>CANXME010002579.1:680000-1880000 GCA_948144175.1 Closterium sp. NIES-65 | reverse complement strand
GCAGGTGCGATATGCAAGCCAATTCTAGGGTAGGTGGGCCGGAGTAGTGGTCCCACTTTTCATGCATGAGCGTGCCCTTGATACGTGCACACACCCCCATACACAGACATGATTGTTTCCTCCAGCAACCTCATCTTTGTGAATTATGTTTCAGAATTCTCAAGAATCTGGCCACCAATCCGCCTATGCTACGGCCAACCAACATCACTATCCACGCCTACCACCCACGTCGCTTCTGAAGCCGGGCCCACCCACTGACCTTGCTCATGACGGTAGCAGGCAGCTGCTTGGGGTCCCCCACCAGCACGGCATAGCGCAGCCCACGCGCCTGCAGGGCCACCAGGGACTCCGCCTCCACTAGCTGAGCCGCCTCGTCCAGCAGCAGCAGTGGAAAGTGGCCCGAGCAGCGGACGAGAGCGCGGGCAGAGGAGGAGACGGTGGAGAGGACGAGGCGTGCACCTGCCACGCACTGAGTGGCCACGGTGGCAGCTGATGGGTTGCTGCTGAGGGTGGGGATGTGGAAGGCAGGGCTCTGCTTGGCGATGTGCTTCAGGTGGCGGCGGATGGAGTGGAAGAGACACTCGGCTTGCGGGAGAGAGATGCGCGCATCCCTGGTTGAGCTGCTGGCAGCAGTGGAGTCGTTGCTTATGGCAAAAGACTCACTGGTGCTGGTAGTAGCGCTTGCGGCGGCTTGATTGTTGATGGATCCCCTTGTTCCCAACCTAAGCATCCTGCCGGCCCAGCTGGAGCAATCCTTAATTCCGCCACCCCTGTCGACATTCTCAAAAGGAGCAAGAAGCACAGCAGTCTCCTGTAGGACTGATGAGATGCTGAACTCGAAATCATCCTCCTCCCCTGTATGTGACCCATCAAGCCAGCTTAGTACGGCATCAGATGAGAGCCCTGGGCAAAGCAGGAGGTGCCGCAAGGCTGCTAACAGCTCGCCCGCCTGCAGCAGCAGCACACGCTCGCGCTCTGGCAAAAGGGCGGACGGCAGATGGTGAGCCAAGCTCACCGCGCCCTCCAAAGCACGGTCAATGAGCTGAGCCACACGCTCCTGGAAGAACTCAAGCAGATTCGGAAGGCCTTCTGTCCCTTTCTTGCTTTGCGTCTTGCTGTTTATCCAACCCAGATCCTCTCTGATCCACATCTCCAGCATCTTTAAGTGTGCCCGGTGGACCCGACTCATTTCATCCGCTGAATTCTCAAGAAAGCTCATCAGAGTGAGCACAGACGCCCTCCAGCCTGACTGCAAAGACAAAGCTCCCAGCAGCCGCGCTACCCGTCCACGGCACACACACCCCTTCCGCTTCGGAAATACCCCGGGCTCCCTCCTCCTCCCTTCCCCCAGGAGAATCAAATCCAGCTCTGGGTCTACCGCCAGCCTGTCTTCACTCGCCAGCAGGACGATATCTCCAACGCGCAGCTGCCCTCCAGTCGAGAACGACTTTTCCAACTGGGACGACCATCCGTGCCGCTGCTGCTGCTGCTGTTGTGCCTGGCAGAAGCCTGGGAAGTGGGAGGAAGTGTCGGGGGACATAGCGAGGCGCAGCATTCGCCTGGCAACTTCAGCTGCGGCCACGTTGGTGGGCGCGCAGACGAGGGTGCGAACACCGAGAGCGAGCGCGACCGAGAGGAGCACAGAAAGCGTGTGAGTCTTTCCTGTGCCGGGCGGGCCTTGCACGAGCTGCAGCAGAGGAGGAGCAGCACCGAAGAGAGAGGGGGAGGACAAGAAGGACGAGGACGAAGAGAAGGGCGAAATGGGGCCAAGAGGAAAGAAGAAGTTGCTGGTACGAGCAGCGTCGGTGGTGGCTGAGAGCAGCCCCCTAAGGCAAGCAAGGACTGCTGATCGCTGGGGATGGTTGAGTCGGCGTGATGTGCAGAATTGAGAAACAGCTTGCAGGAGGTGCGGAGTGTCTTCTGGAGTGATAGAAAGCACTGGCATAAATGTGGAGGCGCTCTGACAAGCCACAGGGAGGAGCACGCAGGTAGAAAATAAAAGTAAGGAGAACAATATGGCGTTGAAGAAGGCAAATGACATCACAAGTCAACTTTCAATGTGAAAATTATTGCATGAAGTGTTTCTCCATGCTGCCTCACCTCTCTCTCTTCTCCGCCTCCCCTCTTCATTCCCGCCCTTAGCCCACCATTCCCCGGCCTCTGCTCCAAGCACAGCAGTTCCCTGAACATCCTCCGCCTCCAATCGCCCTCCATCCCCTCCTCCACTGTGCCTGCGCCACCCCTTCCTAGCTCCCCCACCTCAAGCACCGGGTCATGCAGAGCACCCCACACACGCTGCGGTGTCGCCAAGCTACCCAAAAAGGTCACATACCATGCTGCCCCAACCATGCCCTGATACTCAGGGGAACCCTCTGGAGTGCATATTTTGGCCCGGAAACAGCGATTGTCATCTCCATCCTCCCCGGACGAGTTTCTTTCCACAAGAAGGACAGCAAGGCGATACAGCACCCCCGGGCAGAGCAGGTCTGCAGGGCCAGAGGGAGCTACAGTGGACAGCAACACCACATCTGTGGGTTTCAGCCTCGCTGCACCTCCCCACTGCAGCCTCGCTGCTGCCCCCGCGCCCCCTGCAGGCTGCTGCTGCTGCACTTCAAAGCGCACATAGCAGAATCCCTCTGTATCACAGCACGCCAGCTCTGAGTGTGCCTTCCCTGCGCCTACCAACTGGCCTCTGCACCGACCAGTTGGTTGGCCATGTGGCGCCATGCACCACGGTGGTTCTATCTCATCCGGTGCACTACTGTGCACTGAACTTCCACGCACCTCGCCCTGGCAGCCGTCATCACCGAAGTAACTCACAGACTGCCGCTGCCAGTCATCCCTCTCCACCTCACCACATACATCCGTTCTCGCTGCCCGCCGATCACCACTCCTCTGCACCGCTCTGACCACGACCCGTGTGGAGGCGGTGGCAGACAGCTGCTCAAGGCCGCGCTTGAGCCCTGCACGGCACTCCTCCAGCAGGGGCCAGCGGAAGGCAGACAGGTACGAGGGTACATCCGCGAAGGTGGATGGTATGGGCCGCACCTGTAGCACTCACAGGACAGATCCGCAAGAGATCATGAAAAACGAGAGAGACCCAGATTTGTGTGGGTGGTAATGGTAAGTCATGGATCACGTTCCAATGGGAACAGACGGACATGCTAGATAGAACCTGACCGTGGATCAGGTGCTATAGCCTGTATGGTAAGAAAACGAATCTCGGTGTGGACCATGGTCACGCGATTCAAGCAGTGAAAGGTATCAAGATGAACTCGCGAGTAACACGTCACCCCACGGTGTTAGCCTTCTCGGTGCCTCACCTTCTCTTGTAGCAGCTCATCGTTAAAGATGTCTTCAATGCTCCACGTCAGCACTAGCTGCTCCAGCTGCCAACCCCGTGCTATCACGGCTGCACCCTTCCCTGCCATGTGATGTGGAGTCCCTCGAATTCAAGGACGGCCCTTCTTATTGTTGCAGATGGCTCGCAGATGTCGCCTTTAAGAAATTATCCAAAACCATACCACTTTCTCAACGTTACGCCGGGTCCAACGGTTAGACGGTTCCAACGACTAGCTGCAACAATGGCGCGCGTGCCTCGCTATACGGAGCTTTGCAGAAGTGAAAGCGCGTACATGAAAGAACTCCCTGAGTCTTTCGCTCAGAATCGCCTTTGACATCAAGGGTGGGGCTGAACGACAAGACATGAAAACGAGGACGCCGAGAGAATGAGCAGCAAAAGAGGCCAATAGTCTGGCCTATGAATACGTGAAGAGCAAGCAAACAGCGAAAACGTGATGTCCCCTTTCGGCGGCATCGTGCGAGCTTCCACCTAACCCCCTCTGCTCCGTGCATTGCGGCTCGATCCCAGTAAACTTTTATAAAACGAAATGCTAGGAAAGTCGCGGAGGCGTGGATTAGGAGTGAGGGAACCAGGTAACGTGATAGCATGCGTTCGTCGCGGCCAACGTGGTGTTCCGTAGATTCTGTTGGCTGTGCCAATCATAAAGCGGGTTTCCTTGAACTGCGCCATGCATGAACGGCGCTGCGAGGACGGACGCATGTTGCAGAATCTCATGGGAAAAGGCGCAGCAAATGGGAATTGTGGTGCGAAGCTGGTCGGGAATCCGGAGACGTTGACCTTCATACTTGGATTAGCTAATCTGGTGCGAATTGGAGAGTGGTGAGAATGGAGGGACCTGGAGCGGCTGACGCGGAGAAATTCTCGGAATTCTCCAGGTAATACATGATGCCCGTTTGAGCCACTCCCGGTTGCCTTGTAAAGGGGGCGTATAAGCTGTAACCCACATTTCGCCTAAATTTCGTCGATTCGCAGGTAGCAAAAAAGGATTCGTCAGGTGCTTATAAAACTTTTGTAACCTATCCGTTGACATTTTGACTTCAGTCTCTTCAGTGTGACTTCGGTCTGTTCGTTACTATTGGTTCATAGCCACTGCAACTTGCGCGACGTGCTTGTAACGGGCGTGCAACTGGCTGGGGAAAAAACCTCGGGTGCAGGGTTTCCATCCGGTGCAGGGCAAATTCGCGTGCACGGGTTGGGCATCATGTGTATAGGCGTTGTTTCGGCGTGAAGATGGCAACACCGCGATTTTGAAATCGGCCACACCTGAGCCTTTTGACCATTGCGGGGTGCGGGTCCAGCACTTTCATTTACAGTTCATCCGTCGTGGTGCAAGACGATTCCAGACTGTGCACAGAGGATATCAGGCTTGACCGTTTTGCATCGTGATAAAACACAAGTAACCGCACGGAACGAACACGCTAGACCGGCTACGGCTGCAATTGAGGGTGTCAGAATGTTATTATCTAGCCTGTAGTGGGGTTCTCTATAGCGAGTACAACCCTGTTAGGGTTTGCTATATGTATCCCAACTACTGCTAGTGAAACCCCTCCTTTCTTCACTTCCTCGTTATTTTCACATGCTATCAGAGCAGGTCGGCCCGTACGAGCTGCGCCAGGCGCGCGCGCGGCTCGGGCTGTGAGAAATGAACGAGAAAGAGAAATGAGAGAAGAGGGGGTTCACTAGAAAGCAGCAGGATACATATAGGAAACCCTAAGGGGTTGTACTCGCTATAGAGTACCCCACTGCAGGCTAGAGAACAATAACATTCTGACACGGGTTGCCTGCGCGCGGTTCGTCTGGCTGTCCCAGGCCCGTGGGCTGCCCGTTCTTCTCTGCCCTTGAGCTGCCCGCTGTCCCCCGTGCTTCTGACGACGCCCCACCCCTGCTGTTGCCCGTTCTCCTGAATTAGGGTTTGGGGGTGGGGGGTATGGGGGTGCAGTTTCTGTGCGCCGTCCCCTGCTCCTCCTCCTCCTCCGTCTCCCAGTGCTGCAGCTGCCGCTGAGGGGGGTAGATGTGTTGTGTTGGAGCCGTCGGAGTGGTACGAGGGGGTGACATGGGAGTGGAGTTAGGGGTGAAGCAGTTAGGGTGTGTGTCAAGGGTGTGGGTCAGTTGGAGGAGGTTGTGTGGAGGTAGCTGTCGTGTCGCCTGCAGCGCCTGTAGTCCGTCGCCCTTGCTTCAGTAGCCAGTGAGCCTGTTGCACCAGTCGCCAGTGGGTCCGTTGCTCCTGCCGTTCGTCTTAACCGCGGAGCCAGTCACTCAAGTAGTCCGTCGCCCTTGCTTCGGTAGCTACTGAGTCAGCCGCTCCTGTGCCCGTGCCTCTGCAGCTTCAGTCGTTGCCTCCCATATTCTCTCCTTCCACAGTTCCTCCTCCTCACTTGCCCGCTGTGATTACCTCTAGCTTTGCTTATTATTGTGAACTCCTGCTCATTGTGCTGATTACACCCCACTTTGGCTATGGGGGTGTGTCAGAATGTCATTATCTAGCCTGTAGTGGGGTGCTCTATAGCGAGTACAACCCTGTTAGGGTTTGCTATATGTATCCCAACTACTGCTAGTGAAACCCCTCCTTTCTTCACTTCCTCGTTATTCTCACATGGTATCAGAGCGGTCTCGGGTTCGAATCCCGGTGTATGCACATGTTGGCCGTTGCCACTGTGCTCAGTCCTGGGCCTCCCAGTGTGGGGGGGTGTGAGTAGAGCTACACTGTGAGATCCCCGATCGATCCTAAGGGGGGGTTACACGCGCGTTTGCCTGCGGGGTTATGGGCGCACTGACCCGCTACTGAAACAAGCCCTTTTATCCCAATAGTCTAGTGGTTGGGATTCTGACAGAGGGGCAGACTTGTGAATCGTTTATAATCTAGCTACTCGTTATGTGACATAAAGGAAGAATGCACAGATTGAAAGTGTTATTAGTTGTTCAAGAAAGTTGCACGTAATAACGAATAATTAAGATGTGACAATATATGGACGAATGATACAATGAAAGACGCGATATAATAAAGCATGCTAACCTAGCTAGGCGGGAGCCTTGGGAACGCGAGGTCGGGTGCAAGTTAGGCGAGGAAAAAACGAAGGCGACGCGAGGCAGCCTCGGTGTTGATAAAATCAATTGAACGTGCACTTTCAGGTGCACTTTCACTGCACCGCGTGGGATCGTGGCGTACTTCTCAGGTGATGAAGAGTTTGCATAATAAAAAAATAGGTCCGCCGCCCGAACGCGCCTGAACCTGTAGCAAGTACCAGTAACTGTCAGTAGATCTGCACTGTGGATGCCCGATTGATCCTGGAGAGGGTTACAGGCGCGTTCGCCTGGGGGGTTATGGGCGCACTGACCCGCTACTGAAACAAGCCCTTGTATCCCAATGGTCTAGTGGTTGGGATTCTGACATGGTATCAGAGCGGTCTCGGGTTCAATTCCCGGTCTATGCACATGTAGGCCGTTGCCGCTGTGCTTAGTCCTGGGCCTCCCAGTTTGGGGGGGGTGTCAGTAGATCTGCACTGTGGATGCCCGATTGATCCTGGAGAGGGTTACAGGCGCGTTCGCCTGGGGGGTTATGGGCGCACTGACCCGCTACTGAAACAAGCCCTTGTATCCCAATAGTCTAGTGGTTGGGATTCTGACAGTAACAATGAACTTCGTTCGTCACAACTGTGAAAATGAACGAGAATGAATGCACTATGAAAGAGTTGGGTACAAGTACTAACCCTAATTGGGTTGTACCCCATATAGGCTACCCCACTACAACCTACACAAAAGCATAAGCTATAATGTTCTGACAACAACCTCCGAGCCCCGATGGTAACGACGCAATCATGGTCGTCGTTGACTGACTGACGAAATTGGCTTACTTCGCTACGTGCAAGAAGTCGATCTCAGTAGAAGAAATCGATCGCATGTTCATCGCAAACGTCGTTCGCCTGCACGGGATACCAGCCGCCATCATCAACGACAGAATTGCAAACTTCACCAGCAATTTTTGGAAGGATTTATGAAAGCAGTTTGGGACCCGGCTACAGCTCAGTTCGTCCTATACAAGACCGATGGACAAACGGAGAGAAAGAACCACACCATGGAGCAGCTGATTCGCGCCAAATGTGACGACCCGGCAACATGGGGGCAACAGTTGTCGCTGATCCAGTTCGCCTACAACAACGTCACGTCAGCAACCATCAGCAGTCACCCTTGTACCTGAACTATAGGCAGAACCCTAAGATGCCCATGATGCCGAGCTCTCTAAACCCCACAACACAAAGACAACAGTTCGCTGAAAACGTGCCAGGGTGCCCGAAAGTGTTCCCTAAATTCTGGAGGCTGCCCGAATACGTGCAGCAGGAGCAATTAAAAAAGCAAGTGCCATCACTAAGAGGAACGCCGACCACAAGGGCCCTCATTATTGGGATGAAACATCTTGATCACCCTGATTTCATAATAGTGTGAATGTTTGCCCTAATATTTTAAGATGATGCTAACTCTTACCCAATAACTTCATGATGATTCTATATGGTTTGCCCTGGAATCTTAGGAAGGCTGCAAAATGTTGCCTTGAAGCATCAAGATGAATGGTGAGGAATGCCCTGACTTGTGGGAAGGGCAAAAGGGGGGGGAAGGTGGGGTGGGTGTCAGTAGATCTGCACTGTGAATGCCCGATTGATCCTTGAAAGGGTTACATGCACGTTCGCCTGAGGGGTTACGGACGCACGGACCCGCAACACAAACAAGCCTTTTTATCCCAATGGTATAGTGGTTGGGATTCTGACATGGTATCTGAGCGGTCTCGGGTACGAATTCCGGTGTATGCACATGCAGGCGGTTGCCACTGTGCTCAATTCTGGTGTCAAACTCCTATCCTATAGTCTGTGTAGGTTGTAGTGGGGTAGACAATATGGGGTACAACACTTTTAGGTTTTCCTACTTGTACCCACCTGCTTGCTAGTTCATTCATTTTCCTCATTTCTTCACATGGTATCGGAGCAAGTTCCCTAGTGGGAACGCTTCCTTGGGCCCACCACTGAAACTTTTTTCTGACCGGAGCGACAGTCGCTCCTGCCCGAGGCGCGCCTTGTGGGCTGCCCTTCTGTCGAGCTCTCTTAGAGGCCCCTTTCACGGCCCCTCGCGCCACCCTTAGCGGCCCCGTCGCCGCCCCTAGCGGCCCCGTAGCCGCCCTTCCAGGCCCCTCGCGGCCCCTAGCGGCCCCGTCGCCGCCCCTACGCGGCCCCGTCGCCGCCCCTAGCGGCCCTGTCGCCGCCCCTAGCGGCCCCGCTGCCGCCTCTCTCCCTACGCGGCCCCGTTGCTGCCCCTACGCGGCCCCGTCGCCGCCCCTAGCGGCCCGTCGCCGCCACTACGCGGCCCCGTCGCCGCCCCTAGCGGCCCCGTAGCCGCTCCCCCCCCCTACGCGGCCCCGTCGCCGACCCTACGCGGCCCCGTCGCCGCCCCTACGCGGCCCCGTCGCCGCCCCTAGCGGCCCCGTCGCCGCCCCTAGCGGCCTCGTCGCCGCTGACCTCCATACGCGGCCCCGTTGCCGCCCCTACGCAGCCCCGTCGCCGCCTCTACGCGGCCCCGTCGCCGCCCCTAGCGGCCCCGTCGCCGCTCCCCTCCCTACGCGGCCCCGTCGCCGCCCCTACGCGGCCCCGTCGCCGCCCCTAACGGCCCCGTTGCCTCCTCCCTCCCTACGCGGCCCTGTCACCGCCCCTACGCGGCCCCATTGCCGCCCCTAGCGGCCCCGTCGCCGCCTCCCTCCCTACGCGGCCCCGTCGCCGCCCCTACGCGGCCTCGTAGCCGCCCCTACGCGGCCCGTCGCCGCCCCTAGTGGCCCCGTCGCCGCTCCCCTCCCTACGCGGCCCCGTCGCCGCCCCTAGCGGCCCCGTCGCCGCCCCTACCCGGCCCCGTCGCCGCCCCTGGCGGGCAGCCGAGCCGCCGAGCCGCCCAGCAGCTGAGCCGCCGAGTCGCCCAGCAGCCGAGCCGCCCCTGGAGCAGCCGCCACTCCAGCAGCCGCCCCTGGAGCAGCCGCCACTGCAGCAGCCGCCCCTAGAGCAGCCGCCACTGCAGCAACCGCCCCTGGAGCAGCCGCCACTGCAGCAGCCGCCCCTGGAGCAGCCGCCACTGCAGCAGCCGCCCCTGGAGCAGCCACCCCTACAGCTGCTGCGGAGCACTCACTCTACAGTGGTAGCGGCATCGCCGTTGCCGCCGTTGTACGCCTGCCCTTCTCGCCACTGGTGAGCACTGCCCTGCCCGTACTGCTGTTACTGCTGCTCTTACTGCTGCTGCTCTTTCTACTGCTACTGCTGCTCCTGGCGTGGCCAGATGCAGCTCCAACGTCGCCCGCGTGAGTCCCTCACCCCCCAGCAGCATCGTGAGTGGTACGCTAGTTGGGGTTGTCGGGGTGGCCGTAGTGGGAGTCGTCCTGGAGTGAGTCGTTCCTCAGCTGCTTGTAGTGGCCAGGTGCAGCTGCAGCATCGCCCGCGTGAGTCCCTCACCCCCCAACAACTTCGTGAGTGGTAAGCTAGTTGGGGTTGTCGGGGTGGCCGTAGTGGGAGTCGTCCTGGAGTGAGTAGTTCGGCAGCTACTTGTAGTAGCGAGGTGCAGCCTCAGCGTCGTCCGCGAGTGGTCCTTTCGTCCCAGCAGCTTCGTGAGTGGTACGCTCAGCGTGACGGGTCACGGGGTACTGCTCGCTGTCCGTACGTCATTCGCACTGGTGCTTGGACTGGTCAGCCTTGCGGGACGTTTGGTCACGCAGAGTCCTGCTGCTTCGCCCGTCTGAGCGACGCCTGGCGAACGGAGTTTGGCGACGCGGCTGAGCTCCCCGACTGGGTGGAGCTGCTTCGCCTGCGGGTAGATATCTATACTCTTGACTATGATGCTATCCTCACTGCCATGTATGCATTGCCTACTAGTGATGAGGGTGACTGTTACCTGTGTGTTCCGCCTGACCCGGGCATTGAGGCTACTGCTCTAGGTGCTCGTGAGGCTGCTGCTCTAGGTGCTAGTGCGTCTGCTGCCCCAGGTGCTGGTGAGTCTGCTCTCTCAGGTACTACGTCGGCTCAGGCCTTACACACCTTCACCCTTGACTCGGGTGCTTCCCGCTCCTTCTTTCGAGACCGCACCACACGTACGCCACTTAGTCGGCCGGTTGCGGTCTCCCTGGCGGACCCCTCTGGGGGTCCTGTCCTTGCTAGCTTCTCCACTTTCTTACCGTGCCCGGCAGCCCCCTCTAGCACCCTGTCAGGTCTCTACCTCCCCTCGTTCTCTAAGAACTTGGTGAGTGGAGCGGACCTACAGGATAGGGGGGTTGACCAGTCACTCCTGCGAGTCAGCGGGTGACCCACTGCACGTGTGCTCGGACAGGCCGACACTTGGTCACGTTCACCCGTCAGCCGGGGTCGAGCCTGTACACACTTACTACTGAGTCTCCTACGGCTAATGAGTCTGGTCAGGTAGCTGCGTCGAGTCAGGTGTTTGCTCCAGCGTCCAGGTCTGGTCCTGAGTCTGCTCCCTGCTCGTGTCGTCTCCTGTCCCACTAGACTCTCCTTTGGCACCACCGCCTTGGTCACCCCTTTCTGCCTCGTCTCCGAGGCATGGCCTCCCGTGTCCTTGTCTCTGGTCTCCCCCGGTCTCTCCCTCCCCTACCTCCGGGGCCTGGCCCTACCTGCGTCCCGTGCGTCGAAGGGCGGCAGCGCGCCGCCCCTCACTCGTCCGAGTTTCCTCCGACAGAGGCTCCTCTGCAGACTCTCCACATGGACGTGTGGGGCCCCGCCCGCGTCCGTGGACAGGGGCACGAGCGTTACTTCCTATTGGTGGTTGATGGCTACTCGCATTACACCACAGTCTTCCCCTTGCGCAGCAAGGGTGACGTCACTGAGGTGTTGATCGACTGGATCCGCGCAGCTCGTCTCCAGCTCAGAGAGAGTTTCGGCTCGGACTTTCCTGTTCTGCGTCTGCACTCTGACAGAGGCGGGGAGTTTTCCTCTGCCCGTCTGGGAGCCTTCTGTCGTGCACGGGGCATCCGCCAGACCTTCACGCTTCCGGCCTCTCCACAGCAAAATGGGATTGCTGAGCGCTGCATTGGTATGGTCATGGACGTCGCTCGTACGTCCATGATGCATGCGGCTGCCCCCCATTTTCTGTGGCCGTTTGCGGTTCAGTACGCAGCGCATCAGCTCAACCTTCAGCCCTGGGTCTCCTTGCCAGAGACCTCCCCCACCTTGCGGTGGACTGGGAAGGTTGGCGATGCGTCTGCGTTTCGGGTCTGGGGATCTCGGGCGTTTGTCCGCGACTTGTCTGCGGACAAGCTGTCCCCCCGTGCGGTTCCCTGCGTCTTCCTTGGCTTCCCCCCTGACACGCCTGGTTGGCAGTTTTACCACCCCACCTCGCGCCGTGTTCTGTCCTCCCAGGACGTGACCTTTGACGAGTCGGTACCTTACTACCGTCTCTTCCCCTACCGCACTGCGCCCCTTCCCCCTTCCCCGCTCTTCCTTGCGCCAGGTCCTCCCCCGTCAGACCCCCTCCCCCCTCAGGGTCCTACCCCGTCAGGTGTGTCCCAGGTAGACCCAGTCGAGCCTATCGAGGTAGCTGTTGACTCTGGTGCTGCTAGAGCTGCTGATCCTGCGGGTGCCAGGTCTGGAGGTGCTGAGTCTGGGGGTGCTGAGCCTGGGGGTGCTGAGTCTGGGGGTGCTGAGTCTGGAGGTGCTGAGCTTGGGGGTGCTGAGTTTGGGGGTGCGGAGCCTGGGGGTGCGGAGCCTGGGGGTGCGGAGCCTGGGGGCGCAGGGACTGCTCGTGTGGCCACCGGCGGTGCTTCGTCGAGGCGTGAGCCACTCTCTCCACAGGATCTACGCGAGTGGTTTGCCCGGCGCTGGAGCCGTGCTGCTGGAGCTGGAGGTACTACTGTTGCTGCTGGTCCCGGAGGTGCTCGTACTGGCGGCACTGGAGCTACTGGGACTGGGGGTGTTGCTGGGGCTGCTGGAGTTGGTCCTACTGGAGCTGCTGGCGGTACTGGAGCTGCTGGCGGTACTGGAGGTGCCGGTCCTGCTGGAGTTGGTGCTGCTGGAGCTGCAGGGGGTGTTGGCGCTGGTGTTTCTGCTGGCGCTGGTGCGTCTGAGGGTGCTGGAGTTGGCGCTGTTGGTGCTGGAGGTGCTGCTAGCGCAGGTGCTGCCGCAGGGGGTACTGGTGCTGTCCCTGCTGGTTCTGGAGGCGCTGCGCGGCCGCAGCCGTACTTCGTTCCGCTCCTTTAGCAGGTTCTTGGTCTTCCGCCTTCTACTGGTCCAGCTCCTCCCTTAGAGTGTCCACCGCCTGTCCAGTCGCGGTCACAGTTACAGCCCGCCTCCCCCCTACCTGCTCCTTCTCCCTGCACTCGTCCTACTAGAGGTCTTGCTGAGCGTCGTGAGCCTGCGTCTCGTCCTGCGTCGCCTGTTCGTGCTGCTCGCACTAGTGGTCGTGTTCCGCGACCGCATCCTCCTTTGGTCCCAGGCACACACCAGATGGCACTGCGTCCTTCCACTGCTCCTCTGCGTGTCCCGTTGCCGTCTCCTCCAAAGTCCTCTCTTCCAACTCTTGCTGACTCGGAGTCTGACTCTCTTCGTGCTGCTAGACCTTCTGTCACGCGTCTCCTGGCTACTGTTGTCACTGACCCTTCCTTTGAGTCCACTGCTGCGTCTGCCCTAGTTGCTAAGCTTGTCGACTTCGCTGCTCGCTGTCGTATAGACTACGCTACTAGTCTTGTTGCTGAGTCTGAGTCTGTCTGTCCTCCGTCCGTCGGGGGTGACTGTGCTCTTAGCACGGACGTCCTTGAGGACAGGCAGGAGGAGTTCCAGTGTTTTGGTGCTGCTTTGCCTCATCTCGTGTCCACGTTGATTGCCCCTGAGGGAGACCCGGATGCACCAGACATCCCGACTCCTCGATCATATGCTGAGGCGATCGAGGGTCCCTATTCCTCTCAGTGGCAGTCAGCCATGGACGCAGAGATGGCTTCCTGGAAGTCCACAGGCACCTACGTCGACGAGGTTCCCCCACCTCGGGCGAACATCGTTAGTGGCATGTGGATTTTCAGGGTGAAGCGGCCGCCGGGTTCTCCGCCTGTCTTCAAGGTGCGCTACGTGGCTCGAGGCTTCAGTCAGCGGCAGGGAGTTGACTACTTTCATACCTTCTCTCCCACCCTGAAGATGACCACTCTTCGGGTGCTGCTGCACATAGCCGCTCAGCGCGACTACGAGCTTCACTCACTTGACTTCAGCACAGCTTTCCTGCAGGGCAGCCTGCACGAGGAGATCTGGCTGCGCCGCCCACCTGGCTTCACTGGATCGTTTCCTCCTGGAACCCAGTGGAGCCTCCGGCGGCCAGTCTACGGTCTCCGCCAGGCGCCCCGTGAGTGGCACGACACACTGAGGACTACACTTGCGGCTCTTGGGTTTGCTCCTTCTACAGCCGACCCGTCGCTGTTTCTGCGCACCGACACCTCTTTGCCGCCGTTCTACATCCTTGTGTACGTCGACGACCTGGTCTTTGCCACTGCTGACACTGCTGGACTCGCCCACGTGAAGTCCGAGCTGCAGAAGAGACACACGTGCACAGACCTGGGTGAACTGCGCAGCTACCTTGGCTTGCAGATCACCCGGGACAGAGCACAGCGCACCATTATCTTGACTCAGTCACACATGGTGCAGCAGGTCCTTCAGCGCTTCGACTTCACGTACTCCTCGCCTCAGGCCACTCCTCTAACTACTCGCCACTCGCTCTCAGCTCTACCTTCGGATGAGTCCGTAGAGCCGAGTGGCCCGTACCCAGAGCTTGTTGGCTGCCTCATGTACCTGATGACCTGCACACGACCTGACCTTGCATACCCTCTTAGCATCTTGGCACGCTATGTTGCTCCTGGGAGACACCGACCAGAGCACATGGCTGCAGCGAAGAAGGTGTTGCGCTACTTGTGCAGTACGTCGCGCATGGGGCTAGTGCTTGGAGGGCGACGTCGAGTGGTTCTCACAGGTCACGCTGACGCTTCTTGGGCTGACGATCAGGCTCTGCAGCGGTCGTCACAGGGTTACACCTTCAGCCTTGGCTCCGGCTCTGTCTCGTGGCGGTCTACCCGCTCGTCTTCTGTTCTCGGCTCCAGCTGTGAGGCTGAGATCTACGCAGGGGCCATGGCTGCACAGGAGCTACGCTGGCTCACCTACCTGCTGACTGACCTAGGAGAGCCGCCTCGTTCTCCTCTAGTTCTGTACGTAGACAACAAGGCCATGCTGGCCTTGTGTCGGGAGCACACACTGGAGCACAGAACGAAGCACATTGCTCTCCGCTACTTCCTGTCTCGTGAGCTGCAGCAGTGTGGTCAGCTCCGCCTCACCTACGTGGCCTCTGAGGCCAACACTGCTGATATCTTCACCAAGGCCCTTCCGCCTTGTGATCATCAGCAATTCTGTACTGTGCTAGGTCTTGTGCCTACCTGGCCTCACTTGCTCACTTCTTGATCTTGTTTGTACTGTCTTCTTTCTATACCTGCCCTTGCTTGTTTTACCTTTATATATATGACCTTGCAGGTGAACTGGCCGTGTGGCCTTACTGTTGTGCTCGGACTGTGTGGTGACTTTGTGATCCACCCTGAGCTTGCTTTGCTTTGCTTGACTGGTCTTGTGACCACTTGTTCTCCCCCACTTTGCCTATGGGGGTGTGTCAGAACATTATAGCTTATACATTTCTGTAGGCTGTAGTGGGGTAGCCCATAAGGGGTACAACCCAATTAGGGTTAGTTCTTGTACCCAACTGTTTCATCGTTCATTCATTCCATTCTCACTTCTCGTCACTAGGGATCTCGGAGGATCCAATTCCTCATCCGCTGAAAAGATCGCACCCCAACTGAATTCAGCTAGTTACCCCTGGGTAGCATAAAAAATAACCCTGTCCTCCAAGTGTACCTGCGAAGCTGGGAATCCAGCGATATTCACGCGCTCGTTTAGCGAAGGGGCTTCTTGGGGAGGGGGTTAGTGTAATGGTTTTTTGTTTGCATTCCTTACTGAGCATCTCATCAGCTCGTACAAGAACGGCTGTTACTGCTAACGACGTTTCACCACCTTCGCACGAACATTTCCCAAACCACGCACTGCTGGACTGGCTCAAGTCCGTCTACGCTTCGAGACGAGCCCGAACCTCAATGCGACGCACCCCGTTAGAGTTTGCACATGTGTACTCGTTCAATTGCACCCTTAACAGCAGCAAAGTAAGGGCGTATCTCCATTTTGGCCCCGACGGTTCGAACCGTGGACGGTCCGAACTGCGAAAAGGTTACTAGCGTCACATCGTTTCGTGACGTTGTTTGTGAAAGTGTGTACAACGTCGCCAACAATCCGAACCGTCGCGTCACTTTTTACTCCTCTCACTGGTTCAGAATCTGAACCCTTGATAGTTCGGAAACCAGACGGACGATGCAACGGTACTAACTAGAGCTTGGCGTGCGACTTTTTCTGAATATATGAAATCAGATTGGCTCACGAAATTTGAAGAAAAACAGTCGTGAATTGTGTAACAACGCTATAGTGTCTTTAACAAGGCTACAGTACTTCGGGAAATTCAAAACACTAAAAGAAATGGGAAAAATATGCCACTCGTAATCAACAAGGGTCTCGATAATATGTTTGGTGAAAAAATAACGGGTACGGTCACTGCAGAGGGTGTTTTCACGTGTTTGATAAAACGTTCACGGAACCAATCACAATCAACTGGAAAAAATAACGCGAATGGTCAAAGATGAAACTCCCGTCCGAAAAAAGATAATACCCAAAACGAACATGGAAGCATTTTCGGATGAATCATCCCTTAACACAACTCGCCAGGTGTTTAGGGTTGATCCCTTAACAAACCGCATCCGATTCCGATAGTTTTTTTTAGAAGTCAGCTGATTGGTTGGGCGCGAGCGGGAATTTTGTAGAGTTTCAAGATTTTTTGTGAGAGTTTGTTACAAGTTTTTTGTGAGAGTTTGTTCATCGCGGCCCTGCCGCCCTTCGTCGCGGCCCCTGCCGCCCTTCATCGCGGCCCCGCCTCTCTCGACGCGGCCCCGCCGCCTCTCCCATCGCGGCCCTGCCGCCCTTCGTCGCGGCCCCCTGCCGCCCTTCGTCGCGGCCCCCTGCCGCCCTTCGTTGTGGCCCCTGCCGCCCTACGTCGCGGCCCCGCCGCCTCTCTCGACGCGGCCCCGCCGCCTCTCTCGACGCGGCCCCGCCGCCCTTCTTCGCGGCCTTGCCGCCCTTCGTCGCGGCCCCTGCCGCCCTTCGTCGCGGCCCCGCCGCCCTTCGTTGTGGCCCCACCGTCTCTACCACCGCGGCCCCGCCACCTCCCTTGCGGCCCCGCCGCCCTTCACCACCCGAGCCGCCCGAGCCGCCCGAGCTGCCCGAACTGCCTGAGCCGCTGAGGAGCCGAGTCGCCCGAGCCGCCTGTGCCGCTGAGTACCCGAGCCGCCCGAGCCACCTGTGCCGCTGAGTACCCGAGCCGCCCGAGCCGCCCGAGCCACCTGAACCGCCCGAGCCGCCCGAGGCGCCCGAGCCGCCCGAGCCGCCCGAGCTGCCCGAGGAGCCGAGCCGCTGGTACTGCGGAGCTGCAGTTGCTGCCGAGCCGTCCGAGCAGCAGTGTTGCCGTGTTGCTGTGCTACTGAGCTGCCCGAACCGCCCTGTCTGGTGAGAGCAGCACTTCTGTCACTGCACTGCCCCTGTCCTACAGTTAGTACTGCTAGTCTACTGTTGTCATGGCTACCCCTAGTGTCCTAGCTTTTGACGCTGAGGGTCGCGCCATTGACTTTGAGGTCTGGGTCGACGACCTGCAGCTCTTCTTACAGTGCGATAGGGCAGACGGTCTTTCCCTCTTTGACCTCACCTCTGGCGCCTCTCCTGCCCCTGCTGCTGATGCTGACCCTACTGTTCGCTCCCAGTGGGCCACGCGCGACGCTGCTGCACGTCTTGCTGTGCGTCGCCACCTCCCTACCTCTGAGCGTGCGCACTTTAGTTAGTACAAGAGTGCTCAGACCTTGTACGACGCTGTAGTTGCACGCTACTCCTCCCCTGCCACTGCTACACTGAGCCGCCTCATGCTACCGTACCTCTTCCCTGACCTTGCTGCCTTTCCCACAGTCGCTGACCTCATTACGCACCTCCGCACTAGTGACACTCGCTACCGCGCTGCGCTTCCTGCTGACTTCTGCGCCAAGAACCCCCCCCCCCATGTACATCACTCTCTACTTCATAGTCACTCGTCTCCCTGACTCCCTCCGTGTAGTCAGGGACCACTTCCTCTCAGTCTGTCCCGCCACTCTCACTGTAGACCTCCTCAAGAAGTCCCTCCTAGCGGCCGAGAAGAGCATAGTCGCTGTAGGAGCCTCTCGTGGTGACCCTCACACCCCCATCTTTGAGGGGTGTTCTCCTTCCCCCCTTTTGCCCTCTGTCGCCTCTGCCGCTGCGGCCGACCTCGTTGGTCTTGAGTCGGTCGGTGCGGCGTCTGCCCCTATGGGAGACGCCGCCCTAACAAGGGCAAGGGGGGCAAGGGAGCGGGTGGAGCTAGTGGGGGCGGTGGAGGTGGAGGTGGAGGCGGCGGAGGGAGTGGGGGTGGCGGTGGGAGTGGTGGCGGGGGTGGAGGTGTCGGTGGCAGCAGTGGAGGCGGAGGCGGCGGAGGCGGCGGCGGTACTGGCGGAGGCGGCGGTGGTGGCTGAGGTGGAGGAGGCGGTGGTGGAGGTGGTGGAGGTGGTCGGGGTGGCGCTTCGCAGCGGAGCAGCACTGGTGGTGGTCAGCGCCAGCAGCAGCAGCAGCAGCAGCGTTCTCGTGACATCCCCCCCCCTCAGCAGCTCTGTGAGTGGTACACGCAGCGTCAGCGTGGTGGGGGTTTTGGTCCCAGCACCTACGTCCTTCGCACCGGCGACCGCGCGGGTGAGCAGTGTGGGGGTGCCCACCCCACCCAGCGCTGCTTTGGCCGCCTGACGAACGCTTGGCGTCAGCAGTTCTCGGAGGCCACTGAGATCCCCAGCTGGGGAGAGCTGTCTAGGGCAGGCGTAGCTATCTATGATCTTGACTTTGATGCTATCCTTGCTGCCATGTATGCTGTGACTAATAGTGATGAGGGTGACTGTTACCGGTGTTTCCCGCCCGACCCGGGCATTGGTACTGCTGCTCTAGGTACTGGTGAGGCTGCTGCTCTAGGTGCCAGTGCGTCTGCGCTCTCAGGTACTGGTGAGTCTGCGCTCTCAGGTACTACGTCGGCTTCGGCCTCCCTCACCTTCACCCTTGACTCTGGAGCGTCTCGCTCCTTCTTTCGGGACCGCACCTCGCTCACGCCACTTAGTCGGCCTGTTGCGTTGTCTCTGGCTGACCCCTCTAGGGGTCCTGTCCTGTCTCGCTTCTCCACAGTCCTCCCGTGTCCGGCGGCTCCCTCTGGCACCCTGTCTCATCTTTACCTCCCCTCGTTCTCTACGAACCTGGTGAGTGGTGCTGACCTACAGGATGCGGGTGTCCACCAGTTCACTCCTGCGCGCCAGCGGGTGACGCACTGCACAGAGGCTAGCACAGGCCGACACCTGGCTACGTTTACCCGTCAGCCGGGGTCGAGCCTGCACACACTGACCACTGGGTCTCCTCCCGTTGCTGAGTCTGGTAGGGTCGCGGCGTCGGGTCAGGTGTTTGCTGCAGCGTCCAGGTCTGGTCCTGAGTCTGCCCCCTGTTCGTGTCGTCTCCTGTCTCACGAGACTCTCCTCTAGCACCACCGCCTTGGTCACCCCTCTCTGCTTTGGCTCAGAGGCATGGCCTCCCGTCTTCTTGTGTCTGGTCTCCCCCAGTCCCTCCCTCCCCTTCCTCAGGGCCCTGGCCCTGCCTGTGTCCCCTGTGTCGAGGGGCGCCAGCGTGCTGCCCCTCACTCCTCCCAGTTTCCTCCGATAGAGGCCCCGTTGCAGACGCTTCATATGGACGTGTGGGGCCCGTGGACAGGGTCACGAGCGCTACTTCCTGCTCGTTGTTGACAACTACTCGCGTTACACCAGAGTCTTCCCCTTGCGCAGCAAGGGTGATGTCACTGAGGTGCTGATCGACTGGATCCGCGCGGCTCGTCTCCAACTCAGGCAGAGCTTTGGCTCGGACTTCCCTGTTCTGCGTCTGCACTCGGACAGAGGCGGAGAGTTCTCCTCTGGCCTTCTGCGAGCCTACTGTCGTGCACGAGGCATCCGTCAGACCTTCACGCTTCCGGACTCTCCGTAGCAAAATGGGATTGCTGAGCGCCGCATTGGCATGGTCATGGAAGTCGCTCGTACGTCTATGATGCATGCGGCTGCCCCCCATTTTCTGTGGCCGTTTGCGGTCAGGTACGCGGCGCATCAGATCAACCTTCACCCCAGGGTCTCCAGGCCGGAGACCTCCCCAGCCCTGCTGTGGACGGGGAAGGTTGGCGATGCGTCGGCGTTCCGGGTCTGGGGATCTCGGGCGTTTGTCCGCGACTTGTCTGCGGACAAGCTGTCCCCTCGTGCTGCTCCTTGCGTCTTCCTGGGGTTCCCCCCCGACGCGCCTGGGTGGCAATTCTACCACCCCACCTCTCTCCGTGTTCTGTCCTCCCAGGATGTCACGTTTGACGAGTCGGTCCCCTTCTACCGCCTCCTCCCCTACCGCACTCCGTCCCTCCCCCAGCCCCCACTCTTCCTAGTACCAGGTCCCCCCCCGGTAGACCCCCTCCCCCCTCACGATCCTGCCCCTTCAGGTGTGTCCCAGGTAGACGCAGTCGAGCCTGTCGAGGTCACTGGTGACTCTAGTGCTGCTGAGGGTGCTGAGCCTAGGGGTGCTGAGCCTGGGGGTGCTGAGTCTGGGGGTGCTGAGCCTGGGGGTGCTGGGCCTGGGGGTGCGGAGCCTAGGGGTGCTGAGCCTGGGGGTGCTGAGTGTGGGGGTGCTGAGCCTGGGGGTACTAGGCCTGGGGGTGCGGAGCCTAGGGGTGCTGAGCCTGGGGATGCTGAGCTTGGGGGTACTACGCCTTGGGGTGCTGAGCGTGGGGGTGCTGAGCCTGGAGGTGCTCTGCCTGGAGGTTCTCTGGGTGCTTCGTCTCGCCTGGAGCCACTCTCTCCATGGGAGCTGCGCGAGTGGTTTGCCCGGCGCTGGAGCCGTGCTGCGGGTGCTAGAGGTTCTTCGGCTGCTGAGGGTGCTGCTCTCGCGGGTTCTGGAGGTGCTCCTACTAGGAGTACTGGAGCTGCTGGGCCTGCGGGTTCGACTGGAGCTGCTTCTACTGAGGGTGTTGGCGCTGAGACTACCACTGGTGGTCCTGCTGGGGGTTCTCCTGGTGCTGCTGTAGGTTCTGGAGCTGCTGGAGGTGCTGCTAGAGCGGGTGCTCCTGCTGGGGGTTCTGGTGCTGTCCCTGCTGTTTCTGGCGTAGCCACGCAGCCTCGACCGTACTTCGTTCCACTCCTGCAGCAGGTTCTTGGTCTTCCACCTTTTACAGGTCCTCCACCTCCCTTGGAGGGTCCCCAGTCTGTCCCGTCACAGCCACAGCTACAGCCTGCCTCCCCTTTGCCTACTCCTTCTCCCTACGCTGGTCCTACTGGAGGTCTTACTGAGCGTCGTGAGCCTGCGTCTCGTCCTGCGTCGCCTGTTCGTGCTGCTCGCGCTAGTGGTCGCGGTTCGCGTCAGCGTCCTCCGCCTGTCCCTGGCACGCACCGGATGTCTCTGCGTCCGTCTACTGCTCCTCTGCGTGCCCCTTTGCCTTCTCCTCCTGCGTCCTCTCTTCTTGCTCTTGCCGACCCGGAGTCGGACCCTCTTCGTGCTGCCAGTCCTACTGTCACGCGTCTCCTTGCTACTGCCGTCATTGACCCTTCTTTCGAGTCTTCTGCTGCGTCTGCCCTTGTTGCTGAGCTCGTCGACTTTGCTGCTCGCTGTCGCCTAGACTACGCTGCCAGTCTTGTCGCTGAGTCTGAGTCTGTCTGTCCTCCGTCCGTCGGGGGTGAGTGTGCCCTTGGCACGGACGTCCTTGAGGACAGGCAGGAGGAGTTCCAGTGTCTGGCAGCTGCTTCACCTCATCTCGTGTCCGTACTGCTTACCCTTGAGGGAGACCCGGATGCACTTGACATCCCAACTCCGCGCTCTTACGCGGAGGCGATAGAGGGTCCCTACTCCTCTCAGTGGCAAGCAGCTATGGATGCAGAGATGGCTTCCTGGAAGTCCACAGGCACCTACGTTGACACTGTCCCCCCTCTTGGGGCGAACATCGTTAGTGGCATGTGGATCTTCAGGGTGAAGCGGCCGCCGGGTTCTCCGCCTGTCTTCAAGGCGCGTTACGTGGCTCTTGGCTTCAGTCAGCGGCAGGGAGTTGACTACTTTCAGACCTTCTCCCCAACCCCGAAGATGACCACTCTTCGGGTACTGCTGCACGTTGCTGCTCGCCGTAACTACGAGCTGCACTCTCTCGACTTCAGCACTGCTTTCTTGCAGGGTAGCCTGCACAAGGAGATCTGGCTGCGCCGCCCACCTGCCTTCACTGGGTCTTTCCCTCCCGGTACCCAGTGGAGTCTCCGGCGTCCAGTCTACGGTCTTCGCCAGGCGCCACGTGAGTGGCACGACACACTGAGGACTACACTTGCGGCTCTTGGGTTTGCTCCTTCTACTGACGACCCGTCGCTGTTTCTGCGCACCGACACCTCTCTGCCGCCGTTCTACATCCTCGTGTACGTCGACGACTTGGTCTTTGCCACAGTTGACACTGCTGGACTCGCCTACGTGAAGTCCGAGCTGCAGAAGAGACACACGTGCACTGACCTGGGTGAACTGCGCAGCTACCTTGGCTTGCAGATCACCCGGGACAGAGCACGCCGCACCATTACCCTGACTCAGTCACACATGTGCAACACCCGGGACTTGGTTTTATAGGACCTGCTGCACCATGTGTGACTGAGTCAGGGTAATGGTGCGGCGTGCTCTGTCCCGGGTGATCTGCAAGCCAAGGTTGCTGCGCAGTTCACCCAGGTTAGTGCACGTGTGTCTCTTCTGTAGCTCGGACTTCACGTAGGCGAGTCCAGCAGTGTCAGCAGTGGCAAAGACCAAGTCGTCGACGTACACGAGGATGTAGAACGGCGGCAGAGAAGTGTCGGTGCGCAGAAACAGTGACGGGTCGGCAGTAGAAGGAGCAAACCCAAGTGCCGCCAGCGTAGTCCTCAGTGTGTCGTGCCACTCACGTGGCGCCTGGTGGAGACCGTAGACTGGACGCCGGAGACTCCACTGGGTACCAGGAGGGAAAGACCCAGTGAAGCCAGGTGGGCGACGCAGCCAGATCTCCTCGTGCAGGCTGCCCTGCAAGAAAGCAGTGCTGAAGTCGAGAGAGTGAAGCTCGTAGTCCCTGTGAGCAGCAACGTGCAGGAGTACCCGAAGAGTGGTCATCTTCGGGGTGGGGGAGAAGGTCTGAAAGTAGTCAACTCCCTGCCGCTGACTGAAGCCACGAGCGACGTAACGCGCCTTGAAGACAGGCGGAGAACCCGGCGGCCGCTTCATCTGAAGATCCACATGCCACTGACGATGTTCGCCCCAGGAGGGGGGACAGCGTCAACGTAGGTGCCTGTGGACTTCCAGGAAGCCATCTCTGCATCCATAGCTGCCTGCCACTGAGAGGAGTAGGGACCCTCTATCGCCTCCGCGTAAGAGCGCGGGGTCGGGATGTCTAGTGCATCCGGGTCTCCCTCAGGGGCTAGCAGTACAGACGCGAGATGAGGTGAGGCGGCAGCCAAGCACTGAAACTCCTCCTGCCTGTCCTCAAGGACGTCCGTGCCAAGGGCACACGCACCCCCGACGGACGGAGGACAGACAGACTCAGACTCAGCGACAAGACTAGCAGCGTAGTCTAGACGACAGCGAGCAGCAAAGTCGACGAGCTCAGCAACTAGGGCAGACGCAGCAAAAGACTCGAAGGAAGGGTCAGTGACGGCAATAGCAAAGAGACGCGTGACAGTAGGACTGGCAGCACGAAGAGAGTCCGACGTAGGGTCGACAAGAGCAGGAAGAGAGGAAGCAGGAGGAGAAGGCAAAGGGGCACGCAGAGGAGCAGTTGAAGGACGCAGAGACATTCGGTGCGTGCCAGGGGCAGGAGGAGGACGTGGACGCGAACTACGAGCACTAGTGCTAGCAGGACGGACAGGCGACGCAGGGCGGGACGCAGGCTCACGACGCTCAGTAAGACCGTCAGTAGGACCAGAGTAAGGAGAAGGAGCAGGCAGTGACTGAACAGGCTGCGGACACACTAAAGGAGGGGGAGGACCAGGAGGAGGCGAGAGACCAAGAACCTGCTGAAGGAGCGGAACGAAGTACGGCTGAGGGCGCGCGGCGACTCCAGACTCAGCAGGGACAGCACCAGTGCCCCCAGCGGCAGTACCAACTCCCGAGTCCGCAGCACTAGCAGGGACTCCAACACCAGGGTCCTCAGCACCAGTCACAGCTCCAACGCCCGGGTCCTCAGCACCAGCAGCAGCTCCAACGCCCGGGTCCGCAGTACCAGCAGCAGCTCCACCGCCCGGGTCCTCAGCACCAGCAGCAGTTCCAACGCCCGGGTCCTCAGCACCAGCAGCAGCTCCAATGCCCGGGTCCGTAGTACCAGTAGCAGCTCCAACGCCCGGGTCCTCAGCACCAGCAGCAGCTCCAACGCCCGGGTCCGCAGCACCAGCAGCAGCTCCAACGCCCGGGTCCGCAGTACCAGCAGCAGCTCCAACGCCCGGGTCCTCAGCACCAGCAGCAGCTCCAACGCCCGGGTCCGCAGTACCAATAGCAGCTCCAACGCCCGGGTCCTCAGCACCAGCAGCAGCTCCAACGCCCGGGTCCGCAGCACCAGCAGCAGCTCCAACGCCCGGGTCCGCAGTACCAGCAGCAGCTCCAACGCCCGGGTCCTCAGCACCAGCAGCAGCTCCAACGCCCGGGTCCGCAGCACCAGCAGCAGCTCCAACGCCCGGGTCCGCAGCACCAGCAGCAGCAGGGTCCGTGAGACGAGGCGCGCCACTACGAAGTGTGCAACGGCGCTCGTACCACTCACGGATCTGCTCACGCGAGGGGAGCTCTCGACTAGAAGGAGAAGTGCCAGCACCAGTCTCCGTAGTGCGCCTGGTCCCAGAGGTACCTCTCCGGAGGCTGCAGTACTGTAAGTACCACTCACGCAACTGCTCCGAGGAGAGGTCTCGTCCAGGCGTAGGACCCCCTGGCGCAGCACCGCCAGGCTCAGCACCCCCAGTCACCGCACCCCCAGGCTCAGCACCCCCAGGCACAGCACCCCCAGGCTCAGCACCCCCAGTGTCCGCACCCCCAGGCTCAGCACCCCCAGAGTCCGCACCCCCAGGCTCAGCACCCGAGTCCGCACCCCCAGTGTCAGCACCCCCAGCGTCCGCACCCCCAGGCTCAGCACCCCCAGCAGGACGAGAGTCGACAGCAACCTCAACAGGCTCGACCGGGTCTACCTGAGACACACCTGAGGGAGCGGCACCCTGAGGGGGGAGGGGGTCTACGACAGCAGCACCTGGCGCGAGGAAGAGAGGCGGGGGTGGGAGCGGGGCAGTGCGGTAGGGGAAGAGGCGGTAGTAGGGGACAGACTCGTCAAAAGTGACGTCCTAGGAGGGCAAGACCCGGCGCGAGGTGGCGTGGTAAAACTGCCAACCAGGCGCGTCCGGAACAAAGCCGAGGAAGACGCAGGGAACAGCACGAGAGGAGAGCTTGTCCGCAGACGAATCGCGAACAAAAGCTCGAGATCCCCAGACCCGGAAACGCGACGCATCGCCAACCTCCCCCGTCCACAGCAGTGTGGGCGAGGTCTCCGGCAAGGAGACACGGGGCCAGAGGTTGAGCTGATGCGCAGCGTACCGGACCGCAAACGGCCACAGAAAATGGGGGGCAGCCGCATGGATCAAGGAGGTACGAGCGACCTCCATGACCAGGCCAATGCGGCGCTCCGCAACCCCATTCTGCTGTGGAGAGGCCGGAAGCGTGAACGACTGCTCAATGCCGTGCTCAGCACAGTAGGCTGCCAAGAGGTCGGAGGAGAACTCACCACCTCTGTCAGAGTGCAAGCGCAGGACAGGAAAGTCCGAGCAGAAACGCTCGCTGAGCTGGAGACGAGCTCTGCGGATCCAAGGGATCAAAACATCAGGGACCTCACCCTTGGTGCGCAAGGGGAAGACCGTGGTGTAGCGCGAGTAGTCGTCAACAACGATCAGGAAGTATCTCTCCTGACCCTGACCACGGACGCGGGCTGGGCCCCACACGTCCATGTGGAGCGTCTGCAAAGGAGCAGTCGGCGGGGGAAACGAGGAGGAGTGAGGAGCGGCGCGCTGCCGCCCCTCGACACAGGGAAGGCAGGGAGGAGCAGGCGAGGGTGGGAGAGGAGGGAGAACCCTGGGAAGACCAGAGACAAGGTACCGGGAGTGCATGGCACGAAGGCGCTGCACAGACGGGTGGCCAAGTCGGTGGTGCCAGAGGACAGTCTCGTGCGCTAGAGAGCGACACGAGCAAGGGGCAGACAGCTGACCTGACGCGGACGCAAACGCAGATGCAGACGCAGCGACCTGAGGGGAGGCAGTAGTCAGTGTGTACAGGTCCGACCCCGGCTGCCGGGTGAAGGTAGCCAAGTGGCGGCCCGTACGAGCACACATGTAGTGTGTCACACGCTCGTAGGCATGGGTGAACTGGTGAACACCCCCGTCTTGGAGAGCAGAACCTGCCACCAAGTTCGTGGAGAACGAGGGGAGGTGGAGACCTGACAGTGTGCCCGACGGGACCGCAGGACAGGGAAGGACAGTGGAGGAGGTCGCAATGACCGGACCCCCAGAGGGGTCAGCAAGGAAGACAGCAACTGGCCGAGCAAGGGGCTCAAGGGCAGTGCGGTCACGAAAGAAACACCGAGAGGCACCTGAATCCAGCGTGAAGGTGTGCAGTGCTGCAGTCGACACAGTACCAGGGGGGGCAGACACGCACGCACCTAGAGCAGCAGCCTCACCAGCACCTGGGGTAGCAGACACGTGGGTACCTGGAGCAGCAGACGCACTCGTCCTAATGCCCGGGTCGGGCGGGACACTCAGGTACTCAGAACCCTCTCCACTAGTAGACATCACATACATGGCAGAGAGAATAGCATCAAAATCTAGAGCATAGATATCAATCCCCTTCTTCAGGAGATCAAGCTAGCGGGGCAGCTCAGTGGCCTGAGGGAACTGAACACGCCAAGCGTCGCTCAGACGAGCGAAGCAACGCTGTGTGGCGTGCGGTCCCCCACACAGCTGGCCAGTGCGGTCACCAGTGCGAATGACGTACGTGCAGCTAAGGCCACCCCCCCCCCCCCCCCGTGCTGAGAGTACCACTCACGGACCTCCTGGGGCGAGGGAGTGTGCTGCTGTCCCTGGCCACCGCCAGTGCCGCCACGCCCACCACTCCCGCCACCACCTCCTCGACCACCCCAACCCCTGCCGCCGCCTCGTCCACCGCCACCCCCACTACCTCCTCCGCCCCGGCCACCTCCCGCGCCGCTGCCGCCACCCCCACCACCGCTGCCACCTCCCCCACCCGCGCCACTCCCCCCGCCACCACCTCCCCCACCACTGCCACCTCCGCTGTCACCACCACCGCCCTTGCCCCCCTTGCCCTTGCCGCTGCGGCGTCCGCCCGAAGCAGACGCAGTCCCGACCTTCTCAGCACCAAGGAGGTCGACAGCAGCAGCAGAGGCGACAGAGGGAAGAAGGGGGGAGGGAGAACACCTCTCAAAGAACGGGGTGCGGGGGTCACCGCGAGAGGCACCTACAGCGACTATGCTAGTCTCGGCTACAAGGAGTTCCTTCTCGAGGAGGGCAATGGTGAGCTCGGTGGGGCAGCGAGCGAGGAAGTGGTCCCTGACTGAGCGCAGCGAGTCAGGGAGGCGCGTGACTAGGTGGTAGAGAGTGATCCAGAGCGGGGGTGGGTTCGTGGCGAGGAACTCATCAGGCATAGCGGCGCGGAAGCGAGCCTCACTAGTGCGGAGGTGGGTAATGAGGTCAGCGATAGTGTGAAAGGAAGCTAAGTCGGGGAACAGGTAGGGAAGAGAGAGACGGCCTAGAGCAGCAGAGGCCGGTGAGGAGTAGCGGGCAACGACAGCAGTGTACAGTGCCTGTGCAGTCTTGTGCTGCCCAAAGTGCTCGCGCTCATCTATCGGCAGAGAGTTGCGGATAGCGAAGCGAGCATGGGCGTCACGAGTCTGCCACTGTGAGCGAGCAGTGCTGTCGGCAGTAGCAGCAGGAGCAGTAGCGTGGCCTAGGGCGTGATCGTACAGCGAGATGTCTTCCTTGGCAGTGAGCTGTAGGAAGAGGTGTAGGTCATCAAGCCAGGTGTCGAACTTCACTGGGCGCCCCTCAGCATCGAAGGCTAGTACTGGAGGGCTAGCCATGGTAGCAGCAGTAGTAAAAGTAGTAGGAGCAGTAGGTAGGTAGGGCGGCGCGGCTCGGTACAGGTAGGGCGGCGCGGCTCGGTATAGGTAGGGCGGCGCGGCTCGGGTCGGGCGGCGCGGCTCGGTTCGGGCGGCTCGGGTCGGGCGGCGCGGCTCGGGTCGGGCGGCTCGGTTCGGGCGGCTCGGTTCCGTTAGGGCCGGGCTGTTCGGTGCGGGCGGCGCGGTCTAGGTGGGGCCGTTCGAGGCAGCTAAGGGGAGCGTGGTGAGCGGGTGGGGTTGGGGACGGGGCCGACGCGAGCTGTAAGGGGTAGGGACGGGGCCGACGCGGGCCGTTAGGGGTAGGGACGGGGCCGACGCGGGCCTCTAGGGGTAGGGACGGGGGCCGACGCGGGCCTCTAGGGGTAGGATCGGGGCCGTCGCGGGCCTCTAGGGGTAGGGACGGGGCCGTCGCGGGCCTCTAGGGGTAAGGACGGGGCCGTCGCGGGCCTCTAGGGGTAGGCTCGGGGCCGACGCGGGCCTCTAGGGTAGGCGCGGAGCCGACGCGGGCCTCTAGGGGGAGCTCGGGGCCGACGCGGGCCGTTAGGGTTAGGCGCGGGGCCGATTCGGGGCCTCTAGGTGCAACAGCGCGGGGCCTACAGGGCCTCTAGAGGCGTGAACGTCGAGGCGCCCTAGGGCAGGTAGGCAGATAGGCAGGTAGGTAGTGGTGGGCCCTTAGGAAAAAACGGTCCTAGGAAGGACCTGCTCTATACCATGTTGAACAAGGAATGAAATGACTAAGAATGAAATGAGTACAAATATGGAAACCTAGAAGTGTGTACCCCCTATAGGCTAACCCACTGTAGCCTAAACAACTACAACAATATATATAATGTTTGACAATTTCTAGGGTTGCATACTTGTATCACTTTCATTCCATAGTTCATCTCATTCTCGTTCTACTTTTCTCAGTGCAATTGAGTGAGCGAGCGAGAATTGCACTATCGAAAAAAGTACAATGAGCGAAGGCATGAGCGAAGAATATGTAGCGAAACTAAAGTGGTAACGGTAATATGTGGAAATTGGGGTGTGCGACGGGCCTAACGCCGAGGTTGGGAAAATGTCGAGGCGGAGGTCCGGAGGGCGGGTTACCAACCGAACCGTGAGGTTGGGTCGCGGTGGGAACAGTGTCGACGCGAGTGGTAACGGTTTACTGTTGGGTGTTGTTGGCGGGAATAGTGGTGTACGCGCTGAGCAGGGACGCGAAGTAAGGAAAAGGAATTATCTTACACTACCCCCACCCCCCCCCCCCCCCCTTAAGGAGGTCCTCCTTACGAAAGCGCACTGGTCAAGTAACAGCGCCACACTTTGAATGCGTGCATGATCGCGAGCATTTCGTGGTCGTGTGTCGGGTAATTTTTCTCGAGCGGATGCAGTTTTCGTGATTTGTGCGCGATGGGCTGTAGGTCGTTGCCGAAATCCTGTAGCAGTACAGCTCCGATGGTGATATCGCTTGCAATTGTAACCACTTCGAATGGGCGGTGTGGGTCGGCGATGCGTAGTACGGGCGGTGAACAGAGAACATTTTTCAGGGCAGAGAAGGCAGCATGCTCTTTCCCACCCCACGTAAAAGCGGGCCCTTTTCGTAGCAGATCCGTCAGTGGGGTTGTTAACCTCGCCATGTTGGGGACGAACCGACGCACATAATTAATGAACCCTTAAAAAACTCGCTCCGTGAAATTTGTAGGGGGGTGCCACGCTTTGACCGTGTCCAGCTTCGTTGGGTCGATCTCAACCCCAGCCTCCAAAATAATGTGCCCCTGAAACTCTAGCCTGTCCTGAAAAAACTCGCACTTGGAACCCTTGGTCAGTAGCCCGTGCTCGTCTAAATTTTTAAAAAGTTGCTTACAGATCTGCTAAGTGCTTCTACTTGTTGCGACAGTGGACGAGGATGTCGTCGAGGTAGACTGTCACGCATTTATCTAAGAGTGGCCTAAATGCCTCGTCCATGGTCATCTGGAATGTCGCCGGTGCGTTGGTCAGCCCGAAAGGCATCACTGTGTACTCAAACGACCCGTAACTAGTCCTAAATGGTGTCTTGGCGCAGTCCGATGGTTCGACCCGAATCTGGTGGTAACCTTCTCGTAAATCTATTTTCGAAAAAATCCGTGCTGTTCGTGTCAAACTATTATGTTGTGCGTGTTGTGTAGGCTGTAGTGGGGTAGCCTATATGGAGTACAACCCAATTAGGGTTAGTACTTGTACCACTTTTCTGTTCAATGCATTCATTCTTGTTTCCATATTCTGACATGGGATCAGAGCAGGTACGTTCCTTAGGGCCCACCGAGCGTTCCGCCCTGCCCGGACTTGAAACATTTTTTTTCCTGCCCTGCTGCCTAGCGCTAGCGCGCGCCTTACTGCCTTGCCCGCGCTGCCCAACTGCCCTGCTACTGATCGCCCTGCTGCCCTGCTACTGAGCGCCCTGCTGCCCTGCCTGAGCGCTGCCCTGTTCGCGTGCGCTCTGCCTGCAGTTGCGCTGCCCTGTCAAACTTATATGCTATAGTCTGTGTAGGCTGTAGTGGGGTAGACAATATGGGGTACAACACTTTTAGGTTTTCTTACTTGTACCCACCTGTTTGCCAGTGCATTCATTCCTCGTTCTTTCACATGGTATAGAGCAGGTTCCCTAGTGGGAACGTTTCCTAGGGCCCACCGAAAATCGACTTTTTTTTTTCCTGCCCAGAGCGCGCTTTGCCCCTGCCTGAGTCGCGCCCCGTGTGCCTGCCCTCCCGTCGCGTCCCCTGCCCTTAGCGGCCCGTCGCGCTCCCTTACGGCCCCATAGCGGCCCCTCTCTCAGCCCCTCACGACCCCTTTCACGGCCCTTCGCGGCCCCTTCAGGCCCCTCGCGGCCCCTTCGTGGCCCCTCGCAGCCCCTTCGCGGCCCCGTCGCCACCCTCCGCGGCCCCGTCGCCGCCCTTCGCGGCCCCGTCGCCACCCTTCGAGGCCCCTCGCGGCCCCTTCGCGACCCCGTCGCCGCCCGTCTAGGCCCCGTCGCCACCCTTCTCGGCCCCGCAGCCGCCCTTCGCGACCCTTCTCGGCCCCTCACGGCCCCTTCGCGGCCCCGTTGCCGTCCTTCGCGGCCCCTTCACGGCCCTTCGTGGCCCCTTCACTGCCCTTGGCGGCCCCTTCTCGGCTCCTCCGCGGCCCCTTCTCGGCTCCCTCACGGACCTGCCGCCCCGCCGTCGCCAACCCTGCAGCAGCAGCCAACACCGCTCCAGCAGCGGGAGCCGCCACCGCCAGTGCCACCGACAGCAGGCAGCCGCCGCCGCCACAGCCGGGGCCGCATCAGCCGCAGCAGCCTACAGCAGCAGCAGTCGCCGACGCTAGCAGCCGCAGCCGCCACAGTCGGGGCCACAGCCGCCGACTGCAGCTGCCGCCGCCGTTGACAGCAGGGGCCGCCGCCGCTATCCTGGCCCTGCCTTGCGGAGCGATGCGGCGCTTCTCTGCCGCCCTGTAGCGGCCCCGTCCCTGCCGACGCGCCTCGGCCCTGCCCCACCACTTGCGGCACTCTACCCACCTCCCTGCTAAGAGCAACACCGAGCCGCGCCCCTCCTATTGCTACTGCTGCTGCTGCCCTTCACCTGCTACCACTGCTGTCATGGCTACCCCTAGCGTTCTCGCCTTTGATGCTGAGGGTCGGGCTGTTAACTTTGAGGTCTGGGTCGATGATCTACAGCTTTTCCTACAGTGCGATAGGAAAGACGGTCTCTCACTGTTCGATCTCATGTCTGGCGCCTCTACTGCCCCTGCTGCCGATGCTGACAGCACTGTTCGCTCATAGTGGGCCACACGCAATGCTGCTGCTCGTCTTGCTGTGCGTAAACACCTGCCGTCCACTGAGCGCGCGCACTTTAGTCAGTACAAGAGTGCTAAGACCTTGTACGACGCTGTAGTTGCACGCTACTCTTCCCCTGCCACTGCTGCCCTAAGCCGCCTCATGCTGCCATACCTGTTCCCTGACCTCGCCGCCTTTCCCACAGTCGCTGACCTCATTACACACCTTCGCACTAGTGATACCCGCTACCGCGCTGCGCTTCCTGCTGAGTTCTGCGCCAAGAATCCCCCCCCCCCCCCCCCCCCCCCCCCATGTACATCACCCTCTACTACATAGTCACCCGGCTCCCTGACTCCCTTCGCTCGGTCAGGGACCACTTCCTCTCTGTTTGCCCCACCACACTCACCGTTGACCTCCTCGAGGAGTGCCTCCTGGCAGCTGAGAAGAGTATAGTCGCTGTAGGAGCCTCTCGTGGTGACCCTCGTGCCCCCTTCTTTGAGGGGTGCTCCCCCTCCCCCCATTTGCACTCTGTTGCCTCTGCTGCTGCCGTCGACTTCGTTGGCACCGAGTCGGTCGGGGCTGCGTCTGCCCCTAGCGGGAGACGCCGCACCGGCAAGGGCAAGGGGGGCAAGGGAGCTGGAGGGGCTGGTGGGGGCGGTGGAGGTGGCGGTGGAGGCGGCGGAGGGAGTGGGGGTGGCGGTGGGAGTGGTGGCGGGGGTGGGGGCTTCGGTGGCGGCGCTGGAGGCGGAGGCGGCGACTGCGGTGGCGGTGGGAGCGGAGGAGGAGGCGGTGGCGGTGGTGGCGGAGGTGGCGGCGGCGGAGGTGGAGTTGGTCGGGGTGGCTCTGCGCAGCGGAGCGGCTTCGGTGGTGGTCAGCGCCAGCAGCAGCAGCGCACTCGTAACACCCCGCCCCCCCAGCAGCTTCATGAGTGGTACGCTGCGCGTCAGCGGGGTGGGGGTGCTGGTCCTTGTGCCTACGTCATGCGTACCGGCGATCGCACTGGTGAGAAGTGCGTAGGCCCGCATACCACCCAGCGCTGCTTCGGCCGCCTGACGGACGCTTGGCGTCTCCAGTTCCCTGACGCCACTGAGATCCCTCGCTGGGGTGAGCTGCTTAGGTCGGGGGTTGCTATCTTTGATCTGGATTATGATGCCATTCTTGCTGCCATGTATGTTGTGTCAACTAGTGATGAGGGTGACTGTTACCTGTGTGTCCTGCCTGACCCAGGCATTGACGCTGCTGCAGGTGCTGGTGAGGCTACTGCTCTAGGTGCTAGTGTGTCTGCTGCCCCAGGTACTGGTGAGTCTGCTCTCTCAGGTACCACGTCGGCTCAGGCCTTACACACCTTCACCCTTGACTCGGGTGCTTCCCGCTCCTTCTTTCGAGACCGCACCATGCTTACGCCGCTTAGTCGGCCAGTTGCGGTCTCCCTAGCGGACCCCTCTGGGGGTCCTGTCCTTGCCCGCTTCTCCACTGTCTTACCGTGTCCGGCGGCCCCTTCTGGCACCCTGTCCGGTCTCTACCTCCCCTCGTTCTCTACGAACTTGGTGAGTGGTGCTGATCTACAGGATGGGGGTGTTGACCAGTTCACTCCTGCGAATCAGCGGGTGACCCACTGTACGTGTGCTCGGACGGGCCGACACTTGGCCACGTTTACCCGTCGGCCGGGGTCGAGCCTGTACACACTGACTACTGAGTCTCCTCCGGTCGCTGAGTCTGGTCAGGTAGCTGCGTCGAGTCAGGTGTTTGCTGCAGCGTCCAGGTCTGGTCCTGAGTCTGCTCCCTGCTCGTGTCGTCTCCTGTCCCACCAGACTCTCCTTAGGCACCACCGCCTTGGTCACCCCTCCCTGCCTCGTCTCCGAGGCATAACCTCCCGTTACCTTGTCTCTGGTCTCCCTCGGTCCCTCCCTCCCCTCCCTCCGAGGCCTGCCCCTACCTGCGTTCCCTGTGTCGAGGGGTGGCAGCGCACCGCCCCTCACTCGTCCGAGTTTCCTCCGACAGAGGCTCCGCCGCAGACTCTTCACATGGACGTGTGGGGCCCCGCCCGTGTCCGTAGCCAGGGTCACGAGCGTTACTTCCTGTTGGTGGTTGATGTTTATTCGCGTTACACCACGGTGTTCCCCTTGCGCAGTAAGGGTGAGGTCACTGAGGTGTTGATCGACTGGATCCGCGCGGCTCGTCTCCAGCTCAGAGAGAGTTTCGGCTCGGACTTTCTTGTTCTGCGTCTGCACTCTGACAGAGGCGGGGAGATTTCCTCTACCCTTCTGGGAGCCTTCTATCGTGCACAGGGCATCCGCCAGACGTTCACGCTTCCGGCCTCTCCACAGCAAAATGGGATTGCTGAGCGCCGCATTGGCATGGTCTTGGACGTCGCTTGTACGTCCATGATACATGCGGGTGCTCCCCATTTTTTGTGGCCGTTCGCGGTTCGGTACGCAGCGCATCAGCTCAACCTTCAGCCCCGGGTCTCCTTGCCAGAGACCTCCCCCACCTTGCGGTGGACGGGGAAGGTTGGCGATGCGTCTGCGTTTCGTGTCTGGGGATCTCGGGCGTTTGTCCGCAACTTGTCTGCGGACAAGCTGTCCCCCCGTGCTGTTCCCTGCGTCTTCCTTGGCTTCCCCCCTGACGCACCTGGTTGGCAGTTTTACCACCCCACCTTGCACCGTGTTCTGTCCTCCTAGGACGTCACCTTTGACGAGTCGGTTCCTTACTACTGTCTCTTCCCCTACCGCACTGAGCCCCTCCCCCCACCGCCGCTCTTCCTTGCGCCAGGTCCCCCCCCTGTAGACCCTCTCCCCACTCAGGGTCCTGCCCCGTCAGGTGTGTTCCAGGTAGACGCAGACGAGCCTGTCGAGGTAGCTGTTGACTCTGGTGCTGCTAGGGGTGCTAAGCCTTGGGGTGGTGAGTCTGGGGGTGCTGAGCCTGAGGGTGCTGAGCCTCGGGGTGCTGAGCCTGGGGGTGCGGAGCATGGGGGTGTTGAGCCTGGGGGTGCTGAGCCTGGGGGTGCGGAGCCTGGACGTGCGGAGCCTGGGGGTGCTGGGCTTGGGGGTGCTGAGCCTGGGGGTGCGGAGCCTGGGGGTGCTGAGCCTGGGGGTGCGGAGCATGGGGGTACTGGGTCTGCTCGTGTGGCCGCTGGCGGTGCTGGGTCTGAGGGTCCTTCGGGTGCTTCGTCTTGGCGGGAGCTACCCTCTCCACACGAGCTGCGCGAGTGGTTTGCCCGGCGCTGGAGCCGTGCTGCTAGAGCTAGAGGTGCTACTGTTGCTGCTGACCCTGGGGTCGGCGCTGGAGGTACTGGAGACCCTCGTCCTGGAGGTGCTCGTACTGGCCGTTCTGGAGCTGCTGGAACTGGGGGTGCTGCTGGGGCTACTGGAGTTGGTCCTGCTGGAGGTGCTGCGGGTGGTGCTGGAGGTACTGGAGCTGCTGGGGGTGTTGGCGCTGGAGGTGCTTCTGGCGTTGGTACTTCTGAGGGTGCTGGAGTTGGCGCTGCTGGAGCTAGAGGTGCTACTGGCGCTGGTGCTGCCGCTGGGGGTACTGGTGCTGTCCCTGCTGTTCCAGGAGGCGCTAAGCAACCGCGGCCGTACTTTGTTCCGCTCCTTGCGCAGGTTCTTTGTCTGTCGCCCTCCACTGGTCCTGCTCCTCCCTTAGGGTGTCCATAGCCTGTCCAGTCGCAGTCACAGTTACAGCCCGCCTCCCCCCTGCCTGCTCCTTCTCCCTACACTGGTCCTACTAGAGGTCTTGCTGGGCGTCGTGAGCCTGCGTCTCGTCCTGCGTCGCCTGTTCGTGCTGCTCGCACTAGTGGTCGTGTTCCGAGTCCGCGTCCTCTTGCGGTCCCAGGCACACACCAGATGACACCGCGTCCTTCCACTGCTCCTCTAGGTGTCCCGTTGCCATCTCCTCCAGAGTCCTCTCTTCCTGCTCTTGCTGATGCGGAGTCTGACTCTCTTCGTGCTGCCAGTCCTACTCTCACGCGTCTCCTAGCTACTGTTGTCACTTACCCTTCCTTTGAGTCCACTGTTGCGTCTGTCTTAGTTGCTGAGCTTGTCGACTTTGCTGCTCGCTGTCGTCTAGACTACGCCGCTAGTCTCGTTGCTGAGTCGGAGTCAATCCGTCCTCCGTCCGTCGGGGGTGAGTGTGCTCTTAGCACGGACGTTTTTAAGGACAGGGAGGAGGAGTTCCAGTGTTTTGCTGCTGCTTTGCCTCATCTCGTGTCCATGCTGATTGCCCCTGAGGGAGACCCGGATGCACTGGACATCCTGACTCCTCGATCGTACGCTGAGGAGATCGAGGGTCCCTACTCCTCACAGTGGCAGTCAACCATGGACGCAGAGATGGCTTCCTGGAAGTCCACAGGCACCTATGTCGACGAGGTTCCCCCACCTGGGGCGAACATCGTCAGTGGCATGTGGATTTTCAAGGTGAAGCGGCCGCCGGGCTCTCCGCCTGTCTTCAAGGCGAGTTACGTGGCTCGAGACTTCAGTCAGCGGCATGGAGCTGACTACTTTCAGACATTCTCTCCCACCCCGAAGATGACCACTCTTCGGGTGCTGCTGCACATAGCTGCTCAGCGCGACTACGAGCTTCACTCTCTTGACTTCAGCACAGCTTTCCTGCAGGGCAGCCTGCACGAGGAGATCTGGCTGCGCCGCCCACCTGGCTTCACTGGGTCGTTTCCTCCTGGTACCTAGTGGAGCCTTCGGCGGCCAGTCTACGGTCTCCGCCAGGCGTGCCTGAGTGGCACGACACACTGAGGACTACACTTGCGGCTCTTGGGTTTGCTCCTTCTACTGCCGACCCGTCGCTGTTTCTGCGCACCGACACCTCTTTGCCGCCGTTCTACATCCTCGTGTATGTCGACGACTTGGTCTTTGCCACAGCGGACACTGCTGGACTCGCCTACGTGAAGTCCAAGCTGCAGAAGAGACACACGTGCACAGACCTGGGTGAACTGCGCAGCTACCTTGGCTTGCAAATCACCCGGGACAGAGCACAGCGCACCATTACCCTGACTCAGTCACACATGGTGCAGCAGGTCCTTCAGCGCTTCGACTTCACGTACTCCTCGCCTCAGGCCACTCCTCTGTCTACTGGCCACTCGCTCTCAGCTCTGCCTTCAGATGAGTCCGTAGAGCCGAGTGGCCCGTACCTCGAGCTTGTTGGCTGCCTCATGTACCTGATGACCTGCACTCGACCTGACCTTGCATACCCTCTTAGCATCTTGGCACGCTATGTTGCTCCTGGGAGACACCGACCAGAGCACATGGCTGCAGCAAAGAGGGTGTTGCGCTACTTGTGCAGTACGTCAGGCATGGGGCTAGTGCTTGGAGGGCGTCGTTTAGTGGTCCTCACCGGTCACGCAGACGCTTCTTGGGCTGACGACCAGGCTACGCAGCGGTCGTCACGGGGTTACACCTTCAGCCTTGGTTCCGGCTCTGTTTCGTGGCGGTCCACCCACTCGTCTTTTGTTCTCGGCTCCAGCTGTGAGGCTGAGATCTACGCGGGGGCCATGGCTGCACAGGAGCTACGCTGGCTCACCTACCTGCTGACCGACCTAGGAGAGCCGCCTCGTTCTGCTCCAATTCTGTACGTTGACAACAAGGCCATGCTGGCCTTGTGTCGGGAGCACAGACTGGAGCACAGAATGAAGCACATTGCTCTTCGTTACTTCCTTGCTCGTGAGCTGCAGCAGCGTGGTCAGCTGCGCCTTGCTTACGTGGCCTCTCAGGCCAACACTGCTGATATCTTTACCAAGGCACTTCCGCCTTGTGATCATCAGCGCTGCTGTACAATGCTAGGTCTTGTGCCTACTTGGCCTCACTTGCTCACTTCTTGACCTTGCTTGTACTGTGATCTGTCTATACCTGCACTTGCTTGTTTACCTTTACATATGATCTTGCATGTGAACTGGCCTTGTGGCCTTGAACTTGTGCTCGGAATGTGTGGTGACGTTGTGATCCACCCTAAGCCTGCTTTGCTTTGCTTGACTGGTCTTGTGACCTCTTGTTCTCCCCCACTTTGCCTATGGGGGTGTGTCAAACTTATATGCTATAGTCTGTGTAGGCTGTAGTGGGGTAGACAATATGGGGTACAACACTTTTAGGTTTTCCTACTTGTACCCACCTGTTTGCCAGCGCTTTTATTCCTCGTTCTTTCACATGCCCTGCCTGCCCGCGCGCTCTGCACGTGCACCCTGTTGCCCAGCGCGCCAGCTCGCCCCGCTGCCCAGCGCGCCCAGATGCGCTAGCGCACCCCGTTGCCCAGCGCGCCAGCGCGCCCCGCTGCCCAGCGCGCCAGTGCGGCCCGCTGCCCAGCGCGCCAGCGTGCCCCGCTGCCCAGCGCGCCAGCGCGCCCTGCTGCCCAGCGCCCAGCGCGCCCTGCTAAACCCTTAAACCCTGCTAAGCCCTAGGTGCCGCCCCTGCCTGCCCACACGCTGCCCTCCGCATCTCGCGCGCCGCCCTGCTGGCTGCACGCCGACCATGCCTGCCCGCGCCCCGACCCTGCCTGCCCGCGCGCCGCCCTTCTTGCAGCGCGCCGCCCTACTCTGGCCGCGCGCCGCCCTTCCCTGACCGTGCACCGCCTCGCCCTACCCTACGCGCTACCCTAGTGCTTGCTTGCCGCCCTTCCTTCACTGAAAACTGCTCTGCTGGTCGCACGCCTCCTTGTTTTGCCCGCTATGAGTTCTCTTCGTGGTAGCGGTGGGAGTGGTGGCGACGGTGGTGGCAGCAGTGGGAATGGCGGCGGCCGTAGTAGCAGTCGTTGTGGAGCTGTTCGGTGGGGAGTTTCTGGTGGAGGCCAGATGCGGCTGCAACGGCGTCCGCGCGAGACCCTTCCGCCCCAGTAGCTTCGTAAGTGGTACGCTAGTACGAGTGGTGGCGGTGGCAGTAGTGGCAGTCACTGTGCAGCTATTCAGTTGGGAGTTTCTGGCGGTGGCCTGGTGCAGCTGCAGCGGCGTCCGCGCGAGACCCTTACGCCCCAACAGCTTCGTGAGTGGTACGCTCAGCGTGGGGCGTCTCGGAGTAGTGCTCGCTGCGCGTACGTGATCCGCATAAGTGATCGGGCTGGTCAGACTTGCGGGACAGTTGGTCACACACAGTCCCGCTGCTTCTCTTGTCTGAGCGACACCTGGCGCGCAGAGTTTGGCGACGCGGCTAAGCTCCCCCGTTGGCTAGAGCTGCTTAGGCAGGGTGTGGATATCTTTGCTCTAGACTATGACGATATCCTCACTGCCATATATACTTTGACTAGTGGTACTGAGGGTGACTATTACCCGTGTGTGCCGCCCGACCCTCATATAGAGGCTGCTGCTCTAGGTGCTGGTGAGTCTGCTCTCTCTGGTACTGCACGTGCTGAGGCCATGCACACCTTCACGCTTGACTCAGGTGCTTCCCGCTGCTTCTTTCGCGACAGCACCACAGTCACACCACTCACAGCACCGGTTGCTGTCTCTCTGGCTGACCCCTATGGGGGACCGGTTTTTGCATGTTTCTCCTCTGTTCTCCCGTGTCCGGCAGTTCCGTCTGGCTCACTGTCAGGTCTTCACCTCCCCTCATTCTCTACGAACTTGGTGAGTAACGCCGTCCTTCAGGGTGCTTGGGTTGATACCTTTACCCCTGGAGGACATCGTGTGGTGATCTGCACGTGTGCACGGACGGGCCGTCACCTGGCCACGTTCACCCATCGGCCTGGGTCGAGTCTATACACACTGACTACTTAGCCTCCTCAGGTAGCTGCGTCTGCGTCTCCGTCAGGTCAGCTAGCAGCCCCCTGTTCATGTCGCCTCCTGTCGCACCAGACTCTCCTTTGGCACCACCGCCTTGGTCACCCCTCCCTGCCACGCCTCTGTGGCATGCACTCCCGCCTCCTTGTCTCTGGTCTTCCCCGGTCCCTGCCTCCCCTCCCACCCTCGCCAGCCCCTCCTTGTCTCTAGACGAGGGGCGGCAGCGCTCCGCTCGTCACTCCTCCTCGTTTCCCCCCACGACTGCTCACCTGCAGACTCTCCACATGGACATGTGGGGCCCAGCCCGCGTCCAGGGACAGGGCCGCGAGCGATACTTTCTGCTGCTCGTTGACGACTACTCGCGTTACACAAGGGGTCCCTTGCGCAGCAAGGGGGAGGCCTCTGATGTCTTGATTCCTTGGATCCGCGCTGTCCGTCTCCAGCTCCGCGAGCGGTTCGATACGGACCTTCCTGTCCTGCGTCTGCACTCTGACAGAGGTGGTGAGTTTTCCTCCGACCTCTTGCGGGACTTTTGTCGTGGAGAGAGCATCTTGCAGTCGTTCACGCTTCCGGCCTCTCTGCAGTAGAATGGGGTTGCTGAGCGCCGCATTGGCTTAGTCATAAAGGTCGCTCGTACCTCCATGATCCATGCGGCTGCTCCCCATTTTCAGTGGTCGTTTGCTGTCCGGTATTCCTTGTCTCCTTGCCGAAGACCTCGCCTACACTGCGTTGGATGGGAGAGGTTGGCGATGCGTCGATGTTTCGGGTCTGGGGCTGTCTTGCCTTTGTCCGCAATACCTCCGCAGACAAGCTCTCCTCGTGCGCCATTCCCTGTGTCTTCCTTGGCTTTCCCCCTGACGCGCCTAGCTGGCAGTTTTACCACCCCACCTCGCGCCGTGTCATGCCCTCTCAGGACGTCACGCTTGACGAGTCGGTTCCCTTTTACCGTCTCTTTCCCTACCGCACTGCCCCTCTCCCCCCCCCCCCCCCCCGCCGCTCTTCCTCCTCCAGGTCCCCCTCCGATAGACCCCCTCCCCCCTCAGGGTCCTGCTCCTTCAGGTGCGTCTCACGTGGACCCACTCCCCTTGGTTGAGCATGTTGAGGTCACTGGTGACTCTGGTGCTGCTCGGGGTGCTGTGTCTGGGGGTGCTGATCCTGCGGTTGCGGAGCCTGAGCGTGTGGAGCGTGGAGGTGCTGAGCCTGCGAGTGCGAAGCCCGGGGGTGCTGAGCCTAAGCGTGCGGAGCCTGGGGGTGCTGAGCCTGCGGGTGCGGAGCCTGTGGATGCTTGCGGGTGCGGAGCCTGGGGATGCCGAGTCTGGGGGTGGTGAGCTTAGGGGTATTGCGTCTACACTACGGGTGCCTCTCTCACCACAGCAGCTGCGCGAGTGGTACACTCGGCGCACCCGCCTTCGAAGTGGCGCTGCTGGAGCTGGAGGCCCTGGAGCTGCTAGTCTTGGAGGTGCTGGAGGTACTGGGGGTGCTGGAGCTACTTGTCCTGGAGGTCCCACAGGCGCCTCGCCCCAGCAGTCTACACTACGGGAGCCTCTCTCACCACTGCAGCTGCGCGAGTGGTACGCTTGGCGCACCCGCCTTCGGAGTCGCGCTGCTGGAGCTAGAGGCTCTGCCGCTGGAGGCGCTTGTGCTGGAGGCACTGGTGTTGCTGGTGCTGGAGGTGCTGGTGGTGCCGGTACTGCTGGTCCCCGAGGTGCTCGTGCTGGTGGTGCTGGAGATGCCGGAGCTGGTGGTGTTGCAGGCTCTGGAGCTGGAGGCACTGGAGCTGCTAGAGCTGCTGGTCCTAGAGGTGCTCGTACTGGAGGTACTAGAGCTGCCGAAGATGGTGGTGCTGCTGCTACTAGAGGTGCTGGAGCTGCTGAACCTGGAGGTGTTCTTACTGGAGGTACTGGAGCTGCCGGAGCTGGTGGTGCTGCTGCTACTGGAGGTGTTGGAGGTGCTGGAGCTGCTGGTCCTGGAGGTGCTCGTGCTGGAGGTACTGGATCTGCCGGAGCTGGTGGTGCTGCTGCTGCTGGAGGTACTGGAGGTGCTGGAGGTACTGGAGCTGCTGGAGGTGCTGGAGCTGCTGGAGCTGGTGGTGCTGCAGGTGCGGGAGCTGGAGACCCTGGAGCTGGATGTGCTGGCGCTGGGGGTGCTGGAGCTGTCGGTACCGTTGCTGGAGGCGTTGTGCGGCCGCGACCGTACTTTTTTCCACTTCTTAACCAGGTTCTTGGACTCCCGTCTTCTACTGACCTTACTCCGCCTCTATTGTGTCCACCGCCACACCAGTCACAGCCACAATTATAGCCAGCCTCCCCATTGCATGCTCCTTCTCCTTACACTATGCAGACAGACTCTCTTACAAAGCTTTGTAGGCTTGTGTCTCGCCCTGCCTTGCTTGATCGCGCTGGTCGCACTGGTAGTCGTGTCCCGCGTCCGCGTCCTCCTCCTGTCCCGGGCACTCACAGCATGACACTTCGTCCTTCCTCTGTTCCACTACAAGTTCCCCTGCCGTCTCCTCCTGCGTCCTCTCTTTCTGGCTGTCCAGACCCTGAGTCTGACTTAGTTCGTGCTGCCAGTTCTACAATCACACGTCTTCTAGCCACTATTGTCACTGACCTTTTGTTTGAGTCCACTGCTACGTCTGCCCATGTTGCTGAGCTTGTCGACTTTGCTGCCGCCTATCGCCTCGACTACGCCGCTAGTCTTGTTGTTGTATCTGAGTCTGTCTGTCCTCCGTCCGTCGGAGGTGAGTGTGCTCTTGGCACAGACATCCTTGAGGACAAGCAGGAGGACTTTGAGTGTCTTGCAGCTGCTGTACCTCATCTCGTGTCCATGCTGCTTGAACCTGAGGGAGACCCGGATCCTCCAGACATCCCGACCCTACTGCGCTCTTACGCAGAGGCGATAACGAGTCCCTACTCCTCTCAGTGGCAGACGGCCATGGAAGCAGAGATGGCATCCTGGAAGTCCACACGCACTTACGTCAATGCAGTTCCTTCTCCTGGGGTGAACATAGTCGATGGCATGTGGATTTTCAGGGTGAAGCGGCCGCCGGGTTCTTCACCTGTCTTCAAGGCTCATTACGTTGCACAAGGCTTTAGTCAGCGACAGGGAGTTGACTTCTTCCAGACCTTCTCCCCTACCCTTAAGATGACCACTCTTCGGGTGCTGCTGCACGTTGTTGCTCAGCGTGACTACGAGCTTCACTATCTTGACTTCAACACAGCTTTCTTACAGGGCAGCCTGCACGAGGAGATTTGGTTGCGCCGCCCACCTGGCTTCACTAGGTCGTTTCCTGCAGGTACCTAGTGGAGCCTCCGGCGGCCAGTCTTTGGTTTCCGCCAGGCGCCTCGTGAGTGGCACGACACACTGAGGATGACACTTGCGGCTCTTGGGTTTGCTCCTTCGACTGCTGACCTGTCGCTGACACTTCTCTGCCGCCGTTCTACATCCTCGTGTACGTCGACGACTTGGTTTTTGCCACTGCTGACACTGACGCACAGGCTTTTGTGAAGTCAGAGCTGCAGAAGAGATAGACTTTCACAGACCTGGGTGAACTGCGCAGCTATCTTGGCTTGCAGATCACCCGGGTCAGTGCACGGCGCACTATCACCATGACTCAGTCACACATGGTGCAGCAGGTCCTTCAACGCTTCGGCTTCCGGTTCTCCTCCCCACAGTCAACTCCTCTGCCTACAGGTCACTCGCTCTCAGCTCCACCTTTGGACGAGTCCGTAGAGCCGAGTGGCCCGTATCGAGAGCTTGTGGGCTGCCTCATGTACCTGATGACCTGCACTCGACCTGACCTTGCTTACCTCTTAGCATCCTGACACGCTACGTTGCGCCCGGGAGACACCGACCAAAGCACTGGGAGGCCGCTAAGAGGGTGTTGCGCTACTTGTGCAGTACGTTGGGCATGGGGCTCGTGCTTGGAGGACGGGGTCCAGTTGTCCTCACTGGACATGCAGACGTTTCTTGGGTTGACGACCTGGCTACGCAGCGGTCGTCACAGCGATTACACCTTCAGCCTTGGCTCCGGCTCTGTTTCGTGGCGGTCTACTGACTCGTCTTTGGTTCTCAGTTCCAGTTGTGAGGCTGAGATCTACGCAGGGGCCGTGGCTGCACAGTAGTTGCGCTGGCTCACCTACTTGCAGACTGACCTTGGAGAGCCGCCTCGTTCTCCTCCAGTTCTGTACGTAGACACCAAGGCCATGATTGCCTTGTGTCAAGGGCACAGACTGGAGCACAGAACGAAGCACATCGCTCTGCGTTACTTCCTGGCTCGAGAGTTGCAGCAGCGTGGTCAGCTTCGCCTTGCTTACGTGGCCACTCGGGCCAACACTGCTGATGTGTTCACCAAGGCACTTCCGCTTGGTGATCATCAGCGTTTCTATACTGCGTTAGGCCTTGTGCCTGCTTCTTCTCACTTGCTCACTTCTTGACTTTGCTTGTACTATGATCTATATATATATACATATATATACACCTGCATGCATACACTTGCTAGGTAGTGATCACTGTACTGTGTGTTCTTTTTTATTTACCTCTGCATGTGCACTGGCCTTGTGGCCATTTGCTTGTACTCAGTGTGTGTGGTGACTTCGTGATCCACCCTGAGCTTGCTTTGCTTTTCTTGATTGGTCTTGTGACCCCTTTTTCTCCCCCACTTGCCTATGGGGGTGTGTCAGACTATTATGTTGTGTGTGTTGTGTAGGCTGTAGTGGGGTAGCCTATATGGGGTACAACCCAATTAGGGTTAGTACTTGTACCACTTTTTCTAATCAATGCATTCATTCCTGTTTCCATATTCTAACAGTTCGCAGTTGATCTATTAGTTCGTCGGCGCGGGGAATGGGGTATCGCAACTTGACTGTAACCCTGTTCAGTGCTCTGTAGTCGATGCACATGCAAAAACCTCCTTCCCTTTTCGGTGTGAATAGTATCGGTGCGGCGAACGGTGACGAGCTCGGTCGGATGATTCTTTTCTCTAACAGGCAGCTTCCTCAGTTCGTCGAGCTTGGGCTGTGTCAGTCTGAACTATCGTTGTACAGGTTGCTATGCCTCGGGTTCTAACTCTATCCGGTGATCGTGTGCTCGCTAAGGTGGCAATCCCTCAGGTAAGTCGTCGAGAAAAATCCACGGGTACCGTTTCAACAATTCCTGTAGTTCGGGCGGTACCGCTGCCAACAGTTTCCGAAAATTGCTCGGCTGCTCTGCTTCTCCTACCACTGTGATATCCACCACATACACATCAGCTCTAGCGACGACAGCCCGTTTCATCGTGATGGCGTTGACGTGGACCGTTGGAGACTCGGGTGACTGCCAACGAGGTACTTCAACCCAATTACCACAGTGTAGCTGCCCATTGTCCAGTCGATTCGTGGGTTATACAGTCGCAGCCAATCACGTCCCAGTAAAATATCGTGCCCATCCAATGTCGTCGCGAGCATTTCCTGTGTAAACTCGAAGTTCCCCCCGCAGCGGACTTTTACTCTCTCCACCTTCTCCCGTATGGCCAGCGGCGTGCTGTCAACTAAACGTGCGTCTATCTCCTGTAAACATCGACTAAGTGCCTATTGCAGTTTTCTTGCAGTCGTGGTATTAACTAAGCTCTGACTTGCACCTCCGTCTATCAACATCTTCACTACCGCTCCCTATCTTTTCCCATGGAACAGTACAGGGCAATCCGTTGCTGCACCCTCCTTATTCATCCGAGCCCGATCGCTGGCATGAATCGGTACTGTGACTCGGTGAGGGTCGGTGAGGTTCGGCCTGCAGGCAATCTCGTCAGTAGTTGGCCCAACTTCTACTGACTGCTGGCGTTTTCCTACCTCTGAGAATCCCTCCCCTGCTCTGCTCCGCGGCGCCTCAGCTCTTATGGGCATTCGCTTTTGTGATGGCCCGGCCTATTGCAAGCAAAGCAGCGCCCCTTAAATGGCGCGGCAGCTGCATTCATCGCAACGGCATGTACGGTGGCGTGCTTAGTCGGTCCCTGAGGGCGATGTCCGTAGTAGGACCCTGGTCTCGGACGGCGCAAAATGTCGATTTTTTCGGCGAGCGCGAGGATCTCATTGAAATTTGAGAGCTCGCGTAGCATGATTTCGTGCGAGATGTCTGGCTTCAGCCCTCCGATGTAACGGCCCACCCGTTCCACTTCGTGCATGTAGCCGACTTGCTCGCATAATGCGAGAAAACCGCTCATATAGTCTTGGACTGATCCGAGCTGCCGCCAAGTACGCAGTCTCTGACGTGCCGAAATAGAAGCCGCGATCGGCTCGAAGCGCGCCCGAAGCCCTGCGCACCACGCATCCTACGTGCTGTACTGGGCGGTTACGCAAAATGAATCCAAGTGATGGCTGGACCCCTGGACCCTTCCTCTTGCGACGGTGGCTCGTAGGCACGTGGCGACGTCACGATGACTCACCACCGGTCCATCGCGGGGCCCCTCAGCAGCGAGACCGTGTAGCGAATCTTCGTTGCGTCCGACTCGACGTAATTCGCGTTGAAGAAGATGTTCATCATGAAGACCCACGATTGAACCCTCAGACCTCCACGTTGGCTCGGGTCGAAACAGGGCGGGCACTGCGGCTTGAGTGGCATTGGTGCCATAATAGCGTGGTCGCGACTTGTCGCTGCGAACTCCATATGCCGACGGGCTTCACGAGGCTCCCGCGGGCTTGGTGCGGCCCTGTTCCTCTCCATGCCAGGCATTGATTGAGCGTCGCCATCACTGGCTGCGCCTGAGCGCTGTCCCACGCTGTCGTTTTGTGTCGGTGTGCCTAATGAGAAGACGATCAGCTCCTCCGACTGTGCGGGTGCATTTGCAAGTGCGTGTGGTGGTGCTGGAGAGTTCACCGTGGATTGCTGACGAGCCGAGTCACGTTCCGCCGTGAGTGTAGCAATTTCGAGTGCCGAATCTTTGATTTGGCGCACGAGACGGTCGAGTTGTTCCTGCGTCAGTGTCGCGAAAGTGAATTCGGCCATGGCGGGGGTGTCGGGCAAGCTTAGCGAGAGCCTCTGTCGTGGCCGTGCGTGCTTACGAGAGAGCAGTTCTAGCGGCGGTGCTTGTTTCGCTGAGAGACGTCTAACCGCCCCCCCCCCCCCCCCCCCCCCCCCCCCCCCAAAAAATTGAGTTAGTGGGGAAGCGAAGGTGTGAGTGCGGTCCGAGAGAAGATCGTAGGTTATGAATACCAAGTGTTGCGAGTGCAATTGAATGAGCGAGCGAGAATTGCACTATCGAAAAAATTACAATTAGCAAATGCATGAGCGAAGAATATATAGCGAAACTACAGTGGTAACGGTAATGTGTGGAAATTGGGGTGCGCGACGGCAAGGTTGGGAAAATGTCGAGGCGGAGGTCCGGAGCGCGGGTTACCAACCGAACCGTGAGGTTGGGTCGCGGTGGGAATAGTGGCGGGAACAGTGTGTCAGAATCCCAACCACTAGACCATTGGGATAAAAGGGCTTGTTTCAGTAGCGGGTCAGTGCGCCCATAACCCCCCAGGCAAACGCGCCTGTAACCCCCCCTAGGATCGATCGGGGATCTCACAGTGTAGCTCTACTGACACAGTGTCGGCATGTGTGGTAACGGTTTACTGTTGGGTGCTGTTGGCGGGAGCGGTAATGTACGCTGCTGATACAACCAAAGGATCCAGTAGATAGGATAGAATCTGTTAAGTCTGAGAGGAGACAATGAAGTCTCTGTAGTGACCTTGTTGTATAATGATTGAAGAGAACAAGATGATTTGAAAGATAGGAGTACAGGAGATTAAATAGAAATCTAGCCAGCCATGTACTCTGAGGGGTACATTCCCTTATTAACTGAATTGCATAGCTATAGTAACCGTGACTATTGCTATCCTCGAGTACCATGTTGCAGTGAATTAACTGTCGTGCGGTTACTGGATCGTCAAGGGTCACGACCGTTGACTTCCTCAGACGGTTGACCTTCGGGTGACCCTCGACATTCCGCATGCTCTATATGAGCTATTGCGGTACTGATACAGTGGGCAGCTTCGGGAATGCTTTATATAACCTTTCGGTTGGTTCAACACTCCCATTCATTACTGAAGGTGGGCCACGTGGGATTTCTTGGTGATCCCGCAGAGGTCGGCGCAGCGTTGGTACTGCTGACGTGGCAGCTTCTTTGTCAAAAAATCAGCTGCCATGTCACCGGTCGGGCAGTACGTCAGCTTGACTTTCCCCTTGTCGATTTCATCCTTCACGAAGAAGTAGCGAAGGGCGATGTGCTTGGTGCGGTTGACGAAGCCGGGCTTGTTCGTGATCTTTATCGCGCTCTGATTGTCGCAGAGTAACGTGAAGAGCCCATTCATCGTCACTTTCGCCTCTTGCAGGAGCTCCATCAGGTACAGTCCTTCGCGAACAGCAGCGCTAGCTGTGATGAATTCTGCTTCTGCTGACGAAAGAGCGATGAGTTCCTGCTTCTGAGAGTTCCAGGAGATGAGTCCTGCTGGTTGGAGTTGAAAAATGAATCCTGTGCGGGAGCATCGGTTGTCAACATCTCCAGCATGGTCGGCATCTACGTAGCCATGGAGCTGTAGAGTAGCGGTGAGATTAGCTTCGTAGGTGAGACCGACGTCGGGAGTGGAGATGAAGTACTGTAGTGCTCGGCGTAGATCCAGTAGATTCTCCCCTTCATGTCGCTTCAGGTACTGTGCGAGCTGGCTTGCGACGTAGGAGAGATCGGGCCGGCACGTGACGGCGGCAAACAGGAGACATCCCAGCTGCTGCTGATAGAGACGATGGTTGACGGGAGAGAGAGGTGTGGTGTCTGGCTCGTGGTTAGGAGGAGGAGTGCGATAAGGGGTGGTGAGGTTGATCGGTGCGATGGCGAATCGCTTCGCGAGTGTTTCGGCATACTTGGCGGCGGAGAGGTGAATGGAGGAGGCGGACTAAGTCACATTGAGGCCGAGAAACTGTGTGACATTGTGGTTTACTGTCACCTCCAGCTTCTCCTTGATGTCAGCCTCAAACTGGTCCAGCAGCTCTGTGTCGTCGCCAGTGTAGAGAAGGTCGTCGATGTAGGCGACGAGGAGGATAAATTTCCCGCGCGATTTTCGCCTGTACATTCCGAGGTCGTGCGGCAGCTGAGTGAAGCCGAGCTCAAGGAGGACGGAATGGAGGTACTGCTGCCATAGACGAGGTGCCTGCTTGATTCCGTAGAGGGATTTTTGGAGGAGGCATACGGCGCCATCGTTTTCTTCGAATGCGTGCGGCTGCTCGACAAAAATTATGGCATCGACGCGAGCGTATAGGAAGGCGCTGCCGACGTCGATTTGACGGAGCGGTCGCTGTTTGATGGCGGCGATGCAGAGAAGAATCCGCACCGAGGTGTGGCGGCCGACTGGAGCGTAGGTGAGAGTGAAATCCACCAGGTGCGTTTGTTCAAATCCCCGTACCACCCAACGCGCCTTGTACTTGTCGACCAAGCCATCTGCGAGAGTTTTGATGCGGAAAACCCATTTTCCGCTGAGAATTTTTCTCCCCTTTGCCGATGACCGAGGGACTAGCTTCCAGGTGCCACGTTTCTTCAGCGACCCGATTTCGGCGGCCATGGCTGCTCTCCATTTCTCACTGTCGGGGCTAGACAGGGCTTGGTGGACTGTGGTTGGTTACTTGGGCGAGGTGTGGCGAACAGCGACGGCGAGGCCGAGAACGCGGAGACCGATTTCGTCAGTCTTTTCGTAGTGAAGTCGGTCGTAGTCATGGAAGCTGGTAACTTCGACCACATCGTCATCGCTGTCGATGCCGAGGCAGAGGGTATCCTACGACGGGTTGGGTTGTGGTAACTCGGCATCAGGTGAGCGGCGCGCCTCTCTATTGTAGTTATGAGCCTCGCGTGTTATATCGTCAGGATCGGGTCGGTGAAGAGGTACGAATATCGGAGTCCCGAATTCGCTTGTGAGGGGGATGTTCAGGGCGGAGTCCATTGGGGTGACATCAGGTGCGTATGCATCCTCGGCCAAATCGGCTTCGTCGTGTGACGTGGCGAAGCTGCGGTGGCCTTCAAAGAGCCTCTCGGGCAGTTTGTCGGTTGCCTAGTGCTCCTTGAAAAGGGGCAGAGTCAGCTTCTCGTAGAAGATGCAGTCACGTGATTTCGTCACCTCGTGTGTCACGTAGTCCAGCACGATCCACGCCTTGAATTCCTTTTCGATCCCGAGGTGGATGCCCCATCGTGCCCGATCAGCAAATTTTCCGGTTCTCGCAGTGTGGGGTCTGTACTGTACCATGCAGCCGAACACCCAGAGCAGGCGTGTATCTGCTTTTCTGCCCGTCCATGCCCGGTAGGGAGAGTTGTTGTTCTCGAGGCTTCGTGAGGACAACAAGTTGTGCAGCCGGACAGCGTGATTCATCGCAAACGGCCAATATTTTGTTGGGATGGCCGACTGCTTCATCAGAGCCCTCATCCGCGTGGCGAGGCTTCTGTTTGTCCGTTCTGCTACTCCTTGCTGTTGGTGAGCGTAGGGCAGGGACACCAGGTGCTCAATCCCCTTCTGTTTGAAGAGCTCTTTGAACTCGTCTGAGAAGAACTCCAGGGCTCCGTCCGTCTACCAGGCGTTGAGTTTTAGACCGAACTGTCGCTCGGCTCGCTTCATCCACGCAATAAAGCACTCGAAGGCCAATGATCTGCAGTCGGTGTTGACTGCCTAGACGTAGCGCGTAGATGCGTCGATGAAGGTAAGTGTGTACTGTTCCCCGTCGAGCCCTTCCTTGCTGGGCACTATAAAGTCGCTGTAAACCTTGTCCAGCGGCTTGTAGTGTTCGTACCCTGGGGGCAAATCGGGGAACGGCTGGTGGTTGAGCAACGCGGTTGGGCACACGATGCACGGCGGGTTAGGTGAGTCCGCGGTGAGGGAACCATCTCGTGGAAGGAGGAGCGCTTCGTTGTCGAAGACTCCGGCTTTGAGCGAGTTTTTGAGCGTTGCGTGGGAGGGATGTCCGAGCCGTTGGTGCCATGTTCCTGGGTCCAAACGGTAACCGACTGTCTTCTGATAATATTTTTGTCGCGCTGCTTCGTCGTTTGCCTCCCCTTCAGGTCCTGCGTCAGCGGCGTTGTCGGTATCGGCGGCGAGCCTGCAGATTGCTTTTCGCTCTAGAAGCGCGCGGGGAATACCGATGATGTCGTCGGTGTCGCCGGCTTTGACTTGGTCTCCGGTAACGAGCAGGCACTGGTTGGGCCACTCCCGAACTGGAAGACCCGTTATGGGGATTCTGAAGTAACTCTATTCAGCGTCGATGACCTCAATCTCTTGTGGTCCTTGTACTGGCGGCTCTGGCTCTTCGGTAGGTTCAGGTAACTCTGTTGGTTCTCCCATAAATTTGTAGGTCTCTTCTTCTGACTCTTCTGGCATTGGCTCGGGTGTATCAGGGGCGTATTGATCTGGGAGAGGTGGACCTCCCCAGCAGGTGCCGCGAGTTGCCCAGTATGGGTCGACAACGGTGACTTCCGCAGGAGGAAAACCAGCTGCTTCATCGTGCCCTTGTTCTACTTCGGCCGAGGTGCCCCATCCCCCTTCGGCGCCCCGTGTGACTCCAGCTGTCTCTGCTTCTCGGACTGCTTCTCCTGCTGTTGCGCCAGCTTCCTCTGCTGGGGCAGGGGGAGTCCCCCAGCCGGTCGCGCCAGCTTCTCCCGTTGAAACGGCGTCCCATCCGCTTGTGGCTGCTTCTTCTGGAGTTAAAACTTCTCCCCAGGATCCGAGCGCGGGCTCGGAAGTGTTCCAGCCCGTCCAGCGTGTCTCCGCCGTCTTGTTTTCTTCGGTTGGTTGTGATGCAGGTCCTGACGTGCCGCTGTCTTCTTCCATTGTGGCAGGTCCGGTTTCTGCAGGGTTGGAGGTTGAGGCAGTCGGGACTATGCGCAAGCGCAGAAGACCATCGGAGGCAGGTCACTAGAGATCCATCTCGTCGGGATGTGACCATGTTGGCGGCTCCGTGGGAGTTGTTTTCAGTAGCAGTGTGCGGTGGGAATCGCCGGTGGTGCCCTGAGCCGAAAATTGCAGCACGAAAACTCCATCGTCATCGATCGCCTTTCCGATGTAAGTTTCGTTGTGGAAGAGCTCGAAGGTCTTCTCCTTCCGATTGCTGCGAATGTCGATTCCGCACCGCATGAGTTGAGCTGATGAGCGTAAGTTGTATTGTAGGTCAGGTGCGACGAGGACGTCTCCGATGTGAATGCTGAGCCTCGTGTCATTAGCCTCGAGGTAGATTTCGCCAATCCCATATGCCTTCATTTTTCCGTTATTCGCGGCGGTGATTTCGCAGGGTCGTCGCATACGCCGTGAGTTGCTGATAAACTTTGGCGATCCCACCATGTGTTGTCTACAGCAACTGTCGAGGTACCACGTGTCCAGATCCTCGTAGCGCTGGCGGGTGAGGTTGGCGATCTTGGGTGTGACGATACGATCAAGGTCGCCGGTGTACGGTGAGAGGGCGAAATATCTGTTTGCGGAAATGCTCGGCGGCGATTCCGGAGTAGGAGGAGGGAGCTCGAAGTCAGGAGGAATGTCTGAGGGGCGAGTGGACTAGGTAAAGACTGTTGGATCATTGTCTGGACTAGGCGCAACGGGGTTGATGGGATTGTCGCGAGCGAATGTTACTCGATCCCAGTAACGGAACCCTCTGTTACGGCGAGCCATGCAGCTTATGATTGCCCCTTTTCCTTTGTCCTTCGCCGTGATGAGTGCAGGAGATTGACAAATCATAAGCACCGGTTGACATACAGTCCCGCTTTCTCTCCTTGCTTCATTTTAACCGAAGTCAGCTGGCTGAGCAGACGACTCATCGTGACTGGATCTATTGCCATGTATGAGTTGCGCAGGTGTTCCCTGGACGCGTGCGCGGGAGCCCACTCCGTCATATAAGGACGAATGCCAAGCTGTTCTTCAGGTGAGAGGTTGCGAAGGAGAGCGGTGTATGCGAGTAGGGATTCGTGGTAGTATTGATGCTTCTCCTTGTTAACAGGAATGGAGTGTTGGCCCCGCCCTCGCTTGGGCAACGCCGACGACTTGGTCGGATGTACGGGAGTAGCAGCCAACCGTTCACAGTGGGAGAGCTGCTCGACAGGCTTCGTCGAGCTGCAGGGGACCGCTGTGGTGTTGGTGTCGACCAGGGGGCTCGACAGCTGCAACTAACTGGTCTGGGCGACGGGTGGGACGTCGACCAGGACCTACAGCTCGACCGGGAGGTCTCCGGAGCATCCTGTCGACCTGCCGTTCGACCGGGAGGTCTCCGGAGCATCCCGTCGACCTGCCGTTCGACTGGGAGGTCTCTGGAGCATCCCGTTGACCTGCAGTTCGACCGGGAGGTCGACGGAGCAGTCTCTCGACCTGACAAGTGAGCAGCGGTCAACGAGGGGAGCTCGGCAACAACCGCTGATGGTTCTGGTCGACGGAAGGGGTCCGTCGACCAGGGGGTTGTGAAGGTGAGAACGAGGAAGGGGTGAACTATGAATGAAGCGAGTACAAATATGAAACCCTAGTTGGGTTGTACCCCCTATGGGATACCCCACTATAGCCTACACAACAGCATAAGCTATAATGTTCTGACACACCCCCATAGGCAAAGTGGGGGAGAACAAGGGGTCACAAGACCAGTCAAGCAAAGCAAAGCAAAGCTCAGGGTGGATCACAAAGTCACCACACATTCCGAGCACAAGTTCAAAGGCCAAAAGGCCAGTTCACATGCAAGAGCACATATATATATATATGTACGAGGCTAAGCAAGCAAGAGCAGGAGTATATATATGTGACAGTACAAGCAAGGTCAAGAAGTGAGCAAGTGAGGCAAGACAAGCACAAGACCCAGCTGAGTGCAGAAGCGCTGATGATCACAAGGCGCAAGTGCCTTGGTGAAAACATCAGCGGTGTTGGCCTCAGAGGCCACGTACGCAAACCGGAACTGTCCACGCTGCTGTAGCTCACGAGCAAGAAAGTAACGGAGAGCAACGTGCTTTGTCCTGTGCTCCAGTCGCTGCTCTCGACACAAGGCCAGCATGGCCTTGTTGTCTACGTACAGAACTGGAGGAGAACGGGGCGGCTCTCCAAGGTCGGTCAGCAGGTAGGTGAGCCAGCGAAGCTCCTGGGCAGCCATAGCCCCGACGTAGATCTCAGCCTCACAACTGGAGCCGAGAACAGAAGACGAGCGAGTAGCCCGCCACGAGACAGAGCCGGAACCAAGGCTGAAGGTGTAACCCTGTGACGACCGCTGCGTAGCCTGGTCGTCAGCCCAAGAAGCGTCTGCGTGCCCAGTGAGGACCACTGGACTGCGCCCTCCAAGCACTAGCCCCATGCCCGACGTACTGCACAAGTAGCGCAACACCCTCTTCGCTGCAGCCATGTGCTCTGGTCGGTGTCTCCCAATAGCAACATAGCGTGCAAGAATGCTAAGAGGGTATGCAAGGTCAGGTCGTGTGCAGGTTATCAGGTACATGAGGCAGCCAACAAGCTCTGGATACGGGCCACTCGACTCTACGGACTCATCCGAAGGCAGAGCTGAGAGTGAGTGGCGAGTAGGCAGAGGAGTGGCCTGAGGCGAGGAGTACGTGAAGCCGAAGCGCTGAAGGACCTGCTGCACCATGTGTGACTGAGTCAGGGTAATGGTGCGGCGTGCTCTGTCCCGGGTGATCTGCAAGCCAAGGTAGCTGCGCAGTTCACCCAGGTCTGTGCACGTGTGTCGCTTCTGCAGCTCGGACTTCACGTAGGCGAGTCCAGCAGTGTCAGCTGTGGCAAATACCAAGTCGTCAACGTACACAAGGATGTAAAACGGCGGCAGAGAGGTGTCGGTGCGCAGAAACAGCGACGGGTCGGCAGTAGAAGGAGCAAACCCAAGAGCCGCAAGCGTAGTCCTCAGTGTGTCGTGCCACTCACGTGGCGCCTGGCGGAGACCGTAGACTGGACGCCGGAGACTCCACTGGGTACCAGGAGGGAAAGACCCAGTGAAGCCAGGTGGGCAGCGCAGCCAGATCTCCTCGTGCAGGCTGCCCTGCAAGAAAGCTGTGCTGAAGTCGAGAGAGTGGAGCTCGTAGTCATGGTGAGCAGCAATGTGCAGCAGTACCCGAAGAGTGGTCATCTTCGGGGTGGGGGAGAAGGTCTGAAAGTAGTCAACTCCCTGCCGCTGACTGAAGCCACGAGCCACGTAACGCGCCTTGAAGACAGGCGGAGAACCCGGCGGCCGCTTCACCCTGAAGATCCACATGCCACTGACGATGTTCGCCCCAGGAGGGGGGACAGCGTCAACGTAGGTGCCTGTGGACTTCCAGGAAGCCATCTCTGCATCCATAGCTGCCTGCCACTGAGAGGAGTAGGGACCCTCTATCGCCTCTGCGTAAGAGCGCGGAGTCGGGATGTCAAGTGCATCCGGGTCTCCCTCAGGGGTAAGCAGTATGGACACGAGATGAGGTGAAGCAGCTGCCAGACACTGGAACTCCTCCTGCCTGTCCTCAAGGACGTCCGTGCCAAGGGCACACTCACCCCCGACGGACGGAGGACAGACAGACTCAGACTCAGCGACAAGACTGGCAGCGTAGTCTAGGCGACAGCGAGCAGCAAAGTCGACGAGCTCAGCAACAAGGACGTGGGGGCCGGGACGGCGGCGTTCGGCCGGGACGGCTGGTGGGCCGTAGGTAGGGCGGCGGTCAGGCCGCAGTAAGGGCGGCGGGTGGGTCGCAGGTCAGGCGACGGGTGGGCCGCAGTGAAGGGCGGCGCGAAGCCGCAGATAAGGGCGGCGACGGGCCGGGGCGGCGCGAAGCCGCAGGTAAGGGCGGCGTGAAGCAGCAGGTAAGGGCGGGGACTGGCCAGGGTGGCGCGAGGCCGCAGGTAAGGGCGGCGTGAAGCCGCAGGTAAGGGCGGCGACGGGCCGGGGTGGCGCGAGGCCGCAGGTAAGGACGGCGCGAAGCCGCGAGAAGGGCGGCGACGGGCCGGGGCGGCGCGAAGCCGCAGGTAAGGGCGGCGCGAAGCCGCCGGGAAGGGCAGCGCGAAGCCGTAGGTAAGGGCGGCGACGGGCCGGGAGAAGGGCGGCGCGCCGCAGCCGCTAAGGCGGCTCGACGCGACCGTAGGGGTGGCGCGACGAGCCGCTAGGTGCGACCGGACGGTCGCTAAAAAAAAAGGAACGCGCGCCTAGAGGCGCGCTTCGGTGGGCCCAAGGAACAGTCCCTAGGAGGGGACGTGCTCTGATACCATGTGAAGGTGAGAACGAGGAAGGGGTGAACTATGAATGAAGCGAGTACAAATATGAAACCCTAGTTGGGTTGTACCCCCTATGGGATACCCCACTATAGCCTACACAACAGCATAAGCTATAATGTTCTGACAGGGGTAGCTCGACGGGAGTTGTGGTCGACCAGAGGCACCTGCTGGTCGACCGGGTCGACCGGGTAACCTGCTCGACGAGTTCTGCGGAGGCACGCGAACGTCGTCGAGGTTGCGATGGCGCAGGCGACTGCGGGCTGGTATCCCGAAGTCGATGTGGCTCGTCAGGCGCAGACAACAGCCGACGAATGCCCAACGAGGCAAGTCGGGCCAATTGTCTGCGCGCACCTGCGAGCGTGCGTACTGCTGTGTTCTACGAGGCAACGCTGGACAGCCGCTCCGGTGCAGCATTGGCACGCCGTCGACCTGCTCCGTTTGCAGGTCGCCTTTCTGCGGTGCTGGCGCGGCTCCTCTACGCAACGCTAGCAGGCGGTCGACTGAGCTGTGCTGGCGGTCGACCAGGCTACCAGCAGGGTTGCTAGGTGCCTGATGTAGTCATTGTTGTCATTGCTAGTTGAATCATTCTGGAATTCTGGTTTACGTAGTGGGAACTAAGGAACCAAGAAATGCTATGATCACCACTGAACTCTTGCCAATCTCTCCCGTAAATGTGCAAGCACTAAGGAACCAAGAAATGCTAAGATCACCACTAATAGTTCGTGCCAACCCCCGTAGTCTAGCTCACTACCGTTGTAGAGTGACTCTCCGCATGGTGCGGTGAGCGTGGAACGAACACGCGACCTTCAGATAGGAGCCGACTTTTGCACCTACTAAGTCGTTCGTAGGCCGGCAGCAGCGTTAGTCGCCATGGTCGACCCCATCATTGATGCGGGCGTAGCGGACACCTTGGAGGCACGTTTGGCTGATGCGAGGAGACGCCACGCGGATGGCGAGTACGGGACGATCCCCTTGGTGATCGCCGAGTTGGGCATCTGGTCGCAGTGGGCGACGGAACACCCTTCCCGTCCTGCTTCTCCTCGACCGGTGCGCAACGAAGGTGGCGTCGACGACGAGGTCGCCGGTGATGCACGAGTCACCGGCAGCAACGGCACGAGGCAGAGAGGGGTGATCAAGGTCGACGGTGGTGTCGACAGAATCCAGGCGCGAGTGCAGCGGTCGACGGCGACTGCAGGCAGCTCACGTGCCGACGTCGATGTTCGACGTCGCTCTCCTCTACGAAGCGGTGGGGGGCTCTCGGCGACGACACATGTGACTGTTGGCGGGATTGCACCGGCGTATGGCTACTTCAAATTCTCGCCAGACCGGATCACCGTCGCACTGCTGCAAGGTCGACGGGATCTCATCACCTGGAGGGAGTGGATAGAACCTTAGCTGGAGGTCGCCGGGCTGAAGGGATTCGCCGATGGCACCGTGCCAACTCCACCCGAGGAGGATGTCGAGCTGCGTGGGGAGTTTCGTTCAGCTCATCTGCTCACCTTCATGGTCATCTCGAGGTGCTGCTCGCCGGTGGTGCAGCTAGCGCTCAAGAGCTGTCGAGAGCGACTGGATGCTGGTCACCAGGCGTGGCGCTTCATCATGTCGACGTACCAGGCCAGGGACGACCTGTACATCGGACAGCTAGAGGAGAAGATGACTCACATTCGGATGGGCGAGCAGGAGTCGGCGACGGACTACTGCAACAGTGCTCGACGGATCCTAGCTGAGATGAGGATGGCGGGCGCCGAATACTCGACGACGTCCTACATCACCCACGTCCTCAAGGGCCTGCCGCGCAGCTACAACCTCATGAAGAGGTTTACGATGGTGCCCAGCACACGTGAGTCCCTCGACGAGGACTCCCTCACCAGCTACATCCTCCAGGATGAGGCGATGCAGGAGGCAGAATAGCCTACGGAGTTCCTTCCGCAGGCGAGTTACGCTGCACCGACGAAGCCGAATCGTCAGCAGGAGCAGCGCAGGAAGCCGGGCGGAGGTGGTAGCGGAGGTGTGCGGTCGACGAAGGACGTCGACGAGAAGCGGTCGACGCGGGACAAGGGTCGACAAGGTGGTGGTCGACGGCGGGAGTGCTGGATCTGTGGCAACCCCGACCATCTCTCCTTCGAGTGCCCCGACCGCGATGACAGCGACGAGGACGACAACAAGGGAGGCCGTGGTCGATCAGCCAGTCGTTGCCCCCGTCGAGATGAGAAGCCGCGCAAGGAGAAGCAAGCGTCGAAGAAGACGTCGTCGACGAAGGACGTCGATAGTTCCAGCAGCAAGAGCCGAGGCGGCGGGGAGGCGTCGTGCTCGATGGTCGGCGTGGTGGAGCCGACGGTCTCGCTGGCGCCGGAGGCTGGCGAGGACTTCCAGGCGGTGGCGGCAGCTGTGCAAGCCAACCCGATGGCGGTGCTGCTCGACAGCGGGTGCTCCCACCACCTGATGGGGACGAAGTCGGTCTTTGTCGACATGGGGCCGAGCGACGGAGTGAAGCACGTGCGTGGGTTCAACGGGGCATTGCAACCTGTCGAGGTTCGCGGAACCGTCGCTCTGCAAGGGGAGGCCGGGAAGCGGGTCGTGATCCCCGACGTACTCTACGTTCCGGGCGTACAGGCAAACCTTCTGTCTGCTGGCCAGCTGAAGGAGAGCGGAGTGCAGTTGCAGGGTGACGGCGACGAGATGCTGCTCGTCGCTGCGAGCGGGGAGGTGCTCGGTCAAGCACGCTACACCGGACGAGTTCTCTGCACCGACCTTCGCCCCTGCTCGACGCAGTCGCCGTCGACCGAGGTGGTGGCTCTGCGGACGATCGTCTTGGCGACGAAGTCGACCCCCGATAGGATGCATGCGCGGCTTGCACACGTCAGCGTTGACACGATCAAGAGCTCGACGAAGCATGATGTTGCTACTGGGTTCGACATCGCGTCGTCGACCGGAGCAGACCCGCCGTGTGTCTCGTGCGTCGGAGGAAAGCTGGCGCGGCACACCTTCCCCGCCAAGGGCTCGGACGCGGCGGAGGCGCTGGCTGTCGTGCATATCGACTTGTGCGGGCCATTTCGGGTGGCTGCCAAGGATGGCAGCTTGTACTTCCTACTGCTGAAGGATCGCCATACTCGATTTGTATGGGCAATGCCGATTGCTAAGAAGAGCGACGTGCTGCGGGAGTTTCAGTTGTGGCTGGTGCTGGTGGAACGGCAGACGAAGAAGTCGGTGCTGTCGCTTCGCTCCGATCGAGGAGGGGAGTTCCTCGGGAAGGCGTTCACCGACTCTGTCGACGGGAAGGGCATCGTCCACGACCTGACATGTCCCTACACTCCGCAGCAGAATGGCATGGCTGAGCGGGAGATGCGCACGGTTGTCGAGTCCGTGCGGACGATGCTGCTGCACATGGGCGTGCAGCACCACTGGTGGCACCTTGCTCTACGACAGGCTGTCTGGGTGCGCAACTGCTTGGAGCGGTCGCCGACGCCGCCGGGGACGACTCCGTACCAGCTGCTGACCGGGACGAAGCCCGACCTTACGTTGGCGTGGGTGTGGGGCTGCATGGTGCAGTTCATGGTTCCCGAACAGCAGCGCGGGGGGAAGCTGGCGCTGAAGGCTCGTTGGAGGCTTCACCTGGGTGTGTCGTCGGAGAGCAAGGGCAGGGAGGTGCTCGATCTGACCGACAACAAGGTGGTCACGTCGGTTGAGGTGATCTTCTGCGAGATGCTGTCGCTGGAGGTGTGGAAGGCGAAGTATGGGCCGGCGTCAGGGCGGACGCAGGCGCACCCGCCGACGGACACCTCGATGGCGACGGTTCCGTTGCTCACCGACGTCGACGAGCCTGCTGTTGAGGACGTTGTGGAGGTTCTTCCCCCTCCCCCTGTCCTTGCTCCTCCGTTCCCCGTTGCAGATCGGCCTGGGTCGGCACCTGTGTCGACCACCGACGCTGAGGGGAGCCTTGAGGCGTCGCCTGTGGCGCCGGCCCATGGCATCGCCAGCGGTCGAAAAGGCGTCAAGCTTGTCGACCAGGATGGGAAGCCGCCGACAACAGAGGAGCAGCAGACAGGGGAGCCGGTCGAACAGGAGGCAACAGCAGCGAGGCGGTCGACAATGGAGCTATCGAAGTCAGCAGCAGACGAGCAGCCGGTCGAAGGGTCAAAGCAGCTGGTCGACGAGGAGGACGTCGATGCGGAAGGGGAGCAGTCGGCGGATGAGGAGTCCACCGACAGCGACGTAGTGGAAGTGCCGATCACGAAGCCTGAGCTTCGACGCACAGGTCAAGCTCGACGGCCACCGGAGCCGCTGAGCTTCCACACCTGCCTACCGCAAGCCGCCTTCACCACGGTGTTCGACGAGGTCGACGACGACCTGTTGTACGACGACGTCGAGGAGGATGAAGACCTGCCGGAGCTCGACCCTGACGTCCATGCCGTCCCCGAACACCGCCGGGACATCGCCACGATGACGGTGAAGGAGGCGCTGTCGAGCTGGAAGGGCCCGGTGGTGAAGGCCGCCATGGAAGAAGAGATCCGCAGCCTCATCAGCATGGGGACTTGGGAGCTGGTTGAACGCCCACGTGGGGTGAACATCATGAAGAACTGGTGGGTGCTGACGACCAAGTACCGCATCGACGACACCGTTGAGCGCGAGAAGGCGAGGCGGGTCGTGAAGGGCTTCACGCAGGTGTACGGTGCCAACTACGACGAGACGTACTCGCCGGTGAGCAGCTACATCACGCTGAGGATCTTCCTCAGCATCGTCGCCGTTCTCGACCTCCACCTGATGCAGCTCGACATGAAGAACGCTTTCTTGCAGAGCAAGCTCGACAGGGTGCTCTACATGTACCAGCCGGACTACTTCGATGACGAGACCGGCCGGGTGAGTAAGCTGCTGAAGAGCCTCTACGGGCTGAAGCAGTCGCCGCTGCTGTGGTACAGGGCTCTCGACGGTATGCTGCTGGGCGCTGGCTGGAAGAAGAGCCAGGTTGACGAGGCGCTCTACTTCAAGGCCGGCGACGACGGAGTGACCTGCTGGGTGCTGGTCTACGTCGACGACCTGCTCGCTGCCAGCAGCAGCACCGCGATGCTGAAGGAGCTGAAAGAGCTGCTGGAGGCCACCTTCGAGCTGCATGAGATCTCGCCAGTGGTGAAGTACCTTGGGTTGGAGATCGTGCGCGAGAGGCCGGCCAGGAAGCTGTGGCTGCACCAGCAGGGCTACGCCGACAAGCTGCGCAGGCGCTTCATCGACGAGGAGCAAGGCGGTCGAGTCCCGAAGACGCCGGTCTCGGTCAACGCCTACGCTCAGCTGACGTTCGACGACGAGGAGGCTCAGGAGCGCAAGGAGGAGGAGTACCGGCAGAAGGTTGGCTCGCTGCAGTTCGCGGCAACGACGACGAGGCCGGACATTGCGTTCGCGTGCAGCAAGTTGGGAAGCGGCCTCATAGTGAGGAGCGACCAGCATTGGCGCGAGGTCGACCGCTGCCTCGCTTACCTCGCCAACACCCGCGACACCGCCCTGGAGTTTGGCAGTGGACCAGAATCGTTGGAGCTGATCGGCTACGTCGATGCCGACGACGCGGGCGACAAGCAGAACCGGACGAGCACGGGAGGCTACGTGTTCGTCTACGGAGGGGCCGCCGTCTCCTGGTCGAGCTCGCGCATCAAGTGCGCGACATTGTCATCAACCGAGTCGGAGTATGTGGCGGCCAAGGATGCGGGCAAGGAGGGGCGTCGACCTCGCTTCCTCCTTGCGGAATTCAAGCTGCTCGACGCTAGGAAGCTGACCATCCTCCGCGTCGACAACAAGTCGGCAATCACGGTCGCTGAGGGCTTGGGCTGGACAGGCAACCTCAAGCACATAGAGCGACGCTACGCCTGGCTGCAGCACATGGTGAGGCGCGGGAAATTCGTGCTAAAGTACATCCCGACCGCCGAGCAGCCGGCGGACTTCTTGACGAAGGCGCTGAAACTTCCGGCTTTCAACCGGTGCTCGTTCGTCATCGGCCAAGTTCGTCTGCTGATGCTGGTGACGGCGACGACGAGGTGCAGCAGTAGGCGCCGTGCCCTTCTGCACGGCTGGTGCGGTGACGGCGTGCTGTGTGTGGGGTGCACGCCGAGGACGGGTTTTCTCCGTGGAGTACTGCCGTGTGGGCTGGAGGCCAAAGCGTGAGCGCGGCAGGGGAGTGTTAACAGGAATGGAGTGTTGGCCCCGCCCTCGCTTGGGCAACGCCGACGACTTGGTCGGATGTACGGGAGTAGCAACCGACCGTTCACAGTGGGAGAGCTGCTCGACAGGCTTCGTCGAGCTGCAGGGGACCGCTGTGGTGTTGCTGTCGACCAGGGAGCTCAACAGCTGCAACTGACTGGTCTGGGCGACGTGTGCGACGTCAACCAGGACCTACGGCTCGACCGGGAGGTCTCCGGAGCATCCCGTTGACCTGCCGTTCGACCGGGAGGTCTCCGGAGCATCCCGTCGACCTGCCGTTCGACCGGGAGGTCGACGGAGCAGTCCGACGACTTGACAAGTGAGCAGCGGTCGACGAGGGGAGCTCGGCGACAACTGCTGATGGTTCTAGTCGACGGAAGGGGTCCGTCGACCAGGGCGTAGCTCGACAGGAGTTGTGGTCGACCAGAGGCACATGGTGGTCGACCGGGTCGACCGGGTAACCTGCTCGACGAGTTCTGCGGAGGCACGCGAACGTCGTCGAGGTTGCGATGGCGCAGGCGACTGCGGGCTGGTATCCCGAAGTTGATGTTGTCAGAATGTATTTGCTCTCTAGCCTACAGTGGGGTACTCTGTAATGAGTACAACCCAATTTAGGGTGTTGTACTTGTATCCCAACTCTTGCTAGTGAAACCCCATTCCATTCTCACTTCTCGTCATGTTATCAGAGCTTAACGTTCCTGGCCTGTGGGCCCACTCGATTCCGCTGCCCTACTGTGTGTCGCGTGCCCTGTGGCGCGCGACATCCCATTTTTCTTCCCGCCACGCGCTCCGAGCGCGTGGCGGTTTTCTGCCCGCCGTGCGCCCCGAGGCGCGCGGCGGGTTCCTACCTCGTCGCGGCGTCTTAGGGGCCCGCGCACTGGCCCCGACCGTCGACTCGTCGAGGCGTTTTGGGGGCCCGCACATAGGTCCCTCCCGTCGCCTCGTCGCGGCACTTTCGGGACCCGCGAGCTGGCCCCTCCCGTTGCCTCGTCGCGGCACCTTAGGGGCCTGCGCGCGGTCCCCTCTCGTTGCCAGTCGAGGCAATTTTGGGGACCTGCGTGGCTCCCTAGCACATCGCCCGTCAGGGCACAATGGGGGCCGCGCCCTTCCCCTCCCCTCCCTCCTACTTTCCGCTGCAGCAGCAGCCCTTGGAGCCGCCGCTACTGCAGCAGCCGCCCCAGCAGCAGCAGCCCCTGGAGCAGCCGCCCCAGCAGCAGCAGCACCTGGAGCAGCCGCCCCAGCAGCATCACCCCCAGCAGCAGCAGCCCCTAGAGCAGCCGCCCCAGCAGCAGCAGCACCTGGAGCAGCCGCCCCAGCAGCAGCAGCCCCTGGAGCAGCCGCCCCAACAGCAGCCGCCCTAGCAGCAGCAGCCCCTGGAGCAGCCGCCCCAGCAGCAGCAGCCCCTGAAGCAGCCGCCCCAGCAGCAGCAGCCCCTGGAGCAGCCGCCCCAGCAGCAGCAGCCCCTGGAGCAGCCGCCCCAGCAGCAGCAGCCCCTGGAGCAGCCGCTACTGCAGCAGCAGCCCCTGGAGCCGCCGCTACTGCAGCAGCCGCCCCAGCAGCAGCAGCCCCTGAAGCAGCCGCCCCAGCTGCAGCAGCCTCTGGAGCAGCCGCCCCAGCAGCAGCAGCCCCTGGAGCAGCCGCCCCAGCAGCAGCAGCCCCTGGAGCAGCCGACCCAGCAGCAGCCGCCCCAGCAGCAGCAGCCCCAGCAGCAGCAGCCCCTAGAGCAGCCGCCCCAGCAGCAGCAGCACCTGGAGCAGCCGCCCCAGCAGCATCAGCCCCAGCAGCAGCAGCCCCTGGAGCAGCCGCCCCAGCAGCAGCAGCCCATGGAGCAGCCGCCCCAGCAGCAGCAGCCCCTGGAGCAGCCGCCCCAGCAGCAGCAGCCCCTGGAGCAGCCGCCCCAGCAGCAGCAGCCCCTGGAGCAGCCGCCCCAGCAGCAGCCGCCCCTGGCCCCTGCAGCAGCCGCTCCTGGACCCGGTGCAGCCGTAGGGGGGTGGGTGTGGGGGTGATGGTTGTGGGGGTGTCGGTTGTGCGTGCCGTTCCCTCCTCCTCCTCCTCCTTCGTCTCCCACTGCTGCAGCTCTCGCTGAGGGGGGTGGATGTGTGGGAGTCTGGGGTTTAGGGTTCAAGGGGGTGCTGTGGGTGTAGGGCTAGGGTTTGAGCAGGGGGTGTGTGAGAGGGGCGTTGGGCAGCTGGGGGAGGTTGAGTGGAGGCAGCAGTCTTGTCGTCAGCAGCAGCAGCAGTCCGGAGGCTACAATCTCAGGTAGTCGCCAGTCGCCCGTGGGTCCGTTGCTCGTCTGCTGCTACTTTTAGCCGCGGGGCCAGTTACCCCAGTAGTCCGGAGCGCTGTTCCGGTAGCCACTGAGCCAACAGCTCGTCTGTGTGTCTGCAGCGTCAGCAGTCGCCTCCCATCTTCTCTCCCCCACAGTCTCTCCTCCTCCTCACTTGCCCTCTGTGATTAGCTCTAGCCTTACTTACCTATTGTGAACTCTTGCTCTATGCTTGCTCATTGTGCTGATTACACCCCACTTTGGCTATGGGGGTGTGTCAGAATGTATTTGCTGTCTAGCCTGCAGTGGGGTACTCTGTAATGAGTACAACCCAATTTAGGGTGTTGTACTTGTATCCCAACTCTTGCTAGTGAAACCCCATTCCATTCTCACTTCTCGTCAGATGTGGCTCGTCAGGCGCAGACAACAGCCGACGAATGCCCAACGAGGCAAGTCGGGCCAATTGTCTGCGCGCACCTGCAAGCGTGCGTACTGCTGTGTTCTATGGGGCAACGCTGGACAGCCGCTGCGGTGCAGCGTTGGCACGCCGTCGACCTGCTCCGTTGGCAGGTCGCCTTTCTGCAGTGCTGGCGCGGCTCCTCTACGCAACGCTGGCAGGCGGTTGACTGAGCTGTGCTGGCGGTCGGCCAGGCTAGCAGCAGGGTTGCTAGGTGCCTGATGTAGTCATTGTTGTCATTGCTTGTTGAATCATCCTATAATTCCAACTTTGCAAGTGGAAACTCTTGCCGATTTCTCCCGTAAATGTGCAAGCACTAAGGAACCAAGAAATGCTACGATCACCGCTAGTAGTTCGTGCCAACCCCCGTGGTCTAGCTCACTACCGTTGTAGAGTGACTCTCCGCACTCCTGGATGGTGCCTTCCGAAGGAAAAGGTAGGCTTCCGTCGTAGTACATCCAGATTTGAGCTGTTGTCGCGAGAAGCTCGAATTCGAAACTCCACGTGTAGAAGTCCTTTTCGTTGAAAGGAATTGAGGTCTTCAATTTTGAATTCAGTACAAATTTGGTTTGCATTGAAGCGATGTCTCACTGTGAGCGTTGTGGGTTGTCTTGTGCAGGAGCTGACCCTTGACGATTGTCGAAGGTGAAGGATCTCTCGGAGTTGACGCGGCGGTCTTCTCCAGGGAGAGGGAGTCCAGCAACGCCACGTGCATATCTTGAGCCGTTAATGCTCATTGCTTGATGGCTTTCAAGGGCGTTGATGCGTGCAACTAGCTCCTTAACGACAGCGGCGCTAACAGAGGTCGTCGCTGAGGGCGCGTTAGTCGTTGCTGGTGGTGGGCCCGGTGAGTCTGCAGTAGCTTTTCCTTCAGGAGCCATAGTGTTGCAGACTTTGAGGTGTAATAAATAACTTTATGAAGGGATTGTTCTGAGAAGAACGAAGACTTGGCAGATCCTATAATCCACTCTGGCTCTTATGCCATGCTGATACAACCAAAGGATCCAGTGGATAGGATAGAATCTGTTAAGTCTGAGAGGAGACAATGAAGTCTCTGTAGTGACCTTGTTGAGTAATAATTGAAAGAGAACAAGATAATTTGAAAGATAGGAGTACAGGAGATTAAATAGAAATCTAGCTAGCCATGTACTCTGAGGGGTACATTCCCTTATTAACTGTATTGCATAGCTACACTAACCGCGACTATTGCTATCCTCGACAGTTACCATGTTGTAGTGAAATAACTGTCGTGCGGTTACTGGATCGTCAAGGGTCACGACCGTTGACTTCCTCAGACGATTGACCTTCGGGTGACCCTCGACATTCCGCATGCTCTATATGAGCTATTGCGGTTTTGATACAGTGGGCAGCTTCGGGAATGCTTTATATAACCTTATGGTTGTTTCAACATACGCGCTGAGCAGGGTTCGCGAAATAAGGAGAAGTTTTCCTTATATAGTTACACGTGTGACTATTCGCAAGATTTTTAACCTGTTGGAAGTGACTGAATCCGTGACCTCACTTTCCGAACCCGTCAGCAAACCCGATACAGATGTTCTTGCTTAGAGTCCCAGTGAAAAACACACGCGCTGCGGGCCTTTGTGGAAAACCCTTCAAACCCCAGGCAAACGGGACTCTATAGTCCCATATTCAGTAAAATTGCATGGAAATTGTCAGAATCCCCGCCACTAGACCACTGGGATAAAATGGCTTGTTAAGTAGCGGGTCAGTGCGTCCATAACCCCCCAGGCTAACATGCCTGTAACCCTTCCCTAGGATCAATCAGGGATCACCAGTGGACCTCTGACACCCCTCCGCACTGGGATGCCCGAAGTGCACACACTGGGATTCGAACCCGAGACCTTCGCTCTGATACCATGTCAGAATCCCAGCCACTAGACCACTGGGATAAAAGGGCTTGTTAAGTAGCGGGTCAGTGCGTCCATAATCCCCCAGGCCAACATGCCTGTAACCCTTCCCTAGGATCAATCGGGGATCACCAGTGGACCTCTGACAGAAATTGGTTTTACTTCGCTAATAGTTGTTGTTTCCTGTCATATATGTACCAATTCGGAATGCGCTTGATTTAACTTCTTGTCGCAAGAATTTTCCACGTTCATCAGTGTTGCATGACTGACGCGCAGAATAAACAACATCGGTTAGGTTTTAGTGTGACAATAGTAGGTAGAGTGTGAGGAACCATAGCTAGGGTTTAGCTAGCTAGGCAAGGGAGAAATGAAGAAAGGAGGGGTTTCACTAGCAAGAGTTGGGATACATATAGCAAACCCTAACAGGGTTGTACTCGCTATAGAGCACCTCACTACAGGCTAGATAATAACATTCTGACATTTAGGAATTAATGAAAGGAAATATAGTTTGTTTTTCCCTGTACTCGTCGAGCGCGCTGAGTAACGCTCGATGGGATTTAGAAGTAAGCGCGGTCAAGATAAAAAATCAGAAGTAGTTTTAAATGTAAATGTCAAAACAGAAATTCCTTCCCTCACAATTTCCGGGTCGGTTCGATTTGGGCCTTCTGATTGGCTACGGAACTGATCCGCAGTCAAGCTGCAAAATTTCCCGCCAACAAGGGGACTGTAGAGGAGGGGCTTCACATAGGACTTATATGAAAGATCTACAGAACATCTGTACAGCGACCGTACGCGTTACTTTTGTACTATTCGCGTTATCGAGTCCCATGTTGGTTACTTTTCCCCAAAAAAGTGATATTCTTGCACTCGGACGAGGCATGGTTCCGAATGGCAATTCGGACAGTCCGGCACCAAAGAAGTGAACCGTCCGGAAAATTGCCAAAAATCACAATGGAGACACGCCCTAAAAAGCGGTTCTAAGGGCGCTTCACCTGTCGGTTCGAACAACACACTCGTTCGAACAGGCGAAACGTTACTCGTTTCGTCTATGTTCGTAGTGGTTTTCGTGACGTCGCGAAGCACAATTTCGCCAATTTGAACAGAGCTGTCACCTCAAGCGCGATTTTCATCATCCCGCACGTTCGAACACGTGTGTTCGAACAGGTTGGGATAGGTGACACACAATTCCGCACAAACGACTGATATGATTGGTCCACAGTCTTCCGGGTCGCCCATGAACGTTTGCGACCCGGCCAGACGTCGCCAATGTTTGGGACCCAATGTTTGGCGACGTCGCTCTTTTGTGGGCGACGTCGCTGTGTTCGAACAGACCGCGTGTGCGAATAGCGATGGCGTCACCTGTGATGGCCTGTGTCACATTCGCTCATTGTACGTATTTGTGTTCGAACTCATTTGGGATACTGTTCGTACAGTCAAACTGATACGTCGGTTCGGATTTTGGCCTTCCGCCCCTCAGGTGAAGCGCCCTAAGTACGAATTCGAATTTGAGTCGGATCGGATTTCTTTCATTCCTGTGTCTCGCGGAAAAAAATCCCTTAACTAGCCACTCTAATAACGACGTTGAAGCAGTGGCCATGGCGGTCGCTATGTCTGCTCGGGTAGTCGACGACTTTCCTCGAGTCGACTCGCTGACGCTCGAGGAGCAGGTGATTCTGGGCTCGCTTTCGGCTTGTATATATCAGGAACTTGTTTCCTCTCCCTACTTGCGGTTTCGTTCTCCAGGGTCCAATGCTGCTAATTGAGCGAAATAAACTTTTGTTTTCTTCGCCATGTCGTTCGTGCCGTGTCTCGTCCTGTGAAGCCCTATTCTCTTCGGCTTTTAGATTCGGGTTAGAATCGGGCATGGCAGCATGCAGATTGGACTCGCCTGCAAAGCAGATCTCAAACAGGTCGCCGCTCCTGTACTCGTTCGCACTCGCTTGTACTCGTTTGTAGCACCAGATAGGTACTGACAAATTAATCAGGCCACTTCCTTCACATCCACTAACCACTATAGCCAGGAGTGATAGTGGCGGCGGCATCACTGACGGTCACGAAGCCGAGAGGCTTCGGCTCATCGCCGTTTTCCTCCCTTCTCTCTCCTCTCCGACCGAACCCGCCTATCCCTCTAGTAGCGCGCCCGTTCCTTCCCCCTGCTCCCCATTTTCTCCCAGCCTGCTCCCGCCATCCCCCCTACAGGAAACAGCAGCACGTGCGGCGGTGCTGGCGGCGCTAAGGGGCTTCCCCTCATCTCTCTTCTCTTCTCCCAGAACCGCATATCCCAAACACGCTCTCATCCCTTTCCGTCGTTCCCCCCATCCCCCACACAGGAAACAGCAGCATGTGCGGCGGTGCTGGCGGCGCTAAGGGGCTTCCCCTCATCGCTGGTGGCAGTCAGTCTGGTGAACGAGAGGGGCATGCGCCGGGCACGTGCCAGCATCGTCTCGGAACTGCCTAACCGCCTGGACTACAATGTTAACGTGCGTGCGTGCTCTACAGGCGTTTTGAGATGTCTCAAACTTCGCGTGCATGTGTGTACTGTACTCTTTTGTGCATGCATACGCACTCCGCATGAGAGCTTGCGTGCTTTATGTGCGCGCATGGTGCGTGTTTCGCCTAAAAATACGCTCTCCACTGAAGCGATCATCGGATGACAGAGAAGTGTTTAAGATCAAATTTCCAGTAGCTCGTGTGTATGTATAGCCCCTCATCCCCTCCTCCTTCGTCCCCCACTCTTCTCACCAGCCGGCTGTGCATGCTAGTCACCAGATAATCACTTTTCATCACTTCGCAGGGTGTTTTCAATATCACTTATAAACAATGCCGATCAAGTTTGAGGCAGATTCACCATCACCTCTTTTCTGCTCCCATTCGTCCCACTCCTCCCTCCTCCCCCTGGCCCCATCTCCCACTCCTCCCTCACTGTTCGAAGTAGTTATTTGAGACGTCTCGTGTTTGATTTGAAGTAGTGTTTTGAGACGTCTTGTGTTTGATTTGAAGTAGTGTTTTGAGACGTCTTGTGTTTGATTTGAAGTAGTGTTTTGAGACGTCTTGTGTTTGATTTGAAGTAGTGTTTTGAGACGTCTTGTGTTTGATTTGAAGTAGTGTTTTGAGACGTCTTGTGTTTGATTTGAAGTAGTGTTTTGAGACGTCGTGTGTTTGATTTGAAGTAGTGTTTTGAGACGTCTCGTGTTTGATTTGAAGTAGTGTTTTGAGACGTCTTGTGTTTGATTTGAAGTAGTGTTTTGAGACGTCTTGTGTTTGATTTGAAGTAGTGTTTTGAGACGTCTTGTGTTTGATTTGAAGTAGTGTTTTGAGACGTCTTGTGTTTGATTTGAAGTAGTGTTTTGAGACGTCTTGTGTTTGATTTGAAGTAGTGTTTTGAGACGTCTCGTGTTTGATTTGAAGTAGTGTTTTGAGACGTCTCGTGTTTGATTTGAAGTAGTGTTTTGAGATGTCTCAAAACACTACTTCAAACACATGGCTATTCGTCCCACCCCTCCCTCCTGGGCCCCATCTCCCACTCCTCCCCCTCTCCCCACCAGACGGACTCACAAACACTGCTTCCTTCATCTCATCACCAACGCTGCTCTCCTCATCCTCTTTCCCACCATTCCCTTACCCTCCCACCCCCCACCCCGCTCCTTCCCCTTTCCCTACTAGGCAGACACACAAGCACTGCTTCCTCCCATAACGGACGCCGCCGTCCTCCGCCACTTCACAGAGCGTCACGAGTCCGTACTGTCACTCTCTGCCAATAAAGTTAAAGGCACATTCTCTGTCAAGTCCTCCCGCGCACGCTGCTTCACAACCATTCCCTCACACCCTCCCCCCCCCCCACACCACCAGGCGGATGCTCCTCTTCTTCTCATCACCCCCGCACCGCCCTCCTCCGCTACTTCACAGAGCGCTACGACGAGTCGACACTGTCACTCTCTGCCAATCAAGTTCAAGGCACATTCCCGTTCTCTCCCTCCTTCCCCTCTCCCTCCCCTTCAGGCGGACGCACAAGCACTGCTGCCTTTAATCACAGACACCGCCCTCCTCCGCCATTTCACGGAGCGTCACGAGTCATCTCACACTCGCGCTGCCATGCTCTGCACGTCGCTGCCAGAGCCGCGAGGCCTGCCTTTGGAGCAGCAGCACACGAGCCAGTGCCTTCAGGCCCTCGCCCAGGCCACCCGCGTTTTCCTTGATGTGAGCCCATTGTTATGTGAGCCCACCGTCCGTGTCAAGTTATGAGACGTCTCAAAACCCATTGACTGTGTGAGTCCACCGTATGTGTCAAGCTGTTTGCCTTATTTTTTCTTATGTATCAACACCCGTGCTTTGAGCTTTGAGATGCATGCATTAGTGCCAGTGGCACTAATTTGGGATGCTCCCATTGTGCATTCTTATGTGCAAACAACCCTTTTTTATGCTTTGAGATGCATGCATTAGTGCCAGCAGCACTAATGTGAGATGCTCGCATGCTGCTCCGTTATGTGAGAATTCTCAAGCGTAATTCTTGAAAAGTATCAATCAGTGTTCCTTAGCGTCATCACATGCCATGCATCTCTCAAATCCGCCAAGCACCCACGGGCCATGCTGCTATGCTGCCATGCTTGTGTGCAAGCAGAAGAGCCTATCGCGCTGACCACCCTCACTTTCATTGCATACATCTATGCTTTTTTTAAGCCAGGGTTTCGCGTAAGCAAAGGAGCCATCAACTGCAAAACAGTTAAAGCTAGGTTACCTAGTTAGTGCAGGCGAAGTTCTCCCCGGTTGGGTTGGAAACTCAGGCCATCAACTGCAAAACACTTGTAGTATGTGAGAGACCATGGTTTTAATATGCCAACCTATGCTACCGCATCCCACCGCATCTCACCCCATGCTATCCCATGCTATGCTGTGCCTGCCACCGCACACCACCCCTCCCATGTGTCTACCAGAACACAGCCATGCTGTTGTGCAAGCTGGAGAGTCAGTGTGAGAGCCACAGCATGAGGTTGCTGGAGCTCAAGCGGTGCATTCAGGTACGGAGTGGTGCAGTTGATATACAACGATGCAGTTGGTATATGGTGGTGGAGTCAAGGTATAAAAAGGATCTTTCAATTATGAAGTGTCATGGTCAGCAAGTTGTTTTTTTTGCAAATGTTCTTTCTTTTCACTGTTCACCAACACATAGTGCACGGTGCCTATGATACTATCCCCAATGCCCCCGCCATACTTATTCTAGTTCTGGCATCTATCCTTTCTTTGCAAAGCAGCCCTTAGTGTAACAGAGTGAAGGGGGGCAACAAGTGTGCGTGTGCCTGGAATGCACCACTGAGTCTCTCTCTCTCCTCGCAATGCTGCACGCAAACTCCCCAACGCCCCTCTGTATGCTGCCGTGTAGCCCATAGCAGCCGGAGTGAGGGGTCAGCAAGCATGAGTGTGACTGGATGTTACCAATCTCTCACTCCATGCATTGCTGCGTGGCACCCTCCCCCCCGAATGCCCCTCTGTGTGTATGCTTCCCCACACTCCATAGCGGACGGACGGAGTGAGGGTGCTGACGCCCATCGTGAGAAAGGTGGAAGCTTTTTCAGTCGACTCAAAAACCAATGTTCGCCCTTGAATTCCCCTCTATGTTCCGCCCCACAGCCCGTACCGGACGGAGTGAGGGTGCTCGCACCCACCGTAAGAGGGGCGGAGGATTTCTGAGTTGACTCAGAAGCCAATGCTTCCCCCCCCTCCAATTCTTCCCTCTGTGTGTCTCTCACGCCATTGTGAGCGGCAGGGTCTTGGATCTCTCACTCTAGGGATGAGCAAGGTGGCGAACACCTGTTCGGTTCGCCTCGAACGTGTTCGAGGCGAACCGAACAGGTTTTGTTTTTTAGCTCAAATCGTTCGCCGAACAGTGTTCGATGTTCTCCCGAACACGTTCGTGTTCGGGCCGCTGCTGAAATTTGCCCGCGACGAACACGAACAGTGTTCGAGGTTCGCCCGAACACGCCTCCACAGGCGAACAGCGAACACCTGTTTTTTCCTAAACTGTTCGCCGAACCGAACAGTGTTCGGTTCGGCAAAAGAGGGTGTTCGACAAGGGGCGAAGACGAACATGTTCGTGTTCGCCCTTTGCTCATCCCTATCTCACTCTATCCCTGGCAGCTCAGTCTGTGCAATCTTTTCCCCCCATGCTTCACCCTCTGTGTGCTGCCGTGCCCCACAGCCCGTAGCGGACGGAGAGAGGGTTTTTGAACCCGTCGTGAGAGTGGTGGAGGATGTCTGAGTTGACTCGAAAACCAATGCTCCCCCCCCCCCCCCCCCACCAATTCTTCCCTCTGTGTGCTGCCCCACAGCCTGTAGCGGACGGAGTGAGGGTGCTTACGCCCATTGTGAGAGGGGTGGACGATGAAGGATGGGGATCCACAGAGGTTCTTGACATGCTGCATGCAGCGGTATGGAAGAGTGGTGTGCGTGCAGCGGTAAGCAATGGTATGCAATGTTGTACAGCGGTTTGCAATGATATACAACAGCGGTATGCAATGATTTAGAACGGTATAAAATGATTTACAGCTGTATCCATGGGTATGGAGCAGTATGCAATGGTTTGCAGGGCTATGCACTTGGCATGACGCATGCAGTGGTATCATGAAGAGAGTGTTATGCAGCGGTATACAGTGGTATGCAGAGATTACTTCACAGATACATCAACTTCAATTTAAGAATTCCCCTCGTTCTCTCCCTTCTCGTTCTCTCCCTTCTCGTTCTCTCCCTTCTCGTTCTCTCCCTTCTCATTCTCGTTCTCTCCCTTCTCGTTCTCTCCCTTCTCTTTCTCTCTTTCCCATTCCACCCGTCCGATTCCCTTCCCACCTCTAACCTCCGTCCGACTCCCGTCCCTTCCACCCACCCCCCTTTCTTCCCAGTCCACCCGACCAGATGTGAGGGAGGCGGAGGGGCTTATTCGTTTTGTGCTGCAAGCCACATGCGCCCCCTACCTTCACCTTCTTTCCTCGTATGTCCCTACTGCCTCTCACATGCGCCCCCTACCTTCACCTTCTTTCCTCGTATGTCCCTACTGCCTCTCACATGCGCCCCCTACCTTCACCTTCTTTCCTCGTATGTCCCTACTGCCTCTCACATGCGCCCCCTACCTTCACCTTCTTTCCTCGTATGTCCCTACTGCCTCTCACATGCGCCCCCTACCTTCACCTTCTTTCCTCGTATGTCCCTACTGCCTCTCACATGCGCCCCCTACCTTCACCTTCTTTCCTCGTATGTCCCTACTGCCTCTCACATGCGCCCCCTACCTTCACCTTCTTTCCTCGTATGTCCCTACTGCCTCTCACATGCGCCCCCTACCTTCACCTTCTTTCCTCGTATGTCCCTACTGCCTCTCACATGCGCCCCCTACCTTCACCTTCTTTCCTCGTATGTCCCTACTGCCTCTCACATGCGCCCCCTACCTTCACCTTCTTTCCTCGTATGTCCCTACTGCCTCTCACATGCGCCCCCTACCTTCACCTTCTTTCCTCGTATGTCCCTACTGCCTCTCACATGCGCCCCCTACCTTCACCTTCTTTCCTCGTATGTCCCTACTGCCTCTCACATGCGCCCCCTACCTTCACCTTCTTTCCTCGTATGTCCCTACTGCCTCTCACATGCGCCCCCTACCTTCACCTTCTTTCCTCGTATGTCCCTACTGCCTCTCACATGCGCCCCCTACCTTCACCTTCTCTCGTATGTTACCCGTGCCTAGCTCCATGCCCGTGCTGCCGTGCCTAGCTCCATGCCCGTGCTGCCGTGCCTAGCTCCATGCACATGCCCTCGCTTCGTGCCCTTGTGTCCTCCTTACTGCCTCTCACATGCGTCTGCTACCTTCAATGCCTCTTTTAACCTTCAACTACTCTCCCTGCCCTGAACCCGAACCTCTGCTTCTTTTTCAGTCCTGACATGTCACATCACTTCCCTTCCCTCGCTTCAACTCCTCTCTTCAGATGTCCCTCACACGTTCTCCATACTTCCACTTGTTTCCTCTTGCTCTTATTTCAACTCTTCCAGTTTCATGTTGCTTTGCATCAAGCTTGACCTGGCCGGACCTGACCGGACCTGGCCTGGCCTGACCTCACCTGACCTCACCTGACCTCACCTGACCTCACCTGTTGCTGCTGCTGGTCTTGTCACAGGTGGATGCAGGAGGGCAGGCTGGATGACGACATTCACAGCGAGTTCTTTAAAGCTTCATGCACCACTGATTCAGCTGCTACATCCGCCACAGCCACTACAGCTACTACCGCTGCCACACAACCTCCTCCTGTGCCCCATTCTTTCCACCTGGCCCCACACAGGTGGATGCAAGAGGGGCGACTGGACGACGACATTCACAGCGACTTCTTCATTTCCGCATGCACTGCTGCTTCCGCACATGCGCACACAGCTACCACTGATGCTGATGCTGAAGCCACCAATTCCGCCACGCCTGCCACGGGGCAAGGGGAATGGCGGAGTGCAGAGGTGTGGGAAGGGGCGAATGTGGAAGGGCAGCGGTTTGTAGTGCGGTGTGATGCAGTGCCGGTGCTGTTTCAGCCGGTGGCTGACGATGTCCTGGCCACGGGGCAGCTGGTGCATGCGCTGAGGGAGCATGGTTACTTGAAGCAGGTGGGTTGGTGAGTTTGGTGAGGACCGTGAGGTGGGGTGCTAGAAAGCATTAGGTGTGTCATCGGGTGTGTGGGCTGATAGTGATGATGTGCTGCCCATGGGGCAGCTGGTGCATGCGCTGAAGAAAGCATTGTGGGTGGGTGGGTGGGTGGGTGGGAGGGTGGGTGCATGGTGCACATGTTGTATGCATGCGCTGCATGTATGCAGTGCAGTGCAATGAGATCAATCCCTTTCCACATCCTCCCTCTGCTTCACATGTTAAAAACGACCTCCCTCTGTAAAGCCTCTGCTTGGAACAACATTCCCTCTCCCTTTTCCTCTCCTCCCGCCTTCACACCACAGCTGACTCTGTCAGCGGAAGAGGCAGAGAAGCCACGGATGCAGCTGGCCAGTGTAGAGGAGAGCATTTTTTATTTGACTCAAGATTTCTCCTCCTTCCCCCCTCACACTGCAGTTGATCCCATCAGAGGGGGAGGCACAACAGCCACAGATGCAGCTGGGCAGTCTAGAGGAGAGCGTGGGTGCGCGCACACAGGCAGTGCAGCAGACGATGATAGACCTTACATTGAACAAGGTGGAGTACTGCCCTGCAATGTGATGGGTACTAATGCTGGAGCAGGTAGGGTACTGTGAAGCTGCATAAGGTGTTGCTGCAGCGAATTGTGTGTGATTACTAATGCCTCCGCGCCTCATGCCTCCGCGCCTCATGCCTCCGTGCCTGCATGTCTGCATACCTGCATGTCTTCATGCTTGCATGCTTCCATGCTGCCATGCCTCCATGCTTCCATACCCCCACGTGGGCCATGCCTCCATGCTGTCATACCTCCATGCTGCCATGCCTCCATGCTGTCATACCTCCATGCTGCCATGCCTCCATGCTGTCATACCTCCATGCTGCCATGCCTCCATGCTTCCATGCCCGCCTGCCTGCATACCTGCATACCTGCATGCCCCATGCCTCCATGCCTGCATGCACATGCATCACCTCAAGTAGGGATGAGCAAGGTGGCAAACACCTGTTCGGTTCGCCTCGAACACGTTTGAGGCGAACCGAACAGGCTTTGTTTTTTAGCTCAAATCGTTCGCCGAACAGTGTTCGATGTTCGCCCGAACACGTTCGTGTTCGGGCCGCTGCTGAAATTTGCCCGCGACGAACACGAACAGTGTTCGAGGTTCGCCCGAACACGCCTCCACAGGCGAACAGCGAACACCTGTTTTTTCCTAAACTGTTCGCCGAACCGAACAGTGTTCGGTTCGGCAAAAGAGGGTGTTCGACAAGGGGCGAAGACGAACATGTTCGTGTTCGCCCTTTGCTCATCCCTAACCTCAAGTATCCATTGTCATCGCGAAGTGTGCACGCATCTGCCTCTGAGCGTGCATGGGCGGGGAAGGGTTGGCTCTGCTGCGATTCTTCTGCTCTGTTTAGAACAGTATCCGCTGTCCTTCGTCTTTCCCTCCCCCATCTCCCCCCGGTCCCCATGCACGCCCGTTTTTCCTGACTGCAAAACAGAGCCACCTGCTCGCGCATCTGCTCACCATCCGACGAGTGCTGCTGCTATCCCAGGTATGAGTTTTGAGACATCTCAAACCTCGTTCTTGTTCCAACTGGCGATCCATTCATTTCCTCCGTTTACTCATCCGTCCACCCACCCATCGCCTGCAGCCAGCTTAGAGACGTCTTGAAAACTCCATCAACCCATGAACCCATCAATCCATCCCTCCCTCCGTCCGTCTCCCTCCCTCCCCCCAGCTCTTCCAGCAAGCCTCCTGACTCGTCCTTGTCATGCCCCGCCCCTCCTGACTCCCCTCACCCTAAACCCGAAACCTTAAACCCTCGACCCCCACCAGGCGGACTTCCTGTCAAGACCCATGGCGCTGGCAGGCGAGGAGTGGAGCTCTGTTTCTGTACCGCAGCCGGGCCGTGCTGATCATGTGCCCGTCCTTTTCCACGTCCCTCCTGACTGCTCCTCATCATGTCAACCCCTTTACCAGGCGGACTTCATTGCGCTGGTATTCGAGGAGAGAGGAGAGGAGGGTCACTCCACTCAGTAAGCCACGTGCATTTCATCATGTGCCGTCTGTGTCATGTCCCCTCTGACTGCTCCTCGTCCCCACCACCCTCCCTCACCGTCACCCTCGCCCTCACCCCCCCTCTCCTTCCCCACAGGCGGATTTCCTGCTGGACTTCATGGCACTGGCAGGCGAGGAGCTCTGCACACTACCCGTGCTTATCATGCGCGCATCCTTGGCACAGGATTCATCAAGTTCTTTCTCACCCCGCTTCACCTCACCCCAACCCCCCCTTCCCCCCACCGCCCCCCCCCCCCCCCCCCTCTCCCAGGCGGATTTCCTGTCGGACTTCATGGCACTGGCAGGCGAGGAGCTCTGCAAGCCGGCCAGCAGGGCGTCTCAAGCTCGCATTGATGTATGTGAGGATGCAGTCAGTACCGTGTCATGTCAAGCATGTCATATGCAGCATGTAGCATCCCCTGTTTGCCATGACACGCGCACCATGCTCAAGGCGCCATGCACCATGGGCTATGCACTGTGTTCCACAGACAGACCGTCACATGCACGATGCACGCTCAACCATGCACCACCATGCACCATGCACCATGGACCACCATGCCCCATGCATGCACAATGCAATGCACCATGCACATTCCACCATACGTAATGAGGATTCCCGAGATGTAACGGAACAAAGGATCCCAACTGCGACTCACTGTAACGCTCCTTTCTCCACAGCAGCCACATGCCCCAAGTGCCATCTCACTAACTCCTGTGTCATTCACAGCACAGTCTCAATAGCTCCCACATGCACCTGACCCCTTGCTTGCGTCATCCAGTTGTCCAAAAGTCTCTTCTCCTTTCTTTCCCATCCCCTCTTCCCTCGCCAGCTCTCACTAGGCGCCTCACTGCGCTCCTCCACAGCAGCCTCTGACCCGAATTGTGACCGCCTCTCCGCACGCCTGGTGAGCATGGTTGAATGAATGAATGGTATGGATGGATGCACACAGGTGCGCGCGCAGGTCAGCGTGTGAGGCGTGCGTAAGTCACACCAGGAAGGTTGTATTGTAAGTGCACATGGATGGATAATTACTCGCGTGTGCGCATGTGCATGCACAGTAGAGATAAACGACTTTTGAGTCGACTTAAAAGTTTATCCGCGTGTGTGTGCACACGTGCTTGCACAGAAGAGAAGAAGCCCTTTCCTTCCCCATCCCTCCCCCTCCTTCCCCGAGTGTTCTTCCTGTGCCTCCACACATCCCCCTCGCATCTCCTATACCTGCCTTGGGCTCCTTACGTACCTTTCGCTTTGCCTCGAAATTAACCCACGACTTTAGAACCGTGCATGCTATTAAACTCCTTTTTACCATCACGACACAGTGTCCCCCCATCAATACACCTCACCTCCGTACCGATCCCACTCACTCTTCATTCACCCCATCTTGCCCCATGTAGGTCCCTGTCGATCCACCCTGTCCCTCCAGCTCATCGCTGCAACAGCAGGCCCTACAGCCTCTACAATCACAATCGCCACACCTCCGTACCGATTCCCACTTAACCCTTCATCCATGTCCCCCAACGTCTCCTCATCTTCTTCCAATCAACCAGGTCCTTGCCGATCCACCCAGTCCCTCCAACTCATCGCTCCAACAGCAGCCCTTACAACCTCTGCAATCACAGTCGCCGCCCTTACAGAGCACACCAGCACAGCCACCACAGTCGCAGCTGCAGCAGTCACGGGAGAGCATGGACGGTGCAGATCTACTGAGCAGCCTCCAGGCTTACGATCAATACGAGGACCTGCTGGGGGACGATGCAGATAGTGACTCTGGCGCTGCTCATGCTGCTGCTGGCGGTGGTGGCGGTGGTGGTGGTGATGGGGATGACAGGCAACTCTACAGCAACCCGCTGTCGCTGCTACCCAAGGCCACCCCTGTTGGCCCAGTCAGCCCTGCGGCTGTATCGTCCTGGTCGCTTGTCTCTCGGGGCACTCCTGCAGCATTGCAGGCAGCACAAGGTGGAGGGGGAAGAGGGGGTGAAGGGAGGGGAGCTGCTGGGCTGAGCGGTTGGGAGGCCATATATATCGACTACCAGGTGGGTGGGTTTATTCTTTTGGGTCGACTAGAGAATTGCCTTATCACACGCGGTTGGGAGGAGGCCATATAAACTGACTACCAGGTGGGTTTATTATTTTGAGGCGACTAGAGAATCGCGTTATCACACACGGTTGGGAGGCTTACCAGCCTTTGTTAGGCGTTTTTGCCGACTACCAGATGAATCTGGCTCTGCTGCTTGAATCTCTTTTTTTTGGTTGAGCACTAGCTTTATTGGTAAACCAAGTCCTTGGGGTCTCGATTTGTTACCCCATTGGTCACCTGCATGTGCATCTTCCGCTTCTTGCTCGCCTCACTCGCATCTTCCGCTACGAATGTCCCACCTATCACTCCCCATTGCAACCTATCTGTTACCCACCTGTTCTTTCGTCCCCACTCCCTGCAGGCCCCTTGGCCAGTATCTGCGGTGGTGCCCCCAGCCGCCCTGCAGGGTTACAACCGCCTCTTCCGCTTCCTGCTCGCCGCCAGGCGAACCCACCTGCACCTCGCCTTCGCATGGTCTGCCCTGCAGGTAGGGCCATGGCTTGATGGTGATGATGTTGATGATGGTGATAATGGTGATATCTGCATGGTTGTGGGGAATGGTGATGATGATGTGATGATAATGTGATGATGATGATGATGACGACAACGACGACGACGACGACGACGACGACGACGACGACGACGACGAAGATGATGATGATGATGATGATGATGATGATGATGATGATGATGATGATGATGATGATGATGATGATGATGATGATGATGATGATGATGATGATGATGATGATGATGATGATGATGATGATGATGATGATGATGATGATGATGATGATGATGATGATGATGATGATGATGATGATGATGATGTTATGATGATGTTATGATGATGGGATGATGATGGGATGATGATGGGATGATGATGGGATGGTAATGATGATGTTATGATGATGGGATGATGTGATGGTGATGGTGCGGGTTATCGAGCTGACGTGGAGCCAAGGAGGATGATGTAGACTGGAGCTAGGGATGAGCAAAGGGCGAACTCGACCACGTTCAGGTTCGAGTTCGCTCGAACATCACCATTTCCCGAACCGAACAAGGTTCGGTTCGCCGAACAATTTGGCTAGCAGGAGGTGTTCGCCGTTCGCCCATGGGGGCGAACATTTGGTATATGTGGGTGAACTCGAACATGTTCGAACCGAACATGTTCGAGTTTGCCCGTGGGCAATTTCGTTATAGACACATTGGTCAAACAGGGAATCTGGAGGGTTGGGAAGATAGATAGGGGGATAGAGGGTGTATATGTGTTCATGCAACGCACACTAGCATACCACACCATCATGTTTTGCCTATGTAAAAGTCACTGTCAAATTAAATCCTATGCCTGCACTGCACACCACTGCTACTACCAACAACAGCATGCTCCGCGTCAGAGCTGTCGCCAGCACCCACCCCCTCCTGCTCCTCCTCCCCCTCCTCCTCCTCCCACTCGTCGTCGTCCTCCTCCCCCTCGCCTTCAATGGCGAACTCTGGTGGTGCCTCGCCTTTTGCACGGTGGCCCTCGCCTATCCTCTGTCCAGGGTGTGAGGTGTACCATGATCTGAGAATCATGGAAGCTCGCGTCCTCTGAGAGGCTAGGCGGTGCCGCTTCCAGGAAATGAGGTTGCGGCCGAGGGAGAACACGCGCTCGCTCGACGCGGACGTGGCAGGTATGGCAAGATAATCCCGGGCCATGCGCCTCAGCGTCTGCATGTTGGTGGCGCTGCGCCAATACTCCAACGCTGACACGTCGCACCGCACCCTCTCAGATAAGTACCTGCCAACCTCGTCATCCTGCACCATCCCACCCCTCCCCGCCTCCTGGCTCGCTGACAGACGCGCCGCAAGGCGTCGGCGACCAGGGAGAAACTCGGTGTCTTCGTCGTCATCCGCCGCGTCTCCCTCCTTCTCCTCCGTCACTGGGGCAAGTAAGGTCGGCCGAGGGGCAATCGCTGCAGCCCGGGCCTGGTACTCAGCCACGCGTTCGCGAACCAGCTGGATCACCTCGCCTGACGAGGGACGAGGCCTCGCCCTCCGGTCGGTATCAGGATGCAGCGTCTCCCAGTGCGCGTCGTCGAACCACGCCGCCTTTATGGAAGGGTCCAAGAAGGTCGCGATCCACAACTTGTTGCTTGACATCAGTTCATACTTCTTCAAGAGACCGAGCGCCGCCTCAATCATCGGCTTCAGCGTAGCCGATGGCCCCTTGGCAAGGCGCGACTCCATAGCGTCGATCAGGCCGTTGTAGTACGGCAGGACCATCGCCACTGTAGGGTACGCCGCTCCCTCCGCGGCCGTTGAGACTTTGTCGAATGGGCTGAGGAAGGTCTTGACAGAATGCAGAGTCTCCCAGTCTGCGTCCGTCAGGCGCAAGGTGTCCATCTTCGCCTTGTCAGCCTTCGACACGCCCTGTCGGGTAGAACGTATGGGTGGGCGGGTGTTAGGGTGGAAAGTGGGGTGGTTGAGGTTGTTGGAGGTCCGATAAGTTTAGTCAAGCATGGCCAACAGTGGTGCAAGTCCCAGAACAAAACACCCCGACCAACATACCAACACATAAAACCGCATACACAACACCTGGCACACACACACACACCTGTGTCTGGGCAAAGAAGACAGAGATGGGTTCCTGCAGAACCCCAGCTCGCTCGACCATGTTGTGGGTCGACCCCCAGCGTGTGGGACTGTCCTGCACCAGCTTCAATGCCGGCTTCGGTTTGGCGGGGTTGCCCTGCGCGTTCAGGGTCCGCTGAAGGCCCAAGAACTTCCCTGAGCGCTGCGGCGAGAAGCCTATCCACAACGCCATCTCTCTCAGAATCTTCAGCAACTTGCGGATGGCGGTCACAGCGAGTGCTGCCTTCACTGCAAGGTTGATCACGTGTGCCAGGCATCTGCGCACATCACAAAACATTAATGGCGGAGAGAAAGGGAAGTGTGAGTACACATTGGCATAGACCCAAGAAACACTACCACTCTCAAGCCGCATAGGCCCACCCGCCCGTACTACAACAACAACATGTTCACAGGAACGACGCACCCGGACTCCCTCATCGCACATCCCACGCACACTCCCTTTCGTACCGGAAGTGCATGCGCAAGTTGAAGAAGCACTGGCCACCACCCTCCTCCGACATCCACCTGAAAGCGGCAGTGTTGCTGGAGGCGTTGTCTGAGGTGAACCCAAGACAACGCGTCTCCAACCCCCACTGCACCACCGTCTCCTCAACCACCCTCGCCATCTGCTTGCCCGTGTGACGCCTGTGAATCTCGCGGAATTCAAACACCATTGTGCGCAGCTGGTAATTCTCGTCGATCCAGTGACCCGTTACCACTAGCCACGCCCTGTTGTTGGGCGACGTCTACATGTCGACGGTGAACGACACCCTGCACCCCAGCTCCCCCTCCTTTGCCAGCATCTCCGCAATGGCTGACTGAAGAGCGGCAGCCGCATAGACCACTGTGTCGCGGGAAACCGTCCAGCGCGAGGGGATGAAGTTCTTCTGCGCGCAGTTGCGGTTTAGCAGGATGAGTAGCTCACGAAACTGGAGAGGGGTAGAGACAAGGGGGGAGAGGGGAGTAAACGTCAGGGGGATGGGATGAAAACAATAGAGCACTGCACTGGGCCACACGCAAACAGTCAAAACACAAAGGGACAGACCCGTCCACTAACCACATACTTGCCCAATCATGCATGGGATGGGATGGGGCACTTACAGCCTCGGCCTCGACGATGCGGAAGGGGAGGTCGCAGGTGACCACCAGCTTCGTGATCGCCTGCCGTAGCTGCACCGAGGTCAGTTTGGCTGTCATCCACCGCTCCATCCCGCCTGACCCATGACCTCCACCAGTCGCCATCCCTTTCCCCTTGGCGAGCTGCGGCCAAGTCTTGGCATGTGGCCACTGATAGACGTAGCCATCCGGCACTCCCTTGTAGCCCCCACGGGGAAACGTCTCCCCTGGCAAGTGAACGGACGGGGTGTGGTAACGGTGATGCCACACATGCATGTGCGCAGTGTGGAAGCTCGCAAAGTGCCGCTCGCCGGGGGTTGTTGTGGATTGCTTCCACGAAATCCTGTCTGTGCAAATCTTGCACTGACGCTTATCGTCTGCCCCTAACGGTCCGAACATCATTACTTGCCACCCCGGCTTCCTATTACCCTTGCCAGTCCCCTTACTACTCTCGGACCCTCCGTCCTCGTCTAGGAACTCGGGAGCGATCACACCCTCGCCCAATGGCTCCCCAGTTAACGTGCAGGGATACGCCCGCTCCCTCAACTTGTTGGCCTTCTTCCTCTGCCTCGGCTCCCTAATGGTCACGACCTTTCTCCCCCCCACCTTAACCCCCACGCTCCCTCCCCCTTCACGCACATGCTGTGATCCCGCCTCTGTCGCCGCCCTTCCACCACCCTCTCCCACCCCCTCCTCCAGCCCCTCTGGCTCCAACCCATCCATCTCGTGGTCTTCATCATCATCATCTCCCCCCTCCCCACCGCCATGCGTCTCTGGGTCCCACTCCGCCTCGCTGTCATCCCCGCTCCCCTCAGTGTCCTCCTCCTTCTCGCCCTCACCATCCTCCTCCTCATCCTCCTCCTCACTGCCGCTCTCCGGCTGTGTCTGCGTCTGCCCCGAAAGAGGGGGTCGAGGGCCGTCGTAACGGAAAGAGCGACGAGAGGTCGGCGCCGGTACGGTAAGCAACCCCCCAACGAAGATCGCGCCGGCTCCTCCCGGTCCATCCTCTACTCGCCCCTGCATAGGTCGTGGTCGAGAACCCGGTGCGCTGCCCTGAGCCGTGCCTGCACCTCGGCCTATGGATCTACCAGCCCTGGAAGCCATAACTCCGCCCTCGACCCTAAACCCTAAAACACCTTTCCTGCAACGGTAGCGTTGGATGGTGCCGCACGTTCCTAAACGTTATCCCGCACGGTTAGGTCTCTGAAATGCCCGGTCCGAATCCTACGGCGTAGGAAACGCCCTAGTTGAGCCCTTTGCGGAGATGCTGGCTGAACCTTAATAGTAACCCTAAACACCCTACACTAAGTTAAACCCTATGCATAGATTTTATGTCCGTCTACATTGCAAGTATCAGCGTGCACTTGCTTGCACCTTGAAGAAGGCTAGGGCGGCTGTGTGAGGGAGCGCTAAGGCGAAAACGAGTTCTGAGTTTGAGCTCACGAAATGAGCTCAAACACAAATTGGTCGCGACCTAAATCTGGTCGCGGCCAATTTTGACGCGAACCTTTTTGGTGTTCGCGTGGCCCCCAAGTCGAACACGAACATGTTCGTGTTCGGCTTGGAGACCCGAATTTCTGGGGCGAACGTCGAACATGTTCGGCCAAACACCGAACATGTTCGGCCCGAACAATTTTGGCAAAAAAAATTGCCTGTTCGGTTCGCCTTGCTCATCCCTAACTGGAGCTAGCAAGGGGTTGCGCACTCGGACCTTGAGTTGGGATGATCGCAGCCCTTCTCAGGACATACGCAGCCGAATGCTTGGGTGTTGAGTGTGAGTAGGTTGACAGCTCCTTGGGCGTTGGGTGGTCACTGCTGCATCATGTGTACTCTCAAGTCAACTCAGAACAAATCTCCCTTCCCCGCACTTCACACTTGCAGTTGACGCTGGGGCCAAAGGTGCAGGGGTTGCTACTGCAGCTTGGGTACTCCTGAATCACTAAATGAACTCCTCCCTCCCCCACCACATCACACTCGCAGCTGGGGGGTTTGAAGGTGGTGGGGGCAATGCTGAAGCAGGTGCACTCTTGAGTGCGACTCAAAACAAACCTCATCACCCCTCTTAACACGCACTTCACTTATGATTGCAGCTGACTCGCGGATTGAAGGTGGAGGGGCCAATGCTGCAGCGCGTGCACTGGCTGCGGCATCGCATGGCGTGTGCTGTCACTGCCATCCTTGACCATGTCGCACATGCGGTCTGTATGCATGGGTGCATGGAGGCATGGGGGCATGGGTACATGGTGCATGGGGGCATGGGGGCATGGGTACATGGTGCATGGGGGCATGGGGGCATGGGTACATGGTGCATGGGGGCATGGGTACATGGTGCATGGGGGCATGGGGGCATGGGTACATGGTGCATGTATTCAAGGGTTACATGGGTGCATGGGTGCACTGTCTCCGGCATCGCTTGGTGTGTGCTGTCACTGCCATCCTCGACCATGTTGCACATGCAGTGTGTGTGGGGGGGTGGGAAAGGGGGCGGGAGGGAGGAGGGCGTGTGTGTGCGTGCATGTCTTCCCATCCTGGCTGCGGCATCGCATGGCATGCACTGTCACTGCTATCCTTGACCATGTGGCACATGCGGTGAGTATGCCTGGGTACATGGGTGCATGTATGCATGGGTACATGGGTGCATGTATGCATGGGTACATGGGTGCATGTATGCATGGGTGCACTGTCGCATGGCGTGTGCTGCCACTGCTATCCTCGATCATGTGGCACATGCGGTGCGTGCGTGAGGGTGAGTGAGTCTGTGTGCGCGCTTGCACGTGCGTGCATGCGTGCGTGCGCGCCTATCTTCCCATCTTTCCATTCTGGGGTTGACACGTGGCATTTGCCTTCTCTCGTCCGTTTCTCTGTCTTTTTTGTTTGGTTATCAGTTGCACTTTAAAACTACTTTTTTCATGACCTGCCTTCTTCCTGCACCTATATAGTGTTCCCCCATATAGGCACATAGTCCATTCCTTTTCTCTTTCCTGTATGCCCCTTCCCTTCCCCCCTTCACCTCTTCTGATTGGTTCCCGTGCTCACACCCTCTCCCTCCGAACATCCCTCCCCTCGTAGCACCCTCAAGTGATTAGCACTATTTTAATACCATGACATCCCCTCCCCTCCCTTCCCCCTCTCATCCCACCCCTCACGTCTCTCTTCCCTCCACCCCTCCATTCCCCTCCCCTCCTATCTCTCGCTCAATGCCTGCGGGTGATAAGCCCCAATTTCGAGATGTCTCAAATGTCCCACTTCCCTCCGCCCTTCCGTTCCCCTCTCCTCTCATCCGCTCAATGCCTGCAGGTGATATGCCCCAATTTCGACCTTATGACATCCAGATTGACCAAGGCTACCTCCTTCCACCAGGTGACTCCCTCTCTTCCCTTCCGCCCAACCTCCATCCTCCCCTCCATGGCTTCATGAGCACAAGAGAGCACATGAGCAGATGCGCACATGAGCACAGAAGAGCACATTAGTACATTCTCATCTCCCTCCTCCGTCGCTTCATCTTTATGGTTTGACCACTCTGCCTGTGCCACCCTGGTGCTATTCGTAAGGGTGTGTGTGGCATTTTTCTAGGTTCGTAAATCAGGTCGAACTTTTGGTGGTTACCGCTTTCGCCAGTGTCGCCGCCGACACGGTTTGGCGAAGGGCACTTTAAAATGAAACACACAAACGCGACCAACAAAAAGTGAACAAGGCTCGAGTCTACGCACGAACGTGAGAGTGCACGATGAACTGAACATGTGTTATTTTGGGCACGTAAGAGGAGTTGGCGAGTGCGCGAGTCGTTCGTGCACCAATGAACGCACCACCGAAACCAGGTACGACTTTGTCTCGAAGAGCTAGACAAAACCGCGTAACCTAACTTACCTACGGGCAGCTCGTCTCACTCCCTATAATGTCAAACATGCAAATTCGAACTTGGGTGTGTGGTTTGGCTTCAACCATTTGCGAGGCGCGGCTCGAACTTTGCCTACAACAAAATTCGAATCATGTTCACCTCATGTTCAAATGCTACATTCGATCCCAAAACGTAAACTTATACAGAAAACAAAAATCACACACACCCTAAGAGTTAGGGCAGCAACCGGTCTTAATTCTTTCCTCGCTCCACAAATTGCACTGACAAGGCATCACCTGCCAGCATTGGAAGGAACTGGGTCTTTCATCACAACTGGCTTTGATTCCCCATCCTCACTCCCAATATTACGTCAAGATTCCCCTGTTTTCTTCTGGTTTTTTTTTCATTATTATTGTTTTTTTTTTTTTTCAAAAATCTCTGTTTCTTTAGGTTCGGGGAACTCTACAAAGCTATGCGCTATTCGTTGCATGTCCTGGAGAAAGTAGCCAACTATGGTGTGCTCTACTCCTGCCATGCGTGTCAATACAGCTCTGTACAGCTTCTTTTCTCCTCGAGAAGTAGCCAGATACACTCTCTTCTGTATTCTCCTGTCTGCCTGCCCGTATACAGCTTGTGCTGGAGCACCAATCGTTTCTTGACACGTGTCTCTCAGAGGGGCTACTGGATTCATGCTTGCACATTCGAGAGGTTTGTAGCACATGCCTGCCTGCCTGCCTGCCCGCCTAGCATCACCTTGAACACGCCTTGCTCAAGCAATATACCCTTGAGCTACACACGATGCAGGCTGCACGGAAGCATGGCCTCCTTGGTGACCTGACCTGTACTGCATGTTGCGGCGCTAAGAATTGGCCATTTTGTGTAACATATGAGGAGGCATTGCAATGGGTCTTTGCTTTCAGTGTTTGGTGTTCTTCCACCTGTTATGTCAGCTCTCTTTTTCGTTTATGTTTCAACGTCTTATGAGGCGCCTCAAAAGAACGTCTTATTTGCGTCCTGGTCCTGTCTGGTGCCCTCGTAGTCCTTCCTGAAAATGTGTCTGTCCTCTATTCAATACATATCTTCCTGCCCGTATGCCTTCTTTGTTTCATTGTTCGTTGTTTATGTTGTAAAAGGCCTGACAAAGTCACAGCTTGTCATAATGAGACGATATTTGCCCACTCAAATGCCAGGTATCTTGCCCCACTCTCCTCTGCCCCTCTCCCTCCTCCGTTGCACTGCACCCCACCTCCCTGCAGAAGCTATCCTCTCTCCTTTCCATCGCCCTTCGCTTCGCCACCACCGTCAGCACCACCATCCACACAGCCTCCTCTCTCCCCGGCCTTGATTCGTCGTCTTCATCATCAGCAGCAGGAGGAGGAGGAGGAGGAGGAGGAGGATGGGGAGGAGGAGGAAGGGGGGGTTATGCGGTGGAGGGTAGGACCAGTGGAGGCGAGCTGGCTGATTACGCGTACGGCGATGCCACGTCAGATGCCACGGGACAGGCGGCCCGGGCGGCATTCCGTCGACAGTTAGCGGCAGAGGAGCTACAGCGGGGTTTGGAGGAGGAAGGGTTTGTCGAAGAAATGAGGTGTGTGTGGGGAAAGGAGTTTGGGGGAGAAGGGGGAGGGGCGTAAAGAGGCGGGATTAAAGAGGGTTTTAAAGGAGACATTGACTTTGCAAGGAACATATACCTGCTCCTCTCCTTGTCTCCTGCTCTCATCATCTCACCACCTCCCCATCTCCCAGTTTCCCTATCTCCCCATTTCACCGTCTCCCCATCTCCCTGCTCTCCCCAACTCAACCTGTCCCCATCCCACCAGGGCCATGCATGCTGCTTTCGCGACCTCTCTCCGGGCTGCCTCTACTGCCATCGCATCTGCCCTCCGAGACCATCCTGTGTTGCTCTCCCTGCACCTCGCCCTCTCTGCTGTTGCCAAAGGACTTCCTTAAAAGTTCCCCTTTTCGTCGTTGAGATGGTGCAAGTGGCAGCTGTGAAGCACATGGGGATGTCACAACATGACTAACAGGATGATTTTGCCGCATGAGAGTATTGTACCCGAATTATAGCAATACGACAAATGATGGCCGCTTGGTTACCAGTGTATAGAGAGACGCATGAGTCATAATATTAAATCCTGGATGTGTTCTTTTCTGTATCACTGGATGTTCAGACCGCCTAAGCATCAGGATTTCATAACTGCTTCTCTCAGAATGTTAGCCCAATTTCCTATCACGCTTCTTTGACCCTATTCATCGGTTGTTGTTCAGTTTTCTGAAGGATATATTCGTGCTATTTATAATGAGTACATTCTGACGCGTTCAGTACAGCTGCCGCATCTGACGGACGCCGCGACCCAAAAAGTCTGACGAGTTTCGTTTAATATCGCGAATCTCGCAACCCTCGCAATTCTTGGTGGCCCGACTTCACCTGATAGACTAGTGACCCCAGGCAGTCGGGGCATCTTCACACCATCTTCAGAATTTAGTGGCGCAACCCTGGCAAGGGTTTGGTAAGCTGAAACACAACGCTTAGCTGACACTCTGTCTTGTTTTGCCTCTGCACTAAGCTCGACGACAATGCGCGGCGGAGATTGTCACGGAGAGCCAGCTCCCCATTTCCAGAGACTGTCCAGGGGAATTGACCCGCTTTACTCTTTTTTCAGTCTTGATGCAACTCTGTTTTCGGGCTTTCCCTTGAGGCGGTCGGGGTGGTCGGTCTAGGCCTGTTACTGGGGTGCAATCGCAGTCCCCATAAGTCCGCAAAATCGCCTGCTAGTTACCCGGGATGAAAGGGCTGCTGAAAACGAATGTTGCTTGACTTCAAGCCGATTGACCCTTTACAAGGCCCTCTGGATCGCGTTTCTAGCTCGGAACTCCATAGCCGACCGCGGAATCTACTCGTTCATTCGTCCTAGGAGAAGTCATTGCGATCCACAACCAATGGCATCCCTCAAGCCTTGGCGCAACCATCCCTCCGATTCGGTTCCAGCTTATCGGTCATGAACTGCCCTAGGGCGAGTTCGCCCTTCAGTTCTGTATTTAACATGCCTCTTCGTTGCTGGTAAAGCACGACTCGTGCTCTCCAAGTCGGACTTCGATCTTGTGCTCTCCAAGTCTAATTCTGGTAGATCAGAACTACCACCTACCAGTAGTACCTCTTCTCTAAGAATGGCGCGTCTAAGCGGGATTAGGGCTGTCTCTCTGCTGCTAGCCGCTGCCCTCGTTCTCTCCACATATGCTTCGACCGCGGTTGCTGAGAAGCGGAATTCGGATGGTGAGTTCCCCCTTCCTCTTTCTCCCCATCACATAATAATGCCGATCCCTGTTCTCTTTGTCATGGTGGCGTTCGTTGGGAGAGTTTTGTTTGTTTTCTCTTCTTTTGGTTCTTCATCGCGAAAAAAGAGTTGCCAGACAGCTGCGGGAAAGTTGCAAAAATGATACTTTTTGGATACCTTGGTTTTGCAACTTTCCAGTGATGGTCAAATGTTGCAGAAATCCAAGTCCCTGGAAAGTTGCTAAAAAGTTGCATTTCTGCAACATTTCCGCAACAAAACCGCGACATAGTGGACACTTGCATCTGAAACAGTGGGCCAAGCGCGAAGGTGTCGCGATGAACTTGCTTGGTAGTTGATTTCAGCCTCGGGTGATCCAACAAAATTGTTGATTTTGTTCATCCTAGGGTTCGGAGACTTGATTTCATTCCTGACAGGGTGTTGCTGTGGACAGGAATGAGATCTCGTGCAGCGCAACTTTCCCATCTCGCTCGAAAGGCTGGAACAGTAACTGCGCACTTCGGGTACTCGATATTGTGTAGATGTAAAATGGTTACGACAATGTTACCACTTTGTTGAAGCTAATGCGCAACTACGCTAAGAGTATGTAATTAGGAAACGGGTAATGTAGTAACCACCCAATGCAATGTTACACTGTACACGTTGAAACTTCTTTTATTTGATTTTTGTTTCCTAAAAGGCCGAAATGGTATTTAAATTTGCTATTAATGATTTGCATAATAAGCAATACATTTTTATTCTATTTCTGAAACCCCAAAATGGAATTACAGTCTAGAAAAGAAAAGAGCTTCAAGAACGACAAAAACATTCAAATGCAAGCTCAAACATTCTCATAATCAAGCTCATCATCGAACTCCAACTCCTCTGACGCATCTTCGTCACCCAAGAGATCGGCAGCAAGCTGAGACTCTGGCACATCCTCCCACCCAACCAGGCAGATCCTCCCTATGCCAAGGTACTTGCCCTCCACATGAACCGGGCCACGGTTTATCCAGCGTTGAATGACACGAGCCTGGCGTGTCATTGCCAAAGAGTCACCAGAACGCCTCAGCTGCGTCCTTGCTGCGGTCGGATTGCGCAGCCTGAAGCGCACCTACACCACACCAGAAAAGAATAATAAAACAGAGCAGCATGTCATCTTTCCGACCTTGGTATTAAGCCAGCCGATCGAGGCGACACCAAAGCAGATCCACACCCTGAAGAATTGTGGAGGCGAGGGATGATGGGGGGAAATTGGCTGGGTGCATGAGGGTTGACATGCACTACAGGACAGAGATGATGGGGAGAAACAGAGAGCAAAGTATGAGAATCAGTGAGACAAACACTCCTTCCTGAATCTTGGAAACCACGGATGAAACCAATCAGGGCAAAGAGGGGAGAGAAGAATGTTCAGGCACCCAAGCAAGGAGGGGAGAGAAAGACAAAAACGTGCCAGCATTTAAGGCAAGGAGGGGGGAGAAGATGAATCATATTTGAGAAACGGAACAACCTGCAGGCAGTCAAAGGCACAGATGGGAGAGGTGAGCATGCGCGCATGCCAAAGCAAGGCGAGCGAGAGATGAGCCTGCGGACAAATTAAGGAAAGCAGAGGAAGAGATTAGCATGCGTGCATGCTAAGGCCAAGTGATGGAGATATGAGCCGACAATCCAAAGAAAGGAGAGCAAGAGAATAAACCTGCAGGCAATTCACAACAAGGAGAGGGAGGGAGATGAATAACCAGCAGCGCACACAAGGTAAGGAGAGGAAGAGAATGAACCTCCATGCAAGAAGAGGGAGAGAAGATGAATTACCATCAGCGCACACAAGCCAAGGAGAACAAGAGAATAAACCTGCAGGAGATTCAATGCAAGGAGAGAGAGAGGATGAATAACCAGCAACGCACACAAGGCAAAGAGTGGGAAAGAATGAACCTGCAAGCATTACAAGGGAAGGAAAAAAAAGCTGATGAAGTACCACCAGCGCACACAAGGAAAGGAGAGGGAGAGAATCAACCTGCAGGCAATTCAGGGAAAGGAGAAGAAAAGATGAGCACGTGGGCAATCCAAAGCAAGGACAGGAGGAGAATAAACCTGCAGGCAATTCAAGGCAAGGAGAATGAGGGAGATGAATAAACAGCAGCGCGCACAAGGCAACGGGAGGGAGAGAATAAATATGCAGGCAATTCGACGCAAGGAGAATGAGTGAGGATGAATAACCATCAGCGCACACAAGGCAAGGAGAGGGAAAGAATGGACCTGCAAGAATGGAAAGGGAAGAACGAAAAAGCCTATGAATTACCAGAAGCACACGAGGCAAGGAGAGGGAAAGAATGGACCTGCAAGAATGGAAAGGGAAGAACGAAAAAAGCTATGAATTACCAGAAGCACACAAGGCAAGAGTGCGTTAGAATAAGCCTGCAGGTGATTCAAGGCAAGGAGAGGGAGAGTGGATGAAAACCCAGTAATGCACACAATGCAAGGAGAGGTAAACACTGAACCTGCAGGCAATTCAAGGCAAGGAGAAGGAGTGAGGATGAATAAGCAGCAGTGCATACAAGGCAAGGAGAGGGAAACAATGAATCTGCAAGCACTAAAAGGGAAAGAAAGGGAAAGCAGATGAATAAACAACAGCAGACACAAGGCTAGGAGGGAGAGACTCAACCTGCAGGCAATTAAAGGAAAGGATGAGTGAGGATGAATAACCAGCAGCGCACACAAGGCAATGAGAGGGAAATAATGAACCTGCAAGAATCAAAAGGGTAATAAAGTGAAAGCAGATGAATTACCGACAGCACACACAAGGCAAGGAGAGGGTTAAAATAGACCTGCAGGCGAAGGCAAAGAGAGGGAGAGCGGATGAAAAACTAGCAGTGCACACAATGCAGGGAGAGGGAAATAATGAACCTGCAGGCAACATCAAGGGAAAGAGAGGGAGAGATGATGAATAAACTGCAGCACACACAAGGTAAGGAGAGGTTGGAATAAACCTGCAGACGAGGGAGAGGGTGAGAAGATGAAAAGCAGAAACGCACACACGGCTAGGAAAGGAAGAGAAAAAACCTGCAGGCAATTCAAGGCAAGGAGAGAGAGAGAGAGAGAGAGAGAGAGAGAGAGAGAGAGAGAGAGAGAGAGAGAGAGAGAGAGAGAGAGAGAGAGAGGATGAATAATCAGCAGTGCACACGAGTCAAGGAGAGGGAGAGAAAAACCCTGCAGGCAAATCAAGGCAAGGAGAAGAAGAGATGAGTATGTGGGCAATCTAAAGCAAGGAGAGGAAGAGAATAAACCTGCAGACAATTCAAGGCAAGGAGTGAATGAGAATAAACCTACATGCAATTCAAGGCTAGGAGAGGAAGAGAATAAACCTGCAGGCAAGGAGAGGGAGAGAAGATGAAAACGTAGCAGAGTACACTAGCGACAGAAAGGGAGAGAATGAATCTGCATGCGATTTAACACAAGGAGTGGAACAGGAAACCTGCAGACAGCTCAACGCAAGGAGAGGAAGAAAATAAACCTGCAGGAAATTTAACGCAATGAAAGGAAGACCTGCAGGCAATTCAAGGCAAGGAGAGGAAGAGAATAAGCATGCATGCAATCAAATGCAAGGAGAGAATGAGAATAAACTTGCAGGCAAGGGGAGGAGGGAAGATAAAAATATAACAGCGTACACAAGCCAACACACGGGAGAGAATGAACCTGCAGACCATTCAAGGCAGGGAGAGAAATAGAGAATGAATAACGAGCAGCGCACACAGGCAAAGGGGAGGGAGAGCGTGCACCTGCAGGGAAGTAAAGCCAGGGAGAGGAAGATATGATCATGCAGGTATGCCAAGGCTAGGGGAGGGAGGGATGAGCGTACTGGTAGATTAGGCCCAGAAGAGGGAGAGATGATGAATAACGAGCAGCGCACACAAGGCGAGGAGGGGAGAGACTGATGACTTGAAAACATATTAAACAGAGAACTGGTTGGAATAAACCCATGCAAACCTTACCACCGCAAGGATGAGCATAAGCTGGACTGGATAGAGGCCGATGGGCAGCAGCGGGTCGTAGCTCTGTGGGACAAACAATCGAGCACACTCCAGGAATGCCGGGCTTGAGAACGCTTCTCCATCAGCAACATGCCAATAAATCCCAAGTTCCTCTGCATATGACAAGCGAAGCGGAAACGTAAAACTTGGTGTTTCCAAACATAACATGCGTGATTGCTTAGAAACAGGGAATACCAAGGCAACACTTACTGTCTGAGTTTTTGGAAACGTAATCCTCGCAACGAACCGCGAAATCCTTTCCCGGTTGAAATGTGAACTTTCTGTCATTCCCCCTTTTGGGGACTAGCAGGCGTAAAGGTGTCCTTCGCAGGGAGTACCGACACGCCGAGTAGATATTCCCAATCCTGTTGTTGAAACGGCGCTTGGTCATTTGCGGAATTTTCAGGTCCTTGAGCGTGGCCTTGAGCTTTCCGGATGCCGTTGTGCCAAAAGGAATGCTGGAGTTTGCTGTGCACGCAACCAAACGTGTTGTTAGGCAAGATCAACTTCAACTCAAGCAACCCAAACAAACAAAGCATTACCTAGAAGGCGCTCTGTCACATATGAGCGCGTCGGATTGAGGTTCATGTGCTCTTCATCAAAGAGCATATCATTGACCGAATCTTTGACAAGCCTCTGCAACATGGCATTGCGGAATTAGGGTCAGAGTATTTCAAGGCTGAATCTGAAATCACAACGCTTCTTCAAAGTCTTACCTCGACGTTGACGTGGCGAACCTGCTCGTCAATGACATGTACTGGAAGGGTCGTTGCCATGGACAGGGCCTCCTTCAAATTGGCTTCTTTACTGGCACACGCCTCTCAAGCAGCTTTTGCGTTCTCCCTCTCCTTCTCCATCTGCAAACGGACGTCATCATTCAAGGTCTTTGCGGTCCGACCTTCTTCAGCGAAATCATCAGCTTCAGCATCATAATTCCCACCTTCCACCTGTTCCATGACACGAGCAGCAAATGAAGTACCACTGGCGCCTGCATACATGCCACCCAAACCAGCAATAGGTAAATTCCAGCAAGGCAGTAGCCTCTCTATCAGTGACAGTCTTGATCATGTCACCGAGATGACAAATTTAGGCAAGCCTACAGATTCGTACCTTGTTGGTTACCACCCATAGTCGCAGCTGGCATATCTTCTCCTTCCCCTTCAAGATGTTCCTCCTGCTGGCTTGCCTCATGAGTTGGTGCAGCATTCTTCGGCTCCCCCATGCAAGTCTCTTCAACATCACCTCCACGCTCGTTTGCAGTAGGGGATCCCTGTGCAGCTGTTGGGAACACAAAGGCAGCTGTTGGGGAGGTGGACGCACTGTTACCCTGGGTTGTATTCATGGGAGGTGCCCTCCCATGGCTTGAGCCGAGTATCTGCTGAGTTGCAGATTGTGTCAGAATGAGAAACGAGAATGATGAGTAACTAGCAGGAACAACAGTACAAATATGTCAAACCCTAATCTGGTGTACCCCTTATGGTGTGACCCACTACAGCCTAGAACCACACAAACATATAAATGTTTGACACACCCCCATAGGCAAAGTGGGGGAGACCTAGGGGTCACAAGACCAGTCAAGGCAAAACAAGGCAAACAAGCTCAGGGTGGATCTCGAGGATTCCACACAAATTCCGAGCACAAGCAAGCGGTCACAAGACCAGTTCACATGCAGTTTTATAATAGAGCAAGAGGTACAATGATCACAACCTAACAAGGCAAACATGCAGGTATATATATTATGATCACAGTACAAGTAAAGTCAGGAAGTAAGTAAGTGAGAAACAGTCGGCACAAGGCCTAGAAGAGTGCAAACACGCTGATGGTCAACAGGCGGAAGCGCCTTGGTGAACACATCAGCAGTGTTGGCCTCAGTGGCCACGTAACGCAGAAGAAGCTGACCACGCTGCTGTAGCTCTCGAGCTAGAAAGTAACGCAGAGCAATGTGCTTCGTCCTGTGCTCCAGTCTGTGCTCCTGGCACAAGGCAATGGTTGCCTTGTTGTCGACGTACAGCACTGGAGGAGAACGAGGCTGCTCTCCAAGGTCAGTCAGCAGGTAGGTGAGCCAGCGAAGCTCCTGGGCAGCCATGGCCGTGGCGTAGATCTCAGCCTCACAGCTGGAGCTGAGAACAGAAGAAGAACGAGTAGAACGCCAAGAGACAGAGCCAGAGCCAAGACTGAAGGTGTAACCCTGAGACGACCGCTGAGTAGCCTAGTCGTCTGCCCAAGAAGCGTCTGAGTGCCCAGTGAGAACAGGCCGGTCTCGCCCTCCAAGCACTAGCCCCATGCCCGACGTACTGCACAAGTAGCGCAACACCCTCTTAGCTGCATCCATGTGCTCCTTCCGGTGACGGCCGGGAGCGACATAGCGTGCTAAGATGCTGAGAGGGTATGCAAGGTCAGGTCGAGTGCAGGTCATCAGGTACATGAGGCAGCCCACAAGCTCTGGATACGGACCACTCGGCTCTACGGACTCATCCGAAGGCAGAGCTGAGAGCGAGTGTCCCGTAGGCAGAGGAGTGGACTGAGGCGAGGAGTACGTGAACCCGAAGCGCTGAAGGACCTGCTGCACCATGTGTGACTGAGTCAAGGTGATGGTGCGCCGTGCTCTGTCCCGGGTGATCCGCAAGCCAAGATAGCTTGTCAGTTCACCCAGGTCTGTGCACGTGTGTCTCTTCTGCAGCTCGGACTTCACGTGGGCGAGTGCGGCAGTGTCCGCAGTGGCAAAGACCAAGTCGTCGACGTACACGAGGATGTAGAACGGCGGCTGCGAGGTGTCGGTGCGCAGAAACAGCGACGGGTCAGCAGTAGAAGGAGCAAACCCAAGAGCCGCAAGTGTAGTCCTCAGTGTGTCGTGCCACTCACGCGGCGCCTGGCGGAGACCGTAGACTGGCCGCCGGAGGCTCCACTGGGTGCCAGGAGGGAACGACCCAGTGAAGCCAGGTGGGCGGCGCAGCCAGATCTCCTCGTGCAGGCTGCCCTGCAAGAAAGCTGTGCTGAAGTCAAGAGAGTGGAGCTCGTAGTCACGCTGAGCGGCGACGTGTAGCAGAACCCGAAGAGTGGTCATCTTCGGGGTGGGGGAGAAGGTCTGGAAGAAGTCAACTCCCTCTCGCTGACTGAAGCCTCGTGCAACGTAACGCGCCTTGAAGACAGGCGGAGAGCCCGGCGGCCGCTTCACCCTGAAAATCCACATGCCACTGACGATGTTCGCCCCAGGTGGGGGAACCTCGTCGACGTAGGTGCCAGTGGACTTCCAGGAAGCCATCTCTGTGTCCATGGCTGACTGCCACTGAGAGGAGTAGGGACCGGCCATCGCCTCTGCGTAAGAGCGTGGGGTCGGGATGTCTGGTGCATCCGGGTCTCCCTCAGGGGCAACAAGCATGGACACGAGATGGGGCAAAGCAGCGGCAAGGCAACCAAACTCCTCCTGCCTGTCCTCAAGGACGTCCGTGCCAAGAGCACACTCACCCCCGACGGACGGAGGACAGGCAGACTCAGACTCAGCAACAAGACTCGCTGCGTAGTCTAGACGACACGCAGCTGCAAAGTCGACAAGCTCAGTGACTAGGGCAGACGCAGCAGCGGACTCAAAGGAAGGGTCAGTGACAACTGTAGCTAGGAGACGTGTGACAGTAGGACTGGCAGCGCGAAGGGAGTCTGACTCCGGATCAGCAAGAGCAGGAAGAGAGGACGCAGGAGGCGACGGGAGAGCAACACGCTGCGGAGCAGTGGACTGACGAAGCGCCATCCGGTGCGTGCCTGGGACAGCAGGAGGACGCTCACGTGGGACACGACTACCAGTGGTAGCAGCTCGAACAGGCGACGCTCGACGAGACGCAGGTGACACAGGACGTGACGCAGGCTCACGTCTCTCAGCAAGACCGTCAGTCGGACCAGTGTAAGGAGCAGGCACAGGGAGTGGGGAGGCAGGCGGTAACTGTGGCTGTGACTGGACAGACGGCGGACACTCTAAGGCGAGAGGAGAATAAAGAGGAGGAGGCTGACCAAGAACTTGCTGAAGGAGCGGAACGAAGTACGGTCGTGGCCGTGCAGCAGCTCTCGAACCAGCAGAGACACCAGCGGCAGCAGCAGCACCTCGAGAAGCAGCAGCACCTCCAGTACCAGGGTCCGCAGCACCTCCAGCAGCACCTCCAGCAGCACCGCCAGCAGCAGCAGCACCTCCAGCACCAGGGTCCGTAGCACCCACAGCAGCTCCAACGCCCGGGTCCTCAGTACTAGCAGCACCTCCAGCAGCACCGCCAGCAGCAGCAGCACCTCCAGCAGCACCGCCAGCAGCAGCAGCACCTCCAGCACCAGGGTCCGTAGTACTCGCAGCAGCGTCAACTCCGTGGACCCCAGCACCAGCAGCTCCACTACGGAGACTGATGTGCCGAGCGTACCACTCTCGAAGCTGAGGGGAAGAGGGCGGCTCCCGCCGTGGTGGGGAAGCACGAGTACCAACTCCAGCAGTACCACGAGCCCGAGACTCACCCCGCCGGAGGCTGCAGTACCGTGAGTACCACTCACGCAGCTGCTGCGAAGAGGGAGGTCCTCCAGGCGCCTCACAGTCAACTGCAACACCACCAGGCTCAGCACCCCCAGGCTCAGCAGCTCCAGGCGCAGTACCCCTAGACTCAGCAACGCCAGGCTCAGTACCCCCAAATCCAGCACCCCCAGGCTCAGCACCCCCAGGATCAGCACCCCCAGACTCAGCACCCCCAGGCTCCGCACGCTCAGGCTCCGCACGCTCAGGCTCCGCACGCTCAGGCTCCGCACGCTCAGGCTCAGCACCTCCAGCAGGACGCGAGTCGACAGCTACCTCGGCAGGCTCAACCGGGTCTACCTGAGAGACACCTGAGGGAGCGGCACCCTGAGGGGGAAGGGGGTCTACCACTGCAGCACCTGGCGCGAGGAAGAGAGGCGGGGGAGGGAGCGGGGCAGTGCGGTAGGGGAAGAGGCGGTAGAAGGGCACGGACTCGTCAAAAGTGACGTCCTGAGAGGGGAAGACTCGGTGCGAGGCGGGGTGGTAAAACTGCCAGCCAGACGCATCCGGGACAAAGCCAAGAAAGACACAGGGAGCAGTGCGGGAGGAGAGCTTGTCCGCAGACGTGTCGCGAACAAAAGCTCGGGATCCCCAGACACGGAAGCGTGACGCATCGCCAACCTCCCCCGTCCACAGCAGTGTGGGCGAGGTCTCCGGAGCGGAGACACGGGGCCAGAGGTTGAGCTGATGCGCAGCGTACCGGACCGCAAACGGCCACAGAAAGTGGGGGGCAGCCGCGTGGACTAAGGAGGTACGAGCGACCTCCATGACCAAGCCAATGCGGCGCTCAGCAACCCCATTCTGCTGTGGAGAGGCCGGAAGCGTGAACGACTGGCGAATGCCGTGCTCGGCACAGTAGGCTGCCAAGAGGTCGGAGGAGAACTCGCCACCTCTGTTAGAGTGCAAGTGCAGGACAGGAAACTCCGAGCGAAAACGCTCTCGCAGCTGAAGACGTGATGTGCTGATCCAAGGGATCAGGACATCAGGGACTTCACCCTTGGTGCGCAAGGGGAAGACCGTGGTGTAGCGCGAGTAGTCGTCAACGACGATCAAGAAGTACCTCTCCTGGCCCTGACCACGGACGCGGGCTGGGCCCCACACGTCCATGTGGAGCGTGTGCAAAGGAGCAGTCGTCGGGGGGAACGAGGAGGAGTGAGGGGCAGCGCGCTGCCGCCCCTTGACACAGGGAAGACAAGGAGGAGCAAGGGAGGGTGGGAGGGGAGGGAGTACCCGAGGAAGACCAGAGACAAGGTACCGGGCGTGCATGCCCCGAAGGCGCTGCACTGACGGGTGACCAAGTCGGTGGTGCCAGAGGACAGTCTTGTGCGCTAGAGAGCGACACGAGCAGGGGGCAGAGAGCTGACCTGACGCAGACGCAGACGCAGACGCCGCTACCTGAGGGGACTCAGTGGTCAGTGTGTACAGGTCCGACCCCGGCTGCCGCGTGAAGGTAGCCAGGTGACGGCCCGTCCGAGCACATGTGCAGTGTGTCACACGCTCGTAGGCAGGGGTGAACTGGTGAACACCCCCATCCTGAAGCGCACAGCCCGCCACCAAGTTCGTAGAGAACGAGGGGAGGTGGAGACCTGACAGTGTGCCCGACGGGACAGCAGGACAAGGAAGGAGGGTGGAGGAGGTCGCAATGACCGGACCCCCAGAGGGGTCAGCGAGCGAGACAGCAACTGGTCGAGCAAGGGGCTCAAGAGCAGTGCGGTCACGAAAGAAACAGCGCGAAGCGCCTGAGTCTAGAGTGAAGGTGTGCAGTGCCTCAGTGGACTCAGTAGCACCTGGGGTGGCGGACACACACGCACCTAGAGCAGTAGCCTCACCAGTACCTGGGGCAGCAGACACGCAAGTACCTAGGGCGGCAGCCTCACTCGTGCGGATGCCTGGGTCAGGCGGAACACTCAGGTACTGGTCCTCCTCTCCACTAATAGTCAATGCATACATTGCTTTGAGAATAACATCAAAATCAAGAGCATAGATATCGATATCCTTCTTGAGGAGATCAGCCCACTGAGGGAGCTCAGGAGCGTCAGGAAACTGAGCACGCCAAGCGTCATCTAGGCGAGAGAAGCAGCGCTGCGAAGTGTGCGCCCTCCCGCACGTCTGTCCCTTGCGGCGACCAGTGCGGATGACGTACGTGCAGCTAAGGCTACCCCCCCCACCCCCGTGCTGTAAGTACCACTCACGAAGCTCCTGGGAGGACTGAGGGTGCTGCGCACTCTGGCCAGTGCCAGAGCCTCCACGACCACCACCGCCGCCTCCACCACGACCACCACCGCCCCTGCCGCCGCCACGTCCACTGCCGCCACCACCACCGCCCCCACCGCGGCCACCGCCGCCGCCGCTGCCTCCACCACCCCCACCGCTGCCACTAGCCCCTCCAGCCCCGCCACCGCCCCCGCCGCTGCCACCACCCCCACCACCACCTCCCCCGCCGTCACCCCCACCGCCCTTGCCTCCCCTGCCCTTGCCGCTGCGGCGCCCGCTGGGAGCGGACGCAGAGCCGACCTGCTCAGCACCAAGAAGGTCGACAGCAGCAGCAGAGGCGACAGAGGGGAGGAGGGGGGAGGGGGAACACCCCTCGAAGAAAGGGGTGCGGGGGTCGCCACGAGAGGCACCTACAGCTACAATACTCTTCTCAGCTGCAAGTAGTTCCTTCTCGAGGGCGGCAATGGTGAGCTCAGTGGGACAGCGAGCTAGGAAGTGGTCCCTGACTGTACGCAGAGTGTCAGGGAGGCGGGTGACTAGGTGGTAGAGAGTGAGCCAGAGCGGGGGAGGGTTGGAGGCAAGAAACTCAGCGGGCATGGCTGCACGGAAGCGGGCATCACTAGTACGGAGGTGAGTGATGAGGTCAGCGACTGTCTGGAAAGCGGACAGGTCGGGGAACAGGTAGGGAAGGGAGAGACGGCCTAGTGCAGCTGAGGCCGGGGAGGAGTAGCGCGCAACTACAGCAGTGTACAGGGCCTGCGCAGTCTGATGCTGGCCGAAGTGCTCACGCTCATCGACTGGCAGGGAGTTGCGAATGGCAAAGCGGGCGTGGGCATCGCGAGTCTGCCACTGCGAGCGAGCAGTAGCGGTAGCAGTAGTAGCAGGAGCAGGGACTGTGCATAGTGCGTGATCGTACAGCGAGATATCCTCTCTAGCAGTGAGCTGGAGGAACAGGTGCAGATCATCGAGCCAGGTATCAAACTTAATCGGGCGGCCCTCAGAATCGAACGAGAGAACTGTAGGGCTAGCCATAGTGGAAGTAGCAGTAGCAGCAGTGGTGGTAGTAGCAGTAGCAGTAGCAGTGCTGTGCACAGGTAAGTAGGGCGCGGCTCGGCTGGGGCGGCGCGGCTCGGCTAGGGCGGCGCGACTCGGCTAGGGCGGCGCGACTCGGCTAGGGCGGCGCGGCTCGGCTGGGGCGGCGCGGCTCGGTTGGGTCGCGCCTTGCGGCTCGGTCGTAGGGGGGGGGGGGCGAGCGCGGGAGGGCCGGTCGGGGGCCGTGAGAGGCTAGCGCGGGGCCTGCAGGGGACGTGGGAGGCTAGCGTGGGGCCTTAAGGGGCCGTGAGAGGCTAGCGCGAGGCCGACGGGGGCCTTAGGAGACTAGCGCGGGGCCGATCGGGGGCCTTAGGAGGCTAGCGCGGGGCTAGCGTGGGGCCGACGGGGGCTTAGGAGGCTAGCGCGGGGCCGACGGGGGCCTGAGGAGGCTAGCGCGGGGCCGACGGGGGCCTTAGGAGGCTAGCGCGGGGCTAGCGTGGGGCCGACGGGGGCTTAGGAGGCTAGCGCGGGGCCGATCGGGGGCCGTAGGAGGCTAGCGCGGGGCTAGCGTGGGGCCGACGGGGGCCTTAGGAGGTTAGCGCGGGGCCGATCGGGGGCCGTGAGAGGCTAGCGCGGGGCCATACGGGGCCTTGAGAAGGAGGCGCTCGAGGCGCAGGAGAAAAAGAACGGCGGCGCACGAGGGCGCGGCTAGCGGAAACGGTGGGCCCTATCGTTTCGGTCCTAGGTGGAACCTAGGCTCGTAATACCATGTCAGAATGAGAAACGAGAATGATGAGTGACTAGCAGGAACAACAGTACAAATATGTCAAACCCTAATCTGGTGTACCCCTTATGGTGTGACCCACTACAGCCTAGAACCACACAAACATATAAATGTTTGACAGATCGTTTAGCTCCACGAACGCGGGTAGAAGTCCAAGATGGCAGCGGTGGTCCTCTTGTAGGTGATGATTGCATTCCTGATTTGGGAGAAAAAAAGGATTACTGACGGGATGAGACTCTATATGCCACCAAAGGAATTGAGGTGAACGGGGGTGCGCTCACCTGCAAGCTGGCCGTGGCATGGAATCAGCATGTGATTAGTCTTGCTGGTGCGCTCAAGACTCTAGCGCACACCCATCTGACGCACAAGAGATGGTGGTATTATGGGTGATAAGTTTGGAGCCATCTTCTGGAGAGGATCTAGATACGAAGGTAGGGTAATAGCACTATAGTAGCGATGGAACGAATATATACTCACTGTGGTGACCTATTGGGAGTCCTACACGAGTCGCGCTTGTATCCTCTCTTGACACTTCTGAGAATGCATCCAGCCTTCTATGGCAGAGGCATTCGATGCACTGGCCGAAGCGCATTTGAAAATTCAGGCTGCTGGACGGATTAAGATGTGCTAGCAGAGGCGACTTCATTTAAGCAAAGTCTAGCTGTCCTGGCAGAGGCAACTCCATTTAAGCAGAGTCTAGCTGTGCTGGTAGAGGCATCTCCTGCCTGCAAAGTCTATCTGTGCTGGTAGAGGCACCTCCATTTAAGCAGTCTAGCTGTGCTGGCAGAGGCGGCTCCTTAAGTGAGAGGATTTTGAGGTTCGGGATCAAGCCTACCTTTGAGGTACTGAAGAGCCTGGCTCCGTTTGGGTGTGACTAACCTAGAAATGGCGAGTTCAAAATTTGAAGATTCAAACTTCGACCTCCAGACTCAACCACCCAGGAGCAACGCCTCACATGACCAAACCCTAGTGCTATGCTGTTGCTTCGCACTGCAGAAAGTCCTGTGAGGGGGAGGGTTCGAAATGGTGACAATATCACAAGCACAGTGTCAAGAATGAGTGACAAGATCGAGTGGAATGAGGATCCTCCCACGTGGGAGGGAATTCTGACGGTACTGCTCAACAAATGTGGCGTTGTACAGCTCCACTCTGACAACACAGCAAAATTGGTAAGTCGCGACCCGCCGAAGTTGGGTAGACTTACAGTCGAGCAGAAATGTGTTGAGTTTATACATTTTTGTGAAACTTTACAATAATTTATAGCACATTACTATAAAATCTGCATCTTGCAATGTAGAAAATGCATGACACATTAGGAGGTAAGGCGTGGGCAGATAACAACGGATGGTAAGATAGTTACGCACCAAACAAAACGCATGGAATGTTGCCACTGAGTTATTGGAAATACTAGGAGCTGCAACGTTAATGGAGACTGCTATTATAAAGGTATGATCCTGTTTGAAGTTAGGCCACATCAACGCACAAGTTCAGAGCAGGCAGCTCATACCTAGAGTCTTAACAAAGTCTACAAAGCTGCCATACCAACCTGAATGTCACAGTACTAGCTGGTTAACTAACTACTTACCACTTCAGCTCATTCCACAGAAACCTAGCACCCATGCCTTTAAAATCTGCCTCGAGAGGAAACACGTGAAGCACTCTGAGTATGCTGCCCACATGTACCACCCCATATCCCTGGTCACTAGGCCACCACTTCAGTGTTGTCAGGTCGACAGTGTTTGAGCTCGGAAGTGCCTTATAGTAGCGCACAAATGCTACTTGATCCGCCATCTTTTCCTCTCGTGTGTACTCGTCACCTGTCCGTGCATCAACACTTGTCCATGAGAGAGTCTTGTGCAAAGTGAAGATCAGAAACACCTTAGCTGGCCACATGACGGACTCCCCCGTAGTCTCAACGCCCCCAACCATGACATCTGAGAACCAAGAATGGCCGTGGAATAGAGGAGCTGCCCGTGCATATGCTGGGTACTTGCTATATCTAGTGAAATCCTCATCAGGAGGAATAGCAATACCTTGGTGAATATCAATCACGTGTGACCACGTCACTGTACACCCAGTTGGGTGTTCTTGCTGCCTCTGAAATGCAAGAATGCTTTCCCTCAGCAGATGAAAATCACCTGGAACTGTGTCGGCATACTCCTTCCACACCCTTGTACGTCGGTCAGTTGGATCTATCTTCGCAACCTTGCCTGTCACAGCCGGGGACCCTGTCTCCAGAGCTTGCTTCATTGCAACACTACGTGCCTCCTTGTCTTCTACTTTATCATCGGTTGCAGTCATGAAGTCTACAAGTTCGTTTGTCAAGCAGCGGCGGGTGATTGAGGCTTTGGCATTATGATGATTTGAGGCACGATATGGTCGCTTCATGATGGAGATGTGCACATGCTCATAGAGATCAGTACAGTAGTGGACCGGCACACCTGCACGACGAATGTCATCGGCCACATGGAGCATTGCATGCACCTTTGGGACGTTGAAGTCTGATTTCTGATGAGAGCCAAAGTGTTTCATCAGGCGAGGGACCAACCTGGTTCGGGATTCATATGGTTGTGACAAAATGTAGGACATGGGCGGATGGATTAAAAAATAGAAACCTCTACTTGACGTCAAGCAACAAGGCCTGCTGACTGCCCACAATTTCCAGCCTGACACCAACACATGCTCATTTGCCTCCTATGATGAGATCTGGCTGCAAGGTACAAGCAGGGAGTTGGCGGGGGGAGATGGGTGCAGGAAGTTCAAAAAAGGTTTAGCGGGTTTATGTCCTCCCTCCGTAATCCCAGATTCTCCCCTGCCTCTTTTGTGCCTCCTAACTCCTTTGTCTCTACTTCGCACATGCTTCTGGTCTGGTCGGCAAGGACATGGAAGCTGAATTTGAGGGTAAATCTGGTTATGGAAGGAACCCTAACCCCTCGCGCACACCAATCATGAAGTTCAGCCGCACGAGCTTGAAGAGGAAACATGACGGGAAAGGAGGTACAGGGTGACTGTGAGATTGAAATCAGAGAGTTTGCATTCCGAGAGAGTGAGATCAGAGAGATTGAATTCAGTGAGATCGACATCAGAGAGATTTAAATCAGAAAGATGAAAATCAGTGGGATTGAAATCAGAGAGATTGCAATAAGTGAGATTGAAATAAGTGAGATTGAAATCAGTGAGGTTGAAATCAGTGAGATTGAAATCAGTGAGATTGAAATCAGTGAGATTGAAATCAGTGAGATTGAAATCAGTGAGATTGAAATCAGTGAGATTGAAATCAGTGCGATTGAAATCAGTGAGATTGAAATCAGTGAGATTGAAATCAGTGAGATTGAAATCAGTGAGATTGAAATCAGTGAGATTTAAATCAGTGAGATTTAAATCAGTGAGATTTAAATCAGTGAGATTGAAATCAGTGAGATTGAAATCAGTGAGATATATATATCAGTGAGATTGAAATCAGTGAGATTTAAATCAGTGAGAATTAAATCAGAGAGATCGAGATAACTGAGAGTGGATTCAGTGAACTCGTAAACATTGGGATCAAATGCATTGAGAGTGAGATTAGTGAGATCAAAAGCAGTAATGGTGAAATCGGTGAGTTATAAAGCTGTGAGAGTGAAATCAGTAGGATCAAAACCAGTGGTGGTGACATCAGTGCATGAGAGTAGAATCAGTGGGATCAGAAGCAGGGAGAGTGGAATCAGTGGGATCAAAAGCAGGGAGAGTGGAATCAGTGGGATCAAAAGCAGGGAGAGTAGAATCAGTGGGATCAAAAACAGGGAGAGTAGAATCAGTGGGATCAAAAGCAGGTGGAGTAGAATCAGTGGGATCAAAAGCAGGGAGAGTGGAATCAGTGGGATCAAAATCAGGGAGAGTGGAATTAGTGGGATCAAAAACAGAGAGAGTGGAATCAGTGGGATCAAAAGCAGGGAGAGTGGAATCAGTGGGATCAAAAGCAGGTGGAGTAGAATCAGTGGGATCAAAAGCAGGGAGAGTGGAATCAGTGGGATCAAAAGCAGGGAGAGTGGAATCAGTGGGATCAAAAGCAGGGAGATTAGAATCAGCGGGATCAAAAACAGGGAGAGTGGAATCAGTGGGATCAAAAACAGAGAGAGTGGAATCAGTGGGATCAAAAGCAGGGAGAGTAGAATCAGTGGGATCAAAAACAGGGAGAGTAGAATCAGTGGGATCAAAAGCAGGTGGATTAGAATCAGTGGGATCAAAAGCAGGGAGAGTGGAATCAGTGGGATCAAAAGCAGGGAGAGTGGAATTAGTGGGATCAAAAACAGAGAGAGTGGAATCAGTGGGATCAAAAGCAGGGAGAGTGGAATCAGTGGGATCAAAAGCAGGGAGAGTGGAATCAGTGGGATCAAAAGCAGGGAGAGTAGAATCAGTGGGATCAAAAGCAGGGAGAGTGGAATCAGTGGGATCAAAAGCAGGGAGAGCGGAATCAGTGGGATCAAAAGCAGGGAGAGTGGAATCAGTGGGATCAAAAGCAGGGAGAGTGGAATCAGTGGGATCAAAAGCAGGGAGAGTAGAATCCGTGGGATCAAAAACAGGGAGAGTAGAATCAGTGGGATCAAAAGCAGGTGGAGTAGAATCAGTGGGATCAAAAGCAGGGAGAGTGGAATCAGTGGGATCAAAAGCAGGGAGAGTGGAATCAGTGGGATCAAAAGCAGGGAGAGTAGAATCAGTGGGATCAAAAGGGGTGAGAGTGCAATCAGTGAGATCTAAAGCAGAGAGATTGAAATCAGTGGGATCAAGAGCAGTGAGAGTGCAATCATTGAGACATAGAGCAGTGAGAGTGCAATCAGCGAGATCAAGAGCGGTGAGAGTGCAATCAGTGAGATATAAAACAGAGAGATTGAAATCAGTGAAATCAAGAGCAGTGAGACGGCAATCAGTGAGATCAAGAGTAGTGTGGGGTAACAGTGATGCTCCCTGGGTTACCTGCTATAAAGGCAGGACATCAAAGGTTAAAGGGGAAATGCGATGGAAAGGGCGGTACCGGGTGTTAGTGATTCTCCTTATCCACATACATGAATCTAGCCTGCTGGTTCATGACAAACCTACTACACGACAAACAATCTACTGGATGAAACAACAAATATTGGCAAGTACACGGTTGCACAGTACCGTACTTACACACGAGCCATCTCTTGCAGATTCTTCAGTGACTTCTCAGTGTGATAGGCGCGATGCCAAGCGAGGGTATGCCACAAACAAAACAGCTCCACGGTCCTCACCCACTCTGGGTTCATGTCCTTGACGGTTGACATCAGAATGGGCAGCACCTGCATAACAGCCTGGTGCTGGAAGGCATAGAACGTGGCGTTGCCACTGAAGTATCCGTCAGTATGCGCGGGAAGACGGAAGAAGGATTGGCGGCTGTACTGGGTGGCGGTAGATAGTGCCCTGTCTAGTTGTTTGAGAGCCTCGTTTGATAGCTGCTGCTTCAAGCTATCTACAATGTGCTTGTAGAACCCCAAAGAGGACATGTGCATGATGTCCACCATCAGTTGCCTATATGGGTTGCCGAAACTTGTCTCACCAAATCGAAATCCCCACAATGCGCTCTGCAATCGTCAAGACGGAGACATGTTAGGGACGAACTAACCAAAGTACACCCCATAACGGTCACTGCAAGTTGAAAACGCTTGGCTAAACCCACTTTGACAAAATGAGTGCTGTGCTTGACCTCCAATTCTTCTATTGCCTTTTTGGTTGGGGCTAGCTGCATTTCACGGACGAGCTTCTGCTGCTCAATCTCCGTTCGATATTTCATAGGGTAAGTCATGTCACCGAGCTTTTCATTTGGAACTTTGCATTTTGGGCAGGGGAAAGCAGTTTTGATTTGGTACAAGGTTGCTGATGTTGATGCAAGGTTGCATTTTGACCTGCGGCCACAAAGCTACGCATGCTATAGCCCATGCCTGCCGTGCTAGCCCCAGCTGCTGCCCTACCCTGAATGCCGTGAAACGTATGCTGGCCCCTGCTCATGTGTGATGCTTTCAGTCGCTGAGTGGCAAATTTTGCATCACAGCCATCCTGGTCGCACTCAAACGGGAGGCTTTGTTGATCCATGTTGCTACTGCGCGATGCCGCTAAACCTGATGCTGCGAAGTTACCTGCTGCACCGCGCCACTGCGGCCTGCTGCCACCGCTTTGCTGATGCGAGCGCGCCTGCTGCTGCAAACTCATGCTGCTGCTACTGCCGCCGCTGCGCACTTGCTGCAGCTGCCAATGCTACGAAAGCACCTGATGCTGTCAACCCTGCAAACGAACCGGTTCCTGCTGTTCATGCAACGTGCTCTGATCCTTCACGCCCAAATGCCGAACGCACATGCTGCTAATGTGCACCTGATGCAACACGCGTACATGCCAATGCTGCTGCTGCTGCTATGCGCTGCTGATGGCTGTGCATCGAACACATCTGGTGCTGCTATGCGCTGCTGATGCTGATGCATCGAACACAGCTGCTGCTGCTATGCACTGCTGATGTTGATGCATCGAACACATCTGCTGCTGCTATGCACTGCTGATGCTGATGCATCGAACACAGCTGCTGCTGCTATGCGCTGCTGATGTTGATGCACCGAACACATCTGCTGCTGCTATGCGCTGCTGATGTTGATGCACCGAACACATCTGCTGCTGCTATGCGCTGCTGATGTTAATGCACCGAACACAGCTGCTGCTGCTATGCGCTGCTGATGTTGATGCACCGAACACAGCTGCTGCTGCTATGCGCTGCTGATGCTGATGCACCGAACACATCTGCTGCTGCTATGCGCTGCTGATGTTGATGCACCGAACACATCTGCTGCTGCTATGCGCTGCTGATGTTGATGCACCGAACACAGCTGCTGCTGCTATGCGCTGCTGATGCTGATGCATCGAACACAGCTGCTGCTGCTATGCACTGCTGATGTTGATGCATCGAACACATCTGCTGCTGCTATGCACTGCTGATGCTGATGCATCGAACACAGCTGCTGCTGCTATGCGCTGCTGATGTTGATGCACCGAACACATCTGCTGCTGCTATGCGCTGCTGATGTTGATGCACCGAACACATCTGCTGCTGCTATGCGCTGCTGATGTTAATGCACCGAACACAGCTGCTGCTGCTATGCGCTGCTGATGTTGATGCACCGAACACAGCTGCTGCTGCTATGCGCTGCTGATGCTGATGCACCGAACACATCTGCTGCTGCTATGCGCTGCTGATGTCGATGCACCGAACACATCTGCTGCTGCTATGCGCTGCTGATGTTGATGCACCGAACACAGCTGCTGCTGCTATGCGCTGCTGATGTTAATGCACCGAACACAGCTGCTGCTGCTATGCGCTGCTGATGCTGATGCACCGAACACATCTGCTGCTGCTATGCGCTACTAATGTTGATGCACCGAACACAGCTGCTGCTGCTATGCGCTGCTGATGTTGATGCACCGAACACAGCTGCTGCTGCTATGCGCTGCTGATGTTGATGTACCGAACACAGCTGCTGCTGCTATGCGCTGCTGATGTTGATGCACCGAACACAGCTGCTGCTGCTGCTATGCGCTGCTGATGCTGATGCACCGAACACATCTGCTGCTGCTATGCGCTGCTGATGTTGATGCACCGAACACATCTGTTGCTGCTATGCGCTGCTGATGTTGATGCACCGAACACAGCTGCTGCTGCTATGCACTGCTGATGTTGATGCACCGAACACATCTGCTGCTGCTATGCGCTGCTGATGTTGATGCACCGAACACAGTTGCTGCTGCTATGTGTTGCTGATGCCGATGTAACAAACACATCTGCTGCTGCTATGCGTAGCTGCTAACGCTAGGCCCGAAAGACTTCTGAAGCACCTGCTACTGCCGCAGCTCCTATCGCCTCTGCTGCTGCCCGTTTCTGCTACTGCTGATGCTGCGAATGCACCTCCTGATGCGATCCCACCTGCTGTGCGCCGCTGCTTCTAGCACGCTCCGGTGCTTTACGCGCACATCCCGCTGCCGCTGCTCCAAACGCCCCTGCAAATGCGCGTTGCTGCTACTGCTGATGCTGCGAATGCACCTGCTGATGCGATCCCACCTGCTGCGCGCCGCTGCTGCTAGCGCGCTCCGGTGCTTTACGCGCACATCCCGCTGCCTCTGCTCCAAACGCCCCTGCAGATGCGCGTTGCTGCTACTGCTGATGCTGCGAATGCAGCTGCTGATGCGATCCCACCTGCTGCGCGCCGCTGCTGCTAGCGCGCTCCGATGCCTTACGCGCACATCCCGATGCCGCTGCTCCTAACGCCCCTGCAGATGCGCGTTGCTGCTACTGCTGATGCTGCGAATGCACCTCTTGATGCGATCCCACCTGCTGCGCGCCGCTGCTGCTAGCGCGCTCCGGTGCTTTACGCACACATCCCGCTGCCGCTGCTCCTAACGCCCTTGCAGATGCGCGTTTCTGCTACAGCGGATGCTGCGAAAGCACCTGTTGATGCGATCCCAGCTGCTGCTCGCCGCTGCCTGCTCGCGCACGTCCTGCTGCCGCTTCTCCTAACGCCCCTGCTGCAGCGCCCTGCTGCTGCTGCAGACGATGCTGCGAATGCACCTGCTAATGCGATCAGGTTGCTGCGCGCTGCTGCTTCAAGCACGCTGCGGTGTCTCACGCACACCATGCTGCTGCCTCTGCTCCTACTGCTGCGATGTGCTGCTGCCCACCCGCTCATACGCTTCTAGCGCGCACCGCTACTACCTGCGGATGCCGCAAGCGCACCTACGCGCTCATGTGCTCCAAGTGCGCGCCTGCTTATCTAAACATCTATTTGTGCTAAAACACACTGCCGTTTGTCCTATTGGTGGTCGGCTCCTCGTAGCGGGCAAGTGCAAATGATAAGATGAAGAGCGCAACTATAGAACCAACGTTTTTAAATCTAGGAAAGCGGTTGTTGAGTAAGCTAAATTCCGAGCCGCGTATTTCTCACAGCAGCAGGATAAACTAGTCGGGAGGGAGTGAATTGAGCTAATGCTCCTCTGTGATTGCCAAAGTGAGTTTCCAATTTTCGCGCCAAACCACGCCCAGCATCCAAACTGACATGTTCCTGGCCTGACGAATGGCATCCATACACCAGTGAGAGATGAGTGCCCTAACGAATCCGAAATGCATTTCGTTACATTGTGCAGTATGCGCAGAAGGTTGAACAACCCTAAGCGAGGAACGCAATCCATACATAGTATCGAGGTTCACATTAAACTGTACATAGTCGATTTTGTAATCAGCTCAGAAACATAACATTCACTGTCTCAACAATGTCGAGGTGTTTCTTAACCCGAACAAAACCGCTGGTTCTCGAGCCGCCACTGGAGCAACTTTCCCAACCTGCGGAAGTTGCCTGTGTCACTCGTCCAAATCTCTCGCAACTGGCGTTGGGAAGGAAACTTGAAAACCTAAACCTGCTGAGACTGAAAAGCGAGTGATGCGCGACATGCCAAGCTCGGAAGTTGCAAGTAGCACGTTTTCAACATCTATTCCGCGAGGCCAACAATTGCGATGTGTTGGATACATTTTGTATAAATTTCAGTCACATGTATGTGTCAGAAGTTAGAAGAAAGAAAGAGGATTGAACTAGCAAGAATGAGGATACAAATAGCAAACCCTAGAAGGGTTGTACTCGCTATAGAGCACCCCACTACAGGCTAGAACAATAAGATAATATTCTGACACACCCCCATAGCCAAAGTGGGGTGTAATCAGCAGAGCAGGCAAAACAGTACAAGCTCAGGGTGGATCACAATGTCACCACGCATTCTGAGCACAAGGTCAAGAAGAAATAGTTTAGAGTTCACAATTATAAGCAAAGCTAGTGGTAGTCACAACGGGCAAGTGAGGAGGAGGAGGGAGAGTGAGGGGAGAGGAGACAGGAGGCGACGGCTGAAGCTGCAGACACACGGGCAACAGGAGGCAGACTGGCACAGCGGCTACCGGACAGCGCCCGGACTACAGGAGTAACAGGCCCCGCGGCTCAAATAGCGGCGGACGGGCAACGGACCCACGGGCGGCTGGCACAGCTGGCTACGACTGGGCTACCGGGACAGCGCCCCGGACTACAGGTGCTGCTGACGACAAACTGGCAACCTCCGCTCATCCTCCCGCACACAGTCCCACCCCCCTGATACACACCCACTGCTACACCACTAGCTCTACTCCCACGCACCCCCCTAAAACCCTAAACCCAGTCTCCCACACAACCACCCCCCTCAGCGATAGCTGCAGCAGTGGGAGACGAAGGAGGAGGAGGAGCAAAGGGAGGAAAGTACACTGGCCACCCCCATACCTGCCACCCCACAGCGCGCCCCTCCCGTCGTCCGTCGAGGCGACCTGAGGGGGCCGCAAGCGGCCCCCTCAGGTCGCCTCGACGGACGACGGGAATTGGGGGGGAGGGGAGAAAAGGGGGGGGGGGGGGGGGGGGACGGGGCCGGGGCCGCGACGAGGGGCGGGGCCGCGACGGTCGGGGCGGGGCCGCGACATAGGGCGGGGCCGCGACGTAGGGCGGGGCCGCGACATAGGGCGGGGCCGCAACGTTGGGCGGGGCCGCGAAGGTAGGGCGGGGCCGAGCCGGGCAGGCGCACGGGCGGCGACGAGCCGGGGCGGGGCCGCGACGAAGGGCGGGGCCGAGCCGGGCAGGCGCACGGGCGGCGACGGGCCGGGGCGGGGCCGCGACGAAGGGCGGGGCCGAGCCGGGCAGGCGCACGGGCGGCGACGGGCCGGGGCGGGGCCGCGACGTAGAGCGGGGCCGCGTCAAGGGGCGGGGCCGCGACGATCGGGGCGGGGCCGCGACGTAGGGGAGAAGCCCGCCGCGCGCCTCGGGGCGCACAGCGGGCAATGAACCGCCGCGCGCCTCGGGGCGCACGGCGGGCAGAAAACCGCCGCGCGCCTCGGGGCGCACGGCGGGAGGAAAAAGTAGCAGCGGAAGCGAGGTGGTAACCCACCCACAGGATCGATCCAAGGGGATCGACCTGCTCTGATAGAACAATAAGATAATATTCTGACAGTATGCAATTTCACTACCTGCCACGTGGCACACGTACGGTTTCGTCTTCGAAGTGTACGTACGCTGGTACGTTCGCGAAGATATTTTGCCACGTCAGCTACGATATTTTTGCTACCTGTCATTCACGATATATGGACTAAGGCGTGACGCTTGGACCAATCAAACAAGCAGTGTGAACGTGGGGAAATTGATTTTAATAGGGCGCCGAATCGCCTGAAATCATAGCATACGTGTAACAGGTGTGTTTGAAAGTATACATTATACACTATTCATATTCTCTTGGGACATTTGCATGCATACATAACAACATACATAGAGCACGATCTATGCGAAAAACCAACACAGCTAATGCAACGACTACACATCTTCAGATCTCAATGGCGGATGAATATAGGGCGAAATCACGCTTCGTTTGCGGGCCTGCAAACAGAAATACGACATAGTGTTAGACCTAGGTTAGTAGTTGGTGATTGTTCCCTACCTCACTGACCTACTGCCCGCAGGCCTTGAATTGAACTGATAACATTGCCATGAACAAGATTGACAACTACTGAGTCCCGATAAAATCCCTGCAAAATAAAAAAATGTATATATATCTCGAGGCAGCCACTGGCCCTGCAACGATCTTGGTACCACACAGAAAAAGACAGCTAAACGTTAGCGTTAGAGGCTGGATAATATATAACTCGAAACGAGCATGGAGAAGAAGCTAGGACGATTAAACAGAGTTGCAAGCGGAGGAAAGAGAGACCGAAGGTCCTCCCGCATGTAGAGAGCGTGATGACGATCTGTGTATTGGGTGGATGAAGCGGAAACATCAAGTAACTGATTAAAGTGGCACGGTGCAGCGCAGTTTAATACATGAGAAAATATATCTGCGTTCATTTCGGGAAGAAAAAGAGGGAAACGAGAACAGAAGAAGCCTAACCCGTGCAAATAAATGACAGGTGAGGATCACAACAGGAGTGATGAGAATCGTGGCTAAAAAAATTCACGCTTTCAGCGCAGAACACGGCGCTTCCGTTGCCGCGCAACGCGCTTTACGTCGCACCGTTCGTAGGTAGACGGGTGCTGAGTCCGCGGCGATTCGCGCGCAGAACATCCTCCGCGTGGGGAGATGAAGTCGATGAGCTGTATATAGGACGGGAGGTACAGATGCAGAAAGGGACAGATGGAGAAAAGAAGGGGACAGATGCAGGCTGAGACGGTATATCTAGACAGATAGTAGCTTGAATAGATACTTCCTATACTAGTTTATTACATACACACAAGGAAGAGCATACGGAAAACGCTAGTTGATGCGTGAGGATTACTCAGAGGCACAAGCTGCAAGCTGGACTGGAAGAAGCTGGGAAAGTTGAGTGAACAATGAGCTACGCAACTAGCGTGTTGTGTGAATTCGAAAGAGAGATGCTTCTAGAGCTCCAAAGTGTGATGATGTGTCTTCAAGGATGCCGTAGCTTTATGGTACTAGCCTACATCGCACCAGTAATTGGTTAGTAAAAAAACATGAAGGTGAGGATATCTCAATTCCGGTTACCTAAGCTGTGATCCGGGGAAGCCACGTCACTCACACTGAATCTAAAACACTTAATTTGATTGGGCGTGACATAGAACTGTATGCCAGCTGCTAGTTTTGATTCTGGGTTGTGCCTTCGCGAGCCTCGTTTGAGTTTTGTATCCCTGTTACTGTGCTCGCAACGTTCGACAATGCCTGGGTGATTCGTGTGCTTACTAGTGTTCATCAATCATACACCAGCAAGGGAGACTCCCGAGATTTGGTCGTGACCAGGTGTACTATTCGGTGAAGGTGTTTCAAAACTGATGTGTGAAATTCGCGGCTCGGGTAACCCACGTATACAAAATTCGCGCCCCGGCTGACCCACGTAGCCAAAATCCACGGCTCGGAAGCCAGCTTGTATCCGAAATTGGTGCATGTTGCGGTTTTCACTCAGTGCTTTTCGGATACTTTTCAGGTAGGTTTCTGCAACTTTCCTGCAGCCTTCAGACTTAAACTCGATTTTGAGCCAAACCCTTTTCCGCGATGTTGCTTTCGCTTCCTTCAGCAACAGCAGTAGCTGGGGCATGCTTTTGATTCTGACTCAACTAAAGTAACCCGAATTTCACCCTCCTTTCGAGTGGCCCGCAGGTTTCTATTCGTGTAATAAAGACGTATATACTTGGAGGAGGGTGGGGTGCCCCGACGGAATTTCGAGTGCCAAGTGCGACAACATGATCACGTCATATGAGAAAGATTGCGTGCGTCGTAAGTATCTGCCACCCTCGGGACCATAATGATGACATGATGATGACGCAATGATGACACGATGATGACATGATGATGACACGGCGATGACACGATGACATGATGATGACTCCATGAGGTCATCACGTAAACCAGGATGATCCTCCGTGGCCTTTGCTGCTATGGTATGACACTCCAGTTCATTCTTATGGTATCATATTCTGCTACAAGTGCAGCTATCTACATATCCTGTATAGTTATTACATTCAACTCCACATCATGAGTTCCCGGTCCCCATGTCATTACATCTCCTTACTCACCATGGCATCACAAACCGTTTACTAGCCCATGCCATTTCCTCGCATCCTGCGTGGTCCCCAACGTTTGTGCCCTTTTCAGTCACCTGGGAAGACGTCGGCAACAAGATCTGGTGGTCACTGAACAAACCGCGTGGTGGGCACTGGACAAACCGCCTCACTAGCTCCAGCCGGCTGACCCTCTCTGAACCATCTCGGTTTGCACATGTATCCTGAGAATAAAGGCCTGCCGTGTTGCTCGTCGAAGCTTCTGTGGTGACTCGTGTGAGCGGTCCTGACTCACAAGCTCGTTGCATCCATCATCCTTAGTTCACATCGTAGTTGTGCGTGCCCCTTGTATGAAAATGTTTGTAAGGTGATTACGGTATTTGTACAAGTTGTCGTGATTACGGAAGCTACCATCAGTGTGCAATAGCCATGCATTTCCAAATAGCGTCATGCTGATATGCACAACCACGCGAACTCATCCCCTCGTGAACAGAACAGGCATGATGAAGCATCATCTGCCAGAATTGCAATGATGAAGCATCATCTGCCAGAATTGCAACGATGAAGCATCATCTGCCAGAATTGCAATGATGAAGCATCATCTGCCAGAATTGCGATGATGAAGCATCATCTGCCAGAATTGCTCAGTCAACTCATTCTGTCTCAAAAAATGCATCCAACCCTTGACTCGTCTTGACTCATTCATAACATCCGCTCCACTAAAGGAATAGCTTGGGCATTTTCCTATTTCCTCCTGCCCTTTCACCACGATTCCTTGCTTTTTTTTTTGAAACTACCTTTGCTTCTCCAGTTATTTTGCCTCTGCACTTGCCTTCCTCTGGCCGCATGCAGCTTGTGTAGGAGCACCAATCTAGCTATGACACGTTTCACTCAGAGAAGCTGTTGAATTTATGCCAACACATTGCTAAGGTGTGTATCGCCTCCCCCCTCCCTCCCTCCCTCCCTCCCTCCCTCCCTCCCTCCCTCCCTCCCTCCCTCCCTCCCTCCCTCCCTCCCTCCCTCCCTCGCTCCCTCCCTCGCTCCCTCCCTCTCTCCCTCCCTCCCTCCCTCCCTCCCTCCCTCCCTCCCTCCCTCCCTCCCTCCCTCCCTCCCTCCCTGCCTCCCTCCCTCCCTCCCTCCCTCCCTTCTTCCGCGCTCCCTCCCTCCCTACCTGCCTGCCTCCTCCCTCCCTCCCTACCTGCCTGCCTCCTCCCTCCCTCCTTGCTTGTCTGCCTCCCTGACTCCTCGCATCCCTTCTTACCTGCCTCCCTGACTGCTTGCCTTCCTGCCTGCCTGCCTGCATTCGTGCGTGCCTGTCTGCCTCCCTCCTTCCTTGCTTTCCTGCCTCCCCGCCTCCCTGCCTCCCGGCCTACCTGCCTGTCCCCTGCCTACCTGCCTGCCTGCATTCCTGCTCACCGACAGCCAGGTGTGAAATCCCCACCTGCCTTCCTTCTTGCATGCATGGTGATTGCGCTACTCAGAAGGTGAGAACCAGTGTGGGCCGTGGCGCTTACTACTGTCCCAGTGAACCTCGCTCATGTCATGTTCATTAGATGTATAGTGCAAGCAGTATGCATAGCTGCATTGTGATTGCTTGCCCTTGCCAAATTCACTCGGGCTCGTGAAGTGTTGAAGGATTTATTGTGGGCTGCGTTGGCGGTTTCATTAACTTTCTATTGAGACTACCTTTTTCGTTCTGTCTGACAGTGTTGGCCTCTGGTTGCGGGGCACTCACAATAAAAAACATTTTCTGCCATCCTTCCATGATTTATATTGAAAAGTCTATAATGGAGCTACCTCCATTGCTCTTCCCGTCATACAGTTATAATCATTTAAATACATGTCATTCAGTTTATGATTCTCTATCCCCGTGTTGTTGCATTTATTAAGCTTTGGTTTATTGTGTAACGGGCCAGAATGACGTCACCGTTTGTCCTTGTGAAAAATATTTGCGCAATCAGATTGCGAATATATTCCCCCACTCTCCTTTCCCCAATTCCCTTCATCACCTCGCACCTGCCTGCGGGATCATTCCTCCCTCCTTTCCATCTCTCTTTGAGATGGCATTTAAGAGAGAGAGAGAGAGAGAGAGAGAGAGAGAGAGAGAGAGAGAGAGAGAGAGAGAGAGAGAGGATTAACCTCTTCCCCTCTCCCCCCCTCTGCCTTCTACCCCCAGCCATGGGTACTTAAGGCCTCGGTTGCCTCTCTACTCTCATTCATTCAGCTCATTAAGAAATTTTCCGGCACTTTGCACTGGCAAGACAAGAAAACGCATGACGGTAGGTAGGCAAACGGTTACAAGGATGGCAAGCAAGGACAACTAGACACGACAGCAGGGAATGGGTCTACACGCTCGCGAGGGGGGCGCCTACATGCGGTTAGCCTCAAGCTCACCAAGCATTTTGCGCGTGGTCGACCACATCAAGCGGACCACTGGTACGGTGGCGCCGACAACGTCAACAGGAGTTCCGCGAGTTGCTACAAGCGTCCTCAGATCCAGGGCCTTCTCAGCCAGCTAGATGGCCGAGACTACTCCTGGCAAGGCCGCAACCTGTAGTGGCGATACATACGAGAATAGCGCTGACGCTGCCGCGTGACACCTTGCTCGTGGCATCTGAGAGAACGTGCTCGGTGGGGTCTCCAACATGGAGCCATGCGACTCCTAAAGAATCACTTCAAGACTTTGCAGGCACTCCGCCAGCGACCATAACTGCGCCAGGGTCGTCGTGGGCACTTCCTTCTTCACCGGAAGCATTGCAGATGCGCGAGCCCGGCGAGACGACACCGCAAGATCACGCGGAGGAGGAGCAGGGTGCGGCGGAACGAAGTGAGCCCAGGGGTCCCCACCACCCGCGCCCACAAAGCCAGCCCTCGCAGGCAGCAGACGGTCGGGACGCACAAGAGACCCCACTGGGTCGTGCGGCAGGAGAGCAGCGAGGGGAGCGGCAGACGCAGCTGGAGGCGCGGTGTGTGGCGATGACTCCACGTTCAAACGATGGAGCGCCTTCTCCACGCCGTCCGGCTTCTGAAGGAGATGCTCCATTACGGACGATGATTGACGCGCTGTCCTGCCACGGCCATAGCCGCCCTGTCGCCTACGTCGCCCACGGCCACTTGCGGTCGAGCGCACCGGCGATTGCTGGCGAGATGGGATCCGCTGGCGCTGGCGGTCAGGAGATCGCCCCCTGTGACGAGGACAGTAGAGCCGCTGGCGCTTTGACGGCCGCGGCGAATGCGCACACGGGTCTGATGGCGAGAGGCGTGGGGAGCGGGCGATCGGTGACGTGTCGAATGGCGACCGGGCGAATGGTGACGACGCGACCGGCGGTCTCGAGACTGGCTCCTCAATGCCACGCGGCGAGGTGAACGTGGCGAGCAGGGCGAATGCGGCGCCCGAGGTGATTGAGGCTCGGCGTGACGCACATGGCGAAGCTGTCGTACGACCTCCCCTTGACTTATTGCTTGGACGCCGGCTTCTCACACCCACAACTTCGGAGCAAAACCAGGGTGCGGCAAGGAGATCCCCTCGGTTCGCAGCTGTTTGCTGCCGCTATACACCCTGTGCTGACGAGCACGGCGCTCGCTTTCCGTCCGTGGTCTGCTTGGCATATGCGGACGACGTTACCTTTCTTGGGGGAAGCGGCTATGTGTGCAGCGGCGTTCGAGTATTTCACGGGAAGTCTCGGGGGGATTGGGCTGAGCCATAACCCAGCCAAATGCACGGCATGGTCCCAGATGGGCCAGCAGGGAGCAGCACTACCTCAGGGCGTACCCTTCACCGGTGATGGGGTGAAGGTGCTTGGCAGTTTCATCAGAGGCAACAACACCACAACCGCGTTCTTACGCGAGAGCCTTGACACAATGGGCGGCCCACTACCCTTAATCGCTTGGATGGAGCTGCAGCTGGCATCCCTACTTCTTACTACACCAATCTCTCCCCTGCCAGTTGAGGAATGGTCAGACTGGGGTAAAAAGTTGTTTGAGACATTGTTGATGGCTTGCGGCATCCGTCACCCATGGGGGGAGGCCGAGATCACACGCACCTAGGTCCAAGCATCGCTCCTGATCTCGCTTGGAAGCTTGGGTCTTGCAGACCCCTTGGTGGAAGGGTGTGTTGGGTTCCTCGCAAGCTACACGCAAGCACAGCACTTGCTTACCTCCATCGACGAGTCAGCAGTTGGCGCCTTGGCAGAAACAAGGGTCCAAATGGTTGGACCCTTCCTCAACACGTCCCCCTTTTTCACTTGCTAGAGAAGTGCGAGGAGTCGCTGCCGGACGACGGGAAGGAGCTGCTGCAAAGCGACCGCACTGATCCCAAGGGCATCAAGTTGCAGCAGGGCTGGCAAGTGCAAGCCACACGCATCATGCCTCTAAATCCCCTTAGCGGCCACACGCAGTGCATGCTCTCCCTCTCGGGATACGGGGCGGGGGACTGGCTCAACGCGGTCCCCTTCAACACGACACTGCACCTTGCTCCAACCCACTTTGCTCACGCACTCCAGTTTTGGTTGGGGCTCCCTTCCTCGGCACCTGGTGCCTGTGATTACCGCAATGAGACGTCAATCCCAGACAGGAGGCTGCCCAACCACCTACTTTGCTGCGATACCGGGAAGGGCAGGACCAACACTCACAATGAGCTGCGCGACGAGTGTTGGACCTGCCCTTCCCGGTGTCGGAGCGAAGTAGGTGGTTGGGCAACGACGCGGATTTTATGACTCACGGCAAAACGACTGCATTCTACCCCGTCACTAGGAAGAAGGCCAACATAGCGATCCGGGACAAGTCTTCAGGGGCTGTTTGGATAGGGGATGTGACCGTCACAGACCCCATTAGCACACGTGACCCCAACGCGGTCAAGGGCAGGGGGTGGGCAGCCCTCCCGCGGTCTCTTCTTGCTCACATGCTTGCGTGTTCCTAAATCTGCTTACCTGGTGGCCTTCTTGCTGGTTTTCTCTCTGCTTGGTGGCTACCTCGTCTGTCTGCTACTGTGCTATCTGTGCAGTGTCAAAATTTATATATGTAACTGCCTGTAGCTGTAGTTAGTGTAGTTATTACAAACCTTGTTAGGTGGTGCACCTTCCTTGTTCACATGCTATATGTTCTTGCAAACCTATAGTGAACACCCCATTTTCCCGTTTGGTGGTGCACCTCATTACCCTAGTTCTTGCCTATATCTTTGTACCTTTGCTCTTTATTGAACCACTCTTCCCTCTTGCTACTCTCGACACCCTCACCTAGTTTCCTAGGTTCTAAGGAAATTTTGACATGGTATTAGAGCGACCACGGTTCTTACATGTGGACCCGCCCCATTGCTTCCGCTGCTACTCTGTGTTCGGCACGCCCCGTGGCGTGCCCCTTAACCTTTTCTTAGCGGCCCCGTTGCCGCCCTTTCAGGCCCCTCGCGGCCCCTTCGCGGCCCCGTCGCCGCCCTTCCGCGGCCCCGTCGCCGCCTCTTTCAGCGGCCCCGTCGCCGCCCTTTCAGCGGCCCCGTCGTCGCCCGCCCTTTAGCAGGCCCCGCTATGGCCCCGCTCCGGCCCCGCTTCGGCCCCGCTATGGCCCCGTCACCCACCTGCGGCCCCGTCGCCCACCACGGCCCCGTCGCCACCTGTGGCCCCGCCACCTGCGGTCCCGTCGCCACCTGCGGCCCCGTCGCCCATTTCGGCCCCGATGCCACCTGCGGCCCCGCCCACTTGCGGCCCCGACCCCGCCCCGGCCATGCCCTGTCGCCAGCCGCGGCACACCGGGGGCACGTGCACCGCCCCCCCCCCCCTTTTTCCCGTCACCCGTCGCGGCTCTTTCGGGGGCCGCGACCTGGAAGGCGTGGGAAGGCGTCGCCCCCTCTGCCGCCTGCTTTGGCGCCCGGGGAGGCCGTGTGTCCTGCTGTGGGGGGGAGGGTGAAGGCGTGGCGGAAGGGACTCTGCAACGCTAGCCGCTGCCCACCTCCTCTGCTCTCTCCCTGCAGTGCCAGTCGCTGTGGGGGGGGAGGGTGAGGGGGTGGTGGGAGCGTGGCTTCAGCACCAGCCGCAGCCGCCTCCTCATTCCTCCTCTCTCCCTTCTGTTCTCTGTTTTCTGCGTTCTCTCGGCTCCTCCTCCTGCAGCCAGGCATCTGCTGCTGCCGCCCGCTGCTACTGTGGCACCTCCAGCTGTCGCCCTTGTTGCCACCTGCCCTGTTTTTTGTTTTCTGCTGCTGGGGCCTGCAGGTGCTGCCGTCGAGCCGCTGCTGTCCTGCTGCACGTTGCAGCCACAGAGCCTGCTCCTCAGGCGACCTGCCGCCCCTACACTATCTACTTTTTCTGCTTTGTGTTTCTGCTTTGGCTCAGGGTTGCTACAGCTGAATCTACTACCACTGCACTGGTTGTTACTGCTCTTGCCCATTGCAGCTACTTCCGCTGCACTCTGCATGGTGTACCCTCTTTAGGGGGCGTTACTACACTCACACCTGCAAACAATTATGGGGGTGTGTCGAAATATGTTATTCATATTTATAAAATTGTCTGTAGTGTTAGTGTAGTTATGTTTCCCGTTTGGTGGTGCACCTCATTACCCTAGTTCTTGCCTATATCTTTGTACCTTTGCTCTTTATTGAACCACTATTCCCTCTCGCTACTCTCGACACCCTCACCTAGTTTCCTAGGTTCTAAGCAAATTTTGCCATGCAGAACTATCAGTCTGGAAGCTGGTAGTAGATTGCTTGTATGCCTGGGAATATCTAGCACCTGCCCCTACCATGCATGTATCCTTATAAACCCATTCTGACAGGGAAACTGCCATCCCCAGTCGCCAGGCTCCTCACGGCGTCTCGCCTACTGGCTCTCTCCAAACCAGACGGAGGGACAAGGCCGATTGCTATTGGTGAAAGCATCACCAGACTCGCCGCCAAAACAGCTCTGATGTTGACAGCAGGCGCATCAAGAAAATTCTTCATGCCACACCAGTTCGGCGTGGCAGTGCCTGGGGGAGCGGAGGCGGTTATCCACATCACCCGCGCCTACCTGTCTGAAAATCCTTTTGCACTAGTCCTCTAGGTAGACCTAGCCAACGCCTTCAACAGTGTCAACAGAGCCGCAATAGCATCCGCGCTAGACAACTCGGCTCTAGCACCACTACTACCATTAGTACAACTCACCTACGGGGCCCCATCACCGCTCTACCTGGACGAGGGCTTCAAGCATGAGCCCCTGCTAAGCATGACGGGAGTTCGGCAGGGAGACCCTCTTGGGCCACTGCTGTTTGCAGCTGCAATCAATCCCGCGCTACAAGCTACAGCCCAAGCCTTCCCTACTGTAGCCTGCCTAGCGTACGCAGACGACGTCACCTTCCTAGGGGAGCAATCTACCTGTGTAGCAGCGTTTCAGCACTTCACAGAGAGCCTCATGCCAATTGGCCTGCATCATAACCCATCTAAGTGCGCGGCCTGGTCACAGTCAGGCATCCCCACCTCTGCCTTACCCCCGGGTGTCCCGTTCACTAGAAACGGCGTGAAGCTGCTAGGCAGTTTCATAGGCTCCGATGAGGCCACAGCAGACTTCATTCGTTCAAACCTTAGCTCCATGGCGGCACCTCTTGGCCTGATAGCACAGATGGAACCTCAGCTGGCTGCCCTGCTACTCTCCAGGTGTATCTCAAGACGAGTTTCTTACCTCACCCGGACCACACCCCTCATGCATTTGCCTCTGAATGAGTGGTCCGGTTGGGGCAGGCAGTTGTTTGAGACTCTGTTAACGGCATGTGGCATTAGGCATCCGCGGGGTGATGCTGAGATCTCTCGTACATGGTCCCAAGCTTCGCTGCCAGTATCACTTGGGGGCCTCGGAATCACTGACCCCGCGGTCGAGGGCAGCTACAGCTACCTAGCTAGCTTTACCCAGGCACAGCAGCTGCTCTCAACCCTTCAAGATAACCAGTTAGGGCCCCTGACGGGGATACGGGTGCAGATGATGGGACCATACACAGACTCCTGCGCTCTCTACCGCTGGCTAGCTCAGTGCAAGGCAGACCTACCGAGTGATGCCGGGGAGCTACTACAGAGTGACAGGGCTGCTCCCACGGGTGTGAAGCTGCAGCAGGGGCTAGCTTTGGCAGTCCAGGGCAGAAGATATGCTAACCAGGTGGAGAGCACACGGGGCATGACCCCAAACCCCAATAGCGGCCACACGCAGCGCCTTCTCTCTTTGTCAGGGTACGGAGCCGGGGACTGGCTCCATGCAGTCCCGCTCATGCCCTCCCTGAGGCTCGACGGTCCCCACTTTGCCACAACCCTCCAGTTCAGGCTAGGACTACCATTTTCAGCCCCCGGCGCTTGTGATTGCACCAAGCAGGTTCCCATCCCAGACAAACGGCTTCCAAACCATCTGCTACGCTGCGCCACAGGAGGGGGAAGGACAAATACTCACAACGAGCTGAGGGATGAGTGCATTAGGATGGCACAGTACGCCGGGTTCATGGTGCACAAGGAAACGGCGGAGTTCTGCCCGGTCACTAGGAAGACAGCGGACCTAGCCATTCGTGATCGGTCCTCAGGGGCAGTATGGATCGGGGACGTCACCATCACTGACCCCATCAGCACGCGCGACCCCAATGCGGTGAAAGGGAGGGGGTGGGCTGCTAGGGAAGCCGCTGAAAAATAAATCTCAGACTACAGCGGCTCCCCGGCAGCCTACGTCTCATTTGTACCCCTCGTAGTCGAGACCTATGGCTGCCCATGCGCAGAGGTCCCCGCTTTCCTCAAGCTCTTGGCTCACACGGCAGCATGCAAGCTCTTCAACGCCGACCCTTCAACCTACCAGGCGGCAAAACTACTCAACCAGTTCCGCCAGAGATGGTCGGTCGCCCTTCAGCGCGCGCAGGCCGTAAGCTACATGGCCAAGTGCAACATGGCAGCAGAGGCCCAGAACCCTCTTGTCGGGGCCCCTGGCGAGGAAATGTCCCTGGGGGACTGTTTTGTGGTACTCGAACCTACTGCTGAGCTCCCTTAGGAGCTTCCAGTGGAGGGGGGGGGGGGGGGGGGGTGGGGTGGTGGTTGGTGGGTGGGCCTGTAGGTGGTTCTTAGGATCTGGTTTGCCGCTAGGCTGTTCTTTTAGTCTCTGGTATTGCCTGTTTCTATGCTGCCTCGATCGTTTGTACTCACCCGTTATATCAATACAAGGACCGCTTGAGAGAGAGAGAGAGAGAGAGAGAGAGAGAGAGAGAGAGAGAGAGAGAGAGAGAGAGAGAGAGAGAGAGAGAGAGACCTAGAGGCCTGGTCCTTAGCCTCTCCAGCCCTCTCCAGCCTAGTATAAAGGCCCTAGGAAGTGGTCCTAGAGCCTCATTATTCAGTTCCTTCTTCACTTTGCTCTCCTAACCGAGTGGCTGGCGCCGGCCGCCGAAGGCGGCCGACGCTCGACAGCGCGGCCTTTGCCCGCGCATTTGGGGCGGCAAGGGTCCACAAAAACAAGTAAGTATATTCAGGAGCACACAAGCAATGGCAAATCTTAGTGCCTAAAAGCTACGCAAACAACAATGGAGCAGGAGGAGGCAGGCACTAGAACTGATCCCCGTCAAGAACCGCCAGGAGCCCAGTCAGAGAGCGGTGCAACTCCCGCACCGCCGTAGTGCTTGCGCCGATCACATCGGCTCCAGAGCCTGCGCGCAAAATCCGCCGCAGCTCACGGACAGCTGTACCAAGCTGCCCAACACCCGCAATTACGCCCATCGCAGGTGCAGCCAGCACGGGCGCCAGTAGCTCCGCGAGCCGGTCAGCAGCATCAAGACACTCGTCCCGCTGGCGACAATCCAGCGAGCCACCACGAGCGAGAGCAGCATGAGCGTACGCCTGGATCAGGTGCACGGCCCGCAAGCCCTCAGCAAGGTGCCACAGCTGCCCAAGCGACGCCTCAGGGACCTCAACCATGCGAGGAGGTCCCGGAGACGACGGACGTTGAACAGGAGAGGCGACAACAGGCGGAGCAGGATCGGGAGCTATCTGGACAGCCGTCTGGACGCCCACCGCCTGTGTCACAATAGGGGCCTGGCCGCCAGTGGTGGCGGACTCCGCCATCGGCGACGAAGCAATAGCCACAGCAGGTGCAACAGGGTCAACGACCGCGGGCATTGAGACAGGGACCCCGGGGATAGGCAGAGCAGCAGCAGGATTGGCAACAGTAGGCAGTGCAACAGTGCTCGCAGGGGCAGCCAATGGAACAGCAGGAACTGCAGGAGCAGGAGCCTCGACAGGAAGCGGAGGGCCGGACTCGACAACAGGGGCAGACGGACCGGGCAGAGGCGACGGAGGAGCCGGGCTCGTCACGAGATGCGGGTCCGGAGGCGGAGAGACCCCAGCGGCTGAGGGAGGTGGCTTCGGGGCAGGTGGGATTGGTGGCTTCAGCGCAGCAACACCCGAGTCAGACGCAGGCGGGGACCTTTCGCTCACCGCTGACACAGTGGCAGCGTGCGTTGGCGATGGCCACGACTCGCCATCAATCACTATTGCGAGGCGGTAGGAGACAAGGAGCAGGCCGACAGGGACGAAACGGAGTAGAGGGCGGACCGGAGAATGCGTTCCAGTCTGCAGGGCGACGGGCTTTAACTCTACTTGACACTTCAAAGGAGGAACGAAATGACCCCTCTTATAGGGAGGAGCCACGCAATGCAAGCAGCAGCAGCGATGGAGACAACGAGGATGAGAAGAGAGAGCAGTCTGGAACAGGAAGGATGAGAAACCAAAGGAAAGCGGCTGAGCAACCGAGCAATGGACGATGGGGATGGGGATCGGACGGCCACAATCCCAACCAGGCACCCCACCCCTGCTTTGAGCCGCGGGCGTACACATCGAGTTGCAAGAGGTCAGGCGAATGCGGCTCGGCAGCTGCAAAACACGCGATATTTTTCGCCAGAGGAGTTGGCGCGGCAGGCAGAGAAATTTGTGGAGGTCGCGAACTGGGACATCGAGCCTCTATGCGACACTCGTCAGCCCATGCTGTTACGACGGCTACCGCCAAATTTGTGAGAAAACTGAAACGAGAATGATTGACTAAGGAATGAAAGTGATACAAATATGCAACCCTAGAAATGTGTACCCCATATAGGCTACCCCACTATAGCCTACACAGCATTATAATTTGACATACCCCCATAGGCAAAGTGGGGGAGAACAAGGGGTCACAAGACCAGTCAAGCAAAGCTCGTGGTGGATCACAAAGTTACCACACATTCCGAGCACAAGTTCAAGGCCAGAAGGCCAGTTCACATGCAAGAACACACACATATATATATATATATATATATATAACAGGCTAAACAAGCAAGAGCAAGAGTATATATATATATGTCACAGTACAAGCAAGGTCAAGAAGTGAGTACGTGAGGCAAGACAGGCACAAGACCAAGCTGAGTACAGAAGCGCTGATGATCACAAGTCGCAAGTGCCTTCGTGAAGATATCAGTAGTGTTGGCCTCAGAGGCCACATACGCGAGTTGCAACTGACCTCGCTGCTGCAGCTCACGAGCAAGAAAGTAGCGGAGAGCAATGTGCTTCGTTCTGTGCTCCAGGCGCTGCTCCCGACACAAGGCCAGCATGGCCTTGTTGTCTACGTACAGCACTGGAGGAGAACGAGGCGGCTCTCCGAGGTCAGTAAGCAGGTAGGTGAGCCAGCGAAGCTCCTGAGCAGCCATGGCTCCGGCGTAGATCTCAGCCTCACAACTGGAGCCGAGAACAGAAGACGAGCGAGTAGCCCGCCATGAAACAGAGCCGGAACCAAGGCTGAAGGTGTAACCCTGTGACGACCGCTGTGTAGCCTGGTCGTCAGCCCAAGAAGCGTCTGCGTGCCCAGTAAGGACCACTGGACTCTGCCCTCCAAGCACTAGCCCCATGCCCGACGTACTGCACAAGTAGCGCAACACCCTCTTCGCTGCAGCCATGTGCTCTGGTCTGTGTCTCCCAGGAGCAACATAGCGTGCAAGAATGCTAAGAGGGTATGCAAGGTCAGGTCGTGTGCAGGTCATCAGGTACATGAGGCAGCCAACAAGCTCTGGGTACGGGCCACTCGACTCTACGGACTCATCCGAAGGCAGAGCTGAGAGCGAGTGGCGAGTAGGCAGAGGAGTGGCCTGAGGCGAGGAGTACGTGAAGCCAAAGCGCTGAAGGACCTGCTGCACCATGTGTGACTGAGTCAGTGTAATGGTGCGGCGTGCTCTATCCCGGGTGATCTACAAGCCAAGGTAGCTTTGCAGTTCACCCAGGTCTGTGCACGTGTGTCTCTTCTGCAACTCGGACTTCACGTGGGCGAGTCCAGCAATGTCAGCAGTGGCAAAGACCAAGTCGTCGACGTACACGAGGATGTAGAACGGCGGCAGAGAGGTGTCAGTGCGTAGAAACAGCGACGGGCCAGCAGTAGAGGGAGCAAACCCAAGAGACGCAAGCGTAGTCATCAGTGTGTCGTGCCACTCGCGCGGTGCCTGGCGGAGACCGTAGACTGGCCGTCGGAGGCTCCACTGGGCGCCAGGAGGGAAAGTCCCAGTGAAGCCAGGTGGACGGCGCAGCCAGATCTCCTCGTGCAGGCTACCCTGCAAGAAAGCAGTGCTGAAGTCAAGGGAGTGAAGCTCGTAGTCACGCTGAGCGGCTATGTGTAGCAGCACCCGAAGAGTGGTCATCTTCGGGGTGGGAGAGAAGGTCTGAAAGTAGTCAACTCCCTGCCGCTGACTAAAGCCACGAGCCACGTACCGTGCCTTGAAGACAGGTGGAGAACCTGGCGGCCGCTTCACCCTGAAGATCGACATGCCACTGACGATGTTCGCCCCAGGAGGGGGAACTGCGTCAACGTAGGTGCCTGTGGACTTCCAGGAAGCCATCTCTGCATCCATAGCTGCCTGCCACTGAGAGAAATAGGGACCCTCTACGGCCTCCGCATAAGAGCGCGGAGTCGGGATGTCAAGTGCATACGGGTCTTCCTCAGGGGTAAGCAGTACGGACACGAGATGAGGAGAAGCAGCAGCCAGACACTGGAACTCCTCTTGCCTGTCCTCAAGGACGTCCGTGCCAAGAGCACACTCACCCCCGACGGACGGAGGACAAACAGACGCAGACTCAGCAACAAGACTAGCAGCGTAGTCTAGACGACAGCGAGCAGCAAAGTCGACGAGCTCAGCAACAAGAGCAGACGCAGCAGTGGATTCAAAAGAGGGGTCAGTGATGACAGCAGCAAGGAGACACGTGACAGTAGGACTGGTAGCACGAAGAGAGTCCGACTCCGGGTCGGCAAGTGCAGGAAGAGAGGACTCAGGAGGAGAAGGCAAAGGGGCACACAGAGGAGCAGTGGACGGACGCAGAGACATCCGGTGCGTGCCAGGGACAGGAGGAGGACGCTAACGCGAACCGCGACCACTAGTGCGTGCAGCACGAACAGGCGACGAGGGACGAGACCCCGGCTCACGACGCTGAGCAAGACCTCCAGTAGGACCAGTGTAGGGAGAAGGAGCAGGCAGTGGGGAGGCCGGCGGAAGCTGTGACTGGGACTGGACAGGCGGTGGACACTCTAAGGGAGGAGGAAGACCAAGAACCTGCAGAAGGAGCGGAACGAAGTACGGCCGAGGCCGCGCGGCAACTCCAGACACAGCAGGGACAGCACCAGCGCCAACAACAACGCCAGCTGCAGGACCTCCAGCAGGACCAGCAGCTCCCGCAGCAGGACCAGACACAGCAGCACCGCCAGCTCTAGTACCTCCAGCAGCACCAACAGCACCCCCAGCAGGACCGCATCGAGGACTGAGAACAGGAGCCTCAGCGCCAACACCCTCAGCAGCTCCAGCTCCAGACGAACCCGCAGACCCAGCAGCTCCAGTACTCGTGGCACGAGCACCTCCGGGACCGGCGGCACCAGCACCCTCAGGAGTCAAAGAAGCTCCAGCAGTACGCCTCCAGCGCCAGGCAAACCACTCACGCAGCTCCTGTGGAGAGAGTGGCTCCCGCCGAGACGAAGCACCCGGAGAACCTCCAGGCCCAGCACCGCCAGACGCCACACGAGCAGGCCCAGCGGCCGCCGGCTCCGCACCCCCAGGCTCAGCAGCTCCAGACGCGGGACCTCGAGGCTCAGCACCCCTAGGCGTAGCACCCCCAGGCTCAGCACCCCCTGGCGTAGCACCCCCAAGCCCAGCACCCCCAGTCGCAGCACCCCCAAGCTCAGCACCCCCAGCAGTACCACCCGAAGGCCCAGCACCCCCAGGCGTAGTACCCACCCGCGCAGCACCCCCAGAGTCTGCACCCCCAGGCGCAGCACCCACAGCAGGACCAAAGTCACAAGTAACCTCGACCGGCTCGACCGCGTCTACCTGGGACACACCTGAAGGGGCAGGACCCTGAGGGGGGAGGGGGTCGACCGGGGGGGGGGCCTCGCACAAGGAAGAGCTGTGGCGGGGGGAGGGAAGGAGTGCGGTAGGGGAAGAGGCGGTAGTAGGGGACCGACTCGTCAAACGTGACGTCCTGAGAGGACAGAACACGACGAGAGGTGGGGTGGTAGAACTGCCACCCTGGCGTGTCAGGGGGGAAGCCAAGGAAGACACAAGGAGCAGCACGAGGGGACAGCTTGTCCGCAGACAAGTCGCGGACAAACGCCCGAGATCCCCAGACACGGAACGCAGACGCATCGTCTACCTTCCCCGTCCACATCAAGGCTGGGGAGTTCCCCGGCATGGAGACCCTGGGGTGAAGGTTGATCTGATGCGCCGCATACCGAATCGCAAACGGCTACAGAAAATGGGGGGCAGCCGCATGCATCATAGACGTACGAGCGGCGTCCATGACCATGCCAATGCGGCGCTCAGCAATCCCATTTTGCTGTGGAGAGTCCGGAAGCGTAAACGTCTGGCGGATGCCTCACGCACGGCAGTAGGCTTGCAGAAGGCTAGAGGAGAACTCTCCGCCTTTGTCAGAGTGCAGACGCAGAACAGGAAAGTCCGAGCCGAAGCTCCTCCTGAGCTGGAGACGAGCTGCGCGGATCCAGTCGATCAACACCTCAGTGACATCGCCCTTGCTGCGCAAGGGGAAGACTGTGGTGTAACGCGAGTAGTCGTCAACCACCAGCAGAAAGTAGCGCTCGTGACCCTGTCCACGGACGCGGGCCGGGCCCCACACGTCCATGTGAAGCGTCTGCAGCGGGGCCTCTGTCGGGGGAAACTGAGAGGAGTGAGGGGCAACCCGTAGCCGCCCCTCGAAACAGGGGACGCAGGAAGGACCAGGCCCCGAAGGAAGGGGAGGGAGGGACCGGGGAAGACCAGAGACAAGGACACGGGAAGCCATGCCTCGGAGACGAGGCAGGGAGGGGTGACCAAGACGGTGGTGCCACAGGAGAGTCTCGTGAGACAGGAGGTGACACGAACAGGGGGCAGACTCAGGACCAGACCTGGACACAGCAGCAAACAACTGACTTGACGCAGCTACCTGGCCAGACGCAGGGACAGGAGGAGACTCAGTGGTCAGGGTGTAGAGGCTCGACCCCGGCCGACGCGTAAACGTGGCTAGGTGCCGGCCTGTGCGAGCGTCTAAGCAGTGGGTCACCCGCTGACTCGCAGGAGTAAACTGGTGAACCCCCGCATCCTGTAGGTCAGCACCACTCACCAAGTTTGTAGAGAACGAGGGGAGGTAAAGACCAGACAAGGTGCTAGAGGGGGCAGCCGGACACGGGAGGACAGTAGAGAAGTGAGAGAGGACAGGGCCCCCAGAGGGGTCTGCCAGGGAGACTGCAACCGGCCGACCAAGCGGCGTGAGTGTGGTGCGGTCTCGAAAGAAGGAGCGAGAAGCCCCTGAGTCAAGTGTGAAGGTGAGGGAGGCCGAAGCCGACGCGGTACCTGAGAGCGCAGACTCACCAGCACCTGAGGACGCAGACGCACTGGCACCTAGAGCAACAGCCTCACCAGCACCTAGAGCAGCAGTCTCAATGCCCGGATCGGGCGGGAAACACCGGTAACAGTCACCCTCGTCACTATAAGTCACAGCATACATGGCAGCAAGAATAGCATCAAAGTCAAGATCAAAGATAGCTACACCTGCCCTAGACAGCTCTCCCTAGCGGGGGATCTGAACAGCCTCCGGGAACTGCTGACGCCAAGCGTCCGTCAGACAGCCAAAGCAGCGCTGGGTGGAGTGGGCACCCCCACACTGCTCACCCGCGCAGTCGCGGGTGCGAAGGATGTAGGTGCACGGACCAAAACCCCCACCACACTGACGCGCAGCGTACCACTCACGGAGCTGCTGAAGGTGGGGGATGTCCCGAGAATGCTGCTACTGCTGCTGCTGGCGCTGACCACCACCGGAGCCGCTCCGCTAGGAAGCGCCACCCCGACCAGCTCGACCACCTCCACCACCTCCACCTCCGCCACCACCGCCACCTCCGCTCCCACCGCTACCGCCTCTGCCGCCTCCGCCTCCACTGCTGCCACCGACACCTCCACCCCCGCCACCACTCCCACCGCCACCCCCACTCCCTCCGCCGCCTCCACCGCCACCTCCGCCACCCCCGCTAGCTCCACCTTTGCCCTTGCCCCCCTTGCCCTTGCCAGAGCAGCGTCTTCCGCTAGGGGCAGACGCCGCACCGATCGACTCAAGACCAACTAGGTCGGCCGCAGCAGCAGAGGCGACAGAGGGCAAAAGGGGGGAAGGGGAATACCCCTCAAAGATGGGGGTGCGAGGGTCACCACGAGAGGCTCTTACAGCGACTATGCTCTTCTGCGCTACTAGGAGGGCCTTCTCTAGGAGGTCAACAGTGAGAGTGGTGGGACAGACTGAGAGGAAGTGGTCCCTGACTACGCGAAGGGAGTCAGGGAGGCGGGTGACTATATAATAGAGAGTGATGTACATGGGGGGGGGGGGTTCTTGGCGCAGAACTCAGCAGGAAGCGCAGCGCGGTAGCGAGTATCACTAGTGCGGAGGTGCGTAATGAGGTCAGCGACTGTGGGAAAGGTAGCAAGGTCAGGGAAGAGGTACAGTAGCATGAGGCGGCTCAGTGCAACAGTGGCAGGGGAAGAGTAGCGCGCAACTACAGCGTAGTACAAGGTCTGAGCATTCTTGTACTGACTAAAGTGTGCGCGCTCAGTGGTAGGCAGGTGGCGACGCACAGCTAGACGTGCAGCAGCATCGCGAGTGGCCCACTGGGAGCGAACAGTGGCGTCGGCATCGGCAGCAGGGGCAGGAGAGGCACCAGGGTGAGGTCAAAGAGGGAGAGACCGTCAGCCCTATCGCACTGTAGGAAAAGCTGCACGTCATCTACCCAGACCTCAAAGTCAATGGCCCGACCCTTAGCGTCAAAAGCGAGAACACTGGGGGTAGCCATGACAGCAGTAGACTAGTAGTGCTAGCTGTAGGACAGGGGCAGTGCAGTGACAGAAGCGCTGTTCTCACCAGACAGGGCGGTTCGGGCAGCTCGGCAGCACAGCAGCTTGGCAACACGGCGGCTCGGGCGACTCGGGCGGCTCAGCAGCAACTGCGGCTCTGCGGCACCAGCGGCTCGGCTCCTCCGCGGCTCAGGCGGCTCGGGCGGCTCGGGCGGCTCGCGCGGCTCGGACGGAACGGACGTCTCGGGCGGCTCGGGCGGAACGGACGGCTCGGGCGAAACGGACGGCTCGGGCGGCTCGGGTGGCTCGGAAGGGCGGCGGGGCTGCAGCGAAGGGCGGCGAGGCCGCAAGGTAGGCGGCGGGGCCGCAGCGAGAAGGGCGGCGGGGCCGCAGCGAAGGGCGGCGGGGCCGCAAGGTAGGCGGCGGGGCCCAAGCGAGAGGGGCGGCGGGGCCGCAGCGAAGGACGGCGGGGCCACAAGGTAGGCGGCGGGGCCGTAGCAAAGGGCGGCGGGGCGGCAGAGAAGGGCGGCGGGGCCGCAGCGAAGGGCGACGGGGCCGCAGCGAAGGGCGGCGGGGCCGCAGCGAAGGGTGGCAGGGCCGCAGCGAAGGGCGGCGGGGCCTTAGAGAAGGGCGGCGGGGCCGTAGTGAAGGGCGGCGGGGCCGCAGCGAAGGGCGGCGGGGCCGCAGCGAAGGGCGGCGGGGCCGCAAGTTAGGGCGGCAGGGCCTCAGGGAAGGGCAGCGGGGCCGCCGCGAAGGGCGGCGGCGCCGCAAGGTAGGGAGCCAGGGCCGCAGCGAAGGGCGGCGGGGCCGCTAGGGCGACGGGGCCGCTAGGGCGACGGGGCCGCTAGGGCGACGGGGCCGCTAGGGCGGCGCGACGCAGTGAGAGAGAGGAGCGCGACTCGGGCGGAGCGCGCTCCGGGCAGGAAAAAAAAAAAATCTCGACTTGGTGGGCCCTAGGCACAGTTCCCACTAGGGAACCTGCTCGATACCATGAGAAAACTGAAACGAGAATGATTGACTAAGGAATGAAAGTGATACAAATATGCAAACCTAGAAATGTGTACCCCATATAGGCTACCCCACTATAGCCTACACAACATTATAATTTGACAATTTGTGCGAGATTTTCTCGCTCGTGCTGCTGACGCCCCTGCTGCACCTTGCGCGGAATCTAGAGTCCATCGCAGGCTGGCGGTTACTACTCTTCCTCCCCCGCCTTACACTTTGACAAGATTTGCCAAAGCGCCCTGTTTGGTCGAAAATCAAAGCCCGTCTTCGGGCTTTTCAGCGCGGCAAGTGGCATCAACTGTGCTTGGACACGGTGGAAGCGATCAACACCCCACCCCTGCCACGTCATCAACCTGACGACTTGGGGATTATCAGCAGAGCAGAGGGACTGGCGAAAAAGGGGAGCCTGCGCCGAGCAGTGATGGCGCTTGAGTCAACGCCAGCCTGTACGCCCAGCCCAGAGATACTGGCCAAACTTCGGCTCAAGCACCCACCGGCCGACCCTTACCCTCTGACGTGGCCAGTCAACACCGAACCAACCACGCTCGAAATTGCATACGCGGATTTTTCGAGACTGCTGAGCCGATGCGAGAATGGCGTGGGCGCCGAGCCGAGTGGAATGACGTTCGAACACTTACGCGACGCGTTAGTGACAAATGCATCCGTTTCCACCCATTTGCATGCCTTGGTAAACACGATTCTGAAAGGAAATCTGCCACGTCAAGTCACGGAACTACTCACATCCTCCCGCCTGATTGCCTTAGCCAAACCTGAAGGGGGGGCTCGCCCAATAGCAATTGGCGAATGCTTGATGTGCCTGGCGGCAAAGGCCGCACTGACAACCCTGGGTGAGGCAGCGCGCGGCTATTTCTTTCCGCTGCAGTACGGAGTAGCAGTGCCAGGGGGGGCAGAGGCGTAAGAAGAATTGAACGAGAATGAACGACTACGTGAAAGTTGGGTACAAATACAAACCCTAGAAAGCTGTACCCCATATGTGCTACCCCACTATAGCGTACAATAGCTATGTCATTTATATCTGACACACCCCGATAGGCAAAGTGGGGGAGAACAAGGGGTCACAAGACCAGTCAAGCAAAGCAAAGCAAAGCAAGCTCAGGGTGGATCACAAAGTCACCACACAGTCCGAGCACAAGGTCAAGGCCACAAGGCCAGTTCACATGCAGGAGAGCACATATATATATATATATATATATATAACACTAAACAAGCAAGAGTAGGTATATATATATATATATGCAAGAGTACAAGTAAGATCAAGAGGTGAGCAAGTGAGGTGAGACAGGTACAAGTCCAAGCTGAGTGCAGAAGCGCTGATGATCACAAGGCGGAAGTGCCTTGGTGAAAACATCAGCAGTGTTGGCTTCAGAGGCCACGTACGCAAGTCGCAACTGACCACGCTGCTGCAGCTCACGAGCAAGAAAGTAGCAGAGAGCAATGTGCTTCATTCTGTGCTCCAAGCGCTGCTCTCGACACAAGGCCAGCATGGCCTTGCTGTCTACGTACAGCACTGGAGGAGAACGAGGCGGCTCTCCAAGGTCAGTCAGCAGGTAGGTGAGCCAGCAAAGCTCCTGAGCAGCCATGGTCCCGGCGTAGATCTCAGCCTCACAACTCGAGCCGAGAACAGAAGACGAGCTAGTAGCCCGCCACGAAACAGAGCCAGAACCAAGACTAAAGGTGTAACCCTGTGACGACCGCTGAGTAGCCTGGTCGTCAGCCCAAGAAGCGTCAGCGTGGCCAGTGAGGACCACTGGACTCCGCCCTTCAAGCACTAGCCCCATGCCCGATATACTGCACAAGTAGCGCAACACCCTCTTCGCTGCAGCCATGTGCTCAAGTCGGTGTCTCCCAGGAGAAACATAGCGTGCAAGAATGCTAAGAGGGTATGCAAGGTGAGGTCGTGTGCAGGTCATCAGGTACATGAGGTAGCCAACAAGCTCTGGGTACGGGCCACTCGACTCTACGGACTCATCCGAAGGCAGAGCTGAGAGCGAGTGGCGAGTAGACAGAGGAGTGGCCTGAGGCGAGGAGTACGTGAAGCTGAAGCGCTGAAGGACCTACTGCACCATGTGTGACTAAGTCAAGGTAATGGTGCGGCGTGCTCTGTCCCGAGTGATCTGCAAGCCAAGGTAGCTGCGCAGTTCACCCAGGTCTGTGCACCTTTGTCTCTTCTGCAGCTCGGACTTCACGTAGGCGAGTCCAGCAGTGTCCGCTGTGGCAAAGACCAAGTCGTCGACGTACACGAGGATGTAGAACGGCAGCAGAGAAGTGTCGGTGCGCAGAAACAACGACGGGTCAGCGGTAGAGGGAGCAAACCCAAGAGCCGCAAGCGTAGTCCTCAGTGTGTCGTGCCACTCACGCGGTGCCTAGCGGAGACCGTAGACTGGCCGTCGGAGGCTCCACTGGGTGCCAGGAGGGAAAGTCCCAGTGAAGCCAGGTGGACGGCGTAGCCAGATCTCCTCGTGCAGGCTACCCTGCAAGAAAGCAGTGCTGAAGTTAAGAGAGTGAAGCTCGTAGTTGCGCTGAGCGGCTATGTGCAGCAGCACCCGAAGAGTGGTCATCTTCGGGGTGGGAGAGAAGGTCTGAAAGTAGTCAACTCCCTGCCGCTGACTGAAGCCACGAGCAACGTACCGCGCCTTGAAAACAGGTGGAGAGCCCGGCGGCCGCTTCACCCTGAAGATCCACATGCCACTGACGATGTTCGCCCCAGGAGGGGGAACCGCGTCAACGTAGGTGCCTGGGGACTTCCAGGAAGCCATCTCTGCATCCAGACGCAGACTCAGCAACAAGACTAGCAGCGTCGTCGAGACGAAAGCGAGCAGCAAAGTCGACGAGCTCAGCAACAAGAGCAAACGCAGCAATGGACTCAAAGGAGGGGTCAGTGACGACAGTGGCGAGGAGACGCGTGACAGTAGGACTGGCAGCACGAAGAGAGTCCGACTCAGGGTCGGCAAGTGTAGGAAGAGAGGACTCAGGAGGAGAAGGCAAAGGGGCACGTAGAGGAGCAATGGACGGACGCAAAGACATCCGGTGCGTGCCAGGGACAGGAGGAGGACGCTGACGCGAACCGCGACCACTAGCGCGAGCAGTACGAATAGGCGACGCGGGACGAAACGCAGGCTCACGACGCTCAGCAAGACCTCCAGTAGGACCAGTGTGAGGAGAGGGAGCAGGAAGTGGAGAGGCGGGCTCTAACAGTGACTGTGACTGGACACGCGGTGGACACTCGAGAGGAGGAGAAAGACCAAGAACCTGCTGTAGGAGCGGAACGAAGTACGGCCGAGGCCGCGCGGCAACTCCATACACAGCAAGGACAGCACCAGCACCCTCAGCGGCAGCACCAGCGCCAACAGCACCACCCGCTGCAGGACCACCGCCAGGAAGGACAGCAGCAGTCTCAGCACCAACACCCTCAGCAGCTCCAGCTCCAGGCGGACCCGAAGGCCCAGCAGCTTCGGGACCGGCGGCACAAGTACCCTCAGCGGCCAAAGAAGCTCCGGCTCCAGCAGTACGCCTCCAGCGGCGAGCAAACCACTCGCGCAGCTCCTGTGGAGAGAGTGGCTCCCGCCGAGACAAAGCACCTGGAGAACCTCCAGGCCCTGCACCGCTAGACTCCACAAGGGAAGGCCCAGTGGCCGCAGGCTCCGCAACTCCAGGCTCAGCAGCCCCAGACGCAGCACCCCCTGGCTCAGTAGCTCCTGACGTAGCACCCCCTCGCTCAGCCACCCCAGGCACAGCACCCCTAGGCTCAGCACCCCCAGGCTCAGCACCCCCAGGCTCAGCACCCCTAGTCGCTGCACCCCCAGGCTCAGCACCCACGCTCTGAGCACCCCTAGAGTCAGCACCCCCAGGCTCAGCACCCGCAGCAGGACCAGAGGCACCAGTAACCTCGACCGGCTCGACCGCGTCTACCTGGGACACACCTGAAGGGGCAGGACCCTGAGGGGGAAGGGGTTCTATCAGGGGGGGGAACCGGCACAAGGAAATGCAGTGGCGGGGGGAGGGAAGGAGTGCGGTAGGGGAAGAGGCGGTAGAAGGGGACCGACTCTTCGAACGTGACGTCCTGGGAGGACAGAACACGACGAGAGGAGGGGTGGTAGAACTGCCACCCTGGGGCGTCAGGGGGGAAGCCTAGGAAGACACAGGGAGCAGCACGAGGGGACAGCTTGTCCGCAGACAAGTCGCGGACAAACGCCCGAGATCCCCAGACACGGAACGCAGACGCATCGCCTACCTTCCCCGTCCACAGCAGAGCTGGGGAGGTCTCTGGCCGGGAGACCCTGGGGTGAAGGTTGAGCTGATGCGCCGCGTACCGGACCGCAAACGGCCACAGAAAATGGGGGGCAGCCGCATGCATCACGGACGTACGAGCGACGTCCATGACCATGCCAATGCGGCGCTCAGCAATCCCATTTTGCTATGGAGAGTCCGGAAGCGTGAAGGTCTGGCGGATGCCTCGTGCACGACAGTAGGCTCGCAGAAGGCCAGAGGAGAACTCCCCACCTCGGTCAGAGTGCAGACGCAGAACAGGAAAGTCCGAGCCGAAGCTCCTCCTGAGCTGGAGACGAGCTGCGCGGATCCAGTCGATCAACACCTCAGTGACATCACCCTTGCTGCGCAAGGGGAAGACTGTGGTGTAACGCGAGTAGTCGTCAACCACCAGCAGGAAGTAGCGCTCGTGACCCTATCCACGGATGCGGGCCGGGCCCCACACGTCCATGTGAAGCGTCTGCAGAGGAGCCTCTGTCGAGGGAAACTGGGAGGAGTGAGGTGCAGCCCGGAGCCGCCCCTCGACACAGGGGACACAGGAAGGTCCTGGCCCCGAAGGAAGGGGAGGGAGAGACCGGGGGAGACCAGAGACAAGGACACGGGAAGCCATGCCCCAAAGACGAGGCAAGGAGGGGTGGCCAAGACGGTGGTGCCACAAGAGAGTCTCGTGAGACAGGAGGCGACACGAGCAGGGGGCAGACTCAGGACCAGACCTGGACGCAGCAGCAAACACTTGACCCGACGCAGCTACCTGGCTCGACGTAGTGACTGGAGGAGACTCAGTGGTGAGGGTGTAGAGACTCGACCCTGGTCGACGCGAAAACGTGGTTAGGTGTCGGCCTCTGCGGGCGTCCGAGCAGTGGGTCACCCGCTGACTTGCAGGAGTAAACTGGTGAACCCCCGCATCCTGCAGGTCAGCACCACTCACCGAGTTCCTCGAGAACGAGGGGAGGTAGAGACCAGACAGGGTGCCCGAGGGGGCAGCTGGACACGGGAGGACAGTGGAGAAGTGAGAGAGGACCGGACCCCCAGAGGTGTCAGCCAGGGAGACTGCAACCGGCCGACCAAGCGGCGTGAGTGTGGTGCGGTCTTGAAAGAAGGAGCGAGAAGCCCCTGAGTCAAGTGTGAAGGTGAGGGAGGCCGAAGCCGACGCAGTACCTGAGAGCGCAGCCTCACCAGTACCTGAGAGCGCAGACGCACTGGCACCTAGAGCAGTAGCCTCACAAGCACCTAGCACAGCAGTACCAATGCCCGGGTCGGGCGGGAAACACCGGTAACAGTCACCCTCATCACTAATAGTCACAGCATACATGGCAGCAAGGATAGAATCAAAGTCAAGATCAAAGATCGCTACGCCAGCCCTAGACAGCTCTCCCCAGCGGGTAATCTCACTAGCGTCGGGGAACTGCTGACGCCAACCATCCATCAGGCGGCCAAAGCAGCGCTGGGTGGAGTGGGCACCCCCACACTGCTCACCCGCGCGGTCGCCGGAACGAAGAACGTAGGTGCACGGACCAAAACCCCCACCACGCTGACGCTGCGTGTACCACTCACGGAGTTGCTGAGACGGGGGGATGTCCCGAGAACGCTGCTGCTGCTGCTGCTGCTGCTGCTGGCGCTGACCACCACCAGAGCCGCTCCACTGCGGGGCACCACCCGGACCAGCTCCACCCCCTCCGCCACCGCCGCCTCCCGCCTCCGCCTCCGCTGCCGCCACCACCACCACCACCCCTGCCACCACTCCCACCGCCACCCCCACTCCCTCCGCCGCCTCCACCGCCACCTCCACCGCCCCTGCCAGCTCCACCCGCGCCCTTGCCCCCCTTGCCCTTGCCAGGGCGGCGTCTCCCACTAGGGGCAGACGCCGCGCCGACCGACTCAAGACCAAGCAAGTCGGCAGCAGCAGCAGAGGCAACAGAGGGCAGCAGGGGGGAAGGAGAACACCCCTCAAAGATGGGGGTGCGCGGGTCACCTCGAGAGACTCCTACAGCGACGATGCTCTTCTCCGCCGCTAGGAGGGCCTTCTCGAGGAGGTCAACAATGAGAGTGGTGGGACAGACCGAGAGGAAGTGGTCCCTGACTACGCGAAGGGAGTCAGGGAGGCGTGTGACTATGTAATAGAGAGTGATGTACATGAGGGGGGGGGGGGTTCTTGGCGCAGAACTCAGCAGGAAGGGCGGCGCGGTAGCGAGTGTCACTAGTGCGGAGGTGCGTAATGAGGTCAGCGACAGTGGGAAAGGCAGCAAGGTCAGGAAAGAGGTAGGTAGCATGAGGCGGCTCAGTGCAGCAGTGGCAGGGGAAGAGTAGCGTGCAACGACAGCGTCGTACAAGGTCAGAGCACTCTTGTACTGACTAAAGTGCGCGCGCTCAGTGGTAGGGAGGTGGCGACGCACAGCAAGACGTGCAGCAGCATCGCGGGTGGCGCACTGAGAGCGAACAGTGGGGTCAGCATCAGCAGCAGGGGAAGGGGAGGCGCTAGAGGTGAGGTCAAAGAGAGAAAGGCCGTCCGCCCTATTGCACTGCAAGAACAGCTTGAGGTCGTCGACCCAGACCTCAAAGTCAATGGCTCGACCCTCAGCGTCAAACGCGAGGACACTAGGGGTAGCCATGGCGACGAGAGACTAGCAGTGCAAGCAGTAGAGGAAGAGCACGCAGTGATAGTGGGGCTGTGCTCACCAGACAGAGCAGGTCGGGCGGCTCGGCGGCTCAGCGACTCGGCGGCTCGGCTGCGGGGCGGCTCGGCTGCTGGGCGGCTCGGCGGCTGGGCGGCTCGGCGGCTCGGATGCTAGGCAGCTCGGCTGCTGGGCGGCTCGGCTGCAGGGCGGCTCGGCGGCCGGGCGGCTCGGCTCCTCCGGTACTGGGTGGCGCGGTGGTCGGCTGCTCGGGGCCGCAGCAGACGGGCGGCGGAGCCGCAACAGGAGGTGCAGGGTGGCAGGGCCGCGAAGGTGAGGACGGCGGGTCCGCGAAGGTGAGGACGGCGGGGCCGCGAAGTGAGGGCGGCGAGGCCGCGAAGTGAGGGCGGGGGGGCCGCGAAGTGAGGGCGGCGGGGCCGCGAAGTGAGGGCGGCGGGGCCGCGAAGTGAGGGCGGCGGGGCCGCGACAGTAGGGCGGCAGGGCCGCTAGGGGAGGGAAGGCCGCGGGGGGCGGCTCGTCGAGGTAAAGGCCCGAGGCGCGACTCGGGAGGAGCGCGCTTCGGGCAGTAAAAAAAAAGGTCGAAGTGGTGGGCCCTAGATGCAGTTCCCACAGGGGAACCTGCTCGATACCATGAGAAGAATTGAACGAGAATGAATGACTAAGTGAAAGTTGGGTACAAATACAAACCCTAGAAAGCTGTAACCCATATGTGCTACCCCACTATAGCCTACAATAGCTATGTCATATATATCTGACAAGGCGATCATACGCAGTGCACGCGCATACACCGACAATCACCCCAACTGCCTCATCCTCCAGACCGACATTTCCAACGCATTCAACTGCATCTCCCGACAAGCAATAGCGACGGCACTAGAGGACCCCGCCCTTTCACCGCTACTGCCCTTATTGAAACTAACCTACGGCAACCCATCTCTACTGTTTCTGGATGTCAACTTCAACAGCCCGGCATTACTTAGTGAGCAAGGGGTCAGGCAGGGTGATCCCTTAGGACCACTTCTTTTCGCAGCAGGGATCCATCCTGCCTTGAGAGCAACTGCAACATTGCACCCCGGGGTGCTGTGCCTAGCCTACGCCGATGACGTAAGCTTCTTAAGCGACCCACGCAAAGCCGTCGCAGCCTTCTCTCACTTCACTAGCCAGCTGGCCCAAGTGGGTTTGCGACATAATCTCGGAAAATGCGCCGCGTGGAGCAGCATGCCGATTGACAGTATAGTGCAGTTGCCGCCAGGGGTACCGACCAGTGAAGCGGGCGTTAAACTTCTAGGCAGCTTCCTAGGAACATCCGACGGCGCCGCCGCATTCCTAGCCGCCCAGCTAGAAGCCATGACCAAGCCGTTGCCTTTGATCGAACGACTGGACCCTCAGATAGCATCTCTGTTGCTCACATGCTGCATCTCTCGCCGAGTTGGATACCTCACTAGAACAACCCCACTACACCTCCTCAACCACGACTCCTGGTCACAGTGGGGTAGGGACCTCCTGTCCACACTCCTTACGGCATGTGGCATCCGTTTCCCTACAGACAGCACAGAGCACAGCCGTATTTCGGAGCAATCCACACTTCCACCTTCGTTTGGTGGCATCAGACTCACTAACCCTATGGTGGAAGGGCGGTTTGGCTACTTGGCTAGTTTCACACAGTCTAGCCTCCTCCTCAGCTCCCTACCGCTAGAATCTGAAGAGGCCTTGATAGCAGCCAGAGATCACATGCTTCTGCCCCGAGATACCACAACTGCCTTACACCTCTGGCTGTCGGAATGTGAGATGTCGCTGCCACAGGAAGCTAGAGATATACTCGACAAGGAAAGGCTGGAGCCGAAGGGGCTGAAACTGCAGCATGAGCTTGGGGTGAGAGTGCAGGGAAGCAGATACGCCACGCAAGTGCAAGCTACATGACACATGAGTCTCAACCCACTGTCAGGCCACACCCAACGATTTTTCTCCCTGACAGGCTACGGCACGGGGGACTGGCTAACCGCTATCCCGATAGAACCTACCCGCCGTGTAGGCCCTCCTCACTTCGCAAACGCAGTCTGCTTTAGGCTAGGCCTCCCCTTCTCTACACCCGCGAAGTGTGACTGCTCTAAGCACGTTGAAATCACTGACCCACGGCTGCCGAATCACCTCTTCCGCTGCGGGACAGGCAAGCACAGGATTAATATTCACAATGAACTCCGTGACGCTTGCATCTCGATGGCAGAGGACGCCGGCTTCATAGTTCACGGAGAATCTGCAGCATACTGCCCGGTTGAAGAGCAAACGGCAGACCTGACACTACATGATAAGAGTTCGGGGGCGGTGTACATCTGTGACGTCACCATCACCAACCCGATCAGCACCAGGGACCCACATGCCACCAAGGGAAGGGGTTGGGCGGCCAGGGAACAAGCCGACAAGAAGATCAGCCATTACGCCAGCCGCCCTGACACAGATGCCTTTTTCCCCTTGGCGGTTGAGACGTATGGGTGCCTGTGCGCGGAGGGCGCACGAACTATGAAACGAATAATGAGGCACTAGGAACAGATCCTAGGGCCTTTATACTAGGCTGGAGGGGGCTGGAGAGGCTTAAGGACTAGGCCTCTCTCTCTCTCTCTCTCCTCTCTCTCCGCTCGGTTAGGAGGGCACACGAACTATGAAACGAATATGGCGGTTGAGTATGCATCTAAATTTGTAGGACTAGACCTAGGTTTCTTAGTATAAGCCAGTCATAGGCTCTGTTTACTCTCTCTCCTTAGTGCAGCCTCATAAAACAGCCTATAATGAGTACATCCTGCCTCATAAACCGGCCTCTGTCTTCCTCATTTCATTAGTTCTTTGGTGGTTCATCTCACCAACCCGGCGGCCGGCGCTCGCGGCGCGGCCTTCGGCCGCGCGTGAGGAGTGGCAAGAAACACACAAAACAAGCAACTATAGGCACACATACACGCATGGCACACACCACTCTAGCCTAGGTGAAGCATGGAGCAAGAGGAGCCCGCATCTACACGCGGTGAGCTCCCGGGGCACGCGGACGCTAGACCTGATCCGCATCAAACACAACAAGCAGCCCTGACAGCGTGCGATGCAACTCACGCACCAACACCGTGCCTGCGGCGATCGCCCCGGATCCAGTCCCTGCATGCAACAACCGCCGCAGCCCACGCACAGCAGAACCAAGGGGCCCGACCCCCGCAAGCCCACCCGGCGCGAGCGCAGCCAACACGGGCGCTAGCAGCTCGGCGAGGCGATCAGCTGCCGCGAAACAATCGTCCCGAGGGCCGCCCACCAGCGAGTCGCCCTGGGACAGGGCGGCATGACCATACACCTGCACTAGATGCACGACCCGCAGCGCCTCCGAGAGGCGCCAGATCTGACCAAGGGTCACCTCCGGAACCGCGACCGGATGCTGAGGCCCCAGTAGGGCTGAGAACGAGTACGCCGCACCTGTGGATGGGGGAGCGGGATCAACGGGCAGCACGGACGGATAATGCGCAGCCACGGGGACATGAGGAGGAGGAACGTTTGCAGGAGGACGAGGGGCTACCAGGGCAGGAGGTGCTGCTGGAGGAGGTGCCGCGGGGGTCGGAGCAACACGCGGGGAGTTGCTCTGGCTCGCCTGCCCGTTCCGCTCCTCGCGCACAGCAGCAGACACCGCGCGCTGCAGATCAGCCATCGTCACCGGCTGATCAGACCCCCAGCCGCCATCCCGCTGACGCGGCCCCCACCAGCCGCCTCGGTCGCCGCGTTGCGTCGCTCAGTTCGCCCGAGAACCGCGGCGCCGCGGAGAATTGTGGCGGCGCCGGGACGTCGCGCGTACGTCCTGACACGCTAGGGATTGCGGCCGCTGCTGATGACGGCCAGGAGACTGCGGACGCCGAACGGTCAGCGCAGAGGGATTCGCCACCAGTGGTGCACCAGGAACTGCCACAGACGGCGCAGACGGACCCGCCTCGGGCGGAGCAGGCGGAGCAACACCCGGCTGGGCAACGGGAGCATCAGCAGGCGGCACGAGAGGAGCCCCCGCAGACGGTGCAGACGGGGGAGCCGGAGAGGCGGGAAGCGCCGGCTGGCCCTGGACGTCAGTGGTGGCGGACCCCTCCGGCTGGTCAGTCACGCCGCCAGCAACAACTGCCCGCGCGGCGGCCGCTGACGGAACAGCAGGGTCGGCAGCTCGAGGAACGACTGACGGAGCAGATACATCAAACGCCGCCGCGAGGGGAACAGGCGGCTCGACAGGAAGAGACGCCAAGGCCTCTTGAAACGACGGTGCGGGCGAGGAAGGATTTCAGCGTCTACTGTCACGAGCCTCGGAACAGGCAGCGTTGGGGAGCCCGTCGGCATGGTCCCCGTTCCGGAGGCAGGCGGTGGCTTTCCGAACGCAACCGACGCAGCGCCAACGTGCATTGGCGAATAATCGGTCGGCCCAGCAATCACCATCGCGAGGCCAAGGAGGGCGAGGCAGAGGGAGAGTGACGGCTAGCGGCGCAGGGGGTGGACCGGAGAATGGCTTCCAAGCGGCAGGGAGACAGGCTTTAACGGTTCTGGAGAGAACTGATGAGGAGGAGGAACGACGGGACCCTTCTTATAGGGAGGAGCCGCTCCCACAAAGTGAAGACGACGCGGAGGAAACAGATGATGCAGGAGAGAGGCTAGGGACTGGGAGGCGAGCTGGTGAGCATGAGGCGGACGAGGAAGGAGGCAGGCAATAGATCAATCGGACGGCCACAATCCCAACTCCTGGACAGAGCGACGCACAAAGGCGCGAGCAGAGACATCAGGCAGCGCGCTCTCGCAGCGCGTCCGCAAACCAAGCACATTTCCCCCGCTACTTCTCGCCAGGGGAATTGGCGAAACGATCAGACCTGTTCGCAGCCATCGATGATTGGGACTTGGCGGCACTTTGCGACAGTCGTCAGCCATCCCTGTCGCGCCGATTACCGCCCAATTTGTGTCAGCTATTTTCGCTGGTGTTACTCACCCCGCTCCTACACCTCGCGCGAAACCCTGACTCAGTCGCAGGCTGGCGACTGCTGCTGTTTCTCCCTCGGCTCACACTTCGCCAACCGTCGCCAAGAAGACCGAAGTGGCCCGAAGTCAAAGCCCGTCTCAGAGCTTTCCAGCGTGGCGAATGGGGGCAGCTGTACTCTGACACGATCGAAGCCAACAACACCCCACCGCTTCCACGTCACCAGCCAGACGAGGCGGGAGTTCTCAGCAGGGCGGAAGGCCTGGCCAAGCGAGGAAGCCTCCGCCGAGCCGTGCTGGCCCTCGAGTCAACCCCAGTCTGCCCACCTGGCCCAGCAGTTTTGGAAGAACTCCGCGCGAAACACCCCTGAGCCGATGACGAGCAGCTGAGCTGGCCAACGACACCAGGCCCGAACCTGCAAATCAGCCAAGCTGATTTCGCCAAGCTTCTGGGTCGGTGCGAAAATGGTGTGGGGACCGGACCGTCCGGAACCGCCTTCGAACACCTTCGCGACGCATCGGCAACCAGCGCATCGGTCTGCACCCACCTACATGCCCTAGTGAACACCATCATGGCAGGCAAATTACCCGGCGCAGCCCGCGACGAACTGCTCTGGCCTTGCGCCGCCCTCTCCGCGCGAACGGCCCGGGACACCTCCCGCTGAAGATCGGCCATCGTCACCGGCGGGCGGTACCCCCCACCACCACCGCGCCCGCGGGGACCCCTCCAGTCCCCCTGACCACCGGGGCGAGCAGGCCAGCGAGGCCGCTCCTGGTACCGCCGGGGAGAATCTCGACGGCCACGAGACGACTTGCGATCCTGGTGAGGCGAGGGGGAATGAGGGCGAGACGATCGGCAATCGGGCGACGGGGGACGAGACGGCTGCGCTGCAAGGGCCGCCTGCAGTTGAGCAGGTGCCGCCGGTTTCGCGCCAGGAGGAGCAACCACCGGAGCAGGGGAGACAGTGGTGGCGGACGCCGCCCTCGGGGAAGAAGAAGACGGCGGCGCAGGCACGCCGGGAACAGACACGGCCGGTACAACGACCGCGCCAAGCGCAGGGGCAGGCAGTGCAGCAGCCCCCCCAGCAGACACAGTCGCCTCCGCCGCCACCACGGGAGCAGGGGGCACGGGAGCCGCAGGCGGAGCAGACGGGCCAGCCGCTGCCACGCCTTGCGGAGCCACGGGTGCGTGGAGAGGAGTCCTTTCAGAGACTGTTGTCTCGGCGTTCGGTGCAAGCGGTAGAGGGGGTTTCGTCGCCATGGTCCCCTTTTCGAGTCCCGACTGAGACCTGGCGACGACAGCCGACCAGGCGAAGCGCGCTCTGGCAACGGCTCATCAGCTCCAGCAATCACCACCATCTCGGACGCGAGGAGATCGCGGGACGAACTACGTAGCAGGAAGCGGAGTCGGCGGGGGCCTAGAGAACGGATACCAAGCCGCGGCACGTGTGGCTTTAAACAACCTACAATCAGCTGTTGAAGAGGACGAGAGAAGGGACCCCTCTTATAGGAGAGACGCCACGCCGGATAGCGAGGATGAAGGGGAGGAGGAAGGGGACGGAGTGAGGGTGAGCTCTGGGAGAAGAGAAGCCGGGGCCAGGACAGCACGAGCACAACCGCTCCAGGAGGCACGCACGCCGCACGATGCTGATCGGACGGTAGAGCCTCCAACATTCGCCTCACCAGCGGGACCGAGTCAGGCTCGGCGAAATCGGGCCGCGAGTAGGGGGGCTGCACCACGACAGGCCGCTTCGGCCCCCCGCTATTTTTCGTCTGAGGAATTGGCGAAGCGAACAGACCTGTCCGCTGCGGTAGGGGATTGGGATGTCGCGGCTTTGAGCGATAGTCGTCAGCCCCCGCTGTCACGGCGCTTACCGCCAAACCTGTGTCAGCTGTTCTCGCTAGTGTTACTGACGCCGTTACTGCATCTCTCCCGAAACCCGGAGTCGGAAACAGGTTGGCGTCTGCTGCTGTTTCTCCCGCGCCTGACCCTTCGCCAAACCTCGCCGCAACGACCGGACTGGCCGAAAGTCAAGGCCCGGCTGCGAGCCTTCCAACGTGGCGAATGGGAGCAACTGTACCTAGACACGATTGCTGCAGTCAACGCGCCACCCCCGCCCTGGCACAGGCCACACGTGACAGGAGTAATCAAACGGGCCGAGGGGCTGGCGAAACGTGGCAGCCTACGACGAGTCGTCCTTGCATTGGAGTCAACGCGTGGCAACTGGGATGAAGTTGGTGCGAAAATGGAGTTGGGGCTGGGCCGTCGGTACGGCGGTACGGCGTGGCAGTGCCAAGTGGCGCCGAGACTGTGATGATGGAGTTGGGGCTGAGCCGTCGGGAATGACATTTGAGCATTTGCGCGACTCGGCGATAACAAATGCGCTGGTCAGCACCCATCTGCACGCCCTTGTTAACACAATCCTGGGAGGGAATTTGCCAGACACGGTGGCGAATTTGTTAACCGCGTCGCGCCTCATCGCCTTGGCCAAACCAGGGGGTGGCGCTCGGCCAATCGCGATTGGCGAATGCCTGACGAGGCTAGCAGCCAAGGCAGCCCTTCTGGCAATGGGGGAGGCAGCTCGCGAATTTTTCCTTCCTCTACAGTACGGCGTGGCAGTGCCAAGTGGCGCCGAGACTGTGATCCACGCGGCCAGGGCCTTCTTGGACGCCCGCCCCGACACCCTCGTGCTGCAAGCTGACATCAGGAACGCATTCAACAGTATCTCGCGAAAAGCCATCGCCACCGCGTTACAAACCCCCACCCTCTCGGCGCTGTTGCCGCTCGTCAAGTTCACCTACGGTAACCCGTCGCAGCTGCTCCTAGATGCAACCTTCGAGTCCGAACCACTGCGAAGCGAACGCGGTGTTCGCCAGGGGGACCCACTCGGCCCGCTGCTATTCGCAGCAGGAATACATGCCACACTTTGCGATACGGCGGACACACACCCCGGGGTGCTCTGTTTGGCGTATGCGGATGACGTGACATTCATCGGGGAACAAAGAGACACTGTAGCAGCATTTCATACTTCACCGACAAATTGTCACTCCTGGGGCTTGAGCACAACCCACGAAAATGTGCTGCGTGGAGCTCCAGTACGATACAAGCACCGCACTTACCCCCCGGAGTGCCGTTTTCAAACGACGGCGTCCAGCTACTGGGCAGTTTCCTCGGACCGGACGACGGCGCGGCTTCTTTTCTGGCGGAGCAGTTAGCTGACATGGCGAAGCCGTTGATGCTCATCGAACGAACGGATCCCCAGGTCGCATCACTACTTATCACGCGATGCATATCGAGGCGTGTTGCGTACCTGACACGGACGACGCCCCTGAATCTTCTTCCCCGCGACAAATGGAGCCAGTGGGGCATGGACCTCCTCACCACGCTCCTTACCGCCTGCGACATCCGCATGCCGACTTGCCATTCAGAGCAGACGAGGGTTTGGGAGCAGGCGTCACTGCCTCCGTCATTAGTGGGGCTAGGCATCACGAACCCCTTGATTGAGGGGGTCTACGGTTTCGCCGCGAGCTTCACCTAGGCGGCGCTGTTTCTCAACGACCTCACGCTGGGCGATGGGAACGCACTGAAGCAGGCACGGGACCACATGCTCCTGCCGCGGGATACCAGCACGCGCCTTCACGTTTGGGTGAAGGGGTGCGAGGAGGCGCTGTCGACTGACGCTCGTGAGATACTGGAAAAGGAGCGGTTGGAGCGATCGGACATACGTCTTCAACACGTCCTCGGGCTGCAGGTGCACGGCAGCAGATACGCCGAGCAGGTCCAGGCAACCAAGCGCATGCGACTGAACCCACTCTTCGGCCACACTCAGCGCATGTTTTCGCTGACGGGGTACGGCACCGGTGATTGGCTGACCGCGATACCTATCGAAGCGACTAGGCGGATGGGCCCCGTACACTTCGCTAACTCCATCAAATTCCGCCTGGCTCTCCCCTTCTCGACTCCTAAGAATTGTGACTACGCGGACAAAACGGCTATCACCGACCCCCGCATGCCGAAGAACTGTGACTGTACTGACCACACCGCTATCACAGACCCGCGCCTCCCCAACCACCTCTTCCGCTGCGGCACAGGGAAACACCGTACGAATACTCATAATGAGCTCCGCGACGCTTGCATCAGCATGGCACAAGACGCGGGGTTCATCGTACATAGAGAAACAAACGTGTACTGCCCCATAGAGGAGCAGACCGCGGACTTTACCATGACGGACAAGAGCAGTGGGGCGGTTTGGGTGTGTGATGTGACGGTAACGGACCCTATTAGTACCAGGGACCCGGAGGCTAGGAAAGGAAGGGGATGGGCGGCCAGGGAGCAGGCGGATAAAAAGATCAAGCACTATGAAAACCTGCCAGAGACAGTGGGCTTCTTCCCCCTCGCCGTAGAGACCTATGGCTGCCCTTGTGCGGAGGTCCCTGTGTTCCTGAAACTCCTTGCGGACACGGCGGCTCGGCGATACTTCAACGCCGACTCCAAATCCTATCATGCCGCAAAGTTTCTGCACCAGTTCAGGCAGAGGTGGTCGGTTGCACTGCAGAGGGCCCAATCCGTGGGTCTCATGATCAAGTTAGGAGAGGCGGCGGCTGCAGAGAACCCGCCTGTAGGAGGGATAGGGCAGGAATTGTACCTTGGGGACTGTTTTACCGTCCTAGAGCCTCTTCTTGAGCTCTAGGTGACTTAGTGGGGTTGGATAGTCTAGGTTACCTTGCGTGTTAGTACCGGCTGTCTCTCACTGCATGTGTGTACCCTTCTGGCTTATCAATATACGGACCATTAGAGAGAGAGAGGCCCTAGGAGCTAGTCCTTAGCCTCTCCAGCCCCCTCCAGCCTAGTATAAAGGCCCTAGGATCTGTTCCTAGTGCCTCATTATTCGTTTCATAGTTCGTGTGCCCTCCTAACCGAGCGGCTCGCGCCGGCCGCCTTCGGCGGCCGACGCTCGATTGCGCGGCCTTCGGCCGCGCGTGAGGGGCGGCAAGGAAAGCAGCAACATTAGCAAGTATAGGAAAATATACAAGCATGCATCACTCCACACAGGCCTAAGAGATACATGGAGCAAGAGGAGCCCGCAACTAGCAGCGGTGAGCTCCCGGGGCACGCGGCCGCCACATCCCGCACGCGTCAAGCCGTGCAAGCTGCCCCAACAGCGCAAGAAGAGCCCGCGCCTACAAGCGGTGAGCTCCAAGGGCATGGAGAATGCCCGTCAGGGAGCGCCACAGCTCCCGGACCACAATTGCGCTTGCGCCGATCGCCGCGGCTCCAGATCCAACGCGCAAGTGCCGCTTTAAGCTCCGGACAGCCTCACCAAGCTGTCCCGCGGCAGCAGCACCTCCCTCTGCGGGCGCAGCCAGCACGGGCGCCAGCAGCTCCGCGAGCTGGTCAGCTGCGTCGAGGCACGGGTCACGCAGGTGGCCGCGAAAGGACTCGGGCGGGACAGCAGGGAGAGACGAGTGCGCAAGCACTTGAATCAGAAGCAAAGCATGCAGGCTCTCCGCGAGACGGTGAAGCTGTCCAAGCGTTGTCTCAGGAACGCGCGTCTGCGGAGGCAGCAGAGCCGCCGCCAGGAACCGGAGAGACTCATCAGCAGCGTACAGAGCCGCATCCGCGCCACTACCCGCCGCCACGAACTCTACCCCCGCGACAGGCGGAACAGGTGGCAGATGCAGGCGGGAGCCGGTCGCCGGCGCCGCAACAGAAGGAGAAGGAACGGACGGGGCAGGGACATGAGGAAGAGGAGCAACAGCCGGCGGAGGGGCTACATGATGCACAGGCGAACGAGGAGCAACGGGCTCCGGAGCAGCCTGCCGCGAATTGCTCTGGCCCGGCGCTGCCCTCCCCTGACGTACGGCACGCGACACCTCCCGAGACACCTCGCGCTGGAGGTCCGCCAGCGTCACTGGCGGCCGATACGACCCGCCTCCACCGCGCCCCGGGGGGCCCCGCCATCCCCGACTGCCACCCGAGTGCGTTGGCCACTGGGCCTGCTGCTGGTAGCGCCGGGGGGAGTTCCGCCGGCGCCGAGACGTCTCGCGCTCCTGCGGTGGCGCGGGAGAATGGGGCCGGGACAAGCGGCGGTCAGGCGACGGGGGACGAGACGGCGGAACAACCGGAGCCGCAGGCGGTGGAACGGGAGGAGACTGATCCGCGCTCGGAAGAGCAACCACCGAGGGCGGGCCGCCAGTGGTGGCGGACACCGCAGGCGACGAAGAAGCAGACGCCAGCACCGGCACGCCGGGGACAGCACCGGCAGGTGCAGCTGGAACGCCAGGCCCTGGGACAGGATGAGCGGTGACCCCCCCGGCAGGAGCAGATGCCGCCAGCGGCACGGCAGGAACAGGGAGAACAGGCGGAGAGGGGGCGACAGGCGGAGCGGGAGGAGCAACCATCGGCGCAGACGGCTCAACCCCGTTCACGACAAGAGGACGTGCGGATACGAGGGGAGGAGTCTTTTCAGCGGCTACTAGGCCGGGCGGCAGAACAGACAGTGGCGGGGAGCCCGTCGCCTCGGTCCTCGCTCCTGAGGCAGACGACGGCCTTTCGAGTACAACCGACGCGGCGCCAACGCGCATTGGCGAATAATCAGTCACACCAGCAATCACCATCGCGAGGACAGGAAGCGCGAGGCGATGGGCGGGCAGCAGGTAGCGGTCGAGGAGGTGGGCCAGAGAATGGCTATCAGAGGGAGGCCAGAAGGGCTTTAACTAGGCTACTTAATGACGAAGAAGAAAATGACCCCTCTTATAGAGAAGAGCCAACCCCATCCAGTGCGGAGGAAGGGTCGGAAGCAGAGGAAGGGGTAGAGGAGAATGGGAGAAGGACAGGAGCGAGAACAAGGCGGTCCCGAGGAGAGGGAACGACCACCGCGGCTGGACCGTCCGATGGCAATCGTACGGGCGAAATTCCAACCGCACCATCACAAGCAAGGCCGGGCCGCACCGGGAGAAATCGGGCCGCGACGGCAGCGGCATCGGTGCGAGACAATCCCAATCCCCCGCGCTATTTAACGCCAGAGGAGTTGGCGACGCGAGCAGATCTGTTCGCTGGCGTCGAGAACTGGGATATCCCAGCCCTCTGCGATTGTCGACAACCATCCCTGGCAAGGCGGTTACCGCCCAATTTGTGCCAGTTGTTTTCGCTGGCGCTGCTAACCCCGTTACTCAACCTGTCACGAAACCCGGAAGGAGAGGCAGGTTGGCGCCTACTCCTATTTCTGCCACGTCTGACGCTTCGCCAGACCTCGCCACGGAAACCAAACTGGCCCCAGATCAAGGCCCGGCTCCGAGCCTTCCAACGTGGCGAGTGGGGTCAACTGTACCAGGATGCGATCGAAGCAGTCAACACTCCCACGCCTCCACGTCACAAGCCCGACGCAACCGGGGTCATCAGCAGGGCCGAGGGCCTGGCGAAACGGGGTAGCCTACGACGCGCTGTGCTGGCGTTGGAGTCAACGCCAGTCTGCACCCCAACTCCGGAAATTCTGGAGGAGCTTCGACAGAAACACCCGCCAGCCGAATCAGGGGAGACGACGTGGCCACCCTCGCCTGAGTCAAAATTGTTCATCACCCAGGCTGACTTCGCCAAACTGTTGGGAAGGTGTGAAAATGGGGTCGGTGCTGGGCCATCGGGAACGACATTCGAACACATGCGCGACGCGGCAATCACGAATAGACGAGTTAGCACCCATCTGCACGCCTTGGTTAACACCATTTTGGGGGGCAACCTTCCAGCACCGGTGTCGGACCTACTGACAGCTTCACGGCTCATTGCCCTGGCCAAACCTGGTGGGGGGGCTCGACCAATCGCCATTGGCGAATGCATCACGCGGCTGACTGCCAAAGCAGCCCTCGCAGCCATGGGAGAGGCCGCGCGGGCCTTTTTCCTACCTCTACAGTATGGCGTAGACGTGCCTGGAGGAGCCGAGGCAGTCATCCACGTGGCACGGGCGTATCTGGACAAGCTTCCCAACAACCTCGTGCTGCAAACCGACATCTCAAATGCATTCAACAGCATTTCACGGCAAGCCATCGCGACAGCGTTACAAGGACCAGAATTGTCGCCACTACTGCCGCTGGTGAAACTGACATACGGTAACCCGTCGAAATTATTCGTCGACGCGAATTTTGGATCGGACCCACTGATCAGCGAACGGGGCGTGCGCCAAGGGGACCCACTTGGCCCACTACTGTTTGCGGCAGGTATGCACACTACACTCCGCGACACTGCTGCAGCACACCCCCAGGTGCTGTGTCTGGCATACGCCGACGACGTCACATTCCTGGGGGAGGCGACGGCTACTGTAGCAGCCTTCAACCACTTCACCGAGCAGCTGGCACACCTGGGATTACGGCATAATGCGCAGAAATGCGCAGCTTGGAGCACACAAGCAGCAGTAAAGGATCTGCTGCCGCACGACGTACCATTCTCCCAGGATGGTGTTCGCTTGCTCGGAAGCTTTGTGGGGCCTGACAGTGGGGCGTCACAGTTCCTGTCGGGTCAGCTGCAGGAGATGGCCAAACCCCTGCCACTGCTCGAGAAAGCCGACCCGCAGGTAGCCTCGTTATTACTCACCCGCTGCATTTCGAGGCGTGTGGCATACCTTACCAGAACAACACCGCTCTCCCTTTTGCCGCGAGAGACCTGGAGCCAGTGGGGGACAGACCTGCTAGCGGCCCTACTCACAGCATGCCACCTTCGCGTCCCCACCTGCCGTACCGAGCAAGCACGTGTCTGGGCGCAGGCGTCTCTGCCGCCGTCTTTGGGAGGGATAGGCATTACTGACCCGCTGGTCGAGGGTGTTTTCGGGTTCGCAGCGAGCTTCACGCAGGCGGCGCTTTTCATCGCATCACTAGACGGCGCTCCTGAGGGCGCGCTGGCGCAGGCGCGGGACCACATGCAGTTGCCCGCTGACACCACCACACCCCTTCACACGTGGCTGTTGGAGTGTGAAACAGCGTTACCCGACGATGCGCGAGAAGTCCTGGAGAAAGAACGGCTGGAGCGAACTGATGTGAGGCTCCAGCACGCATTGGCGCTAAGGGTGCATGGGAGTAGATATGCGGCGTAGGTGCAGGCGACGAGGGAGATGGCGGTGAACCCCTTGTGCGGACATACGCAGCGGATGTACTCAATGACGGGGTACGGGACTGGGGATTGGCTGACCGCTATCCCGATTGCGGCCAACAGGAGGATAGGGCCCACTCACTTTTCCAATGCCGTACGTTTCCGGCTGGCCCTCCCCTTCTCCACGCCGAAGAATTGCGACTGTGCGGACCACACGGAGATCACGGACCCCCGCCTCCCGAATCACCTTCTCCGCTGCGGCACAGGCAAGCATCGCATCAACACCCACAACGAGTTGCGCGATGCCTGTGTCAGCATGGCCCAGGACGCGGGTTTCATCGTTCACAGAGAGTCCTCAGCGCACTGCCCCGTTGAGGAACAGACGGCAGATTTTACAATGACGGACAGGAGCAGTGGGGCCGTCTATGTATGTGATGTCACCATCACCGACCCCATTAGCACAAGGGACCCGGAGGCACAGAAGGGCAGGGGCTGGGCGGCCCAGGAGCAAGCGGACAAGAAAATCCAGCACTACGCCTCCCTACCAGAGACGGTGACCTTCTTCCCCCTGGCTGTGGACACCTATGGCTGCCCGTGTGCGGAGGTACCAGCCTTTTTGAAGCTCTTAGCGGACACTGCAGCTCGGCGGCACTTCAACGCCGACTCTAAATCGTTCTATGCTGCAAAGTTCCTGCACCAGTTCAGGCAGCGCTGGTCTGTGGCCCTGCAAAGGGCCCAATCTGTAGGCCTCCTGCTCAAGCTTGGGGAGGCGGCGGCGGTTGAGAACCCGCCGGTGGGAGGAATTGGGGATGAGTTGCATCTAGGGGACTGCTTTGCAGTGATTGAGCCCCTCGTAGAGTTGTAGATCGGCGATGTTTGCAACCAGCATGCTTGTTATCTAGGCCACTATAACTTGCCTGCCTGTACTTGACTGCTATATCAATAAAAGGACCATTAGAGAGAGAGAGAGAGAGAGAGAGAGAGAGAGAGAGAGAGAGAGAGAGAGAGAGAGAGAGAGAGAGAGAGAGAGAGAGAATTCAGAATTCAAGGAGAATTTTTGGCCATGGCGCACACTGGTGTCCTGACGGAGGTGCACGGCCCATCACTATTGGCGAATGCATCATGCAACTGGCGGCAAAAGCTGCATTAACATTGATGGGAGATGCAGCACGCGGTTACTTCCTACCTCTGTAGTTCGGAGTAGCAGTAATAGGATGTGCAGAAGCGATCATCCACGCGGCTAGAACTTTCATTAACAGCAACCCTAACCACCTCGTCCTGCAGACGGACCTAGCTAATGCATTTAACGTCCCGCGTCAAGCAATAGCCATGGCATTAGAGGACCCCGCGCTCAAACCACTGCTGCCCCTCGTGCGCCTTTCATACGGCAGTCCCTCATTTCTGCACATAGACGCAAATTTCAATAGTGCGTCTTTCGTATGGCAGTGAGCGTGGCGTGCGTCAGGGTGACCCCCTGAGTCCCCTTTTATTCGTCGCTAGCATTCACTTTACGATCCGAAGTACCGCATCCGCGCATGTCTTCTGCATAGCATACGCCGACGATGTCACCTTCATCGGCGACCGGCCCTGAGCGGTAGCGGCATTCAAGCATTTCACTGACGGACTCGAACCGCTAGGCCTACATCACAACCCATCTAAGTGTATCACGTGGAGCCACGAGGTTGTGCCCCAAGATCAGTTACTAGCGGGAGTTCCATTCTGAGACAAAGGGGTGCGGATGCTTGGAAGTTACCTTGGGACGGATACGGGAGCCAATAGTTTTCTGACGGACCAGCTGCAACAATCAAAGCCCCTTAGCCTCCTCGAATAAATCGACCTACAGGTTGCATCACTTATCCTCACACGCTGTATATTGCGCCGTGTATCCTACCTGTCACGGACGATGCCATTGCATCTCCTACCCCGATCCGGCTGGCCCGACTGGGAAATAGGCCTCTTGGCAACTCTGCTCTCGGCATGCGGCACTCGGCTACCTACCAGCTAAAAGAAACGGGTCCGAGTTTGGGAACAGGCGCCACTCCCACCCTCGCTTGGGGGGATAAGTCTCACCGTCCAATCAGTTGAGGGTGTGTACGGCTTCCCGGCGAGTTTCACACAGGCGAAGCACTTACGTAAGACACTGACGCTTGTCGAAATATGTTTGACATATTTTATAACTGCTTGTAGTTGTAGTGTAGTTATTGTGCTTTGTAGGTGGTGCACCAATTCCATTTGCTTTCCTTTGCTATATGTTCCTTGAAACCTATAGTGAAACTCATTCTTCACAATCCTCTCGATACTCACCCTTGGCACAAACCTACTCGATCCCGTTGGCCTAGGCTACTAAGCCTAGGCCGTCCTATACTTCTCACCTTCTACCAAGTTCTTATTTTGATAACGCTGGCGGAGGAAGACGCTCCCGCAATCACAAGAAGCAGGATGACCCCGCCCTGAGAATACATCACGCCCTCATACCTGGTTGGAGGAGTGTGAACGGTCGCTACCAGCGGAAGCACGGAAGTTACTGCGAAGTGAGAGGAAGGAGCCGACAAACTGCAAGCTTCAGCATGCACTGGCGCTAAGTGTTCAGGGGAGCAGATACGCGGCGCAGGAGCGACGTACCCGAACGATGAGGCCCAATCCTCTGGCAGGGCACACACAACGCATGATTTCACTAACAGGATATGGGGTTGGCGACTGGGTGCTAGCCATCCCCATTGCCTTGACACGACGCCTTTGCCCAGAGCACTTCGCCAATGCCGTGCAGTTCATTCCTGGCCTCCCCTTCTCCACTCCAAAAAACTATAAATGTTCGAAGCATGTGGAGATTACTGACCCGCAGCTGCCAAACCGTTTGTTTCGCTATGGCACTAGCAAGGCATGGATCAGTACACACAATGAGCTGAGAGACGCAAACATTACCATGGCTCAGGAAGCCAGACTCATAGTCCACGGGGAATCAGCAGCGTACTGCCCTATTGAGGAACAAACTGCTGACCTAATGATTCGGGACAAGAGCAGCGGGGCAGTATGGATATGTGACGTCACGATCACGGACCCGATCAGCACAAGGGATCCCGAGGCAAGAAAAGGCAGGGGGTGGGCGGCGAGAGAACAAGCGGACAGGAAGATCAAACAGTAAAAAAACAGGCCGGACTCGGTAGGCTTCTTCCCATTAGCGGTAGAGACCTACGGCTGCCCCTGTGCGGAGGTACCAACCTTCCTGAAATTGTTAGCAGACGCTGCGGCACGGCGACACTTCAACGCCGACCCTCACTCCTTTCAAGCCGTGAAGTTACTGCACTAGTTTCGGCAACGGTGGTCAGTTGCCCTCCAGAGGGCCCAATTACTGGGGTACCTCATGAATTCTAGCTTGGCTGCAACAGCCGAGAACCCGCCTGTTGGGGGAATCAACACTGATTTGTCCCTAGGGGACTGCTTCACTGTGCTGGAACCCTTTGATGGAGAGTGTTAGGGGGTACCCCCAGGGGGGGGAGCTTTGGGTCGTAAGAAGCTTGGTAGTTAGCCGTTAGTTTGTTGTTGCTTGTATCGAGAGAGAGAAACAACCAAAAAACATAAAAAAACCACACACACATACAGGCACGTGCGCACACTCACACACACACGTACACACACATACATACACATACACACACACATACACACACACATACGCACTCACCCATCATCTCCCCCACCTCCCTTCAGAGCCTATTCTTCTCACCACCACCGTCAGAACACCATCCACACAGCCTCTTCTCACCCAGGCCCTGACTCATCCCCGTTCTCCTCATCATCGTTGTCAGACGCAGCAGGAGGCGGGAAAGAAAGGGAAGAAGGAGTGAAAGGGAAAGTGTTGGTGCAACCCTACGGTTTGTACTCGGCTTGTTGTCCGTGTGCGTGCATGTGTGTGTGTATGGAATGGTATGAGGGCATGGAATAATATATATTTCATGCTTATAATTGTGTGTGAATGTTGAGTCATGATGTCGAGTGTGTGTGTCGAGTCAATAGCGAGATATCGCTAGACGCGTGTTATGCGGTCGTTTGTGTCTCGCACGCGGTTTCTATTTTGTCCTGTGTCGAACGTTCGGCGTGTCGCAGGTGTGTGCAGAAGACCCATCAAGAACTCAAGGATGAGTTTGTGATGAAGAGCCCGAGCCTTTGTGTCAAGCCTCGAGTGATTTCGAAGCTCGCCAAAAGGGTGCACCTCAAGATATTGAAGATAGTTACATTAGTTTGTGTAGTGCAACATTTCACTTGGTGTAGGCCCTAGTGAAGGGTAGTTTCGAGACCCTTCGTGGTTGGGGACAGTGTGGCACTGTTCCACATCACTGTACCTCGGCTCTTGGGGTTTGTAGGAGCTGGGAGTCATTCCCAACTCGTAACTCTTCCTCTTCCTATCTTGTGTTCTAAGACTATGTTGCTGCCATAGTGCCGTTCGTTCAAACCGACGGTGTGTCGTCAATTCTTAATGAAAGCGTGCGATGTAAATTGCCTATTGTAGGTGACATCAAGGCGCTCCAGATCCAAGTTGAATGAAGTCATTTGAAGTTGTGAGCAGATCGCTATGAACGTTTGAAGCCGCTGTGCAGAAATCCGACTGTGCACTCTATCTTTTGTTTTAGGCACATTGGAGCCTACTGTGACTATAACAGGAAGGAGGTGGATGAGGAGGAGGAGGAGGAGGAGGAGGAGGAGGAGGAGGAGGAGGAGGAGGAGGAGGAGGAGGAGGAGGAGGAGGAGGAGGAGGAGGAGGAGGAGGAGGAGGAGGAGGAGGAGGAGGAGGAGGAGGAGGAGGAGGAGGAGGAGGAGGAGGAGGAGGAGAAGGAATGAGCTGGAGGAGGAAAGAGCTGGAGGAGGAGGGGGAGGAAGCAGGGGGGTTATGGGGTGGAGGGTGAAACCAGCGGAGGCGAGCTAGCTGATTATGCATACGGCAATGCCACGTCAGATGCCAAGGGACGAGCGGCGCGGGCGGCATTCTGTCGGCAGTTAGCAGCGGAGGAGCTACAGCGGGGTTTGGAGGAGGAGGGGTTTGTCGCAGAGATGAGGTTCGCTGGGGAAGGGAGGGAAAAGGAGGGGAAGGGGAGGGGGGGGGGGGGGGGTGGGAGGGGAATTTGAAGAGGGGTTTGATAGAGAGATGAGGTGCCTGTTGGGGTGGTGTGAAATAAGGAGGGTGAAAAGGTTTGATAGGGTGGGTGCATGAGGGGAGTTCGATGGGGAGTCACATGGTATGAGGGTAGTGACACTGAGGGGGAATATGTGGGTGACAGCAGTTTTCCGAGAGATGGAAGGTGTGGTGAGGTGCGATGGTGTATAAGTATCGCCACATCGTTCCCATCTTTTTCACACACCCCCTCATTATTAACCCTGCATCTTGTCTCCTCCTCAGACCTGGCGTTTTACCCATCGTCTGGTTTCGCCTTGTCACCATCTTTCCAGCTCACCATCTCCCCAACTCACCAACTCTCAAACTCACCATCTTCTCAACTCACCAACTCCCAAACTCACCGTTTAATCAACGCACCACCTCGGCAAACCAGCTCACCCTCGCCCCATCCCACCATCCCACTAGCACCATGCACACTGCCTTCGCGGCCTGTCTCCGGGCCGCCACTGCTGCCATCGCATCTGCCCTCCGAGACCATCCTCTGCTGCTCTCCCTCCACCTCGCCCTCACTGCCGTTGCCAAAGGCCTTCCTTAGAAGTTTCCTTTGAATCGAATCAAACAAGTGTCACTACTGCCTTTGCATCTACCCTCTGGGACCATCCCGCGCTGCTCTCTTTGCACCTTGCCCTCCGTGCTGTTGCCAAAGGCCTTCCTTGAAGGTTCCCCTTTTTGTCGTTGAGATGTTGTAAGTGGCAGCTGTGAGCATGTGGGGATGCCACCAGGGCTGACGTTTCGTTTTAGGACTCCCTGATTCCAGTAAAAAAATTGACCCTCTATTATGAGGGCACATTTTTCGCAAGGTAGCTACCCTGATAGCTCAGTGTCACACGAAGTCCAACTCTGACCGGACAGGGTTCACAGCTCAAAAACAGGGTTGCTATTAACAGTGCACTATTTTCCTAAATAAGACAAGTGCATGCAGATTCCTACTCTATCTAGTCTAGTGCACGGGCTTGTCTATGAAGTACACCTCCTCCACATCCTCATCGTCCGACAGGAATGGATTGTCCTCCACTTCCTCCTCCCCCACGATCTCCTAATCGTCGTCGAAGGCCTTTTCCACTTCATCGTCCTCCTCCTCCTCCTCCTCATCCTCATTTTCCCTGGCATTTCGAGCAGCCACATCTTCACCCTCCTTCTGCTTCCCTTTCCTCTCCCTCTCTGCTACAGCCAGCTTCAAGCTCTTCGCAGGGCGCCTAGTCCGCAAGGACCTCCACACCTCCAGTGCCTCCGGCCAGTCGATCTCATACTTGAGGAGCGATATTTGCATCAGCTCCCCCAGACGCGCGTTGCACAGCGCTCCTCGCACCCAGGACTTGATGACGTTCTGCCTGGAGAACCCCCTCTCGCACTCCACGGTGGAGAGAGGGAGCACTGCCAGCGCCTGCCACAGCAGGATGAGGTTGGGCCATCTCCTGCCAGGCACATGCGTACACTCAACACAACGGAAACAGTTAGCAATGAACAAGATTGTAAAACCCATGGACACAAAATAAAGGCTACCTCTTGGAGTCTGCGCTCCCAAGGAAGTTGGACAGGCCCTGGGTGAAGCTCTCCATCTCATGGTGTGCCTCCATGATCGCGCAGAAGGTTGGAAGCTCCCTCTCTGCTGCTTTGATGTCGAATCCCGGCAGCTTGTTGCGGAACAACTTGCTGCACCCGTTCAGCCACTCCTTACACTTCTTCTCTCGCTGGGCCTTGATCTTCGGCCACTTGCCCGCCCGGAACAGCTTCGTCGGCCCCAGCTTCCCAAGTTCATCCAGTCGGTTGGTGAGGTTGTCCACGCAGTCACGGGCGAATTTGCGGCACAGCTTCACGCAGTCTGCGTAGGTGCTTCCGTATTTGTGCCCCTTCAGCTTCCGCTCGTGCATGGTGTACAGGTGGTTGATTGGGCGCCCAGCACCGTCCACGCCGCGCACCCGGACCTGCTTGCCTCCACCCTCCTTGTGGACTTTGAGGAAGGTCACCAGCCAGCTCTTCCCTTCGCCCCCGAAAGCTTTCTCTGGCGTCAAGTAGCGCTCCACCAGGTCACTCATTGTGGACTCGATCATCTTCGCAATCTCTGTCACGTCCAGCTGTGGCAGAGCAGGGGTAGATAAGAGGGAGAAGGATGAGCAACAGTGCAGTTACGAACCTCACGTAGCAACATCATACAAACACGCGACCTCACCTCTCGTCTCTGGAAGCAGCGGTTGAGGTCGTTCATGTCCGCCAAGATGTCGGCCAAGAAAAACAAGCAGAACTGAAACTTGTAGCAGGTGACAATCTCGTACGCCTTGTGATTGTGCTCCCAGAGCAGCACGATGCAAGCGCCGAGGACCTTGCACAGCCTGGCCACCGCATCTCCTCGAGACAGCCACCGCACCGTGTGTATGCCTTGGACTTCCAGGTTGGTCTTGTAAATCACACGCTGCAGGTACTTGAACCGCTGACTCCACACGCTGGAGTTTCCGAGCAGAGTCGCCACAGTGCGCACCACCTTGTCGACCATGTCGAGATCCGGGTTTGAGTCAGCGGCGTCCTTCACAGCCAACGCCTCACTGTGTAAAGCAGGGAACAAGTATTATGGTTTGTTAGTAAACCAATCAGCGTAGATAACATGCTACAATATTGATCAACTCACATACCGATGGGCGATGCAGTGGCATGAGAACAGATGAGGGACGTGTTCACGAAGACGCCCCACCAATCCGTTCTCTCTCCCGGTCATGACCGGCGCCCCGTCCGTGCTGATGCCGACGATCTTGGACACATCGACGGCAGCGGAGCGAAGATGGTTCAGCAGCACCTCAAACAAGGACCCTGCATCACACCGCTCGACCGTCAGCAAAGTGAAAAACTCGCATGCAACTTGGCGGTTCTTCAGATATGTAAGGTACACAATCATATGTTTCCCTCGCGTGCGGTCAGTGCTCTCGTCGCACTGGATGCCCAGGAACGGTGATGCCAGGACGTGGTCCATCTGCACCCGGGTGAGGTAAGTGCTCATGCTGTGGACCATCTGCTGGAAGCCGTAGCTGCAACAAAAGACAGAGAAATTATCAGTACACGATAGTCAAGCTAGTTGTTTGACGTGCATGTTTAAATTTGCAATCAATTTGAACCGTCACTAACCGCGTGAGATAAACGCCGTACGACTACCGAGGAATGTCTGGCGTGTCCTGCTCCGCAAGATGCCGCATCAGCTTAGGAAACATGCTAATTGGTGCGTCGCACTGGCACAGGAACTGAGTCGACCGCATCAGCCGTATCGCGCGGCGGCCCTCGACGTCGGAGTTGATGAAGTCCGAAATCACCTGCTGCCCCTCGCGGATTCCCGCCGCAATCTTCATCTGGCGGTCCACCGCCGCCATGTGTGCCTCCGTATGCTCGTGCCCCCGGAACGCCTGCGTCTGCAAGTCACGGCCTCCGTCGTCTCCCTGCATGGCGTACCTCGTGTTCCCCTTACCGTACGACATGCAGATGCTGCACTTCGCGTACAGGACACCGTCCTTGGTTTTCCCAAACACAAGCCAGGAAAAGTATCCAGCCCACTTCGTCTCGTAATTAATACTCGCCTCTAGATACATCTGCTCTCGCAGCTGCGTCTTGGTGAGTGCCGGCGAGCCAGTATCCGCGCGCACCGGGATGTCACCTTCTTCCGCCAGCTCAGCTTCTTTCTATGCAGGCTCATCGGGCTTTTTCGGCGGTGGAATACGGCGGCCTCCCACCAGCAGAGTACTCTGCGCCCACTTTCCAGATCGCGCACGCTTGGGAGCGGAAGTAGCCGACGGCGGGCCAACGGACACCCGCACCGTGCTTGGAGTAAGACTCGGCGAGGGCGGTGGAGGATTTTTGCTGTAGCCAGCAACAGCCGGAGGGAGAGTGAACGGGACGGGAATAGGAGAAGCAGTAGGATTAGGGGTTACTACAAGGGCAGAATCGTGAACGGTAGACCTAGGCGATTCAGGTGTGACGGGAGCAGCCGTAGATCTAAGAAAATCTAGCCCAGAGCGGGGAGCATCCGAAGCTTTCTCCGGCTGAGACGGCGCTGTTGGTTTCGCTCTTACAGGCGGCTCGTCGGGGCCAGTGTCCGGAGCAGCTTCGTCGGCCAGCATGGCCTCCATTGGTGGCTAAACTGAACGAGAGGAAAATGAGACAATCAATGCACGTAATGGAAAGAACACACTCGTGAACAAAGGAACGTTGGCTGCTGGTATGGGGAGGGAAGGGGAGGTTGGAGATGGCGGGAGCACGAAACCACCGCGCCGCGATTCCACGGACTTGATGGCAACATTCCTCGATGAATTCGTCCTTGCATTCAAGGCCGAATTCATTCACGGACTCCTTGGCTGCCACCGCATGCTGTCAACAGGCCATTCTGGCCAATGGCAGACACATGCTGTGCACTGTGCGGTGCGCGTGGCTGCACCGTCTCATTGAGTTGGCTGCGTTGGCGTGGTTGCCAGCTGTGATGTACAGCACGTAAGTGTTGTCCTTTGTCGAAATTACGTCACTCACGGGCGCGTGAGTGACGTACCTCACATGGGGCCACTCAAAGAAATGATTACGCACAAGGGGGTTATCGAAACGAAGCTTCTAGGAAACTTCGTCCCAATACCCTCGCATTCAGGGTCCACGGAACGCATACTCTACATAGACATACTCCGCAAGTACACTACTCTGAGCCTAGTTACAAGAACTCAGAGTCCGTTAAGTAGCTACTCTGATAGGATCAGAGTTCTCAAATTACAAAACCTGTGTTTGCAGGGACCACCAAGTCAGAAGCCTGTAATCACCCTGAAATCAGGGTAATTACCCTGATATCGTCAGCCCTGCCCCCCGCACTAGGATGCCCGAAGTGTACACACTAGGATGCGAACCCGAGACCTTCGCTCTGATACCATGTCAGAATCCCAGCCACCAACCAATAGGATAAAAGGGTTTTTTTTTTGTGTAGTGGGTGATTGCGCCCATAGCCCCCCAGGCCAACATGCCTATATCCCTTCCCTAGGATCAATCAGGGATCACCAGTGTGAGAAAAGTAGAACGAGAATGAAATGACTAGGTTAAAGTTGGGTACAAATACAACCCTAGAAAGCTGTACCCTATATGTGCAACCCCACTATAGCCTACAACAGCTATGTCATACAAATCTGACACACCCCCATAGGCAAAGTGGGGGAGAAGAAGGGGTCACAAGACCAGTCAAGCAAAGCAAAGCAAAGCTCAGGGTGGATCACAAAGTCACCACACATTCCGAGCACAAGTTCAAGGCCAGACGGCCAGTTCACATGCAGGAGCACACATATATATATAAAAGGCTAAACAAGCAAGAGCAGGAGTATATGTATATGTGACAGTACAAGCAAGGTCAAGAAGCGAGCAAGTGAGGCAAGACAGGCACAAGACCAGGCTGAGTACAGAAGCGCTGATGATCACAAGGCGCAAGTGCCTTAGTGAAGATATCAGCAGTGTTGGCCTCAGAGGCCACGTACGCAAGTCGCAACTGACCACGCTGCTGCAACGAGCAAGAAAGTAGCGGAGAGTAATGTGCTTCGTTCTGTGCTCCAGGCACTGGTCCTGACACAAGGCCAGCATGGCCTTGTTGTCTACGTACAGCACTGGAGGAGAACGAGGCGACTCTCCAAGGTCAGTCAGCAGGTAGGTGAGCCAACGAAGCTCCTGAGCAGCCATGGCTCCGGCGTAGATCTCAGCCTCACAACTGGAGTCAAGAACAGAAGACGAGCGAGTAGCCCGCCACGAAACAGAGCCGGAACCAAGGCTGAAGGTGTAACCTTGTGACGACCGCTGTGTAGCCGAGTCGTCAGCCCAAGAAGCGTCTGCGTGCCCAGTGAGGACCACTGGACTCTGCCCTCCAAGCACTAGCCCCATGCCCGACGTACTGCACAAGTAGCGCAACACCCTCTTCGCTGCAGCCATGTGCTCCGGTCTGTGTCTCCCAGGAGCAACATAGCGTGCAAGAATGCTAAGAGGGTATGCAAGGTCAGGTCGTGTGCAGGTCATCAGGTACATGAGGCAGCCAACAAGCTCTCAGTACGGGCCACTCGACTCTACGGACTCATCCGAAGGCAGAGCTGAGAGCGAGTGGCGAGTAGGCGAGGAGTGGCCTGAGGCGAGGAGTGCGTGCAGCCGAAGCGCTGAAGGACCTGCTGCACCATGTGTGACTGAGTCAGGGTAATGGTGCGGCGTGCTCTGTCCCGGGTGATCTGCAAGCCAAGGTAGATACGCAGTTCACCCAGGTCTGTGCACGTGTGTCTCTTCTGCAGCTCGGACTTCACATGGGCGAGTCCAGCAGTGTCAGCAGTGGCAAAGACCAAGTCGTCGATGTACACAAGGATGTAGAACGGCGGCAGAGAAGTGTCGGTGCGTAGAAACAGCGACGGGTCAGCAGTAGAGGGAGCAAACCCAAGAGCCGCAAGCGTAGTCCTCAGTGTGTCATGCCACTCGGGCGGTGCCTGGCGGAGACCGTAGACTGGCCGTCAGAGGCTCCACTGGGTGCCAGGAGGGAAAGTCCCAGTGAAGCCAGGTGGACGGCGCAGCCACATCTCCTCGTGCAGGCTACCCTACAAGTAATCAGTGCTGAAGTCAAGGGAGTGAAGCTCGTAGTCACGCTGAGCGGCTATGTGTAGCAGCACCCGAAGAGTGGTCATCTTCGGGGTGGGAGAGAAGGTCTGAAAGTAGTCAACTCCCTGCCACTGATTGAAGCCACGAGCAACGTACCGCGCCTTGAAGACAGGTGGAGAACCTAGCGGCCGCTTCACCCTGAAGATCCACATGCCACTGACGATGTTCGCCCCAGGAGGGGGAACTTCGTCAACGTAGGTGCCTGTGGACTTCTAGGAAGCCATATCTGCATCCATAGCTGCCTGCCACTGAGAGGAGTAGGGACCCTCTACGGCCTCCGCGTAAGAGCGCGGAGTCGGGATGTCGAGTGCATCCGGGTCTCCCTCAGGGGTAAGCAGTACGGACAGGAGATGAGGTGAAGCAGCAGCCAGACACTGGAACTCCTCCTGCCTGTCCTCAAGGACGTCCGTGCCAAGAGCACACTCACCCCCGACGGACGGAGGACAGACAGACGCAGACTCAGCAACAAGACTAGCAGCGTAGTCTAGTCGACAGCAAGCAGCAAAGTTGATGAGCTCCGCAACAAGAGCAGACGCAGCAGTGGAGTCAAAGAAGGGGCCAATGACGACAGTAGCAAGGAGACGCGTGACAGTAGGACTGGCAGCACGAAGAGAGTCCGACTCCGGGTCGGCAAGCGCAGGAAGAGAGGACTCAAGAGGAGACACCAAAGGGGCACGCAGACGAGCAGTGGACGGACGCAGAGACATCCGGTGCGTGCCAGGGACAGGAGGAGGACGCTGACGCGAACCGCGACCACTAGTGCGAGTAGTACAAACAGGCGATGCAAGACGAGACGCAAGCTCACGACGCTCAGCATGACCTCCAGTAGGACCAGTGTACGGAGAAGGAGCAGGCAGTGGGGAGGCCGGCGGTAACTGTGACTGTGACTGGACAGGCTGTGGACACTCTAAGGGAGGAGGAAGACCAAGAGCCTGCTGAAGGAGCGGAACAAAGTACGACCTAGGCCGCGCGGTGACTCCAGACACAGCAAGGACAGCACCAGCACCCCCAGCGGCAGCACCAACGCCAACAGCACCTCCAGCACCATTCGCAGCAGGACCTCCGCTAGGACTGACAGCAGTAGTCTTAGCGCCAACACCCTCAGCAGCACCGGCTCCAGTCGCACTCGCAGGTACAGCAGCTCCAGCAGTACGCCTCTAGCGCCGGGCAAACCACTCGCGCAGCACAAGGGGACAGCTTGTCCGGAGACAAGTCGCGGACAAACGCCCGAGATCCCCAGACACGGAACGCAGACGCATCGCCTACCTTCCCCATCCACAGCAGAGCTGGGGAGGTCTCCGGCATGGAGACCCTGGGGTGAAGGTTGATCTGATGCGCCGCATACCGAATCGCAAACGGCCACAGAAAATGGGGGGCAGCCGCATGCATCATGGACGTACGAGCGGCGTCCATGACCATGCCAATGCGGCGCTCAGCAATCCCATTTTGCTGTGGAGAGTCCGGAAGCATAAAGGTATGGCGGATGCCTGGCGCACGGCAGTAGGCTCGCAGAAGGCCAGAGGAGAACTCTCCGCCTCGGTCAGAGTGCAGACGAAGAACAGGAAAGTCCGAGCCAAAGCTCCTCCTGAGCTGGAGACGAGCTGCGCGGATCCAATCGATCAACACCTCAGTGACATCACCCTTGCTGCGCAAGGGGAAGACTGTGGTGTAACGCGAGTAGTCGTCAACCACCAGCAGGAAGTAGCGCTTGTGACCCTGTCCACGGACGCGGGCCGGGCCTCACACGTCCCTGTGAAGCGTCTGCAGCGGGGCCTCTGTCGGGGGAAACTGAGAGGAGTGAGGGGCAGCCCGGAGCCGCCCCTCGACACAGGGGACACAGGAAGGACCAGGCGCTGGAGGAAGGGGAGGGAGGGGCCGGGGAAGACTAGAGCCAAGGACATGGAAAGCCATGCCTCGGAGACGAGGCAGGGAGGGGTGACCAAGACTGTGGTGCCACAGAAGAGTCTCGTGAGACAGGAGGCGACACGAGCAGGGGGCAGACTCAGGACCAGACCTGGATGCTGCAGCAAACACCTGACCCGACACAGCTACCTGGCCAGACACAGGGACAGGAGGAGACTCAGTGGTCAGGGTGTAGAGGCTCGACCCTGACCGACGCGTAAACGTGGCCAGGTGCCTGCTTGTGCGAGCGTCTGAGCAGTGGGTCACCCGCTTACTCGCAGGAGTAAAGTGGTGAACCCCCGCATCCTGTAGGTCAGCACCACTCACCAAGTTTGTAGAGAACGAGGGGAGGTAAAGACCAGACAAGGTGCCAGAGGGGGCAGCCGTACACGGGAGGACAGTGGAGAAGTGAGAGAGGACAGGACCCCCAGAGGGGTCTGCCAGGGAGACTGCAACCGGCCGACCAAGCGGCGTGAGTGTGGTGCGGTCTCGAAAGAAGGAGCGAGAAGCCCCAGAGTCAAGTGTGAAGGTGAGGGAGGCCGAAGCCGACGCGGTACCTGAGAGCGCAGACTCACCAGCACCTGAGGACGCAGACGCACTGGCACCTAGAGCAGCAGCCTCACCAGCACCTAGAGCAGCAGTCTCAATGCCCGGATCGAGTGAGAAACATCGGTAACAGTCACCCTCATCACTAATAGTCACAGCATACATTGCAGCAAGGATAGCATCAAAGTCAAGATCATAGATGGCTACACCTGCCCGTGACAGCTCTCCCCAGCGGGGGACCTCAAGAGCCTCCGGGAACTGGTGATGCCAAGCGTGCGTCAGGCGGCCAAAGCAGCGCTGGGTGGGGTGGGCACCCCCACACTGCTCACCCGCGCGGTCGTCGGTGCACGGACCAAAACCCCCACCACGCTGACGCTGCGCGTACCACTCACGGAGCTGCTGAGGGGGGGGGATGTCCCGAGACCGGTGCTGCTGCTGCTGCTGCTGCTGCTGCTGGCGTTGACCACCATCGGAGCCGCTCCGCTACGAAGCACCACCGCGACCAGCTCCACCTCCTCCACCGCCGCCTCCTCCACCTCCGCCACTACCGCCGCCTCCGCTCCCACCGCTACTACCTCCGCCGCCTCCGCCTCCACTGCTGCCACCAACACCTCCACCCCCGCTACCACTCCCACCGCCACCCCCACTCCCTCCGCTGCCTCCACCGCCACCTCCACCACCCCCGCTAGCTCCACCCGCGCCCTTGCCCCCCTTGCCCTTGCCAGAGCGGCGTCTCCCGCTAGGGGCAGACGCCGCACCGACCGACTCAAGACCAACGAGGTCGGCCGCAACAGCAGAGGTGACACAGGGCAAAAGGGGGGAAGGGGAACACCCCTCAAATATGGGGGTGCGAGGGTCACCACGAGAGGCTCCTAGAGCGACTATGCTCTTCTCCGCTGCTAGGAGGGCCTTCTCTAGGAGGTCAACAGTGAGAGTGGTGGGACAGACTGAGAGGAAGTGGTCCCTGACTACACGAAGGGAGTCAGGGAGGCGGGTGACTATGTAATAGAGAGTGATGTACATGGGGGGGGGGGGGGGGGGGGGGGTGTTCTTAGCGCAGAACTCAGCAGGAAGCGCAGCGCGGTAGCGAGTGTCACTAATGCGGAGGTGCGTAATGAGGTCAGCGACTGTGGGAAAGGCAGCAAGGTCAGGAAAGAGGTAGGTAGCATGAGGCGGCTCAGTGCAGCAGTGGCAGGGGAAGAGTAGCGCGCAACTACAGCGTCGTACAAGGTCTGAGCACTCTTGTACTGACTAAAGTGCGCGCGCTTAGTGGTAGGCAGGTGGCGACGCACAGCAAGACGTGCAGCAGCTTCACGCGTGGCCCACTGAGAGCGAACAGTGGCGTCAGCATCAGCAGCAGGGGCAGGAGAGGCGCCAGAGGTGAGGTCAAAGAGAGAGAGACCGTCTGCCCTATCGCACTGTAAGTACAGCTGCAGGTCGTCGACCCAGACGTCAAAGTCAATGGCTCGACCCTTAGCGTCAAAAGCGAGGACACTAGGGGTAGCCATGACAACAGTAGACCAGCAGTGCAAGCAGTGGGGAAAGGGCAGTGCAGCGACAGAGGTGCTGTTCTCACCAGACAGTGCTGCGCGGGCGGCTCGGCGGAAGAGCGGCTGGGCGGTACGACGGCTCGACTGCTGGGCGGCTCGGCTGCACGGCGGCTGGGCGGCTCGGTCGCAGGGCGACCCGGCGGCTCGGCTGCTCTACTGCTAGGCGGCTCGGTTGTGCTGCTGCAAGGCGGCGCGGCGGTCGGCGGCTCGGTTGGGTGAGGCGGCTCGGGCGGCGGGCGGCGCTGCAGTAGTTGAAGGCGGCGGGGCCGCAACTGAGGGCGGTGGGGCCGCAAGTGAGGGCGGCGGGGCCGCAGGTGAGGGCGGCGACGGGCCGCAAGTGAAGGCGGCTGCGGGGCCGCAACGGAGGGCGGCGGGGCCGCAAGTGAGGGCGGCGGGGCCGCAGGTGAGGGCGGCAGGGCCACAACTGAGGGCGCCGGAGCCGCAAGTGAGGGCGGCGGGGCCAAAGGTGAGGGCGGCGACGGGCCGCAGGTGAGGGCGGCGACGGGGCCGCAGCTGAGGGCGGCGTCGGGGCCGCAAGTGAGGGCAGTGACGGGCCGCAGGTGAGGGCGGCGACGAGGCCGCAGATGAGAGCGGCGACGAGGCCGCAAGTGAGGGCGGCGACGGGCCGCAGGTGAGGGCGGCGACGGGGCCGCAGCTGAGGGCTGCGACGGGGCCGCAGGTGAGGGCGGCGGGGCCGCAACTGAGGGTGGCGGGGCCGCAAGTGAGGTCGGCGGGGCCGCAAGGGAGGGCGGCGACGGGCCGCAGGTGAGGGCGGCGACGGGGCCGCAACCGAGGGCGGCGACGGGCCGCAAGTGAGGGTGGCGGGGCCGCAATTGAGGGCGGCGGGGCCGCAAGGGAGGGCGGCGGGGCCGCAAGGGAGGCCGCTAGGGCGGCTCGACGAAGGTAGAGAGGGGAGCGCGATTCAAGGAGCGCGCTCCGGGCAGGAAAAAAAAAATTCGATGTGGTGGGCCCTAGGCACAGTTCCCTCGAGGGAACCTGCTCGATACCATGAGAAAAGTAGAACGAGAATGAAATGACTAAGTGAAAGTTGGGTACAAATACAACCCTAGAAAGCTGTACCCCATATGTGCAACCCCACTATAGCCTACAACAGCTATGTCATACAAATCTGACACAGTGGACCTCTAACAACAGGATAGCTATATATCCGATTACTGTGCTAAATGTTTGACAGACAACCAAGTGAAATCACAGGTATTTAAAAATCCCTGTCTATGATAGCAAATAAACTCCCAAATAATAAAAAAGGCCATTAATGTAATATTTGTATTCAATATCATACACCTTCGGAACATTATATGAGTAATCACTAATACCTATATGTCAACAATATATGATATAGCCTGTGTAGGCTGTATTGGGGTAGACAATAGGGGGTACAGCTTTTCTAGGGTTTCATACTTGTACCTTTCTCATTCCTAGTCAATTCATTCCTCGTTCTTATTCTCACATGGTATTAGAGCAGAATCGTTCCTAGGGCCCACCGAACGTTCCGCCCTGCCCAAACTGATTTTTTTTTTTTAGCTGCCCCTGCAGCCGCGCTGCCCTTGCAGCCCACGTGCTGCCCCTGCGAACGTGTCTGCCCCTGCAGCCGTGCCTGCACCTGCAGCTGTGCCTGCCTCTGTAGCCCGTGGGAGCTGCCTCTGCAGCCCACGCGCCGCCCTCCCAAGCAGCTGTGGCTGCCCCAGCAGCCGTGCCTGCCCTTGCATCCGTGCCTACCCCTGCAGCCCGTGGGCGCTGCCTCTGCAGCCGTGCCTGCCCCTGCAGCCCGTGGGCGCTGCCTCTGCAGCCGTGCCTGCCTCGGCAGCCCGTGGGCGCTGCCCCTGCACCCGTGCCTGCCTCTGCAGCCCGTGGGAGCTGCCTCTGCAGCCCGCGCGCCGCCCTCAACCCTGCTCGTCGCGACGCCCCTACGGGACCCGCGCGACGTCCTTCCTCTGCTCGTGGCGGCGCCCCCTGGGCACCGTCCCTGCTCGTCGCGGCGCCCCCGGGGCGTCGCCCCTGCTCGTCGCAGTGCCCCCTGGGCGTCGTCCTTCCTCGTCGCGACGCCCCTGGGGCGCCGTCCCTGCTCATCGCAACGCCCACGGGGCGTCGCCCCTGCTCGTCCCGACGCCCCCGGGGCGCCGTCCCTGCTCGTTGCAACGCCCCCGGGGCGTCACCCCTGCTCGTCGAGGCGCCCCTTGGGCGGCGTTCCTGTTCGTCGCGGCGCCCCCTGCGCGTCTTCCCTGCTCGTCGCGGCGCCCTCGTGGCGCCTTCCCTTCTCGTCGCGGTGCCCCCGGGGCGCCTTCCCTACTCATCGCGGAGCTCCCGAGGCGCCTTCCCTGCTTGTCGCGGCGCCTCCGGGGCGCCTTTCCTGCTCGTCGCGGCGCCCCCGGGGCGTCGCCCCTACTTGTCGCGGCGCCCCCCCTGCAGCAGCTGCCTCGGAGCCCCGCCCTGCAGCAGCTGCCGCGGAGCCCCCTGCCGCTGTCGCGGCCCCGCCCTGCAGCTGTCCCGGCCCCACCGTCGCCGCCGTCGTGCGCCTACCCTGCTCGCCCGGCGAGCGACTGCCCTTCCCGCCACTGGTGAGCACTTGCCCTACACGCGCTTCCTGCGCGCCTGCCTTACTAGCGCGCTGCCACACTGCCCTGCCTATGCTGCTAATACTGTTGCTACTACTGCTACTGCTGTTACTGCTGCTAGTGCTGCTGCTACTGCTACTCCTGCTACTGCTGCTCCTGGCGGTGGCCAGATGCAACTCCAGCAACGTCCGCGTGAGTCCCTCACGCCCTAGCACCTACGTGAGTGGTACGCTAGTTGGGGTTGTAGGGGTGGCCGCGCTGCTACTGCTGCTACAGCTGTTACTGCTGCTACTGCGGCTACTACTACTACTGCTGCTCCTGGCGGTGGCCAGATGCAGCTCCAGCAACGTCCACATGAGTCCCTCACGCCCCAGCAGCTTCGTGAGTGGTACGCTAGTTGGGGTTGTAGGGGTGGCCGCGCTGCTACTACTGCTACTACTGCTGTTACTGCTGCTACTGCGGCTACTACTGCTACTGCTGCTCCTAGCAGTGGCCAGATGCAGCTCCAGCGACGTCCCCGTGAGTCCCTCATGCCCCAGCTGCTTCGTGAGTGGTACGCTAGTTAGGGTTGTAGGGGTGGCCGTGGTGGGATTCGCCCTGGAGCGGGTCGTTCGGGAGCTTCTTGTAGTGACCAGGTGCAGCTGCAGCAGCGTCCGCGCGCGGTCTTTTCGCCCCAGCACCTTCGTGAGTGGTACGCTCAAAGTGGAGGGTCACGGAGTACTGCTCGCTGCCCGTACGTCATTCGCACTGGTGCTCGGGCTGGTCAGCCTTGCGGGACGATTGGTCACACAGAGTCCCGCTGCTTCTCCCGTCTGAGCGACGCCTGGCGTACAGAGTTTGGCGACGCGGCTGAGATCCCCGACTGGGTGGAGCTGCTTAGGCAGAGGGTAGATATCTTTGCTATTGACTATGATACTATCCTCACTGCCAAGTATGCATTGCCTACTAGTGCTGAGGGTGCCTGTTACCTGTGTGTGCCGCCTGACCCAGGTATAGAGTCTGCTGCTCTAGATACTGGTGAGGTTGCTGCTCTAGGTGTTGGTGCGTCTCCTGCTCCAGGTGCCGGTTAGGCTACTGCTCTAGGCGCTAGGGAGTCCACTCCCCCAGGTGCTGGTGAGTCTGCTCTCTCTGGTACTGCGCCTACTGCGGCCTTGCACACTTTCACCCTTCACCCTGCGACTGCACCACACTCTCGCTGCTCAGTCGGCCAGTGGCAGTCTCTCTGGCTGACCCCTCTTGGGGTCCGGTCCTTGCACACTCCTCCACGGTTCTGCCGTGTTCGGCGGTCCCGTCTGGCTCTCTGTCTAGCCTCCACCTCCCCTCGTTCTCCACGAACTTGGTGAGTGGAGCTGACCTTCAGGACGCGTGGGTTGACCAGTTCACTCCTGGAGGTCAGCGGGTGACCCACTGTTTGTGTACTCGCACGGGCCGGCACGTGGCCACGCTCACTCGTCAGCCTGGGTCGAGCCTGTACACCTTGTCTACCGTAACTCTGGTGCTACTAGGGGTGCTGAGCCTGCGGGTGCCGGGTCTGGGGGTGCTGAGCCTGAGCCTGCAGAGCCTAGGGGTGCTGAGTTTGGGGGTGCTGCGCCTGGGGGTACTGAGTCTAGGGGTGCTGAGCCTGGGAGTGCTGAGTCTGGGGGTGCGGAGCCTGACGGTGCTGAGCCTGCGCGTGTGGAGTCTGGAGGTGCTGCGCCTGGAGGTCCTTTGGGTGCTTCGTCCCTACGGGAAACACTCTCTCCACAGCAGCTGCGCAAGTGGTTTTCTCGCCGCTGGAGCCGTGCTACTGGAGTTGGTGGTGCTACGGGCGCTGGAGGTCTTGCTGCTGCTGGAGCTGCTGGGGGTTCTGGAGCCACTGGTCCCGGAGGTGCTCGTACTAGAGGTACTGGAGCTGCTGGGGCTTGAGCTGCTGGAGGTGCTGGAGCTGACGGTACTACTGGACCAGGTGCTACTGGAGGTGCTGGAGCTGACGGTACTAATGGACCAGGTGCTACTGGAGGTGCTGGCCCAAGCGCTGCTGGAGCTGCTAGGGCTTCTGGTGGTCCTGCTGGAGCTGAAGGTGCTGGAGCTGGAGGTGCTGCTGGAGCCGGTGCTCCTGGGGGTGCTGGAGTTGGCGCTTCTAGTGCTGCTGGAGGTGCTGCCACTTGGGGTGTTGGTGCTGTCCCTGCTAGTTCTGGAGGAGCTGCGCGGCCGCGGCCGTAGTACGTTTTGCTCTTTCAGCAGGTTCTTGGTCTTTCGCCTTCTCTTGGTCCTGCTCCTTCCTTAGAGTGTCCACGGCCGGTCCAGTCGCAGTCACAGTTACAGCCCGCCTCCACACTGCCTGCTCCTTCTCCTTACACTGGTCCGACCGGAGGTCTTACTGAGCATCGTGAGCCTGCGTCTCATCCTACGTCGCCTGTTCGTGCTGCTTGCACTGGTCGTCGTGGTTCGCCTCAGCATCCTCCTCTTGTCCCTGGCACGCACCAGATGGCTCTGCGTCCGTCCACTGCACCGCAGCGTGTCCCTCTGCCGTCTCCTCCTGCGTCCTCTCTTCCTGCCCTTGCTGACCCGGAGTCGGACTCCCTTCGTGCTACTAGTCCTACTATCACGCGTCTCCTGGCGACTGATGTCACTGACCCTTCCTTTGTATCCAATGCTGCGTCTGCCTTAGATGCTGAGCTTGTCAACTTTGCTGCTCACTGTCGTCTAGACTACACCGCGAGTCTTGTTGCTGAGTCTGAATTTGTCTATCCTCCATCCGTCAGGGGTGGGGTGTGTGTGCTCTTGGCACGGACGTACTTGAGGACAGGCAGGAGGACTTTGAGTGCTTTGCAGCCGTTGTACCTCATCTCGTCTCCATGCTGATTGCACCTGAGGGAGACCCGGATGCACCAGACATCCCGACCCAGCGCTCTTACGCAGAGGCGATAGAGGGTCCCTACTCCTCTCAATGGCACACAGCCATGGACGCAGAGATGGCATCCTTGAAGTCCACAGGCACCTATGTCGACGAGGTTCCCCTTCCTGGAGCGAACATCGTCAGTGGTATATGGATTTTCTGGGTGAAGCGGCCACCGGGTTCTCGGCCTATCTTCAAGGCGCGTTACGTTGCTCGAGGCTTCAATCAGCGAGAGGGAGTTGACTTCTTCGAGACCTTCTCCCCGACCCCGAAGATGACCACTCTTCAGGTTCTGCTGCATGTCGCTGCTCAGCGTGACTACGAGCTTCACTCTCTTGACTTCAGCACTGCTTTCCTACAGGGCAGCCTGCAAGAGGAGATCTGGCTGCGCCGCCCTCCTGGCTTCACTGGGTCGTTCCCTCTTGGTACCCAGTGGAGCCTCTGGCGGCCGGTCTATGGTCTCCGCCAGGCGCCACGTGAGTGGCACGACACACTGAGAACTACACTTGCGGCTCTTGGGTTCGCGCCTTCTACTGCTGACATGTCGCTCTTTCTGCGCACCGACACTTCGCTGCCATGGTTCTACATCCTCGTATACGTCGACGACTTGGTCTTTGCCACTGCTGACACTGAGGGACTCGCCGACGTGAAGTTGGAGCTGCAGAAGAGACAGACATGCATACACCTGGGTGAACGGAGTGTCAGAAGTACGAGGAAAAGTTTAGAAACCAAAAGAGGGGTTTGCAATAGCAGCAGTTGAGATACATATAGGAAACCCTAATTGGGTTGTACTCGCTATAGAGTACCCCACTGCAGGCTAGACAATTACATCATTATGACACACCCCCATAGCCAAAGTGGGGTGTAATCAACACAACAAGCAGTCATAAAATAGTTCACAAGCCCAAGTAAAGCTAGAGGTAGTCACAGAGGGCATGTGAGGAGGAGGAGGGACTGTGAGAGGAGAGGAGATGGGAGGCGACGGCGGAAGCTACAGACATGAGCTGCTGGCTCAGTGGCTACCAAAGCAATGGCCCGGACTACGGGAGTAACTGGCTCCGCGGAGATTGTAGCCTCCTGACTGGAGCAACTGACCCACAGGCGACTGGCGACTACCGGAGATTGTAGCCTCTGGACTACAGGTGCTGCTGGCGACACGACTGCGACCTCCGCTCAACCTCCGCCAGCTGCCCCACACCCCTAGCACACACCCCCTGCTGCACCCCTAGCTCCACTCCCACGTGACCCCCCCTAGCACCACTCCTTCGGCTCCCACACACCCACCCCCTTGAGTGGCAGCTGCACTAGCGGGAGACGGAGGAGGAGGAGGAGTAGGGGACGGCGCACACAACCGGCACCCCCACAACCGCCACCCCCACACTCCCCACCCCCAAACCCTAAAACGGGTGGCACGGGGCAGGAGCGCAGGGGACGGCGCGCGGCCCCCAGGGCGCCACCACGGAGAAGCAAGTGGGGTCACGCACGGTTCCAGGGGTGACGCGCGGCTCCCAGGGCACCACCACGGGGCAGCGGGGGGCCGCGCGCGGCTCCCCAGGGCGCCGCGACGAGGTTGCGGGGGGGGTCGCGTACGGCTCCAGGGGTGGCGCGTGGGTCCCCGGGGGCGACGCAAGGGTCGACGGGGGTGGCGCACAGGTCCCCTGAGGCGACGCGAGGGTCGACGGGGTGGGCGAGCAGGTCCAGCGGGGCCAGCGCGCTAGGAAGAAAAGGGGCCGCGCGCCTCGGGGTGCGCGCCAGAGAGCAAATCGTCGCGCGCCCCCGCACGCCATGGGGCGTGCGACAGATCGAGTAGCAACGGAAGCAGGTTGGTGGGCCCACACGCCAAGGAAGGACATGCTCTGATAGCATGTCAGAAGTACGAGAACAAGTTTAGAAACAGAAAGAGGGGATTGCACTAGCAGCAGTTGAGATACATATAGGAAACCCTAATTGGGTTTTACTCGCTATAGAGTACCCCACTTCAGGCTAGACAATTACATCATTCTGACACGGCGCAGCTATCTTGGCTTGCAGATCATCCGGGACAGAGCACGGCGCACCATTACCTTGACTCAGTCACACATGGTGCAGCAGGTCCTTCAGCGCTTTGACTTCACGTACCCCTCGCCTCAGGCCACTCCTCTATTTACTCGCCACTCGCTCTCAGCTCTGCCTTCGGATGAGTCCGTAGAGCCGAGTGGCCCGTACCCAGAGCTTGTTGGCTGCCTCATGTACCTAATGACCTACACTCGACCTGACCTGGCATACCCTCTTAGCATCTTGACACGCTATGTTGCTCCTGGGAGACACCGACCGGAGCGCATGGCTGCAGCGAAGAGGGTGTTGCGCTACATGTGCAGTACGTCGGGCATGGGGCTCGTGCTTAGAGGACGGGCTCGAGTTGTCCTCACTGGTTACGCAGACGCTTCTTGGGTTGACGACTTGGCTACGCAGTGGTCGTCACAGGGTTACACCTTCAGCCTTGGTTTCGGCTCTGTTTTGTGGTGGTCTACCTGCTCGTCTTCTGTTCTCAGCTCCTATTGTGAGGCTGAGATCTACGCTGGGGCCATGGCTGCATAGGAGTTATGCTGGCTCACCTACCTGCTGACTGACTTGGGAGAGGCGCCTCGTTCTCCTCCAGTTCTTTACGTAGACAACAAGGCCATGCTGGCCTTGTGTCGGGAGCACAGACTGGATCACAGAATGAAACACATTGCTCTGTGCTACTTCCTTGCTCGAGAGTTGCAGCAGCGTGGTCAGCTTCGTCTTGCTTACGTGGCCTCTGAGGCCAACACTGCTGATATCTTCACCAAGGCACTTCAGCCTTGTGATCATCATCGTGTCTGTACTGTTCTAGGTCTTGTGCCTACCGGGCCTCACTTGCTTACCTCTTGACTTTGCTTGTACTGTGATCTATATATACATGCTCCTGCATGCTTACCTTTTTTAGGTTGTGATCACTGTCTTGCTTGTTCACTTTGATGTATAATCATGCATGTGAACTGGCCTTGTGGCCTTTGAACCTGTGCTCGGAATGTGTGGTGACGTTGTGATCCACCCTGAGCTTGCTTTGCTTTGCTTGAAGTGGTAAAAAAGGCATCCACACGTTGGCGAGCTGACATGTTGCGGCTTGCGTACGTGGCCTCTGAGGCCAACACTGCTGATGTCTTCACCAAGGCACTTGCGCTTTGTGATCATCAGCGCTTCTGCACTCAGCTTGGACTTGTACCTGTCCTACATCACTTGCTCACCTCTTGACCTTGCTTGTACTCTTGCATATATATATACCTGCTCTTTCTTGTTTAGTCTTATATATATATGTCTCATCTTGCATGTAAACTGGCCTAGTGGCCTTGACTTTGTGCTCGGACTATGTGGTGACTTTGTGATCCACCCTGAGCTTTGCTTTGCTTTGCTTGACTGGTCTTGTGACCCCTTGTTCTCCCCCACTTTGCCTATGGGGGTGTGTCAGAACATTATAGCTTATGCTTTTGTGTAGGCGGGTATCCCATAGGGGGTACAACCCAATTAGGGTTGGTACTTGTACTCACACATTTCATAGTTCATTCATTCGCGTTCTCTCTTTTCACAGCTGGGTCGTGCGTGGATTCGACCAGGAGCAAGGACGAGACTTCACCGAGACATTCGCCCCAGTTAGTCGACATACCTCTCTCCGAATCCTTCTCGCCGTCGTCGCCATGAAGAAGAAGAAGCTGCGACAAATTGATGTCGCCAATGCATTCCTCTACGCACCCGTCGACGCCGAAATCTTCGTCGAACTCCCACACGGTACCCATGGAAACCCCAATCAGGTTTGTCAGCTACTGAAATCTCTCTACGGAATCAAACAAGCACCGCGGCTGTGGCAACAGCACCTACATACCCGCCTCACTCGCATCGGATTCCGTCAACTACCTCACGACCAAGGGATGTACCGACTCAGCAAAGACGCAGACTACATCCTGCTGATCGTCTATGTCGACGACTTGCTCTACATCGGCTCCACCGACGACGTCACCACCTGGTTCGAAGGGGAGGTGCAGAAGGACCTCACGCTCACGGTCTCTTCTACCGTCACGCAGTACCTCGGGCTCAACATCCGCGAAGAAGAAAATGCGATCTATCTAAGCACCGAGAAATACGCCGACACGATCGCCAAGCGTTTTGTGACGGAAGTGAACAGGAATGAGATGAACTAGCAGTGAAATGAGTACAAATGGTAAACCCTAGAATTGTGTACCCCCTATAGGCTAACCCACTGTAGCCTACACAAGCATAACATTTATAATGTTTGACACACCCCCATAGGCAAAGTGGGGGAGAACAAGGGGTCACAAGACCAGTCAAGCAAAGCAAAGCAAGCTCAGGGTGGATCACAAAGTCACCACACAGTCCGAGCACAAGAGCAGGGCCAGAGGCCAGTTCACATGCAGGAGTACAGACATATATATAAAACTAGACAAGCAAGAGCAGGTATATATATATGTCACAGTACAAGTAAAGTCAAGAGGAGAGCAAGTGAGGCAAGACAGGCACAAGACCCAGCTGGGTGCAAAAGCGCTGATGGTCACAAGGCGCGAGTGCCTTGGTGAACACATCAGCAGTGTTGGCCTCAGAGGCCACGTACGCAAGTCGCAACTGACCACGCTGCTGCAGCTCACGAGCAAGGAAGTAGCGGAGAGCAATGTGCTTCGTTCTGTGCTCCAAGCGCTGCTCTCGACACAAGGCCAGCATGGCCTTGTTGTCTACGTACAGGACTGGAGGAGAACGAGGCGGCTCTCCAAGGTCAGTCAGCAGGTAGGTGAGCCAGCGAAGCTCCTGTGCAGCCATGGCCCCGGCGTAGATCTCAGCCTCACAGCTGGAGCCGAGAACCGAAGACGAACGAGTAGACCGCCAAGAGACAGAGCCGGAACCAAGACTGAAGGTGTAACCCTGTGACGACCGCTGCGTAGCCTGGTCGTCAGCCCAAGAAGCGTCCGCGTGGCCTGTAAGGACCACTGGACTCCGCCCTCCAAGCACTAGCCCCATGCCCGACGTACTGCACAGGTAGCGCAATACCCTCTTCGCTGCAGCCATGTGCTCTGGTCGGTGTCTCCCAGGAGCAACATAGCGTGCAAGAATGCTCAGAGGGTATGCAAGGTCAGGTCGTGTGCAGGTCATCAGGTACATGAGGCAGCCAACAAGCTCTGGGTACGGGCCACTCGACTCTACGGACTCATCCGAAGGCAGAGCTGAGAGCGAGTGACGAGTAGACAGAGGAGTGGCCTGAGGCGAGGAGTACGTGAAGCCAAAGCGCTGAAGGACCTGCTGCACCATGTGTGACTGAGTCAAGGTAATGGTGCGGCGTGCTCTGTCCCGAGTGATCTGCAAGCCAAGGTAGCTGCGCAGTTCACCCAGGTCTGTGCACGTGTGTCTCTTCAGCAGCTCGGACTTCACGTAGGCGAGTCCAGCAGTGTCCGCTGTGGCAAAGACCAAGTCGTCGACGTACACGAGGATGTAGAACGGCGGCAGGGAAGTGTCGGTGCGAAGAAACAGCGACGGGTCAGCAGTAGAAGGAGCAAACCCAAGAGCCGCAAGCGTAGTCCTCAGTGTGTCGTGCCACTCACGCGGTGCCTGGCGGAGACTGTAGACTGGCCGTCGGAGGCTCCACTGGGTGCCAGGAGGGAAAGTCCCAGTGAAGCCAGGCGGACGGCGCAGCCAGATCTCCTCGTGCAGGCTACCCTGCAGGAACGCAGTGCTGAAGTCGAGAGAGTGAAGCTCGTAGTCGCGCTGAGCGGCTATGTGCAGCAGCACCCGAAGAGTGGTCATCTTCGGGGTGGGAGAGAAGGTCTGAAAGTAGTCAACTCTCTGCCGCTGACTGAAGCCACGAGCAACGTACCGCGCCTTGAAGACAGGTGGAGAGCCCGGCGGCCGCTTCACCCTGAAGATCCACATGCCACTGACGATGTTCGCCCCAGGAGGGGGAACTGCGTCAACGTAGGTGCCTGTGGACTTCCAGGAAGCCATCTCTGCATCCATAGCTGCCTGCCACTGAGAGGAGTAGGGACCCTCTACGGCCTCCGCGTAAGAGCGCGGAGTCGGGATGTCTAGTGCATCCGGGTCTCCCTCAGGAGCAAGCAGTACAGACGCGAGATGAGGTGAAGCGGCCGCTAGACACTGTAACTCCTCCTGCCTGTCCTCTAGGACGTCCGTGCCAAGAGCACACTCACCCCCGACGGACGGAGGACAGACAGACGCAGACTCAGCAACAAGACTAGCAGCGTAGTCTAGACGACAGCGAGCAGCAAAGTCGACGAGCTCAGCGACAAGAGCAGACGCAGCAGTGGACTCAAAAGAGGGGTCAGTGACGACAGTAGCAAGCAGACGAATGACAGTGGGACTAGCAGCACGAAGGGAGTCCGACTCAGGGTCGGCAAGCGCAGGAAGAGAGGACTCAGGAGGAGAAGGCAAAGGGGCACGCAGAGGAGCAGTGGACAGACGCAAAGACATCCGGTGCGTGCCAGGGACAGGAGGAGGACGCTGACGCGAACTGCGACCACTAGCGCGAGCAGCACGAACAGGCGACGCGGGACGAGACGCAGGCTCACGACGCTCAGCAAGACCTCCAGTAGGACCAGTGTAAGGAGAGGGAGCAGGCAGTGGAGAGGACGGCTCCAACAGTGACTGAGACTGGACCGGCTGTGGACCCTCTACTGGAGGAGAAAGACCAAGAACCTGCTGCAGGAGCGGAACGAAGTACGGCCGAGGCCGCGCGGCAGCTCCAGACTCAGCAGGGACAGCACCAGCACCCTCAGCGACAGCACCAGCGCCACCCACACCTCCAGCGGCAGGACCAACAGCAGTAGTCTCAGCACCAACACCCTCAGCAGCTCCAGCTCCAGGAGGACCCGCAGGCCCAGCAGCTCCGGGACCGGCAGCACCCGCACCCTCGACGGTCGAAGAAGCTCCAGCTCCAGCTCCAGCAGCACCCCCAGACTCAGCAGCACGCCTCCAGCGGCGAGCGAACCAGTCGCGCAGCTCCTGTGGAGAGAGGGGCTCCCGGCGTGACGAAGCAGCAGGAGAAACCCCAGGCTCAGCAGCTCCAGACGCAGCACCCCCAGGCTCAACAGCTCCCAGCTCAGCACCCCCAGGCTCAGCAGCTCCGGACCCAGCACCCCCAGACCCAGTACCTCCAGGCACAGCACCCCCCGGCTCAGCACCCCAAGGCTCCGCACCCTCCGTAGTAGCACCCCCAGGCCCAGCACCCCCAGGCTCAGCACCCCCTCGCACAGCACCCCCAGAGTCAGCACCCCCAGGCTCAGCACCCGCAGCAGCACCAGAGTCACCAGTAACCTCGACCGGGTCAACGGCGTCTACCTCGGACACACCTGAGGGGGCAGGAACCTGAGGGGGGAGGGGGTCTACCGGGGGAGGAACCGGCACAAGGAAGTCCGGGGGAGGGGGGAGGGAAGGGGTGCGGTAGGGGAAGAGGCGATAGAAGGGGACTGACTCGTCGAACGTGACGTCCTGGGAGGACAGAACACGACGAGAGGAGGGGTGGCAGATTTGCCACCCTGGAGCGTCAGTGGGGAAGCCAAGGAAGACACAGGGAGCAGCACAAGGGGACAGTTTGTCCGCAGACAAGTCGCGGACAAATGCCCGAGATCCCCAGACACGGAACGCCGACGCATCGCCAACCTTCCCCGTCCACAGTAAGACTGGGGACATCGCGGGCCGAGAGACCCTGGGGTGAAGGTTGAGCTGATGTGCCGCGTACCTCACCGCAAACGGCCACAGAAAATGGGGGGCAGCCGCATGCATCATGGACGTACGAGCGACATCCATGACCATGCCAATGCGGCGCTCAGCAATCCCATTTTGCTGTGGAGAGTCCGGAAGCGTGAAGGTCTGGCGGATCCCCCGGTGCACGACAGTAGTCTCGCAGAAGGCGAGAGGAAAACTCTCCGCCTCTGTCCGAGTGCACAGGAAAGTCCGAGCCGAAGCTCTTCCTGAGCTGGAGACGAGCCTCGCGGATCCAGTCGATCAGCACCTCAGTGACAGCACCCTTGCTGCGCAAGGGGAGGACTGTGGTGTAACGCGAGTAGTCGTCAACCACCAACAGGAAGTAGCGCTCGTAACCCTGCCCACGGACGGGAGCTGGGCCCCACACGTCCATGTGAAGCGTCTGCAGAGGAGCCTCTGTCGGAGGGAACTGGGAGGAGTGAGGAGAAGCCCGGAGGCGACCCTCGACACAGGGGACACAGGAAGGTCCTGGCCCGGAGGGAAGGGGAGGGAGAGACCGGGGAAGACCAGAGACAAGGACACGGGAAGCCATGCTCCGAAGACGGGGCAAGGACGGGTGGCCAAGACGGTGGTGCCACAGGAGAGTCTCGTGAGACAGGAGGCGACAAGAACAGGGGGCAGACTCAGGACCTGACCGGGACGCAGCAGCAAGCACCTGACCTGACGCAGCTACCTGACCAGACGCAGGGACAGGAGGAGACTCAGTGGTCAGGGTGTAGAGGCTCGACCCCGGCCTACGCGAGAACGTGGCCAGGTGCCATCCTGTGCGTGCGTCCGTGTAGTGGGTCACCCGCTGACTCGCAGGAGTGAACTGGTGAACCCCCGCATCCTGTAGGTCCGCACCACTCACCAAGTTCGTAGAGAACGAGGGAAGGTACAGACCAGACAGGGTGCCCGAGGGGGCAGGCGGACACGGGAGGACAGTGGAGAAGTGAGAGAGGACAGGACCCCCAGAGGGGTCAGCCAGGGAGACGGCAACCGGCCGGCCAAGCGGCGTGAGAGTGGTGCGGTCTCGAAAGAAGGAGCGAGAAGCCCCTGAGTCAAGTATGAACGTGAGGGAGGACGAGGGCGACGCAGTACCTGAGAGCGCAGTCTCACCAGTACCTGAGAGCGCAGATGCACTGGCACCTAGAGCAGCAGCCTCACAAGCACCTAGCGCAGCAGTACCAATGCCCGGGTCGGGCTGGAAACACCGGTAACCCTCATTCTCCTCACTATAAGTCACAGCATACATAGCAGCAAGGATAGCATCAAAATCAAGATCAAAGATCGCTACACCAGCCCTAAGAAGCTCATCCCAGCGAGGGATCTCACTAGCCCCGAGGAACTGCTGACGCCAAGCGTTCGTCAGGCGGCCAAAGCAGCGCTGGGTGGGGTGGGCACCCCCACAGTGCTCACCCGCGCGGTCGCCGGAACGAAGGACGTAGGTGCAAGGAACTGTACCCCCACCCCTCTGACGCTGAGTGTACCACTCACGAAGCTGCTGAGGCGGAGGGATGTCCCGCGAACGCTGCTGCTGCTGCTGCTGCGAGCGCTGGCCACCACCACCGCCACTCCGCTGCTGGGTACCACCGCGACCAGCTCCACCCCCTCCACCACCACCGCCTCCTCCGCCGCCTCCTCCGCCGCCACCACCCCCGCCGCTGCCACCACCACCACCGCCGCCGCCACTACCGCCTCCTCCGCCGCTGCTGCCACCACCACCACCACCCCCGCCACCACTCCCGCCGCCACCCCCACTCCCTCCGCCGCCTCCGCCGCCACCTCCACCGCTCCCTCCAGCTCCACCCGCGCCCTTGCCCCCCTTGCCCTTGCTAGAGCGACGTCTCCCACTAGGGGCAGACGCCGCGCCGACCGACTCAAGACCAAGCAGGTCGGCAGCAGCAGCAGAGGCAACAGAGGGCAGCAAGGGGGAAGGAGAGCACCCCTCAAAGATGGGGGTGCGAGGGTCACCACGAGAAGCCCCTACAGCGACTATGCTCTTCTCAGCTGAGAGGAGGGCCTTCTCGAGGAGGTCGACGGTGAGGGTGGTGGGACAGACTGCTAGAAAGTGGTCCCTGACTACGCGAAGGGAGTCAGGGAGGTGCGCGACTACGTAGTAGAGAGTGATGTACATGGGGGGGGGGGGGTTCTTAGCGCAGAACTCAGCAGGAAGGGCAGCGCGGTAGCGAGTGTCACTAGTGCGGAGGTGCGTAATGAGGTCAGCGACAGTGGGGAAGGCAGAGAGGTCAGGAAAGAGGTAGGGAAGCATGAGACGGCTCAGTGCAACAGTGGCAGGGGAAGAGTAGCGCGCAACTACAGCGTCGTACAAGGTCTGAGCACTCTTGTACTGACTAAAGTGCGCACGCTCAGAGGTAGGGAGGTGGCGACGCACAGCAAGACGTGCAGCAGCATCGCGGGTGGCCCACTGAGAGCGCACAGTGGGATCAGCATCAGCAGCAGGGGCAGGAGAGGCGCCAGAGGTGAGGTCAAAGAGAGAAAGGCCGTCTGCCCTGTCGCACTGTAAGAACAGCTGCAGGTCGTCGACCCAGACCTCAAAATCAATGGCGCGACCCTCAGCGTCAAAGGCTAGGACACTAGGGGTAGCCATGACGACGACAGCGAAGCAGTGCAAGCAGTAGGGGAAGAGCACGCAGTGACAGTGGGACTGTACTCACCAGGCAGGGCAGGTCGTGCAGCTCTGCAGAAAGGCGGCTCGGCGACCGGGCGGCTCGGGTGCACAGCGGCTCGGCTCCCGGGCGGCTCGGGTGCAGGGCGGCTCGGCTCCCGGGCGGCTCGGCGACAGGGCGGCTCGGGCGCAGGGCGGCTCGGCGATAGGGCGGCTCGGGCGCAGGGCGGCTCGGCTCCTGGGCGGCTCGGCTGCACTGCTGCCCGACTGCTGCAGGTGGAGTGGCGGGGCCGCTAGAGATACGAGGCGGGGCCGCGTGAAAGCCGGCGGTGGGGCCGCGTGAGAGCCGGGGCGGGGCCGCGAGAGAGCCGGGGCGGGGCCGCGTGAGAGCCGGGGCGGGGCCGCGAGAGAGAGCCGGGGCGGGGCCGCGTCAGAGCCGGCGGCGGGGCCGCGTGAGGGCCGGCGGTGGGGCCGCGTGAGAGCCGGGGCGGGGCCGCTTCAGAGCAGGCGGCGGGGCCGCAAGAGAGCCGGCGGCGGGGCCGCGTGAGAGCCGGGGCAGGGGCCGCGTCAGGGCCGGCGGCGGGGCCGTAAGAGAGCCGGCGGCGGGGCCGTGTGAGGGCCGGCGGCGGGGCCGCGTGAGAGCCTGGGCGGGGCCGCAAGAGAGCCGGGGCGGGGCCGCGAGAGAGTCGGGGCGGGGCCGCGTGAGAGCCGGGGCGGGGCCGCGAGAGAGCCGGGGCGGGGGCCGCGTAAGAGCCGGGGCGGGGCCGCTTCAGAGCCGGCGGCGGGGCCGCAAGAGAGCCGGCGGCGGGGCCGCGTGGGAGCCGGCGGCTGGGCCGCGTGAGAGCCGGGGCGGGGCCGCGTAGGAGCCGGGGCGGTGCCGCGTGAGAGCCGGCAGCGGGGCCGCGTAAGGGCCGGGGCGGGGCCGCGACAGAGCCGGCGGCGGGGCCGCGTGAAAGCCGAGGCGGGGCCGCGAGAGAGCCGGCGGCGGGGCCGCGTCAGGGCCGGCTGCAGGGCCCCGTCAGAGTGGGCGGCGGGGCCGCGTCAGTGGTGGCGGCGGGGCCGCAAGGGAAATGGCGACCCGAGGGGTCGTTAAAAAAAATCGCGCCTCGGGGCGCGCTTCGGTGGGCCCTAAAAAAACGGTCCTTAGGAAGGACCCGCTCTATACCATGTGAAGGAAGTGAACAGGAATGAGATGAACTAGCAGTGAAATGAGTACAAATGGTAAACCCTAGAATTGTGTACCCCCTATAGGCTAACCCACTGTAGCCTACACAAGCATAACATATATAATGTTTGACACGTTTTTCGCTCACACCTACCGCTATCGCCACGCCATACCGCTACACGGCAGGAAGTGACAAAGGAAATTCCGCTCCACTCAAAGCTGCCGGAATACGAGACTACCAGAGGAAACTGGGCTGCCTCCTCTTCGCAGCCGTCACCTGTCGCCCGGATCTATCCTACTCCGCAAGCCAACTCGCTACCTACCTCAAGAAACCCGAAGCAGAGCACCTGGCAGAGCTCGATCGCGCACTGCACTATTTCGTGAGCACGCCGACGATCGGCCTGACTTACTACAAGAGCGAAGCTACGTCAACGAAACTAATCGGCTATGTCGATGCCGACCATGCCAGCGATTCAGATAACAGGCGCTCTCGCACTGGCTACGTCTATCGTCTTGAGCCTATCGGACCTATCTCCTGGCAGTCGAGTAAGCAGGAACTAATCGCTCTCTATTCAGCTGAAGCATAATATATCGCCCTCTGCTCAGCCACCAAGGAAGGACTCTACCTTCGCGAACTGCTGGAAGAAGCAAAGTTAGCTGAGTAACCCAACTTCACCCTGTTCTGCGACAACCAATCTGCAATTCGCATCGCCAACAAAAGCGGATTCGCGAACAGAACGAAGCATATCGCTCTGTGATACTTCTTCGTGAAAGACGAGATCGAGAAAGGAAAACTCGAATTATCCTACTGTCCCACGTCCGAGATGGCAGCCGACTATTTGACCAAGAAGCTCGGAAAACAGAAGTTCGAGTACTGCATGCTGCTGACTGAACAAGGCCACGTCACCATCAGCGACACTCCAGAAGCGAAGGGGAGTGTTGGGAACAATAAGTCTTAAGCGCCTCTGTCGTGCCGAAACTCAGGACACAAAGCGAAGCAGTCCAACTCCAAGCATCGCGAGTCAACCCTCGGAGGTTAGGGCGCCTGGAGGTTACCCGAAGGTCAAAGGTCAGGGACCTTTGACTTGACCAATACAGCGCGACAGCAAGGACACACAACTGACTCGACATTGAGCAGTTGCCCGAGTCGCACTGTATCGAATCGCAACAGCAAGGTAGTTTAATTATATCTATTCGTATTCCTTGTACTCTTATATAAAGCTATGTATTTGCCTGCTTTAATCAACTTGCTTTGCCCTCACATACCAGCGCAAGGTGGTTCAAGGACTTCAATTCAACGCTTCCGCTATTACAATCCTACTCAGACTTAAACTCTACAAAGATCCTAAGGGCATTTCAGCCCAACAGAAACCACACCCCAGCCAAGCGGTTGAAGAAAGGGATGTACAGTCATTTGTGTCACCCAATCAAATGCGCACAACTGTACATTTCGCCGGGTCGCCTAGAGTCGCGATACATTGGTTGTTTGTGATACAACATTTGGCAAATTTACAGGCGCGACTCGGGAAAACGGGGATTGAGACACAAGTGTCCCCGCAGGAATGTACCCTAAGATGTAACTCACTGCCTACCCACAAATATATATAAAATTATAATTTTTAAACACGCATGTAGTGTTTTTTAAAATTGTGTATTGTGAAAGCGAAGCTGCTTGTACTGCACAATTGGCATCGTCGAAGCGCGCTAAACGCCCTTCTCCAACTACAAAAACCGTGGGTTGGAGCTCATTTCCCTCCACCCACGTTTCTCAATTTTCAAACGGCTCACTCAACATTTTCCGCTCGAGTAGTTTTTCCCTCCAAGCTGGCTAGGATTAAATCGCTTCCTAGAGGCGAGTCACCCTCTACTTTACTCAGCGACATTTTCAACTTCAATCGCTCAACGATGGCACCTACGCCGACACTTAACAACGGGAACTCGTCAACCCCCGCTTCCGACTCCGACCGTAACGCCCGCGATTCTGCGGGCGAACGCCGTAACAAGCGTCGGGCAGAAGACGGACCTTCCGCCCCGACTGCAGTGGACGTGCTGCTGGGCGGGCTCGAGGTCCACAAAAACGCCGAAACCCAGCAGCACCCTTCGGTCCCTGTGGCGCCAGTGGCGCCTGTGGCGCCAGTGGCACCTGTGGCGCAAGTGGCGACGGGGACTGGCGCGGCACACGCGACTGACGCCGAGCACACGCCAGCACCCGCTGCTGGACCGTCGCGTCAGCGTCAGAGGAGGCGGACTGCAGTCTCCTCGTCTGACGCGACCGCCGCCCCTGCGCTGACGCAGGCGTTGACCCCGGACCAGGTCAACGCGCTGCTGTCCCTTCTACAGCAGCAACCCGTCAGCGTTACAGCCGCGGAAACTGCACTACCCGCCGCATCTGCGTCGGCTAAAAAAGAAACTGCAAAAAAAGGAGAAAGGCACACGGGGAGCACGGACGAACCGGCATGACAACGACGCAGCGTCTGCCGCTCCCCCTGCTCCAGCGGTCGACAACGACACCGACGACTCTGAAGATGAAGCCGGAGCACGACGGTGCGAGGCGGCATGCCACGACGATCTGTACGAATTTGCCGTTACAGACAGAACTATTACACACATGCGCGGTCGTCTTCGCGCGACATTTGCGTGGTGGAGCTCATGGTGCCCCAGCAGCCTTGTCCTCTCCGTCATCGCCAAGGGTTACTGGTTGCCATGGAGCCACGGCCCACCGCAACATTTCCACGATCGCAATCATGTCGGGGCAAACACGCGTGCCACGTTCACACGTACCGCCATCCAAGAACTCATAGAGACGGGAGCGGCAATTCCGATGGCCGCAACGGAGCTTACATGCATAAGTCCACTCAACGTGGTCGAGCAAAAAGACAAATGCAGGCTCATTCTTGATCTGAGGAAAGTCAACGCCAACTTGATCATCCCCAAGTTCAAGTACGAAGGGCTCAGCCGCGTCGCCGACCTTGCGCGCGTTGGGGACTGGATGTTCTCCATTGACCTCAAATCTGGTTACCACCACATCGACATCCACCCATCGTGCTGGAAGTTCCTTGGCTTTGAATTTGATAAGCGCACATACGCATTCCGTTCACTACCATTTGGCCTCGCGACAGCTCCATTCGTTTTCACGCAGCTCATCAAGCAACTAGCTCGGCGTTGGCGAGAACAAGGCATCCGAGTCGTACCTTACGTGGACGACATCTTATTCCTCTGCCAGTCGAAAGAGGACGCGCAAGCAACTTGCCAGCGGGTGATATTGGATCTTAAAGAGGCATGCCTTGTGATAAACGCGAAGAAATCACAACTGTCACCATCGCAGCGTCTCCGATTCCTGGGCGTAGAACTCGAGACCGATACCGGCCGATTCTCCATCGGTCCGGACCGACGAGCCTCACTACATGCAACCATCCGGAACCTCCTGAGCGCAAGCAAGGCATGCCGACCAGTCCCGGTCCGCCACGTGGCCAGAATCACTGGCATGCTCGCATCGATGGGTGTCGCACTTGGCGCGACAGCTCGCGCATTCAGCCATGCTATGTTACAAGTGATCGACGACGCACCGTCATGGAAAAGCAGCGTCGTTATCCCCCCATCTGCAGCAGAAGAGCTCCAATTTTGGCTCGAGGAGTTCGACCGTTTCAACGGCGCACCTTTTCACGTCAAGAACAGCTACGACGCGGTAATCCACGTGGATGCCAGCTCTCATGGTTGGGGCGCCACTCTGACCACATTTCCGGGTGGCATCGAAGAAGCTAGCGCAACCATGTCAGAGCCGCTACGAGGAACGTCCAGCACGCGACGGGAGATCGAAGGCGTCCTTTGGGCGCTACAAACGTACGCGAACAAGATCAAGCAAAAACACGTTCTCGTGCGGGTGGACAACCAGGGCGTATTCTTCATCCTTCGCAAAGGCGGCTCTCACAGCCCCGACCTCACAACGGCATGCAAGAGCATCATCCGAACATGCATGGCGCTTGGCACGCGCTTGATCATTGAATGGATTCCGCGCGAGCTCAACACACACGCCGACGAGCTTTCAAAAATGGTCGACCACGACGATTACGCGCTGAAAACGCCGTGGTTCCGGATCTTGGAACGTCGTTGGGGTCCTCACTCCATCGACCTTTTCGCAAACTCCCGCAACACCCAACTGCCGCGCTTCTGTTCAAAGATTCCCCACCCGGCAGCCACTGCAGTTGATGCGTTCTCGATCGCGTGGACATCTGAAAACAACTTCGCCTTCCCCCCACCTCAACTGGTCCCAGCCGTCCTCCATCACGCACAACGCACCCATGCATCACTCACACTGATAGTTCCGCACTGGCCAGGCGCAAGCTGGTGGCCACTCTTGCAACCCTCCCCACGCACTTGGGCACCACACATCCACGCGCACATCCCTCTGACACACGGAAGCCAATGCCTAGACGTAGGGTCCCATTCAACTGCTTTTTCGGGCATGGGACTACCGCACAGCCCAATCATTGCACTGCGAGTGGCATTTGACTAATTCAAAATATATACACCTTGTGTTCAGATTTGCTCCCAAAGTTACACGACCAACTGATCAACATGCTCGCGCAGTCCCGCGCCGATTCTACGATCCGGACATATGAACCATACTGGGCCAAGTTTCGAGCCTTCTGCACAAAAGTGAACCTTCCATTCCTCCCGGCATCCGACATGACCCTCGCGCTATACCTGGTACACGCAATCCGACGCAAAGCCACCCTGTCCGTAGTGCAGCTAACCTGCTCGGCGGTCAGCTTCGCCCATCGCATGACCGGGAGCAAATGCCCGACAACCGGACCGTTCACCACCCAAGTCCGTGACTATGCAAAGCGACACTGCCCACGCCCTACTCGTCTGAAGGAACCCGTCTCGATCCAACAAGTCCAGGAAATGGCCGCGAGCTACTTGCAGTCCGACGATCCTGCGCAATTTCAGAAAGGGTTGATACCCATCCTCATGTACTCCGGATTCCTGCGATACTCTGACCTAGTAGCCATAAAATGGCAAGACATCCAATTCGACGACGAGGTCATGTGGATTCTCATACCACACTCCAAGACCGATCAAGCTGGTCACGGCACTTGGATACCCATTGCAGCAACGGCGGACCCCTGCTGCCCAGTGCGCTGCACCCGACGCTTCATCCGACTCGCTGGCTATGGCCCACGGTCAGAGGGACCATTGATTCGTGTCTTCGGTCACGGTTCAACCAGCGAGGGCCAGGCTAGGCCACCTTCATACACTACGATCCGGAACTGGTGCAAGGAAGCCTTCGCAAAGGTTGGCCTTGGAGAGTTGCAGCTAGGCACCCATTCTTTCCGAAAAGGTGCAGCCACAGTAGCAGCCAACACGGGAGTGCCAGACAGAGTCTTCAAACGGCTGGGCAGATGGCGAAGCGACACAGCAAAGGAAATGTATGTTACGCCATACGTCGAGCCCCTCATCGAAGCCTCCCGTACCCTACAAGATTCGACGCATGCGGTGTCATCGGCGCAACACACAGAGGCACTCGTACGCAACCGGAGGCCCCCGCTGCCCATGTCTCAGAGACCCCATTTGTAATGAGAACGATGCCAATTGATAAGAAAGAAAGCAAGCTTTCTCAATATTATAATTTTTAAACACACATGTAGTGTTTTTTAAAATTGTGTATTGTGAAAGCGAAGCTGCTTGTACTGCACAATTGGCATCGTCGAAGCGCGCTAAACGCCCTTCTCCAACTACAAAAACCGTGGGTTGGAGCTCATTTCCCTCCACCCACGTTTCTCAATTTTCAAACGGCTCACTCAACATTCCCACCACCCACCCCAGTGTAAACCGCCTTGCTAATGCCACTTGGATAGGGTACACAATAGCTAGTGTTATTAGTCCGCACTAGCTTATGTCGAACGATGATGCAAATGTTGTAATACGCCATTTGTAATGAGAACGATGCCAATTGATAAGAAAGAAAGCAAGCTTTCTCAATCATTGTTTCACAACAACCTCCAGAGACTGAGCAATCGAAGTGCCTTCAAACTAAAACAGGGAGAAAATCTTTCCATCAGGGAGCCTAAACTTTGAAACGTCAGCCCTGACTGGACGTCGATCCGCGTCGCCCCGCCCGCTGGTTTCGTCGGACACCAGATCTGAGGAATCCCATGTAGAATGCTCCCTGGTCTGCGCACCTAGGATTGACCTGGTCCGTACCCAGGATTGTCTACACATACCGGTACCTCTTGGGGTACATTCAAAACTAAGATTTGGACATGCGCGATTATTGCCAACAAATCAGCTCAGCCCTAACTGGGAGCGGTTGATGGCTGCGACTTGTGAAGGGCTGACATGTCCGTCATATGGCACAAATACCATATTCTCCCGGATAAAACACCCCCCCGTAATTGTACACCCCCGGGTAGCTTATACGGGGTGGGTGTTATATCCGACCCCGTTAGTACTATACCCCCCCTTTTTGGGGTGATTCTCTATAACACTCCCCTTTTCTTATAGATTCCTATTATAGCTGTTATCGAGTCCGATTCCTTACGGGAGGATATCGCGAAAATCACTCCCTATCAGACAATCTTGAAGTGAAGTCAGACCCCTGATTCTGTTTCACATCTTTTCTGTTTTATAAAAAATATACCATATCATAAGACCTGGGTATTATAAAGGATTTTCCTTTGAGGAGACCCCCCCCCATTTTTTTCCAGTGGTTTTCATAATACTCTAGGGTGTTTTATCCGGGAGAATACGGTACCCTAGGGTGTTTTATCCGGGAGAATACGGTACCAGTCAGTGAATGCCACAAAAATTGAGAGCCTTGGGTTCCATTCAATTCCATTCCACCCACATGAAGTCAACAACCTGTTGTCTTTTCTGACCAAACCATCCTCCAGCCACACAGGCTCAGCTGGACTCACCCAAGCGCTCAGCTGCAGGCGCACCAAACTGGCATCTCAACTGCCCACTCTGCTGTGCCTCTCACCCTCCTCTCTGCCACCCAAGCCCCCTGTTGTCCCCACCTCCCCTGAATGGGCCTGCCCCTGCACCACCGCTGTGGGAGCTTCCTTCCACCCATGCGCGCCGCAGCCCACCCACCGCTCACGCAAAGGGGCCTCGGGGACAGGCAGCAGTGGCAACGGCCCCACCACCATCACAGCTGCCCCGCCCTTACCGCCCTCAACCTGCCCCGCACGGGCAGCCTCCCTCACACCTGCCGACCCTGAGCGATCCCCGCAAGCCGCCTCATCCCCGCCTGCGTGGCTCCCGTGCTCACACTCCGCTACATCACCCGACGCCGTCCCCACGCCGCCATGCCCACTCCACGCAAGGTCACCCGGCAGCACACACTGCTCTCCCTGCGTTGCCTCGCACACCTCATCCGCACCTCCTCTCCCCACTCGCCCTGCTGCTGCACACTCAACTCCACTGCTCACTGCCCCCTCTATACCACCCTCTCCTCCTTCACACCCGTGTGCTGCGTCCCTCTCCCCCACCCCAGTGTGACATGTGGCTGCTGCCCTGTCCTCCCCCACCTGATGCCTGCACGTGTGTGAGCCTCCCTCCACATGCCCATTCACCACATACATCACACTCGCACACCCCTCCAACCCACCGCCTCTCCCCTCATCCCCCTCGACTGTCCTGTGCACACCCAGCTTCCCCCCACATCCCTCCTCCCTGAGTCTTTGCCTGCCTCGCCCCTCCCCGCTAGTCTCATCTCCACCTGATTCACTTGCTGCCTGCATCGCCTCTCCTTCACATGCGCTGCTCCACTGCCCTCCACCCCACTGCACCCCATCCACTTGCATGCGCACCGCATCACTGCTCCCCTGGCAGCTGCCGCCACCAGCCATGTGATTGTGTACACCCATGCTGCCACGCCCCTCCACTACCCCGTCCACCTCAATTGCTGCATGCAGCTCCCAGCCCATTCCTTCCCTGCTGGTCTCTTCACTCTCCTTCGTCCCTCCTCCCATGCTCCACACGTCCCCACACCCCTGCCCACCCTCGCCCTCGTGCTCATCAGAGAGCGGTGGAGCAGGGATGGGGGCGAGTGCAGCGCGGGGTGGTTGGAGGGAGTCAAGTGTGGACGGCACGGGGGGGGCTGGGCTGCTAGGGCGAGGGCTGTCATCATCGCTGCCACTGAGGGGCTCTGAGATGGTGACCTCAGCATGCGGGAGAGTGATGTCAGCAGGCTCGTGTGTGACAGAGGCAGCCCGCAGGGAGAAGTGTGGCGAGGGCAGCAGGCTGAAGCTGCACCCCTCCTCGCCCAGCGTGACATCAGCGCGGCGCAGAGTGACGTCAGCACGGCGGTACGTGACGGCTGCTCGCTTGGCCACCGACGAGGGCGACGGGAACGACGAGGGCGACGGGAACGACGGCCTCAGCGCCACTGGGCTGCTGCCCGCCCGCTGCTGCTGCTGTGAGGGGGAGGACTGAGGAGGAGATGTGGGAGGAGAAAGAGGGGGGCTTGCCTGCTGTGGATGGGGGGCGGTTGGCGGCACAGGCAGCAGCATGGGAGGCGGGCTGGTAGGCGTGGCAGGGGGAGCAGGTTGAGCAGCACATGGAGGCGGCGGCAGGGGCACACACCCACCTGATTCTCTCCACCCATCGCCACTCACACAAGCTGCTGCATGCCCTCCTGCACACCCCGCCCCAGCACAACCCTGCCCGCTGCCACAATTCTGCACTGCATCACCCTCGCTGCCATGCTGCCGCCCTCCATCCACCAACCCTGCACTCCCCTCTCCACCATCCCCAGCACCTCCCCCACTGCCCCTCACCCCACCCTCGCCATCCTCCCCACCCTCTTCACCCTCCCCACCCTCTTCACCCTCCCCACACGCTTCACCCTCCCCATGGCAATGATGCCCGTCCAGGCATTCACCCGGAGCTGCACTGTCAGCACGCGGAGAAGCAGCAGCAGCAGGAGAGGCAGCAGGAAAGGCAGCTCGAACGGCATCAGCATCAGGAGCAGCAGCAACAGCAGCATCAGAAGCAGTTGCAGCGGCAGCAGCAGCAGCAGCAGCAGCAGCAGGAGCAGAAGCAGCAGCAGGAGCAGGAGCAGCAGCGGACGCAGCCGCAAGAGGAGCAGCAGGAGGAGGTGATAGGGGCGGTGGGGGATATGCATGGACTGCAGTGACGGCTGGCAGAGTGGCTGGTGGACGAGCGGCATCAACGATGTGGTGGGGAGGAACAGGGCGCATGGCAGGGGGCATGGCAGGGGGCATGGGAGAGGGCATAGCGGTGGGCAGGGCTTGAGCAGCACGGAGGAGAGCGAGGCAGTGGCAGGCGCGCTCCAGCGCCGCATCAGCTACCTGCTGCACCTCGCTCGCCCTCGCCCTCGCTGCACCTGCCCTCGCCCTTGCACTCCTCGCCCTCGCCCTCGCCGCCTCAACCTCTGCCTCCGCCTCCACCCCTTGCCCCTCCTCCCCTCGCCCCTGCACCCCTTGCCCTTCCACCTCTCGCCCCTCCTCCTCTCGCCCTTCCACCTCTCGCCCCAGCCCCTCACTGCCTACGGCTGCACATGCTGGGTCCCGTGCTGCAGACGGAAGCACGGTAGGAGGGCGAGGGGGACGAGGCCATGGCACGTGGGGAGGCAGGCGGAGCGGCGAGGCAGGGAGGGAAGGAGCGGGGGTGAGGGGCACGGGCAGGAGGAGCAGGCGGACAGGGGACAAATCGGCCATGCTGGGTCTGCCAGGGCGCCAGGCAGCGGCGCTGCCCGCGTGCCCCCCACTGCCTGCTGCTCGCCACGACCGCTGTCGCTTGCGGTGGTACACCACCGTGCCCTTGCCCGCCCCTCCACCTGCCCCATCCTCCACCTCTCCGTTCATTACGGCAGCACCGCCGCTCTCTGCTCGCGCCTCTCTGCTTACCGCCCCGCACCACTCTTCATCTTGAGCACCCTGCCCAGCACACCCCAGCACCTGTGCGCTCACTGCACCCTCGGCCACTATGGTGTGTGCCTCGCCCCCCCCTCCTGCTGCCACGGCGCCACCACTGCCACGCACGCCAGGCGCCGCTAGTCTGCTCGCCCGAGGCAGCAGCCTGTCACCCACAAACCGCCTCCCCCCCGCGCTGCTGCTGCCTGCGTGAGCGTGTGCGTCGAGACCTGCTGCCTGCACCTCTGTGCCACTCACCGACCTGTCTCCACCCACTTGTGTGCGCGCTGCCTCGCCTGCCAGCCCCTCCGCCTGCCCTGCCCACCCCACGTGCTCATGTGTCTGCTGCAGCACCCACATTGCCCGCGCCCTGCGCCTTCCCCTCCCTCCTGCACCTGCCCTCGCCTGCGCCGTACCGCTCACCCCAGACGGCAACGGTCTACCGTCCGCCCTGCACTGCGCCCACTGCCCCACGCCCGCACCCCTCGGCGTTGCACCCCTGCCCTCCTCCCCTGGCGCCGCCACGGCAGCAGCTGCTGCTGCTGCGTGCGCGATTCCATTGCGTGCGCCACCCTTATTGCCCGTGCGCGCGTGCGCCAGAGACAGCAGCTCTGACCGCACGCCCGCCACTCCACTCACCTGCTCCGCGTCGCCCTCGCCCCCTCTGCTCCCGCCCCTCCCATGCTCCCACTGCTGCCCTGCCCCTGCCTCCACCAAAGCCGCGTGTGCAGGGGCGCCGCTCTCGGTGCGCGCAGCAGCGGGGGCGCCACGCAGCCGTGCAGCCACCACGGGAGCGCCGGGCAGCTGGTGCTGCGCCTGCGCGGAGGCAGCAGGCAGCGCAAGGGGCCGCGCAGCAGCACCGTGTGGTGGCGTGGGCGCTGCTGCTTCGTCCCCGCCCGCCCCGCTCAACCCCGCGCTGCCCGTCAGCTGCACGCCCCACGCAGCCCGCCCCCTTGCGTGCCTCGCCTGCTGCTGCCTCAGCAACTGCCGCATCCCCCCCTCGCCCCCCCCGTACACCTGCTGCTGCGCCAGCGGCAGCGCTTGCGGAGAGGCATCCAGGGGCGCGGGCTCCGGGGTGCTAAGACGGGGACTCAGGCGAAAGGCGAAGGGGAGGGGCGACCGCGGCGAGGTGGTGGTGAGGCGAGGCCACGCTGTGGGCGAGGGGCGCGCGGACGAGGGGTGCGCGCGAGATAAGTCGCCATGCGGCGCACTCACCCCCTCGTGGCCTGCGCCAGGGAAAGACTCTGCTGCCCCGCCTGCTGAGCCACCTGCTGAGCCGCCCCTGCTGCTGCCCTCCGCCTCCTCGCCTCCCAGGTCTGCAGTGGGGGGCACAGGCGGGCGAGCAAGCGCATGGCAGGGGGAAGGTGCGGGGAGTTGAGGGAGAGCAGGGAGTGGGGAGACGGCGTGGGGCAGGGCGGAAGGGCGAGGGGGAAGGCTGGGCTCACCTGCTCGGCACACCACGCGGCGCTTTTGAGTCGACTCAAAAGTCACCTAGTTGGACTCACCTGCGAGGCACACCACGCGGTGCTTTTGAGTCGACTCAAAAGTCACCTAGTAGGACTCACCTGCGAGGCACACCACGCGGCGCTTTTGAGTCGACTCAAAAGTCACCTAGTTGGACTCACCTGCGAGGCACACCACGCGGCGCTTTTGAGTCGACTCAAAAGTCACCTAGTTGGACTCACCTGCGAGGCACACCACGCGGCGCTGCCTTTTTGCCGCCACCAGCCCCACCAGCCCCTCCGCGCCCTCTCGCCGCCCCCCCTGCTGCGCCTCGCCCACGGGGAGCGCCTCTGCGTGGGCCGCCACGCCCCCCCCCACCCGGGGGCTGCTGCCTTCCGCACTGTCCGCAGCAGAGCCGCCCCATGCGCCTGCGCCCGCCACGTGCTCCGCGGAGGCCGGCGCGCGCTTGGTGGAGCGCGGGCGCGAGGGGAAGGGGGCCCTGCGCGCGTGGGCGCGTGGCTGCAGGCAGAAGGCAAAGAGAGGCGGGCGGGGGATGGCGGGCACGCGCTGCTGCGCTGCACTGCCAGGGCCAGGGGTGATGGGGGTGCTGAAGGGAATGGGTGAGGGGAAGGGAGAGGAGGCGGCCGGGCTTCTGGGAAGGCGCACAGGAGTGGATACACCTGCTGCTGCCTCGGCACCTGGTGCTGCCGTGCTGGGTGCGTGCTGGCCGTGGGAATCCCGCTGCTCGTGTGTGACTGCTGCACCAGGGGACACCTGCCCCTGCTGCCCTGCTACCGCACGCCCCGCTCCTCCCTCCTGCTGCTGCTCCCCTCCCTCCGCTTGCTGCTGCTGCGAGAGGTCGTGTGGTGTGCTCTGCAGCGCGACACCACTCTCCCCCTGCCTCGCCACGCCACCCACCCCCGCTCCCTCGCCCGCCCTCTGCTCCGCTGCTGCCTCCGCACCTCCTGCTGGCTGCCCCGGGGCCCACGGCGCGGACTTTTGAGTCGACTCAAAAGTCAGCTGCCCCGGGGGCCACGGCGCAGGAGACGGAGCGAGGGGTGTGGCCTCGCGGGCTTGCAGCAGCTGCAGCTGCCGCTGCCACTCGTTCACCTGCGCCTGATACACCTCCCATGGGGCGCGCTGCAGCGGGGGGGCGTTGCGTGACACGGGGGAGGAAGAGGGGGACCGGACAGGGAGGGAGGGACACAAGTTGAATGAGAAGGCAAGCTCGTGGGTGCATGCAAGAGAAAAAAAAAAGGCTCCTGGCCGACAAGCCAGATAGGCAGCAAGAGAAACGAGCCTGCTCGGGGCAAGCCGCAGGCAGACATGAGGGGCGCGGGCAGACATGGGGGGCGCGGGCTGCGTGCTGCAGGGTGGTGGGCGGAGGGCAGCGGGCTGACCTGGAAGTGGCGGCAGAGGGCGGTGCCCTTGCGCGCGCGCTTGGTGCGCCAGTGGTGGAAGACGGCGCGCACGGCGTCTGGCGGCGCCAGGTGCGCGCAGCAGCGCAGGGCGTGCGCCTCGGAGAGCAGCGAGCGCGCAGCGAAGGCCTCCTTCTCCAGCTGGTCCATAACCCTCTCCACCTGCCCCTCGCTCATCGCCAACGCTCCTCCCGCCACTTCCCCATCACTCCCTCTGCCCTCACACGCGCCACTCTCAACCCTTTGACCCGCCGTCTCTGCCCCTGCCTGCCCATTCCCCCCTGCCTGCCCATTTCCCCCTGCCTGCCCATTCCCCCCTGCCTGCCCATTCCCCCCTGCTTGCCCATTCCCCCCTACCTGCCCCTCTCCCCCTGCCTGCCCCTCTCCCCCTGCCTGCCCCTCTCCCCCTGCCTGCCCCTCTCCCCTTGCCTGCCCCTCCCCCCTGGCCTGCCCTTCCCCGCCTGCCTGCCCTTCCCCCCCTGCCTGCCCTTGCCCCCCTGCGCGGCGGAGGGTGCGGGGGAGCGCGGAGAGGAAGCGCTCGTCGTCGGAGTCGAGGTCGTACACCACGTGGCGGCTGCCGGGCCGCACGCGCTCCGCCTCGTCCACGCCGCGGATGTACCCCCCCGGGGGGGCGAACGCCTCGCGCCCCTCACCCGCCTCCGCACCTTCCACCGGCCCTGCCACGCTATCGCTGCTGGCGCTGCTGCTGGCCGCGCACGCGGAGGAGCCGCGCAGGCGCCACCGCCAGGGCACGACGCGCACGCCGGGGATGGGGATGCGACGCGCTGACACACCGCGGCTGTTGCGCTGGGCGCATGAGTCGTGCAACTGCTGGAACCTTCGCCACTCCTTCCTCTCCGCGAACTCCAGCGCCCACGAGGCCGCGTTGCTGCCCGCGTCGGCGTCAGGGGGCCGCCACATGATGGCGCCCGTCACGCGGTTGCTGCTGCCCGTCGCCCCCGCCTGCTCCGGGCGGTACGAGAAGCGCGCATGGCCGCGCAGCAGCACGGCGAGCACGTGCGCGCTCGCCCCGCCCTCCTCGTCTCCGCCCACCACCCGCGCCTCCACGGCGGCCCCGCCCTCGCGCCACCCGCGGTCGCCCTGCACCACCAGCACGCTCGCCGCGCACACGCCACGCGGGCTACCTGACCGGTCCGACGTACACGTGGCAGCGTCGCACTCGTCGCCCAACCACAGCCCTGGCGGCTCGTCCACAAGGTGGCGGCGCTTTTTGCCCGCGGACGGGCCCGCCTTGTCTGGCGCGGGGGTGCCGTTCGCCCCAACGGCCAGTGGAGACCGCCACCCTCGCTTGCCCTTGCCCTTGCCCTTGCCCTTACCCTTACCCTTCCCTCGCCCCTTGCCTCTGCCCAACCCTTGACCCTGTTGCTTCTGCTGCTGCTGCTGCTGCTGCTGCTGCCGCTGTTGCTGTTGCTGTTGTTGATCCTGCTGCTCCTCCTCCTCCTTATCCTGATGCTGCTGCTGCCCTTGCCCCAGCCGGTGCTCCTGCTGTTGTTGATGTTGCTGTTGCTGCTGCTCCTGCCCCTGCTTCTGTTCCTGTTGCTGATCCAGCCCCTGTTGCTGCTGCTGCTGATCCTGACCCTGCCCCTGCTGCTGCTGTTGGTGTTGTTGTTGCTGCTGCTGCTGCTGCTCCTGTCCCTGTTCCTGCTCCGTTTGCTGCTGCTGCTGCTGCTGCTGCCGCCGCCGCCGCTGCTGCTGCGCCACCTGCTGTTGGTTTACTTGCTGCGGCTGATGGGCCTGCTGCAGCCACTTCAGCTGCTGCTGCTGAAGCGCCTGAAGCAGCTGTTGATCAGATGGGAGCCAATGCGGTGGTGCAGAGGGCAGAGCCGCTGCGTGCGCTCCGCCGTGCGATGTGGGCTCGCACCCGCCGACGGCGCCGCTCTGCACGCGGGGCTGCGACGGCGCGGACACGACGGCAGACGGACGAGGCAGCGCCGCAGATCGGGGCACCAGTGGCTGCTCGTTCTGTGCGGCGGGCAGCGGTTGAATTGCTTGCTGCTGCCGCAGCATGGGGGATGGCGGGAGCAGTAGAGGGGAGGGCGACTGACGGCCGGAGGGAAGAAAAAGAGTGGTTTTCCCATCCAGCAACGGCCCCTTCGCTGCCAACCCTGCCCCCTGCCTCGCGGCCGAAGGAATTGCTTCCGCCACAAGCGAGGGCTTCAGCCCCGACGGCCCGCAGGGATCTAATCGACTGCTGTCAGCCGTCCCTGTGGCGCCTGCCTGAGTCGCGTGAATCGACTGAGACGCGTTAGTCGTTTGATTCGTCTGCGTAATCTGAGTCGTGTGAGTCGTCTGAGACGCTTGAGTCGCTGAACGAGCGTGGCACGGCCAAGCGTGGTTGACAGTCAAACGACCGTTGGCCAGCCCCGACGCCAATAGCTGATGCGATAGCAGCGCCAGCTGCTGCCGACGCGCTAGATCTGCTCCCGATACCAACTGCTGCGACACGAGCGGTGAGGCCACAGGGGTTAGCTGGGCCACTACAGGGTCGGACCGTAAGCCTGATGCTTGCTGTGGGGCCTGTGGTTGGGAGGGAGGCATTTGCGGGTCGGCTCGTAAATGCCCGTTCTGATCTGACAGCCCCGACGAGCCTTGCTGCGAGACAAGCGGCTGCGACTGCTGGCGTGGAGGGTGAAGATGAGCCTTCCGCTGCTGATGCTCGTGCGACGGCGACGGCAACGCTCGATCCACCTCTACTCTTGGCTGCACCGCTCCGAACTGGCTCATACCTTCGGAATGACCTCGCTCTCCGTTTTCCTGTTCCACAAGCGAAAGCGCTGCATTTTCCTGAGGTGGGCGAAACGGAAACATACCAATCAGAGCGGCAGCAGCCCTACCGTCCACGCTCAGCATTTCAGCAGCATTGAGGTGGAAAACGCATGACTGCGCGCGTCAGGTGGATGATCACGGTGCCTGCATTTGAGCAATCAATAAAGGCATCTGTAATTGCCTCAGCAAACCTCCTCCCATACTTCAAATCAATTCCGCGTTATGCAATTTTCAAGGCGAGCGAAAGAAGATCTTGATTTTCCTAGGCAGGCAGGAAGTTTGAAACCCTCGTTCCGCTTCCACCTCCATCCTTCCGCCTACATTCTCCTGTCTTCCCCGTCATCCTCTTCCAACTTTCCGCCTCTCACCCTCAAGTTTCCGCCTTCTCCTTCCCTAGAATTCATAAGGGCGTGTGCACGGCGAAAATTTTCAAAGTTCGAACATTTACCGCTTTGAACCGTGGCGAAACGTCTCTTACTAGTATCTTACCGAGTAGAACCTCGCTAAAAGTTCGAACTTCAACAGAAGTTCGACCCCTAGTGCACATGCCCTAACGACCTCGAGGCGGAAAGCGCTAGAAAACGCGGAAAGGATCTCCTAGACTCCGCCCATCGACCTAGGTTCTGCCTGGCAAAATCTTTGCGAAGGTTTCACATCTGCCCATTCGCCGTAGATCTGGCCTAGATTGAGGCCTTGCGCGGGTGAATCCGCCGCTGTCGAAATGCCGCAAGCCGAGTTACCAGCTTGCTGACCGACTTTGAAAGAGATCGTCACAAGGATGCGTGTTGTTATGAGTTGTAAAAGAGAGTGCGCAGGTAAACGAATAACGAAGCTGTGACTGAATGCACTGCGAATACAAAGAATGTCCAGACTAATATAGAACTTCGCTAGCTAGGAGAGAACCTCGGACGAGCGAGGTTGGGTGCAGGTTTGGCGATGAGAAAGCTGAAGGCGACGCGAGGAGCCTCGGCAGCGTTGAAATCGGCCGAACGTGCGAACTCCGAAAATCGGGTTGTACGCGAAGCAGTCAACCCCGATAAGGAATTCGGGAAAATTCCTTACACCTGTTGGGCTGAAAAGGCCCTTAGGATCTTTGCAGGGGATGACTCTTGGGTAGAAACTTGTAATAGCGGAAGCGTTCTAATGAGGATTGTGAACCGACCTTGCACTGGTGTGTGAGAGCAAAGTAGATTGAGATTAAACAAGCAAGTACAAGAGTTTTATAAGAGTACAGGGAATACGAATAGATAGATAACTGTATTGCTGTTGCGGTTCGATATAGTGCGACTCGGGAAACTGCTCTGTAACGAGTCAGTTGTGTGTCCTTAACTGTCGCGCTGTAATTGTCGAGTCAAAGGTCGCTGACCTTTGACTTTCTCGTAACCTCCAGGCGGTTACTCTAACCTCCGAGGTTGACTCGATGCTTCGATTGGGACTACTTCGCTTGGTGCCTTGGATTTTGGCACGACAGAAGCGCACTTAAGACTTATTGTTTCCAACACTCCCCTTCGCTTCTGGAGTGTCGCTGCTGGTGACGTGGCCTTGTCCAGTCAGCAGCATGCAATATTCGAACTTCTGCTTCCCGAGTTTCTTGGTCAAGTAATCGGCTGCCATCTCAGACGTGGGACAGTATGACAGATCGAGTTTCCCCTTTTCGATCTCGTCCTTCACGAAGAAATAGCGCAGGGCGATGTGTTTCGTCCTGTTTGCGAAGCCGTTCTTGTTGGCGATGCGAATTGCCGACTGGTTGTCGCAGAACACGGTGAAGCTAGGTAACTCGGCTAGCTTCGCTTCTTCCAGTAGTTCGCGAAGGTAAAGTCCCTCCTTGGTGGCTGAGCAGAGTGCAATATATTCTGCTTCTGCTGAAGACAATGCGATTAACTCCTGCTTACTCGACTGCCAGGAGATAGGACCGATAGGTTCAAGACGGTAGACATAGCCGGTGCGTGAGCGCCTGTTATCGGTGTCGCCGGCGTGATCGGCATCGACGTAGCCGATTAGCTTGGTTGACGTAGTTACGCTTTTGTGATAAGTTAGTCCGATCGTCGCGGTACTGACGAAGTAGTGGAGAGCACGATCGAGTTCCGCCAGATGCTCTGCTTCAGGCCTCTTGAGATAGGTGGCAAGCTGGCTCGCGGAGTAGGGTAGATCAGGACGGCATGTGACTGCTGCGAAGAGGAGACATCCGAGTTTCTTCTGATAGTTGCGTATGCCGGTGGGCTTGAGTAGAGTAGATTGCCCCTTTTCGGTTCCTGACGTGTAGCGGTAAGGCGTGGAGATGGCGCTTGGTGTGAGGCCGAAGCGTTTCGCGATAGTATCGGCGTATTTTTCGGCGCTTAGATAAATTGCGTTTTCTTCTTCGCGGATGTTGAGCCCGAGGTACTGCGTAACCGTGGAGGAGACCGTGAGCATGAGGTCATTCTGAAGCTCCCCTTCGAACCACGTGGCGATGCTGTCGGTCGACCCGATGTAGAGAAGATCGTCCACGTAGACGATTAGTAGGACGTAGTCACTTTCTTTTGTGAGGCGATACATTCCTTGGTCATGCGGAAGTTGTTTGAAGCCGATGCGAATGAGGCGGGCGTGTAGGTACTGCTGCCACAGTCGTGGTGCCTGCTTGATCCCATAGAGTGACTTGAGTAGTTGACACACTCGGTTGGGTTCGCCGTGGGAGCCGTGTGGGAGTTCGACGAAAATTTCTGCATCCACAGGTGCGTAGAGAAATGCGTTCGCAACGTCGATTTGTCGCAATCTCTTTTTCTTCATGGCGGCGACGGCGATGAGAATTCGGAGTGAGGTGTGACGACTGACCGGAGCGAAGGTTTCGGTGTAGTCTCTTCCGTGTTCTTGGTCGAAGCCACGTACGACCCAGCGGGCTTTGAATTTGTCGATGGTGCCATCAGCTTTCGTCTTCACACGGAAGACCCATTTCCCGGTAAGGATAGTCTTGTTTTGTGCTACGCCGATGGGAACGATTTTCCAGGTGTTGCGCTCCTCCAGTGCCTTCAGTTCTTTGTCCATGGCTTCACGCCATTTCTCCCTGTGTTCCCCCCCTCAGAGCCTGCTGAACTGTCGCAGGCTCCTTAGGAATGCCGGCGCCATGGACTGCGGTGACGAGACCAAGGATTTGCAGCCCAGTCTGTGAGTATCGAGGGAGTTCTGGATCCTCGGGATAAGCTGCTTCGTCTCCTGCTTCTGGGTCGGGTATGAAATTTGGCCCTACCCTTTCTACTTCGTTGGTGTTGGCTGTTGCAGGTGTTACGTAACCGGTGTCGGCGAAGTGATAGAAGACTTCGGCGTTGTTACTTTCGCGGGGATTATCCTCATCCATGGGCACGTCGACGGAGTAGTATGGGAGAGGTCCGGCTTCCTCCGAGGCGTTGTCGACGTTCTGTTCATCCCAGTCCGCTTCGTCCGCTGCTGAGGCGAAGGCTCGGTCACCACGAAAGCCACCTGTGGGGTCCTGATTCTCGTGCAAGTTGGCGAGGTACGTCTGAAGTGTGAGTCTTTCGTAGAAGATCACGTCACGTGCTGCCACTGTTTCCTTTGTGTGGACGTCGAAGATTCTCCATGCGTTGTAATTTTTCTCGATGCCGAGGTGTAGTCCCCACTGTGCCCGTTGCGAAAATCTTCCCGCTCGTGCTTCTGGGGGCCTGTACTGTACCATGCACCCGAAAACTCGTAACATTTTTGTGCTGCCCTGCCTCCCTGTCCACAGCAGATGTGGTGACGCGTTGTTCGGGAGTGACGACGACGAAAGCAGGTTGTGCAGCATGACAGCGTGGTCCATTGCTGCAGGCCACTGGTGGTTGGGAAGTCGCATGCCACGCAACAGCTTGCGCATGCTGTTCTGCAGAGTCCTGTTCATCCGTTCTGCAACGCCTTGCTGCTGATGGGCGTAGGGAAGGGAAAGGAGTTGCTTGATTCCCCGTTCCGCCAGGTACTGCTTGAAGCGCTGAGAGGTATACTCTCCTCCTCCGTCTGACTGAAAGCTTTTTAGTTTAGCTCCCGATTCTCTCTCTGCTACCGGTAGCCAGGCTGCGAAGGCTGCGAGTGTCATGTCGCGGCTGGGTAGGTTACGATGCCAGACGTATCGAGTGGCGGCGTCGATGAAGGTGATGGTGTAGTTGTAGGTGACTTGTCCTGGTTCACGATTGTAGAGTAGGTCGCTGTAGACCTTTTCGAGTGGTGCGTATGCTGGAGCGCTCGGGTTGTGATGTGGAGTAAACGGTCGATGAGGTAAGTCAGCTTCGGGACATATGAGACAAGTCCTTCGTGCCTTCTGGAGTTCTCTGCCGTCGGGTAGAAGTAGAGAGTCTTTGTCAAGGACTCCTGCTCTTATTGTGTTATTCAAAACCGTGTTGCTTGGATGTCCTGTGCGTGCATGCCAGATCTCTTCAGAGGCGCGGTGTCCGGGTGAACGCTGATATGCTTCGGAGTTGGAGTAAAAGCTGGCGACGAGGTTGGCGCTTCGGTGGACTTCACGTTGAGTCGGATTCAGCTGTTGCGCGGGTGTTGGTGGTGCTTCGTCGACTGTGACTGGTGTCGTTGTTCCTGCTGCTGCTGATGTTGTTGCTGCTGCCGATGTTGTTGCTGCTGCCGATGTTGTTGTCTCTGCTTCTTGTTGAATCGTTGCTAACGCTCTAGTTCGTTCTGCTTCAGGAATGGTGTGGGAGTACCAGAAGCCTCCCTGGCTGAAGTCGGGGTCGAGATCCGGCGGATGCGTCCAATCTGCGAAGTTGACGATAGCATCGCTGTCGGCAGTGCCTAAGTCGGGAACGAAGTCGAGGACGAAAACATTATTCTTCAACACCGCCTTTCCGATGTAGAGACCGCCTCTCCCGTGGTAAAGCTTGAACTCCTGGGTTGTGCTGTCGGCTTCCAAGTGTATTCCTTTGGCCATCAATTGGCTGACACTCAGTAAGTTGTAGCCTAGTCCCTCCGCGATGAGCACTTTTGACATGTTGAGTATGACGTTTGTTTCTCGTGACAGAAGTTGTACCACACCCTGTCTTCGTGTACGCAGGTTCTGATTGTTGGCGACCGTGATGACTACTTCTCGCTGGAGTCGATGTTCGCGTTGTACGAAGCGACCGGACGAGCACATGTGTTGCCCGCAGCAACTGTCCAGGAACCAGGTGTCTTGGCCGGACGGTTCACTTTGAGCGATGGCGGCGTAAGTCGGATTTGGGTGGAGTGATTCGCGACGAGGCGTCCTGTTGTCGAGCTCCTCTTCCGGTGAGTAATGGGGTGGTGACTCTGTTATGCAAGAGTCGTTTATCTTGACCATGCAGTTGATTATATTTCTTGCTCCTTGTGCAGGTTGTCCAGTTGAGGTCGTTGGAGCTTGAATCGCGGTTGTCGAGCTTGCTTGTGTCGAAGCAACTTGGGTGCTTGAAGGCCGCAGTTGTCGCTGTGGTATTATCTGACGAGACGGGCAGTGCGTGCGTGGGTGTCATGATGTCTTGCAGATGTGACAAAAAGGAGGTACTAGCTTCGGCTGTTGTTGTCGATTGTTGAAGTTGTTGTGTCGTCGCTAAGTATGGAAGGCAAACTCCGGTGCTGATGCTCTTTTCTTGTGTCTTTCTTCTTGCAGGTCCATATCCTGCTGCTCGGCGTGAATTTCGGCGCAGAGTGCCGCTTCGGAGATCCTCCCGTGTGCTCGGAGAATTGCTTTGGTGGCGCGCCACTGAGGACCGAGGCCACCGATGACGACTGTTACGAAGGCGTCTTCAGAGATTGACCCTCCGCATCGAAGAAGCTTGTCGCGCAATTCGCGACATCGGCTGATATACGCCAACCCTTTTTCTCCTGGTTTCATTTCGACTGTTGTCAACTGCGCCATTAACCTGCTCTGGTTTACACTGTCTGTTGCCTGGTACAGGTTCTTCAGATGGCCGTACGCGAGTTCCGCCGAGTTGCCAAAGTTCCGGTAAGAGCGAATGTTCTGCTGCTGGGTTGGTGTGATGTTTCTCAGTAGAATAGTATACGCCATCATGGATTGATACGTATACTGCTGCTTCTCATACTGTGTCCCGTTTGCTGGATACTGCAGGGATCCGTCGAAGAAGCCGAGTATCTGCGCGCCCTCCATCATCAACTCGAATTCAAAGGACCAGGTAAAGAAATCCTTTCCGTCGAAAGGTCTTGATGTCTGTAGTTTCAGAACATGCGCGAACTACGACTGAACTTGTAAAGCATCCATTGGTTTGTCTTGCGCAGGTGGAGGTTGAGGCAGGAAGCTAATCGATCCGCGTTCGTACGGGGCGAAGGTGGGTTGCTGCTGTTGATTCCCTCGCGCGTATGACGACCCGTCAAGGCTCATGGGTGCCGCTCCGTTGTTGCTGTTGTGTGTCTGTGCAGGTCCCGACTGTTGGTGTTGCTCGTAGAAGGACATGAAGGAGAAGAATTTCTCCATCATGTTCTGGTCGAAGTCAGAAGGGTGATTCGTGGGCGTCTCGGTTGACGTTCCCCTTGGTCTTGCTGTCGTACCTTCCTCTGTCTGCAGGCCAGAGGCTGGTGGTGGAGTGGGAGTAGTGCCCGAGGAGCCATTAGGAGAGCTCCTTTCCTTGTTTGTTGCCATGTCTTGAAAAATGATTTTAAAGGAAGTTCAGAGTTTTCCCCTGTCTGCTCTCATACCATGTTGGGCTGAAAAGGCCCTTAGGATCTTTGCAGGGGATGACTCTTGGGTAGAAACTTGTAATAGCGGAAGCGTTCTAATGAGGATTGTGAACCGACCTTGCACTGGTGTGTGAGAGCAAAGTAGATTGAGATTAAACAAGCAAGTACAAGAGTTTTATAAGAGTACAGGGAATACGAATAGATAGATAACTGTATTGCTGTTGCGGTTCGATATAGTGCGACTCGGGCAACTGCTCTGTAACGAGTCAGTTGTGTGTCCTTAACTGTCGCGCTGTAATTGTCGAGTCAAAGGTCGCTGACCTTTGACTTTCTCGTAACCTCCAGGCGGTTACTCTAACCTCCGAGGTTGACTCGATGCTTCGATTGGGACTACTTCGCTTGGTGCCTTGGATTTTGGCACGACAGAAGCGCACTTAAGACTTATTGTTTCCAACAACACCACCCCCCCCCCCCCCCCCCCCTCAAAAAAGGTAGTCGATAGCTGAGACACGACGTCGTGCCAAGTAATCAGCAACAAGCGTCGAGGCGTCCAATGAAGCGGACGGCACCCACGTGTCGTCCTCACTGGTGCGATCTGTCCAGTGAATCAAAAAGTCCACATGGCGACCAGCGGCGTCAAGGCGGACCCTGTGAGCGAAGATCTTTGAAGGGTCCAGGGTTGGCTCCGGGACGGGGCGAGCTGTCGGGACCGGTTGCTGACGTGCAATGTCGGTCGTGGCAGGCACGAACTTCCGAAGAAGGTTGACGTGGAAGGCGTCATGGATACGCCAGTCGTCGGGGAGCAACAGCTTCGCCGTGACAGGTGTCACCATCTTGATAATATTAAACGGTCCGCAAAAGCGTGGACGAAGTTTCGCAGGGCCGGGCAGGTTCAGATTTTTCGTGTCGAGAAGGACTAGTTGCGCAGCTGTCAAGACGAGCTCCCGTCGAAGAAGGTTGGTATATTTGCGGGAAGTGATATTCGCCTTGCGAATGGCATCGGCAGCTTTTTCTCGGGCTTCCTGAAGTTCCGTCACGAAGGTCTGGGAACGGGGAACCGGGTTGGTGAGTGTAGTCGTCGTTGGAACAGCCGGGTCCATCCCGTAATTGAGGAAAAAAGGCGAGTGATTAGTCGTGCTGGATGGTGCGTTGTTGAAAGCGAATTCCAGCATGGCAAGCGAGTCTTCCCAGCGGGCAGGGTCGGGGCAGTTGGTGCAAATTAACTGCTCCATGGTCTGGTTGGTCCGCTCGGTTTGACCGTCGGTCTGCGGGTGGTAGGCCGATGAGAACTGTAGCTTCGTGCCGTATTGTGCCCTCGTTTCCTTCCAGATTTTGGACGTGAATTTGGGGTCGCGGTCGCTGATGATCGCCGAAGGGATGCCGTGCAGTCGCACGACCGTCGAGATGAAGAGTCGCGCAGTTTCTTCGGCTGTGATTGTTGTGCGGCATGGTGCGAAATGCGCCATTTTCGTGAAGCGGTCGACGACGACGAGGACAGCGTCATTGCCCGTCGGCCCAGCTGGCATCCCCGTGACAAAATCCATTGTCACCTGTTGCCACGGTCGTTCGGGTGGCTCGAGGGGTTGCAGAAGCCCAGATGTTCGCTGACGTGTCGACTTCATTGCTTGGCACACCCTGCATGAGGACACATATCGCTGCACGTCGTTAGAGGAATCAGGCCAATAATATTGACGGTGCAGTAGCTTCTGGGTTTTATCAACCCCGAAATGTCCAGAGAGGTTGGAATCGTGAATTTCCTGGATGAGGAGCTCACGCAGCAGTCGGTAAGCGGGAACCCAAATCCGGTCGGTTCCGGCTTTTAGGTAATAGTCGCCTTTCTGCGTCGTAGCCTGCTGGTGATTTCCTGTTGTGAAGAAGGGATCTGTCGTGTAGCCATGGGTGAATAGTCCGGTAAGTAGCGGGTTCGAGTGGGTGATGAGTACTGCAGCGGATTGTACTGTCGGTCGGGTCAGGGCATCGGCGATGTTATTTGCCCCTTTTTTATACGTGATGCGGTAGGTGAAGTGGCTCTCCATGTAGTCGAGCCATCGGATCTGTCGTGGGTTGAGGTTCGGTTGGGCTCGCAGGTACTGTAGGGATTTGTGGTCCGTGCGAACAGTGACGTCGGCGCCCACCAGGTAGCATCGCCACAGTTTAAATGCGTGTATGATGGCGAGCATTTCCTTGTCGTGGATCGGGTAGTTGCGTTCGGCTGCCTGCAGCTTGCGTGATTCGTACGCTATCGGCTGCAACCCGTTCCCGAAATCCTGGAGGAGCACAGCCCCGATGGCGAAATCTGAGGCGTCGGTTACGACTTCGAACGGCTTCGATGGGTCGGCGATGCGCAGCACAGGAGGGAAACGAGAAAATGTTTGAGTTCCTGGAAAGCCGCCTCTGCATCCTCCCCCCACACGAAATTATTGTCCTTGTGCAGCAGGTCGGTCAGTGGGCCGGTTATTCCCGCCATATTCGGGATAAACCTTCGGACGTAATTAACGAATCCGAGGAAACTCTGAAGTTCCGTGACGTTCGTCGGGGACTTCCACTCCTGTATGGTCTTGATTTTCGCCGGGTCGATTTTAATGCCGTCGCGTGAAATGACGTGCCCCAAAAACTCCAACTCTTGCTTAAAAAATTCGCACTTAGAGCCTTTGGTGATGAGCCGGTTCTCCTGCAGCCGCGTAAACACTGCATCCAGGTCACTGAGGTGCTGCTCCCGTGTTTTGCTGTAGATGAGGATATCGTCCAAGTAGACGATGACGCACCGGTCTAGAAGATCCCGAAACACCCTGTTCATTGTCAGCTGAAAAGTCGAGGGTGCGTTTGTGAGACCAAAAGGCATCACCGTGAATTCGTAACTCCCGTAGCGTGTGCGAAATGCCGTCTTGTGACAATCATCGGCGAAGACTCGGATTTGATGGTAACCGCCGCGTAAGTCAATCTTCGAGAAGTAGCGAGCGCCACGAAGTTGGTCGAGGAGGTCGTCGGTGCGTGGGATTGGATAGCGAGACTTGATGGTGACCCTGTTCAGCGCGCGATAATCAATGCACATGCGAAGCCCGCCGTCTTTCTTCGGGGTGAACAGGATTGGTGCTGCGAAGGGCGATGTGCTGGCCCGAATGAATCCTTTCTCCAACAGTGCATCGATTTGTCGGCGCAGCTCCTCGAGTTCCGGCTGGGTCAACCGCCACTATGTTCGAACGGTTGGTTGCGCTCCAGGTTCCAGCTAGATTTTGTGGTCTTCAGGTCTCTCCGGTGGCAGTCCAGGTGGCAGGTCGTCGGGGAAGATTTCCGGGTATTTCCGAATCAGCTCCGCTAAATCCGGAGGTACAGCTGCACACAGCTTCTCGATGTCCTTTCCTTCGGTGTCGACTGCCAACTCACGTAAACAAACGGCGAACAGCTGCGCGCCCCTGTTGAAGTGGCGGGCAATCGTGATGGCTTTGACGCACGGGGCTTGGATGTAGTCAGGTGTCCATGCAGGGAGTGTAATTAGCCCCTCGTGCTTGCTGACGCTGCACGTTCCCGTTGTCCAGTCGATGACGGGGTTGTGCCGTCGCAGCCAATCGCGTCCCAGCAGTACATCGCAGCCATCCAACGTTGTCGCGAGAAACTTCATGCTGAAGCCGAAATCGTCGCCGCATTCGATCCTGACCGTCCGTGATTCTTCCGTTATCGCCAGAGGCGTCCCATCCACGAGGCGAGCGTCGATTTCGGGCAGACACCTGTCAAGTTGCAGCTTGCATTTTTTTGCGCTCGCCAAATTGAAGAGGCTATGACTGGCCCCTCCATCGACGAAAATTTTTAAATTATGTTTTAACACCTTGCCAGCGACCAGCACAGGGTGATCCACATGATTATCCCCGTTATTCGGCCGAGTGCGATCGATTGCATGAATCGGAACCACGACTCGGTGGGGATGGTGGGGTTCGGGCGACAAAGCACAGTCAGTAAAGGGCCCGCTAAGTACTGACTCTTCCCATTTCCCTGCTCCTTCCTGTCGTTCCCCGTCAGCGGCGTTTTTTCGTGGCAATCTTTCATGTAGTGACCCGTCTTCCCACACCGGAAACACGGTCCCTTAGGAGGGTGGTCGGGTGTATGGACGGCGTTGATCGTGGTCCGATGGGTCTGGCCACGAAAACGGTTTCCCTCCCGGGAAGCTGCTCTCGCGTACTGCATCAACGCATCTGTGGACTCCGCCAACTGTACGGCCGCAAGAAATGTCGTCGGACGGCTCCTACGAACCTCGTACTGTATCTCGTATTTGAGGCCGCTGATGTATTTATCCAGCCGTTCAGCTTCCGACATGTCATCAACCTGGTCGGTGAGGCTCATAAATGACGCCGTGTAGTCTTGGACAGAAGCCATCTGCGACCATGCACGCAACTTCATGCGAGCTTGCTCCGAGGCGGATATGTGCTCGAAGCGACCTCGTAAGGCTGCGCCCCACTCCTTCCACGTGCGTATCGTGGTCACTCCGAAGATCGACGTTGCCACTTGATTAGTCACTGTAGAGGTCCCGTCTGCCGCATGTGTCACACCTGTCGGCGTCCCTGTTTCCAAGGTTCGGCGCCACCACTCGAGCGCTGCACCTCGAAGAAGGGAGACTGCGTAATTAATGCGCGTAGCGTCGTCATTAACTTCGGCTGCAGTAAAGAAGACTTCGACCCCAAACAGCCACCCTTTTGTCAGAATATCTTTGCTGTCTAGCCTGCAGTGGGGTACTCTGTAATGAGTACAACCCAATTTAGGGCAATGTACTTGTATCCCAACTCTTACTAGTCACTACCCTTCCCTTCCAAATTTCTCGATACTCACCTAACCCACTCGAACTCACCTACCTCCTAGTGTGGGCCTAGGCTACTAAGCCTAGGCCCCACACCTACTTTTTGTCATGGTATCTAGAGCAGGCAAGTTCCTGCCGCCTAGCTTAACGGGCCCACCAACGTCTTCCGCTGCCCTACTGTCCGCCGCGCGCCCCGTGGCGCGCGGCGCTGCATTTTCTTCCCGCCACGCGCTCCGAGCGCGTGGCGGCTTTTTTCTGCCCGCCGCGCGCTCGTGGCGCGCGGCGGTTTTCCTGTCCATCGAAGCGCCCTCGGGGGGGCTTGCGCGCTGCCCTCCCCGCTGCTCGTCACGACGCCCGCGCGGGACCCGCGGGGCGTCGCCCCTAGTCGTCGCGACGACCCTACGGGACCCGCGGGGCGTCGCCCCTGCTCGTCGCGACGTCCGTGCGGGACCCGCGGGGCGTCGCCCCTGCTCGTCGCGACGCCCCCTGTGGGACCCGCGGGGCGTCGCCCCTGCTCGTCGCGACGCCCCATGCGGGACCCGCGGGGCGCCGTCAGTTCCTGCAGCAGCAGCCGCCGCCGGCCTGCAGCAGCAGACGCCGCCGCCCTGCAGCAGCAGCCGCCGCCAGGCCTGCAGCAACAGACGCCGCCGCCCTGCAGCAGCAGCCGCCGCCAGGCCTGCAGCAGCAGCCGCCGCCAGGGTCTGCAGCAGCAGCCGCCGCAAGAGCCTGCAGCAGCAGCCGCCGCCAGGGTCTTCAGCAGCAGCCGCCGCTAGGGTCTGCAGCAGCAGCCGCCGCCAGAGCCTGCAGCAGCAGCCGCCGCCAGGGTCTGCAGCAGCAGCCGCCGCCAGAGCCTGTAGCAGCAGCCGCCGCAAGAGCCTGCAGCAGCAGCCGCCGCCAGAGTCTACAGCAGCAGCCGCCGCTAGAGTCTGCAGCAGCAGCCGCCGCCAGACCTGCAGCAGCTACCGCCACCGACCCAGCAGCAGCAGCCGCCGCTCTATCAGCAGCAGCAGCCGCCGCCGCTCTGCCGCAGCAGCTACCGCCGCCCAGCTGCAGGTGCCGCCCCTGGACCCCAGAAGCCGCCCCTGGACCCGGTACGCCTTGTGCTGCCCTGTGCTGCCCGTGTCTGTGCTGCCCTGTGCTGCCCGTGCCTGTTGCTGCCCGTGCCTGTGCTGCCCGTGCCTGTGCTGCCCGTGCCTGTTGCTGCCCGTGCCTGTGCTGCCCGTGCCTGTTGCTGCCCGTGCCTGTGCTGCCCGTGCCTGTGCTGCCCGTGCCTGTTGCTGCCTGTGCCTGTGCTGCCCGTGCCTGTGCTGCCCGTGCCTGTGCTGCCCGTGCCTGTGCTGCCCGTGCCTGTTGCTGCCTGTGCCTGTGCTGCCCGTGCCTGTGCTGCCCGTGCCTGTTGCTGCCTGTGCCTGTGCTGCCCGTGCCTGTGCTGCCCGTGCCTGTTGCTGCCCGTGCCTGTGCTGCCCGTGCCTGTGCTGCATGTGCCTGTTGCTGCCCGTGCCTGTGCTGCCCGTGCCTGTGCTGCCCGTGCCTCGTGCTTGCGCCCCCGTGCGCTCTGCTACTGTCTGCGCCCTCGTGCGCACTGTTCCCCCCCCCCCCCCCCCCCCGTTTGCGGGTGTGGGGGTGCTCCGTTTGTGTCGCCCCTTCCTTCTCCTCCTCCGTCGTCTCCCACTGCTGCAGCTGTCGCTAAGGGGGGTGGTTGTGTGGGAGACTGGGGTTTAGGGTTTAAGGGGGGTGCGTGGGAGTGGAGCTAGGGGTGTAGCAGCGGGTGTGTGTCAGGGGGGGTGGGACTGTTTGTGGGAGGTTGAGCGGAGGCTGCCGTCTTGTAGTCCGCAGCACCTGTAGTCCGGGGCGCTGTCCTGGTAGCTCAGTGAGCCTGCTGCGCCTGTCGCCCGTGGGTCCGTTGCTCCTGCCGCTCTTCGTAGCCGCCGAGCCAGTTACTCCAGTAGTCCGGGGCGCTGTCCCGGTAGCCACTGTGCCAGCCGCTCCTGTTGCCCGTGTGTCTGCAGCTTCAGCAGTTGCCTCCTATCTCCTCTCCTCTCACTCTCCCTCCTCCTCCTCACTTGCCCGTTGTGACCACCACTAGCTTTGCTGATAATTGTGCACTTTAACTATTGCTTCTTGAACTTGTGCTCAGAATGTGTGGTGACATTGTGATCCACCCTGAGCTTGTACTGCTTTGCCTGCTCTGCTGATTTCACCCCACTTTGGCTATGGGGGTGTGTCAGAATATCTTTGCTGTCTAGCCTGCAGTGGGGTACTCTGTAATGAGTACAACCCAATTTAGGGCAATGTACTTGTATCCCAACTCTTGCTAGTCACTACCCTTCCCTTCCAAATTTCTCGATACTCACCTAACCCACTCGAACTCACCTACCTCCTAGTGTGGGCCTAGGCTACTAAGCCTAGGCCCCACACCTACTTTTTGTCACCTTTTACGGTAACCGTTTTGTCCGTAGGATTAAACGGAGGTGGATTGACGGGCTTGATTTTGATCGTCGTCACTGCTACTGGAGCTGCTGCCGTTCGCTGCCTATCCTCTTCTTCGAAGTCACGTGTGAGCGCATCCAATGGATTGCTCATCGCCTGACTGTTGCCCTCACCTTCGTCCACAGGCGACTCCTGACGCGCTTCACCTCGCGTCTGGCGCAGTTCGGCGTTTTCCTCTCGTAGGGTCGTCACTTCCGCCATTAATGTCTTCATGCTCTCCTGCATTTCTGCCACTTGCGCCATCATCCGGTTCACTGCTTCCTGATCCATGTGCCGAACGCTTCGTCTGGTGGGCAGTCGGGTCTCCGTGGCCTTCAGGCAAATGAAAACACGAACTATCGGAGTCGGGCAGGATTGAATTAACAATCCCTGCAGCCAACCGTCGTGTAGTCACTAAACCAGCCACACCCTATGCCACCAAACTACCCTCGGAAAAGCGGGGTGAACTAGGAAAGTAGCTCTGATACCAGGTGTTATGAGTTGTAAAAGAGAGTGCGCAGGTAAACGAATAATAAAGCTGTGACTGAATGCACTGCGAATACAAAGAATGTCCAGACTAATATAGAACTACGTGTCAGATTTATATGACATAGTTTCTGTAGGCTATAGTGGGGTAGCACATATGGGGTACAGGGTTTCTAGGGTTGTATTTGTACCCAATCTTCCATAGTCATTTCATTCCTGTTTTCCTTGCTTCACATGGTATAGAGCGGGTCCTACCTTAGGACCGTTTTTTTTTTAGGGCCCACCGAAGCGCGCCCCGAGGCGCGCCCTTTTTTTTTAGCGACCCCTCGGGTCGCCTTTTCCCTCGCGGCCCCGCTGTCCCCCAGACGCGGCCCCGCCACCTCTCCTGATCGCGGCCCCGCCGCCTGTCTGACGCGGCTCCGCCGCCTCCCCTGACGCGGCCCTGCCGCCTCCCCTGACACGGCCCTGCCGCCTCCCCTGACGCGGCTCCGCCGCCTCCCCTGCCGGCCCGCCGCTGCTCCTGCCGGCCCGCCACTGCACCTGCCGGCCCGCCGCTGCACCCAGCGGCCCGCCGCCTCTGACGGCCTCGCCGCTGCGCCTGCCGGCCCGCCGCCTCTGACGGCCTCGCCGCTGCACCTGCCGGCCCGCCACTGCACCCTACGGCCCGCCACTGCACCCTACGGCCCGCCGCCTGCACCTGCCGGCCCGCAGCTGCACCTGCCGGCCCGCCGCTGCACCTGCCGGCCCGCTGCTGCACCTGCCGGCCCGCCACTGCACCGGTCAACCCGCCGCTGCACCTGACGGCCCCGCCCCTGCATCTCCTGGCCGAGCCGCCCCAGCAGCCGAACCGCCCGTGAGCCGAGCCGCCCGACGCCGAGCCGCCCGGGACCCGAGCCGCCCTGCCGCCGAGCCGCCCGGGAGCCGAGCCGCCCTGCACCCGAGCCGCCCGGGAGCCGAGCCGCCCTGCGCCCGAGCCGCCCAGCAGCCGAGCCGCCCTGCACCCGAGCCGCCAGGTCGCTGAGCCGCCTTTCTGCATACCTACACGACCTGCCCTGCCTGGTGAGCACAGTCCCACTGACACTGCGAGCTCTTTCCCTGCTGCTTGCACTGCGTCGCTGTCGTCGCCATGGCTACCCCTAGTGTCCTAGCTTTTGACGCTGAGGGTCGCGCCATTGATTTTGAGGTCTGGTTAGACGACCTGCAGCTGTTCTTACAGTGCGACAGGGCTGACGACCTTTCTCTCTTTGATCTCACCTCTGGCGCCTCTCCTGCTCCTGCTGCTGATGCTGATCCCGCTGTCCGCTCTAAGTGGGCCACCCGCGATGCTGCTGCACGTCTTGCTGTGCGTCGCCACCTCCCTACCTCTGAGCGTGCGCACTTCAGTCAGTACAAGAGTGCTCAGACCTTACGACGCTGTAGTTGCGCGCTACTCCTCCCCTGCCACTGCTGCACTGAGCCGTCTCATGCTTCCCTACCTCTTTCCTGACCTCTCTGCCTTTCCCACTGTCGCTGACCTCATTACGCACCTCCGCACTAGTGACACTCGCTACCGCGCCGCCCTTCCTGCTGAGTTCTGCGCTAAGAACCCCCCCCCCATGTACATCGCTCTCTACTACGTAGTCGCGCGCCTCCCTGACTCCCTTCGAGTCGTCAGGGACCACTTTCTCGCAGTCTGTCCCACCACCCTCACCGTCGACCTCCTCGAGAAGGCCCTCCTCGCAGCGGAGAAGAGCATAGTCGCTGTAGGTGCTTCTCGTGGTGACCCTCGCACCCCCATCTTTGAGGGGTGCTCTCCTTCCCCCTTGCTGCCCTCTGTTGCCTCTGCTGCTGCTGCCGACCTGCTTGGTCTTGAGTCGGTCGGCGCGGCGTCTGCCCCTAGTGGGAGACGTCGCTCCAGCAAGGGCAAGGGGGGCAAGGGCGCGGGTGGAGCTGGAGGGGGCGGTGGCGGTGGCGGCGGTGGCGGCGGAGGGAGTGGGGGTGGCGGCGGGAGTAGTGGCGGGGGTGGTGGTGGTGGTGGTGGCAGCAGCGGCGGAGACGGTGGTGGTGGTGCCAGCGGTGGTGGTGGAGGCAGCGGCGGAGGTGGAGGCGGCGGAGGTGGAGGCGGTGGAGGCGGCAGCGGAGGAGGCAGTGGTGGTGGAGGAGGTGGAGCTGGTCGGGGTGGTACCCAGCAGCGTAGCGGCGGTGGTGGTGGCCAGCGCTCGCAGCGGCAGCAGCAGCAGCGCTCGCGGGACATCCCTTCGCCTCAGCAGCTTCGTGAGTGGTACGCTGGGCGTCAGAGGGGTGGGGGTACTGGTCCCTGCACCTACGTTCTTCGTTCCGGCGACCGCGCGGGTGAGCAGTGTGGGGGTGCCCACGCCACCCAGCGCTGCTTTGGCCGCCTGACGGACGCCTGGCGTCAGCAGTTCCCTGGGGCTAGTGAGATCCCTCGCTGGGATGAGCTTCTCAGGGCTGGTGTAGCGATCTTTGATCTTGATTTTGATGCTATCCTTACTGCTATGTATGTTGTGGATTATAGTGAGGAGAATGAGGGTTACCGTTGTTTCCAGCCCGACCCGGGCATTGGTACTGCTGCGCTAGGTACTTGTGAGGCTGCTGCTCTAGGTGCCAGTGCGTCTGCGCTCTCAGGTACTGGTGAGACTGCGCTCTCAGGTACTGCGTCGTCCTCGTCCTCCCTCACTTTCACACTTGACTCCGGAGCTTCTCGCTCCTTCTTTCGAGACCGCACTACCCTTACGCCGCTCGGCCGGCCGGTTGCAGTCTCCCTTGCTGACCCCTCTGGGGGTCCTGTCCTGTCTCACTTCTCCACTGTCCTCCCGTGTCCGGCTGCCCCTTCGGGCACCCTGTCGGGTCTGTACCTTCCCTCGTTCTCTACGAACTTGGTGAGTGGAGCGGACCTGCAGGATGTGGGTGTTCACCAGTTCACTCCTGCGCGTCAGCGGGTGACCCACTGCACGGAGGCACGCACAGGCCGACACCTGGCCACGTTCTCGCGTCGGCCGGGGTCGAGTCTCTACACCCTGACCGTTGAGTCTCCTCCTGTCCTTGCGTCTGGTCAGGTGGCTGCGTCGGGTCAGGTACTTGCTGCTGCGTCCCGGTCAGGTCCTGAGTCTGCCCCCTGTTCTTGTCGCCTCCTGTCTCACGAGACTCTCCTGTGGCACCACCGTCTTGGCCACCCCTCCTTGCCCCGTCTTCGGAGCATGGCTTCCCGTGTCCTTGTCTCTGGTCTTCCCCAGTCTCTCCCTCCTCTCCCCTCCGGGCCAGGACCTTCCTGTGTCCCCTGTGTCGAGGGTCGCCTCCGGGCTACTCCTCACTCCTCCCACTTCCCCCCGACAGAGGCTCCCCTGCAGACACTTCACATGGATGTGTGGGGCCCAGCCCCCGTCCGTGGGCAGGGTTACGAGCGCTACTTCCTGTTTGTGGTTGACGACTACTCGCGTTACACCACAGTCCTCCCCTTGCGCAGCAAGGGTGAGGTCACTGAGGTGCTGATCGACTGGATCCGCGAGGCTTGTCTCCAGCTCAGGAAGAGCTTCGACTCGGACTTTCCTGTTCTGCGTCTGCACTCGGACAGAGGCGGAGAGTTCTCTTCTCGCCTTCTGCGGGACTACTGTCGTGCACGGGGGATCCGCCAGACCTTCACGCTTCCGGACTCACCACAGCAAAATGGGATTGCTGAGCGCCGCATTGGCATGGTCATGGATGTCGCTCGTACGTCCATGATGCATGCGGCTGCCCCCCATTTTCTGTGGCCGTTTGCGGTGAGGTACGCGGCGCATCAGCTCAACCTTCACCCCCGGGTCTCTCGGCCTGCGATGTCCCCAGCCTTGCTGTGGACGGGGAAGGTTGGCGATGCGTCTGTGTTCCGTGTCTGGGGATCTCGGGCGTTTGTCCGCGACTTGTCTGCGGACAAGCTGTCCCCTTGTGCTGCTCCCTGTGTCTTCCTTGGCTTCCCCACTGACGCCCCAGGGTGGCAGTTTTACCACCCCTCCTCTCGTCGTGTTCTGTCCTCCCAGGACGTCACGTTCGACGAGTCAGTCCCCTTCTACCGTCTCTTCCCCTACCGCACTCCTTCCCTCCCCCCTCCCCCGGACTTCCTTGTGCCGGTTCCCCCCCCGGTAGACCCCCTCCCCCTTCAGGTTCCTGCCCCCTCAGGTGTGTCCCAGGTAGACGCCGTTGACCCGGTCGAGGTTACTGGTGACTCTGGTGCTGCTGCGGGTGCTGAGCCTGGGGGTGCTGACTCTGGGGGTGCTGTGCGTGGGGGTGCTGAGCCTGGGGGTACTACTGCTGGGGGTGCTGAGCCTGAGGGTACTACTGCGGAGGGTGCGGAGCCTGGGGGTGCTGAGCCGGGGGGTGCTGTGCCTGGAGGTGCTGGGTCTGGGGGTGCTGGGTCGGGAGCTGCTGAGCCTGGGGGTGCTGAGCTGGGAGCTGCTGGGCCTGGGGGTGCTGCGTCTGGAGCTGCTGAGCCTGGGGTTTCTCCTGCTGCTGCGTCTCGCCGGGAGCCCCTCTCTCCACAGGAGCTGCGCGAGTGGTTTGCTCGCCGCTGGAGGCGTGCTGCTGAGTCTGGAGGTGCTGCTGGAGCTGGAGCTGGAGCTGGAGCTTCTTCGACCGTCGAGGGTGCGGGTGCTGCCGGTCCCGGAGCTACTGGACCTGCGGGTCCTCCCGGGGCTGGAGCTGCTGCGGGCGCTGGTGCTGAGCCTACTTCTGTTGGTCCTGCCGCTGGAGGTGTGGGTGGCGCTGGTGCTGTTGCTGAGGGTGCTGGTGCTGTCCCTGCTGCGTCTGGAGCTGCCGCGCGGCCTCGGCCGTACTTCGTTCCGCTCCTGCAGCAGGTTCTTGGTCTTTCTCCTCCAGTAGAGGGTCCACCGCCTGTCCAGTCGCAGTCCCTGCTGGAGCCTTCCTCTCCACTGCCTGCTCCCTCTCCTTACACTGGTCCTACTGGAGGTCTTGCTGAGCGTCGTGAGCCTGCGTCTCGTCCCGCGTCGCCTGTTCGCACTGCTCGCGCTAGTGGTCGCAGTTCGCGTCAGCGTCCTCCTCCTGTCCCTGGCACGCACCGGATGTCTTTGCGTCCGTCCACTGCTCCTCTGCGTGCCCCTTTGCCTTCTCCTCCTGAGTCTTCTCTTCCTGCGCTTGCCGACCCTGGGTCGGACTCTCTTCGTGCTGCCAGTCCTACTGTCACGCGTCTGCTTGCTACTGTCGTCACTGACCCCTCTTTTGAGTCCACTGCTGCGTCTGCTCTAGTCGCTGAGCTCGTAGACTTTGCTGCTCGCTGTCGTCTCGACTACGCTGCTGGTCTTGTTGCTGAGTCTGCGTCTGTCTGTCCTCCGTCCGTCGGGGGTGAGTGTGCTCTTGGCACGGACGTCCTAGAGGACAGGCAGGAGGAGTTACAGTGTCTAGCGACTGCTTCACCTCATCTCGCGTCTGTACTGCTTGCCCCTGAGGGAGACCCGGATGCACTAGACATCCCGACTCCGTGTTCTTACGCGGAGGCCGTAGAGGGTCCCTACTCCTCTCAGTGGCAGGCAGCTATGGATGCAGAGATGGCTTCCTGGAAGTCCACAGGCACCTACGTTGACGCGGTTCCCCCTCCTGGGGCGAACATCGTCAGTGGCATGTGGATCTTCAGGGTGAAGCGGCCGCCGGGCTCTCCACCTGTCTTCAAGGCACGGTACGTTGCTCGTGGCTTCAGTCAGCGGCAGGGAGTTGACTACTTTCAGACCTTCTCTCCCACCCCGAAGATGACTACTCTTCGGGTGCTGCTGCACATAGCCGCTCAGCGCGACTACGAGCTTCACTCTCTCGACTTCAGCACTGCGTTCTTGCAGGGTAGCCTGCACGAGGAGATCTGGCTTCGCCGTCCACCTGGCTTCACTGGGACTTTCCCTCCTGGCACCCAGTGGAGCCTCCGACGGCCAGTTTACGGTCTCCGCCAGGCACCGCGTGAGTGGCACGACACACTGAGGACTACGCTTGCGGCTCTTGGGTTTGCTCCTTCTACTGCTGACCCGTCGCTGTTTCTTCGCACCGACACTTCCCTGCCGCCGTTCTACATCCTCGTGTACGTCGACGACTTGGTCTTTGCCACAGCGGACACTGCTGGACTCGCCTACGTGAAGTCCGAGCTGCTGAAGAGACACACGTGCACAGACCTGGGTGAACTGCGCAGCTACCTTGGCTTGCAGATCACTCGGGACAGAGCACGCCGCACCATTACCTTGACTCAGTCACACATGGTGCAGCAGGTCCTTCAGCGCTTCGGCTTCACGTACTCCTCGCCTCAGGCCACTCCTCTGCCTACTCGCCACTCACTCTCAGCTCTGCCTTCGGATGAGTCCGTAGAGTCAAGTGGCCCGTACCCAGAGCTTGTTGGCTGCCTCATGTACCTGATGACCTGCACACGACCTGACCTTGCATACCCTCTGAGCATTCTTGCTCGCTATGTTGCTCCTGGGAGACACAGACCAGAGCACATGGCTGCAGCAAAGAGGGTATTGCGCTACCTGTGCAGCACGTCGGGCATGGGGCTAGTGCTTGGAGGGCGGAGTCCAGTGGTCCTTACCGGCCACGCGGACGCTTCTTGGGCTGACGACCAGGCTACGCAGCGGTCGTCACAGGGTTACACCTTCAGCCTTGGTTCCGGCTCTGTCTCGTGGCGGTCTACTCGCTCGTCTTCGGTTCTCGGCTCCAGTTGTGAGGCTGAGATCTACGCAAGGGCCATGGCTGCACAGGAGCTTCGCTGGCTCACCTACCTGCTGACTGACCTTGGAGAGCCGCCTCGTTCTCCTCCAGTGCTGTACGTAGACAACAAGGCCATGCTGGCCTTGTGTCGAGAGCAGCGCTTGGAGCACAGAACGAAGCACATTGCTCTCCGCTACTTCCTTGCTCGTGAGCTGCAGCAGCGTGGTCAGTTGCGACTTGCGTACGTGGCCTCTGAGGCCAACACTGCTGATGTGTTCACCAAGGCACTCGCGCCTTGTGACCATCAGCGCTTTTGCACCCAGCTGGGTCTTGTGCCTGTCTTGCCTCACTTGCTCTCCTCTTGACTTCACTTGTACTGTGACATATATATATACCTGCTCTTGCTTGTCTAGTTCTATATATATATGTCTGTACTCCTGCATGTGAACTGGCCTCTGGCCCTGCTCTTGTGCTCGGACTGTGTGGTGACGTTGTGATCCACCCTGAGCTTGCTCTGCTTTGCTTTACCTGACTGGTCTTGTGACCCCTTGTTCTCCCCCACTTTGCCTATGGGGGTGTGTCAGATTTATATGACATAGTTTCTGTAGGCTATAGTGGGGTAGCACATATGGGGTACAGGGTTTCTAGGGTTGTATTTGTACCCAATCTTCCATAGTCATTTCATTCATGTTTTCCTTGCTTCACACTACGCTAGCTAGGAGAGAACCTCGGACGAGCGAGGTTGGGTGCAGGTTTGGCGATGAGAAAGCCGAAGGCGACGCGAGGAGCCTCGGCAGCATTGAAATCGGCCGAACGTGCGAACTCCGAAAATCGGGTTGTACGCGAAGCAGTCAACCCCGATAAGGAATTCGGGAAAATTCCTTACACGTGTTCTGCACACTGACAATGAAATATTTTTGTTGCCTATCCACATATCAGAGTATCACTCACAGAATGTCAAAATGGAAACGACAGAATCCACTAGAGACATGGATTGTTTCTAGGATTATTTTTTCCTGTCCATATCACATATTATGAATCATATCAACTACATTTAGTTGAATATCGTGTAAAGGATTGAGGGAAATATGATTTATGGTCGATGTTCTGAAATTAGTTTCCTATCTTGTAGGCAACAAAATGGCCAGTTTCGTTGGTAAATTACATTGTGTGTTGAATTCCTTGTATCCACTCGTGGTCCTCATCAAGCTGGAATGATTTTGTTTTTTTGGCACACTTGTTGATGTACTCCAGGGCCTCAGATATCAGGATAATTTATCATGATCAGGCCAAATTTTATCAGTGTAAATCACCCTGATACCCTGATTATCAGGGTGGTTTTTGGTAGTCACACTGATGGCCTAGGGTAATTTTTTCGGGAGCTAGAATTTTCCTGATATGCCAGGGTTTACATTTAAGGCACACTGATGACTCAGGGTTACCGATTTCATAATGAGTTTTACCCTGAAGCGAGTATAATTCCCCCCCCCCTTTTCCCCCTAACCCCCTCCCCCCCAATTTGCTCTCGCACTTCTGTCCCGCTATAAATAAGATGAAGTAAAAAAGAGAGCTATAACGAGACTCACGTTGGAGTGCCCCAGCCGGTAGATTGGAGTTCGGAAGGATGAAGACACATGACCGAATCTTGTGGACCCGCGTATTTATTCAGAACTTCAGTAGAAACACTTCATCAGTGTATTGAAAATTGTTACACTGTGCTAAAGGGTATTTTTTTTGAAACTATGGAAAACCCTGATAGAAAAGAATTCTCCCAAGGGGTCACACTGATAATCAGGTTTTTGCAAAGGTGCAAGACTGATGATAAGGGTTACATAAAACAAAAAATTAGCCCTGATCCTGATTCTCCTGAATTCAGAATAGCTGTCGTGTGCCAGTCCTGTAAAAACAGCATAAGCGATATAGTTGTCATGTAATTTCAGTATAAGTATTGTTTTGCGTGCTGGAAGTTCAGTACAGGGCTTGTCAAAGTACTAGCAAGAGTTGGGCTTAGGAGCCATGGCTTAGGAGCCTTGGTAGTTGAGTTCGAGTGAGTTGAGTTAGGAGAAATGTCGAGAGGAATGAGGTTTCACTAATGAGAATGGCAATACAAATAGGTAAACATCAACACAAGGAGGTGCACCACCAAACATGATGCAATGTCTACACTACAACTGCAATCGATTATATAAAATATGTAACCATATTTTGACACGCCCCCATAATTGATTGCAGGAGTAAGTGTAAAACGCCCACTCTGGTAAGTGTAAACCGCCTACGCTGGTCACCCACTCCATCCCCTCACCCTCCCCCTCCCCTTCCCCCTCCCCTTCCCCCTCCCCCACACATTGCTGCAGGAGCAGCAGAGGGGGGAAGAGAGGAGAGGTGGAGGGACTGCGGCTGGGTGGTCTCACACCCGCCACCCCAGTGCCACTCCCCGGGCTCCCCCACACCCTCATACCCTCCCCCCCAGCGGCAGCTGCAGCAGAGGGAACAAAAGGAGGAGGAGAAGGGGGGGGGGGGGGGGGGGGGGGGGGGCTATGCACGGCCTCCCCGGGCGCCAAAGCAGGCGCCAGAGGGGGCGATGCCTGCCCCCCCCTTCCACGCGGCCCCCTCAGGTCGCCTCGACAGGTGACGGGAAAAGGGGGGTGAGCGGTGCACGTGCCCCCGGTATGCCGCGGCTGGCGACAGGGCATGGCCGGGGCGGGGTCGGGGCCGCAGGTGGCATCGAGGCCGCGGGTGGCGACGGGGCCGAAGGTGGAGGGGCCGCAGGTGGCGACAGGGCCGCAGCGGGCGATGGGGCCGTGGTGGGCGACGGGGCCTTAGCAAGGGCGGCGGGGCCACAGTGAAGGGCGGCGGGGCCGCAGTGAAGGGCGGCGAGGCCGCGACGTAGGGCGGCGGGGCCGCAGGAGTAGGGCGGCGAGGCCGCAGAGTAGGGCGGCGGGGCCGCGACGTAGGGCGGCGGGGCCGCTAAAGCAGGGCGGCGGGGCCGCGACAGGAGGGCGGCGGGGCCGCGACAGTAGACAGGCGGCGAGGCCGCGACAGTAGGGCGGCGGGGCCGCTAAAGCAGGGCGGCGGGGCCGCGAAAGTAGGGCGGCGGGGCCGCGACAGTAGGGCACACCACGGGGCGTGCAGTACACTCAGTAGCAGCGGAAGCAAGAGTCCAGGAACGTAGCACTCTCTGATAACATGTCAAAGTACTAGCAAGAGTTGGGCTTAGGAGCCATGGCTTAGGAGCCTTCGTAGTTGAGTTCGAGTGAGTTGAGTTAGGAGAAATGTCGAGAGGAATGAGGTTTCACTAATGAGAATGGCAGTACAAATAGGTAAACATCAACACAAGGAGGTGCACCACCAAACATGATGCAATGTCTACACTACAACTGCAATCGATTATATAAAATATGTAACCATATTTTGACAGGGCTGTAGGTTCAGCCCTGATGAGTCAGTATAGTGTTGAGAGTCGTCTTGAAGCGAGTAGTGCGCCAATTTTGCCGGGGGCCTGGTTGTCAAATGTTATAGCATGTTGTGGGTCATGCTATATGGGATACAAACAGTTAGGGTTAGGCATATGTACCCCAACCCAATCAATCCTACCCATTCCACTGTTTTCAGTTACTGAGATGATATCAGCAGTAGGTTCGCCGTTCCTAGGCCTCACCTAGTTGGCGCCGTTCCTAGACTTAGGTCGCCTCCTCGGATCGACACTTGACCTAAAACGCCTTAGCCCGCACAACGACAACGCCCACGCCAGCGTACCATCCTTCCCGCTAGCGCACCGTCCAGCCCGCAGGCAAACGCGTCGCGTCGCCCGTAGGCCTGCGCGTTGCGCCGCCCATAGGCTCGCCCGTCGACCCGCCGTCCAGCCCGCAGGCCCGCGCGTCGTGTCGCCCGTAGGCCCACGCGTCGCCCCTCCCGTAGGCCTGCCTGTCGACCCGCCGTCCAGCCCGCAGGCCCGCGCGTCGCGTCGCCCGTAGGCCTGCACGTCGCCCCTCCCGTAGGCCTGCCCGTCGACCCGCCGTTGCCTCTGCCTCTTCCGCGCCTCCTCCTCGTCTTTTTGAGGGGTGTGCGGTACCACAGCTTCCCACCTTCTCTGCCTCCCTTGCCACTCCCACGTATTCTGCGTCTGAGGAGACGTCGGCTGTTTCTGTCTCTGGCGGACAGAAACGTGGCAAGGCCGGCAAGAAGGGCGGGAAGGGTGGCGGGGGTACTGGAGGTGGTGCGGGTACTGGCGGTGGCGGTGGAGCAGGTGGTGGGAGTGGTGGTGGGGGTGGCTCGGGACCTGACGGCCCTCCTTTCGACGGTGGAGTTTTCACTGGTGGTGAGGGGTTACAGCAGCAGCAGCAGCGACAGGGCCAGCAGCAGCGCCTACCGCAGCAGCAGCCTCAGCAGTGGGGCCCTCCGCAGCAGTGGGGCCCTCCGCAGCAGTGGGGCCCTCAGCAGCAGTGGAGGTCTGCGGGTCCCCCGAGCACTGGGCGCAGTGGCGCCCCCTCCAGTCGGGGACCTCGCGCGGCCGGCCGCGGCGTTGGTCCCTGTGAGCACTGGATCCTTACGGGTCCTTGTAGGGACTCGTACTGTGGCCGCCCCGACCACTCTGCTGCACGCTGCTTCAGTCGTCTCGACAACCTCTACCTCTTGCACCACGGCCCCTCCGCTCCCCCCCCGCCGCGCTGGGGGACGCTTCTTGCTCGTGGTATTGCTGTTTTTTATATGACTATGGATGATGCTAGGTCATATGCCATGTATGCTGATGTTGACTATAGTGCTCCTAGATCTGTGTACTTGCCTGTTGCTAGAGTAGGTGCTAGTGTAGGATCTTGTTTAGCTACTAGTATAGGTACTCCCTCGGCGGACGCATCTCTCTCCTTCACACTGGACTCAGGAGCGTCGCATTGCTTCTTCCGCGACTGCACGACTCTCTCTCCGCTACCGGCGCCTGTCCCTGTAGCACTGGCCGATCCCTCCTCGGGACCGGTCATTGCGACTCACGCCACTACATTCCCGTGCCCAGCTGCTCCTTCTGGTTCCCTGACCGGCCTCCACGTTCCTACGTTCTCTAGGAACCTGGTTGGTGTGGGCACCCTGGCGAGACAGCACGTCGGGGTCTGGGTTGAGCCTTCTGGTGACACCGCAGTCTGCGTCGACGGTGACACGTACGCTCCCTTGACCACTTTCCGCCAGGAGCCGGACTCTGGTCTGTACACCCTCCGCACCGACCCCCGTCAGGTTCCCCCGTCCCACCAGGTAGCCGGGTCCAGTCAGGTTGCCGTGTCAGGTGTAGTTTCTGCGTCGTGCTCGTGTCGGTCGCTTGCCCACCCCACCGTTCTGTGGCACCACCGGATGGGGCACCCATCCCTTCCTCGTCTTCACGCCATGTCCAGTCAGCGTCTTGTCTTAGGCCTTCCCCGAGTCCTCCCACCACTCCCGCCATCCCCAGCTCCTCCGTGTGGTCCTTGTCTCCAGGGTCGGCTTTGCGCCACCCCTCTCTCCTCCTCCCTTCGTCCGACCACCGAGCCTTTCCAGACACTCCACTTAGACGTCTGGGGCCCCGCCTCCCGCCTTGGCCCTGAGCGGGAGAGTTTCTTTCTGGTGGTCGTTGACGATTACTCTCGGTACACCACCGTGTTCCCTTTGGCGAAGAAGTCAGACGTGAAATCTGAACCGGTGGCTCCTCGCCACCGAGGGCACTCGTGGTCGTCGTGTCAGTTGTCTCCACTCCGACCGTGGGGGTAAGTTTCGCTCTGGCGTACTCGCCAGATTCTGTGCTGAGCAGGGCATCACCTAGTCATGGACTCTTCCAGACTCTCCACAGCAGAATGGGGTTGCTGAGCGCCGCTTAGGCCTGGTCATGGAGATCGCCCGCACCTCCATGATCCATGCCCGCGCCCCATTTTCTGTGGCCCTACGCGGCTCGGTACGCCGCTCACCAGCTGAACCTCTGGCCTCGCGTCTCTCGACCAGGGGCTTCACCGACCAGTCTTTGGATAGGGTCCCCTAGTGTTGCGTCAAGGTTTAGTGTCTGGGGCTGCTTGGCTCTTGTCCGCGACACCTCTGCAGACAAGATCTCGCCTCGCGCCGTCCCTTGTGTCTTCCTTGGTTTCCCAGAGGGCTCCTCTGACTTCACCTTTTACCACCCACCCTCCCACCGGTTCTTTGACTCTCGTGACGTCCGTTTCGACGAGTCCGTCCCCTACTACGTCAGGTACCCCTCTCGAGGTCTCTCGGTTCCCCCCCCTCCCCTCTTCCTGGCTCCAGCTCCTCCTCATACCGCCCCCCCTCCTCTGGTACCCCCCCCTGTTCCCGCTCCGTCTGGTGTGTCCCACGCTACTCCCCCTCCCTCGGTACCCCCCCAGGTCTCTCCTCCTTCCCCACAGTCGTCCTCACTGCCTCCGCAGCAGCCGTCGGCGCTTCCTTCACCGGCCACTGCGGACTCTGAGGGTGTTGGTGCTCGAGGTGAGGGCTCTGGCGGTGCTCGCTTTGGGGGTGCTGGCGTTGGAGCTGTTCGTGCACCTACAAGAGCAGCCAGTTCTGGGGGTGCTGGCGTTGGTGCTGAGCGTGCACCTGCCGCAGCTGCCCGTTCCGAGGGTACTGGAGCTGGTGGTGGTGCTGGAGCTGGTGGTGTTTCTGGAGCTGGAGAGTCTGGGGCTGGTGCTGGTGCTACTGGGGGCACCACGGCTGGGGGTGCGGGTACACCTCCTACAGGTGCTGATCGTGCTGCCGCGAGGGGTACTCGCTCTGGGGGTGCTCAGCCGGTTTCTGTCGAGGGCGGAGCAGGTTCTTCTTCGTCGTCTCCGGACACCACTCCTCCTCATCCTTACCCGACTCGACACCAGGCCCGTCTTCGTCTTGAGCGTGAGGAGCACCAGCGTTTGGAGTGTGAGAGGTTGGAGCTTCAGCAGCGGGTGGAGTGTGAGAGGTTGGAGTTGCAGTGGGAGCAGCAGCAGCAGCAGCAGCAGTAGCAGCAGCGGCAACAACAGCAGCCGCCGCAGACGCAGCAGCAGCCGCAGCAGCAGCCGCAGCAGCCGGAGCAGCCTCCGTCCCCTGTTTCTGGCCTTCGGGCCCTTGGTCTCCCCTCCTCTCCTCCTGTGTTCGGTCCTACGTTTCCTCCTCCGGACTCCACTCCGATTGTCTTCCCTCGTTCTCAGTCTCCTCCGTCCCCCCCTCCTCTCGCCCACACTTGGGCCTCTCGTCCTCCTCGTGCTCGTCCCTCGTCCCCTGTCACAAACCTCCGTACCGTGTTGTTTCGTCCTAGTCCTCCTCATTCTCCTCTGTCTGTCCTTCCTCGTCCTCTTGAGTCTTCCCTCACTGCCTCCCTGTCCACTCCGGTCACTGACTACTACCGCACGTACCGCCCCACTCTCTCTCGTGTTCTCGCCTCTCTTGTTACAGACTCTCGTGCCTCTTTTTCCTCCGTCGCGGTCCTCACTGCCGCTGTCACTGACTTTACTGCTACGCGTCGCCTTGACTACGCCACTCGTGTTGTGGCCGCTCCTTCTGTCTGTCCTCTGTCCGCCGAGGGTGAGTCTGCCCTTGGCTGTGACGTCCTAGAGGACAGACAATTTGAGCTAGAGTTTGTGGCAGCTGCTTCGCCTCATCTCTGTGCCATGCTGCTCACTCCTGAGGGAGACCCCGACGCTCCTAACATACCTACTCCTCGCACTTACGCTGAGGCAGTGTCAGGACCTTGGGCCTCTCAGTGGAGAGCTGCCATGGATGCAGAGATGGCCTCCTACAGGTCCACAGACACTTATGTTGACGAGGTTCCCCCCACAGGGGCGAACATCGTTGACGGCATGTGGATCTTCAAGGTGAAGTGGCCGCCGGGATCTCCCACTGTCTTCAAGGCACGCTACGTGGTTAGAGGGTTCAATCAGCGTGAGGGAGTTGACTTCTTTCAGACCTTCGCACCCACCCCAAAGATGACCACTGTTCGGGTGTTACTGCACGTAGCAGCATAGAGAGACTACGAGCTACACTCTCTTGACTTCTCCACTGCCTTCCTCCGGGGCCGCCTACACGAGGAGATCTGGCTGCGTCGTCCTCCGGGCTTCACTGGCACTTTCCCGCCTGGGACCCAGTGGAGCCTCAGACGACCAGTCTACGGTCTCCGCCAGGCACCCCGTGAGTGGCACGACACTCTCCGCTCTACTCTCTCCGACCTCGGGTTTGAGCCGTCTTCCGCCGACTCGTCGCTGTTTGTTCGTCGTGGACGCACACCTTTCTTCGTTCTTGTCTACGTTGACGACTTGATTTTTGCCACAGCCGACACAGCTGCACTGGCGGAGGTGAAGTCCGAACTGCAGAAGAGACACACCTGCAGTGACCTTGGGGAACTGCGCCGCTACCGTGGCCTGCAGATCTCCAGTGACAGAGCCCCTCGCACCATCACTCTGACTCAGTCACACATGGTGCAGCAGGTCCTTCAGCAGTTCAGGCTTCAGGACTCTTCTCCTACACCCACTCCTCTTGCTGTAGAGCACAGACTCACTGGGCCTTTTCCTGACGAGCCGTTCGAGCCCAGTGGTCCCTACGCGGAGCTGGTGGGCTGCCTCATGTACCTGATGACGTGCACTCGCCCGGACCTCGCCTTCCCTCTTAGCATCCTGTCTCGCTTTGTTGCGTTTGTGAGACACCGTCCTGTTCACTGGGCGGCGGCTAAGAGGGTGGCGAAGTACCTTGGCGCGACATCAGGCATGGGGCTTGTACTTGGAGGGACACAGCAGTTGTACTCACCGGTCAGTGCGACTCCTCCTACGCCGACGACGTTGAGACTCAGAGGTCTACGCAGGGTTACTGTTTCAGCCTGGGTTGTGGAGCTATTTCGTGGAGGTCTACTTGGTCCTCCTCGGTTGCGACTTCGACCGCGGAGGCCGAGATCTACGCTGGGGCCCTTGCTGCTCAGGAGCTACGCTGGTTGACCTTTTTGCTCACTGACCTTGGTGAGCGGCCGAGCTCTGCACCGACCCTGTTTGCTGACAACAGGGCGATGATTCTCCTGTGTCGTAAGCCTCGACTGGAGAGCAGAGTGAAGCACATCGACGTCAGGTACTTCCTCCTTCGAGAGTTGCAGAGACGCGGGCAGGCTCGTCTTGACTTCGTGGCCTCCGAGGCCAACAATGCAGACATCTTCACCAAGGCTCTTCAGCCTTGTGACCACCGCCGGTTCTGTCTGCAGTTGGGCCTCGTTGAGACTGGGTTGAGTAGACTGCAGTAGTGAGTGCTTGTCTATTGTCTTTGCTTGTTTTGTATATATTTGCATATACACTCTTGAACTGGCCTTGTGGCCGCTGTTTGCGCTCAGACTGTGTGGTGACGTTGTGATCCACCCTGAGCTTTGTTTTGTCTTTTGTTTGTGACTGGTCTTGTGACCTTAGGTTGCGTTTCTTGTTGCTTGGCATTCCCCACTTAGACTATGGGGGTGTGTCAAATGTTATACCCTGTTGTGGGTCATGCTATATGGGGTACAAATAGTTAGGGTTAGGCATATGTACCCCAACCCAATCAATCCTACTCATTCCGCTGTTTTCAGTTGCTGAGACTAGTGTACCCAACCACCGACCAGGTACAGCGTAAGTTACGCTCCGTAATTGTCACCCCGACTTTGTTTCCTCTGCTGGCGCAGAACCACGCCGCGCCCACCGTGGAAACCCGCATTGCTCTAATAAAAACCAATGAGAGTGCGCCGCGCTCACTTTACACGAGACGAAAGCACGGCCATCTTTGCTGTACGCTGGCATCACGTGCTTCCCTCCTAGCACAGCTCGGAGAATCGCTCGTCGACGTGCACCCAACACACAGCACGTGGTTCACCGCACCAGCCATGCAAGAGGGCATGACACCTACTGCTGCACGTCGTTATCGCCGTCGCCCACCTCAGCTAGGCGCACCTGGCTGTGTGTTGGGCGCACCTGGCCGACCGCGACGGAGCACTGGTTGAAGGCCGGAAAGTGTAGCGCCTTCGTCAGGAAGTCGGCTGGCTGCTCAGCGGTCGGGATGTACTGCAACGCACACTTCCCCCGCTTCACCATGTGCTGCAGCCAGGCCTGTCGCCACTCCATGTGCTTGAGGTTGCCCGTCAACCCCACGCCCCCGGCGACTGTGATGGCCAACTTGTTGTCCACCCGCAGGACCGTCGGCCTTCCAGCGTCCAGCTGCTGGAACTCTGCCAGGAGGAAGCGAAGTCAGCGTCCCTCCTTGCCGGCTTCGACGGCCGCCACATACTCCGACTCGGTCGACGACAGAGTTGCGCCAAACACGTAGCCAACTGTGCTCGTCTTGTTCTGCTTGTCGCCGGCGTCGTCGGCGTCCACGTAGCCGACCAAATCCAGCGTCTCAGGTCCACCGCCGAACTCCAGGGCGGTGTTGCGCGTGTTGGCGAGGTAGGCCAGGCAGTAGTCGACCTCGCGCCAGTGCTGGTCGCTCCTCACCGTGAGGCCACTCCCTAGCTTGCTACAGGCGAAGGCGATGTCCGGCCTCATCGTTGTCACCCCGAACTGCAGTGAGCCGACCTTCTGCCTGTACTCCTCCTCCTGTCGCTCCTGTGCCTCCTCGTCTTCGAAGGTGAGCTCGGCGTAAGCATCAACGGAGACCGGCCGGGTGTGCAAGTTGCTGGTGCAGCCACAGCTTCTTCGCCGACCTATCGCGCACGATCTCCAACCCGAGGTACTTCTGCACCGGCGAGATCTTGCGCAACTCGAAGGCAGCCTCCAGCAGCTCCTTCAGCTAGCATCGCGGTGCTGCTGCTGGCGGCGAGTAGGTCGTCGACGTAGACCAGCACCCAGCAGGTCACCTTGTCCTCGTCGACCTTGAAGTAGAGGGCCTCGTCGACCTGGCTCTTCTTCCAGCCAGCGCCGACCAGCATGTCATTGAGCGCCAAGTACCACAGCAGCGGCAACTGCTTCAGCCTGTAGAGGCTCTTCAGCAACTTGCACACCCGGCCGGTCTCGTCGTTGAAGTAGTCCGGCTGGTACATGTACAACACGCGGTCGAGCTTGCTCTGCAGGAAGGCATTCTTCATGTCGAGCTGCATCAGGTTGAAGTCGAGGACGGGGACGATGCTGAGGAAGATCCTCAGCATGACGTAGCTGCTCACCGACGCGTACGTCTCGTCGTAGTCGGCGCCATACACCTGCAAGAAGCCCTTCACGACCAGCCTCGCCTTCTCACGCTCGACGATGTCGTCGATGTGGTACTTCGTCGTCAACACCCACCGGTTCTTCATGATGTTCACTCCCGCCAGGCGTTCGACCAGCTCCCAGGTGCCATTGCTGATGAGGCTGCGGATCTCCTCCTCCATGGTGGCCTTCACCGCCGGGCCCTTCCAGCTTGCCAACGCCTCCTTCACCGTCATTGTTGAGATGTCCCAGCGGTGCTCGGGGTCGGCCAACATGTCGGGGTCGAGCTCCGGAAACTCGTCATCCTCGTTGGCGTCGTCGTACAGCAGGTCGTCGTCCTCGTCGACCACATCATACACCGTGGTGAAGGCGGTTGGAATGAAGAAGTCGGGAGGCCTCCGAAGTCGTCTTGACTTCCGGGGTTCAGGCGGGACCTCCACCACGTCCTGGTCGGTGGACTCCTCGTTGCCCATCTGCTCCCCTCCAGCTTCAGTACCGCCGCCGTTCTCGTCGTCTTGCTGCACCTCAGTCGGCGTCCTGACCGACTGCTCCCCTGCTGTCTGCCAGGTTGCCGACTGCTCCCAGGTCGGCCGCGCTGCTGCCTGCTCCCCTATCGGCGTCATCTGCTCAGCCTGCTGCGTCCTTGGCTGCCCCTCTGTCGACGTGACTTCCTGACCGGCTTGCTGGGCGTCACGTCGGCCACCAGCGATGCCCTTGTTCGGCCCCACAGGCAACACACCACTGCTCCCCTCATCGCCGGAGGCCGATGCCGAAGTCAGCCCACGCAGGTCGGCGACGAGGGGAGGAGCAGGAGAGGGGGGGGGGGGGGGGGGGGGGGGGGGGGGGGGGGAGGGAGGACAACCTTGGCGTCCTCATCCGCAAGTTCACCGACCTCGGCGAGCAGAGGCACCGTCGCGGCCGTGGTGTCGGTCGGCGGGGTGGGCGGCGTCCGTCCTGACACTGGCCCGTGCTCCGACTTCCACACCTTCAGCGACATGTCCTCGTAGAACACCACGTTCGACGTGGTGACCACCCGGTTGGCGACGAGGTCAAGGAACTCCCATCCCTTGCTCGCCTTCGACACGCCGAGGTGAAGGCCCCACCTGGCCTTCGGCTTCAGCTTCCCACCACGCTGCTGCTCGGGGACCAGGAACTGCGCCATGCAGCCCCATACGTGCGCCAGCGACAAGTCGGGCTTCGTCCTGGTGAGCAGCTGGTACGACGTCGTCCCCGGTGTCGCCGACCACTCCAGGCAGTTGCGTACCCAGACGGCCTGCCGCAGAGCAAGATGCCACCAGTGGTGCTGCACGCCCATGTGCAGCAACATCGTCCGCACCGACTCCACCACAGTCCGCATTTCCCTCTTCGCCATGCTGTTCTGCTGCGGATTGTACGGGCAGGTGAGGTCGTGGAGGATCCCCTTGCCGTTCACGAGGGTGGTGAAGTCCTTCCCGAGGAACTCCCCTCCTCGGTCAGAACGCACCATCAACACCGACTTCTTCGTCTGCCGCTCAACCGTCACCAGCCACTGCTCGAACTCCTGCAGCACGTCGGACTTCTTGGCGACCGGCCTCACCGAAACGTAGCGGGTCTTGCGGTCCTTCAGCAGTAGGAAGTAGAGGCTGCCATCCTTGGCCGCCACCCGGAACGGCTCGCACAGGTCGATGTGCACAACGCCTAGCACGTCGGCGACGTCGGAGCCCTGGTCGGGGAAGGTGTGCCGCGCCAGCCTCCCGCCGACGCACGAGATACACGGTGAGTCGGCACCTGTCGCCGACTTGAGGTCCAGCCCAATGGCGACCTCGCTCTTCGCCGAGCTCCAGATAGTGTCCATGCCGACGTGCGCAAGCCGAGCATGCATCCTGGCCGGCGTCGACTTCGTCTTAGTGACGATCGCTCGCAGGGCCACAACCTCCGACGTGGGCGACGGCGACCTCGTTGAGCAGGGACGCAGGTCGGTGCAGAGGACTCGCCCGGTGTACGTCGCCCGACCGAGAACCTCTCCTGCCGCTGAGACGAGCAGCATCTCGTCGCCGTCCTCCCGTAGCTTTACGCCATGCTCTTTCAGTTGTCCGGACGACAGAATTCGCGTGCACGCCCGGGACGTACAGCACGTCGGGAATCAGCACCCGTTTCCCGGCCTCCCCTTGCAGCACAACTGTGCCCCGGCCCTTGACGTCTTGCAGTGCCCCATTGAAGCCACGCACGTGCTTCATGTTGCCGCTTGGCCCCAAGTCGACGAAGGCGTCCTTCGTCCCCATCAGGTGGTGCGAGCAACCGCTGTCCAGCAGGACCACCGTCGAGTTCGCCTGAACGGCTACTGCCACCGCCTGGAAGTCCTCGCCGGCCTTCGGCGTTAGTGAGACGGTCGGCTCCACGACGCCGACCAAAGAGCACGACGCCGACTTGTCGTCCTGCCCCTTGCCGCCAGCACAAGAGTCGGCGTCATTCGCCGAGGTCGACTACTTGGTCGACTTCTTCTCCTTGCGCAACTGGTTTCCTCCTCGACGAGAACGACGACTGCCCGACCTCTCGCGGCCTCCCTTGGCGTCGTCATCGTCGGAGTCACTGTGGTCGGGGCACTCAAAGGAGAGATGGTCGGGGTCGCCACACAGCCAGCACTCCCGACGTCGACTTCCTCCTCCTCGACCACTGTCCTTGGTCGACTTCTTCTTGTCGACCTCCTTGGCTGGCTTCCAGCCACTGCTACCACCGCCACCGGACTGTCCGCGCTGCCCCAGTCGACCGCCTTGCTTCGCCGGGGCGACGAAGTTCACCTGCGCCAGGAGCTCCTGGGACCGCTCTGCCTCCTGCATTGCCTCATCTTGCAGGATGTCCGAGGTTAGGTTGTCCTCGTTGAGCGTAGCCCTCGTGCTCGGCGCCATTGACAGTCGTTTCAGCAAGTTGTAGCTGCTCCGGAGTCCCTGCATGACGTGCGTGACGTACGACGCCGTCGAGTACTCCGCGCCGGCCATCTTGATGGTGGCGAGAATTCGCCGGGCCCGGTTGCAGTAGTCGGTCGCCGACTCCTCGTCGCCCATGCGAAGGTGCGTCAGCTGCCCCTCCAGCTGGGCGATGAACAGGTCGTCGGTGACCTGGTACGTCGACTCGATGAAGTGCCACGCCTGGTGGCCGGCATCGAGGTACTCCCTACACCACTTCAGGGCGATTTGCACGCCCGGCGAGCAGCACCGTGAGATGACCGTGAAGGTCAACAGCAGCACGGCGCGGAACTCAACTCGCAAGTCGGGGTCGTTCGGCGTTGCCACGGTACCGCGAGCAAAGTTGATCAGCCCGGCCATCTCCAGCTGAGGCTCGATGGCCTCCTTCCAGGTGAGAATGTCGGGTCGACCGACCAGCGGGGAAGTCACCGCGATCCTATCCGGCGTAAATTTGAAGTAGCCGTAGCTCGGTGCAATCCCGCCCGCTGTTACTTGGGTCGCCGCCAACATCGGGAAAGATCCACTTTGCCGACCTCCGATGTCGCCCTGTGAGGACCCTGCAGCCGCCGACGGCCGCATCCCTCGCGCCTGAACGACGCCGACTTCTTCGGTCTGTATCACACCACGCTGTCTCGACGACGTGCCTCCCGCACTGGTGCCGACAGTCAGATTTATATGACATAGTTGCTGTAGGCTGTAGTGGGGTAGCACATATGGGGTACAGGTTTCTAGGGTTGTATTTGTACCAATCTTTCCTTAGTCATTTTCATTCCCGTTCCTTACTCTCACATGGTATCAGAGCGGGTTCCCTGTGGGAACTTCGCCTAGGGCCCACCGAAGCGCGCCCCGAGGCGCGCGATCGTTTTTTTTTTTAGCGACCCTCCGAGTCGCACTTCCTCTCGCGGCTCCGCCGCCCTTCAGACGCGGCCCCGCCGCCCATACAAGCGGCCCCGCCGCCCACCCTTCGAGCGGCCCCGCCCTTCGTGTCGCGGCCCCGCCCTTCCTGTCGCGGCCCCGCCCTCTAGCGGCCCCGCCCCGTCGCGGCCCCGCCCTATTGCGGCCCCACCCCGTCGCGGCCCCACCCTTTCGCGGCCCCGCCCCGTCGCGGCCCAGCCGCCCTGTCGCGGCCCCGTCCCGTCGCGGCCCCGCCGCCCCGTCACGGCCTCGCCCCGTCACGGCCCCGCCCCGTCGCGGCCTCGCCGCCCCGTCGCGGCCCTCCCACTTCGCTGCGGCCCCGCTGTCTCATCACGGCCGCCCGCCGCCCTACCTCAGCGGCCACCCGCCGCCCTACCTTCGCAGCCCACCCGCCGCCCTACCTGCGGCCACCGGCCGCCCTACCTTAGCGGCCCACCAGCCGCCCTACCTGCGGCCACCTGCCGCCCTACCTACGCGGCCCAGCAGCAGCCGAGCCGCCCCGGCGCAGCCGAGCCGCCCAGCAGCAGCCGAGCCGCCCAGCAGCAGCCGAGCCGCCCAGCAGCAGCCGAGCCGCCCAGCATCAGCCGAGCCGCCCAGCAGCAACCGAGACGCCCCGGCCCAGTCGAGCCGCCCAGCAGCAGCCGAGCCGCCCCGGCGCAGCCGAGCCGCCCATGAGTCGCTGAGCCGCCCAGGAGCCGCTGAGCCGCCCGACATGTCCTGTCTGGTGAGCACGGCACCGCCCCACTGCTACTGCGTCCCCTTCCCCACTGCTTGCACTGCTAGTCTGTCGTCATGGCTACCCCCAGTGTCCTAGCGTTTGACGCTGAGGGTCGAGCCATTGACTTTGAGGTCTGGGTCGACGACCTGCAGTTGTTCTTACAGTACGACAGAGCGGACAGTCTTTCTCTCTTTGACCTCACCTCTGGCGCCTCCCCTGCCCCTGCTGCTGATGCTCACCCCACTGTTCGCTCTCAGTGGGCCACCCGCGATGCTGCTGCACGTCTTGCTGTGCGTCGCCACTTGCCCACCACTGAGCGCGCGCACTTTAGTCAGTACAAGAGTGCTCAGACCTTGTACGATGCTGTAGTTGCGCGCTACTCTTCCCCTGCCACTTCTGCACTGAGCCGTCTCATGCTACCGTACCTCTTTCTTGACCTCACTGCGTTTCCCACTATCGCAAACCTCATTACGCACCTCCGCACCAGTGACACTCGCTACCGCGCCGCCCTTCCTGCTGAGTTCTGCGCTAAGAACCCCCCCCCATGTACATCACTCTCTACTACGTAGTCGCACGCCTCCCTGACTCCCTTCGCGTAGTCAGGGACCACTTTCTCTCAGTCTGTCCCACCACCCTCACTGTCGACCTCCTCGAGAAGGCCCTCCTAGCGGCGGAGAAGAGCATTGTCGCTGTAGGGGCTTCTCGTGGTGACCCTCGCACCCCCATCTTTGAGGGGTGCTCTCCTTCCCCCCTGCTGCCCTCTGTTGCCCCTGCTGCTGCTGCCGACCTGCTTGGTCTTGACTCGGTCGGCGCGGCGTCTGCCCCTAGTGGGAGACGCCGCTCTGGCAAGGGCAAGGTGGGCAAGGGTGCGGGTGGAGCTGGAGGAGGCGGTGGAGGTGGCGGTGGAGGCGGCGGAGGGAGTGGGGGTGGCGGCGGGAGTGGTGGCGGAGGCGGTGGTGGTGGTGGCAGCGGCGGAGGAGGCGGCGGTGGTGGCGGCAGCGGTGGGAGTGGTGGCGGTGGTGGAGGCGGAGGAGGAGGAGGTGCTGGCGGAGGAGGTGGAGCTGGTCGGGGTGGTGCCCCGCAGCGGAGCGGCGCTGGTAGTGGTCAGCGCCAGCAGCACCAGCAGCAGCAGCAGCAGCGTTCGCGGGACATCCCTCCGCCCCAGCAGCTTCGTGAGTGGTACACTCGACGTCAAAGGGGTGGGGGTGCTGGTCCGTGCACCTACGTCCTTCGTTCCGGCGACCGCGCGGGTGAGCAGTGTGGGGGTGCCCAACCCACCCAGCGCTGCTTTGGCCGCCTGACGGACGCTTGGCGTGAGCACTTCCCCGAGGCTAGTGAGATTCCCCGCTGGGATGAGCTTTCTAGGGCTGGTGTAGCGATCTTTGATCTTGACTTTGATGCTATCCTTGCTGCTATGTATGCTGTGACTATTAGTGAGGAGGGTGACTGTTACCGGTGTTTCCCGCCCGACCCGAGCATTGGTACTGCTGCGCTAGGTGCTTGTGAGGCTTCTGCTCCAGGTGCCAGTGCGTCTGCGCTCTCAGGTACTGGTGAGACTGCGCTCTCAGGTACTACGTCGCCTTCGTCCTCCCTCACTTTCACACTTGACTCAGAGGCTTCTCGCTCCTTCTTTCAAGACCGCACCACCCTCACGCCGCTTGGTCGGCCGGTTGCGGTCTCCCTGGCTGACCCCTCTGGGGGTCCGGTCCTCTCTCACTTTTCCACTGTCCTCCCGTGTCCGGCTGCCCCCTCGGGCACCCTGTCTGGTCTGTACCTTCCCTCGTTCTCGACGAACTTGGTGAGTGGTGCGGACCTACAGGATGCGGGGGTTAACCAGTTCACTCCTGCGAGTCAGCGGGTGACCCACTGCACGGACGCACGCCCAGGCCGACACCTGGCCACGTTCTCGCGTCGGCCGGGGTCGAGCCTCTACACCCTGACCACTGAGTCTCCTTCTGTCCCTGCGTCTAGTCAGGTAGCTGCGTCAGGTCAGGTGTTTGCTGCTGCGTCCCGGTCTGGCCCTGAGTCTGCCCCCTGTTCGTGTCGCCTCCTGTCTCACGAGACTCTCCTGTGGCACCACCGTCTTGGCCACCCCTCCCTGTCCCGTCTTCGGGGCATGGCTTCCCGTGTCTCAGGTCTTTCCCGGTCTCTCCCTCCCCTTTCTCCGGGACCAGAACCTTCCTGTGTCCCGTGTGTCGAGGGGCGCCTCAGGGCTGCTCCTCACTCCTCCCAGTTTCCCCCGACAGAGGCTCCTCTGCAGACACTTCACATGGACGTGTGGCCCGGCCCGCGTCCGTGGGCAGGGTCACGAGCGCTACTTCCTGTTGGTGGTTGACGACTACCCGCGTTACACCACAGTCTTCCCCTTGCGCAGCAAGGGTGATGTCACTGCGGTGTTGATCGACTGGATCCGCACAGCTCGTCTCCAGCTCAGGAGGAGCTTCGGCTCGGACTTTCCTGTTCTGCGTCTGCACTCTGACCGAGGTGGGGAGTTCTCCTCTCATCTTCTCCGAGACTACTGTCGTGCACGGGGGATCCGCCAGACCTTTACGCTTCCGGACTCTCCACAGCAAAATGGGATTGCTGAGCGCCGCATTGGCATGGTCATGGATGTTGCTCGTACGTCCATGATGCATGCGGCTGCCCCCCATTTTCTGTGGCCGTTTGCGGTTCGGTAAGCGGCGCATCAGCTCAACCTTTACCCCAGGGTCTCTCGGCCCGCGATGTCCCCACTCTTGCTGTGGACGGGGAAGGTCGGCGATGCGTCTGCGTTCCGTGTCTGGGGGTCTCGGGCGTTTGTCCGCGACTTGTCTGCGGACAAGCTGTCCCCTCGTGCTGCTCCCTGTGTCTTCCTTGGCTTCCCCCCTAACGCTCCAGGGTGGCAGTTCTACCACCCCTCCTCTCGTCGTGTTCTATCCTCCCAGGACGTCACGTTCGACGAGTCAGTTCTCTTCTACCGCCTCTTCCCCTACCGCACTCCTTCCCTTCCCCCGCCGCCGGACTTCCTTGTGCCGGTTCCCCCCCCGGTAGACCCCCTCCCCCCTCAGGTTCCTGCCCCCTCAGGTGTGTCCCAGGTTGACGCAGTTGACCTGGTCGAGGTTACTGGTGACTCTGGTGCTGCTGCGGGTGCTGAGCCTGGGGGTGCTGACTCTGGGGGTGCTGTGTGCGGGGGTGCCGAGCTTGGAGGTGCTGCTACTGGGGATGCTGAGCCTGGGGGTGCTATTGCTGAGGGTGCTGAGCCTGGGGGTGCTGAGCCGGGGGGTGCTGTGCCTGGAGCTGCTGAGCTAGGGGGTGCTGAGTCTGGGGGTGCTGAGTGTGGAGCTGCTGAGCCTAGGGGTGCTGAGTCTGGAGCTGCTGAGCCTGGGGGTGCTGTGTGTGGAGCTGCTGAGCCTGGGGGTGCTGCGTCTGGAGCTGCTGAGCCTGGGGGTGCTGTGTGTGGAGCTGCTGAGCCTGGGGGTGCTGCGTCTGGAGCTACTGAGCCTGGGGTTTCTCCTGGTGCTGCGTCTCGGCGGGAGCCCCTCTCTCCACAGGAGCTGCGCGAGTGGTTCGCTCGCCGCTGGAGGCGTACTGCTGGAGCTGGAGCTTCCCCGACCGTCGGGGGTGCGGGTGCCGCCGGTCCCGGAGCTGCTGGGCCTGCGGGTCCTACTGGAGCTGGAGCTGCTGAGGGTGTTGGTGCTGAGACTACTGCTGTCTGTCCTGACGCTGGTCATGCTGCTGGTACTGCTGGAGGTCCTGCCGCTGGAGGTGTTGGTGGCGCTGGTTCTGCCGCTGAGGGTGCTAGTGCTGCCCCTGCTGAGTCTGGAGTTGTCGCGCGGCCTCGGCCGTACTTCGTTCCGCTCCTACAGCAAGTTCTTGGTCTTTCTCCTCCTGTAGAGTGTCCAAAGCCTGTCCATTCGCAGTCACTGCTGGAGCCTACCTCCCCACTTCCTGCTCCCTCTCCTTACACTGGTCCTACTGGGGGTCTGGCTGAGCGTCGTGAGCTTGCGTCTCGTCCCGCGTCGCCTGTTCGTGCTGCTCGCGCTAGTGGTCGCAGTTCGCGTCAGCGTCCTCCTCCTGTCCCTGGCACGCACCGGATGTCTCTGCGTCCGTCCACTGCTCCTCTGCGTGCCCCTTTGCCTTCTCCTCCTGAGTCCTCTCTTCCTGCGCTTGCCGACCCTGAGTCGGACTCTCTTCGTGCTTCCAGTCCTACTGTCACGCGTCTGCTTGCTACTGTTGTCACTGACCCCTCTTTTGAGTCCGCTGCTGCGTGTGCTCTTGTCGCTGAGCTCGTCGACTTTGCTGCTCGCTGTCGTCTAGTCTACGCTGCCAGTCTTGTTGCTAAGTCTGCGTCTGTTTGTCCTCCGTCCGTCGGGGGTGAGTGTGCTCTTGGCACGGACGTCCTTGAGGACATGCAGGAGGAGTTACAGTGTCTGGCTACTGCTTCACCTCATCTCGCGTCTGAACTGCTTGCTCCTGAGGGAGACCCGGATGCACTAGACATTCCGACTTCGCGCTCTTACGCGGAGGCCGTAGAGGGTCCCTACTCCTCTCAGTGGCAGGCAGCTATGGATGCAGAGATGGCTTCCTGGAAGTCCACAGGCACCTACGTTGACGCGGTTCCCCCTCCTGGGGCGAACATCGTCAGTGGCATGTGGATCTTCAGGGTGAAGCGGCCGCCGGGCTCTCCACCTGTCTTCAAGGCGCGGTACGTCGCTCGTGGCTTCAGTCAGCGGCAGGGAGTTGACTACTTTCAGACCTTCTCTCCCACCCCAAAGATGACCACTCTTCGGGTGCTGCTGCACATAGCCGCTCAGCGCGACTACGAGCTTCACTCTCTCGACTTCAGCACTGCGTTCTTGCAGGGTAGCCTGCACGAGGAGATCTGGCTGCGCCGTCCACCTGGCTTCACTGGGACTTTCCCTCCTGGCACCCAGTGGAGCCTCCGACGGCCAGTCTACGGTCTCCGCCAAGCACCGCGTGAGTGGCACGACACACTGAGAACTACGCTTGTGGTTCTTGGGTTTGCTCCTTCTACTGCTGACCCGTCGCTGTTTCTAAGCACCGACAATTCTTTGCCGCCGTTCTACATCCTCGTGTACGTCGACGACTTGGTCTTTGCCACAGCGGACACTACTGGACTAGCCTACGTGAAGTCCGAGCTGCTGAAGAGACACACATGCACAGACCTGGTTGAACTGCGCAGCTATCTTGGCTTGCAGATCACTCGGGACAGAGCACGCCGCACCATTACCTTGACTCAGTCACACATGGTGCAGGAGGTCCTTTAGCGCTTCGGCTTCACGTACGCCTCGCCTCAGGCCACTCCTCTGTCTACTCGCCACTCGCCCTCAGCTCTGCCTTCGGATGAGTCCGTAGAGTCGAGTGGCCCGTACCCAGAGCTTGTTGGCTGCCTCATGTACGTGATGACCTGCACACGACCTGACCTTGCATACCCTCTTAGCATTCTTGCACGCTATGTTGCTCCTGGGAGACACCGACCAGAGCACATGGCTGCAGCGAAGAGGGTGTTGCGCTACTTGTGCAGTACGTCGGGCATGGGGCTAGTGCTTGGAGGGCGGAGTCCAGTGGTCCTTACAGGACATGCGGACACTTCTTGGGCTGACGACCAGGCTACGCAGCGGTCGTCACAGGGTTACACCTTCAGCCTTGGTTCCGGCTCTGTCTCGTGGCGGGCTACTCGCTCGTCTTCGGTTCTCAGCTCCAGTTGTGAGGCTGAGATCTACGCAAGGGCCATGGCTGCACAGGAGCTTCGCTGGCTCACCTACCTGCTGACTGACCTTGGAGAGCCGCCTCGTTCTCCTCCAGTGCTGTACGTAGACAACAAGGCCATGCTGGCCTTGTGTCGAGAGCAGCGTCTGGAGCACAGAACGAAGCACATTGCTCTTCGCTACTTCCTTGCTCGTGAGCTACAGCAGCGTGGACAGTTGCGGCTTGCGTACGTGGCCTCTGAGGCCAACACTGCTGATGTGTTCACCAAGGCACTTGCGCCCTGTAACCATCAGCGCTTCTGCACTCAGCTGGGACTTGTACCTGTCCTACCTCACTTGCTCACCTCTTGACCTTGCTTGTACTCTTGCATATATATATAGATATACCTGCTCTTACTTGTTTAGCCTGATTTTTATATGTGTCTAGTCTTGCATGTGAACTGGCCTTGTGGCCTTGACCTTGTGCTCGGACTGTGTGGTGACTTTGTGATCCACCCTGAGCTTTGCTTTGCTTTGCCTGACTGGTCTTGTGACCCCTTGTTCTCCCCCACCTTGCCTATGGGGGTGTGTCAGATTTATATGACATAATTGCTGTAGGCTGTAGTGGGGTAGCACATATGGGGTACAGGTTTCTAGGGTTGTATTTGTACCAATCTTTCCTTAGTCATTTTCATTCCTGTTCCTTACTCTCACACCGACTTGGTCACCTCCGGCGTTGACGCCCACGTCGACGCTGCCTTCGTCGTTCACCGGTCGAGGGGACGCAGGCCGAGAAGGATGCTCCGTCGCCCACACGGAACGGATGCCAGCGTCGACGACCATCCAAGGAATGTCCCCGATTTCCTTCGCCTCATGGCGTCTCCTCGCAGTCTCCAGCCGTGCCTCTAGGGTGTCCACCACCTCCGCGTCACCTACGGCGCCTACCATAGTGACTACCGCACAGCTGCTGGCCTACGAACAACTTAGGTAAGGGGCCTACTAAGTCGACTAGACTGAAAGGTAAGTTGTTGTGCCGTCCACGCTCTCTGCACCATGTGGAGATAACTCGTACAACGGGAGCTAGACTACGGGATAGGCACGGGTGCTCGTGCGATCTCTGCGTTCTCTATTCCTTAGACGTTTCCTTGTGCACACACTACTTGCAAGTTCACGGGGAGAATTGGCAAGAGTTTCACTAGGAAAAGTTCACAACAATGATACAATGAAGTTGGCAAGGTAAGACTACATCAGAGCTAGGATGCAATCAGGCCTACTGCCAGCGCAGCACGGTCGACCGGGTGTCAGCACGACTTGGTCGACCGCGCTCCAGCGGTGCAGAGTCGCGGCTCGCCAACGCTGCAGGTCGATGGGGTGACAACAGCGCAAGTCGACGGCGTGCCAGCGTTGCCCCCGCAGTCCAGCATCGCACCCGCTTCGCAGGTGCTCGTAGATGATTAGCGTGCACTGCTTCGTCATCTGCATAGCGCACACACCAAGTCCACCTCGTGCTAACGACTGCATCTCATCTGCCAGGTCGACCTCGGGATACCACCACCGAGGTCGTCTTCGCCAACCTCGCCTGGGCGACCTTCGCGTGACTTCGCGGATCCTCGTCACCCAGGTAACCTTGTCGACCAGGCAACCCCGTCGACCAGCCGCTCCCGTGCGTGCCCGTCGACCACCCAGGTCGACGACCACTCCTGGTCGACCACCTCTAGGTCGACCAGCTTTTTTGTCAGCCGACCACCCAAGTCGGCTTCCCCAGGTCGGCGTCACCAAGTCGACGCCCTCTGAAGGTCAACTTCCCAGGTCGACCAGCCGCAGTTGGCGCCCTCCCGAAGTCGGCGCCCTTGTAGCGGCCCCCGTGCAGGTCGACCAACCCCGTCGACCAGCTCGCCCACTGCTGCAGGTCGGCTGCACCCCTACACCCGACCATGAAGTTGTCTCCACCCAAGCAAGGACTGGGCCAACGCACAACTTCCGTTGACATGGCGTACTCGCAGGAAGCGTAACCACCCAAGCGGAGCAGTGCATGGCAGATAGAGAGAGGCGGAGAGAGAAATCGCACTTAGAGCCCTTCGTAATCAGTCGGTTCTGCTGCAAGCGCCGGAACACCTCCTCTAAGCTACGTAATTGCTATTCCCGAGTTGTGCTGTACACCACGATGTCGTCAAGGTAAACAGTAACTTTTTTTGTCCAGCAGGTCCCGAAACACCCCGTTCATGGTAAGTTGGAACATCGATAGTGCGTTCGTCAGCTCGAATGGCATCACTGTATACTCGTAACTGCTGTAGAGGGTGCGAAATTCGGACATTCGTCGCGAACACGCGAATTTGATGGTAGCCACCTCGCAAGTCGATTTTCGAAAAGAAGCGGGCCCCGCGAAGCTGGTCCTTCAGGTCGTCCGCTCGTAGAATTGGGTAACGTGACTTGATGGTGATTTGATTCAGCGCTCGATAGTCGATGCACATGCTAAGGCCTCCGTCCTTCATTGGCGTGAATAGTATGGAGCGGTGAATGGTGACATGCTCGGGCGGATAAAACCCTTCGAGAGCAAATAATCCAGCTGTTTCCGCAACTCGTCTAGCTCCAATTGGCTGAGCTGCCACTGGGTCCAAACCATTTGTTGCGCGCCTGGCTCCAGTTCAATCTTGTAGTCTTCTGGTTGCTGAGGTGGCAGCCTATCAGGCAGGTCATCCGCGAAAGATTTGGGATACCTCCTAATTATGCACGCCACGTCCTCTGGTACAGCAGCGCAGAGCGTGTCAATGTCGGTGATTTTTTCGGACGCAGCTACTGTTAGAATATTATAGCTTATGTTGTTGTGTAGGCTATAGTGGGGTATCCCATATGGGGTACAACCAATTAGGGTTTCATATTTGTACTCACTTCATTCATAGTTCATTCTCGTTTCAGTTTTCTCATGGTATCGAGCAGGTTCCCTCGTGGGAACTGTTCCTAGGGCCCACCGTCTTTTTTTTTTCCTGCCCGGAGCGCACTCTGCCCTTGCCCGAGTCGCGCTCCCCTCTCTCTCGGCCCCTAGTAGCCCCTTTAGCCGCCCGTCACGGCCCCTAGACGCCCGCGCGCCGCCCTTAGACGCCCGCGCGCCACCTTTCCCGGCCCCTAGACGCCCGCACGCCGCCCTCAGACGCCCGTGCGCCGCCCGTCCCGGCCCCTAGACGCCCGCGCGCCGCCCGTCCCGGCCCCACGCCGCCGTCGCGCCGCCCTTAGACGCCCGCACACCGCTCGTCCCGGCCCCTAGACGCCCGTGCGCCGCCCGTCCCGGCCCCACGCCGCCTGTGCGCCCCCCATCTCGGCCGCGCGCCACTGCCCCGGCCCGTTAATGCCAGTGCGCCGCCCGTCCCGGCCCCACGCCGCCCGTGCGCCGCCCGTCCCGGCCGCGCACAACCGTCCCGGCCCCTTGCCACCCGTGCGCCGCTCGTCCCGGCCCCTCGCCGCCGTCCCGGCCCCAAGCCGCCCGTGCGCCGCCCGTCCCGGCCCTGCGCCACCGTCCCGGCCCTCCCATGCCGCCCGTGCGCCACCCGTCCCGGCCGCGCGCCGCCGTCCAGGCCCCACGCCGCCCGTGCGCCACCCGTCCCAGCCGTGCGCCGCCGTCCCGGCCCCACGCCGCCCGTGCGCCACCCGTCCCAGCTGCGCGCCGCAGTCCCGGCCTCACGCTGTTATAGTCACAGTAGGCTCCAATGTGCCTAAAACGAAAGATAGAGTGCACAGTCGGATTTCTGCACAGTGGCTTCAAACGTTCATAGTGTTTTGGTCACAGATTCAAATGACTTGATTCAACTTGGATCTGGAGCGCCGTATTGTCGCCTACAATAGGCAATTTAGATCGCACGATTTGACCAAGTATTGACGACACACGGTTGGTTTGAACGAACGGCACTATGGCAGCCACTATGGTCTTAGAACACAAGATAGGAAGAGTTAGGAAGAGTTACGAGTTGGGAATGACTCCCAGCTCCTACAAACCCCAAGAGCCGAGGTACAGTGATGTGGAACAGTGCCACACTGTCCCCAACCACGAAGGGTCTCGAAACTACCCTTCACTAGGGCCTACACCAAGTGAAATGTTACACTACACAAAGTAATGTAACTATCTTCAATATCTTGAGGTGTACCCTTTTGGCGAGCTTTGAAATCACTTGTGGATTGACACCAAGGCTCGGCTCTTCATCACAAACTCATCCTTGAGTTCTTGATGGGTCTGCTGCACACACCTGCGACACACCGAACGTTCGACACAGGACAAAAGAGAAACCGCGCACGACAAAATAGAAATCGCGCGCGAGACACAAACGACCGCGTAACACGCGTCTAGCGATAACTCGCTATTGACTCGACACATACACTCGACATCATGACTCAACATTCACACACAATTATAAGCATTAAATATATATTATCCCATGCCCTCATACCATTCCATAGACACACACACATGCACACACACGGACAACAAGCCGAGTGCAAACCATAGGGTTGCACCAACAAACTCCCCCTCGGATTGTTGGCCTTAGGATGTGTTGCTCTGTCAGTTCAGAGCCATCCCAGCCAGCTTGCAACACTTCCAATGCTGCTGCTCCACCAGCCTCTTGGTCATCATGTCAGCCGGCTGCCCCGTGGTCTTCACGTAGCGCAACTCAACTTCACCCGCGGTTACCATGCTCCTCGTCCAATGCCACTTCACCCTCATGTGCTTCGTGAGTCCATGCAACACAGGGTTCTTAGCAAGAGCAATGGCACCCTGGCTGTCACAATACAGTGGGGTAGGTCCTTGCTGCTCCTCCCCCAATTCAGCCAACAAACGCCGCTGCCACACAATCTCCCGTACGGCACGGAAGAGTGCCATGTATTCGGACTCCACCGAGCTCAAAGCTTGGTCAACCTGCTTCTTGCTCTCCCAAGCAGTTGGGCCTCCACCAACACAGCATATGAAGCCTCCCACACTTGTCATGTCCTCTGGTTCTGATGCATATGAAGCATCCGAGTAGGCGGTGAGGAACAAACGCCCGGGTTCAACACCATCCGCGCCCTTTTGGCGCCTTTGTGCCGCCGCCGAGTATTGCAGCCCAACGGTCGGTGTTTGGCCAAGATACTTGGACACCCTCATTCCAGCTGCTACCTGCTCCTCATTAGGGCATTGCACAACCCTAGCCAGCTGCCCGGTAGCAAACGCGACGTCCGGTCGGGTGTTTACCGCCGCATACATGAGGCTGCCCACCAACGAGTGAAATCGGCGCCTCTCCTCTTCTCCAACGCTCTCCTCCTCTGGCCCCTTCACACACTTGAACCCAGAGGGAAAGGGAGTAGCCACATGACCTTCACTCTGGCCGAAGTTGGCAGCCAACGCCTCTAGGTACTTCCGTTGGTGCACTCGCATGCTCCGCTTCTCCACGTCTCGTTCGATGTGGAGCCCAAGGTAGAAGTTCACGTCACCAAGGGACTTGCACTTGAACTTGTCATGCAGCTTCAGCATCACCTCCTTCACAAGGTCAGAGGAGGGTGAGAATATGAGAATGTCATCCACATAAACCACCATGAAGCTCCTCTGCTCCCCCTCGCCAAGCATGAACAAGGAGTGATCGGCCGTTGAGGGAGTGAAGCCGATCTCCTCCAACACTTCGCGCAGCTTCATGTACCATTGCCTAGGGGCCTGCTTCAGCCCATAGAGGGCCTTCTTCAGCTTCCACACTCTGCCACTACCATCATCAAACCCCTCTGGCTGTGCCATAAAAATCTCCTCCTCAAGGATGCCGTTAAGGAATGCCGTCACAATGTCCATTTGCTTCACCACCCATCCTTTGATGGCGGCTCCCGCGAATAGGGTTCGCAGCGTCGTCGGCTTCACCACAGGGGCAAACAGCTCCTTGAAGTCCACCTTCTCCTTCTGCTGGTACCCCTTGGCTACAAGCCTAGACTTGTAACGCTCGATCTTGCCGTCGGCATCCGACTTGATTTTGAAGAGCCACTTGGACGTTATCGCCGTACGCCCCTCCGGTAGCTCCACCAATTCAAACGTGTCATTCTCCTCGATGCTCTTCAGCTCACTCTCCAAAGCCTTCTTCCACTCCTCAGCATCACTACTCTCCAAAGCCTCCTTGAGAGTTGCTGGTTCTCCCGGCATCTCCACCGGAGAGAAGAACGCGAAGGCACACTCCTCGTAGTCACTCTCCTCATCGTCTCCGACCATCATTGCCGCTCCGGCCAGGGCTGTCTTGCCTTGCTTTCCAAGTGCATCATAGGTCAGCCTATTAGGGGGTTGAACTCTCCTCTTCCCCCTTCCTTCCTCCTCAGCTGCAGCGACTTGAAGGCCTTGGCGTTGCTGCGGTGTGGCTCGATTCCGTGGAGCACTCGTGGTACGGGAAGGGAGTGACGGTGCACGCTCACTCACTTGCTGCACCTCCTTCTCTTCTTCCTCTGCATCAGTGGCCTCCTCTGCCCCTTTCACAAGGGAGGATTGCCTCGTGGTTGTGCTGCCGCTGCTCAGCTCCAAAGGCAGCTCCACATGCTCCAAACCGGAACTCTTCACCTCCCCAAACCGCACGCCTATCTTCGCCTCATTCTCCGCCTTCCAATCCTTGTACATGAAGTTCTCCATGAACTTGCAGTCCCTGCTCACCAAGAACTTCTTGGTGAATGGGTCCCAAAGAAGCCATCCCTTGCTGTTTTGAGCCATGCCCAAGTGCACGGCCCACACCGCCTTGGCACCAAGCTTGTTGTGCCGAAGATGCTTAGGCACAAGCGCCATGCACATGCACCCGAACACCCGAAGCATATCCACCTTTGGCTTCCTTCCTAGCCACTCCACATAGGGCACCCATTTGTCTGCTCCCACATGAGTCAAGGCTCTGTTCTTGGCCACACATGCGCTCCGCACCGCATCAGGCCAGAAATAGTCGGGTAGCCCGGCTTCAATGAGCAACCCGCGTGCCGCCTCCGTGATTGTGCGGTTCGCTCGCTCAGCGATGCCGTTCATTGCAGGGGAGTATGGCATGGTGAGGGAGTGTCGAATACCATTCTTCTTAAGCCACAACCCAAACTCCTTGCTCAGGAACTCTCCCCCTCGATCGGTGCGGATTGACTTGACTAGACGGTCTTGTTGCCGTTCCACCATCGGGAACCAATCCGCCTTCAACGTTTCAGCCACGTCGCTCTTCTTGGCCAGCACGTACACCCAAGTCATACGGGTGTAGACGTCAACAATAGTGAGGAAGTACTCAGCTCCAGCAGCTCCAAGCTTCAGGGGGCCCACCACGTCCATCACCACCTCATCAAGTGGTGCCTTAGCCGTTGCCTCCGAACTAGAGAATGGGAAACGGGTGAACTTGGCTTGCATGCACGTCGGGCAGCCAAGTACCTCATCGGGCTCCCCCTTCACACGTATGCCAGCAACCATCTCATTCTTCACTAGCTGCTGCAAGATGGGCAGGGCCACATGCCCCATGCGCCGATGCAAGGTGAGCCAATCACACTCCCCCGTAGCCGAAGTTGGATTGGAGAATGCCGCGCTCGCAATAGCGCCCCACATACTCTCTCCGTAGTCCTCCTCCGCTGTTGCCTCGGGGTTCTCCTCACCCTTTTGCTGCTCCTTGGTTGCTGCAACACTCTCCTTAGGTTCACTGAACTTGCTGGTCCCTCCAAGATTGCACTTCTTGGACTCCTTCTCCTTAGCGCGACCGTCCGCGCAATCGCCGCTACCAACCGCTCCACCTTTAGTGCTGACGCTTGCTGCCACTTGCCTCTCCTTAGGCATTGGGACCACAGGGATCTGCCACATCTCGTTGTAGACATCTCTGTCCTCATGAAGGTCCCAAAGAATCCGATCGCCAAGCCTTGCGGTGTAGGTCTTGGCTCCCTTCGAGTTAGTGTCCATGCCGGCCTTTGCCAACCGCCGCACGGAAATCAGGTTTGCAGCAAGGCTGGGCACCCAAAGCACGTTCTTGAGGCCCACCATCTTCCCATCAGCACCCTTGAACATGGCCTTCCCCATGCCTTTCACCTCTGCTCGCTGCCCCAAAGCCGATGTGACATGCTTCACCGGTGACGGCTCGAGTTCGGTGAGCAAGTCCGGGCGAGGTGTCATGCTATAGGTAGCGCCACTATCAATCACCCAATAGTCCAGGGGGTGTAGGGTCACCTTCCCCACAGCTGCTGGCTCCTCAAAGCCTTCATCCTTCTCTGGACCAGCCGGTACTTGCGTCGACACGAAGTAGAATAGACCCGGGTATCGATCGTCGCTCGGGTCCTTGTCGTTGTCTCCGCTCTTCATGTTTGCAGCTCCGCCACCGCGACCGCCACGGCCTCCACGGCCTCTTCCTCTCCCTCCTCCTGCTCCTCTACCCTCTTGGCCTTGAGCAGGGGTCCAACCATCAGGGAGTTTGTAGCAGTCGCGCCACATGTGTCCGCTCTTGTGGCAATAGTGACACTCGCCGTCGAATCGGCCGCGACCGCGTCCGTAGTTCTTCTCGTCGCTGCCGTAACCGCCACTCCCACGGCCTCCGCCGAAGTTGCTGCCACCAAACCTTCCTCCCCCTCGTCCTCTGCCTCTTTCTCGACCATATCCACGGCCGATGCTCGCTGCCCCAGCGCCATCCGCACTCGCCAATTCACGGCGGCGGAAATCCTCTTGAAGGATAGCTCGCTTCACGTCTTCAAGCGAGAGGCGGGGCAAGTCACGATTAAGGTTGATGATGAGCGAGGACCATGACTCCGGGAGTAGGGCCAGCAACTTGGTCTTCTTTTGGAGCTCACTATAGTTCAAATCAGCTCCCTCAAGCCGCGTCAACAAGTCGAAGAATTTCTGCACCCCTTCTTCAACCGCTTCATCATCTTCAATTCGTAACGTCGCCATTTGCCGTTCCAACACCACAGCTACCGCCGCTGTTGCAGGAGCGTGTACACCCTTGAGAGCAGCCCATGCTTTTGGTCCCTTCTCTGGTTCACGCTGGAAGGGCTTGATGTGACGGATTTGGCTGCTCCCCAACGCTTGCCCAAGTAGGAGGTAGCCTTGTGCGCTCTTCCGCACCCACGGGCTCTTCTCCGGGTCGTTCTCGGGACGCTTCTCCGTTCCTTCCATCACCTCCAGCAGGTCATAGTGGTCAAATATGTTCTCCATTCTGAAGGACCACTCAGCAAAGTTGTCACCATTGAACTTGTCAAGGCCAAACACTCTAGGCTCATCCCTAGATGGGCCAACACTTGGTTGCACGGGCGCCATGGCTGAGTCACGGGGTTGGCCTTGAGCTTGGGCTTCTCCTCTGCCACCAGCACCTCTGCCACCCCTTTCCTCAGGTCCAGCCATTGTCGAAACTGCTCCGAGGGGCTCTGATACCACTTGTTATAGTCACAGTAGGCTCCAATGTGCCTAAAACGAAAGATAGAGTGCACAGTCGGATTTCTGCACAGCGGCTTCAAACGTTCATAGTGTTTTGGTCACAGATTCAAATGACTTGATTCAACTTGGATCTGGAGCGCCTTATTGTCGCCTACAATAGGCAATTTAGATCGCACGATTTGACCAAGTATTGACGACACACGGTTGGTTTGAACGAACGGCACTATGGCAGCCACTATGGTCTTAGAACACAAGATAGGAAGAGTTAGGAAGAGTTACGAGTTGGGAATGACTCCCAGCTCCTACAAACCCCAAGAGCCGAGGTACAGTGATGTGGAACAGTGCCACACTGTCCCCAACCACGAAGGGTCTCGAAACTACCCTTCACTAGGGCCTACACCAAGTGAAATGTTACACTACACAAAGTAATGTAACTATCTTCAATATCTTGAGGTGTACCCTTTTGGCGAGCTTTGAAATCACTTGTGGATTGACACCAAGGCTCGGCTCTTCATCACAAACTCATCCTTGAGTTCTTGATGGGTCTGCTGCACACACCTGCGACACACCGAACGTTCGACACAGGACAAAAGAGAAACCGCGCACGACAAAATAGAAATCGCGCGCGAGACACAAACGACCGCGTAACACGCGTCTAGCGATAACTCGCTATTGACTCGACACATACACTCGACATCATGACTCAACATTCACACACAATTATAAGCATTAAATATATATTATCCCATGCCCTCATACCATTCCATAGACACACACACATGCACACACACGGACAACAAGCCGAGTGCAAACCATAGGGTTGCACCAACACACGCTGCCCGTACGCCGCTGTGACACCCGAGCCGCCCATGCCACCTGCGCCACCCGAGCTGCCCGAGCCGCCTGTACCACTGAGGAGCCGAGCCACCCGAGCCGCCTGTGCCGCTGAGTGCCCGAGCCGCCCGAGCCGCCCGAGCCGCCTGCGCCGCCCGAGCCGCCGAGCCACACAGCAGCCGAGCCGCCGAGCCGCCCTAGCAGTCGAGCCGCCGAGCCGCCCTACAGTCGCGCCGCCCGAGCAGCCTTGTCCGGTGAGCATAGCCCCTCTGTCACTGCGTGCCCTTCACCTACTACTTGCACTGCTAGTCGTTTGTCGTCATGGCTACCCCCAGTGTCCTCGCTTTTGACGCTGAGGGTCGGGCCATTGAATTCGAGGTATGGGTAGATAACCTGCAGCTGTTCTTACAGTGTGATAGGGCAGACGACCTCTCTCTTTTTGACCTTACCTCTGGCGCTTCCCCAGCCCCTGCTGCTGATGCTGACGCCACTGTTCGCTCCCAGTGGGCCACGCGCGGCGCTGCTGCACGTCTTGCTGTGCGTCGCCACCTCCCTACCTCCAAGCGTGCGCACTTTAGTCAGTACAAGAGTGCTCAGACCTTGTACGACGCTGTAGTCGCGTGCTACTCCTCCCCTGCCACTGCTGCACCGAGCCACCTCATGCTACCGTACCTCTTCCCTGACCTTGCTGCCTTTCCCACCGTAGCTGACCTCACTACGCACCTCCGCACTAGTGATACTCGCTACCACGCTGCACTTCCTGCTGACTTCTGCGTCGCGAACCCCCCCCCCATGTACATCACTCTGTACTTCCTAGTCACTCGCCTCCCTGACTCCCTTCGAGTAGTCAGGGACCACTTTCTCTCAGTCTTTCCCACCACACTCACTGTAGACCTCCTCGAGAAGGCCCTCCTCGCGATGGAGAAGAGCATAGTCGCTGTAGGAGCCTCTCGAGGTGACCCGCGCACCCCCATCTTTGAGGGGTGTTCTCCCTCCCCCCTGCTGCCCTCTGTTGCCTCTGCTGCTGCGGCCGACCTCCTTGGTCTTGAGTCGGTCGGTGCGGCGTCTGCCCCTAGCGGGAGACGCCGCTTTGGCAAGGGCAAGGGGGGCAAGGGAGCTGGAGGAGCGGGCGGTGGAGGTGGAGGTGGAGGCGGTGCGGGGAGTGGGGGTGGCGGTGGGAGTGGAGGTGGGAGTGGGGGGGTTGGTGGCGGCAGTGGAGGCGGAGGCGGCGGCGGCGGTGGCGGTGGGAGCGGAGGTGGCGGAGGAGACGGCGGTGGAGGCAGCGGTGGCAGTGGAGGCAGCGGAGGCGGTGGGGGTGGCGGTGGAGCTGGTCGCGGGTCTTCGCAGAGGAGTGGCTCCGGTGGTGGCTCGCGCCAGCAGCAGCAGCGCGGTCGTGCGACCCTGTCCCCTCAGCAGCTCCGTGAGTGGTACACTGCACGCCAGCGGGGTGGGGGTTTTGGTCCTTGCACCTACGTCCTGCGCACCGGCGACCGTGCGGGTGAGCAGTGTGGGGGTGCGCACCCCACCCAGCGCTGCTTTGGCCGCCTGACGGACGCGTGGCGTCACCAGTTCCCGGAGGCCTCAGAGATCCCTCGCTGGGACGAGCTTTCTAGGGCACGTGTTGCCATCTTTGATCTTGACTTTGATGCTATTCTCTCTGCCATGTATGCAGTGTCTATTAGTGATGAGGGTGACTGTTACTGGTGTTTCCCGCCCGATCCGGGGATCGAGACTGCTGCTCTAGGTACTGGTACGGCTGCTGCTCTAGGTGCTGGTGTGTATGCGTCCTCAGGTACTGGTGAGTCTGCGCTCTCAGGTACTACGCCGGCTTCGGCCTCCCTCACCTTCAACCTTGATTCTGGGGCGTCTCGCTCCTTCTTTCGGGACCGCACCACACTCACGCCGCTTAGTCGGCCGGTTGCGGTGTCTCTGGCTGACCCCTCTGGGGGTCCTGTCCTGTCTCGCTTCTCCACAGTCCTACCGTGTCCGGCGGCTCCCTCTGGCACCCTGTCTGGTCTTTACCTCCCCTCGTTCTCGACAAACCTGGTGAGTGGTGCTGACCTACAGGATGCGGGTGACCACCAGTTCACTCCTGTGCGTCGGCGAGTGACCCACTGTATAGAGGCTGGCACAGGCCGACACCTGGCTACGTTCACCCGTGAGCTGGGGTCGAGCCTGTACACTCTGACCACTGCGTCTCCTCGAGTTGCTGAGTCTGGTAGGGTAGCTGCGTCAGGTCAGGTGTTTGTTGCGGCGTCCAGGTCTGGTCCTGAGTCTGCCCCCTGTTCGTGTCGTCTCCTGTCTCACGAGACGCTCCTCTGGCACCACCGCCTTGGCCACCCCTCTCTGCTTCGGCTCAGAGGCATGGCCTCCCGTCTTCTTGTGTCTGGTCTCCCCCGGTCCCTCCCTCCCCTTCCTCAGGGCCCTGGCCCTACCTGTGTCCCCTGTGTCGAGGGGCGCCAGCGTGCTGCCCCTCACTCCTCCCAGTTTCCTCCGACAGAGGCCCCGTTACAGACGCTTCACATGGACATGTGGGGCCCAGCCCACATCCGTGGACAGGGTTACGAGCGCTACTTCCTGCTCGTTGTTGACGACTACTCGCGTTACACCACAGTCTTCCCCTTGCGCAGCAAGGGTGATGTCACTGAGGTGCTGATCGATTGGATCCGCGCTGCTCGTCTCCAGCTCAGGCAGAGCTTAGGCTCGGACTTCCCTGTTCTGCGTCTGCACTCGGACAGAGGCGGAGAGTTCTCCTCTGGACTACTGCGAGTCTACTGTCGCGCACGAGGCATCCGTCAGACCTTCACGCTTCCAGACTCACCGCAGCAAAATGGGATTGCTGAGCGCCGCATTGGCATGGTCATGGACGTCGCTCGTACGTCTATGATGCATGCGGCTGCCCCCCATTTTCTGTGGCCGTTTGCGGTGAGGTACGCGGCGCATCAGATCAACCTCCACCCCAGGGTCTCCAGGTCGGAGACCTCCCCAGCCTTGCTGTGGACAGGGAAGGTTGGCGATGCGTCCGCGTTCCGGGTCTGGGGATCTTGGGCGTTTGTCCGCAACTTGTCTGCGAACAAGCTGTCCCCTCGTGCTGCTCCTTGCGTCTTCCTGGGGTTCCCCCCTGACGCGCCTGGGTGGCAGGTCTACCACCCCACCTCTCGACGTGTTCTGTCCTCCCAGGATGTCACGTTTGACGAGTCAGTCCCCTACTACCGCCTCTTCCCCTACCGCCCTCCGTCCCTCCCCCCACCCCCGCTCTTCCTTGTACCAGGTCCCCCCCAGGTAGACCCCCTCCCCCCTCAGGTTCATGCCCCTTCAGGTGTGTCCCAGGTAGACGCAGTCAAGCCTGTCGAGGTCACTGGTGACTCTGGTGCTGCTGGGGGTGCTGAGCCTGGGGGTGCTGGACCTGGGGGTGCGGAGTCTGGGGGTGCTGAGCCTAGGGGTGCTGCGTCTGGGGGTGCTGAGCCTGGGGGTGCTGAGCCTGGGGGTGCTGCGTCTAGGGGTGCTGTGTCTGGGGGTGCTACGCCTGGGGGTGCTGAGCCTGGAGGTGCTCCGCCTCGAGGTTCTCCGAGTGCTTCTTCTCGTCGAGAGCCACTCTCTCCACAGGAGCTGCACGAGTGGTTTGCCCGGCGCTGGCGCCGTACTGCTGGTGCTGGAGGTTCTTCGGCTCCTGAGGGTGCTGCTGTCGCGGGTCCCAGAGGTGCTCGTACTGGTAGTACTGGAGCTGCTAGGCCTGCGGGTTTGACTGGAGCTGGTGCTGCTGAGGGTGTTGGCGCTGAGGCTACCGCTGGCGGTCCGGCTCGGGGTGCTCCTGGTGCTCCTCGAGGTTCTCAAGCTGCTGGAGGTGCTGCTGGAGCGGGTGCTCCTGCTGAGGGTATTGGTGCTGTCCCTGCTGCTTGTGGCGTCGTCGTGCGGCCTCCACCGTACTTTGTTCCACTCCTTCAGCAGGTTCTTGGTCTTCCACTTTCTACTGGTCCTCCTCCTCCCTTAGAGTGTCCACAGCCTGTCCCGTCACAGTCACAGCTACAACCTATCTCCCTTTTGCCTGCTCCTTCTCCCTACGCTGGTCCTACTGGAGGTCTTACTTAGCGTCGTGAGCTTGCGTCTCATCCTGCGTCGCCTGTTCGAGCTGCTCGCGCTAGTGGTCGCGGTTCGCGCCAGCGTCCTCCTCCTGTCCCTGGCACGCACTGGATGTCTCTGCGTCCGTCTATTGCTCCTTTGCGTGCCCCTTTGCCTTCCCCTCCTGAGTCCTCTCTTCCTGCACTTGCCGACCCTCAGTCGGACTCTCTTCGTGCTGCCAGTCCTACTTTCATGCGTCTCCTTGCTACTGTCGTCACTGACCCTTCTTTCGAGTCTACTGCTGTGTCTGCTCTCGTTACTGAGCTCGTCGACTTTGCTGCTCGCTGTCGCTTAGACTACGCTGCTAGTCTTGTCGCTGAGTCTGATTCTGTCTGTCCTCCGTCCGACGGGGGTGAGTGTGCCCTTGGCACGGACGTCCTTGAGGACAAGCAGGAGGAGTTCCAGTGTCTGGCAGCTGCTTCACCTCATCTCGTGTCTGTACTGCTTACCCATGAGGGAGACCCGGATGCACTTGACATCCCGACTCCGCGCTCTTACGCGGAGGTGATAGAGGGTCCCTACTCCTCTCAGTGGTAGGCAGCTATGGATGCAGATATGGCTTCCTGGAAGTCCACAGGCACCTACGTTGACGCTGTCCCCCCTCCTGGGGCGAATATCGTCAGTGGCATGTGGATCTTCAGGGTGAAGCGGCCGCCGGGTTCTCCGCTTGTCTTCAAGGCGCGTTACGTGGCTCGTGGCTTCACTCAGCGGCAGGGAGTTGACTACTTTCAGACCTTCTCCCCCACCCCGAAGATGACCACTCTTCGGGTACTGCTACACGTTGCTGCTCACCGTGACTACGAGCTGCACTCTCTCGACTTCAGCACAGCTTTCTTGCAGGGCAGCCTGCACGAGTTGATCTGGCTGCGCCGCCCACCTGGCTTCACTGGGTCGTTCCCTCCTGGTACCCAGTGGAGTCTCCGGCGCCCAGTCTATGGTCTCCGCCAGGCGCCACGTGAGTGGCACGACACACTGAGGACTACGCTTGCGGCTCTTGGGTTTGCTCCTTCTACTGCCAACTCGTCGCTGTTTCTGCGCACCGACACCTCGCTGCCGCCGTTCTACATCCTCGTGTACGTTGACGACTTGGTCTTTGCCACAGCTTACAATGCTGGACTCGCCTACATGAAGTCCGAGCTGCAGAAGAGACACACGTGCACTGACCTGGGTGAACTGCGCAGCTACCTTGGCTTGCAGATCACCCGGGACAGAGCACGCCGCACCATTACCCTGACTCAGTCACACATGGTGCAACAGGTCCTTCAGCGCTTCGGCTTCACGTACTCCTCGCCTCAGGCCACTCCTCCGCCTACTCGCCACTCGCTCTCAACTCTGCCTTCGGATGAGTCCGTGGAGTCGAGTGGCCCGTACTGAGAGCTTGTTGGCTGCCTCATGTACATGATGACCTGCACACGACCTGACCTTGCATACCCTGTTAGCATTCTCGCACGCTATGTTGCTCCTGGGAGACACCGACCAGAGCACATGGCTGCAGCGAAGAGGGTGTTGCGCTACTTGTGCAGTACGTCGGGCATGGGGCTAGTGCTTGGAGGGCGGAGTCCAGTGGTCCTCACTGGGCACGCGGACGCTTCTTGGGCTGACGACCAGGCTACGCAGCGGTCGTCACAGGGTTACACCTTCAGTCTTGGTTCCGGCTCCTTTTTTTGGCGGGCTACCCGCTCGTCTTCAGTTCTCGGCTCCAGTTGTGAGGCTGAGATCTACGCCGGGGCTATGGCTGCCCAGGAGCTTCGCTGGCTCACCTACCTGCTAACCGACCTTGGAGAGCCGCCTCGTTCTCCTCCAGTGCTGTACGTAGACAACAAGGCCATGCTGGCCTTGTGTCGAGAGCAGCGACTGGAGCACAGGACAAAGCACATTGCTCTCCTCTACTTCCTTGCTCGTAAGCTACAGCAGCGTGGACAGTTGCGGCTTGCGTACGTGGCCTCTGAGGCCAACACTGCTGATGTTTTCACCAAGGCACTTGCGCCTTGTGATCATCAGCGCTTCTGCACTCAGCTGGGTCTTGTGCCTGTCTTGCCTCACTTGCTCACTTCTTGACCTTGCTTGTACTGTCACATATATATACTCCTGCTCTTGCTTGCTTAGCCTTTTATATATACATTTGTGCTCTTGCATGTGAACTGGCCTTTTGGCATTTGAACTTGTGCTCGGAATGTGTGGTGACTTTGTGGTCCACCCTGAGCTTTGCTTTGCTTTGCTTGACTGGTCTTGTGACCCCTTGTTCTCCCCCACTTTGCCTATGGGGGTGTGTCAGAATATTATAGCTTATGTTGTTGTGTAGGCTATAGTGGGGTATCCCATAGGGGGTACAACCAATTAGGGTTTCATATTTGTACTCACTTCATTCATAGTTCATTCATTCTCGTTTCAGTTTTCTCAGCTACCTCGTACAGCTGTACGGCGTAGCCTTGCACTCCCCTCTTTATCGCCCTCATCAGCTTTATCGCCTTGACACGTGTTGTTATCATTTCCGCCTCCGCCCATTTCAGGAGTGTCACGTGCCCCTTGTTGCTTGGCACCGTGATGGCTCCCGTCATACAGTCAATCGTTGGATTGAATCACTGCAGCCAATTTTGTCTAAGTAGTACATCGCAACCGTCCAGCGTTGTCGCCAGCATCTTCATTGAAAACCCAAAATCGTCGCCACACTTCATCCGAATTTGTCGCACCTCGTCTCAAATCGCCATTGGTGTTCTGTCCACTAGTCGCACGTTAATCTCGGGCAGACACATGTCCAGCTTCACTCCGATTTTTTTGGCCGTTGCCAGGTTGACAAGACTATGGCTCGCCCCATCGTCAACAAAAAATCTTATTCTATACCCGTTAACCCTCACCACGACCAGCATAGGTTGATCCACGTGTTCATCCACTTTATTCGTCATGTTGCGGTCGATAGCCCGTATCGGTACCACCACTCCGTATGGATGTTGATTGCATGGCGACGGGGTCTCATCAGCAGGTGGCCCCACTGCTACTGACTCGTCTCTTTCTGTCGCTCCTATTCCCCTGCTTCGGGCAGTCCTTCCAGTGGCCCGGTTGGTTGCAGTTGAAGCACGTGTTTGGTGCACGTCTCGGCACATCCACACTATTGATTGTGGGCTGGCGAGGCGGTCCACGAAATTGATTGCCCTCCCGGGATCTCAATTTCGCCCACTCCATCAGCACGTCCGTTGATCGACCAGCTGGACGGCATCGAGGAAATTGCGTGGCCCCGTTCGTCGCACCTCGTATTGTATCTCGTACTTGAGGCCTGCGACGTATTTATCGAGTCGCTCCGCATCGCTCATGTCGTCCAATTGGTCGGCCAAGGCGCGGAACGTCGCCGTGTAATCTTGGACCTATGTCACCTGCTTCCAGGCACGCAACTTCATGCGGGCAGAATCCGAGGCGGATACATGCTCGAATCGGGCTCGCAGCGCGGCACCCCATCCGTCCATGCGCGTATCGTGGCCACTCCAAATATTGTAGTTGCTTGTTGCGCACGTGATAACCCTGCCAAGGTCCCCTCTATCTAAAGCGTTCGCCTCCACCATTCCAGCGCGGCTCTTCGTAACACTGACGCTGCAAAATCAATGCGAGTGGCATCGTCAGCAATTTGCGCAGCATTGAAGAAAACCTCCTCACCAAACAACCAAGCCGACAAAGTGACGGTTTTGTCGCTGGGGTTGAACGGGGGTGGGTTTGTCGGTTTTATTTTAACAGTTGTTGAAACTGCTGCTGCTCCATGCACCGGCGGCGCCATCGAAGCTATCGCCGGGTTTGTCGCTGGCGCCTGTCGTGGCGTTGTCTGCGACTATTGCCTCGGTGTCACTTGTGCCTGTTGGTTCTGGTGCGGTTGTTGCTTTGCGTCCCTTGTGCTTGTTGCTGCCGTGCTGCCCACCCATCTTCACTGTCCTGCGAGCCCTGAAGTTTGCTAAGGACGTCGTCGTTGGGCGTGGAACTGGTACTTGCTTCGTCCATGGCGGGCGACTCCTGGCGCGCTTCACCTCGCGCTTGGCGTAGTTCGGCGTTTTCCACCCGCAGGCGCTCCAACTCGCCAGACATGGTCTGCAAATTGGTTTGCATCGCTTGAAAGTCCTGCAGAAACGCGTTGAACTCAGCTTGATTCATGTTTCAGGGACTCATCCTAACGGGCAGCAGGTTTACAGCTATTTTTCTGACTTTGATGAAGGCGCAAACGCTTTAGTCGGAGCGAGATAATCGTATCTATCTCTCAGCCGACCGCTTTGCAGCCCACCAAGTCTATCGCACCCCTGCACTAAACTACCCCGGAAACTGGCGGTGGGTAACCTAGGAAAGTGGCTCAGCTACCAAGTATTATGAGTTATACGAAAGAAGAGTGCGCAAAATGCAATATCGCGGAAGTGATTACAACTACTGAGCAAACAACGAGGCCTAGGCATAATATAGCAAGGCTAGCTAGGCCGAGGTCGCGGAGCCACGCAAACGTTGGATGCAGGTTTGGGGTTGGAAAACCCGAAGGCGACGCGTTGGTGGCTCGGACGGCGAGGTCGACGGACTGCGCCTGATTTCTGAAAGTTTGAATTGGAGTGCCTCTGTAAGGAATTAGGCAGAATTCCTTACACAACGTTTGTATCTGTTACCTGACAAAAAAATGGTAACTGAAATTGTATGTGTTCACGCGCCCTTACCGAATGGGGCTCGTTCACGAAATTCGTTAATCCCTCAAACCAACCTCCAAATTCGTCAGCCAATCCGATACGGGGTTTTTCACATCAACTGCAAAACACTCAGTTTAGGATGTGGACTATATTTGACTGATCGCCTCAATCGATCACGATCAATAAATTCCTGGAAACCGGGATGAACGATCAAGGTGACCGGGAGCAGGCCCCAAAATGTCAGGGTAAAATACCCTGATTGCCCTGACTGGCGGCCGCTTTTTTTGGGGTTACCCTGACCCAGTCAGCCTCCCGGATTTTTTACTCTGACTCGAAAAGTGTTTTAATTTTTGTACCCTTATGAAATCCGAGTTAGAGATTGTTTCCCTTGACTTTCATAAGTGTTTTAACCCCGTTACATTGATACCGACTATTTCGTAGCAAGGATACGGTGGATGTTGCGCAAAACAGCGCGAGCAAATGGTACACTCCGTTAATATCCGCACGTAAGCATCAAAACATCGACCTTCCGGACATCAACAACTTCTCGCTATTGTCAAGCTCGTAATGATTCATAAGCTTAAGTTAACTTTAAACGTAATCAGCTAAAGTATTTTTTTACCCTGTTTCCATCAGTGTACGACATTTTTTACCTTAGGAGTCAGGGCTGGCCCACCCTGGAACTCTGATTTGATAGGTGGGCCAAAACCAATTTTGGGCCCTGATCGGGAGCAATCTGTTGATCGCGATCTATGGGTCGACCCGATTCAGTCGATTGCTCCAACCTACTTAGATCGATCGAGATCAATGTAGAGCTACAGAGATCAGGGCTCTTGCTAGGATTTGGGCATGTCTGACATACCTAAGTAAAAAAACCGTTCACTCTGACGTTCAGACGGGCATATATTTTTGGTCTGATTTTTTGGACGAATGTTAAAGCTTAGTCGAATTCTTCATACGATTCAATTTGCACAGTCTGATTTAGCTAACACACTTGTCTAATATAATCACGCTTGTTTTGATAATGAACGCGCCCCTGGCACAGTGCTAACAACTCGCTAGCTGACAGACAGCTGCGTGGCTACTGAGGGGCACGCACACGACAATGAGGGGCTGCGACGCGAGGGATCAGGGTGGGTGGAGGTGGAGGGACGCGAAAGGAAGGGGGGGCTGGGCTGCAAGACATTACGAGGGGCATGAAAGCGGGCTAGGTTGGGAGCGAGACCTGGAGAGACCTCAGGTTGGGGAAAGGGGGAGAAGGATTGTGTCAGAATCACGATGTGAATGGATGAACTAAGGATGAAAACAATACAAGTACTAAACCTAATTGGGTTGTACCCCTTATGGGCTACCCCACTGTAGCCTACATAATATGTATCAGCTATATAGTTCTGACATACCCCCATAGGCGAAGTGGGGGAGAACAAGGGGTCACAAGACCAGTCAAGCAAAGGAGAGCAAAGTCAGCTCACGGTGGACCACAACGTCACCACACATTCCGAGCACAAGTTCAAGGCCACAAGGCCAGTTCACATGCAGGAGAGCATATACATATTAGTGCCAGACAAGCAAGAGTAGGTATATATATATGCAACAGTACAAGCAAGGTCAAGAGGTATGCAAGTGAGGTCCAATGGGCACAAGGCCTAGAAGAGTGCAAAAGCGCTGATAGTCACAAGGCTGAAGCGCCTTGGTGAACACATCAGCAATGTTGGCCTCAGTGGCCACGTAACGCAGACGAAGCTGACCACCCTGCTGCAGCTCTCGAGCAAGGAAGTAGCGCAGAGCAATGTGCTTCGTCCTGTGCTACAGTCTGTGCTCCTCACACAAGGCAATGGTTGCCTTGTTGTCGACGTACAGCACTGGAGGAGAACGAGGCCGCTCTCCAAGGTCAGTCAGCAGGTAGGTGAGCCAGCGTAGCTCCTGGGCAGCCATGGCCATGGCGTAGATCTCAGCCTCACAGCTGGAGCTGAGAACAGAAGAAGAGCGTGTAGAACGCCAAGAGACTGAGCCAGAGCCAAGACTGAAGGTGTAACCCTGAGACGACCGCTGTGTAGCCTGGTCGTCAGCCCAAGAAGCGTCTGAGTGCCCAGTGAGAACAACCCGGTCTCGCCCTCCAAGCACTAGCCCCATGCCCGACGTACTGCACAAGTAGCGCAACACCCTCTTAGCTGCATCCATGTGCTCCTTTCGGTGACGGCCGGGAGCGACATAGCGTGCAAGGATGCTACGAGGGTATGCCAGGTCAGGTCGCGTGCAGGTCATCAGGTACATGAGGCAGCCCACAAGCACTGGATACGGGCCACTCGGCTCTACGGACTCATCCGAAGGCAGAGCTGAGAGCGAATGACCTGTAGGCAGAGGAGTGGACTGAGGCGAGGAGTACGTGAAGCCGAAGCGCTAAAGGACCTGCTGCACCATGTGTGACTAAGTCAGGGTGATGGTGCGCCGTGCTCTGTCTCGAGTGATCCGCAAGCCAAGATAGCTTGTCAGTTCACCCAGGTCTGTGCACGTGTGTCTCTTCTGCAGCTCCGACTTCACGTGGGCGAGTGCCATAGTGTCCGCAGTGGCAAAGATCAAGTCGTCGACGTACACGAGGATGTAGAACGGGGGCAGCGAGGTGTCGGTGCGTAGAAACAGCGACGGGTCAGCAGTAGAGGGAGCGAACCCAAGAGCCGCAAGTGTAGTCCTCAATGTGTCGTGCCACTCGCGCGGCGCCTGGCGGAGACCGTAGACTGGCCGCCGGAGGCTCCACTGGCTACCAGGAGGGAACGACCCAGTGAAGCCGGGAGGGCGGCGCAGTCAGATCTCCTCGTGTGGGCTGCCCTGTAGGAAAGCAGTGCTGAAGTCACGAGAGTGGAGCTCGTAGTCACGCTAAGCGCCGATGTGCAGTAGAACCCGAAGAGTGGTCATCTTCGGGGTCGGGGAGAAGGTCTGGAAGAAGTCAACTCCCTGCCGCTGACTGAAGCCGCGAGCCACGTAACGCGCCTTGAAGACAGGCGGAGAACCCGGCGGCCGCTTCACCCTGAAAATCGACATGCCACTGACGATGTTCGCCCCATGTGGGGGAACCTCGTCGACGTAGGTGCCTGTGGACTTCCAAGAAGCCATCTCTGCGTCCATGGCTGTCTGCCACTGAGAGGAGTAGGGACCGGCCATCGCCTCTGCGTAAGAGCGTGGGGTCAGGATGTCTAGAGCATCCGGGTCTCCCTCAGGGGCAACAAGCATGGACACGAGATGGGGCAAAGCAGCGGCAAAGCACTGGAACCACTGGAACTCCTCCTGCCTGTCCTCAAGGACGTCCGTGTCAAGAGCATACTCACCCCCGACAGACGGAGGACAGGCAGACTCAGACTCAGCAACAAGACTCGCGGCGTAGTCTAGACGACACGCGGCAGCAAAGTAGACCAGCTCAGCAACTAAGGCAGACGCAGCACCGGACTCAAAGGAAGGGTCAGTGACAACAGTAGCAAGGAGACGCGTGACAGTAGGACTGGCAGCACGAAGAGAGTCCAACTCCGGGTCGGCAAGAGCAGGAAGAGAAGAATCAGGAGGAGAAGGCAAAGGGGCACGCAGAGGAGCAGTGGACGGACACAAAGACATCCGGTGCGTGTCAGGGACAGGAGGAGGACGCTTACGCGAACCACGACCACTAGTGCGAGCAGCACGGACAGGTGACGTCGGACGAGACGCAGGCTCACGACGCTCAGCAAGACCTCTAGTAGGACCAGTGTAGGGAGACGGAGCAGGCAGTGGGGAGGCAGGCTGTAACTGTAACTGCGTCGGGACAGGCTGTGGACACTCTAAGGGAGGAGAAGGACCAGTGGAAGACGAGAGACCAAGAACCTGGTGAAGGAGCGGAACGAAGTACGGCCAAGGCCGCGCGGCGACTCCAGACATAGCTGGGACAGTACCAGCACCCCCAGAGGCAGCACCAGCACCAGTAGCAGCTCCAACTCCAGTACCTCCAGCAGCACCAGTAGTACCCCCAGCAGGACCGCCTCCAGAACCGACAGCAGTAGCCTCCGCGCAAACACCCGCAGCTCCAGCTCCAGAAGTACCCGCGGGTCCGGCAGCTCCAGTACCACCAATACGAGCACCTCCGGGACGCGTGGCACCAGCTCCCTCAGCAGCAACAGAACCTCCAGTACCCGCAGCACCTCCAGCTCCAGCAGCTCGCCTCTAGCGCCAGGCAAACCACTCACACAGCTTTTGTGGAGAGAGCGGCTCCCGGCGAGAAGAAGGACCCGGAGAACCGTCAGGCACAGCACCACCAGGCTCAGCACCCCTAGGCTCAGCACCCTTAGGCTCAGCACCTCCAGGCGTAGCACCCCCAGGCCCAGCACCCCCAGACTCATCACCCCCAGGCGTAGCACCCCCAGGCTCAGCACCCCTAGACTCAACACTCCCTGGCGTAATACCCTCAGGCTCAGCACCCACACACGCAGCACCCCCAGTGTCAGCACCCCCAGGCTCAGCACCCTCAGCAGCACCAAAGTTGCCAGCGACCTCGAAAGGCTCAACAGCGTCTACGTGGGACACACCTGACGGGGCCCGACCCTGAGGGGGGAGGGAGTCTACCGGGGGGAGACATGGGACAAGGAAGAGCGGTGGGGGGGGGAGGGACAGAGTGCGGTAGGGGAAGAGCCGGTAGTAGGGGACCGACTCGTCGAACGTGACGTCCTGGGAGGACAGAACACGGCGAGAGGTGGGGTGGTAGAACTGCCACCCTGGTGCGTCAGGGGGGAAACCCACGAAGACGCAGGGAGCAGCATGAGGGGACAGCTTGTCCGCTGACAAATCGCGGACAAACGCCCGAGATCCCCAGACACGGAACGCAGACACATCGCCAACCTTCCCTGTCCACAGCAAGGCTGGGGAGGTCTCCGGCATGGAGACCCTGGGCTGAAGGTTGATCTGATGCGCCGCGTACCGAACCGCAAACGGCCACAGAAAATGGGGGGCAACCGCATGCAACATGGACGTGCGGGCGACGTCCATGACCATGCCAATGCGGCGCTCAGCAATCCCATTCTGCTGTGGAGATTCCGGAAGCGGGAAGGACTGGCGGATACCTCGTGCACGATAGTAGGCTCGCAGAAGGCCAGAGGAGAACTCCCCGCCTCTGTCCGAGTGCAGACGCATAACAGGAAAGTCCGAGCCGAAGCTCCTCCTGAGCTGGAGACGAGCAACGCGGATCCAGTAGATCAACACGTCAGTGACCTTACCCTTGCTGCGCAAGGGGAAGACTGTGGTGTAACGCAAGAGGTCGTCAACCACCAGCAGGAAGTAGCGCTCGTGACCCTGTCTACGGACGCGGGCTGGGCCCCACACGTCCATGTGAAGCATCTGCAGTGGGGCCTCTGTCGGAGGAAACTGGGAGGAGTGGGGGGTAGCCCTCTGCCTTCCCTCGACACAGGGGACGCAAGTAGGGCCAGGCCCCGGAGGAAGGGGAGGGAGGGACCGGGGAAGACCAGCGACAAGGACACGGGAGGCCATGCTTCGGAGACGAAGCAAGGAGGGGTGACCAAGGCGGTGGTGCCAGAGGAGAGTCTCGTGAGACAGGAGGCGACACGAGCAGGGGGCAGACTCAGGGGCAGACCTGGACGCTGAAGCAAACACCCGACCTGACGCAGGTACCTGACCAGACGCAAGGACTGGAGGAGACGCAGTGGTCAGTGTGTACAGGCTCGACCCTGGTCGACGTGAAAACATGGTCAGGTGTCGGCCTGTGCGCTCGTCCGTGCAGTGGGTCACCCGCTGATGCGCAGGAGTGAACTGGTGAACCCCCGCATCCTGTAGGGCAGCACCACTCACCAAGTTCGTAGGGAACAAGGGGAGGTACAGACCAGACAGGGTGCCAGAGGGGGCCGCCGGACACGGGAGGACAGTGGAGAAGTGAGCAAGGACAGGACCCCCAGAGGGGTCTGCGAGGGAGACTGCAACCGGCCGACTAAGCGGCGTGAGTGTGGTGCGGTCTCGAAAGAAGGAGCGAGACGCTCCCGAGTCAAGGGTGATGGTGTGGGAGGTCGGAGCCAACTCGGTACCTGAGAGAGCAGACTCACCAGCACCTGAGGAAGCAGACTCACTGGCACCTAGAGCAGCAGTCTCACCAGCACCTAGAGCAGCAGCCTCACCAGTACCTGGATCAGCAGTCCCAATGCCCGGGTCGGGCGGGAAACACCGGTAACAGTCACCCTCATCACTAATTGTCACAGCATACATAGTAGCAAGAATAGCATCAAAGATAGCTACTCCTGCCCTAGACAGCTCGCCCCAGCGAGGGATCTCAGTGGCCTCAGGGAATTGGTGACGCCACGCGCCGGTCAGGCGGCCAAAGCAGCGCTGGGTGGGGTGCGCACCCCCACACGCCTCACCCGCACGGTTGCCAGTGCGCAGGACGTAGGTGCCCGGACCAGTACCCCCACCTCGCTGGCGTGCAGCGTACCACTCATGGAGCTGCTGAGGGGACAAAGGTCTCCCGACTGCGCTGCTGCTGCTGGCGCTAACCACCACCGGAGCCACTCCTCTGCGATGAGCCACGACCTCCTCCTCCTCCTCCTCCACCACCGCCTCCACCACCTCCGCCACTTCCACCACCTCCACTCCCACCGCCGCCGCCGCCGCCGCCTTCGCCTCCACTGCCGCCACTGACACCTCCGCCCCCGCCACCACTCCCACCACCACCCCCACCCCCTCCGCTGCCTCCACCGCCGCCTCCACCGTTCCCGCTAGCTCCTCCAGCGCCCTTGCCCTCCTTGCCTCTGCCAGAGCGACGTCTCCCACTAGGGGCAGACGCCGCACCGACCGACTCCAAACCAACGAGGTCGGCCGCAGCAGTAGAGGCAACGGAGGGCAAAAGAGGTGAGGGGGAACACCCCTCAAAGATGGGGGTGCGCGGGTCACCACGAGAGGCTCCTACAGCTAGTATGCTCTTTTCTGCTGCTAGGAGGGCCTTCTCGAGGAGGTCAACAGTGAGAGTGGTGGGGCAAACTGAGAGAAAGTGGTCCCTGACTACGCGAAGGGAGTCAGGGAGGCGGGTGACTATGTAGTAGAGGGTGATGTACATGGGGGGGGGGGGTTCTTGGCACAGAACTCAGTAGGAAGCGCAGCGCGGTAGCAAGTGTCACTAGTGCGGAGGTGGGTAATGATGTCAGCGACTGTGGCAAAGGCAGCAAGGTCAAGGAAGAGGTACGGTAGCATGAGGCGGCTCCGTGCAGTAGTGGCGAGGGAGGATTAGCGTGCAATTACAGCGTCGTACAAGGTCTGAGCACTCTTGTACTGGCTAAAGTGTGCACCCTCAGAGGTAGGTAGGTGGCGACGCACAGCAAGACGTGCAGCAGCATCGCGTGTGGCCCACTGTGAGCGAAGAGTGGCGTCCTCATGAGTAGCGGGGGCGGGAGAGGCACCAGATGTGTGGTCAAAGAGGGAGAGGCCGTCTTCCCTATCGCACTATAAGAAAAGCTGCAGGTCATCTATCCAGACGTCAAAGTCAATGGCCCGACCCTCAGCGTCAAAAGTGAGGACACTAGGGGTAGCCATGACAGCAGTGGAATAGCTGCGCAGACAGTGGGGTGAGGGCAGTGCTGTAAAAGAGGCGCTGCTCTTACCGGACAGGGCGGCTCGGGCGGCTCGCCTGCAGGTCGACTCGGCGGCTCGGTAGCAGGGCGGCTCGGCTGCTGGGCGGCTCAGCGGCTCGGCTGCTGGGCGGCTCGGTGGCTCAGCTGTTGGGCAGCTCGGCGGCTCGGCTGCTGGGCGGCTCGGCGCTCGGCTGCTGGGCGGCTCGGCTTCTCGGCTGCTGGGCGGCTGGGCGGCTCGGCGGCTTGGCTGCTGGGCGGTTCGGCGGCTCGGCTGCTCTGGCTGCAGGGCGGCTCCGTTGCTGGGTCGCTTGGCGGGGCTGCAGGGGTAGGCGGCGAGCCGCAGGTAGGAGTGGGGGGGGGGGGGGGGGGGGTGCGTCAGGTAGGTGGCGGGGCCGCGAGGTAGGTGGCGGGGGCCGCGAAGGTAGGTGACGGGGCTGCGCAGGTAGGTGATGGGGCCGTCAGGTAGTGGCGGGGTTGTCAGGTAGGTGGCGGGGGCCGCGTAGGTAGGTGACGGGGCCGTCCAGGTAGGTGGCGGGGGCCGCACAAGTAGGTGGCGGGGCCCCGGGTAGGCGGCGGGGCCGTCCAGGTAGGTGGCGGGGGCCGCACAGGTAGGTAGCGGGGGCCGCACAGGGCGGTGTGGAGTCGCGGGCGGCTGCAGGGGCCGGAGGGCGCGACGCCAGGGCCGCAAGGGCGGCTCGACGAGGCCGCGAGGGCGGCTCGACGAGGCCGCGAGGGCGACGCGACGAGGCCGCGAGGGCGGCGCGACGAAGCCGCAGGGGCGGCGTGACGAGGCCGCGAGGGCGGCTCGTCGGGGTCGTGAGAGCGGCGCGACGGGGCCGCTAGGGCGACGCGACGGGGCCACTAAGGGCCGAGAGAAGGGAGCGCGACTCGGGGGGAAGCGGAGGGCGCTCCGAGCAAAAAAAAAATGTACGGTGGGCCCTAGGAACAGTTCCCACGAGGGAACCTGCTCAATACCATGTCAGAATCACGATGTGAATGGATGAACTAAGGATGAAAACAGTACAAGTACTAACCCTAATTTTGTTGTACCCTTTATGGGCTACCCCACTGTAGCCTACATAATATGTATCAGCTATATAGTTCTGACAGATTGGAGAGGACTAGGCCTGGAAGAGGAGCGAGGGCATAGAAGGGGGGGCTGAGCTGGTAGAGTAGCGAGAGATCGGGGGGGAAAGGGAGGGTTGGGGGGAGGGGGATCGGTATCAGACGAAAAACAACTCGTTCTCTGAAATTTCAGACTAAGTATAGAGCTTGCTCTGAAATATCAGATGAACTAAAATCAGTCATCTTACAGATCAGACGAAATAAAAAGCATCGTCTTAGAGATAAGATGAAAGCGAGAATCTACGTCTGAAAATCAGACCATCAGACCAATTTGGTCTGGTAACGAGAGCCCTGACAGAGATATATTGATCGGCATCGATTACATGTGAGCCTGGTTTCTCGCATCCTCAACTACCTCGATATCTCATTTTTGGGTTGCGTAGCAACCCTTTACATTTGGTCTTTCCCATTTTCAGGGAACTCATACGAACAATGTTTTTTTTTTTTTTTTTTTTTTTTTTTTTCATTTTCCCAACGTCTGAAGCACTAGCTTTAACGTTTTGGAAAAAAAAAAAAAAAAAAAACAAGAGGCGACGAAATCGTCTTTGGGTTGCGAAGCAACACTACACTGTATTTTTTAGATTCACTTGACATATAATGAGATTTATATAATATCGTAATATGACTTTGATATTTGATGAATTACGGCTATTTACATATACATACACATATAATATAGGTTTACATAAATGAATAGGGGTGGTCGTTTTGGATATAGATTCTAAATGTTAAGAACATTCTTTATGTTAAGTTATTCTTATTCTATTCAGATTATTTGGTTTTATGGTGACTGGAAATCTGAAACAACAAAACCACAAAACGAAACAAGAACAAAATTTACCGTATCAATGTGCACGACCACTGCGATGAAACGCGACTAGATACGCTTTGCTAAACACGCTGTCCCAGCTTTGGCGCTAAGCTTACCAATCTAAAAATGAAATGAAAAGCGTCCCATCCTAGGGTTTCGTCAAATTCCTTTTTGCTTCGTTTCTCTTCCAACTAACTACTTGTCAGAACATTATAGCTTATGCTATTGTGTAGGCCATAGTGGGGTATCCCATAGGGGGTACAACACATTTAGGGTTTCCTATATGTACTCACTTCATCCGTAGTTCATTCATTCGCGTTCTTTGTTTCACATGGAATCAGAGCAGGTTCCCTCCTAGGGACTGCTTCTAGGGCCCGCCGAAGCGCGCCCCGAGGCGCGTTTTCCTTTTTTTTTTAGCGACCCTCCGTGTCGCCCTTACCTACGCGGCCCCGCCGCCCTTACTACGCGGCCCCGCCGCCCTTCCTTCGCGGCCCCGCCGCTCTGCTCACGCGGCCCCGCCGCCCTTACGTCGCGGCCCCCCCACCCTCACCTACGCGGCCCCGCCGCCCTTCCTTCGCGGCCCTGCCGCCCTGCTCCAGCGGCCCCGCCGCCTTACGCTTCGCGGCCCCGCCGCCCTTCCTTCGCGGCCCCGCTGCCCTGCACTTCGCGGCCCTGCCGCCCTTCCTTCGCGGCCCCGCCGCCCTTCCTTCGCGGCCCCGCCGCCCTGCTAACGCGGCCCCGCTGCCCTTCCTTCGCGGCCCCGCCGCTCTGCTCACGCGGCCCCGCCGCCCTCTGCTAAGCGGCCCCGCCGCCCTGCTACAGCGGCCCCGCCGCCCTTCCTTTGCGGCCCCGTTGCCCTGTACTTCGCGGCCCCGCCGCCCTCTCCTAAGCGGCCCCGCCGCCCTTCCTTCGCGGCCCCGCCGCCCTTCCTACGCGGCCCCGCTGCCCTTCCTACGCGGCCCCGCCGCCCTTCCTTCACGGCCCCGCCGCCCTGCTCACGCGGCCCCGCCGCCCTGCTTTAGCGGCCCCGCCGCCCTGCACTTCGCGGCCCCGCCGCCCTTCCTTAGCGGCCCCGCTGCCCTTCCTTCGCGGCCCCGCCGCCCTGCTTAGCGGCCCGGCCGACCGCCGCGAAGGAAGGGCGACATGAAGACCCGAGCAGCCGACCGCCGCGCCGCTGAGTACCGGAGGAGCCGAGCCGCCCAGCCGCTGTGCAGCCGGGCCGCCCAGCAGCCGAGCCGCCGAGCCGCCCGACCGCCGAGCCGCCCTGCCGCCCTGCTATCGAGCTGCCGAGCCGCCCAGCCGCCGAGCTGCCCCGCAGCCGAGCCGCCCTGCAGCTGAGCCGCCCTTCTACCGAGCCGCCTGTCCTGCCCTGTCTGGTGAGCACGCCCCACCGCTACTGCGTGCCCTACCCCCACTGCTTGCACTGCTAGTCTGTCGTCATGGCTACCCCCAGTGTCCTCGCTTTTGACGCTGAGGGCCTGAGGTCTGGGTCGACGACCTGCAGCTATTTTTACAGTGCGATAGGGCGGACGGTCTTTCTCTCTTTGACCTCACCTCTGGCGCCTCTCCTGCTTCTGCTGCTGATGCTGACCCCATTGTTCGCTCTGAGTGGGCCACCCGCGATGCTGCTGCACGTCTTGCTGTGCGTCGCCACCTCCCTACCACTGAGCGCGCGCACTTTAGTCAGTACAAGAGTGCTCAGACCTTGTACGACGCTGTAGTTGCGCGCTACTCTTCCCCTGCCACTGCTGCACTGAGCCGCCTCATGCTACCGTACCTCTTTCCTGATCTTACTGCCTTTCCCACTGTCGCTAATCTCATTACGCACCTCCGCACTAGTGCCACCCGCTACCCCGCCGCCCTTCTAGCTGAGTTCTGCGCCAAGAACCCCCCTTCCATGTACATCTCCCTCTATTACATAGTCACTCGCCTCCCTGACTCCCTTCGCGTAGTCAGGGACCACTTCCTCCCAGTCTGTCCCACCACTCTCACTGTTGACCTCCTCGAGAAGGCCCTCCTAGCGGCCGAGAAGAGCATAGTCGCTTTAGGAGCCTCTCGTGGAAACCCGCGCACCCCCATCTTTGAGGGGTGTTCTCCTTCCCCCCTGCTGCCCTCTGTTGCCTCTGCTGCTACTGCCGACCTACTTGGTCTTGAGTCGGTCGGCGCGGCGTCTGCCCCTAGCGGGAGACGCCGCTCTGGCAAGGGCAAGGGGGGCAAGGGCACGTGTGGAGCTGGCGGGGGCGGTGGAGGTGGCGGTGGAGGCAGCGGAGGGAGTGGGGGTGGCGGTGGGAGTGGTGGCGGGGGCGGTGGCGGTGGTGGTGGCAGCGGAGGCGGAGGCGGTGGCGGCGGCGGCGGTGGTGGCGGAGGTGGAGGCGGCGGTGGCGGAGGAGGTGGAGCCGGTCGGGGTAGTGCCCCGCAGCGGAGCGGCTCTGGTGGTGGTCAGCGCCAGCAACAGCAGCAGCAGCAGCGTTCTCGGGACATCCCCCGCCTCAGCAGCTCCGTGAGTGGTACACGCAGCGTCAGCGTGGTGGGGGTTTTGGCCCGTGCACCTACGTTCTTCGTTCCGGCGACCGCGCGGGTGAGCAATGTGGGGGTGCCCACTCCACCCACCGCTGCTTTGGCCGCCTGACGGACGCTTGGCGTCAGCAGTTCTTCGAGGCTAGTGAGATTCCCCGTTGGGGAGAGCTGTCTAGGGCTGGCGTAGCGATCTTTGATCTTGACTTTGATACTATCCTTGCTGCCATGTATGTTGTGACTATTAGTGATGAGGGTGACTGTTACCGGTGTTTCCCGCCCGACCCGGGCATTGGCACTGCTGCGCTAGGTGCTTGTGAGGCTGTTGCTGTAGGTGCCAGCGCGTCTGCGCTCTCAGGTACTGGTGAGGCTGCGCTCTCAGGTACCGCGTCGGCTTCGGCCTCCCTCACCTTCACACTTGACACACAGGCTTCTCGCTCCTTCTTTCGGGACCGCACCACACTCACGCCGCTTGGTCGGCCGGTTGCGGCCTCCCTGGCTGACCCCTCTGGGGGTCCTGTCCTTTCTCACTTCTCCACTGTCCCCTCGGGCACCCTGTCTGGTCTGTACCTCCCCTTGTTCTCGACGAACTTGGTGAGTGGTGCTGACCTGCAGGATGCGGGGGTTCACCACTTTACTCCTGCGAGTCAGCGGGTGACCCACTGCTCTGACGCCCGCACAGGCCGACACCTGGCCACGTTTTCACGTCGGCCGGGGTCGAGTCTCTACACCCTGACCACTGAGTCTCCTCCTGTCCCTACGTCTGGCCAGGTAGCTGCTTCGGGCCAGGTGTTTGCTGCTGCGTCCAGGTCTGGTCCTGAGTCTGCCCCCTGCTCTTGTCGCCTCCTGTCTCACGAGACTCTCCTGTGGCACCACCGCCTGGGCCACCCCTCCTTGCCTCGTCTTCGGGGCATGGCCTCTCGTGTCCTTGTCTCTGGTCTTCCTCGGTCTCTCCCTCCCCTTCCTTCGGGGCCAGGACCTTCCTGTGTCCCCTGTGTCGAGGGGAGGCTCCGGGCTGCCCCTCACTCCTCCCAGTTTCCCCCGACAGAGGCTCCTCTGCAGACGCTTCACATGGACGTGTGGGGCCCGGCTCGCGTCCGTGGACAGGGTCACGAGCGCTACTTCCTGCTGGTGGTTGACGACTACTCGCGTTACACCATAGTCTTCCCCTTGCGCAGCAAGGGTGATGTCACTGAGGTGTTGATCGACTGGATCCGCGCAGCTCGTCTCCAGCTCAGGAGGAGCTTCGGCTCGGACTTTCCTGTTCTGCGTCTGCACTCTGACCAAAGCGGAGAGTTCTCCTCTGGCCTTCTGCGAGCCTACTGTCGTGCACGAGGCATCCGCCAGACCTTCACGCTTCCGGACTCTCCACAGCAAAATGGGATTGCTGAGCGCCGCATTGGCATGGTCATGGACGTCGCTCGTACGTCCATGATGCATGCGGCTGCCCCCCATTTTCTGTGGCCGTTTGCGGTTCGGTACGCGGCGCATCGGATCAACCTTCACCCCAGGGTCTCCCGGCCGGAGACCTCCCCAGCTCTGCTGTGGACGGGGAAGGTCGGTGATGCGTCTGCGTTCCGTGTCTGGGGATCTCGGGCGTTTGTCCGCGACTTGTCTGCGGACAAGCTGTCCCCTCGTGCTGCTCCCTGTGTCTTCTAAGGCTTCCCCCTTGACGCTCCAAGGTGGCAGTTCTACCACCCCTCTTCTCGTCGTGTTCTGTCCTCCCAGGACGTCACGTTCGACGAGTCAGTCCCCTTCTACCGCCTCTTCCCCTACCGCACTACTTCCCTCCCCCCGCCACCGCACTTCCTTGTGCCAGGTCCCCCCCCGGTAGACCCCCTCCCCCCTCAGGGTCCTGCCCCTTCAGGTGTGTCCCAGGTCGACGCAGTCGAGCCGGTCGAGGTTACTGGTGACTCAGGTACTGCTGCGGGTGCTGAGCCTGGGAGTGCTGACTCTGGGGGTGCTGCGCGCGTGGGTGCTGAGCCTGGGGGTGCTGAGCATGGAGGTGCTGAGCCAGGGGGTGTTGCCACTGGGGGTGCTGAGCCAGGGGGTGCAGTGCCTGAGGGTGCTGAGGGGTGCTATGGCAGGAGCTATTGAGCCCGGGGGTGCTGCGTCTGGAGCTGCTGAGCCTGGAGGTGTGGAGCCTGCGGCCACTGGACCTCCCCTTGTGGCGTCTGGTGGTGCTGGGCCTGGAGGTTCTCCGGGTGCTTCGTCTCGGTGGGAGCCTCTCTCTCCACATGAGCTTCGCGAGTGGTTTGCTCGCCGCTGGAGGCGCACTGCTGGAGCTGGAGCTTCTTCGGCCGCTGAGGGTGCTGGTGCCGCCGGTTCCGAAGCTACTGGGCCTGCGGGTCCGCCTAGATCTGGAGCTGCTGAGGGTGTTGGTTCTGAGACTACAACTGTCCGTCCTGTCGGTGGTCTTGCTGCGGGTGCTGCTGGTGCTGCTGGAGGTCCTGCCGCTGGAGGTGCTGTTGGCGCTGGTGCTGCTGGAGGTGCTGAGGGTGCTGGTGCTGTCCCTGCTGTGTCTGGAGTTGCCGCGCGGCCTCGGCCGTACTTCGTTCCACTCCTTCAGCAGGTTCTTGGACTTTCTCCTCTTGTAGAGTGTCCACCGCCTGTCCAGTCACAGTCACAGTTAGCCCCCGCCTCCCCACTTCCTGCTCCCTCTCCTTACCCTGGTCCTACTAGAGGTCTTACTGAGCGTCGTGAGCCTGCGTCTCGTCCTGCGTAGCCTGTTCGTGCTGCTCGCACTAGTGGTCGCGGTTCGCGTCAGCGTCCTCCTCCTGTCCCTGGCACGCACCGGATGTCTCTGCGTCCGTCCACTGCTCCTCTGCGTGCCCCTTTGCCTTCTCCTCCTGAGTCCTCTCTTCCTGCACTTGCCGACCCAGAGTCGGACTCTCTTCGTGCTGCCAGTCCTACTGTTACGCGTCTCCTTACTACTGTCGTCACTGACCCCTCTTTTGCGTCCACTGTTGCGTCGGCGCTTGTTGCTAAGCTCGTCGACTTTGCTGCTCGTTGTCGTCTAGACTACGCTGCCAGTCTTGTTGCTGAGTATGCGTCTGTCTGTCCTCCATCCGTTGGGGGTGAGTGTGCTCTTGGCATGGACGTGCTTGAGGACAGGCAAGAGGAGTTCCAGTGTCTGGCTGCTGCTTCACCTCATCTCGTGTCCGTACTACTTGCCCCTGAGGGAGACCCGGATGCACTTGACATCCCGACTCCGCGCTCTTACGCAGAGGCCGTAGAGGGTCCCTACTCCTCTCAGTGGCTGGCAGCTATGGATGCAGAGATGGCTTCCTGGAAGTCCACAGGCACCTACGTTGACGCGGTTCCCCCTCCTGGGGCGAACATCGTCAGTGACATGTGGATCTTCAGGGTGAAGCGGCCGCCGGGCTCTCCACCTGTCTTCAAGGCGCGGTACGTCGCTCGTGGCTTCAGTCAGCGGCAGGGAGTTGACTACTTTCATACCTTCTCTCCCACCCCGAAGATGACCACTCTTCGGGTGCTGCTGCATATAGCCGCTCAGCGCGACTACGAGCTCCACTCTCTCGACTTCAGCACTGCTTTCTTGCAGGGTAGCCTACACGAGGAGATCTGGCTGCGCCATCCACCTGGCTTCACTTGGACTTTCCCTCCTGGCACCTAGTGAAGCCTCCGACGGCCAGTCTACGGTCTCCGATAGGCACCGCGTGAGTGGCACGACACACTGAGGACTACGCTTGCGGTTCTTGGGTTTGCTCCTTCTACTGCTGACCCGTCGCTGTTTCTGCGCACCGACACTTCTTTGCCGCCGTTCTACATCCTCGTGTACGTCGACGACTTGGTCTTTGCCACAGCGGACACTACTGGACTAGCCTACGTGAAGTCCGAGCTGCTGAAGAGACACACGTGCACAGACCTGGTTGAACTTCTCAGCTATCTTGGCTTGCAGATCACTCGGGACAGAGCACGCCGCACCATTACCTTGACTCAGTCACACATGGTGCGGCAGGTCCTTCAGCGCTTCGGCTTCACGTACTCCTCGCCTCAGGCCACTCCTCTGTCTACCCGCCACTCGCTCTCAGCTCTGCCTTCGGATGAGTCTGTAGAGTCAAGTGGCCCGTACCCAGAGCTTGTTGGCTGCCTCATGTACCTGATGACCTGCACACGACCTGACCTTGCATACCCTCTTAGCATTCTTGCACGCTATGTTGCTCCTGGGAGACACCGACCAGAGCACATGGCTGCAGCGAAGAGGGTGTTGCGCTACTTGTGCAGTACGTCGGGCATGGGGCTAGTGCTTGGAGTGCGGAGTCCAGTGGTCCTCACTGGCCACGCGGACGCTTCTTGGGCTGACGACCAGGCTACGCAGCGGTCGTCACAGGGTTACACCTTCAGTCTTGGTTCCGGCTCTGTCTCGTGGCGGGCTACTCGCGCGTCTTCTGTTCTCGGCTCCAGTTGTGAGGCTGAGATCTACGCCGGGGCCATGGCTGCACAGGAGCTTCGCTGGCTCACCTACCTGCTGACTGACCTTGGTGAGCCGCCTCGTTCTCCTCCAGTGCTGTACGTAGACAACAAGGCCATGCTGGCCTTGTGTCGAGAGCAGCGCTTGGAGCACAGAACGAAGCACATTGCTCTTCGTTACTTTCTTGCTCGTGAGCTGTAGCAGCGTGGTCAGTTGCGACTTGCGTACGTGGCCTCTGAGGCCAACACTGCTGATGTTTTCACCAAGGCACTTCCGCCTTGTGATCATCAGCGTTTCTGCACTCAGCTGGGACTTGTCCCAGTCTTGCCTCACTTGCTCACCTCTTGACCTTGCTTGTACTCTTGCATGTATATATATATATATATATATATATATATATACCTGCTCTTGCTTGTTTAGTCTTATATATATATGTGTCTCCTCCTGCATGTGAACTGGCCTTGTTGCCTTGACCTTGTGCTCGGACTGTGTGGTGACTTTGTGATCCACCCTGAGCTTTGCTTTGCTTTGCTTGACTGGTCTTGTGACCCCTTCTTCTCCCCCACTTTGCCTATGGGGGTGTGTCAGAACATTATAGCTTATGCTATTGTGTAGGCTATAGTGGGGTATCCCATAGGGGGTACAACACATTTAGGGTTTCCTATGTGTACTCACTTCATCCATAGTTCATTCATTCGCGTTCTTTGTTTCACACTACTCACGCCACTCTAGCTTCTCCCGTCCCTCACGCCACTCACGCTACTCACGCCCTAGAATATGGCTCATATTAAAGCCGTTGGCCCAAATTGCACAAGTTTTAAAAAGATGACGAGAGGGGGTTTTACTGGTTTGGGTTTCGGCGAGTGTTTCCAATGTCGTGAAATTCGTTTTTTCGCCAAACCTAGCCAACCCTGTATTTACCCTGGTGGGTGTGTCAGACTTTCAAAGTCCCAAATTGCAGCTGCCGCTACTTTTCAAAGCTTTCAGAGCCCACTTCGTTAAGTTTTAAAAACTTGACCCGCGCGGTCCGCAATTTGGGCCACGGGCTTTAAGGTAAGCCACATTCTCTCTATTTCTTAAGCTCATTCTAGTTGAGAGTGGGTCCTAATTTATACGTATATGTTAACCAGAAGATGATGTATCATCCTACCTTATTGTTGTATCATCTTCTCTTTCATTCCATTTTGTCTTCCTCAATTTCGTCGCTTATTCTAGTTTCTTATTGTTTCTTACCGTTCCTTCTATCTCCATCGGTTATGCCTTCTCTCTCTCTCTCTCTCTCTCTCTCTCTCTCTCTCTCTCTCTCTCTCTCTCTCTCTCTCTCTCTCTCTCTCTCTCTAATGGTCCTTGTATTGATGTGGCAGCCAGGTACAAGCATGCAGGGTATAGAGGCATACACACAAAGGCAAGTCCTACCCTAAACCCCTCTAAAGATCTAGGAGGGGCTCTATCACTGCAAAACAATCTCCAAGGTGCAACTCCAGCCCAATGCCGCCCACAGGCGGGTTCTCAGCTGCAGCCGCCTCGCCCATCTTCATCAGGAGGCCCACAGATTGAGCCCTTTGAAGGGCTACCGACCATCTCTGTCGAAACTGATGTAGAAACTTTGCGGCATAGTATGATTTTGAGTCGGCGTTGAAGTGCCGCCGAGCCGCCATGTCTGCCAATAGCTTCAGGAAGGTTGGTACTTCCGCGCATGGGCAGCCATAGGTGTCGACTACTAGAGGGAAAAAGCCAACCGTCTCCGGCCGGTTGGCGTAGTGTTGGATCTTCTTATCCGCTTGTTCCCGTGCCGCCCATCCCCTGCCTTTCTGCGCCTCTGGGTCCCTCGTGCTTATGGGATCCGTGATAGTGACATCACACACATACACCGCCCCACTGCTCCGATCCGTCATGGTGAAGTCGGCGGTTTGTTCCTCGATGGGGCAATAAGCGGCCGACTCGCTGTGGACAATGAAACCTGCGTGCTGTGCCATGCTGATGCATGCATCCCGCAGCTCGTTGTGACTGTTAATGCGGTGTTTGCCCAAACCGCAGCGCAGGAGATGGTTCGGCAGGCGGGGGTCGGTGATAGCCGTTTTGTCCGCGCAGTCACAATTCTTAGGAGTCGAGAAGGGGAGAGCCAGGCGGAATTTGATGGAGTTAGCGAAGTGTACGGGGCCCATCCGCCTAGTCGCTTCGATAGGTATCGCAGTCAGCCAATCACCGGTGCCGTACCCCGTCAGCGAAAACATGCGCTGAGTGTGGCCGGAGAGTGGGTTCAGTCGCATGCGCCTGGTTGCCTGGACCTGCTCGGCGTATCTGCTGCCGTGCACCTGCAGCCCGAGGACGTGTTGAAGACGTATGTCCAATCGCTCCAACCGCTCCTTTTCCATTATCTCACGAGCGTCTGTCGGCAGCGCCTCCTCGCACCCCTTCACCCAAGCGTGAAGGCGCGTGCTGGTATCCCGCGGCAGGAGCATGTGGTCTTGTGCCTGCTTCAGTGCATTCCCATCGCCCAGCGTGAGGTCGTTGAGAAATAGCGCCGCCTGGGTGAAGCTCGCGGCGAAACCGTAGACCCCCTCAATCAAGGGGTTCGTGATGCCGAGCCCTCCTAATGACGGAGGCAGTGACGCCTGCTCCCAAACCCTCGTCTGCTCCGAATGGCAAGTCGGCATGCGGATGTCGCAGGCGGTAAGGAGCGTAGTGAGGAGGTCCATGCCCCACTGGCTCCATTTGTCGCGGGGAAGAAGATTCAGGGGCGTCGTCCGTGTCAGGTACGCAACACGCCTCGATATGCATCGCGTGATAAGTAGTGATGCGACCTGGGGATCCGTTCGTTCGATGAGCATCAACGGCTTCGCCATGTCAGCTAACTGCTCCGCCAGAAAGGAAGCCGCGCAGTCGTCCGGTCCGAGGAAACTGCCCAGCAGCTGGACGCCGTCGTTTGTAAACGGCACTCCGGGGGGTAAGTGCGGTGCTTCTATCGTACTGGAGCTCCACGCAGCATATTTTCGTGGGTTGTGCTCAAGCCCCAGGAGTGACAATTTGTTGGTGAAGTACGAAAATGCTGCTACAGTGTCTCTTTGTTCCCCGATGAACGTCACGTCATCCGCATACGCCAAACAGAGCACCCCGGGGTGTGTGTCCGCCGTATCGCAAAGTATGGCGTGTATTCCTGCCGCGAATAGCAGCGGGCCGAGTGGGTCCCCCTGGCGAACACCGCGTTCGCTTCGCAGTGGTTCGGACTCGAAGGTTGCATCTAGGAGCAGCTGCGACGGGTTACCGTAGGTGAACTTGACGAGCGGCAGCAGCGGCGAGAGGGTGGGGGTTTGTAACGCGGTGGCGATGGCTTTTTGCGAGATACTGTTGAATGCGTTCCTGATGTCAGCTTGCAGCACGAGGGTGTCGGGGCGGGCGTCCAAGAAGGCCCTGGCCGCGTGGATCACAGTCTCGGCGCCACCTGGCACTGCCACGCCGTACTGTAGAGGAAGGAAAAATTCGCGAGCTGCCTCCCCCATTGCCAGCAGGGCTGCCTTGGCTGCTAGCCTTGTCAGGCATTCGCCAATCGCGATTGGCCGAGCGCCACCCCCTGGTTTGGCCAAGGCGATGAGGCGCGACGCGGTTAACAAATTTGCCACCGTGTCTGGCAAATTTCCTCCCAGAATTGTGTTAACCAGGGCGTGCAGATGGGTGCTGACCAGCGCATTTGTTATCGCCGAGTCGCGCAAATGCTCAAATGTCATTCCCGACGGCCCAGCCCCAACTCCATTTTCACACCTGCCCAACAGCTTAGCGAAATCCGCGTGGGTGATTGAAAGCGTTGACTTCTCCGGGGTCGACCAGATCACCTCTTCCTCGACGGCTGGTGGGTGCTTCTGGCGCAGTTCCTCCAGGATTTCGGGGCTGGGCGTGCAGACAGGCGTTGACTCCAATGCAAGAACGGCTCGTCGTAGGCTGCCACGTTTCGCCAGCCCCTCAGCCCGTTTTATTACTCCTGTCGCGTCTGGCCTGTGCCGGGGTGGGGGTGGCGCGTTGACTGCAGCAATCGTGTCCAGGTACAGTTGCTCCCATTCGCCACGTTGGAAGGCTCGCAGCCGGGCCTTGACTTTCGGCCAGTCTGGTCGTTGCGGCGAGGTTTGGCGAAGGGTCAGGCGCGGGAGAAACAGCAGCAGACGCCAACCTGTTTCCGACTCCGGGTTTCGGGAGAGATGCAGTAACGGCGTCAGTAACACTAGCGAGAACAGCTGACACAGGTTTGGCAGTAAGCGCCGCGACAGCGGGGGCTGACGACTATCGCTCAAAGCCACGACATCCCAATCCCCTACCGCAGCGAACAGGTCTGTTCGCTTCGCCAATTCCTCAGACGAAAAATAGCGGGGGGCCGAAGCGGCCTGTCGTGGTGCAGCCCCCCTACTCGCGGCCCGATTTCGCCGAGCCCGACTCGGTCCCGCTGGTGAGGCGAATGTTGGAGGCTCTACCGTCCGATCAGCATCGTGCGGCGTGCGTGCCTCCTGGAGCGGTTGTGCTCGTGCTGTCCTGGCCCTGGCTTCTCTTCTCCCAGAGCTCACCCTCACCCCGTCCCCTTCCTCCTCCCCTTCATCCTCGCTATCCGGCGTGGCGTCTCTCCTATAAGAGGGGTCCCTTCTCTCGTCCTCTTCAACAGCTGATTGTAGGTTGTTTAAAGCCACACGTGCCGCTGCTTGGTATCCGTTCTCTGGGCCCCCGCCGACTCCGCTTCCTGCTACGTAGTTCGTCCCGCGATCTCCTCGCGTCCGAGATGGTGGTGATTGCTGGAGCTGATGAGCCGTCGCCAGAGCGCGCTGTCGCCTGGTCGGCTGTCGTCGCCAGGTCTCAGTCGGGACTCGAAAAGGGGACCATGGCGACGAAACCCCCTCTACCGCTTGCACCGAACGCCGAGACAACAGTCTCTGAAAGGACTCCTCTCCACGCACCCGTGGCTCCGCGAGGCGTGGCAGCGGCTGGCCCGTCTGCTCCGCCTGCGGCTCCCGTGCCCCCTGCTCCCGTGGTGGCGGCGGAGGCGTCTGTGTCTGCCGGGGTGGCTGCTGCACTGCCTGCCCCTGCGCTTGGCGCGGTCGTTGTACCGGCCGTGTCTGTTCCCGGCGTGCCTGCGCCGCCGTCTTCTTCTTCCCCGAGGGCGGTGTCCGCCACCACTGTCTCCCCTGCTCCGGTGGTTGCTCCTCCTGGCGCGAAACCGGCGGCACCTTCTCAACTGCAGGCGGCCCTTGCAGCGCAGCCGTCTCGTCCCCCGTCGCCCGATTGCCGATCGTCTCGCCCTCATTCCCCCTCGCCTCACCAGGGTCGCAAGTCGTCTCGTCGCCGTCGTGATTCTCCCCGGCGGTACCAGGAGCGGCCTCGCTGGCCTGCTCGCCCCGGTGGTCAGGGGGACTGGAGGGGTCCCCGCGGGCGCGGTGGTGGTGGGGGGTACCGCCCGCCGGTGACGATGGCCGATCTTCAGCGGGAGGTGTCCCGGGCCGTTCGCGAGGAGAGGGCGGCGCAAGGCCAGAGCAGTTCGTCGAGGGCTGCGCCGGCTCGCGAGGCTCCTCATCCGCCTGTGCCTCCTACCGTCCCTCCGCCGACCGATCTACTTCCTTCCCCTGTCCTCGTCCCGTCTGCTCCCTCTGTAGCGGCGCCTGCTCCCGGCTCTCGTCTGCATCTGCCGACGGTTCCTCCTGTTGCGGGGGTGGAGTTTGTGGCCGCGGGTGGCGGCACGGCAACGGCTCACTGTGGAGCTGATGAGCCGCTCCAATTCCTGGCGGAGGCGCTTCAGCCTCCGCAGACACGCGTTCCCGAATCAACTCTCGGGCAGCTTCACCGCCTCGCCGAGAGTCTGCACGCGTTGCTGCTGATACAAGTCCTTGCTCATGCGTCCCTCCCTGTGGTCCCTCCTGAGACGTTTCGAGACCGTCTGCGCGAGACATGCTTGGATGCGGCGGACCAGCTCGCCGTGCTGCTAGCGACCGTGCTGGCTGCGCCCGCGGAGGGTGGCGCTGCTGCTGCGGGACAGCTGGACGAGGCTGTCCGGAGCTTGAGGCGGCACTTGCGCGCTGGATCTGGATCCGCGGCGATGGGCGCAAGTACGCTGGTGGTCCGGAAGCTGTGGCGGACATTGACTGGCATTCTCCATGCCCTTGGAGCTCACCGGATGTAGATCCGGCCTCCGCTTGCCCCTGCGTGGCCATTGGTGCTTAGGAATGTGTTGATGCCGTCATTGTTTGTATGCCGTTGCTTGTAGTCAAACGTGTGTGTGTTTCCTTGCCACCCCTCACACGCGGCCGAAGGCCGCGCTGTCGAGCGTCGGCCGCCGAAGGCGGCCGGCGCGAGCCGCTCGGTTAGGAGAACAAATGAAGAGGACCGAACAATGAGGAGAGCTAGCTGCAGAGGAGCACTTTATACTAGACTGGAGAGTGCTGGAGAGGCTAAGGACTCACTCTATGGGCCAATGTCTCTCTCTCTCTCTCTCTCTCTCTCTCTCTCTCTCTCTCTCTCTCTCTCTCTCTCTCTCTCTCTCTAATGGTCCGTATATTGATAAGCCAGAAGGGTACACACATGCAGTGAGAGACAGCCGGTACTAACACGCAAGGTAACCTAGACTATCCAACCCCACTAAGTCACCTAGAGCTCAAGAAGAGGCTCTAGGACGGTAAAACAGTCCCCAAGGTACAATTCCTGCCCTATCCCTCCTACAGGCGGGTTCTCTGCAGCCGCCGCCTCTCCTAACTTGATCATGAGACCCACGGATTGGGCCCTCTGCAGTGCAACCGACCACCTCTGCCTGAACTGGTGCAGAAACTTTGCGGCATGATAGGATTTGGAGTCGGCGTTGAAGTATCGCCGAGCCGCCGTGTCCGCAAGGAGTTTCAGGAACACAGGGACCTCCGCACAAGGGCAGCCATAGGTCTCTACGGCGAGGGGGAAGAAGCCCACTGTCTCTGGCAGGTTTTCATAGTGCTTGATCTTTTTATCCGCCTGCTCCCTGGCCGCCCATCCCCTTCCTTTCCTAGCCTCCGGGTCCCTGGTACTAATAGGGTCCGTTACCGTCACATCACACACCCAAACCGCCCCACTGCTCTTGTCCGTCATGGTAAAGTCCGCGGTCTGCTCCTCTATGGGGCAGTACACGTTTGTTTCTCTGTGTACGATGAACCCCGCGTCTTGTGCCATGCTGATGCAAGCGTCGCGGAGCTCATTATGAGTATTCGTACGGTGTTTCCCTGTGCCGCAGCGGAAGAGGTGGTTGGGGAGGCGCGGGTCTGTGATAGCGGTGTGGTCAGTACAGTCACAGTTCTTCGGAGTGGGGAAAGGGAGGCCCAGCCGGAAGCGCACGGCGTTGCTGAAGTGTACCGGCCCGATGCGCCGAGAAGAAGCTACTGGTACCGCCGTCAGCCAGTCTCCTGTGCCGTAGCCAGTCAGTGAGAACATTCTCTGCGTGTGCCCAGACAGAGGATTCAGTCTCATTCGCCTTGTCTCTTGGACCTGAACCGCGTACCGACTCCCCTGCACTTTGAGGGCCAGCGTGTGCTGAAGCTTGATGTCTGACCTAGAGAGCCGTTCCTGGTCAATGACGTCGCGTGCATCTGTGGGCAGGGCAGTCTCGCACTCTGTGAGCCAGGCATGGAGCGGTGTGGTGACGTCCCGGGGCAGAATCATGTGGCTGTGTGCTCGGGTCAGTGTTGTGTCTGGTGCTAGCGTCAGGGAGAAAAAGAAGAGCGCGGCTTGTGTGAAACTGGCTACGAAGCCGTAGACCCCTTCCACGAGCGGGTCCGTCAGTCCTAAGCCACCCAGGGACGATGGGAGCGAAGCCTGCGCCCATACTCTCGACTGCTCCGTGCTACACGTCGGGACTTTAATCCCGCAGGATGTCAGGAGCGCAGCTAGTAGGTCCCGCCCCCACTGCGCCCTGGTGTCTCGTGGCAGGAGGTTCAGTGGCGTGGTCCTAGTGAGGTATGCGGCGCGTCTAGAAATGCAGCGGGTCAGTAGCAGGGAGGCTACTTGGGGGTCGGCGCGTTCTAACAGTGGCAGCGGCTTCGCCATTTCCTCCAGCTGCCCTGCCAGGAACTTGGCCGCACCCGCCGCTGGCCCCAGGAAGCTACCTAGAAGGCGTATCCCGTCCTGGGATAGCGGGACTCCTGGCGGTAGCTGGATCTCCTCGTCGCCTCTCTTGGTCCATGCCGCACATTTCTGCGGATTGTGTGTAAGCCCCAGCTGCGCTAACTTGCTCGTGAAGAAATTGAATGCTGCTACAATGTCTGCGTTGTCCCCCAAAAACGTCACGTCGTCTGCATACGCCAAACAGAGAACGTGGGGGTGGGCATCTGCAGTTTCGCGAAGTGCTGGGTGGATCCCTGCTGCGAACAGTAGAGGACCGAGAGGGTCTCCTTGCCTCACCCCGCGTTCACTGTTCAGTGGGTGGCTGGCGAAATTCGAATCAAGGTACAGCTTCGACGGGTTACCGTACGTTAGCCGCACTAGAGGGAGCAGTGACGAAAGGTTGCTGTCGCAAATCCCGTTGATGATTGCTTGTCGCGAAATGCTGTTAAAAGCATTCGAAATGTCTGTCTATAACACCACGCAGCGGTCCCTCGAGTCAACGAAGGCACGTGCAACGTGGATGTTCGCTTCGGCCCCCCCAGGTACCGCCACCCCGTACTGTAGAGGCAGGAAATGGTCAGGTGCAGCTTCCCCAATTGCGGTCAGAGCAGCCTTGCCTGCGAGGCGCGTCAGGCATTTGCCAATTGCAATTGGCCGAACCCCCCCGCCTGGCTTGGACAGCGCTATTAGGCGCGACGCCGTCAGCAGGTCTGCCACTGGCTCGGGTAGTTTGCCTGCCAGGATGGTGTTCACTAGGGCATGTAGGTGGGTGCAGACCGATGCGTTGGTTGCCGATGCGTCGCGAAGGTGTTCGAAGACGGTTCCGGACGGTCCGGTCCCCACACCATTTTCGCACCGACCCAGAAGCTTGGCGAAATCGGCTTGGCTGATTTGCAGGTTCGGGCCTGGTGCCGTTGGCCAGCTCAGCTGCTCGTCATCGGCTCGGGGGTGTTTCGCGCGGAGTTCTTCCAAAACTGCTGGGCCAGGTGGGCAGACTGGGGTTGACTCGAGGGCCAGTACGGCTCGGCGGAGGCTTCCTCGCTTGGCCAGGCCTTCCGCCCTGCTGAGAACTCCCGTCTCGTCTGGCTGGTGACGTGGAGGCGGTGGGGTATTGTTGGCTTCGATCGTGTCAGAGTACAGCTGCCCCCATTCGCCACGCTGGAAAGCTCTGAGACGGGCTTTGACTTCGGGCCACTTCGGTCTTCTTGGCGACGGTTGGCGAAGTGTGAGCCGAGGGAGAAACAGCAGCAGTCGCCAGCCTGCGACTGAGTCAGGGTTTCGCGCGAGGTGTAGGAGCGGGGTGAGTAACACCAGCGAAAATAGCTGACACAAATTGGGCGGTAATCGGCGCGACAGGGATGGCTGACGACTGTCGCAAAGTGCCGCCAAGTCCCAGTCATCGATGGCTGCGAACAGGTCTGATCGTTTCGCCAATTCCCCTGGCGAGAAGTAGCGGGGGAAATGTGCTTGGTTTGCGGACGCGCTGCGAGAGCGCGCTGCCTGATGTCTCTGCTCGCGCCTATGTGCGTCGCTCTGTCCAGGAGTTGGGATTGTGGCCGTCCGATTGATCTGTTGCCTGCCTCCTTCCTCGTCCGCCTCATGCTCACCAGCTCGCCTCCCAGTCCCTAGCCTCTCTCCTGCATCATCTGTTTCCTCCGCGTCGTCTTCACTTTGTGGGAGCGGCTCCTCCCTATAAGAAGGGTCCCGTCGTTCCTCCTCCTCATCAGTTCTCTCCAGAACCGATAAAGCCTGTCTCCCTGCCGCTTGGAAGCCATTCTCCGGTCCACCCCCTGCGCCGCTAGCCGTCACTCTCCCTCTGCCTCGCCCTCCTCGGCCTCGCGATGGTGATTGCTGGGCCGACCGATTATTCGCCAATGCACGTTGGCGCTGCGTCGGTTGCGTTCGGAAAGCCACCGCCTGCCTCCGGAACGGGGACCATGCCGACGGGCTCCCCAACGCTGCCTGTTCCGAGGCTCGTGACAGTAGACGCTGAAATCCTTCCTCGCCCGCACCGTCGTTTCAAGAGGCCTTGGCGTCTCTTCCTGTCGAGCCGCCTGTTCCCCTCGCGGCGGCGTTTGATGTATCTGCTCCGTCAGTCGTTCCTCGAGCTGCCGACCCTGCTGTTCCGTCAGCGGCCGCCGCGCGGGCAGTTGTTGCTGGCGGCGTGACTGACCAGCCGGAGGGGTCCGCCACCACTGACGTCCAGGGCCAGCCGGCGCTTCCCGCCTCTCCGGCTCCCCCGTCTGCACCGTCTGCGGGGGCTCCTCTCGTGCCGCCTGCTGATCCTCCCGTTGCCCAGCCGGGTGTTGCTCCGCCTGCTCCGCCCGAGGCGGGTCCGTCTGCGCCGTCTGTGGCAGTTCATGGTGCACCACTGGTGGCGAATCCCTCTGCGCTGACCGTTCGGCGTCCGCAGTCTCCTGGCCGTCATCAGCAGCGGCCGCAATCCCCAGCGTGTCAGGACGTACGCGCGACGTCCCGGCGCCGCCACAATTCTCCGCGGCGCCGCGGTTCTCGGGCGAACTGAGCGGCGCAACGCGGCGACCGAGGCGGCTGGTGGGGGCCGCGTCAGCGGGATGGCGGCTGGGGGTCTGATCAGCCGGTGACGATGGCTGATCTGCAGCGCGCGGTGTCTGCTGCTGTGCGCGAGGAGCGGAACGGGCAGGCGAGCCAGAGCAACTCCCCGCGTGTTGCTCAGACCCCCGCGGCACCTCCTCCAGCAGCACCTCCTGCCCTGGCAGCCCCTCATCCTCCTGCAAACGTTCCTCCTCCTCATGTCCCCGTGGCTGCGCATTATCCGTCCGTGCTGCCCGTTGATCCCGCTCCCCCATCCACAGGTGCGGCGTACTCGTTCTCAGCCCTACTGGGGCCTCAGCATCCGGTCGCGGTTCCGGAGGTGACCCTTGGTCAGATCTGGCGCCTCTCGGAGGCGCTGCGGGTCGTGCATCTGGTGCAGGTGTATGGTCATGCCGCCCTGTCCCAGGGCGACTCGCTGGTGGGCGGCCCTCGGGACGATTGTTTCGCGGCAGCTGATCGCCTCGCCGAGCTGCTAGCGCCCGTGTTGGCTGCGCTCGCGCCGGGTGGGCTTGCGGGGGTCGGGCCCCTTGGTTCTGCTGTGCGTGGGCTGCGGCGGTTGTTGCATGCAGGGACTGGATCCGGGGCGATCGCCGCAGGCACGGTGTTGGTGTGTGAGTTGCATCGCACGCTGTCAGGGCTGCTTGCTGTGTTTGATGCAGATCAGGTCTAGCGTCCGCGTGCCCCGGGAGCTCACCGCGTGTAGATGCGGGCTCCTCTTGCTCCATGCTTCACCTAGGCTAGAGTGGTGTGTGCCATGCGTGTATGTGTGCCTATAGTTGCTTGTTTTGTGTGTTTCTTGCCACTCCTCACGCGCGGCCGAAGGCCGCGCCGCGAGCGCCGGCCGCCGGGTTGGTGAGATGAACCACCAAAGAACTAATGAAATGAGGAAGACAGAGGCCGGTTTATGAGGCAGGATGTACTCATTATAGGCTGTTTTATGAGGCTGCACTAAGGAGAGAGAGTAAACAGAGCCTATGACTGGCTTATACTAAGAAACCTAGGTCTAGTCCTACAAATTTAGATGCATACTCAACCGCCATATTCGTTTCATAGTTCGTGTGCCCTCCTAACCGAGCGGAGAGAGAGGAGAGAGAGAGAGAGAGGCCTAGTCCTTAAGCCTCTCCAGCCCCCTCCAGCCTAGTATAAAGGCCCTAGGATCTGTTCCTAGTGCCTCATTAGGAGAAGAGAGAGCGAGAGAGAGGGAGAGAGAGAGGGAGAGAGAGAGAGAGAGAGAGAGAGAGAGAGAGAGAGAGAGAGAGAATTTTTCTTACCCCTACAGTACGGGGTAGCAGTTCCAGGTGGGGCGGAGGCAGTAATCCACGCAGCCAGGGCTTTTTCGGATGCCCGCCCGGACAGCCTGGTACTACAAGCCGACATTACAAACGCGTTCAACAGCATTTCGCGTTCCGCCATCGCCGACGCGTTACAAGAGCCCACCCTCTCGCCACTGCTGCCGCTCGTGCAACTGACATACGGTAACCCGTCGCAGCTACTACTGGACTCCAATTTCAACAGCGCACCACTGACAAGCGAACGCGGCGTACGCCAGGGAGACCCACTGGGGCCACTTCTATTTGCAGCAGGGATACACGCTACACTCCGAGAAACTGCCGAAGCACACCCGGACGTGCTGTGCCTGGCATATGCTGACGATGTCACCTTCCTGGGTGACACAGACCGCACTGTAGCTGCATTCACATGCTTCACGACAAAATTGGCGCGCCTGGGCCTCGAACACAACCCACAGAAGTGTAGTGCCTGGAGCTCCTGCGCAATTGACACATCCTGCCTTCCGCCAGGAGTGCCGTTCTCTAAAGGTGGCATGAAACTACTGGGTAGCTTCGTGGGGCCAGACAGCGGCGCAGCTCGGTTCCTGGCGGGTCAGCTCGCCGAGATGGCGAAACCCTTACCCCTGCTCGAGCGAACGGACCCCCAGGTCGCAGCGCTGCTACTTACGCGATGCATATCGCGACGAGTTGCATATCTCACCAGGACGACCCCACTGCACCTTCTCCCTCGTGACACATGGAGCCAGTGGGGTAGGGATCTGCTAGCCACGCTCCTCACAGCTTGCGATATCCGTGTTCCCACGTGTCGAACCGAACAGTCACGGGTCTGGGAGCAAGCATCACTGCCGCCATCCTTGGGAGGGCTGGGCATCACCGACCCCCTAGTCGAAGGGATCTATGGTTTCGCAGCCAGTTTTACGCAGGCGGCATTGTACCTCGGGTGTTTACCGCTGGAAGAAGATACCGCCCTCACCCTGGCACGGAATCATATGCTACTGCCACGGGCTGACAGCACACCGCTACACGAATGGCTGAAGGAGTGTGAGGAGGCACTGCCGCAGGATGCACGGGAGATACTCGAGACGGAGCGGCTCAAACGTTCCGACATCCGGCTCCAACACGTGCTTGGACTCAAGGTCCACGGAAGCAGATACGCAAAGCAGGTGCAGGCGACGAGGCGCATGAAGCCGAATCCGCTTGCGGGGCACACACAGAGGATGTTTTCAATGACGGGCTACGGCACAGGCGACTGGCTCACCGCGATCCCCATTGCCCCTGCTAGGCGGATAGGGCCGGTACACTTCGCAAATGCGGTTCGTTTCCGACTCGGCCTACCGTTTTCGACCCCCAAAAACTGTGACTGCGCTGACCACACGGCTATCACAGACCCCCGCCTTCCGAACCACCTGCTCCGCTGCGGCACAGGCAAGCACCGCACGAACACGCACAACGAGCTAAGGGATGCCTGCGTCAGCATGGCGCAAGACGCAGGGTTTATAGTGCACAGAGAGTCGGCCGCCTACTGCCCCATCGAGGAGCAAACCGCCGACTTCACTATGACCGACAGAAGCAGTGGGGCGGTTTACATCTGCGATGTAACCATCACTGACCCCATCAGCACCAGGGACCCAGAGGCACAGAAGGGCAGGGGGTGGGCGGCGCGTGAGCAAGCGGACAAGAAAATAAAACATTACGCCAACCGCCCAGAGACGATAGGCTTCTTCCCACTGGCGGTAGACACCTACGGCTGCCCATGTGCCGAGGTCCCGGTCTTCCTCAAGCTCCTGGCAGACACAGCGGCTCGGCGCCACTTCAACGCCGACTCAAAATCCTTCTATGCCGCCAAGTTTCTGCATCAATTCAGACAGAGGTGGTCTGTGGCCCTCCAGAGGGCTCAGTCAGTGGGACTCTTGATCAAATTGGGGGAGGCTGCAGCAGCTGAGAACCCACCTGTTGGAGGCATAGGGCAGGAGATGCACCTTGGGGACTGCTTTGCGGTGGTCGAGCCTTTGCTGGAGCTCTAGAGTGTGTGACGGTGTGGTAGTTGTGTGACTGGTTGGCTTTGTTTGTTGGTTACCTAGGCCCTTATACCGTGCATGCTTGTACTTTCCTGCTATATCAATACAAGGACCATTAGAGAGAGAGAGAGAGAGAGAGAGAGAGAGAGAGAGAGAGAGAGAGAGAGAGAGAGAGAGAGAGAGAGGCCCTAGGAGCTAGTCCTTAGCCTCTCCAGCACTCTTCAGCCTAGTATATAGTGCTCCTCTGCAGCTAGTTCTCTTCATTGTTCGGTTTTCTTCTCAGTTGTTTCTCCTAACCGGTTAGGTTTGTCAAATGTCAAATGTTATATCTGCTACAGTTTGTTTAGGCTGTAGTGGGGTAGTTATTATGGGGTACAGTAAGTCTAGGGTTTCCTACTTGTACCCAACTCTTTCCTAGTTCAGTCACTCTTGTTCATTCTGTCATGGTATCACGAGCCTAGGTTAGCCACCTAGGACCGCTTACTACTGCGGGCCCACTATTCCGCTCGACGCGCCCTCGTGCGCCCTACCTTTCGTGCGCCCTCGTGTGCCTTTCTCTGCTCGTGCGCCCTCGTGCGCCTTCTTTCTGCCAGTGCGCCCTCGCGCGCCCCGCCCTTCATTCTGCCCGTGCGCACGCAGCCCGCTAGCTGCCCACGCAGCCCTTCGAGCCGCCCGCGACCTGCCTGCACGTAGGCCACCGCCCGTAGGCTGCCCGTCGCTCGCCGTCGCCCTTAGGCCGCCCTTACACTGCCCGTAGGCCGCTGCCGCCCGTAGGCAGCCCGTACGCCGCCCGTAGGCCGCTGCCGCCCGTAGGCAGCCAGTACGCCGCCCGTAGGCCGCTGCCGCCCGTAGGCGGCCCATCCTGCCGCCCGTAGGCCGCCGCTCGCGCGCAGGCCGTAACCCGCGTGCCACGGCTTCTGCACGCCGGCGACTGCAGCCCGCCGGGACCCGCGCGCGTTGCCCCCTGCCTCTTCGCGACGCCTTTGCGGGACCTGCGCGTCGCCCCCTGCCTTGTCGCGACACCTCGCCGGGACCCGCACGTCGCCCCTACCTCTTTGCGACGCCCCTGCGGGACCCGCAAGGCGCGGCTCCTGCGTATCGTGCCGCCCCAGCGGGACCCGGGCGTTGCCCGCGCTTGTCGCGACACCCCTGCGGGGCCCGTGCAGCGTCGCCTCTGCCCGCCGCGTCGCCCTGCCCGCCGCGTCGCCCTGCCCGTCGCGTCGCCCCTGCCCGCGGCGTCGCCCCTGCCCGTGGCGTCGTCCCTGCCCGCGGCGACGCCCTGCCCGCCGCGTCGTCCCTGCCTGCCATGTCGCCCCTGACCTTGTTAGAATGAAACGAACAGGAATAAGTGAACTAGCAGGAAGTTGGGTACAAGTAGGAAACCCTAAGTTTGTGTACCCTCTAAGGCTAAACCCGCTATAGCCTACACAATATAAACATGCAATGTTTGACACACCCCCATAGGCGAAGTGGGAGACAACCAGAGGGTCACAAGACCAGTCAAAGCAAAGCAAAGCAAAACAAGCTCAGGGTGGATCTCAAGGATACCACACAAATTCCGAGCACAAGAAAGCGGTCACAAGACCAGTTCACATGCAGTTTGATAAAATAACAAGAGGTACAGTGATCACAACCTAGCAAGTGTAAGCATGCAGGTATATACATAGAGATCACAGTACAAGCAAAGTCAAGAAGTAAGCAAGTGAGGTCCAGCAGGCACAAGGCCTAGAAGAGTACAGAAGCACTGATGGTCACAAGGCTGAAGCGCCTTGGTGAACACATCAGCAGTGTTGGCCTGAGTGGCCACGTAACGTAGACGAAGCTGACCTTGCTGCTGCAGCTCTCGAGCAAGGAAGTAGCGCAGAGCGATATGCTTCGTTCTCTCCTCCAATCTGTGCTCCTCACACAAGGCAATGGCAGCCTTGTTGTCGACGTACAGCACTGGAGGAGAACGAGGCTGCTCTCCCAAGTCAGTCAGCAGATAGGTGAGCGAGCGTAGCTCCTGGGCCGCCATGGCTGTGGCGTAGATCTCAGCCTCACAACTGGAGCTGAGAACAGAAGAAAAGCGTGTAGAACGCCAAGAAACTGAACCAGAGCCAAGACTGAAGGTGTAACCCTGAGACGACCGCTGAGTAGCCTGGTCGTCTGCCCAAGAAGCGTCTGAGTGCCCAGTGAGAACAACTCGGTCTCGCCCTCCAAGCACTAGCCCCATGCCCGACGTACTGCACAAGTAGCGCAACACCCTCTTAGCTGCATCCATGTGCTCCTTTCGGTGACGGCCGGGAGCGACATAGCGTGCAAGGATGCTAAGAGGGTATGCAAGGTCAGGTCGAGTGCAGGTCATCAGGTACATGAGGCAGCCCACAAGCTCTGGATACGGGCCACTCGGCTCTACGGACTCATCCGAAGGCAGAGCTGAGAGCGAGTGACCGGTAGGCAGAGGAGTGGGCTGAGGCGAGGAGTACGTGAAGCGGAAGCGCTGAAGGACCTGCTGCACCATGTGTGACTGAGTCAAGGCGATGGTGCGGCGTGCTCTGTCTCGGGTGATCTGCAAGCCTAGATAGCTTGTCAGTTCATCCAGGTCTGTGCACGTGTGTCTCTTCTGCAGCTCCGACTTCACGTGGGCAAGTGCCGCAGTGTCAGCAGTGGCAAAGACCAAGTCGTCGACATACACGAGGATGTAGAACGGCGGCAGCGAGGTGTCGGTGCGCAGAAACAGCGACGGGTCAGCAGTAGAAGGAGCGAACCCAAGAGCCGCAAGTGTAGTCCTCAGTGTGTCGTGCCACTCACGTGGCGCCTGGCGGAGACCGTAGACTGGCCGCCAAAGGCTCCACTGGGTACCAGGAGGGAACGACCTAGTGAAGTCGGGTGGGCGGCGCAGCCAGATCTCCTCGTGCAGGCTGCCCTGTAGGAAAGCAGTGTTGAAGTCAAGAGAGTGGAGCTCGTAGTCACGCTCAGTGGCGACGTGCAGCAGAACCCAAAGAGTGGTCATCTTCGGGGTTGGGGAGAAGGTCTGGAAGAAGTCAGCTCCCTCTCGCTGACTGAAGCCTCGTGCAACGTAACGCGCCTTGAAGACAGGCGGAGAACCCGGCGGCCTCTTCACCCTGAAAATCGACATGCCACTTACGATGTTCGCCCCAGGTGGGGGAACCTCGTCGACGTAGGTGCCTATGGACCTCCAGGAAGCCATCTCTGCGTCCATGGCTGTCTGCCAGTGAGAGGCTTACGGACCCCCCATCGCCTCTGCGTAAGAGCGCGGGGTCGGGATGTCTGGTGCATCCGGGTCTCCCTGAGAGGCAACTAGCATAGACACGAGATGGGGCAAAGCAGCGGCAAAGCACTCAAACTCCTCCTGCCTGTCCTCAAGGACGTCCGTGCCAAGAGGACACTCACCCGCGACGGACTGAGGACAGAAAGACTCAGACTCAGCAAGTAGGCTAGCGGCTTAGTCGAGACGACAAGTGGCAGCAAAGTCAACTAACTCAGCGACCAGTGTAGACGCAGCAGTTGACTCAAAGGAAGGGTCCGTGACAACAGTAGCAAGGAGACGCGTGACAGTAGGACTGGTAGCACGAAGTGAGTCGGACTCCGGGTGAGCAAGAGCAGGAAGAGAGGACGCAGGAGGAGACGGTAGAGGGACACGCTGGGGAGCAGTAGAAGGACGAAGCGCCATCCGGTGAGTGCCTGGGACAGTAGGAAGACACTGACGCGGGACATGACTACCAGTGTGAGCAGCACGGATTGGCGACGCACGTCGAGGCTCAGGTGACGCAGGATGAGACTCAGGCTTACGACGCTCAGTAAGTCCTCCAGTCGGACCATTGTAAGGAGCAGGACCAGGGAGAAGGGAGGCAGGAGAGTAATAGTGACTGCGACCGGACAGACGGCGGACACTCTAAAGAGGGAGGAGGACAAGGAGGAGGAGGTTGACCAAGAACCTGCTGAAGGAGAGGAACGAAGTACGGCCGCGGCCGCGCAACGTCTCCAGAACCAGCAGAGACACCAGCGCCAGGGTCCTCAGCACTAGCAGCAGCACCAACTCCAGGGTCCTCAGCACCAGCAGCAGCTCCGAACCCCGGGTCCCCATAACCAGCAGCAGCTCCAACGTACGAGTCCTCAGCACCAGCCGTAGCTCCAACTCTCGGGTCCGCAGCACCAGCAGCAGCTCCAACGCCAGGGTCCTCAGCACCAGCAGCAGCTCCAACGCCAGGGTCCGCAGCACCAGCAGGGCCTCCAACAGCGCCAGCAGCAGCACCTCCAGAAGCTCCAGCACCAGCAGCACCACCAGCAGTAGCACCTCCAGCACCAGTAGCACCTCCAGCAGCACTAGTAGCACCACCAGTAGCAGCACCTCCAGCAGCTCCAGCACCAGCAGATCCGCCAGCAGCAGCAGCAGCACCTCCAGCACCAGGGTCCGCGACACCAGGAGCGCCACTCCGGAGAGTGCTGCGCCGCGCGTACCATTCACGGATCCGCTGAAGAGAGGGCAGCTCCCGCCTAGGAGGGGAAGCACCAGCACCAATCCCAGCAGTACTACTGGCTCCAGAGGCACCTCTCCTAAGGTTGCAATACTATGAGTACCACTCAAGCAGCTGCTCCGAGGAGAGGGCTCCTCCAGGTGTAGTACTCCCAGGCTCAGCACCTCCAGACTCAGAACCCCCTGACTCAGTACCCCAAGACTCCGAATTCCCTGGCTCAGCACCCCCAGGCTCAGCACCCCCAGGCTCAGCACACCCAGGCTCAGCACCCCCAGGCTCAGCACCCCCATGCTGAGCACCCCCAGACTCCGCAACCCCAGGCTCCGCACCCCCAGGCTCCGCACGCTCAGGCTCAGCACCCCTAGCAAGACGAGAGTCGACAGCTACCTCGACAGGCTCAACCGGGTCTACCTAGGACACACCTGAGGGAGCGGCACCCTGAGGGGGGAGGGGGTCTACGAGAGCAGCCTTTGGCGCGAGGAAGACAGGCGGGGGGGGGGGAGCGGGGCAGTGAGGTAGGGGAAGAGGCGGTAGTAGGGGACGGACTCGTCAAAAGTGACATACTGAGAGGGCAGGACACGGCGCGAGGTGGCGTGGTAAAAGTGCCAACCAGGCGCGTCCGGGACAAAGCCAAGGAAGACACACAGAACAGCGTGGGAGGAGAGCTTGTCCGCAGACGTATCGCGAACAAAAGCTCGAGATCCCCAGACCCAAAAACGCGATGCATCGCCAACCTCTCCCGTCCACCGCAGCATCGGGGAAGTCTCCGGCAAGGAGACACGGGGCCAAAGGTTGAGCTGATGCGCAGCGTATCGGACCGCAAACGGCCACATGGATCAAGGAGGTACGAGCGACCTCCATGACCAGGCCAATGCGGCCCTCCGCAACCCCATTCTGTTGTGGAGAGGCCGGAAGCGTGAACGGCTGCTCAATGCCGTGCTCCGTACAGTAGGCTGCCAAGAGGTCGGAGGAGAACTCACCACCTGTGTCAGAGTGCAAGCGCAGGACAGGAAAGTCCGAGTGGAAATGCTCGCTGAGCTGGAGACGTGCTCTGCGGATCCAAGGGATCAAAACATCAGGGAGCTCACCCTTGGTGTGCAAGGGGAAGACCGTGGTGTAGCGCGAGTAGTCGTCAACAACTATCAGGAAGTACCTCTCCTGACCCTGACCACGGACGCGGGCTGGGCCCCACACGTCCATGTGGAGCGTCAGCAAGGGAGCAGTCGTCGGGGGAAACGAGGAGGAGTGAGGAGCGGCGCGCTGCCGCCTCTCGACACAGGGAAGACAGGGAGGAGCTAACTACTACAACGGGAGCTTAGAGTACTGGCTAGGCACGTGTGCTTGTGTGATGTCTGCATTCGTCGGTCCTTAGACGTTTTCCTAGTGCTCACACTGCTTGCTAGTTCACGGGGCAATTTGGCAAGAGTTTCACTAGAGAAAGTTGTCAACAATGGTACAATGAAGTTGGCAATGCAAGACTACATCAGAGCTAGCATTCAGGTCGGTCAACTGCCAGCACAGCATGGTCGACCGCGTTCCAACACGACTTGGTCGACCGCGCTCCAGCAGTGCAAAGTCGACAGCTTGCCAACGCTGCAGGTTGACGGTGTGCCAGCAGTGCACCCGCTTTGCAGGTGCATGCAGATGATTGGTGTGCAGAGTCTCGTCACCTCCACAGCACACACACCACGTCAGCCTCTGGCTGACGACTACCTCTGATCTGCCACGACGACCTCGGGATACCATCACCGAGGTCGGTCTCGCCAACTTCGCCTGGGCGACCGTCGCACTCCTTCGCAGCACTTCGTCACCCAGGTAACCTGGTCGACCGGGCAACCTCATCGACCAGTAACTCCCGTACGTGCCCGTCGACCTTCCAAGTCAACGACCACCTCCATGTCGACCTAACCAGGACGACCACGCCCCTCGGTCGACGACCACGCTACTCGACGCCCATCTGCTCGGCGTCCTGAGTCGAGGTCGATGTCGGCCCCTCCTTCGTCGACCACCGGGTCCAGCCGACCACCCGCAGGTCGACCTGCACATTAGCCGACCACCAAAGTCGACTTCCCCAAGTTGACGTCCTCCGTAGGTCGACTCCTCAGTCGACCTCCCCAAAGTCGGCGCCACCTTGAAGTCGGCGCCCGTGCAGTGGTCCCCGTGCAGGTCGACCTCCTCGTCGACCAGCCAGCCCACTGCTACAGGTCGGCTGCTCCCCTAACACCCGACCACGAAGTCGGCTCCGCCCAAGCGTGGACGGGGCCAACACAAAACTCCCGTTGACACTCCCCTGCCGTGTTCACGCTTGGTCCCCCTCAAGTCCACTCGGCAGTACTCCTCGGAGAATAGCTCATCGACGTGCACCCAACACACAGCACGTCGTCCACCGCACCAGCCATGCAAGAGGGCATGGCACCTACTGCTGCACGTCGTTGTCGCCGTTGCCCACGTTGGCCAAGCGCACCTGGCCGATTGCGACGGAGCACCGGTTGAAGGCCGGATAGTGCAACGCCTTCGTCAGGAAGTCGGCCGGCTGCTCAGTGGTCGGGATGTACCTCAACGAGAACTTCCCGCGCTTCACCATGTGCTGCAGCCAGGCCTGTCGCCGCTCCATGTGCTTGAGGTTGCCCGTCAACCCCATGCCCTCGGCAACTGTGATAGCCGACTTGTTGTCCACCCGAAGGACGGTCGGCTTCCCGGCATCCAGCTGCCGGAATTCTGCAAGGAGGAAGCGAAGTCGGCGTCCTTCCTTGCCGGCTTCGGTGGCTCCCACGTACTCCGACTCAGTCGACGACAACGTCGCACACTTGATGCGCTGGCTCGACCAGGAGACTGCGGCCCCTCCATAGACGAACACGTAGCCACCCGTGCTCGTCCTGTTCTGCTTGTCACCGGCGTCATCGGCGTCCACGTAGCCGACCAGCTCCAGCGACTCAGGTCCACCGCCGAACTCCAGGGCGGTGTCGCGCGTATTGGCGAGGTAGGCGAGGCAGCGGTCGACCTCGCGCCAGTGCTGGTCGCTCCTCACCGTAAGGCAGCTCCCCAGCTTGCTGCAGGCGAAGGCGATGTCCGGCCTCGTCGTCGTCGCTACGAACTGCAGCGAGCTGACCTTCTGCTAGTACTCCTCCTCCTGTCGCTTCTGTGCCTCCTCGTCATCGAACGTGAGCTCGGCGTAGGCATCGACCGAGACCGGCGTCTTCGGGGTGCGCCCGGTCTGCTCCTCGTCGATGAAGCGCCAACGCAGCTTGTCGGCGTAGCTCTGCTGGTGCAGCCACAGCTTCCCCGCCGACCTGTCGCGGACGATCTCCAGCCCGAGGTACTTCTGCACCGGTGAGATCTCACGTAGTTCAAAGGAGGCTTCCAGCAGCTCCTTCAGCTCCTTCAACATCACTGCGCTACTGCTGGCGGCAAGTAGGTCGTCGACGTAGACCAGCACCCAGCAGGTCACTCCGTCTTCTCCGACCTTGAAGTAGAGAGCCTCGTCGACCTGGCTCTTCTTCCACCCGGCGCCGACCAGCACGTCGTTGAGTGCCAAGTACCACAGCAGCGGCGACTGCTTTAGCCCGTACAGGCTCTTCAGCAGCTTGCTCATCCGGCCGGTCCCGTCGTTGAAGTAGTCCGGCTGGGACATGTAGAGCACCCTGTCGAGCTTGCTCTGCAAGAAGGCGTTCTTCATGTCGAGCTGCATCAGGTTGAGGCTGCGGACGGCGACGATGCTCAGGAAGATCCTCAGCGTGACGTAGCTGCCCACCGGCGCGAACGTCTCGTCGTAGTCGGCGCCGTACACCTGCGTGAAGCCCTTCACAACCAGCCTCGCCTTCTCGCGCTCGACGGTGTCGTCGACGTGGTACTTCGTTGTCAACACCCACCGGTTCTTCATGACGTTTACTCCCGGCGAACGTTCGACCAACTCCCACGTTCCCATGTTGAGGAGGCAGCGAATCTCCTCCTCCATGGCGGCCTTCACCGCCGGGCCCTTCCAGGTCGCCAACGCCTCCTTCACCGTCATCGTCGAGATTTCCCAACGGTGCTCGGGGTCGGCTAACATGTCGGGGTCGAGCTCTGGAAACTCTGCATCCTCCTCGGCGTCGTCATACGCCAGGTCGTCATCGTCCACGTCGTACACCGTGGTGAAGGCAGCCGGAACGAAGAAGTCAGGCGGCCTCCGAAATCGGCCTGAACGCCGTGGTCCTTGCTGGACTTCCTCGGCGTCCCCTCCATCGTTGTCGCTGCCCTTGGCGTCCTGCTGCTTCTTAGCCGGCGTCCCAGCCGACTTCTCCCCTATGGTCGGCTCCCCTGCCGACTGCCCGGTCGCCGACTGCTCCTTGGTCGGCGTCACTGCTGCCTGCTCCTTTGTCGGCCGCTGGTCCTCGACCTGCTTCTCGACCTGCTCCTCCCCTGTCGACGTCGACTGCAATCCCACGTCGACCTGCCGCTCATCACGTCGGTCACCGGCGATGCACTTGGCCGAAGGCGACGTCCCACTACTCCCCTCATCGCCGGAGGCCGACACCGAGGTCAGCCCACGCAGGTCGGCCACGAGGGGAGGGGCAGGGGTCGTAGGGGGGGGGGGGGTAGGGGGGCGGACGTCCTCGACGTCAGCAAGCTCACCGATCTCGGCAAGCAGCGGCAGCGTCGCCGACGAGGTGTCAGAGGGCGGAGTGGGCAACGAGCGGCCGGACACCGACCCGTACTCCGTCTTCCACTCGGCCAGCGACATCTCCTCGTAGAACACCACGTCCGACGTGGTGACCACGCGGTCGGTGTCGACGTCGAGGAGCTCCCAGCCCTTGCTCGCCGCCGACATGCCAAGGTGCAGGCCCCACCTGGCCTTTGGCTGCAGCTTCCCACCACGCTGCTGCTCGGGGACTAAGAACTGCGCCATGCAGCCCCACACCCGCGCCAGCGACAAGTCGGGCTTCTTCCCAGTGAGCAGTTGGTACGGCGTCGTCCCCGGTGGTAGCGTCGACCTCTCGAGGCAGTTGCGGACCCAGAAGGCCTGCCGCAGAGCGAGGTGCCACCAGTGGTGCTGCACGCCCATGTGCAGCAGCATTGTCCGCACCGACTCCACCACCGTCCTCATCTCCCGCTCCTCCATGCCGTTCTGCTACGGGTGTATGGGCAGGTCAGGTCGTGGACGATCCCCTTGCCGTTCACGAAGTCGGTGAACTGCTTCCCGAGGAACTCCCCTCCCCGGTCAGAGCGGAGCATCAACACCGACTTCTTCGTCTGCCGCTCAGCCACCGCCAGCCACTGCATGAATACCGGCAACGCATCTGACTTCTTGGTGACCGGCTTCACCCACACGTAGCGGGTCTTGCGGTCCTTTAGCAACAAGAAGTACAAGCTGCCATCCTTGGCAGCTACGCGGAACGGCCCGCACAGGTCGACGTGCACGACGGCCAGCACGTCGTCGGCATCGGATCCTTGGTCGGGGAAGGTGTGTCGCGCCAGCTTCCCGCCGACGCACGAGACACACGGGGAGTCGGCGCCCGTCGCCGACTTGAGGTCCAGCCCAATGGCGACCTCGTTCTTCGCCGAGCTCCGTATGGTGTCCATGCCGACATGTGCAAGCCTCGCATGCATTCGGTCTGGCGTCGACTTCGTCTTCGAGACAATCGCCCGCAGGGCCACAACCTCCGGCGTTGTCGACGTCGACCTCGTTGGGCAGGGACGCAGGTCGGTGCAGAGGACACGCCCGGAGTACGTCGCCCGTCCGAGCACCTCTCCCGTTGCCGAGACGAGCAGCATCCCGTCGCCGTCGTCTTGCAGCTTCACACCGTGCTCCTTCAGCTGGCCGGACGACAGCAAGTTCGCCCACACACCCGGGACGTACAGCACGTCGGGGATGAGCACCTGCTTCCCGGCCTCCCCTTGCAGGGAACGGTGCCGCGGTCCTGGACTTCCTGCAGCGCCCCATTGAAGCCGGGCACGTGCTTGATGAAGCCGCTCGGCTGCAGGTCGACGAAGGCTTCCTTCGTCCCCATCAGGTGGTGGGAGCAACCGCTGTCGAGCAGGACCACCGCCGGGTTCGCCTGCACAGCGGCCGCCACCGCCTGGAAGTCCTCCCCAGCCTCTAGCGCTAGCGAGACGGTCAGCTCAACGACGCCGACCAGCGAGCACGACGCCGTCTTGTCGTCCCTCGCCTTGCCGCCAGCAGGGGAGTCGGCGTCCTTCGCCGAAGTCGACGTCTTGGTCGACTGCTTCTCCTTGCGCGGCCGGTTTCCGCCTCGACGAGGACGACGACTGCTCGACCTCCCGCGGCCGCCCTTATCGTCGTCGTCGGAGTCACTGCGGTCGGGACACTCGAAGAAGAGGTGATTGGGTCTGTGACAGATCCAGCACTCCCGACGTCGACCTCCTCCTCCTTGACCGCCATCTTTCGTCGACTTCTTCTCGACCTCCTTGGTCGACTTCCAGCCACCGCTCCCGCCGCCACCAGGCTGTCCGCGCTGCCTTGGTCGGCCTCCTTGCTTCGCTGAGGCAACAAAGTTGGCCTGCGCCAAGAGTTCCTGTGACCGCTAAGCCTCCTGCATCGCCTCGTCCTGCAGGATGTACGAGGTCAGGTTGTCCTCGTTGAGCATCGCCCTTGTGCTCGGTGCCATGGACAGCCGCTTCAGGAGGTTATAGCTGCTAGAGAGACCCTGCATGACATGGGTGATGTACGACGCCGTGGAGTACTGCGCGCAGGCCATCCTGATAGTGGCGAGAATTCGCCGGGCTCGGTTGCAGTAGTCAGTCGCTGTCTCCTCGTCACCCATACGCAGCTGCGTCAGCTGTCCCTCCAGCTGGGCGATGAACAGGTCGTCGGTGACCTGGTACGTCCACTCAATGAAGTGCCACGCCTGGTGGCCGGCGTCGATGTACTCCCGGCACCACTTTAAGGCGATCTGCACGCTCGGCGAGCAGCACCGCGAGATGACCCTGAAGGACAACAGCTGCACGGCGCGGAACTCCGCCCGCAAGTCGGGGTGGTGCTCTCCAGGCGTCGCCACGTTCCCTCGGGCGAAGCCGATCAGCCCAGCCATCTCCAGCTGGGGCTCGATAGCTTCCTTCCAGGTGAGAATGTCGGGTCAACCGACCAGTGGGGGGGTGACCGAGATCCTGTCCGGCGTGAACTTGAAGTAGCCATAGCTCGGAGCAATCCCACCTGCCGTCACGTGAGACGCCGACATCGGTGACAGCCCACTGCGTCGGCCTCCAATGTCACCCTGCAAAGAGCCTGCAGTCGCTGATGAATGCATCCCTCGCGCCTGAACGCCGCTGACTTCACCGGCGTGTATCACACCTCTCTGCCTCGACGTGCCTCCAGCACTACTGCCGACTTGACCACCACCGGCGTGGACGCCCACGTCGACGCCGCCTTCGTTGTTCACCGGACGAGGAGAGGCAGGTCGAGACGGGTGCTCCGTCGCCCACGTGGAGCAGAGTCCAGCCTCGACGACAGCCCAGGGCAAGTTACCATACTCATTGGCCTCATGCTTCCTCCTCGCGTTCTCCAACCGTGCCTCCAGGGTGTCCACCACCCCCGCGTCACCTACGGCTCCTACCATAGTGATCACCGCACAGTTGGCGGCCTGTAACTACGAAATAGGTAAGTGGTGTCTACGTCGACCTGACTGAAAGGTAAGTCGTGTGCCGTCCACGCTCACCGCACCATGCGGAGATAACTACTACAACGGGAGCTTAGAGTACTGGCTAGGCACGTGTGCTTGTGTGATGTCTGCGTTCGTTGGTCTTTAGACGTTTTCCTAGTGCTCACACTGCTTGCTAGTTCACGGGGCAATTTGGCAAGAGTTTCACTAGAGAAAGTTGTCAACAATGGTACAATGAAGTTGGCAATGCAAGACTACATCAGAGCTAGCATTCAGGTCGGTCAACTGCCAGCACAGCATGGTCGACCGCGTTCCAACACGACTTGGTCGACCGCGCTCCAGCAGTGCAAAGTCGACAGCTTGCCAACGCTGCAGGTTGACGGTGTGCCAGCAGTGCACCCGCTTTGCAGGTGCATGCAGATGATTGGTGTGCAGAGTCTCGTCACCTCCACAGCACACACACCACGTCAGCCTCTGGCTGACGACTACCTCTGATCTGCCACGACGACCTCGGGATACCATCACCGAGGTCGGTCTCGCCAACTTCGCCTGGGCGACCGTCGCACTCCTTCGCAGCACTTCGTCACCCAGGTAACCTGGTCGACCGGGCAACCTCATCGACCAGTAACTCCCGTACGTGCCCGTCGACCTTCCAAGTCAACGACCACCTCCATGTCGACCTAACCAGGACGACCACGCCCCTCGGTCGACGACCACGCTACTCGACGCCCATCTGCTCGGCGTCCTGAGTCAAGGTCGACGTCGGCCCCTCCTTCGTCGACCACCGGGTCCAGTCGACCACCCGCAGGTCGACCAGCACATTAGCCGACCACCAAAGTCGACTTCCCCAAGTTGACGTCCTCCGTAGGTCGACTCCTCAGTCGACCTCCCCAAAGTCGGCGCCACCTTGAAGTCGGCGCCCGTGCAGTGGTCCCCGTGCAGGTCGACCTCCTCGTCGACCAGCCCGCCCACTGCTACAGGTCGGCTGCTCCCCTAACACCCGACCACGAAGTCGGCTCCGCCCAAGCGTGGACGGGGCCAACACAAAACTCCCGTTGACAGGAGCAAGCGAGGGTGGGATGGGAGGGAGGACCTTGGGCAGGCCAGAGACAAGGTACCGTTTGTGCATGGCACGAAGGCGCTGCACAGATGGGTGACCAAGTCGGTGGTGCCAGAGGACGGTCTCGTGCACCAGAGAGCGACACGAGCAGGGGGCCGACAGCTGACCTGACGCAGACGCAACGACTTGAGGGGACTCAGTGGTCAGTGTGTACAGGTCCGACCCCGGCTGCCGAGTGAAGGTAGCCAAGTGACGGCACGTCCGAGCACACGTGCAGTCTGTCACGCGCTCGTAGGCAGGGGTGAACTGATGAACACCCCCATCATGGAGCGCGCAACCTGCCACCAAGTTCGTAGAGAATGAGGGGAGGTGGAGACCTGACAGGGTGCCTGACGGGACCGCAGGACAAGGAAGGACAGTGAAGGAGGTCGCAATGACCGGACCCCCAGAGGGGTCAGCGAGGGAGACAGCAACTGGCCGAGCAAGTGGCTCAAGGGCAGTGCGGTCACGAAAGAAACAGCGAGAAGCACCTGAGTCCAGTGTGAAGGTGTGCAGTGCCTCAGTTGACTCAGTACAAGGGGGCGCAGACTCACAAGCACCTAGAGCAGCAGCCTCACCAGCACCTAGGGTAGCAGACACGCGAGTACCTGGAGTGGCAGATGCACTAGCACCTAGAGCGGTAGCCTCACTGGTCCGAATGCCCGGGTCGGGCGGAACACGCAGGTATTGAGCACCCTCTCCACTAGTAGACATCACATACATGGCAGTGAGAATAGCATCAAAGTCTAGAGCATAGATATCAACCCCCTTCTTCAGCAGGTCAAGCCAGCGGGGCAGCTTAGTGGCATCAAGGTACTGAGTACGCCAAGCGTCGTCGAGGCGAGAGAAGCAGCGCTGCGTGGTGTGCGGCCTCCCACACGGCTGACCAGCGCGGTCACCAGTGCGGATGACGTACGTGCAGCTAAGGCCACTCCCCCCCCCCCCCCCCCCCCTTGTGCTGAGAGTACCACTCACGGACCTCCTAGGGCGACGGAGTGTGCTGCTGGCTCTGGCCACCGCCAGTGCCTCCACGACCACCACCACCGCCGCCGGCACCTCCTCGGCCACCCCCTCCCCTGCCGCTGCCGCGACCACCGCCTCCCCCCACCACCGCCCCCGCCCCTGCCATCGCCCCCGCCGCTGCCGCCACCACCCCCACCGCTGCCACTAGTCCCTCCAGCCCCACCACCACCCCCACCGCCGCCACCGTGTCGACCACCGCCTCCCCCGCAGTCACCTCTGCCTCCCTTGCCCCCTTTGCCCCTGCGGTGCCAGCTCGAAGCAGACGCAGCCCCGACCTTCTCAGCACCAAGAAGGTCGACAGCAGAAGCAGAGGCTACAGAGGGAAGAAGGGGGGAAGGGGAACACCCCTCAAAGAAAGGAGTGCGGGGGTCGCCACAAGAGGCACCTACAGCGACTATGCTAGCCTCAAATGCAAGTAGTTTCTTCTCGAGGAGGGCGATGGTGAGCTCAGTGTTGGTGTAAGGGCCTAATAAACTCAAGCTATTAAGACTTTATCAAACTTAAAACCTCTCCTCGAGGTCACCTCCAAGGGTCCTTGGGTGCCTGGTACAAGACCAGCCCCTATCCTCGGGTCCGAGTTTGTAGAGATAGGGATCAAGAGGGACTTAGTCAAAACAGCAAGAGTACCTTGAACGTCGCGCAGCGTATCGTGCAGACCGTCGATTGGATTAAGCTGAGAATTTCCTATATCGAAGCTCACTCTAAGAGCTTTAAAATAAGCCAAGTTGCCTCGCGAAAAGTTCTGCCATTACGAAGTTATGGCTCGGACAGCGTTAGCCTAGCGTTGGAGTGCTAGCATACTAGCGTTGACTCGGGTAGCATTCCGCCGTCGCACCGCGTAGAAAGGAAATTCCAGCAAGGAAGGAATTCGCTTGAATCAATTTCACTATGTTCAGGTACAAACAGAGAAGGAATATATAGTCATAGCTAGCAAGGACCTTGGGAATCAGCCTGGAAAGAACCAGGGATGATCCCAAATCATTCCAAGCAACAGAACCAACCTGGCTGGACAAAACAGCAGGTGGTAGGTTGGTAAACAACCTCTGGTTCTGTTTTTCCAACCTGGGAAAACAACAACCAGGTTCAGGTCCTAAAAACAGAACCTGTTTTGTCTTTGCCCAACCAGCCAAATGCTGGTTCCGCTGGTTTCCCCTGACCCTGTAGCATGCAGATACAGACAAACAACATTCAACCTTTCACCTAAATTGTACCTCTATAGTGCCTGCCCTACTACGCTATAGTCAACCAAACAAAACAGTACAATTTCGAGTTGGATAGAACTGAATCTGCACAATCAATTCAACCGAACCGCAAAGCTTCCATCTTGGGTTCCTTTGCGAGCTCGTCCTTTCTGCTTGTACTATTCGTAGTGCGTACAATGTTGTGCCGAAGCGCATAATGCGCGAGTACCTGCAAATGCTTCAAGCAAAAATTGCGAAAGCAAACAAACACACCAACATTCCATTCACACCCAAATGCATTCGCACACGCATACTCATACAAAGAGACGGCAGGATGTCGTGCAATGTGAATTTGCACCCAACACACTCCCCCTCTGCTTGCCGGCTGCATCCCCATCATTCCATACTAGTTCATGCTCATTCCACTCATCCGCATACAACGCCAATGAGGCTCATCCGCAAGCCTCTTGGTGAGGAAGTCTGCTGGCTGCTGGTGAGTCTTGATGTAGATCGGATTCACCGTCCCCCTCTTCACCTCCTTACGCAACTAGTGCCACTTGATACGCATGTGCTTGTTCAGCCCATGAAGCACAGCGTTCCTGGCCATCCCAAGAGCTCCCTTGCTATCACAAAACAGCGGTGTAGCAACCTTTTGCTCCTGGCCAATCTCCTCTAACAGCCTCCTCAGCCAAATCACCTCCTTCACCCCATGGAACATCGCCATGTACTTTGATTCCACAGAAGAGAGTACTGTCTCCGTCTGCTTCTTTGACCTCCAGCTAACAGGTCCTCCTCCAACTACGCAGATGTATCCTCCCACAGATGAGGAATCCTCTTTCTCAGAGGCCCACGTAGCATCGGTAAAGCAAGTGAGAAAGAGCTTGCCTTCTCCAATCCTCTCCCCCTTCTCTTTCAGCATCTCAACCCCTTTCTGCTTCACCTGTGCAGATGCGGAGTATTGAACTCCAATGCTTGGGTGAGAGTTCAGATACTTCACCACACGCTCAGCTGCATCCACCTGCTCCTCTGATGGGTTCTGCATCACCCTAGCCAGCTGCCCAACCGAGAAAGAGATGTCGGGCCTTGTGTGAACTGCTGCATACAAGAGGGTGCCCACCAAGGACTGAATTTGCTGCTGCTCCTCAGCTTCAACCCCTTCATCCTCTGCAGCTTTCACAAGCTTGAATTCTGCAGGCAGGGGAGTTGCAACCTTGCGCTCATTCTCAATCCCGTACTTCTCCCCCAGCTCCTTGATGAACTTCTCCTGGTGCAGCTTCAACCACCTGTGATCCAGATCCCTCTCCACATGCATCCCGAGATAGTACTTTACCTCCCCAAGGTTCTTGCACTTGAAGTTCTCCATCAGCTGCTGCTGCACCTTCTTGATCTCCTTCATGCTGCTGCTAAAGAGAAAAATGTCGTCCACATAGACCAGAAACAGCACCAGCTTCTCCCCCCTTGAGAAAGAGGCTCTCATCACAGCTGCTGGTCCTGAATCCCACCTCCTCTAAAACAGCTGCCAACTTCTGGTACCAGCAGCGTGGCGCCTGCTTCAAGCCGTAGATGGACTTTTTCAGCTTGCACACCCTGCCCGTACCATCCTCATACCCAGGTGGCTGCATCATGAACACCTCCTCCTCTAAAATCCCATTGAGGAACGCCGTTGATATATCCATCTGAATGATGAATTTCCCACTAACGGTTGCATCTGCCAACAAGACACGGAGGGTAGGGGGTTTGGCAGTGGGAGCAAAGATCTCATTGAAGTCCCGCTTCTCCTTCTGCATAAACCCCTTAGCCACCAGCCTACTCTTGTAGATGGTGACCTGTCCCTTGTCATCGGTCTTGATCCTTAGCACCCACTTGCACTGTACGGCTTTCTTCCCCTCAGGCAGCACCACCGGCTCCCATGTCCCATTCTCTAGCAGGCTTTGGTACTCAGCATCCCTGGAAACCAGCCACTTCTCCCTATCTAGTCCAGCTAATGCCTCCTCCATGCTAGCTGGTTCCTCTGGTGCAGGGGCAAGAAAACAGTAGGCAGGTTCATCCTCCTCATCCAGATCATAGCCATGCGGTAGAACCAGCAATGCCTCCTCAGTCCCAAGCTGCTGCTTTGCTACATCAGCTCCTGCAGTCAGCTTCTTAGTGGCCATACGGGTACGTCCTGGCCTGGAGACGGGTGTTTCCCATCCCCTCATAACAACACCCTTCGGCTTCTTAGTTTTTCCCTGCTGCTGCTCTCCTCCCTCGGATCCAACAGCTCCACTGGTGCTACCGCTAGTCTCCACACCATCACCTTCACCAGCAGGTGCCTCTTGCACCTTCTCTCCATCACCACCCTCTGCAACTACCTCCTCTCCCTTCTCCCACACACTAGGAGTCAGGTCCAGCTGCATGGTGATCTTCTCCATCTGCTGAGACACCCTGGCCTCTGGCTGTTTCTCCCAATTCCCATACATCATGCCCTCAACAAACTTCACATCCCTGCTGTCAAACAACACACCCTTGGAAGGTTCTCACAGCAGCCATCCCTTGCTCTCAGCAGCCAGCCCCAAATGCACACACCAGATTGCACTTGCCCCCAACTTACTGCGGTAGGTCTTGGGGATGTGGGCGACTGCCATGCAACCGAACACCCTCAGCATGTCCACCGGCGGCTTCCTTCCAAGCCACCTCTCCAACGGCACCCACGAGTCATCCCCAACCTTGGTGAGTACCCTGTTCCTAGCGACGGTAGCGTGCCGAACAGCATGGGGCCACGTGGAGTTGCCCAGCCCAGATTCTATGAGCAGCGCCCTAGCTGTCTCCAGAATTGTCCGGTTCGCCCGTTCTGCTACACCGTTAGACTGTGGGGTGTAAGCCGTGGTCAGCTCCCTCTGGATGCCCTGCTTCTTGAGCCAGGCCGTCATCTCAGCTCCAAGAAACTCACCACCCCGATCTGTCCTAATCCGCTTCACCATACACTCCGCTTGCTTCTCCATGAATGGCAGCCAATCTTCCCGTATCGTAGAGGCGGCATGGTCCTTCTGCTTCAGCGGATATGCCCACATAAGCCTGCTCCAATCATCCACTATGGTCAGAAAGTACCGCTCCCCCTTGTGTCCCTGAACCGGCAGCGGCCCCACCAAGTCCATGTGGACCAGCTCCAATGGCTTCTTGCTCCTGCCAGCCACACTATGGAAGGGGAAACGGGTAAACTTTGAGAGCAAACAGATTTCACAATTCTCATCAGGTGGCTGTCCATTCAGCTTCAGGCCCTTAACGGCTCCATCTTTCTCCAACTGCTTCAACAAGGGCATTGCCACATGCCCCAAGCGTCGGTGTGCCGTTGCCCAATCAGTCTCCCCAGATCTGGCCGACACTTTCACACCAACCCCTCCAATGGCATTGCACTCCCCCTAAGATGCAGACCCCTCTCCAGCCTGCCCCCCACAATGCCACGCCAACGCCAGCAGCTGCCACATGGATCTATACACGTCCGCGCTCTTGTGCAGATCCCAAAGCACCCGATTGCCCAGCTGCCCCTTGTAAGTGCGTGCCCCATCCGTGCTAGTGCTCACCCCAGCCTTGCCAAGCTTACGGAGGGAGATGAGGTTGGCCTTGAGTTCAGGAACGAGAAGAACGTCGTGCAGCACCACCGGCTTGCCATCCGCTCCCTTAAACGCAGCTCGTCCCGCACCAGCCACCTTCAGCGCGTGTCCAGAGGCGGAGCACACTTCGTTGATCGGTGCAACTTGTACGTGGTCCAGCAGGTCCTTGCACGACGTCATCGTCCAAGCAGCGCCCGTGTCCAACACCCAATAATCCAGGGGGTGCAGCTCTGCTCCAACCTTGGCAGAGGCGTTTTCTTGCTCCCCCTGCTCCCCTTGTTCTCCAATATGGAAGAACGGGCCCGCAGTGCGCTCCTTCTTTTCCGCACCGCCGTTGCTCTTCGGGATGTTGTCGGACGAATCGGCGACCATGCTCGCGCCGTTTCTCTGGTTCCTCCGCGCGCCGCCATCCTGGTGACGATTCTGGGGGGTCCATCCATCGGGTTTCTTATAGCACAAAAACCAGGGGTGCCCCTCCTTCTCACAATACCAGCAACTCCCTTTCATTTTGCCACCAGCACCCGACTTGCCCCCACGTCCAGATTTCGCACCGCGACCCCAACCGGTACCTCCTTGTTGGTCGTTGGAGTCGTCGTCCTTCTTTGCACCGCGCCCAGCACGACCGAAGCCACGTCCTCTGCCACGTCAGCTTCCTTGCATCACATAGCCGCTGCTGCCGTCATCTCCACCCCTCAGTCGGCGGCGACGGAAGTCCTCCTCCAGAAACTTTGTCCGCACCCACTCGAGTGTCCACGAGCTCTGGTTCTGCGGCAGGCTCAATCCACTCGTGAATTGAAGCCACGATTCCGGCAGCAGCGAGAGCATCTTCAGGCACTTGGTCTGCTCCGGGTAGGTGATTCCCGCGATCGCCAACTTCGCGTAGAGGTCGCACAATTTGTCCACGACAGGTTGCACCGGCTCTCCCTCGCTCAGGCGCAACGCGGACAGCTCCCTCTCCAGCATCAATGTTGCAACAACGGAGGTCGGGGCGTGCAGCTCCTTCAACACGGTCCATGCTTTCGGACCGCACTCAACCTCCGGCAGCAGGTGCATGACGTGGTGACGCTGGTTCAGCTCCAAACTCTGCGACATCAAATAGTAGCCAGCCGAGGAACGCTCGTCCCAATCTTCCTGCAGCGCAGGGTCACTCGGTCTAGGCTCCTCCCCAATCATTAGTTTCAGCAATCCAATCTGACGGAAATAAAGTTGCATTTTCCAGGCCCAATCATCATAGCCCTCACCATTGAACTTCTCGACGGTGAAATTCTTCAGCACCTCCTTGACCAGCGAGCCCTGGTTTGTTTGCGCTCCCCTTGGCACTGAAACACCAGAATCATGGCTGCCGCTTTGATCTTGGGCTGAAGATTCACCAGCTCCCGTCGAGGTGTTGCCCGCCATAGCTACCTATATCAAGGATCACTATAACGCAGCTCTGATACCAGCTTGTTGGTGTAAGGGCCTAATAAACTCAAGCTATTAAGACTTTATCAAACTTAAAACCTCTCCTCGGGGTCACCTCCAAGGGTCCTTGGGTGCCTGGTACAAGACCAGCCCCTATCCTCGGGTCCGAGTTTGTAGAGAGAGGGATCAAGAGGGACTTAGTCAAAACAGCAAGAGTACCTTGAACGTCGCGCAGCGTATCGTGCAGACCGTCGATCGGATTAAGCTGAGAATTTCCTATATCGAAGCTCACTCTAAGAGCTTTAAAATAAGCCAAGTTGCCTCGCGAAAAGTTCTGCCATTACGAAGTTATGGCTCGGACAGCGTTAGCCTAGCGTTGGAGTGCTAGCATACTAGCGTTGACTCGGGTAGCATTCCGCCGTCGCACCGCGTAGAAAGGAAGTTCCATTAAGGAAGGAATTCGCTTGAATCAATTTCACTATATTCAGGTACAAACAGAGAAGGAATATATAGTCCTAGTTAGCAAGGACCTTGGGAATCAACCTGGGAAGAACCAGGGATGATCCCAAATAATTCCAAGCAATAGAACCAACCTGGCTAGACAAAACAGCAGGTGGTAGGTTGGTAAACAACCTCTGGTTCTGTTTTTCCAACCTGGGAAAACAACAACTAGGTTCAGGTCCTAAAAACAGAACCTGTTTTGTCTTTGCCCAACCAGCCAAATGCTGGTTCCGCTGGTTTCCCCTGACCCTGTAGCATGCAGGTACAGACAAACAACATCCAACCTTCACCTAAATTGTACCTCTATAGTGCCTGCCCTACTACACTATAGTCAACCAAACAAAACAGTACAATTTCGAGTTGGATAGAACTGAATCTGCACAATCAATTCAACCGAACCGCAAAGCTTCCATCTTGGGTTCCTTTGCGAGCTCGTCCTTTCTGCTTGTACTGTTCATAGCGCGTACAATGTTGTGCCGAAGCGCATAATGCGCGAGTACCTGCAAATGCTTCAAGCAAAAATTGCGAAAGCAAACAAACACACCAACATTCCATTCACACCCAAATGCATTCGCACACGCATACTCATACAAAGAGACGGCAGGATGTCGTGCAATGTGAATTTGCACCCAACACTCAGTGGGGCAGCGAGCTAGGAAGTGGTCCCTGACTGCACGCTGAGAGTCAGGGAGGCGAGTGACTAGGTGGTAGAGAGTGAGCCAGAGCGGAGGGGGGTTCTTGGCAAGGAAGTCATCGGGCATAGCAGCACGGAAGCGGGCCTCACTAGTACGGAGGTGCGTGATGAGGTCAGCAAATGTGTGAATTGGTGAGGTAGCGAGAGACGACCTAGTGCGGCAGAGGCAGGTGAGGAGTAGCGGGCAACGACAGCAGTGTACAGTGCCTGTGCAGTTTTGTGCTGGCCAAAGTGCTCGCGCTCATCGTTCGACAGGGAGTTGCAAATAGCAAAGCGAGCGTGGGCGTCAAGAGTCTGCCACTGTGAGCGTACAGTGCTGTCAGCAGTAGCAGCAGGGGCAGTAGCATGGCCTAGGGCATGATCGTAAAGTGAGATGTCCTCCTTGGCAGTGAGCTGTAGGAAGAGGTGCAGGTCATCTAGCCAGATGCCAAACTTCACTGGGCGGCCCTCATCATTGAAAGCTAGTACTGGAGGGCTAGCCATAGTAGTAGTAGGAGCAGCAGTAGTAGTAGCAGTAGGTGCACCCTAGAAGCAGTAGGCAGCGCGAGTCAGGTAGGGCGGCTCGGTCCAGAGGCTGCTCAGTACGGGCGGCGCGGCTCGGTTCAAGTAGGGCGGCGCGGCTCGGTTAGGGCGGCGCGGCTCGGTTCGGGTCGCGCGGCTCGGCTCGGACTGGGCGGCTCAGTTCGGGTGGCTCGGTTCGGGCGGCCTGGGTCTGGTAGGGCCGTGGCTGTCGCGTGCGGGGCTTTAAGGGGCTGTGGGTGGGTCGACGGGGCCGCTAAGGGGCGGGTGCGCGTGGGGTCGACGGGGCCGCTAAGGGACGGTGCACGGGGTCGACGGGGCCAGCGGGGCCTCTAGGCGGGGCGCACGTGGGGTCGACGGGGCCAGCGGGGCCTCTATGTGGGGTGCGCACGGGGTCGACGGGGCTGACGGGGCCGCTAGGTGGGGCGTGCGTGGGGTCGACGGGACGACGGGGCCTTTAAGTGGGGCGCGCGCGGGGTCAACGGGGCCAGCGGGGCCTCTAAGGGGCCTCTATAGCCTACACAATATAAACATACAATGTTTGACAGACCTACCCCGCGTCTGGCCCCTGGAGCGGCCGCCCCTGGAGCAGCCGCCCCTGCAAACAGCCGCCCCTGGAGCAGCCGCCCCTGCAAGCAGCCGCCCCAGGCCCCTGGAGCAGCCGCCCCTGGCCACTGGAGTAGCAGCCACTGCAGGAGCCGCCCCTGGCCCCTGGACCAGCCGCCCCTGCAACAGCCGTCCCTGGAGCAGCCGCCCCTGGAGCAGCCGCCCCTAGAGCAGCCGTCCCTGGAGCAGCCGCCCCTGGAACAGCCGCCGCTGCAGCAGCCCCCCCTGGCCCCTGGAGCAGCCGCCCCTGCAGCAGCGACCGTCGAGGTCCTGTCCCTGCCCTGCACCATCTGCCGTCGCGGCCCGGTCTCGCCCTGCAGCAACTGCCGCAGAGCTCCCTGCCGCTGTAGCGGCCCCGCGGTTGCCTCCGTCGTGCGCCTGCCCTTTTCCCCACTGGAGAGCACTGCCCTGCCCGTGCTGCCACTGCTGTTACTACTGCTGCTACTGCTTCTACTTCTTCTCCTGGCGTGGCCAGATGCAGCTCCAGGGCCGTCCGTGTGTGTCCCTCACGCCCCAGCAGCTTCGTGAGTGGTATGCTAGTTGGGGTTGTCGGGGTGGCAGTAGTGGGAGTCGTCCTGGAGTGGGTAGTTCGGGAGTTTCTTGTAGTGGTCCGGTGCAGCAGCAGCGTCGTCTGCGCGAGACTCGTTCGCCCCAGCAGCTTCTTGAGTGGTACGCTCTGAATGGAGGGTCGCTGAGTACTGCTCGCTGCCCGTACGTTATTAGCACGGGTGTCCGGACTGGTCAGCCTTACGGGATGCCTGGTCATACAGAGTCTCGCTGCTTCGCCCGTCTGAGCGACGCTTGGCGTACAAAAGTTTGGCGACGACGCTGAGCTCCCCGACTGGGTGGAGCTGCTTCGGCAGAGGGTAAATATCTTTGCTCGTGACTATGATGCTATTCTCACTGCCATGTATGCATTGTCTACTAGTGTAGAGGGAGCCTGTCACCTGTGTGTGCCGCGTGACCCCGGTATCCAGTCTCCTGCTCCAGGTGCCGGTGAGGCTGCAGCTCTCGGTGCTAGTGCGTTTGCTGCCCGAGGTCCTGGTGAGGCTGCTGCTCTAGGTGCAGGTGTGTTTGCTGCTTCAGGTGCTTGTGAGTCTGTGCCTTCAGGTACTGCGTCTACTGCGGCACTGCACACCTTCACACTGGACTCAGGTGCTTCCCGCTGTTTCTTTCGCGACCGCACTGCCCTAGAGCAGCTCCCTAGACCGGTTGCTGTCTCCTTGGCTGACCCCTCCGGGGGTCCGGTCCTTGCGACCTCCACCACTGCCCTCCCTTTCCTGCTGTCCTGTCCGGCACACTGTCGGGCCTTTACCTCCCCTCGTTCTCTACAAACTTGGTGGCGGGTTCCGCACTCCAGGACGCGGGTGCTCACCAGTTCACCCCTGCCTACAAGCGTGTGACACACTACACGTGTGCCCAGACGGGTCGTCACCTGGCTACCTTCACTCGGCAGCCGGGGTCGGACTTGTACACACTGACCACTGAGTGCACTCAGGTAGCGGCGTCTGCGTCGGCGTCAGGTCAGTTGTCCGCCCCCTGCTCGTGTCGCACCCTGTCGCACCGGACGGTCCTCTGGCACCACCGCCTTGGTCACCCTTCGATGCAGCGCCTTCGTGGCATGCACTCTCACTTCCTTGTATCTGGTCTCCCCAGGTCACTACCTCCCCTACCACCGTCCCCTGCCCCTCTCTGCCTTCCCTGTGTCGAGGGACGACAGCGTGCCACCCCGCACTCCTCTGAGTTCCCCCCGACGGAGGCTCCTCTACAGACCCTTCACATGGACGTGTGGGGCCCATGGACAGGGCGGAGAGCGCGTCCGTGGACAGGGCGGAGAGCGCTACTTCCTGCTGGTAGTTGACGACTACACGCGTTACACCACGGTCTTCCCCTTGCGCACCAAGGGAGAGGTCCCTGCTGTCTTGATCCCTTGGATCCGCGCTACCCGTCTCCAGCTGGAGAGGCGCTTTCACACGGACCTTCCGGTCCTGCGCCTGCACTCTGACAGAGGTGGTGAGTTCTCCTCCGGCCTCTTGAAGGCCTTCTGTCAGGGGTAGGGCATTGAGCAGACGTTCACGCTTCCGGCCTCTCCTCAGCAGAATGGGGTTGCTGAGCGCCGCATTGGCTTAGTCATGGAGGTCGCTCGTACCTCCTTGGTCCATGCGGCTGCCCCCCATTTTCTTTGGCCGTTTGCGGTCCCGTACGCCACGCATCAGCTCAACCTCTAGCCCCGTGTCTCCGTTCCGGAGACCTCGCCGACACTGCGTTGGACAGGAGAGGTTGGCGATGCATCACGTTTCTGGGTCTGGGGATCTCGTGCCTTTGTCCGCGATACGTCTGCGGACAAGCTCTCCTCCCGTGCCGTTCCTTGTGTCTTCTTGGGCTTTGTCCTTGACGCGGCTGGCTGGCAGTTTTACCACCCCACCTCGCACCGTGTCTTTGCCTCTCAGGACGTCACGTTTGACGAGTCCATCCCCTTCTACCGTCTCTTCCCCTACCGCACTGCCCCGCTCCCCCCCCCCACCGCTCTTCCTCACGCCAGGTGCTGCTTTGGTAGACCCCCTGCCTCCCCAGGGTCCTGCTCCCTCAGGTGTTTCCCAGGTAGACCTGGTCGAGCCTGTCGAGGTAGCTGTCGACTCTGGTACTGCGCGAGGTGCTGAGCGTGGTGAGCGGGGTGGTGCTGGGTCTGGGGGTGCTGAGACTGGGGGTGCTGAGCCTGGGGGTGCTGAGCCTGGGGGTGCGGAGACTGGGGGTACTGAGCCTGGGGGTGCAGAGACTTGGGGTACTGCGCCTGGAGGTCCTGAGCCTGGTGGTGCTGCGCCTGGGGGCGCTCTCTCTCTCCAGCAGCTGCGTGAGTGGTACTCTCGGTACTGTCGCCGCCGCCGTGGTGCTGTGGGAGCTGGAGATGCTACTGGAGCTGGAGCTGAGGGCGCTGAGCCTACTGGAGTTGGTGTTGCTGCTGACCCTGGGGTTGGCGCTAGGGGTGCTGGAACCACTGGTCCTGGAGGTGCTCGTACTGGCGTACCTGGAGCTGCTGGGACTGGGGGTGCTACTAGAGCTGCTGGAGCTGGTCCTGCTGGAGGTGCTGTTGGTGCTGCTGGAGGTACTGGAGCCGCTGGAGCTGCTGGTGGTGCTGCTGGTACTGGGGCTGGTGCTGCTGGAGGTGCGGAGATAACTACTACAATGGGAGCTAGACTACTGGCTAGGCACGTGTGCTCGTGTGATCTCTGCGTTCGTTGGTCCTTAGACGTTTTCCTAGTGCTCACACTACTTGCTAATTCACGGGGAAATTTGGCAAGAGTTTCACTAAGAAAAGATGACAACAATGGTACAATGAAGTTGGCAATGCAAGACTACATCAGAGCTAGCATTCAGGTCGGTCAACTGCCAGCACAGCATGGTCGACCGCGTTCCAACACGACTTGGTCGACCGCGCTCCAGCAGTCCAAAGTCGACAGCTTGCCAACGCTTCAGGTCGACGGTGTGCCAGCAGTGCACCCGCTTTGCAGGTGCATGCAGATGATTGGTATGCCGAGCCTCATCACCTGCACAGCACACACACACCACGTCAGCCTCGGGCTGACGGCTGCCTCTGATCCGCCACGTCGACCTCGTGATACCACCACCAAGGTCGGTCTCACCACCTTCGCCTGGGCGACCGTCGCACTCCTCCGCAGCACTTCGTCACCCAGGTAACCGGGTCGACTGGGCAACTATATCGACCAGCAACTCTCGTACGTGCCCGTCAACCTCCCAAGTCGACGACCACCTCCATGTCGACCTCACCAGAGCGACCACGCCCCTCGGTCGACGACCACGCTACTCGACGCCCATCTGCTCGGCGTCCTGAGTCGAGGTCGACGTCGGCCCCTCCTTCGTCGACCACCGGGTCCAGTCGACCACCCGCAGGTCGACCAGCACATCAGCCGATCACCGAAGTCGGCTTCCCCAAGTCGACGTCCTCGGCAGGTCGACTCCTCAGTCGACCTCCCCAAAGTTGGCGCCACCCTGAAGTCGGCGCCCATGCAGTGGTCCCCGTGCAGGTCGACCTCCTCGTCGACCAGCTCGCCCACTGCTGCAGGTCGGCTGCTCCCTAACACCCGACCACGATGTCGGCTCCGCCCAAGCGTGGACGGGGCCAACATACAACTCCCATTGACACTCCCCTGCCGCGTTCACGCTTGGCCACCCAGCCCACACGGCAGTACAGCTTCGAGAATAGCCCGTCAGCGTGCACCCAACACACAGCACGCCAGTCACCGCACCAGCCATGCAAGAGGGCATGGCACCTATTGCTGCACGTCGTTATCGCCGTCGCCCACGTCGGCCAAGCGCACCTGGCTGATTGCGACGGAGCACCGGTTGAAGGCCGGATAGTGCAGCGCCTTCGTCAAGAAGTCGGCCGGCTGCTCAGTGGTCGGGATGTACCTCAACGAGAACTTCCCACGTTTCACCATGTGCTGTAGCCAGGCCTGTCGCCGCTCCATGTGCTTGAGGTTGCCCGTCAACCCCATGCCCTCGGCGACTGTGATAGCCGACCTGTTGTCCACCCGAAGGACGGTCGGCTTCCCTGCATCCAGCTGCCGGAATTCTGCAAGGAGGAAGCGAAGTCGGCGTCCTTCCTTGTCGGCTTCGGTGGCTGCCACGTACTCCGACTCAGTCGACGACAACGTCGCACACTTGATGCGCTGGCTCGACCAGGAGACTGCGGCCCCTCCATAGACGAACACGTAGCCACTCGTGCTCGTCCTGTTCTGCTTGTCACCGGCGTCGTCGGCGTCCACGTAGCCGACCAGCTCCAGCGACTCAGGTCCACCGCCGAACTCCAGGGCGGTGTCACGCGTATTGGCGAGGTAGGCAAGGCAGCGGTCGACCTCGCGCCAGTGCTGGTCGCTCCTCACCGTGAGGCTGCTCCCCAGCTTGCTGCAGGCGAAGGCGATGTCCGGCCTCGTCGTCGTCGCCGCGAACTGCAACGAGCCGACCTTCTGCCGGTACTCCTCCTCCTGTCGCTCCTGTGCCTCCTCGTCATCGAAAGTGAGCCCGGCGTAGGCATCGACCGAGACCGGCGTCTTCGGGGTGCGCCCGGTCTGCTCCTCGTCGATGAAGCGCCTACGCAGCTTGTCGGCGTAGCCCTGCTTGTGCAGCCATAGCTTCCCCGCCGACCTGTCGCGGACGATCTCCAGCCCGAGGTACTTCTGCACCGGCGAGATCTCACGCAGTTCGAAGGCGGCTTCCAGCAGCTCCTTCAACTCCTTCAACATCGCAGCGCTACTGCTGGCGGCGAGTAGATCGTCGACGTAGACCAGCACCCAGCAGGCCACTCCGTCCTCTCCGACCTTGCAGTAGAGAGCCTCGTCAACCTGGCTCTTCTTCCACCTGGCGCCGACCAGCACGTCGTTGAGCGCCAAGTACCACAGCAGCGGCGACTGCTTTAGCCCGTACAGGCTCTTCATCAGCTTGCACACCCGGCCGATCTCGTCGTTGAAGTAGTCCGGCTGGGACATGTAGAGCACCCTGTCAAGCTTGCTCTGCAAGAAGGCGTTCTTCATGTCGAGCTGCATCAGGTTGAGGTTGCGGACGGCGACGATGCTCAGGAAGATCCTCAGCGTGACGTAGCTGCCCACCGGCGCGAACGTCTCGTCGTAGTCGGCGCCGTATACCTGCGTGAAGCCCTTCACAACCAGCCTCGCCTTCTCGCGCTCGACAGTGTCGTCGACGTGGTACTTCGTCGTCAACACCCACCGGTTCTTCATGACGTTTACTCCCGGCGGACGTTCGACCAACTCCCACGTTCCCATGTTGAGGAGGCTGCGAATCTCCTCCTCCATGGCGGCCTTCACCGCCGGGCCCTTCCAGGTCGCCAACGCCTCCTTCACCGTCATCGTCGAGATGTCCCAATGGTGCTCGGGGTCGGCTAACACGTCGGGGTCGAGCTCTGTAAACTCCTCTTCCTCCTCGGCATCGTCGTACAGCAGGTCGTCGGCCTCATCGTCCACGTTGTACACCGTGGTGAAGGCAGCGGGGACGAAGAAGTCAGGCGGCCTCCAAAGTCGGCCTGAACGTCGTGGTCCTGGCTGGACCTCCTCGGCGTCCCCTCCATCGTTGTTGTTCTCGCTGCCCTCGGCGTCATGCTGCTTCTCAGCCGGCGTCCCAGCCGACTTCTCCCCCATGGTCGGCTCCCCTGCCGACTGCCCGGTCGCCGACTGCTCCTTGGTCGGCGTCACTGCTGCCTGCTCCTTTGTCGGCCGCTGGTCCTTGACCTGCTTCTTGACCTGCTCCTCCCCTGTCGACGTCGACTACAATCCCACGTCGACCTGCCACTCGTCACGTCGACCACCGGCGATGCACTTGGCCGAAGGCGACGTCCCACTACTCCCCTCATCGCCGGATGCCGACACCGAGGTCAGCCTACGCAGGTCTACCACGAGGGGAGGGGCAGGAGTCGGAGGGGGAGGGGTAGGGGGGCGGACGTCCTCGACGTCCTTAGCAGCAAGCTCACCAACCTCGGCAAGCAGTGGCATTGTTGCCGACGAGGTGTCAGAGGGCGGGGTGGGCGACAAGCGGCCGAACACCGACTCGCACCCCGTCTTCCACTCGGCCTGCGACATCTCCTCGTAGAACACCACGTCCGACGTGGTGACCACGCGGTCGGTGTCGACGTCAAGGAGCTCCCAGCCCTTGCTCGCCGCCGACACGCCAAGGTGCAGACCCCATCTGGCCTTCGGCTGCAGCTTCCCACCACGCTTCTGCTCGGGGACTAAGAACTGCGCCATGCAGCCCCACACCCGCGCCAGCGACAAGTCGGGCCTCTTTCTGGTCAGCAGCTGGTACGACGTCGTTCCCGGCGGCAGCGCCGACCTCTCAAGGCAGTTGCGGACCCAGACGGCCTGCCGCAGAGCGAGGTGCCACCAGTGGTGCTGCACGCCCATGTGCAGCAGCATTGTCCGCACCGACTCCACCACCGTCCTCATCTCCCGCTCCGCCATGCCGTTCTGCTGCGGGGTGTATGGGCAGGTCAGGTCGTGGATGATCCCCTTGCCGTTCACGAAGTCGGTGAATTGCTTCGCGAGGAACTCCCCTCCTCGGTCAGAGCGCAGCATTAACACCGACTTCTTCGTCTACCGCTCAGCCACTGCCAGCCACTGCATGAACGCCGGCAACGCATCTGACTTCTTGGTGACCGGCTTCACCCACACGTAGCGGGTCTTGCGGTCCTTCAGCAACAAGAATTACAGGCTGCCATCCTTGGCAGCCACGCAGAATGGCCCGCACAGGTCGATGTGCACGACGGCCAGCACATCGTCGGCAGCGTCGGAGCCTTGGTCGGGGAAGGTGTGCCGCGCCAGCTTCCCGCCGACGCACGAGACACACGGGGAGTCGGCGCCCGTCGCCGACTTGGGGTCCAGCCCAATGGCGACCTCGTTCTTCGCCGAGCTCCGTATGGTGTCCATGCCGACATGTGCAAGCCGGGCATGTATACGGTCCGGCGTCGACTTCGTCTTCGAGACGATCGCCCGCAGAGCCACAACCTCCGTCGTGGGCGACGTCGACCTCGTTGAGCAGGGACGCAGGTCGGTGCAGAGGACACGCCCGGAGTACGTCGCCCGACCGAGCACCTCTCCCGTTGCCGAGACGAGCACCATCCCGTCGCCGTCCTCTTGCAGCTTCACGCCGTGCTCCTTAAGCTGGCCGGACGCCAGCAAGTTCGCCCGCACACCCGGGACGTACAGCACGTCGGGGATGAGCACCCGCTTCCCGGCCTCCTTTTGCAGAGCGACGGTGCCGCGGCCCTGGACATCCTGCAGCGCCCCATTGAAACCGCGCACATGCGTGATGGCGCCGCTCGGGTGCAGGTTGACGAAGGCTTCCTTCGTCCCCATCAGGTGGTGGGAGCAACCGCTGTCGAGCAGGACTACCGCCGGGTTCGCCTGCACAGCTGCCGCCACCGCGTGGAAGTCCTCTCCGGCCTCCGGCGCCAGAGAGACGGTCGGCTCCACGACGCCGACCAGCGAGCACGACGCCGTCTTGTCGTCTCGCGCCTTGCCGCCATCAGGGGAGTCGGCGTCCTTCGCTGAAGTCGACATCTTGGGCGACTGCTTCCCCTTGCGCGGCCGGTTTCCTCCTCGACGAGGACGACGACTGCTCGACCTCCCGCGGCCGCCCTTGTCGTCGTCGTCGGAGTCACTGCGGTCGGGACACTCGAAGGAGAGGTGGTTGGGGCTGTGGCAGATCCAGCACTCTCGACGTCGACCTTCTCCTCCTTGACCGGCGTCCTTGGTCGACTTCTTCTCAATCTCCTTGTTCGACTTCCAGCGACCGCTCCCGCCGCTACCAGCTTGTCCGCGCTCTCCTGGTCGGCCTCCTTGCTTCGCCGGGGCGACGAAGTTGGCCTGCACCAAGAGTTCCTGTGACTGCTCAGCCTCCTGCATAGCCTCGTCCTGCAGGATGTACGAGGTCAGGTTGTCCTCGTTGAGCGTCGCCCTGGTGCTCGGCGCCATGGATAGCCGCTTCAGGAGGTTATAGCTGCTAGAAAGTCCCTGCATGACATGGGTGATGTACGACGCCGTGGAGTACTGCGCGCCGGCCATCTTGATGGTGGCGAGAATTCGCCGGGCTCGGTTGCAGTAGTCAATCGCTGTCTCCTCGTCACCCATACGCAGCTGCGTCAGCTGTCCCTCCAGCTGGGCGATGAACAGGTCCTCGGTGACCTGGTACGTCGACTCGATGAAGTGCCACGCCCGTTGGCCGGCGTCGATGTACTCTCGGCACCACTTTAAGGCGATTTGCACGCCCGGCGAGTGCGGAGATAACTACTACAACGGGAGCTTAGCGTACTGGCAGGGCACGTATGCTCGTGTGATGTCTGCGTTCGTTGGTCCTTAGACGTTTTCCTAGTGCTCACACTACTTGCTTATTCACAGGGCAATTTGGCAAGAGTTTCACTAAGGAAAGATCACAACAATGGTATAATGAAGTTGGCAATGCAAGACTACATCAGAGCTAGCATTCAGGTTGGTCAACTGCCAGCACAGCATGGTCGACCGCGTTCCAACACGACTTGGTCGACCACGTCCAGCAGTGCAAAGTCGACAGCTTGCCAATGCTTCAGGTCGATGGTGTGCCAGCAGTGCACCTGCTTTGCAGGTGCGTGCAGATGATTGGTATGCCGAGTCTCATCACCTGCACAGTACACACACCACGTCAGCCTCAAGCTGACGGCTGCCTCTGATCCGCCACGTCGACCTCGGGATACCACCACCGAGGTCGGTCTCGCCAACTTCGCCTGGGCGACCATCGCACTCCTCCGCAGCACTTCGTCACCCAGGTAACCTGGTCAACCGGGCAACCACATCGACCAGCAACTCCCATACGTGTCCGTCAACCTTCCAAGTCAACGACCACCTCGTTGTCGACCTCACCGGGTCGACCATACCCCTCGGTCGACGACCATGTCACTCGACGCCCGAGTGCTCGACATCCTGACTGCTCGACGTCGGCCCCTTCTTCGTCGACCACCGGGTCCAGTCGACCACCCGCAGGTCGACCAGCACATCAGCCGACCACCGAAGTCGGCTTCCCAAGTCGACGTCACCAAGTTGACGTCTTTCGCAGGTCGACTCCTAAGTCGACCTCCCCAAAGTCGGCGCTGCCCTGAAGTCGGCGCCCGTGCAGTGGTCCCCGTGCAGGTCGACCTCCTCGTCGACCAGCTCGCCCACTGCTGCAGGTCGGCTGCTCCCCTAACACCCGACCACGAAGTCGGCTCCGCCCAAGCGTGGACGGGGACAACACAACTCCCGTTGACAGCGAGCAGCACCGCGAGATGACCGTGAAGGTCAGCAGCTGCACGGCGCGAAACTCCGCCCGCAAGTCGGAGTGGTGCTCCCCAGGCGTCGCCACGGTCCCTTGTGCGAAGCCGATCAGCCCGGCCATCTCCAGCTGGGGCTCGATAGCTTCCTTCCAAGTGAGAATGTCGGGTCGACCGACCAGTGGGGGGGTGACTGAGATCATGTCCGGCGTGAACTTGAAGTAGCCGTAGCTCGGCGCAATCCCACCTGCCGTCACGTGAGACGCGGACATTGGCGACAGCCCACTCCGTCGACCTCCAACGTCACCTTGCGAAGAGCCTGCAGTTGCCGATGTCTGCATCCCTCGCGCCTGAACGTCGCCGACTTCACCGGCGTGTATCACACCTCTCTGCCTCGACGTGCCTCCAGCACTGCCGCCGACTTGACCACCACCGGCGTTGACGCCCACGTCGACGCCGCCTTTGTTGTTCACCGGGCGAGGAGAGGCAGGTCGAGACGGGTGCTCCGTCGCCCACGTGGAGCGGAGTCCAGCCTCGACGACCGCCCAGGGCAAGTCACCATACTCATTGGCCTCATGCTTCCTCCTCGCGTTCTCCAACCGTGCCTCCAGGGTGTCCGCCACCTCCGCGTCACCTACGGCTCCTACCATAGTGACTACCGCATAGTTGCCGGCCTGTAACTACGAAATAGGTAAGTGGTGTCTACGTCGACCTGACTGAAAGGTAAGTCGTGTGCCGTCCACGCTCACCGCACCATGCGGAGATAACTACTACAACGGGAGCTAGACTACTGGCTAGGCACGTGTGCTCGTGTGATCTCTGCGTTCGTTGGTCCTTAGACGTTTTCCTAGTGCTCACACTACTTGCTAATTCACGGGGAAATTTGGCAAGAGTTTCACTGAGAAAAGATGACAACAATGGTACAATGAAGTTGGCAATGCAAGACTACATCAGAGCTAGCATTCAGGTCTGTCAACTGCCAGCACAGCATGGTCGACCGCGTTCCAACACGACTTGGTCGACCGCGCTCCAGCAGTCCAAAGTCGACAGCTTGCCAACGCTTCAGGTCGACGGTGTGCCAGCAGTGCACCCGCTTTGCAGGTGCATGCAGATGATTGGTATGCCGAGCCTCATCACCTGCACAGCACACACACACCACGTCAGCCTCGGGCTGACGGCTGCCTCTGATCCGCCACGTCGACCTCGTGGTACCACCACCAAGGTCGGTCTCACCACCTTCGCCTGGGCGACCGTCGCACTCCTCCGCAGCACTTCGTCACCCAGGTAACCGGGTCGATTGGGCAACTATATCGACCAGCAACTCCCGTACGTGCCCGTCGACCTCCCAAGTCGACGACCACCTCCATGTCGACCTCACCAGAGCGACCACGCCCCTCGGTCGACGACCACGCTACTCGACGCCCATCTGCTCGGCGTCCTGAGTCGAGGTCGACGTCGGCCCCTCCTTCGTCGACCACCGGGTCCAGTCGACCACCCGCAGGTCGACCAGCACATCAGCCGACCACCGAAGTCGGCTTCCCCAAGTCGACGTCCTCCGCAGGTCGACTCCTAAGTCGACCTCCCCAAAGTTGGCGCCACCCTGAAGTCGGCGCCCATGCAGTGGTCCCCGTGCAGGTCGACCTCCTTGTCGACCAGCTCGCCCACTGCTGCAGGTCGGCTGCTCCCTAACACCCGACCACGATGTCGGCTCCGCCCAAGCGTGGACGGGGCCAACATACAACTCCCGTTGATAGGAGGCACTGGTGCTGCTGGAGGTGCTGCTACTGCTGGTCCTGCTGAAGGTGCTGCTGGTGCTGCTGGCGGTACTGGAGCTGCTAGGACTGGGGGTGCTACTAGAGCTGCTGCAAGGGCTGGAGCTGGAGGTGCTGACACTCGTCCTCCTCCTGGTGCTGGAGCTGACAGTGCGGCTGGAGCTGGTGCTGCTGGGGGTACTGGAGTTGGCGCTGCTGGTGCTGCTGGTGGTGCTGCAGGAGTTGGAGCTGATGCTGGAGGTTCTAGTGCTGTCTCTGCTGGTTCTAGGGGCACTACTCGGCCGCGGCCGTACTTCGTTCCCCTCCTTCAGTAGGTTCTTGGTCAGCCACCTCCTCCTTGTCCTGCTCCCTCCTTAGAGTGTCCTCCACCTGTCCAGTCGCAGTCACACTTACCGGCTGCCTCGCCACTCCCTGGTCCTTCTCCCTACACTGGTCCGACAGGAGGTCTTACAGAGCATCGTGAGCCTGCATCTCGTCCTGTGTCGCCTGTGTCTCGTCGAGCGTCGCCTGTTCGTGCTGCTCGCTCTGGTCGTCGTGCCTCGCATCAGCGTCCTCCGCGTGTCCCTGGCACACACTATATGACTCTGCGTCCTTCCACTGCTTCGTAGCGTGTCCCTCTTCCTTCTCCTCCTGCGTCCTCCCTTCCTGCCCCTGCTGACCCGGAGTCTGACACTCTTCGTGCTGCTAGTCCTACTGTCACGCGTCTCCTGGCCTCTGCTGTCACTGACCCTTCCTTTGAGTCAGCTGCTGCGTCTGCCTTAGTTGCTGAGCTTGACGACTTTGCTGCTCACTGTCGTCTAGACTACGTTGCCAGTGATGTTGCTGAGTCTGAGTCTGAGTCTGTCTGTCCTCCGTCCGTCGGGGGTGAGTGTGCTCTTGGCACGGACGTCCTTGAGGACAGTCAGGAGGAGTTTGAGTGCTTTGCCGCTGCTGTACCTCATCTCGTGTCCATGCTGATTGCACCTGAGGGAGACCCGGATGCTCCAGACATCCCGACCCCGCGCTCTTACGCTGAGGCGATCGCGGGTGAGTACTCCTCTCAGTGGCAGACAACCATGGATGCAGAGATGGCATCCTGGAAGTCCACTGGCACTTACGTCGACGAGGTTCCCCCTCCTTGGGCGAACATCGTCAGTGGCATGTGGATTTTCAAGGTGAAGCGGCCGCCAGGTTCTCCGCCTGTCTTCAAGGCTCTGTACGTTGCTCAGGGCTTCAGTCAGCGAGAGGGAGTTGACTTCTTCCAGACCTTCCCCCCCACCCCGAAGATGACCACTCTTCGGGTGCTGCTGCACGTTGCCGCTCAGCGTGACTACAAGCTTCACTCTCTTGACTTCAGCACAGCTTTCTTGCAGGGCAGCCTGCACGAGGAGATCTAGCTGCGCCGCCCTCCTGGCTTCACTCGGTCGTTTCCTCCTGGTACCCAGTGGAGCCTCCGGCGGCCGGTCTACGGTCTCCGCCAGGCGCCACGTGAGTGGCACGACACACTGAGGACTACACTTGCGGCTCTTGGGTTCGCGCCTTCTACTGCTGACCCGTTGCTGTTTCTGCGCACCGACACCTCGCTGCCGCCGTTCTACATCCTCGTGTACGTCGACGACTTGGTCTTTGGCACTGCTAACACTGAGGCTCTCGCCTACGTGAAGTCGGAGCTGTAGAAGAGACACACGTGTACAGACCTAGGTGAACTGCGCAGCTACCTTGGCTTGCAGATCACCCGGGACAGACCACGCAGCACCATCACACTGACTAAGTCACACATGGTGCAGCAGGTCCTTCAGCGCTTCCGCTTCACCTGGTCCTCGGCACAGGCCACTCCTTTGGCTGCAGGTCACTCGCTCTCAGCTTCACCTTTGGACGAGTCCGTAGAGCCGAGTGGTCCTTACCCAGAGCTAGTTGGTTGCCTCATGTACCTGATGACTTGCACTCGTCCTGACCTCGCGTACCCTCTTGGTCTGTTGGCTCGCTACATGGCTCCTGGTCGGCACCGACCTAAGCATATGGCCACCACTAAGAGGGTACTGCGCTACTTGTGCAGCACATCAGGCATGGGGCTAGTGCTTGGAGGGAAAAGCTCAGTTGTCCTTACTGGGCACTCAGACGCTTCTTGGGTTGACGAACAGGCTACTCAGCGGTCGTCACAGGGTTACACCTTCAGCCTGGGCTTTGGTTCAGTTTCTTGGCGTTCTACTCGCTCGTCTTCAATTCTCGGCTCCAGTTGTGAGGCTGAGATCTACACCACAACCATGGCTGCACAGGAGTTACGCTGGCTCACCTACCTGCCGACCGACTTGGGAGAGCGGCCTCGTTCCCCTCCAGTGCTGTACGTTGACAACAAGGCTACCATTGCCTTGTGTGAGGAGCACAGACTAGAGCACAGAACGAAGCACATCGCTCTGCATTACTTCCTAGCTCGAGAGTTGCAGCAGCGTGGTCAGCTTTGTCTGCGTTACGTGGCCACTCGGGCCAACACTGCTGATATATTCACCAAGGCACTTCCGTCTAGTGATCATCAGCGTTTCTGCACTATGCTAGGGCTAGTGCCCACTTTTCCTCACCTGCTATAGGTTTGCTTGTATTGTGATCTATATATATACCTGCATGCTTGCCTTGCTAGGTAGAGATCTCAGTGCTGTTTGTGTTGCATATATGCCTCTCCATGTGAACTGGCCTTGTGGCTCTTAGCTTGTGGTCAGAGTGTGTGGTGACGTTGTGATCCACCCTGAGCTTGCTTTGCCTCTCTAAACTGGTCTTGTGACCCCTTGTTCTCCCCCACTTTGCCTATGGGGGTGTGTCAAATGTTATATCTACTACAGTTTGTTTAGGCTGTAGTGGGGTAGTTACTATGGGGTACAGTAAGTCTAGGGTTTCCTACTTGTACCCAACTCTTTCCTAGTGCAATCACTCTTGTTCATTTTGATGCCGTTCTCTCCCTCTCTGTCTAATGGTCCGTGTATTGATATGGCAGCAAGGTACAAACATGCAGTGTATGGTTGTAACAAACTAGCAATCAGAGCACCAAATCCTATTCACAACTCCCCCTCTCTCTCCCTCTCACTCTCTCAAGCAGTCCTTCATTGATAGGTTCATAGGGGTACAGGCATGGCAAGAACAGGTGCACAACATCCCTAGTACTAAGAGCAGCCGGTAATGCTTGGCAAGGCCGAGGTGGGCACCACGGGTGGCCAGGCTTGCAAGTCCTTTACGCCAGTGGGTCAGGAACTTGGGGGCAAGTGAGGGGGTGCAAAACACACAGAACAGGCACACAAGGCAAGGCCCACCCGAGCCAGGCAAGCAAGGCAAGGCAAGGCAATCCACAGAGGCAAGAGCCAGAGGTGCATTTGGCTAACACTCAGCTAGACACCCAAGCAATTTCTATCCCGCTCACTGACCCATCACCCCATCCATCTCATCCTCCAGGACTTGCCAGAGATCCCCTAGGCTAGGTTCCCAGGGGTCCCTGGCCGCCTGTGAGAAGGCTGCCACGTCCCCTATGTTCGACTTGTTCAGGAATGACGAGGCCTGTGAGCGCTGGAGCATGATGCTGAAGCGCTGCCTGTAGTGAGCGGTGAGCCGAGCAGTGGTGGTGGTGAGCCTCCCCTGGCGGAACCTAGTTTTCGCCGTCGAGGTTGCTAGCAAGCGGATGAACTGCTGTGTGTGTGTAGCTAGGGCACCGTATGTTTCCACTGCCAACCCGAAGAAACCCACGTAGTCAGGCCGCCCCTCATAGAGCCTGTGTTTCCTCTCTGAGGCTTCTCGTGCCGCCCATCCAGGCGGCTTTCGGGCGCGCTTGTCACGGCACTGCAGCACTGGGTCGGTCACTGTCACGTCTGTGACCCAAGTCTCATTTGACTCCTTGTCCCGAATAGCCAGGTCTCCTCTCTTCCTCAGCACCGGTGGGGAAAAGGCGGTGGTTTCGTGGAAAACCGTGAAGTCGGCCTCCTTCGCCATCCGGAGCAGAGTAAACACTAGAGCATCGTGTGTGCGGACTACATCTCCTCCGTGCCCACACCGTAAGAGGTGGTTTGCCAGGCTCGTGTCCGTGATTGCAGTGTTGGCTCGCTTGCACGGGCAGGTGGTTGTGACTGGCAGAGCCATTCCGAGGCGAAAGCCAAGTGCCAACGAGAACTGACCAGGGGCGAAAGTAAGGTCAGATCTCGTTGGGACGGCATGGAGCCAATCCCCCGCGCCTACCCCTTGCAGGCTGATGAGCCGCAATGCGTGCCCACGGTCCTTCCCTGGGCGGTCTTCTATTGTGTCGGCCAGCAGCTCCGCCGCTCTCGTCTCATTGATGTGGCGAGACAGGGTCAGTTGAAGGTTCCCCTGTCCCGCCGGCTGCTCCCTGTAAGTGTGTAGTGCCGCCCGTGCCGCTAGGGGTAGCCCGGCCTCCAGAGCTGTCAGGGGGTTGATGCTAGGCGGGGCTGGGGTCCAATCAGGGCAGAGCAGCTCGACCCCCCTGCTCAAGAGATAGGCCTCAGGCAAGTTCATCTGGCGCAGCAACTGCTGCGCCGCTGTGACCGAGGCGATGTAGGCCGCAGGTGCCTCGGAGACTAGGTCAAGAATCTCCAGGCCTCCCAGCCTGATTGGCAGACTCCCCTGGCGCCACAACAGACTCCTCTCCAGCTCGTCTGAAGGTACTCGAAGCTTCGCTGCTGCTAGGGCCGTTGCCATCAGGGTCTCACTCCAGCTCCTCCACTCCTCTCTCCCCAGGACTTCCGCCGGTGTCGTCCGCAGGAAGTAGGACATTCGGCGGGATATGCTCCTCGTGAGGATGAGCATTGCGCTCTGCGGGTGGAGCTGCGCCACCAGGGGTAACGGGGCCGACGCCTCAACAAGCCGTGTTTGTGCTTGGGTGGTGCAGAAGGTGGACACGCCGACTGGGCTGCCTAGGACTCGGATCTCGTCGGTGGTCTGCTGCAGGCTGATGGGAGGTGGCGTGCCGCCGTCTTCCGCCAACGACTGTCCCCAGGCCGACGATTTTGCGATGTTGCAGCGGAGGCCGAGTGTTGCCAGCTCCCTGGTAATGGCCCCAAAGGCCTCATAGCAGGCCTCCTTTGGCCCCACTATCGTTATGTCGTCGGCGTAGGCTACTATCGCGACTTCCGGTAGGAGGGTCGCCGTACTTAGCAGGCATGGTTGAATTGCTGCCGCGAAGAGTAGTGGACCGAGCGGGTCCCCTTGATGCACCCCGCGTGACGAGAGGATTTGGTTCACTCCGAACCGCTCGTCAACCAAGAGTGGCAACGGTGCCTCATAGAGAGTTTGGGCCAGGGGCATTAGCTGCAGTAGACTGGACTGGGAGAGAGCGTTGAAGAAAGCCGCCCGTTCGACATTGTTGAAGGCGTTTTCTATGTCCAGCTGCAGCGCTACTCGTGTGTCATCGTCTCTCAGTAACGATCTGACGGAGTGGACGATACACTCTGCGCCGCCCGGTATCGCTACCCCAAACTGGACTGGTAGAAAAAAGGCCTTAATGTTCTTGGTTAAACCACGCAATGCCGCCTTAGCTACGACTCGAAGGATGGCCTCCCCTATCGCAATGGGCCGGACTCCACCTCCTGGTTTTTCTAGGGCGATCAACCGTGAAGGCAGCAGCAAATCTCGGGTCGTTTGTGTTTGGAACATGCTCAGCAGGTACGTCACCACCTTAGCGAGTAGAATAAGCACCTCCCCGTTTGCCAGTGCCGGATCCTTGAGGTGTTCAAAACAGGTGCCAGATGGGCCGGCTCCAACCCCGTTCGGGCATTTCTTCAGGATTTCGCGAAGTTCGTCTGTTGACACACTGAGGGTCGAGCGGTTGAACCCTGTAACCAGTCCCGGTAGCGAAGTTTCGGCTGCGGGGTGTTTCGCTTGGAGGGCAGTCAATGTTTCTGCCGTTGCTTTCGCGAGCGGTGTAGTTCGTAACGCTGCTACCGCCTTGGAAATGTTTCCTTTTCGTATCAATCCTTCCGCCCTCGCGCATAAACCTGCGTCATCCGGCTGGTGTCGTGTCGGGCTTTCATTGTCGGGGATAACTCATGCGTCGGTGTACAGGGTCTGCCAGCTGCCGAGTTGGAACTGGTGCAGGCGCAGCTCTATTTCTGTCCACCGGCTGCCTTCAACAGGTTCGGAGGCCGGGCGTAGCGTCAGCCTCGGCAGATACAGCAGGATCGCCCATGCACCTGGGCAGTCAGGATTCTTCGAGAGTCGAACGAGGGGCGCCAGGAGACAGAGCGAGTAGCTTTCCAGGATCCTGGGCGGCATTCTGCGGACCAAGAAGGGTTGATCCCCTTTTTGGAGTGGGTATTTATCCCACGTGGCTGCCAACTCCCAGATGGCAGAATCCTCCGCCAGGTCAGACGGTGATCTGACCCCAGAGTCACTTTGTCCCTCGTTGGTTGCGTCCCCATTTTCTCCCACCACACTTGGGTTCCCCCTTACTCTTGGCGCTCCCTCGTTCCCAATTCTCGTACCCTGCGGGTTATCGCCCCGGGGGTTTACCCCATCGTTCTGGGTTCTCCTTCGCTCCCCAGTTCTTCTCGTCATGTGTGCTCCCTCCTCATCCTCCAACGAGATTTCCTCCGATGGCTCCGCCGATTCAGCTACATAATCACCCCCCTCATCGGTGTTTTCATCAGCTTCGTCGTTTTAATTCGTTGTATGCTCCGCTTGCTCCGGTCGCTCGTGGCGTTCCCGCCACGTTCCCGTTCTCACGAGCGCGACCCTTCCGCCGACAATTGGGCCTCTCCCGCCCAGTCCCCGTCTGGCCCCTCGCACTCCTCCCCTTGCTCCGCGAGCCATTTCTCCCCCCCGAAGGCCGGTGTTCTGCTCGCCTCGGCCTGCCCGTTGCGGTGCTTCCGCCGGGATCCACGGCGTCAGCATCGGCGTTGCCTGGCCAGCCCTTGGCTGGCCCCAGGTGATGCCTTGTGCCCTCGTAGCACTGCGGGTTTCGCGCCGTGGGGTCCGTTGAGCCGTGGCGGCAGCCGTGGTCGTTCCCTCCTCTCCGCCCGTAGGACGATTGTTGGTGGCGGTAAGTACTTGCCCTCTGCAATGTACTTATTCAACAGAGACACATGGAAGACGTTGTGAATCTGTAAAGTGTCAGGTAGCTTAAGCTTGTAGGCTACCACACCAACACGCTTGATCACCTCAAATGGCCCAATCCATCGAGGGAACAGCTTTCGTGCTCCAGGGATTTTGAGACGAATGTTCTTCGTGCTCAACAAAACTTTGTCTCCAACCTCAAATGAGACTTCCCGGCGTTTCATGTCGGCGTAAGACTTTTGTCGCTGCTGAGAGAGTTGCAGCCAATGGCGAGCAGACTTAAGCGCTTCTTGCTGCTTGCCAACAAAGTCTTTAGCGGCAGGAATTTTCAATCCACCGATCCCATGCGTAGCAGGTGTTGTGGGATGCCGACCATAGTTCAGAATGAAAGGTTTCTCACGTGTACCTTCATGAACTGAATTGTTCACTGCGAATTCAACGACAGGCAACAACTCGTCCCAATCATCCTGAGTTGGGCCAATGAATGAACGAAGCATCTGCTCAAGTGTCCGGTTTGTTCGTTCCGTCTGCCCATCGGTTTGTGGGTGGAACGCCGATGACAACTTAAGCTTCGTTCCTAGTGTCCGTGTGACTTCTTGCCAGAACCGGCTTGTGAAACGCGGATCCTGGTCGGACACCAATACGCGTGGTAACCCGTGTAAGCGGAAAACGTGTGCCACAAACAATTTGGCCGTATCTTCCGCGGATACGTCAGTTGTAGTAGCCACGAAATGCACCATTTTTGTCAGACGATCCACAAACACTAGGATCGCTGTATGGCCATCGCGAGACTTGGGAAGATCCGTGATAAAATCCAAGGATACGCTCTCCCAAGGTTCATTCGGGATCTCGAGTGGTTGAAGCAAACCACCAGGCTTCTTTGTGTCCGTTTTATTTCGTGCGCATGCGTCGCAGTGCGCCACGAATTCCTGGACCTCAGTGCCCAATCCCGGCCACCAGTATACATCACTCAAGGCCCACCTGGTCTTTTTGACCCCTAGGTGCCCTCCGTACTTAGTGGCATGCACTTCTTCCAGAATATCATTCCGCAGGTTACCCACGTGAGGTACAACAATCTCATTCTTACGCCACCAGAGCTCGTGCTCCCACTTGATTTCCTTCGTGTTTCATGGGTTCTGAAACCAGGGGTCAATCTGATACCCTGTGCGGATGCGTTTCAGAAAACCACTGAAGGTAATCTCACTCACTCGAGCCGTTGCTAGGACACTGAAGCAAGCAGAAAATACTGCCGCATCTTCTGTGTCGTCTAGCCATGTTGCTGCCCCTATCGGCTGTCTGCTGAGGGGGTCAGCCAGGTTCGTCGAACCTGCTCGATATCGAGTATCGAAGGTGAACCCACTAAGGAGTTCCGCCCATCGGGCTTGACGTCGAGTAAGCGTGGCTTGGGTGGCGAAATAGGTGTTTGGACAGTGATCAGTCGTAACCACAAAGTCCACACCCTCCAGATAACATCGCCATGTGCGTAGCGCATGAACGACCGCCAACAATACTTGTTCGGACGTCGTATAGCGCTGCTCTGCCGGGGAGAGCTTTCGACTCTCAAATGCCACTGGTCTCCCTTCTTGCAAGAGGACCGCCCCAATCCCAATCAATGAGGCGTCAGTAACAACCTCATAGGGCTTTGTCGGATCTGGTAAAACCAGTACCGGAGCATTGGTCAGCATTCGCTTGACCTCGTCGAATGCCTTTTGGCATTGTTGTGTCCATTGCCAAGCACTACTCTTGCGAGTGAGGGCCGTCAATGGAGCAACAACGGTAAAATAATTCTGCAAAAATCGACGAAAATAGTTCGCCAGTCCTAAAAACGACCTGATTTGACCCACATCTTGTGGCACCGGCCAGTTTTGGACTGCGACAACTTTCTTTGGGTCTACTTTGAGACCATCATTTCCCACGAGATGGCCAAGATATTCCAACTCGCGTTTGTAGAAATGACATTTCCATAGGCGAGCATAGAACTTATGCTCTCGGAGTTTCCCTAACACCCATTTAAGGTGTCGCGTGTGCTCCTCTTCTGTCTTGGAATAAACCAAGATGTCATCCAGATAGATTAGAACGAACTGTCCAGTCGCCTCGCGAAAGACATCATTCATAGCTCTTTGAAAAGATGCAGGAGCAGTGGTCAAGCCAAAGCTCAGCACTCGCCACTGAAAATGACCAAACGGCGATCGGAAAGCCGTCTTGGGTACATCTTCTTCAGTGATGCGCAATTGGTGATACCCTTGTGCGAGGTCCAATGCGCTGAACCACTGGGCACCCTGGAGTTTGTCGAACAGGTCCTCTATCCTCGGTAGGGGATACCTGTTCTTCACCGTTATCTTGTTCAGAGCACGGTAGTCTACGCACATGCGTAACCCTCCGCCCTTGTTGTTCACGAACAAGATCGGCGCTCCGTAAGGTGATGCGCTTGGTTCAATCCATCCCTTCCTGAGATACTCCTCAATTTGTTGTTTAGCCTCCTCGTACTCAGCTGGACTGAGGCGATACAGTGGTCTAAAAGGTGGGAGTTTTCCAGGCTCCACTGGAATGGTGTGACCGACAGCACGGTCCGGAGGAAGGCCATCTGGGATGGGTTTAAAAACCTCTGCAAACTCGTCCGCCAGTGCTTTCATCTGAGGCGGAAAATTTTCGACCCCAGGCATCTCGTGTTGAGCGTTCTCAAGCTGTACCACAAAGAAGGTATCGGCTTGTCAAACATGCTGTCCGAACTCGTTCGCAAGCGCAAAACTCACATCGGGACGCTTCGACGTTTGCTGTTCGTTCGTGATCAAGTCCTTAGGCACTTTCCATTGGACTGTGTCACCATTCTTTAGGAATGAGACAGTATTGTCCTGGAAATCCAGCTTGACTTCATTCGCTCGAAGCCAATCCATTCCAAGGACAAGGTCGACACCTGCGAGAAGGGGTAAAACATACGCGCAAATTTCTTCGTGATAACCCTCAATATCCATGTTGATCCGTGTCTACCCTTTGCTTGGGATAATGCTATCATCACCAAGGCGAATGGGGCAAGACGGTCCTTCAACGAGGATCGTGCGTGCTGTGGCCCACTTTTCGTCAAAGAGGGAAACAGTTGCACCCGTGTCAACAAGGATTTTTGCGTTTTCCCCGTTCACGCTACCCGCAAGCAACAAATTTTGTTGATGCTTTGGGCGAATAGGACATGCCACAATACTCGTCGAGGGTTTGAAGTACACCTTGACGTTGTGACGAGCGCGTCCATGTGACTGAGAGTTGGTCCACCACACATGGTGTCCCTTGTCCCACGCCGCTAGGACCGGCCATCCACGAAGCGCATGGAACAATTCGCCTTTCACTGTGCGAGTCACCAACGCGACCGAAGTCAGGGGGTGCTCTTGAGTGCAACGGCTCACAATCTCTATGACCGAAGGCAGAATGTCCAAGCCACAGAAAATGATTGAAAACTTATCTTGCATTGCTGCCAGGGTGATGTTCTCAAGTGGGTACGATCGAGTGTAAAAAACAGAGTTTTTATTAAAAGAAGAGGCAAACAAACAAGAGATTTTGCAATCAGCAAGCTTCTCTAGCTTTAATAGATCATCATCACATAGCACATATGCCTCATCCACTCGATCTACTCCTCCAACTAGGTACCCACACCCTAGTTGGGCTTCTGAAAATCCTTCTTTCCAGAAGATCCCGCGCCGCCTGGCTTCGGCTTCCCAGAGTACTTGATTGGGTTCTTGTTACGGCACTGCTTTTGAATGTGTCCAATAAATCCACAGCCGTGACACCGCATCTTGGAGAAGTCCGGCTTGTTAGGGCCATAACCTCCCCCCCCGTTAGCCCTCTTGGCCTGTGGTCCAGGCTGGTGCTCATGCTGCTGGAAAGGTCGCTTGTTCGAACCGCCTCCGCCATTGGCGTTCTGGGGCCGGTTCCCACGACCACCGGAGCCCTCAGCACGGGGCTGCTGGTCCGCCTTTGCAGGACCATGGATATATGTGCGAATGACGGTGTCAGTTTTGATCACCTGCTCCTTCAGCTCCTTGTAAGTCGTCCAATTGGTCATGCCGCCGATCATGTGTGCCTCTTGCAGGTTGACAGGGAGGCCTTTCATAAAGAGGTGCATCATCTCCTCCTCAGACAAGGGCTTTTGGAGCGAGCGTGCTGCGGCCTCCAACTCGACCGCATATTCCTGCACCGGACGGTCATCACACTTGATATGCTCAAGGCGTCCGCGCAGTTCCAGGTCGGACTTCTTGACCATGAATGCCTCTTTTAGCGCGGTGCAAAACTCCGGCCACCCAAATGGTCCATGCGCCTGCTTCTTGGCACCATACACTGCCCTGCGGGCCACCTCGTCCAATGCACGAGTGGCTGCAGTAACGCGAGCCTCAGGACGCACATTCGCAAGGATCATGGTGGAATCCACCAGGTCGAGCCAAGGCTGCACCTCCGTCTTGCGATGGTTAAACTCAGGCAGAGGCGCCGAGAGAGACCCAAAGGGCGAGGTCTCAGTTGGAGGTGGCTGATGCATAGCCGTCGCAGTGCCTCCCGCTGGGGGTGCGGGCGGAGCGGGTGCCGACTGAGCAGCAGGAGCGGGCCTACGCCCACGAGGAGGTTCGTAGATACCCTCCCTCCTAAGTTTGGTGACCTGCTCATTGAGCTTGTTGAATGATACTTGCAGATTATTGCAAGTCTTCTGAAGCCACTCAATTTCACGGTTCTTAGTACCCAGGCTGCGACGGAACTCAGTAACCTCCTTCATGGTAATGCTCAGCCTAGCCTCGAGGTTCCGAGTGTGCTTCTTGAGTCCATCAATGGACGTCTGCTGCTGCAGGATGGTGATATTCTGAGTTGCCACCTTAGCCTGGAGTTGGACAATCTCCTCGGAAATAGGATAAGTCATGCCTTCACCCTCAGTGAAGTCATTTTCATCACCAGTGGCCTCCTTTCCACCGGTGTTATCCTCTTCCCCAAGGTTGTTAGCTTCACTATGGTTCTCAGCTTCACCATGGTTCTCAGCTTCACCGGGGTTCTCTGCTTCATCATGGTTCTCAGCTTCACCATGGTGATGCTCATCTCCAAGGTCCAGGTCCAAGTCCTCAATATCATCCAGCTCAATGTCATCCATTGCCTCATCTTGATTGAGGTCAATGTCAGCAGCATTGTTCACCACCTCATTAGGTGCAGTGGGCCCTTCCTCCCTTGCCATATCCTTCTCTTGGCCAGATGCCATAAGGATTAAGGGAGCTTGTAAGATCTGGGTTGATTCTGTTAAAAACCTTTTACCAACTCAATGGTAAAGCAAGAAATTCTTATATAAGAAATTTCTTCTACAGAATAATCCAATGTCACCAAAGGTAACAGATTTGTTGTCAAGCATTCCCAATCACCAAGTGAAAGGGCAGGGTCTATCCAAATCTCAATGAAGAGAACTTGTATAACCCTCAACAAATCCTCCAGATCCAAGTTTATACTCCACTACTCAACAGTAGAGAGTCTTCCACCAAAAGGTGGGCAAGAGAGATAAAAATCTCTCTTCTTAGCTTGAAATTGCAGTTGTAGATATTGTAGATCTTGAACTCTTCAAGCTTCCAGATCTTGAGTATTCTCTTTATAAGAGAAACCACAACTCTAAGATCTATAAAAAAAAATCTCTAGGGGCAAAATCCCCACTAGGCTTAGGATAACCCTAGCTCTAGATACCAATGTAACAACCACGGCCCTTATAACAACAGGCAACCGCGGGTTCAATGTAAATCCTCCTTGACAATTTATATAAAATCAAAGTTACAATGCTTGAAATTATCTAATTAATCCCACCAAGGGATAATCAAGCCTTAGCCTAAGCTTAAAGGATCTTGAGAGGAGAAATTGTAGCTCTTGAAGAAACTTGGGTAGATAAGTAGCTTCTTGTAGAGCTTATCCTTGAAAATAACACAAGTCTAGTTGTGTAGGAGAGCTTGTTAGGAGAGCCAAAGTAACTTAGAGAGATCCCATTTCCAAGTTGGTAAGTTGGAGTTGGGAAGTGGGAATGAGCTTGAAAAGCTCCAACCCCTTCCATCATACCCCTTAGGGCTCTTCCCAACCATGGCTTCCATGGTTGGGGAGCTAATAGGCTTGGAGCCTATGTGGCACTTTAGTTTGGTTGGGGAAAACCCAACTTAGCACAATTGTATGGTTGTTTTAAACTTTGTGTGGATTGTAACAACAACTGTCAACTTCCCATTGGTTGGAAATCCAACCTTGCACATTCATTTGGTTGGGTTGGAAAACTTCCCAACCTTCACATTTGTTGGGTTGGAAAGTCCCAAGCCTCCAGGTTGAGGGTTGGGAAAACCAAAGCAATGTTCTTCTCCAACTCAACCTTCCCAATTTCCTTCACGTCATTTCTCATCGAGGAAGTCTCTCGATGTTTGACTTTGGAAGTTAGCCGTAGATTAGGCAGACTAGGTCATGCGTTACAAAGGCGGGGTCTTGAACCACTGTCACCATTGCTTGGCAAGAGATGCTGTTGAAGGCGTTGGAGATATCGGTTTGCAGGACGAGGCTGTTAGGGTTTTTGTCGATGTGTGTACGTGCACTGTGTATGATTGTCTCTGCCCCCCCTAGCACTGCCACTCCGTACTGCAGCGGAAGGAAGTAGCCGCGCGCCGCTTCGCCCAGGGTCGTCAGCGCGGCTTTCGCCGCTAGGCGGGTCAGGCATTCGCCAATTGCGATTGGCCGAGCCTCCCCTTATGGTTTGGCTAGTGCAATCAAGAGCGAGGAAGTGAGCAGTTCGGCGACTGGCTGTGGCAGGTTTCCTTTCAAAATCATATTAACGAGGGCGTGCAGATGGGTGGAGACCGATGCGTTTGTCACTGACGCATCGCGTAAGTGCTCAAATGTCATCCCACTCGGACCGCCCCCCACGCCATTCTCGCATCGACTCAGCAGCTTTGTGAAGTCAGCGTATGCAGTCTCAAGCTTGGCTGGGTCTGCGCTGGTTGGCCAGGTCAGCGGTTCGGGGTCAGCCGGCGGGTGCTTGTGTCCGAGCTCGTCCAGTATTTGTGGGCTGGGTGTACACACTGGCGTTGACTCGAGCGCCAACACGGCTCGGCGCAAACTCCCTTTTTTCACCAGGCCCTCGGCTCTGTTGATGATTCCCACGTCGTCAGGCTGGTGACGTGGTGGGGGAGGAGCATTGACTGCTTCTACCGCGTCTGAATACAACTGCTGCCACTCGCCGCGTTGAAAAGCTTGGAGGCGGGCCTTGATTTTGGGCCTATCAGGTCGTCTCGGCGAGGCTTGATGCAATGTTAAGCGAGGGAGAAACAGAAGTAACTTCCAACCCGCGATGGAGTCAGGGTTTCGCGAGAGGTGGAGAAGGGGTGTTAGTATTGCGAGTGAAAATATCTCGCACTTTTGGCGGTAGTCGACGTAACACCGTCGGCTGGCGACTGTCGCTCAGCGGTAAAATGTCCCACTCTGCCACTTCTGCGAATTTGTCTGTCTGCCCCGCTAATTCCTCTGGCGAAAAGTAGCGGGAAATTTGGGGCTGACGTGGCTCACTTGCCTGCCCTCTTGCGGTCCGATTTCTACGACCGCGGCTTGCGGCATGAGCAGAGGGCGGGGTTGGAATTGTGGCCGTCCAATCTGCATCCTGATGCCCTTCCCTGCGTTCTGGTTCTACTGCTGTGTTTCTCTGTCCTCCTTCCCTTCGTCTTGACAAGCTCTCCCTTTCTTCTTCGTCTTCCTCCTCGCTGCTGCTGCTGCTCGACCCATGCGCCTCCTCCCTATAAGAGGGGTCATTCCTTTCTTCCGGATCAGTATTCTCATCGAGCCGTGTTAAAGCCCTTCTTGCCGCCGCCTGGAACGCGTTCTCAGGACCACCCTTAGCTCCACGTCCTTCACTCCGCCCCGTCCCTTGTATTCTCCCGCCACGCGATGGTGATTGCTGGCGACTCGTGGCCATCACCAAAGCCCGCTGCCGCTGTGTCAGCGGCGAGCGGAAGGTCCCCGCCGGTGTCTGCCTCGGGGAGTGCAGCCCTGAAGCCGCCAGTCCCGCCTGCCCCAAAGCCGGCGCCCTCTGCCGCTGTTGCCTCTCTGCCTGTGGACCCGCTCCCCGTGGCGAGCTCGGCTCTTCCGTCACCACTGCTTGTTCCGTCGCCCTCTGTTGCCGAATCGGACCCTCCGCCTCCTGTTGAGGCTCCTGTACCTGCTGCTCCTGCTGTTCCGTCCGCCGTCCCCGCGAGCGCTGTGGCACCGCCTGCTGTGGCTGACCTTGCTGTTGCCCCACCCGTTCCTCGTATCCCTGTATCTGCACCCGCCGTTGTTGACCCTGTCGCGCCTGCTGCGGCCGTTGCTTCATCGCCGATGGCGGTGTCCGCCACCACTGGCGGCCAGGCCCCGATTGTGGAGCAGGCAGTGCCAGCTCAAGCGGCGCCTGTTGTTGCACCTGTGGGGCAGCCGCGGGGCCAGCCGTCACCTGGTCGTCGCTCCTCGCATCCCCACTCTCCTGCTCCCCGTCAGGAGCGGGAATCGTCGCGCCGGTGCCGCGACTCTCCCCGTCGTAGCCGCCCACAGTCAAACTGGCATCGCGGCGGTCGCGGCGGTTGGTGGGGGGGTCGCGGTTATGGCGGTGGCCCGGCGTATGTTCCTCCTGTGTCCCTTGCGGACGTTCAGCGCGTCGTCTCAGCGGCGATTCGCGAGGAGAGGGCCGCGCAGCGCCTTGCGACGGCTCCTCCAGCTCCCTCTCCCGTCTCTGTTCCTGTGACAGTGTCTCCTCCTCCTGTGGCTATTGCTCCTCCTCCACTCGCCCCCCCTGCTCCTGCTGCGGTTCCTGGGCGTCACGTGATCCCGCCATGGGTTCCTCCTGCCGCGCCACCCCCTCAGTCTGCAGCCGGTGACGCGCCGGCGTTCCCGGCGTTGGGGGAACCTCCTCCCATGGCTGAAGTCCCTGAGGCGTCTCTTGGCCAGCTGTGACGCCTCGCAGAGGGCTTGCGGGCCGTGCACATGATCCAGGCGCATGGTCATGCCGCTCTCTCTCGTGGCGGCTCTCTAGATGGTCGCCAGAGGGATGAGTTGCTTGATGCTGCTGATCGCCTCGCGGAGTTACTGGCGCCCGTGTTGGCTGCGCCCGCAATGGGCGTAATTGCGGGTGTTGGGCAGCTTGGTACAACTGTCCGTGGGTTGCGGCGGATTTTGCGCGTAGGCTCTGGAGCCGATGTGATCGGCGCAAGCACGGCGGCGGTGCGGGAGCTGCACCAATCTCTGACTGGGCTCCTTACTGTTCTCGACGCTGATCAGTTCTAGCGTCCTCCCCCTCCTGCTCCATCGTTGTGCCGTGTGTTTCCTAGGCGGATGAGGTTGCCATTGCTTGTACGTCCCGGCAGCGATTCTCGGTAATGCTGCAGAGAAGCCAGGCCAACACCCTGCTGGCCAAATCCAACAGGGCAACAGAAAGGGCCTTCCCACAGGCGCTAGCAGACCCATGGGAGCCGCGCCTTGGGGACCTCTGGCACGTCCTGGAAGACGACCTGGACTGGGGGCCGGCCCTCGGTGTGTGAGGGACCGGGGCAAACGGGACCCCAGGCAAAGGGGCTTAGGTGACAGGCTCATGGCGGGTCCTGGCCTAGCCGGGCAAGTTAGCAGGATGGGATACCAGGGCACCCCATCTTGGCAACAAAGTAGATGGTTCGGGAGGCTTTTGTCCCCAATCGCCGAGTTGTCACGTTTGCAAGGGCATGCTTCAGTCACTGGGAGCTCCATGCCGAGGCGAAGGCCAAGGGCTAACGAGAACTGACCAGAGGAAATGGAGAGGTCACCTCTCGTCGGAACCGCGTGTAGCCAATCAGTCGCACCTGGCCCTTTCAGACTTATCAGCCGCAGCGCGTGGCCCCTATTGTTGCCAGGCCAATCGACCACTGTGTCCCCCAAGAGCTCCACCGCGCGCTGCTGGTTGATGAGTTTGGAGAGGCACAGCTGGAGACTCCCCGTGCCGTTCGTCCCTGTTCTGTAGGCGCTCAGCGCCACCTGTGCCTATGTAGGTAGTCTCTCCTCTAGGCGTGACAGGACATTGCTGTCTGGGGGCAGCGGGGTCCAGTCATGGGAGAGGAGGTTCGTGGCTCTGTCTAGCAGGCAGTCCGGGGGCAGGTTAAGGTGCCGCAGGAGTGTGTGCGCCGCTGTTACCGAGGCAATGTAGGCTGCCGGTGCCTCCGAGATGGGGTCAATGATCCCCATGCCCCCCAGGCGAATCGGGAGGGTAGCCTGCCGCCACAGTAAGCTCTGCTCCAGCTCCGACGTGGGGATGCGGAGCTTCGCAGTCGTGAGCGCTGAACCCACCAGCGCCTCACTCCATTCCCTCCACTCTTCCGGGCTCAGTGTCGAAGCCGGCGTAGTTCACAGCATGTAAGAGATGCTGCGAGAGATGCTACGTGAGACGATCAGCGCGGCGTGTTCCGGGTTCAGCTGAGAGACTAGGAAGAGTGGCGAGGCGGCCTCCTCCAGCGCCGCTCGGAGTTGGGTGGTGCAGAAGTCGTCGCTGCTGATAGGGCTGCCGAGAACCCTGATGCCGCCCACGTTCGCGGCTAAATCCAGTGGAAGCTCTCCGTGTTCCCCACCATTCATGGTGCCCCACGCCGAGGACTTTGAGATGTTGCATCGCAGCCCGAACGCGGCTAGGTCTCTTGAAATTTTGGTGAAAGCTAGGCACGCATCTTTCCGAGGGCCGACCATAGTAATGTCGTCCGCATAGGCCACTACAGCAACCTCTGGCGATGATGCCGAAACACTCAGGAGAGTAGGCTGGATCGCCGCCGCGAATAGGAGAGGACCCAAAGGATCCCCATATCTGACGCCACTCGAGCTCAGGATGGAGTTGACGCCCAGGCGAGCGTCGACGAGCAGGGGTGAGGGTACGTTGTAGAGATTGCGGACTAGGGGGAGCAGCTGGCTTAGGCTCGACCACTGCAGTGCGCCTAGGAAGGCTTGACGCTCAACGCTATTGAAGGCGTTTTCGACATCGAGCTGGAGGGCGATGCGGGACTTGTCTTCTCGGAGAAGGGCGCGGACGCACTCCGCTCCTCCAGGGACCGCAACACCAAACTGAACCGGCAGGAAAAAATCCCTAATCTTAGGTCCTAGAGTATGGAGCGCCACCTTTGAGAAAACTAGAACGAGAATGAATGAACTATGAAATGAGTGAGTACAAGTACTAACCCTAATTGGGTTGTACCCCCTATGGGATACCCCACTATAGCCTACACAACAGCATAAGCTATAATGTTCTGACACACCCCCATAGGCAAAGTGGGGGAGAACAAGGGGTCACAAGACCAGTCAAGCAAAGCAAAGCAAGCTCAGGGTGGATCACAAAGTCACCACACAGTCCGAGCACAAGGTCCAGACCACAAGGCCAGTTCACATGCAAGAATACACACATATATATAAAGCTAGTAAAGCAAGAGCAGGTATATATATATATATATGTGAGAGTACAAGCAAGGTCAAGAGGAGAGCAAGTGAGGCAAGACGGGCACAAGACCCAACTGAGTGCAGAAGCGCTGATGATCACAAGGCGCAAGTGCCTTGGTGAAGACATCAGCAGTGTTGGCCTCAGAGGCCACGTACGCAAGCCGCAACTGTCCACGCTGCTGTAGCTCACGAGCAAGGAAGTAGCGGAGAGCAATGTGCTTTATTCTGTGCTCCAGTCGCTGCTCTCGACACAAGGCCAGCATGGCCTTGTTGTCTACGTACAGGACTGGAGGAGAACGAGGCGGCTCTCCAAGGTCAGTCAGCAGGTAGTTGAGCCAGCAAAGCTCCTGTGCAGCCATGGCCCCGGCGTAGATCTCAGCCTCACAACTGGAGCCGAGAACAGAAGACGGGCGAGTAGCCCGCCACAAAACAGAGCCGGAACCAAGACTGAAGGTGTAACCCTATGACGACCGCTGCGTAGCCTGGTCGTCAGCCCAAGAAGCGTCCGCGTGCCCAGTGAGGACCACTGGACTCCGCCCTCCAAGCACTAGCCCCATGCCCGACGTACTGCACAAGTAGCGCAACACCCTCTTCGCTGCAGCCATGTGCTCGGGTCGATGTCTCCCACGAGCAACATAGCGTGCGAGAATGCTAAGAGGGTATGCAAGGTCAGGTCGTGTGCAGGTCATCAGGTACATGAGGCAGCCAACAAGCTTTGGGTACGGGCCACTCGACTCTACGGACTCATCCGAAGGCAGAGCTGAGAGCGAGTGACGAGTAGACAGAGGAGTGGCCTGAGGTGAGGAGTACGTGAAGCTGAAGCGCTGAAGGACCTGCTGCACCATGTGTGACTGAGTCAGGGTAATGGTGCGGCGTACTCTGTCCCGGGTGATCTGCAAGCCAAGGTAGCTGCGCAGTTCACCCAGGTCTGTGCATGTGTGTCTCTTTTGCAGCTCGGACTTCACGTAGGCGAGTCCAGCAGTGTCAGCTGTGGCAAAGACTAAGTCGTCGACGTACACGAGGATGTAGAACGGCGGCAGAGAGGTGTCGGTGCGCAGAAACAGCGACGAGTCGGCAGTAGAAGGTGTAAACCCAAGAGCCGCAAGCGTAGTCCTTAGTGTGTCGTGCCACTCACGTGGCGCCTGGCGGAGATTGTAGACTGGACGCCGGAGACTCCACAGGGTACCAGGAAGGAAACACCCAGTGATGCCAGGTGGACGGCGTAGCTAGATCTCTTCGTGCAGACTGCCCCGCAAGAAAGGTGTGCTGAAGTCGAGAGAGTGCAGCTCGTAGTCACGGTGAGCAGCAACGTGCCGCAGTACCCGAAGAGTGGTCATCTTTGGGGTGGGGGAGAAGGTCTGAAAGTAGTCAACTCCCTGCCGCTGACTGAAGCCACGAGCCACGTAACGTGCCTTGAAGACAGGCCGAGAACCCGGCGGCCGCTTCACCCTGAAGATCCACATGCCACTGACGATGTTCGCCCCAAGGGGGGGGACAGCGTCAACGTAGGTGCCTGTTGACTTCCAAGCAGCCATCTGCATCCATAGCTGCCTGCCACTGAGAGGAGTAGGGACCCTCTATCGCCTCCGCGAAAGAGCGCGGAGTCGGGATATCAAGTGCATCCGGGTCCCCCTCAGGGGTAAGCAGTACGGACACGAGATGAGGTGAAGAAGCTGCCAGACACTGGAACTCCTCCTGCCTGTCCTCAAGGACGTCCGTGCCAAGAGCACACTCACCCCCGACGGACGGAGGACAGACAGACTCAGACTCAGCGACAAGACTAGCAGCGTAGTCTAGGCAACAGCGAGCAGCAAAGTCGACTAGCTCAGCAACCAGGGCAGACGAAGTAGTGGACTCGAAAGAAGGGTCAGTGACGACAGTAGCAAGGAGACGCGTGACAGTAGGACTGGCAGCACGAAGAGAGTCTGACTCAGGGTCGCTAAGAGCATGAAGAGAGGACTCAGGAGGAGAAGGCAAAGGGGCACGTAGAGGAGCAGTGGACGCACCGAGAGACATCCGGTGCGTGCCAGGGACAGGAGGAGGACGCTGACGCGAACCGCGACCACTAGCGCGAGCAGCACAAACAGGCAACGTAGGACGAGACGCAGGCTCACGACGCTTAGTAAGACCACCAGTAGGACCACCGTAGGGAGAAGGAGCAGGCAAAGGGGAAGCAGGATGCAGCTGTTGAGAAGATAACTACTACAACGGGAGCTTAGAGTACTGGCTAGGCACGTGTGCTCGTGTGATGTCTGCGTTCGTTGGTCCTTAGACGTTTTCTTAGTGCTCACACTGGTTGCTAGTTCACGGGGCAATTTGGCAAGAGTTTCACTAGAGAAAGTTGTCAATAATGGTCCAATAAAGTTGGCAATGCAAGACTACATCAGAGCTAGCATTCAGGTTGGTCGACTGCCAGCACAGCATGGTCGACCGCGTTCCAGCACGACTTGGTCGACCACGCTACAGCAGTGCAAAGTCGACAGCTTGCCAACGCTGCAGGTTGACGGTGTGCCAGCATTGCTCACGCAGGACAGCAGTGCACCCGCTTTGCAGGTGCGCGCAGATGATTGGCATGCAAAGTCTCGTCACCTGCACAGCGCACACACCACGTCAACCTCGGGCTAGCGACTGCCTCTGATCCGCCACGACGACCTCGGGATACCACCATGGAGGTCGGTCTCGCCAACTTCGCCTGGGTGACCGTCGCACTCCTTCGCAGAAACTCGTCACCCAGGTATCCTGGTCGACCGGGCAACTATGTCGACCAGCTGCTCCTGTATGTGCTCGTCGACCTCCCAAGTCGACAACCACACCAGGTCGACCTCACCAGGTCGACCACTCCTCCGGTCGACCAGATCCAGGTCGACGTCACTCCTGGTCGACCAGTGCAGTTGTCAGCTACCCAAGTCGGCGTCACCAGGTCGACGCCCCTTCTACGTCGGCGCCGACTTCCAGACTGACCTCTTGAAGTTGGCGACCTCCCAAGTCGGCGACCTTGCAAGTCGGCGCCGACTTGCAAAGTCGGTGACCTTGCAAGTCGGTGACCTTGCAAGTCGGTGACCTCCCAAGTCGGTGACCTTGCAAGTCGGTGACCTTGCAAGTCGGTGACCTTGCAAGTCGGTGACCTTGCAAGTCGGCGCCGACTTCCAGGTCGACGTGCCACATCGCCGACCACCAGTTGAAGTCGGCCACTGGCTTCCCAAGTCGGCGGTATTGCAGTGGCGCCGTGCAAGTCGACCAACCCCGTCGACCAGCTCGTCCAAGTCGGCGTCGCCCACTGCTGCAAGTCGGCTGTACCTTCCGTACACCCCACCACGAAGTCGGCTCCGCCCAAGCGTGGACGGGGCCAACACACAACTCCCGTTGACAGCTGTGACTGTGACGGGACAGGTAGTGGACCCTCTAAGGGAGGAGAAGGACCAGTAGAAGGCGGAAGACCAAGAACCTGCTGCAGGAGTGGAACAAAGTACGGTAGAGGCCGCGTGGCGACGCCAGAAGCCTCCAGCAGCACCAGGAGCACCGCCAGCGGTAGTCGCAGCGCCAACACCCTCAGCAGCACCAGGTCCAGTCAAACTCGAAGGTCCAGCAGCTCCAGTACTCCCAGTACGAGCACCTCCGGGACCCGCGACCGCAGCACCCTCAGTAGCCGAAGAACCTCCAGCGCCAGCAGCACGACGCCAGCGCCGGGAAAACCACTCGCGCAGCTCGTGTGGAGAGAATGGCTCACGGCGAGACGAAGCACCTGGAGAACCTCCAGGCGGAGCACCCCCAGGCTCAGCACCCCCCAGCGTAGAAACCCCAGGCTCAGCACCCCTAGGCTCAGCACCCCCAGGCGTAGCACCCCCAGGCTCAGTACCCCCAGGCTCAGCACCCCCAAACGAAGCACCCCCAGGCTCAGCGACCCCAGACGTAGCACCCCCAGGCGTAGCACCCCCAGGCTCAGCACCCCCAGGCTCCGCACCCCCAGGCTCCGCACCCCTAGCCTTAGCACCCTCAGCAGCACCGGAGTCAGGTTCGAATGCTTATACCTGGGACACACTTGAAGGGGCAGGTCCCTGAGGGGGGAGGGGGTCGACCTGAGGGGGACCTGGTACCAGGAAGAGTGGGGGTGGGGGGAGGGACGGAGTGCGGTAGGGGAAGAGGCGGTAGTAGGGGACCGACTCGTCAAACGTGACGTCCTGGGAGGACAGAACACGTCGAGAGGTGGGGTGGAAGAACTGCCACCCAGGCGCGTCAGGGGGGAACCCCAAGAAGACGCAAGGAGCAGCACGAAGGGATAGCTTGTCCGCAGACAAGTCGCGGACAAACGCCTGTGATCCCCAGACCCGGAACGCCGACGCATCGCCAACCTTCCCCGTCCACAGCAAGGCTGGGGAGGTCTCCGGCCTGGAGACCCTGGGGTGGAGGTTGATCTGATGCGCCGCGTACCTCACCGCAAATGGCCACAGAAAATGGGGGGCAGCCGCATGCATCATGGACGTACGAGCGACGTCAATGACCATGCCAATGCGGCGCTCAGCAATCCCATTTTTCTGCGGTGAGTCCGGAAGCGTGAAGGTCTGACGGATGCCTCGTGCACGACAGTAGGCTCGCAGAAGGCCAGAGGAGAACTCTCCGCCTCTGTCCGAGTGTAGACGCAGAACAGGAAAGTCCGAGCCAAAGCTCCGCCTCAGCTGGAGACGAGCTGCGCGGATCCAATCGATCAGCACCCCAGTGACATCACCCTTGCTGCGCAAGGGGAAGATTGTGGTGTAACGCGAGAAGTCGTCAACAACGAGCAGGAAGTAGCGCTCGTGACCCTGTCCACGGACGCGGGCTGGGCCCCACACGTCCATGTGAAGTGTCTGCAACGGGGCCTCCGTCGGAGGAAACTGGGAGGAGTGAGGGGCAGCACGCTGGCGCCCCTCGACACAGGGGACACAGGCAGGGCCAGGGCCCTGAGGAAGGGGAGGGAGGGACCGGGGGGGACCAGACACAAGAAGACGGGAGGCCATGCCTCTGAGCTGAAGCAGAGAGGGGTGGCCAAGGCGGTGCTGCCAGAGGAGAGTCTCGTGAGACAAGAGACGACACGAACAGGGGGCAGACTCAAGACCAGACCTGGACACGCAGCAAACACCTGACCCAACGCAGCCACCCTACCAGACTCAGCAACTCGAGGACACGCAGTGGTCAGAGTGTAGAAGCTTGACCCCGGCTGACGGGTGAATGTAGCCAGGTGTCGGCCTGTGCCAGCCTCTGTATAGTGGGTCACTCGCCGACGGGCAGGAGTGAACTGGTGGACACCTGCATCCTGTAGGTCAGCACCACTCACCAGGTTCGTCGAGAACGAGGGGAGTTAGAGACCAGACAGGGTGCAAGAAGGAGCCGCCGGACACGGTAGGACTGTGGAGAAGCGAGACAGGACAGGACCCCCAGAGGGGTCAGCCAAGGACACCGCAACCGGCCGACTAAGCGGCGTGAGTGTGGTGCGGTCCCGAAAGAAGGAGCGAGTCGCCCCAGAGTCAAGGGTGAAGGTGAGGGAGGCCGAAGCCGACGGAGTACCTGAGAGCGCAGACTCACCAGTACCTGAGGACGCAGACACACCAGCACCTAGAGCAGCAGCGTCGCAAGCACCTAGGGCAGCAGCCGCACCAGTACCTGGAGCAGCAGTCTCGATGCTCGGATCGGGCGGGAAACACCCGTAACAGTCACCCTCATCACTATGAGACACAGCATACATGGCAGATAGAATAGCATCAAAGTCAAGATCAAAGATGGCAACACCCGCCCTAGACAGCTCGTCCCAACGAGGGATCTCTGAGGCCTCCGGGAACTGGTGACGCCACGCGTCCGTCAGGCGGCCAAAGCAGCGCTGGGTGGGGTGCGCACCCCCACACTGCTCACCCGCACGGTCACTGGTGCGCAGGACGTAGGTGCATGGACCAGAACCCCCACCCCGCTGGCGTGCAGTGTACCACTCACGGAGTTGCTGAGGGGACAGGTTCGCACGACCGCGCTGCTGCTGCTGGCGCGAGCCACCACCGGAGCCACTCCTCTGCAAAGACCCGCGACCAGCTCCACCGCCACCCCCACCGCCTCCACCGCCTCCGCTCCCTCCACCGCCGCCGCCACCTCCGCCGCCGCCACCACCACTGCCTCCTCCGCCACCTCCGCTCCCACCGCCACCGCTGCCGGCTTCTCCGCCTCCAGTGCCGCCACCGACCCCCCCACCCCCACCTCCACTCCCACCGCCACCCCCACTCCCCCAACCGCCTCCACCTTCACCTCCACCGCCCACTCCTCCAGCTCCCTTGCCCCCCTTGCCCTTGCCAGAGCGGCGTCTCCCGCTAGGGGCAGACGCCGCACCGACCAACTCCAGACCAAGGAGGTCGGCCGCAGCAGCAGAGGCGACAGAGGGCAGCAGGGGGGAGGGAGAACACCCCTCAATGATGGGGGTGCGCGGGTCACCTCGAGAGGCTCCTACAGCAACTATGCTCTTCTCCATCGCGAGGAGGGCCTTCTCGAGGAGGTCTACAGTGAGTGTGGTGGGATAGACTGAGAGAAAGTGGTCCCTGACTACTCGAAGGGAGTCAAAGAGGCGAGTGACTAGGAAGTACAGAGTGATGTAGATGGGGGGGGGGGGGGGGGGGTCGTGGCGCAGAAGTTAGCAGGAAGTGCAGCGCGGTAGCGAGTGTCACTAGTGCGGATGTGCGTAATGAGATCAGCGACGGTGGGAAAGGCAGCAAGGTCAGGGAAGAGGTACGGTAGCATGAGACGGCTTAGTGCCGCAGTGGAAGGGGAGGAGTAGCGCGCGACTACCGCGTCGTACAAGGTCAGAGCTAAAGTGCGCTCGGTAGTGCTGCTGTAGGGCGACGCGGAAGAAGTAGGAGGCGGCGGGTCCGCTGAAGAGGGCGGCGGGGCCGCAGTAGTCGGACGGTGGGGCCGCGAGAGAGAGCGGCGGGGCCGCAAAGTAGGGCGGCGGGGCCGTCAAGAAAGGCGGTGGGGCCGCGACTTAGTAGGGCGGCGGGGCCGCGAGAAGTAGGGCGGCGGGGTCGCGACGTAGGGCGGTAGGGCCGCGTGAGTAGGGCGGCGGGGCCGCGACTTAGGGCGGCGGGGCCGCAACTTAGGGCGGCGGGGCCGCGTGAGTAGGGCGGCGGGGCCGCGACGTAGGGCGGCGGGGCCGTCGAGAAGTAGGGCGGCGGGGGCCGTCGCGAAGGGCGGCAGGGCCGTGACGTAGGGCGGCAGGGCCGTCGAGAAGGGTGGCGGGGCCGCGACGTAGGGCGGCGGGGCCGCAGGAGTAGGGCGGCGGGGCCGCGACGTAGGGCGGCGGGGCCGCGACGTAGGGCGGCGGGGCCGCAACGTAGGGCGGCGGGGCCGCGTGAGTAGGGTGGCGGGGTCGCGATGTAGGGCGGCGGGGCCGAGAACGCGGTCCGTGGGGCCGCACGAACGGGCGGCGGGGCCGCTAAGGGAGGGAGGGCCGCTAGGACGGCTCGACGAGGTGACAGCCCGAGGCGCGACTCGGGGGAGCGCGCTTCGGGCAGGAAAAAATATGTCTCGATATGGTGGGCCCTAGGCACAGTTCCCACGAGGGAACCTGCTCGATACCATGAGAAAAGTAGAACGAGAATGAATGAACTATGAAATGAGTGAGTACAAGTACTAACCCTAATTGGGTTGTACCCCCTATGGAATACCCCACTATAGCCTACACAACAGCATAAGCTATAATGTTCTGACAGCCTTTGCTACTACGCGGAGCAGCGTTTCGCCTATCGCTATAGGTCGCACGCCACCATTCGGTTTCTCTAGAGCGATCAGACGAGAAGGCAAGAGGAGTGTTCGAACATGGGAGGCTTGATAGGTGCTGAGCAGACGATTGACGACCTTGGCGAAAAGCAGCAGCAGTTCTTCATTGGCCAGGGTTGGGTCTCTGAGGTGCTCGAAACAAGTGCTGGACGGTCCAGCCCCCACCCCGTTCGGGCATTTCGCTAGGATTTCACGAAGCGAATCCAGCGGGACCGTGAGTTCGGAGTCTGTGATTCCGGTAACCCAGGCCGGTATTGGGCTCCCCGCTGTAGGGTGTTTCGATTGCAGAGCTTCGAGTGTAGCCAGTGTTGCCTCTGCCATAGGGCTTGTTCGCAGCGCCGCCACCGCCTTCGCAATGTTTCCTTTTTTCACTAAACCTTCCGCCCATGCACAAATCCCCTCCACATCTGCCTGGTGTCGTACCGGGTTGCCTGTGTCGGGGATAACCCCTGCCTCCTCGAAAAGCTCGGCCCAGTCGCCTCGTTGAAACTTGTGCAGCCGTGTTTCAATCCCTGCCCAGCGACTCCCCAGAACAGGTTCGGGTGCTGGCCTAAGAGTGAGCCTCGGCAGGAACAGCAGCGCTTTCCAGCCACCCAGGCAGCTCGGGTGTGTATCGAGGCGGATAAGCGTCGCCAGCATGCACAGACAGTATCTGTCTAGGATTTGTGGTGGCAGCCGGCGGACGAGGAATGGCTGGTCCCCCCTCTGAAGCACGTCCACATTCCACTCCCCTGCCAGGTTCCAGATGGCATCGTCGCGTGCCAGCTCAGCTGGAGAGGGCACGTCGGTCTCCTCCGTGGCAGTAGCTACAGGTTCCCCTGTGTTACTTGGGATGCCCGCCGCCACCTCCCTTGCCCGGGTTTCTGGGTTGTTTCTCCTGGGTGTGGTCTCATCGTCCACAGAGATCTCCTCTGAGGTTTCTTCCTCCCCGGCAGGGTCGGCTCCCTGGTTGTCAGTAGCCTCCTGTTCCCCCTCCGCCTGCAGGAGCACTCTCTCTGGCCTATCGTGGCGCTCTTGCCAGGGGCCGGTTCTCACTGGTATCTCCGCCCTAGGCGCTTGAATGCGCCCTCCCCTTCCGCCTCTCGTCCCCCCGCGTAAAACCCCGCGTTGTCCCCTTCCTGCTGCTCCCGCCGTTTCCACCACGCCGTTGCCACGGCCCGCCGGCACCCACGTGATCGCCCCAAGTCTCGCTGAGCGTTTGGTGCCTACTGCTGCCACCGTATTGTCCCCACCTGCTCCTGTTGGTGCCACCACTGCAGCTTGTGCCACTCCTTCACCTCCCCCCAAGTTCGGCGCCCTTGTCGTTGGCGCATGCGAAGCCGTTTGCGTGGCGGCGGACAGTGCGGGCGCGCCCTGAGATGCCCCCCAATGCTCTGACTCTCGTGGCGGCTGCCCTTGCAGAAGCCAGCCCAGGAGGGGTCCCGGGGCGCCGGGTCCCAGGCCTGCTCCGGGCCGTCTCGGCGCTGGCTGTACCTGCAGCTTCCTCTTCGGCTTCGCTTTTGAGACGCCGGAAGGAGCGCCGTTCACGGGCCCCTGACTATCGCCCGCCGCCTGGCCGTGCCCCTGCATGTCTGCGCCCTCGTCAGCAACAGAAGTTCCGGCGAACTCAGAGGCAGCCGTACGCTCCTCGCCGTTCGGCTGGCCATCCCGTCTCTCCACGGCAGTCACGACCGCAGCAATCACGGCCGGCCCCATCGGCTCCGGGGACGCAGCCAGCTCCCCCTCCCCTGCCCGCCCCTCCTCCGCCGGCGGCTCCCGCTCTTCGGGAGACAGTGGCCCAGTATGAGGGGTGGCAGAATGTGAAACGGAGCCGTCGTCAGAGGCAGCGGCAGGCACGCCAGCAGCAGCAGCTGCGCCAGTTGTCCCACCAATCGCAGCCTCAGGCCCCGTATTCACAACCGCCTCGGGCACCGCCACAGCCACAGCACCAGCCGTCGCGGCCTCCACCGTCTCCGCCGCAACCTCAGCGCCGGTTCCAGCCTCCACTGTAGCAGCAGCCTCTTCCTCCGTCCGCTCCGGTCCCATCGTCTCCTCCCACTCGCTCCTCCTCCCCTTCTCAGGCCGGGCTGAGCGCAGGCTCGTACCCTCGGCTCTTCGTTGGCGGGCAGGAGGTGCCAATCCCATGGGGACTGCTGACCTCTCCAGCGCCGCCGGCTCCACAGGCTGTGCTTCCTGGGGCGGGGTGGAGTCCTGCTGACGGGAGCCTCCCTGATGGCGTCGCTGAGCGCGCAATGAACGTGGGGACTTGTCTGACTCTCCTGTCATACGTGCTTGATCAGCTTCATTTGTGCCTGTCCCGATAGGGTCTTTAGATCGAGGGCTTGTCGCCAACCGAACGGGCGGCGGCTGAGTTAGCAGCGGGGGAGCTGCAGCATTTCCTCCCCTTGATTGGCTACGTGCCCGGCTCCCCTGATGCTGCGCTCGAGCCCGGCCCCCGGCCTTTGCTGCAACTTGCCGAGTCTGTCCGGGGGGCCCCACTCGGCCTCGTGTCAGTAGCCGCATCCGTCCTGCGCTGGATGGACGGGAGACTCTGCTGGATCCTGTCTGAGTAGCTGCTGTCTTTCCCTCGGCGCATAGGGGGGTATGCTGCCATAAGAACTTAACTCAATCACAAGAGTTCTCACAATTCTCAAGATTGCTACACAAGAAAGTTAGAGTAGCACTAAACCAGGTAGGAGGGAAGAGGAGGACGAGAGGGAAGGTCCCCAAGGAGTCCCCAACCAAGGAAACTCCATGCCACACAATTCCCTTCCTCATAGGCAACCCAACTTTGACCTTTGTCTCTATCCCAACCTCCATAATCCACCTCACTCCAACTTGGCCACACTTGCCAACCTCCCAACCACATTGCAGCATCTACAGTGATGGGTTCGAATTTCCCAACCCCCAAAAGTCTGTACCCCATATGGAGTCAACCCCACAACTTCCCACAGTTGCCACAATCAAATATGAAAAGCATACGAACTTCGAAAGTTCATAACTTTCTTGTTCGTGCTCCGATTGAAGCAATCCTTGGCTTGTTGGAAAGATCTTGAGCAGTGGAGTCACTTCAGATATCTGCTCAAGCCAAATAGCATTCACACACACTCCAAAAACCCAAACCACAGAAAACACAAATTCTTGCGCACGCTCATTTCACGCATGCAACGCACGAACACATGATGGGAGGCAGACAGACGTGAATGCAAATGATAGCATCACATAACAAACTCCCCCTCTGGCTGCCAACCATCATCCCACATGCCATAGCTCAAGCATGCACCCTCAATGCACACTCATCCCAGCAAGCTTCATGCCCTTCCAATGCTCAGATTCAGCCAGGCGCTTGGTGAGAATGTCAGCCACCTGCTGATGGGTCTTCACAATCTCCAGCCGCACCTCCTTGTCCAGGAGCCTCCTCACCCAATGCCACTTAGGCCTGATGTGTTTGGTCAGCCCATGAAGACAAGCGTTCTTGGCTAACTTCACTGCAGATTCATTGTCACGGAATATCACACTAGGCTCCCTCTGGCACACTCCGATCTCCTCCAACAAACGCCTCTGCCACACCACCTCATTTGCCCCATGATGCAGGGCCATGTACTTTGTCTCACACGAGGACTGCCCCACCTCATTCTGCTTCTTGCTGCGCCAGCTCACTGCACCACCTTCAAACAGGCACACATAACCTCCAATGCTGGTGCCATCCGCCTTCACAGAGTTGAAACTGGCGTCGGTGTAGCAAGTTAGGAGCATCTCCCCCTTGGCCAAATCAGCTGCACCCCTCTGCAGCCTTTGTCGCACAGCACTGTACTCCAGACCCACAGACGCTGTAGCGCTCACATAGCGGACCAACCTCTTGGCCGCTTCCAGCTGCTCATGACTGGGGCGTGAAACCACATTCGCAAGCCTAGATGTAGCAAAGGCAATGTCAGGCCGCGTGTGGTTAGCCGCATAGTTGAGTGCCCCCACCATGGAATGAAACAGCTTCCTGTTCACCTCATCAGCACAGGGCTCCACAGTGAACCTCGAAGACAGTGGGGTGGCTGGCTTTCCTCCATCTTGCAGCCCATACTTCTCAGCCAGCCCCTCACAATACTTTCTCTGGTGCAACCTCAACACTCCCTTGTCAAGGTCCCTCTCCACATGCATCCCAAGGTAGTACTTCACATCTCCCATCTTGGAGCACTTAAACTGCATCTCCAGCATCTCCTCCACACGCTCAATCATTGCACACGACTCAGAGAAGAGGAGGATGTCGTCCACATACACCAGGAGCATGAGAAACTGCTCCTTCTCTTGCAGCAGGAACAAGATGTGATCACACTCACTCTTCTTGAAACCCCCAGCCAGCAGTGTCTCCTCCAGCTTGTGGTACCATGCACGAGGAGCCTACTTCAAGCCATAGATGGCTTTCTTCAGCCTGCACACCCTGCCGCTCCCATCATCAAACCCCTCAGGCTGTAACATGTACAGCTCCTCCAGAATTATCCCATTGAGGAAGGCGGTGGTAATGTCCATCTGCTTCACCCGCCATCCACGGTTTGCAGCCATTGCTAGTGACACTTTCAGTGTTATGCCTTTCCCCACAGGAGAAAAAATCTCGTCAAAATCCTTCCCCTTTGTCTGCTGAAACCCCTTAGCCACAAGCCTTGACTTGTAGCGGGTCAGCTCCCCATCGGGTCCGTACTTATGCCTAAAGATCAGCTTGGAAGAAATGGCCTTCTTCCCTGGAGGCAGCTCACACAGCTCCCACGTCTCGTTCTCCAGCAGAGAGTCATACTCCTCCTTCACACTCTGCTTCCACTTCTCAGCATCGGGCCCGCTCAATGCCTCAGCTAGTGTCTTGGGCTCAGGGACGGCTGCCCAGTAGCAGTGTGCCATCTCATCCTCACCACACTGCTCAGCCACACTCCCAACCCGTACCACACTTGGCTTGCCAAAGCTTGGATAGCTCAGCCGGTTAGGAGGGCGCACTTCCCTCCTTGGACGCTCAGCCGGACGTGCGGCACCTTGTGGAGCACCTTACTGCTGCTGCTGCGGCTGCTGTTGCTGCTGCTGCTGCTGCTCCTCGACCTCAGGTTCTCCCCCATCCTCAGTCACCCCAGAGATCTCATTCTCAGAGACAGAAACCTCCACTTGCCTTGAAGGCCGCTGCACCTCATCGGCCTCGACAATTAGCGGTGTCGTAGGAAGCTTCTGCTGCTGCTGCTTCCACTCCTTGTAGTACAAGGACTCAAGGAACTTCACATCCCTTGACACAGTCAGCTGCTGGCTGGTCAAGTCCCAAATCAGCCAGCCCTTGTGATCCTTAGCAAGCCCCAAGTGCACACCCCATCTCCCAGAAGCTTCCAGCTTTCCCCTCTTCTCCATCGGTACATGAAACACCACCATGCACCCGTAGGCTCTCAGCATGTTCACCGCTGGTGCACTCACATACCACTTGGTATAGGGGACCCACTGCTTGTCCCCCACAGTCGCCAGCACCCTGTTCTTCACAAGGGCGACCTGCCGCAGTGCAGTCACCCAAAACGGATCCGGCAGCCCTGCACGCCCAAGAAGAGTACGAGCACCTTCCTGCAGGGTCCGGTTGAACCGCTCAGCCACGCCGTTCTGCTGAGGGTTGTAGGGCACTGTGAGCTGATGCTGAATTCCCTTCTTCTTCAGCACCGCCTCAAAAACAGCACCAATGAACTCTCCCCCATTGTCGGTGCGGATCACCTTCACCTTGTGTCCGCTCAACCTTTGAGCTCTCGGCATCCAATCCTTAAGAAGAGCCGCTGCCACCTCCCCCTTAGTCTTCAGAGGGTAGACCCACACCGCACGCGTGTGGTCGTCCACAATGGTCAAGAAGTAGCGGCTGCCCGAGAGAGAAAGGGCCCTCGTGGGGCCCACCACATCCATGTGCACAAGCGAGAGCGGTGCCTTGGCTGGTCCCGTGCTGCTGCTGAAGGGAAACTTCGTGAATTTGGTCTCAAGGCAGGTAGGGCAGCTCCCAATCTCCTTTGCTCCCCCCTTCACCTCCAATCCCTCCAAGGGATGATGGGCAGCTGCCGCAGGTCCTTGATGCAGCTACTCTTCTTCTCCAAATCCCACAGCAGCAACTTCCCAAGCTTTGCACGGCAGCTGGTTGGGCCGAAGGTAACTTCAGCCTTGCTCTTCTGCAGCCGGCGCACAGAAAGAAGGTTAGCGGTCAAACCTTCAACCAACAGCACATTCCCAAGCCCCACAAGCTCCCCATTGGCTCCCATCACCTTGGCATTCACCACACCAATCACAGGGAGCAAAGCACCTGAAGCGGCAGCCACAAACTTGATCTTTCCAGGGGGCTTCACCTCATCAAGCAAATCTGCCCGCGGGGTCATGTGACTTGTGCAACCTGAATCGATCACCTAGTGAGTGAGGGGGTGCATCACAACCTTCCCAACAAAACCCACATCACCCTCACTCCCTTTCACATCCTCAACCATGAGGAACATCCCAGGGTCAGCTTTACCTTGTGCACCATCACCTTGTGCACCTGAACCTTGCACAGCGCCACCTCGTGCACGTTCACCGCTTGGCAGCTTCATGCCTAGGGGCGCCCATCCCTCAGGCCGGCTGAAACATTTGAACCACGGGTGTCCAGCCTTCTTGCAGTACCAGCACGCACCCTCCATTCGGGTGCTCCCCCTGCCATTAGAGCTCCCATGCCCCTCATTGTAGTCACCTCGACCTCTCCCTCTGCCAAAACCTCTCCCACGGCCTCGGCCTCTCCCACCCCCTCTTCCCCTGCTGCCTCCTACAGCTCCATACCCCTCAGCAGTTTTGTTGGCAGCACCACCTCCCGTGTGGCGCCTGCGGAAGTCCTCCTGCAGGATCTGCTGCCGTAGCCACTCAGGCGCCCACTTGTCCTGCTGAACGTTGAGGGTGGGGATGAGGTTGTCCCATGAGTTGTCGAGCACCGAGATGATTTTGGTGCACTGCTGCATCTGCGACACCTCGCAGCCCGCTGCTGCCATCCTTGCATAGGTGTCTTTGATCTTGTCAAGGACCGGCTTCACATCATCTCCCGATCGCATGGAGATGGCTGCCAACTCCTTCTCGAGCACAATCACCATGGGCAGCGTGTTGGGCTGAATCACGTCGCGTAGCAGCTTCCACGCCTTCGGTCCTGAGTCATCGAGCTCCACCAAATCCTTGATGTGCTGGAACATGTCGTTGTTGACCGATTGGAGGATGAGGTCGTACAGCACCGCGCTCTTCTCAATCCACCGATCGCGGGCATCTCCTTCCTCCGGTATCTTCTCCTCTCCCATTGCAATTTTCAGCAGCTTGTAGCGCTTGAAGGCGCTCCGCATCCGCCCACTCCATTCCTCGTAGTTGGAGCCATCCAACGCCTCAATCTTGGATGGTGGCGGTTCACTTCTCTTCTCAGCTGCTTCTCCACTCCCTTGACTCATCTCCTCAGCTCCCAATCATAGGTTCCAGCTCCCCCTTTTGCTGTCCACACCAAAGTCCCACAAAATTTTCACAAGTGTCGGCGCCAACGAAATTTCGGCAGAGTTTCCCCTTTACGGAAGTCACATGCAACCTCTAGAACTCCACTTAAGCACGCCCACAGGCCATGGTGGGTCTAGGAGGGTCTTCACATTTCAGTAGAATCTCCACAAAGTCCTTAATCTGCTCTGATACCACTTGTTAGAGACTAAGGACGGAGTCTATGAAGATTAGGAGCCGAAATTATCACAAAATCGTTGGCTTAGAATTCTGGACAGAATCGTCGAGTTCACAAAAAACGCCGTCGACAAAAAGTTTACAGTCAAAACTTCACCAAACTCAGATATGATGTAGCTCTACTCCGTGGCTACAATTCTCAAGTTGAATCGTACAATAAGGTGGAGTATTTATCGACTTATGAATTTCGGCGCACAGGGGGGTATGCTGCCATAAGAACTTAACTCAATCACAAGAGTTCTCACAATTCTCAAGATTGCTACACAAGAAAGTTAGAGTAGCACTAAACCAGGTAGGAGGGAAGAGGAGGACGAGAGGGAAGGTCCCCAAGGAGTCCCCAACCAAGGAAACTCCATGCCACACAATTCCCTTCCTCATAGGCAACCCAACTTTGACCTTTGTCTCTATCCCAACCTCCATAATCCACCTCACTCCAACTTGGCCACACTTGCCAACCTGGTTTGGCTTCTCCCAACCACATTGCAGCATCTACAGTGATGGATTCGAATTTCCCAACCCCCAAAAGTCTGTACCCCATATGGAGTCAACCCCACAACTTCCCACAGTTGCCACAATCAAATATGAAAAGCATACGAACTTCGAAAGTTCGTAACTTTCTTGTTCGTGCTCCGATTGAAGTGATCCTTGGCTTGTTGGAAAGCTCTTGAGCAGTGGAGTCACTTCAGATATCTGCTCAAGCCAAATAGCATTCACACAGACTCAGAAAATCCAAACCACAGAAAACACAAATTCTTGCGCACGCTCATTTCACGCATGCAACGCACGAACACATGATGGGAGGCAGACAGACGTGAATGCAAATGATAGCATCACATAATAGTGGGAACGTCACCGTCTCTGGCAGGGTGGCGTAGTGCTGGATCTTTTTGTCCGCTTGCTCCCGTGCCGCCCAGCCCCTGCCTTTCCGCGCCTCCGGATCCCTTGTGCTAATAGGGTCGGTAATGGTGACGTCGCAGACATAAACGGCCCCGCTACTCCTGTCCGTCATTGTAAAGTCTGCCGTCTGTTCCTTAATGGGGCAGTGCGCCGACGACTCGCTGTGGACAATGAACCCTGCGTCCTGAGCCATGCTAATGCAGGCATCGCGCAGCTCGTTATGGGTGTTGATGCGATGCTTGCCCGTGCCGCAGCGGAGTAGGTGGTTGGGGAGGCGGGGGTCCGTGATGGCGATGTGGTCAGCGCAGTCACACTTCTTGGGGGTGGAGAAGGGCAGGGCCAGCCAAAAACGCACGGCATTAGAGAAGTGAGTTGGCCCTATCCTCCTGTTGGCCGCAATGGGGATAGCGGTCAGCCAATCTCCGGTCCCGTACCCAGTCATTGAGTACATCCGCTGCGTGTGTCCGCACAGTGGGTTCAGCGCCATCCATCGTGTCTCCCTGACTTGTTCGGCATATCTGCTCCCATGTACCCTTAATGCCAGTGCGTGCTGGAGCCTGATGTCTGATCGCTCCAGCCGCTCTTTCTCCAGGATTTCCCGTGCATCTTCCGGTAAAGCCGCTTCGCACTCCGATAGCCATGCGTGTAGAGGCAGCAGTATGTGGTCCCGAGCCCGCGTCAACGCGCCGTCAGGAGCGCCGCCTAGTGACGCCAGGAAGAGCGCGACCTGTGTGAAGCTCGCCGCGTACCCGTATACTCCCTCGACTAGGGGGTCAGAAATTCCTACCCCTCCCAAGGACGGCGGCAGTGAGGCCTGCGCCCAGACACGTGCTTGTTCAGTGCGGCAGGTGGGGACGCGGATGCCGCAAGCAGTGAGTAGTGCTGCAAGCAAATCAGTGCCCCACTGACTCCAGGTGTCGCGAGGCAGAAGATGAAGCGGTGTAGTTCTAATGAGGTATGCCACCCGCCTCGAGATACAGCGGGTGAGTAGCAACGATGCTACCTAGGGGTCGGCTTTCTCAAGGAGTGGCAGAGGTTTCGCCATTTCCCGTAGCTGACCCGATAGGAACTGTGACGCCCTGCTGTCCGGGCCCACGAAGCTTCCCAGCAGGCGTACGCCGTCCTGCGAGAATGGAACTCCATGTGGCAGCTGATCCTTCACCGCTGCTTCCCTGCTCCAGGCCGCACATTTCTGTGCGTTGTGTATTAGCCCCAGGTGCGCCAGCCTCTCGGTGAAGTAGTGGAATGCGGCTATCGCGTCCGCCGCCTCCCCCAGGAATGTGACATCGTCGGCGTAAGCCAGACAAAGCACATAGGGGTGCGCCTCAGCAGTGTCGCGAAGTGCTGAATGTATTCCCGCCGCAAATAGTAACGGGCCAAGTGGGGCCCCTCGACGCACGCCCCGTTCGCTGATCAGCGGGTCACTTTCGAAATTTGCGTCGAGGTGTAACTTGGACGGGTTACCATAGGTCAGTTTCACCAGCGGCACTAGAGGCGAAAGCCCGGGCTCATGTAGTGCTGTAGCGATGGCTTGTCGGGATATGTGTCAGAACATATATATAGCTTATACTATTGTGTAGGCTGTAGTGGGGTATCCCATAGGGGGTACAACCCAGCTAGGGTTTCCTATTTATACTCACTTCATTCATAGTTCAATCCATTCTCGTTCTATTCTCCACATGGTATCGAGCAGGTTCCCCCGTGGGAACTGTGCGTAGGGCCCACCACTCTTAAATTTTTTCTGCCCGGAGCGCGCTCCGGGCCCTCTCTTTCGTTCTTTCGGCCTGCCCTGCGGCCCCCCCTAGACGCCCGCGCGCCGCCCTTAGCCGCCCGCGCGCGCCCGTTCAGGCCCCTAGCCGCCCGTGCGCCGCCCGTCCCGGCCCTTAGCCGCCCGCGCGCCGCCCTTCCCGGCCTCTAGCCGCTCGCGCGCCGCCCGTTCAGGCCCCTAGCCGCCAGCGCGCCGCCCGTTCAGGCCCCTAGCCGCCCGCGCGCCGCCCTTCCCGGCCTCTAGCCGCCCGCGCGCCGTCCGTCCCGGCCCCTAGCCGCTCGCGCGCCGCCCGTTCAGGCCCCTAGCCGCCAGCACGCCGCCCGTTCAGGCCCCTAGCCGCCCGCGCGCCGCCCGTTCAGGCCCCTAGCCGCCCGCACGCCGCCCGTCCCGGCCCCTAGCCGCTCACGCGCCGCCCGTTCAGGCCCCTAGCCGCCCGCGTGCCGCCCGTCCCGGCCCCTAGCCGCCAACGCGCCGCCCGTCAAGGCCTCTAGCCACCCGCGCGCGCCCGTCCCGGCCCCTAGCCGCCCGCGAGCGCCCGTCCCGGCCCCTCACCGCCCGCGAGCCGCCCGACCCGGCCCCAAGCCGCCCTGTGCCGCCCGCCCCGGCCGCGCTCTCCCGTCTCGGCCCCTAGGCGCCAGGACACCGCCCGTCCTGGCCCCTCACCAGTCCCGGCCCCGCTCCCAGCCGCCCGCCAGCCGCCCGTCCCTACTGCGCGCCGCCGTCCCGGCCCCCACGCCGCCCGTTCGCCGCCGTGCAGCCTGAGCCGCCCAAGCCGTCTGCCCAGCTGCGGAGCCGAGCCGCCTGTGCCGCTGACAGCCCGAGCCGCCCGAGCCACCCAAGCCGCCCGAGCCGCCCGCGCCGCCCGAGCCCCCCGAGCCGCCCGAGCCGCCTGCACCACCTGCGGAGCCGAGCCGCTGGTCCTGCGAAGCTGCTGTTGCTGCTGAGCCGGTTGAGTTGCTGTGCTGCTGTGCTGCTGTGCTACTGCGCTGCCCGACCCGCCCTGTCTGGTGAGACCGTCTACTGCTGTCATGGCTACCCCTAGTGTCCTAGCGTTTGACGCTGAGGGTCGCGCCATTGACTTTGACGTCTGGGTCGACGACTTGCAGCTGTTCTTACAGTGCGATAGAGCAGACGGCCTTTCTCTCTTTGACCTCACTTCTGGCGCCTATCCTGCCCCTGCTGCTGATGCTGATCCCACTGTGCGCTCTCAGTGGGCCACCCGCGATGCTGCTGCACGTCTTGCTGTGCGTCGCCACCTCCCTACCTCTGAGCGCGCGCACTTTAGTCAGTACAAGAGTGCTCAGACCTTGTACGACGCTGTAGTTGCGCGCTACTCTTCCCCTGCCACTGCTGCACTGAGCCGTCTCATGCTTCCCTACCTCTTTCCTGACCTCTCTGCCTTTCCCACTGTCGCTGACCTCATTACGCACCTCCGCACTACTGACACTCGCTACCGCGCCGCCCTTCCTGCTGAGTTCTGCGCCAAGAACCCCCCCCCCCCCCCCATGTACATCACTCTCTACTACGTAGTCGCTCGCCTCCCTGACTCTCTTCGCGTAGTCAGGGACCACTTTCTCTCAGTTTGTCCCACCACCCTCATTGTCGACCTCCTCGAGAAGGCCCTCCTAGCGGCGGAGAAGAGCATCGTCGCTGTAGGAGCTTCTCGTGGTGACCCTCGCACCCCTATTTTTGAGGGGTGCTCTCCTTCCCCCCTGCTGCCCTCTGTTGCCTCTGCTGCTGCTGCCGACCTGCTTGGTCTTGAGTCGGTCGGCGCGGCGTCTGCCCCTAGCGGGAGACGCCGCTCTGGCAAGGGCAAGGGGGGCAAGGGTGCGGGTGGAGCTGGAGGGGGCGGTGGAGGTGGCGGTGGAGGCGGCGGAGGGAGTGGGGGTGGCGGCGGGAGTGGTGGAGGGGGTGGTGGTGGTGGTGGCAGCGGCGGCGGAGGTGGCGGTGGTGGAGGCAGCGGTGGTGGTGGTGGCGGCAGTGGAGGTGGAGGCGGCGGAGGAGGCGCAGGAGGAGGCGGTGGTGGCGGAGGGGGTGGAGCTGGTCGGGGTGGTACCTCGCAGTAGAGCGGTGCTGGTAGTGGTCAGCGCCAGCAGCAGCAGCAGCAGCAGCAGCAGCGTTCGCGGGACATCCCTCCACCCCAGCAGCTCCGTGAGTGGTACGCTCGGCGTCAGAGTGGTGGGGGTGCTGATCCGTGTGCCTACGTCCTTCGTTCCGGCGACCGCGCGGGTGAGCAGTGTGGGGGTGCCCACCCCACCCAGCGCTGCTTTGGCCGCCTGACGGACGCTTGGCGTCAGCAGTTCCCCGAGGCTAGTGAGATTCCCCGCTGGGATGAGCTTCTTAGGGCTGGTGTAGCGATCTTTGATCTTGACTTTGATGCTATCCTTGCTGCTATGTATGCTGTGACTAATAGTGAGGAGGGTGACTGTTACCGGTGTTTCCCGCCCGACCCGGGCATTGGTACTGCGGCGCTAGGTGCTTGTGAGGCTGTTGCTCTAAGTGCCAGTGCGTCTGCGCTCTCAGGTACTGGTGAGACTGCGCTCTCAGGTACTGCGTCGCCTTCGTCCTCCCTCACTTTCACACTTGACTCCGGGGCTTCTCGCTCCTTCTTTCAAGACCGCACCACCCTCACGCCGCTTGGCCGGCCGGTTGCGGTCACCCTGGCTGACCCCTCTGGGGGTCCTGTCCTCTCTCACTTTTCCACTGTCCTCTCGTGTCCGGCTGCCCCCTCGGGCACCCTGTCTGGTCTGTACCTTCCCTCGTTCTCGACGAACTTGGTGAGTGGTGCGGGCCTACAGGATGCGGGGGTTCACCAGTTCACTCCTGCGAGTCAGCGGGTGACCCACTGAACGGACGCACGCACAGGGCGGCACCTGGCCACGTTCTTGCGTCGGCCGGGGTCGAGCCTCTACACCCTGACCACTGAGTCTCCTCCAGTCCCTGCGTCTCGTCAGGTAGCTGCGTCAGGTCAGGTGTTTGCTGCTGCGTCCCGGTCTGGCCCTGAGTCTGCCCCCTGTTCGTGTCGCCTCCTGTCTCACGAGACTCTCCTGTGGCACCACCGTCTTGGCCACCCCTCCCTGTCCCGTCTTCGGGGCATGGCTTCCCGTGTCCTTGTCTCAGGTCTTCCCCGGTCTCTCCCTCCCCTCCCTTCGGGACCAGGACCTTCCTGTGTCCCCTGTGTCAAGGGGCGCCTCCGGGCTGCTCCTCACTCCTCCCAGTTTCCCCCGACGGAGGCTCCTCTGCAGACACTTCACATGGATGTGTGGGGCCCAGCCCCCGTCCGTGGGCAGGGTCTCGAGCGCTACTTCCTGTTGGTGGTTGACGACTACTCGCGTTACACCACAGTCTTCCCCTTGGGCAGCAAGGGTGCTGTCACTGAGGTGCTGATCGACTGGATCCGCGAGGCTCGTCTCCAGCTTAGGAGGAGCTTCGGCTCGGACTTTCCTGTTTTGCGTCTGCACTCTGACCGAGGCGGGGAATTCTCCTCTCGCCTTCTGCAAGAGTACTGTCGTGCACGGGGGATCCGCCAGACCTTTACGCTTCCGGATTCTCCACAGCAAAATGGGATTGCTGAGCGCCGCATTGGCATGGTCATGGATGTCGCTTGTACGTCCATGCTGCATGCGGCTGCCCCCCATTTCCTGTGGCCGTTTGCGGTGCGGTACGCGGCGCATCAGCTCAACCTTCACCCTAGGGTCTCTCGGCCTGCGATGTCCCCAGTCTTGCTGTGGACGGGGAAGGTTGGCGATGCGTCTGCGTTCCGTGTCTGGGGATCTCGGGCGTTTGTCCGCGACTTGTCTGCGGACAAGCTGTCCCCTCGTGCTGCTCCCTGTGTCTTCCTTGGCTTCCCCCCTGACGCTCCAGGGTGGCAGTTCTACCACCCCTCCTCCCGTCGTGTTCTGTCCTCCCAGGACGTCATGTTCGACGAGTCAGTCCCCTTCTACCGCCTCTTCCCCTACCGCACTCCTTCCCTCCCCCCGCCGCCGGACTTCCTTGTGCCGGTTTCCCCCCCGGTAGACCCCCTCCCCCCTCAGGTTCCTGCCCCCTCAGGTGTGTCCCAGGTAGACGCTGTTGACCCGGTCGAGGTTACTGGTGACTCTGGTGCTGCTGTGGGTGCTGAGCCTGGGGGAGCTGACTCTTGGGGGTGCTGTTCGCGGGGGTGCCAAGCCTGGAGGTGCTGCCACTGGGGGTGCTGAGCCTGGGGGTGCTACTGCTGAGGGTGCTGAGCCTGGGGGTGCTGAGTCGGGGGGTGCTGTGCCTGGAGCTGCTGAGCTAGGGGGTGCTGTGTCTGGGGGTGCTGAGTTTGGAGCTGCTGAGCCTGGGGGTACTGCGTCTGGAGCTGCTGAGCCTGGGGGTGCTAAGTCTGGCGCTGCTGAGCCTGGGGGTGCTGAGTCTGGAGCTCCTGAGCCTGGGGTTTCTCCTGGTGCTGCGTCTCGGCGGGAGCCCCTCTCTCCACAGGAGCTGCGCGAGTGGTTTGCTCGCCGCTGGAGGCGTACTGCTGGAGCTGGAGCTTCTTCGACCGTCGAGGGTGTTGGTGCCGCCGGTCCTGGAGCTGCTGGGCCTGCGGGTCCTACTGGAGCTGGAGCTGCTGAGGGTGTTGGTGCTGAGACTACTGCTGTCTGTCCTGGCGGTGGCTATGCTGCTGGTGCTGCTGGAGGTCCTGCCGCTGGAGGTGCTGGTTGCGCTGGTGCTGTCGCTGAGGGTGCTGGTGCTCTTTCTGCTGAGTCTGGAGCTGCCGCGCGGCCTCGGCCGTACTTCGTTCCGCTCCTGCAGCAGGTTCTTGGTCTCTCTCCTCCGGTAGAGTGTCCACAGCCTGTTCAGTCGCGGTCACTGTTGGAGCCTTCCTCCCCACTGCCTGCTCCCTCTCCTTACACTGGTCCTACTGGAGGTATTGGTGAGCGTCGTGAGCCTGCGTCTCGTCCCGCGTCGCCTGTTCGTGCTGCTCGCGCTAGTGATCGCGGTTCGCGTCAGCGTCCTCCTCCTGTCCCTGGCACGCACCGGATGTCTCTGCGTCCGTCCACTGCTCCTCTTCGTGCCCCTTTGCCTTCTCCTCCTGAGTCCTCTCTTCCTGCGCTTGCCGACCCTGAGTCAGACTCCCTTCGTGCTGCCAGTCCTACTGTCACGCGTCTTCTTGCTACTGTCGTCACTGACCCCTCTTTTGAGTCCACTGCTGCGTCTGCTCTTGTCGCTGAGCTCGTTGACTTTGCTGCTCGCTGTCGTCTAACTACGCTGAGTCTGCGTCTGTCTGTCCTCCGTCCGTCGGGGGTGAGTGTGCTCTTGGCACGGACGTCCTTGAGGACAGGCAGGAGGAGTACAGTGTCTCGCTGCTGCTTCACCTCATCTCGCGTCTGTACTGCTTGCTCCTGAGGGAGACCCGGATGCACTAGACATCCCGACTCCGCGCTCTTACGCGGAGGCCGTAGAGGGTCCCTACTCCTCTCAGTGGCAGGCAGCTATGGATGCAGAGATGGCTTCCTGGAAGTCCACAGGTACCTACGTTGACGCGGTTCCCCCTCCTGGGGCGAACATCGTCAGTGGCATGTGGATCTTCAGGGTCAAGCGGCCGCCGGGCTCTCCACCTGTCTTCAAGGCGCGGTACGTCGCTCGTGGCTTGAGTCAGCGGCAGGGAGTTGACTACTTTCAGACCTTCTCTCCCACCCCGAAGATGACCACTCTTCGGGTGCTGCTACACATAGCCACTCAGCGCGACTACGAGCTTCACTCTCTCGACTTCAGCACTGCGTTCTTGCAGGGTAGCCTGCACGAGGAGATCTGGCTGCGCCGTCCACCTGGCTTCACTGGGACTTTCCCTCCTGGCACCCAGTGGAGCCTCCGACGGCCAGTCTACGGTCTCCGCCAGGCACCGCGTGAGTGGCACGACACACTGAGGACTACGCTTGCGGCTCTTGGGTTTGCTCCTTCTACTGCTGACCCGTCGCTGTTTCTGCGCACCGACACTTCACTGCCGCCGTTCTACATCCTCGTGTACATCGACGACTTGGTCTTTGCCACAGCTGACACTGCTGGACTCGCCTACGTGAAGTCCGAGCTGCAGAAGAGACACACGTGCACAGACCTGGGTGAACTGCGCAGCTACCTTGGCTTGCAGATCACTCGGGACAGAGCACGCCGCACCAGTACCTTGACTCAGTCACACATGGTGCAGCAGGTCCTTCAGCGCTTCGGCTTCACGTACTCCTCGCCTCAGGCCACTCCTCTGTCTACCCGCCACTCGCTCTCAGCTCTGCCTTCGGATGAGTCCGTAGAGTCGAGTGGCTCGTACCCAGAGCTTGTTGGCTGCCTCATGTACCTGATGACCTGCACACGACCTGACCTTGCATACCCTCTTAGCATTCTTGCACGCTATGTTGCTCCTGGGAGACACCGACCAGAGCACATGGCTGCAGCGAAGAGGGTATTGCGCTACCTGTGCAGTACGTCGGGCATGGGGCTAGTGCTTGGAGGGCGGAGTCCAGTGGTCCTTACAGGTCACGCGGACGCTTCTTGGGCTGACGACCAGGCTACGCAGCGGTCGTCACAGGGTTACACCTTCAGCCTTGGTTCCGGCTCTGTCTCGTGGCGGGCTACTCGTTCGTCTTTGGTGTGAAAGATAAGAGAACAGGAATGAAAATGACTAAGTCAGAGTTGGGTACAAATACAACCCTAGAAAGCTGTACCCCATATGTGCTACCCCACTATAGCCTAAAAACATGCATCAGTTATAATACTCTGACATTCGGTTCTCAGCTCCAGTTGTGAGGCTGAGATTTACGCAGGGGCCATGGCTGCACAGGAGCTTCGCTGGCTCACCTACCTGCTGACTGACCTTGGAGAGCCGCCTCGTTCTCCTCCAGTGCTGTACGTAGACAACAAGGCCATGCTGGCCTTGTGTCGAGAGCAGCGTCTGGAGCACAGAACGAAGCACATTGCTCTTCGCTACTTCCTTGCTCGTGAGCTACAGCAGCGTGGACAGTTGCGGCTTGCGTACGTGGCCTCTGAGGCCAACACTGCTGATGTGTTCACCAAGGCACTCGCGCCTTGTGACCATCAGCGCTTCTGCACCCAGCTGGGTCTTGTGCCTGTTTTGCCTCACTTGCTCTCCTCTTGACTTTACTTGTACTGTGACATATATATACCTGCTCTTGCTTGTCTAGCTTTATATATATGTCTGTACTCTTGCATGTGAACTAGCCTTTGGCCTTGCTCTTGTGCTCGGAATGTGTGGTGACTTTGTGATCCACCCTGAGCTTTGCTTTGCCTTGCTTGACTGGTCTTGTGACCCCTTGTTCTCCCCCACTTTGCCTATGGGGGTGTGTCAGAACATATATATAGCTTATACTATTGTGTAGGCTGTAGTGGGGTATCCCATAGGGGGTACAACCCAGCTAGGGTTTCCTATTTGTACTCACTTCATTCATAGTTCAATCCATTCTCATTCTCTTCTCCACAATATGCTGTTGAATGCATTCGAGATGTCAGTCTGCAGCACCAGGCTGTTGGGTAGTTTGTCCAGGTACGCCCGTGCCACGTGGATAACTACCTCGGCTCCTCTTGGCACAGCCACCCCGTACTGTAGAGGCAGGAAATAGTCACGTGCAGCCTCGCCCGTGGCTGCGAGGGCTGCCTTAGTTGTCAGTCGATTGATGCACTCGCCGATCGAGATTGGTCGAGCCCCCCCACCAGGTTTGGCCAAGGCTATGAGTCGCGAGGCTGTCAGTAGGTCTGCCACCGGTGCTGGTAGGTTGCCCCCCAAAATAGTGTTTATCAATGCGTGCAGATGGGTGCTGACCCTCCCGTTCGTCACTGCCGCATCGCGCAGATGCTCGAAGGTTGTTCCCGATGGTCCGGCACCGACCCCGTTCTCGCACCTCCCCATCAGTCTGGCGAAGTCAGCGTGGGTGATTGATATTTTTTTCTCGGGTGTGGGTGGCCACGTCGTTTGTCCTGTTTCGGCTGGCGGATGTTTCCGTCGGAGCTCCTCCAGAATTTCGGGTGTTGGTGTGCAGACTGGTGTTGACTCTAACGCCAACACGGCTCTGCGCAGGCTACCACGCTTTGCCAGGCCCTCGGCTCGGCTGATGACCCCGGTAGTATCGGGCTGATGACGTGGTGGCGCAGGTGAGTTGACTGCTTCGCACGCGTCCCTGTACAGTTGGTCCCACTCGCCACACTGGAAAGCTCGGAGCCGGGCCTTGATCTGGGACCAGTTCGGTTTCCTTGGCGAGCTTTGGCGAAGCGTCAGGCATGGCAGGAAGAGTAGAAGGCGCCAACCTGCCTCTGATTCCGGGTTTCACGACAGGTGCAGCAACGGGGTCAGCAAAGTTAGTGAAAACAACTGGCACAAGTTCGGCGGTAACCGCCGTGCCAGAGTTGGCTGCCGACTATCGCAGAGGGCAGTGATATCCTAGTTCGCGATGTTCGCGAACCAATCTGCCCGCATCGCCAGCTCCTCTAGCGTAAAATAGCAAGGGAGAATGGGATTTTCTCGCGCCGCTGTCGTATGTGTCGCGGCGTGATGTCGCCTGGTGCGGCCCGTCCTCGCTTGTGCTGATGTGGTTGGAATTTTGCCTGTACGATCAGCATCGGACGGTCCACCAGCAGTGTCTCTTTGCTCGCCAAGTGACTGCCTTGGTCTTGCTCCCGTCCTCCTCCCGTTCTCCCTAGCTCCTTCCTCTCCTTCCGTCTCCTCATCCTCGCTTGAGGGCATGGGCTCCTCCCTATAAGAGGGGTCCATTCTCTCTTCCTCATTATCTAGCCTGGTTAAAGCCCTTTGTGCCTTCGTCTGATAGCCATTCTCCGGCCCTCCTCCCCGTCCGCTAGCTGCCTCACGTCCTCCGCCTCGCGCTCCACGTTCACGCGATGGTGATTGCTGGTGTGACCGATTACTCACCAATGCGCGCTGGCGCTGCGTCGGTTGCGTTCGGAATGCCGTCGTCTGTCTCCGGAGCGGGCACCATGGCGACGGGGTCCCCGCCTCCGTTTGCTCCGAAGCCCGTGACAATAGGCGCTGAAACGACTCTTCCCCTCGTATCCACGGCTCCCCATGACGTGAACGCGGCTGTCCCGTCTATCCCATTGTTGCTCCTCCCGCTCCGTCTGTCCCTCTCGCTGCGACATCTGATGTGGCTGTTCCGCCTGGCGTTCTTCTTGGCGCCGACCCCGCCGCTCCGTCTGCGCCCGCCGAGCGGGCGATTGTTGGTGGCGACGTGCCGGCACGGTCGGTGGGTTCCGCCACCACTGACGTCCAGGGCCAGCCGGCGCTTCCCGCCTCTCCGACTCCCCCGTCTGCGCCGCCTCCGACGCCGGCGCCTCTTCCGCCTTTGCAGGCGGGGTCTGCTCCTGCACAGGCCGTGGCTGTACCTCCCGTGCCTCCTGTGAATGCACCCCCTGCACCATTTGCGGGTGCTCCTCTTGCGCTGCCTAGGGTCGCTCCTGTTGTTCAGCCTGCTGTTGCTTTGCTAGCTCCGCATGAGGCGGGTCTGTCTGCGCCGCCTGTGGCCGTTCCCGTTGCGCCACTGGTGGTAGATCCTTCTGCGCCCGTCCGCTCCGCATCCGCAGTCTCCTGGCCGTCGTCAGCAGCGGCCCCAATCCCCTGCGCGTCCGGACCAGCGCGCGACGTCTCGGCGCCGCCACAATTCCCCGCGGCGCCGCGGTTCTCAGGCAAACTGGGCGGCGCAACGCGGCGGCCGAGGCGGCTGGTGGGGGCCGCAACGGCGGGGTGGCGGCTGGGGGTCTGATCAGCCGGTGACGATGGCTGATCTGCAACGCGCGGTGTCTGCTGCTGTGCGCGAGGAGCGGAACGGACAGGCAAGCTAGAGCCACTCCCCGCGTGTTGTTCAGACTCCAGTGGCACCTCCACCAACTGCACCTCCTGACCTGGCCGCCCATCGTCCTCCTGCAATTGTTCATCCTCCTCATGTCCCCGTTGCTGCGCAGTATACGCCCCTACCGCCTGTTGATCCCTCTCCCCCGTCCGCAGGTGCGATGTACCCGTTCTCGGCCCTACTGGGGCCTCAGCGTCCGGTCCCAGTTCCGGAGGTGACCCTTGGTCAGATCTGGCGCCGTGAGCTGAATCGCACGCTGTCGGGGCTGCTTGTTGTGTTTGACGCGGATCAGGTGTAGCGTCCGCGTGCCCCAGGAGCTCACCGCGTGTGGATGCGGGCTCCTCTTGCTCCATGCTTATCCTAGGCTAGTGTTTTGTGTGCCATGCTTGTATGCTTGCCTATAGTAGCTTGTCTTGTGTGTATCTTGCCACCTCTCACACGGGAGCCGCTCGGTTTGGAGTATGAATAACCGAACAATGAGGAGCTAGGCTGGCTGCTAGAGCCTTTATACAAAGGAACAAGGGCTGAGAGGCTAAGGGAAGAGGCCTAGGTGCCTCTCTCTCTCTCTCACTCTCTTCTCTCGCGAGCCGCTCGGTTAGGAGTATGAATAACCGAACAATAGGCTAAGGGTAGAGGCCTAGGTGCCTCTCTCTCTCTCTCTAATGGTCCGTATATTGATATGGCCAACAGGTACACACGTACAGGTTCGGTAAGCATGCAAGTCAGAACCTATCCCATCTACAGTTCCACAAGTGGCTCCAAAACAGCAAAGCAATCTCCTAGGTGTAATTCATGGCCGATACCCCCGACCGGGGGGTTCTCAGCGGCTGCCGCCTCACCCAACTTCATGAGCAACCCCACTGACTGTGCTCTCTGAAGTGCAACCGACCACCGCTGCCTGAACTGATGCAGAAACTTAGCGGCATAGTAGGAGTTAGAATCGGCGTTGAAGTGGCGCCGAGCCGCCGTGTCTGCGAGGAGTTTCAGGAAGACGGGGACCTCTGCACAAGGGCAGCCATAGGTCTCCACCGCCAATGGGAAGAAACCAGCCGTCTCAGGTCTACTTGCATAGTGCCCAATCTTCTTGTCTGCCTGCTCTCTTGCCGCCCATCCCCTTCCTTTCTGTGCCTCCGGGTCCCGTATGCTGATAGGGTCAGTCACAGTCACATCACACACCCATACTGCCCCGCTGCTCCTGTCGGTCATGGTGAAGTCGGTCGTCTGCTCTTCGATGGGGCAATGGGCCCCCGACTCGCTGTGGACTATGAATCCCGCATCTTGGGCCATGCTAATGCAGGCGTCACGGACCTCGTTGTGAGTGTTGATGCGGTGCTTGCCGGTGCCGCAGCGTAGGAGGTGGTTTGGGAGGCGGGGGTCGATGATCGCTGTGTGGTCCGCGCAGTCACAGTTTTTGGGAGTGGAGAAGGGCAAGCCGAGCCGAAATCTGACGGCGCTGGCGAATTGGACCGGTCCAATGCGCCTATTCGGGGCTATTGGTATCGCTGTCAACCAATCCCCAGCACCGTATCCCGTCAAGGAGAACATCCGCTGCGTGTGGCCCGCAAACGGATTCAGCGGCATCTTCCTCGTTTCCTGAACCTGCACCGCGTAGCGACTGCCGTGGACTTGGAGGGCGAGGGCGTGCTGCAGCCTCACGTCCGTCCGTTTCAGACACTCCCGTTCCAACAGTTCACGCGCGTCCGAAGGCAGGGTGGTCTCGCACTCAGTGAGCCAGGAGTGGAGTGGAGTGCTCTTGTCTGTCGGCAGGAGCATATGGCTGACTTAGTGCGATAGGGCAGAATCTGGGGACAGAGTGAGCGTGGAGAAGAGCTGCGCCGCCTGCGTGAAACTTGCGACGAATCCGTAAACGCCTTCGATGAGAGGGTCTGCAATCCCAGCACCCCCAATCTCTCTCTCTCTCTCTCTCTCTCTCTCTCTCTCTCTCTCTCTCTCTCTCTCTCTCTCTCTCTCTCTCTCTCTCTCTCTCTCTCTCTCAAGCAGTCCTATATTGATAATGGTCATAGGGTACAAGCATGGCATAAGTAGTTTGGCATACATTCTGCCCTACAGCACCCCCTCTGCTGGCCTGCTCAGCCTCCTACAGGGCGCCTCAATCCCTTCCCGGCCCGCCCAGCTGAGGAGAGCCCTCTGTGTGGGCGGGCCCCTATGGCCTGGCCCGGCCCTCTACTCCCCCAAGTCGAGTAGCTAGGCCAGGTCATCCTCAAGGACCTGCCACAGGTCCCCAAGGCTTGATTCCCATGGGTCCGCTGCTGCCTGGGGGTGTGCTGCCTCAAGTGCCCTGTTGGACTTGGCCATCAGAGCATTTGCCTGGCAGCGCTGGAGCATCACCGACCACCGCTGCTGGTAATGTGCCGTGAGTCTGGAGGCTACTGCACTTAGCCTCCCCTGTCTGTGCTTCTTCTTAGCCACCTGGGTGCCCAGGAGGCGGAAGAACCATTGGGTGTCCCTAGCTAGGGCCCCGTAGGTTTCCACCGCCAGACCAAACACCCCGACAAAACCCGGGCGGCCCTCGTACAGGCCCCGCTTCACTCGTGCCGCGTCCTCTGCCGCCCACCCTGGTGCCTTTACCGCTCTCTTATCACGACACTGCAGGACGGGGTCCGTGACCGTCACGTCAGTGACATAGGTCTCGTTGGACTCCTTGTCGCGAATCACCACGTCTGCTCGCTTTTGGTTGGTTATGGGCGAGAAGGCCGCTGACTCGTACAAGGTTGTGTAGTCCGCTTCCTGAGCCATCCGGAGCACCGCGTACGCCAGAGCGTTGTGAGTGTTAGTCCTGTCCCCTCCATCGGCACACCGCAGCAGGTGATTGGGTAGGCTTCTGTCCCCGATGTCCGACCGCTTCCCTTTGCAAGGGCACTTGTCCGTGACCGCCACTGGCAGACCTAGCCGGAAGCCTAGCGCCACCGCAAACCGTCCGGGGGAGAAGGTGAGGTCACCCCTTGTGGGAATTGCATGGAACCAGTCTCCCGCCCCCACCCCTTGACGGCTGATGAGCCGAATCACGTGTCCATTGTCCGCTTCGGGCTTGTTCGCCCGCGTGTCTCTCACAAGCTCGGCCGCCTGATCTAGATTTATGTGCTTTGAGAGGATCAGCTGCAGGTGCCCCTTTATCTCCCCCTTCGTGTGGTGTTCCTTCAGGACCTCCCGGGCCTGATCGGGGAGCCGGTTCCGAAGGTCCACTAGTGTCACCTCCCCTGCCGCTGCCCCCTGGATGCCTCCCATTGGTGATACGAGGTCTGCCACCCGCTGCAGTGGGTTGTCTGCTGTCATCGCCATGTGTCTGAGGAGGGTGTTGGCTGCATGTAGGGAGGCCATGTATGCGGCTGGTGCCTCCGAAAGCGGGTCTATCAGCCCCAGGCCCCCTAGGCTCTGCTCCACTTTGCTTGCAGGAGCGTGCATCTTTGCAGCTTTGAGTGCCATCCACAGCAGTTCCTCGCTCCAATCCCTCCATTCCACCAGGGGAAGTGTGTCTGCCAGGGTAGTTCGGAGCATGTAAGAGATGCAACTCGACACACACCTCGAGAGGAGGAGTGCGTGCTGTGGGTGCAGTTTGCCGATGAGGTTCAGTGGCGACGCCACCGTATGGACCTCCTCCCGTACTCTCTAGTCCCTATCAGGCTCCCCAGCACCCGTATCCCGTCGACCGCCGCCACCAGTCCCTCAGGGAGAACCTCCGCGCAACCTGCCGGGCCCCACGCCGATGACTTCTCCAGGTTGCAACGCAGTCCGCACTTGCGCAGCTCCTCGGTGATGATGTTCACTCCCTTGATCGCCTCCGCCGGCTCGCCGATGATTGTGATGTCGTCCGCGTATGCCATCACTACCGAGTTGGGGCACATCGCTGCCGCCCTCAATAGTGTTGGTTGTATGGCCGCCGCTAAGAGCATCGGCCCCAGTGGGTCTCCCTGGCGCACACCTCGAGCGCTTTCGATGTATCGTTCGTCGAAGCCCGGATCTAGCAGGAGGCGAGCCGGTGCGCCATAGAGCGTGCGAACCAGTGGTAGAAGCGGCTCGAGCGCTGTCCATTATAGCGCTGTGAAGAAGCTCCCACGTTCGACGGAGTTGAATGCGTTCTCGACGTCCAACTGTATAGCGATTCGATTTGGTTTGTCCTTCAGCAGTGCTCGGGTGGCGTGGATCACTGTCTTTGCCCCTCCGGGCACCGCCACGCCAAACTGAACTGGGAGAAAAAACTTTCGAATATCGGGTGAGAGTTTCCGTAGCGCGGCTTTCGCCGTTAGCCTAATTATCGCTTCGCCAATGGCTATCGGTCTGACCCCTCCTCCTGGCTTATCCAAAGCTATTAACCTCGCCGGTAGGAGAAGATCCCTAAGGAACTCACTAAGGTAGGTGCTCAACAACGAGTTGATTACTTGGTGCAGGAGCACGAAGACCTCTCAGTTCAGCAGCGCGGGGTCACGTAAGTGTTCAAAGCACGTGCCTGACGGTCCCGCCCCAATTCCATTCAGGCACTTAGCTAAGACTTCGCGGAATTCGTCCGCTACTATCCTAAGGGAAGATGTGTCGTATCCGGTAACCCACCCTGGCGTTGCCTCCCCCGCTATCGGATATTTAGCGCGAAGTGCAGCGAGCATCGCTGGTGTTTGCTCGGCGAGGGGGGTTGACTGTAACACTACAAAGGCTTTTGCCAGATTCGCCTTTTGTACTAGGCCCTCTGCCCATGCACACATGCCTTCCGGGTCGGATTGGTGTCTGCTTGGTTGAGGGTTCGGGGGGATGATGCAGGCTTCCGAGAAGAGCACCTCCCATTCCTCTTCTTGAAATTGCTGAAGTCGCTTCTCCACCACGACCCAGCGGTTTCTCTGAACCTTCTCAATTTCGGCTCGGAGGGTCAACCTGGGTAGGAATTGCACGATTCGCCATGCCCCCGCGCAGCCTGGAACCTTCGCGAGTTGCAGCAGAGGAATCGTCATGTAGTAGGCGTAGACTCCCAGGATTTTGGGGGGAAGCTTTCGGAACAGGAAGGGTTGAGCGCTGCAACACATTGGCCCCAGCTCCCACCCTTCCACCTGGCGCCAGACGTCTGGGTCATCGATGATATCTGCTCGTGATCTTGCCTTGCTGGCCGTCTCATTGGGCTGGGCGCCACGTGACTCACCCTCATTGGCTTCAGCTTGGTTTCCTTCACCCCTTGCCCCTCGGTTTGTCCCTCCCGCTGGGATGCCTTGCTCATCCTCCAATGACACGTCCTCTGAATCCCCTTGTTCCTCCATATATTCCTCGTCCCCATCTTCCTCGTCGTCATTCATTGGAGCTCCTCCCTGCTCTCGCTCTGGCCTCCCGTGCCTTTCCCGCCAAGGTCCGGATCTAGCTTTCTCTCTAGCCACGGCTGCTGCCAGGCCCCCTCGCCCTGCCCAACCTCGCGCACCTCGTCCGCCGCGTCCCCTCCCCGCCACAAGCGCTCTACCCCGAGTTTCCGCCGGCGGGTTTCCCGCCGCCGCCTCCGCCGCGCGTTCTCGCAGCAGCCTCTGCCGTGCTGTTCCTCCTCGGCGCCTGTCAGTCCCGATCACTTGTTCCTCTTCTACGACCACCGCCCCCTCCACCGCTGGGTTGGGGGGATCCACACTTACCAGAGAATAATGAGTGGAATGAAGGAACCAAGGGGGATATATAGGAGCCCGTATTGCTTATAGGCCTATTGCAGTGGCTACACTAAGGACACAAAGCATATGGAGCCTTAGGGCTAGGCTAAACTAAGTCTATACTAGCCAACTAGTTGAGATATATAGGAGCCCGTACTGCCTATACTCAAGCAGAACATGCAAGCCAACCCTACATTCATCTACATTCCCTTATCCTCTCCCGTCTCTCTCTCTCTCAAACGGTCCTTTGTATTAGTTCAGCAGGGGTACAAACATGCGGTGCTATCCATGATAGCCTCCATCCCTTAAGCCCCGAAGCTCACCACTCTTCACCCCCCCACAGAGTGACCCTCTAGCCCTCCAGCGTGTGGAGGATGTCCCCCAGGTGCAGCGGCCAGGGGTCCGCTGCCATCTGGGGGTGCGCTGCCTCGATCCCAGCCCTGGCCTTGGTGTGCAGGGCATTCGCCTGGGAGCGCTGGAGGGCCACTGACCAGCGCTGGCTGAAGTGGCAGGCCATCTTCTTGGCCGATTTTGCCAAGGGGTTGGCCCTGAACCTGTTCCTAGCCGCTGCCGTGGCCAGCAGCTTCAGGAACGCGGTCGTGGTGGGCGCGTTTGCCCCGTAGGTCTCGACGGCTAGGGCGCAGAACACCACGTGTTCCGTGTGTCGGTAGTACTCCCTCTCCTTCCGCCTTTGTGCCTCTCTAGCAGCCCAGCCTGGGGGTTTGCGGGCTGTGGGGTCCCGGTTCTGCAGCACGGGGTCGGTGATAGTCGTGTCTGTGATCCAAGTCTCTCCACTGTCCGGGTTGCGTACAATCACATCGGCTCTCTTCGGGTCATCCGGCGGTGAGTACATGGCGTTCTCCAGGTATACCACCAGCTCTGCTTCCCTTGCCATTCTAGCCACGGCAAAAGCTAGCTGGTTGTGTGTGCGTGTCCTGTCGGGGCCTGTGCTGCAGCGGAGTAGGTGGTTGGGTAGGCTGCAGCCGGCTACGAGTTCTCCACACTCACACACAGTGGGTACATTCTGGCGGATGCCCATGCGGAAGGCCAGGGCTGCTCGGAATTGTCCTGGTGAGAAGCAGAGGTCCGGGGTCAAAGGTAGGGCCTGCAGCCATGCTCCTGCTCCATCCCCTCTCACGGTGATGAGGCGGAGGGAGTGACCCATCTCGGGGGCTGACTAGATGGTGCATGACTCCTCCGTCAGGGCGTCGGCCTTTGCCGCGTGCACCTCCTGAGAGAGGGCGCGTTGCAGCTGGTCTTGGGACGGGGTTTGCTGCTCCTCCCGGAGGTTTTGAAGCGCCAGCGGCGGCAGGCGCCCTTCCATGTCCTGGATGGTTACCGAGTGCGCTGCGGACGGCTGCAGGGTGTTGTTGTTGGCCCCCAGTGCCGTGGTTGCTGGTAGGTCAAGGGAGCGGAGCAGTCGTAGCGCCTCCGTCGTTGATGCCAGGTAGGCCGGTGCTGCTTCTGTTGTGGGGTCTGTAAGTCCCAGCCCGCCCAGGGCGACTGGAAGAGTTGCTTGTCGGAGCAGGAGGCTGAACTCGGCTTCTCGGCGTGGCGGTTGAATGCTGGCAGCGGTCAGGGCTGTGTGCAGTAGTTCGGAGCACCATGTGTGCCATTCCGAGAGGGGTAAGACGTCTGCTGGGGTAGTGCGTAGCAGGTAGCCGATTCTGCGGCTGATGCAACGGGTCAGTAGCAGGAGGGCATGTTGTGGGTGGATGGACGCCAGAGAACCCAAGGGGGCTGCCGCGTCTGTCAGGGTACTGCGGACAGAGGCAGAGCAGAAGCTCTGCGACCCCACAGGACTTCCCAACACCCGTACCCCCTCGTGGGTGTGGGGGAGGCCTTCAGGGAGCATGACACCTCCAAGCGGCATGGAGGACCATGCCGACGACTTCATGAAGTTGCAGGTGAGGCCATCCTATGCTAGTAGCGGCGTGAGCTCCCGTAGCGCGTCTAGCGTCGCCGTCGCGGGTCCAATCATGGTTATGTCGTCTGCGTACGCGAGGACGGTGACTTCCGGGTGCTCCGCTGCCACGTGCCTGAGGTGCTGCTGGATAGACGCCGCGAATAGCAGGGGTCCGAGGGGATCCCCTGTCAGAACTTATAGCTTACTTGTTTCTGTAGGCTATAGTGGGGTATCCCATAGGGGGTACAACCCAATTAGGGTTTCCTATTTGTACTCACTTCGTTCATAGTCATTTCACTTCTCGTTCGTACTTTCTCATCCCCCTGTCTGACTCCTCTTCCGCTGGTGAGTATTGTGGAATTAAAGCATGGATCTAGCAGCAGCGGTGATGGTGTTGCGTAGAAAGAGCGTGTGAAGGGGATGAGGGGGGCTAGCGAGGAGCCGATAAGCGCGTTGAAGAACGCGCTCCTCTTGACTGAGTTGAACGCGTTCTCAATGTCGAGTTGGAGGACTAGGCTGGAGGGCTGCATGGTAGTGAGGTCTCTGACTGCATGGATGACGAACTCAGCACCTCCCGGGACTGCGACGCCAAATTGTTGAGGTAGGAAGTAATTTCGCGTTTCTCCTTGCAGGTCTGAGAGTGCCACTTTCGCCGCCAGCCTAAGCAATGTTTCTCCAATTGCGATTGGGCGTACCCCACCCCCTGGTTTGGCGAAGGCTATAAGGCGGGACGGGGCGAGTAGGGCTGCAACCTCGGTGGAAAGGTTTGTCGAGAGAAGGTGATTAACGGCGGAGTGGAGGTGCCCTAGTACCTCGATGTTACTTAGCGCTGGATCGCGGTAGTGTTCGAAGGTTGACCCCGATGGGCCAGCCCCAATTCCCCTGGGGCATTCCCCGATGACGTCCGAAAAGCTTTCCAGGGTGGTTGAAAACTGTGTGGGTGTCGTGTAGGAGTGGACCCAGTCGGGCAGGTCATTTTGGGGTTGGGGGTGTTTCGATTCCAGCTGCTGCAGTGTCGCGAGTGTCGCTGGTGCTGATGGCGAGGGTTGAAGGGCCGCTAACGCCTTTCGCAGGTTACCCCTTTTCACCAACCCCTCCGCACGTGAGCAGATTCCCAGCGGGTCACGTTGGTGCTGGGGTGGTTCGGCCAGGTGCATTGCCCCCAAGTATTCGGTGTACAGCTGGGTCCAGTGGCCACATTGGAATAGATGCATCTGTGCCCGCAGTAGTTTCCACCTAGAGCTGGATCTCCGGCTAAGTCTTAGCGTGAGACGTGGCAGGAACATGAGGACCCGCCACGCTCCCGCGCAATTAGGCAGCTTTGAGATCCGGAGTAAGGCAGCCAGCATACAGGTGGAGTAGTCGCTGAGGATCTGCGGCGGCAGTCGGCGGACGATTGGTTGGTGAGCGATGGATGTTAGGAGCGTAAGGTCCCAGGTCATCGCGATCTGGAAAAGATCCTCCCGCGAGGCCAGCTAGGACGCAGATAGGGCTTGGTCCGGTGGGGGCTGGGCTCTGCGCTGCTATCTGCGGTTGGTTCCTCTCTCCCGTTGCTGCGCCACCTCCTCTCCTGATTCCGCGCGAGGTGAGTCGGGATTGTCTGGTTGCCTCAGATCTGACGGTATATAGTCCTCGTCGCTCGCCTCTCTGAGGATATCGACGTTCCTCCCTGCTTGCGCTGGTGCACCACCTCTCGCCCCGCGCCTAACGAACGACTGCCGCGTGATTCGTTCCGCCGGCTCCCCTAGCCAGATTGGGCTCGGTGGTTGGCGCCCGCGCCCCCTCGCCGCTTGAACTGCGCTCCTCTATCGCACGCGCGCTCCTCGTCGCGATCCTCTCCCCCGCGCGCTTCCCCGTCCGCTCTGCGGGGTCCGTGCTGCTAGCGCCGCCTGTTGCGTGGGGAGAGTTGGGGTTGTAGGCTCCCCTTGTGTTGGATTTGCACCTTGTGCTTGCGCAGATGGCGCTTCCGTCTGCCCACGACCGCGAGTGCACCGCGGAGAGTGCACCTGTGCTTCCGCCACGCCCGGCGGTGAGCGTTCCTGCTCGTCCTCCTGCTGTTGCGGACCAAATCCGGCGTCGATTTGAGGGCCTGCGCCGTCCTCCCGGGCCGCGTGTCGCTGATTCGCCTCCGAGAGTGGCAACCCGCGTGGAGTCCGCTGTGCGTTCTGGCTCCTTGGCGGAGCCGCACCGGGGGCGTTCTCCGCATCGTCAGACGCCTGAGCCTTGTGACGAACGCTGCGAGGGGCGGCGTGGAGATCGCCACGAGCGTCGCTCCCCTCGTCGTCAGGGGAGCCGCAGCCGTTCCCCTGGGCGTCGTTCGCCAAGTCACCGTTCCCCGTCTCGCCATTCGCCTCGCGGTCATTCACCCGCACGCCGATCCTCAGGGCGTCGCTCTCAAGCTCGCCGTTCTCCGCGCGAATCGCCGGTGAAGCGTCGGCGGCGCCATTCTCCATCGCGTCGTGAGCGATCCCCTGCCCTCCCCCCGCGCAGCACGTCCCGGCCCCAATCTCCAGCCCGCTCATGGTCGAATAGTCGTGGTCGGGGTGGCAGTCGCGGGGGCCGCGGACGCGGAGGCGGTGGTCGCCAGTCTGCGTCGGACCTTGCGCGCGCCTTGGAGAGGCTTCTAGACGTGCTCGCAACCGCTCTCCGTGAGTCGCAGGCGGCGACAGCCTGTCGCTCCGTTCCGCCAGACGCTCCTCGTTCTCTTCCCGCCATTGTCGAGGTAGCCAGTCGTGCGGTGTCCCCGCCGCGCTCTGTCCAGCGGCCGCCTGTTCTCCCGGGTTTTGTTGGCGCTGGCGGAGGCCCAGCAAGGGGTCCGTATCGTGACCCTCGTCCTTGCCTTGAGGAGGCGGAGTATTCATGTTCCACGGCGACCTTGCGTCAGCTGTGGATACTGTCGGAGTGCCTAGAGGCACTGGCGCGTGTTCTCCGGTCGACTCGTGCGTCGATGCCGATATCCCGCCCGAGCACATTTGCTGAGAAACCGCAAGCAGCGTGCTTGGGGGCGGCGGATGAGATCCTATCCCTCTTGGCGCCACTGTAGGCAGCGCCCTCCCCGGGTGCAGACGCAGCCAACCTGCTGGCTCGCGCGGCCCTGGATCTGAGGCACATTGCAGGGTCGGCTGAAGGCACACCCGGAGATGCTCTAACCGTCTGCGTGTCAGTGGTCCGCCACTTGTGGCAGACCACGCGCGGAATGCTCTTGTTTCTGGGGGCGGACCGCATGTAGGTGCCCCCCTTTGTCTTGTGTAGACCTTCTCCATGATGCCTGCTAGTTGATGTTGTTTGTCGCCATGCTGTCTGCTAAAGTTGTCCCGTTACCTAAGCAGCCTCCTAAAATGCGCGGCCATAGGCCGCGCACGCGAGCGCCGGAAAATTTGGAATCACCAAATGAATAATGAGCTAGGGAAGGTGCCGGCTGGCCATTATATAGCTGGGGGAAGGGGAAGAGGCTAGGAGGGAAGAGGCTAAGTCCCCCCCCCCCTCTCTCTCTCTCTCTCTCTCTCTCTCTCTCTCTCTCTCTCTCTCTCTCTCTCTCTCTCTCTCTCTCTCAAACGGTCCTTTGTATTGATAATAAGGGCAGGTACAGACATGCAAAGACTATGGATGGAACCTAGATAGCAAAAAGGGCAAGCAAGCAAACACAAGGAGTAGCAAGCAAACACAAGGATAAGCCAGCAAACACCTCCCTCCCTACTCTCTTCCCCCCCCTCCCCGCCCCCCTTGTTCCCTCTAAGGTGCCTCTAGTGTTGTGAAGCAGTCACCGGGGTTCATCTCCCCCTCTGGCCCCCCTAGTGGGGGGTGTTCTGCTCGTGCTGCCAGGTTCAGCTTTGTGAGGAAGCTCACTGCCTGAGCTCTCTGGAGGGCAATGGACCAGCGCTGGCGGAACTGATGGAGCATCTTCGCGGCCTGATAGGTAGATGGGTCCGCATTGAGAATTTCCGTGCAGCTTTATCTGCCATAAGCTTCAGGAAGGTGGGTACCTCATCGCAGGGGCAGCCATAGGTTTCTACTGCCAACGGGACAAATCCAACATACTCTGCCCTGCCGAGGTATAGTCCTATCTTCTTATCTGCTGCCTCTCGCGCTGCCCAGCCCCTCCCCTTCCTTGCAGTTTCGTCCCGTTTGCTGATGGGGTCTGTGATTGTGATATCTCCCAGCCACACTGCCCTCGAGCTCCCATCCCTGAAGGCCAGGTCGGCCTTCTTGTTGTCGACCGGGCTGAAGGCGGTGCACTCCTTGTGCACGTCAAATCCAGCATCCTGCGCCATACGGATGCATTCGTCCCGTAGCTCATTGTGCGTATTAGTCCGGCCGTGGCCAGTCCCGCACCGCAGCAAGTGGTTCGGCAGCCTCTGTCGAGATAATAAGTAAGTTGAGAGGTGGGGCCTAGGCTTAGTAGCCTAGGCCCGAACTTAGGTGTCGAGCGGGTTTTCCCCTAGGGAAGGTATCGAGTGAGTTGAGAGAGGAAAATGGGAGAAAATGAAGATGGTTTCACTATAGGTTCAAGGGTACATATAGCATAGAAACCAAATAAGGTGCACCACCAACAACAGTTTAAATAACTACACTAACTACAACTACAAGCAGTTATAAAACATGACAAAATATTTCGACACGCCCCCATAATGCTTGTAGGTAGATATGTAGTTACAGCATAGCAAGCAACAGCAGGTACCCCTTCCATCTCCTCACCCTCCTCCTTCCCCTCCCCCACACTGCTGCAGGAGCAGCAGAGAAGGGGGGGAAGAGAGGAGAGGTGGAGGGACGGCTGCATGTTGCCTCACACCCGCCACCCCGGTACCACTCCCCCTGCTCCCCCACATCCTCACACCCTCCCCCCCCAGCGGCAGCTGCAGCGGTGGGACTGAAAGAAGGAGGAGGGGAAGGGAGAGAGGTGACGCCACACTCCAACACCCTCCACCCCCATACCCTCCTCCCCACGGATGCAGGGAGACAAAGGAGGAAGGGGGTGGGAAGGAAGAAAGCTGCAGAGCGGCGAAAAGGTGTCGGTGCAGTGGGTCAGGGGCGGCTTCAGGGAGAGCAGGGGCAGAAAGGCCCGTCGCGTGCCAGTGCCACGGGGCGCACGACGGGTAGAAGAAGAAAACGGGCCCGATCGTGCGCCTAGGGGCGCACGACGAGCAGGGCACCATCGTGTGCCATGGGGCGCACGATGGGCAGATGAAGGGCACCGTCGCGTGCCACGGGGCGCGCGACGGGCAGAGAAGGAGCCACACACCCGTGGGCGGGACTAATTAAAAATCGTCACGCGCCCTAGGCGCGCGACCGAAAAACTCATCGCGGAAGCGTAAGGCGGGCACACAGGCCAGGTCGTAAAAATGCTCTGATACCATGTCGAGATAATAAGTAAGTTGAGAGGTGGGGCCTAGGCTTAGTAGCCTAGGCCCGAACTTAGGTGTCGAGCGGGTTTTCCCCTAGGGAAGGTATCGAGTGAGTTGAGAGAGGAAAATGGGAGAAAATGAAGATGGTTTCACTATAGGTTCAAGGGTACATATAGCATAGAAACCAAATAAGGTGCACCACTAACAACAGTTTAAATAACTACACTAACTACAACTACAAGCAGTTATAAAACATGACAAAATATTTCGACAGCCTCTTGTCTGGAATGGGGACTCGTTTGCTGCAATCACAGCAGTCTGGCACCGAGAGCGGCATGCCGAGCTGGAACTGTAGGGCGAACGTGAAGTGGCAGGGGTATAACCGGAGCGCTGGCATGTAGGGGATCGCCATGAGCCAGTCCCCTGCCCCATATCCCGTGAGAGACATGAGGCGTTGGGTGTGGCCCATCAGTGGGTTCAGGTCCATCTGTCTCGACGCGGTGATCTGGGCAGCACTCCGCCCCCCTTGGACTAGGAGAGCGAGGCGGTGCTGCAGCTGGCCCTTGGGTTTTTTCCGCTTCGCCGAGATGAGGTCCCTCCCTTCCTGCGTGAGGCTGTCCCTGCAGTCCCTGATCCACCTCTGCAGCTCATTGGGGCTGTGGTCGGCTGCTGCGGGGGTGTCTAATGCTGCTGTCAAAGTGGCCCCTGCCTGCCCCTCTAGCTGACCGAGAAGTGTATGTGCCTGCACAAAGCTAGCCAGGAAACTGTACCGGCCCTCTACTGCTGGGTTGGCGAGGCCTAGGCCACCTAGGCTTGGTGGGAGTGAGGCTTGGTCCCAGATACGTGTGTCTTCTGATTCCCCCCTTGGGTGGCGCACCCCGCAAGCATCTAGGAGTGTGTATAGCAGCGCCTGGCCCCACCGTGACCACTCCGCTTCGGGTAACAGGTATAGGGATGTGGTGCGGGCTAGGTATGAGATGTGCCTGGAGATACACCGTGTTAGGAGTAATGCCGCTACCTGGGGGTCCATTTTTGCTAGGTGGGGCAGCGGGGACGACAGTGTCTCTAGCTGAGATCGTATAAAGGCTGCCGCACCGTCAGTTGTGCCGATGAAGCTTCCTAGCACTCTCAGCCCCTCCCTGCGTAGCGGGACGCCCTCGGGCAGTTGCTGGGGGTCTGTTGCTGCTGTGCTCTACGTGGCGCACTTCCCTGGGTTGTGGGTAAGTCCTGTGTCGCGTAGGCAAGCCGTGAAGTGGCGGAAAGCGTCGGAACAGTCTGCAGCGGGGCCTAAGAAGGTGATGTCATCAGCGAATGCGAGGCATAGAACCGTAGGGAAGGTTGCGGCTGTCGTGGTGAGAACAGGGTGGATCCCAGCGGCGAACAGCAGCGGGCCGAGCGGATCTCCTTGTCGCACGCCTGTCTTGCTAGTTAGTGCTTCGCAACCAAACCCCGCGTCTAGGAACAACTGGGCCGGCTTGCTATAGGATGCTTTGACGAGGGGAATAAGGCCTTGGAGGTCAGTGTTGCGAAGTGCATTGACTACTGCTGCGCGGCTAATCGAGTTGAAGGCGTTCGCTAAGTCGGCTTGCAGTATCAGCGTTCCTGGGTTTGCATAAGTGAAGGCCCGCGCGGCGTGGATAATCGCTTCGCTAGCGCCCGGGACGGACACGCAGTACTGTAATGGGAGGAAATGCGCACTGCATTTATTGGAAAGGGCTGAGAGGGCTGAATTGGCGGCTAGTCGTAGTATACATTCGCCTACTGCTATCGGTCTAGCTCCCCCGTCAGGCTTGGCCAGAGCTATGAGCCGGCTGGCTGTCAATAGCGAGCAAACTTCGTCGGGCAGTTTACCTCCCAAAATAGTATTGACGAGGGCGTGGAGGTGTGTGGTAACCGCCGCGTTGGCGAGTGATGCGTCGCGCAGGTGCTCAAATGTCATACCCGACAGTCCTCCTCCCACCCCGTTCTCACAACAGCACAACAGTTTAATGAAATCCCCCTTTTCGATCGACGCCGCTTGCACAGTTTCGGGGACGTTCCAATCGATGATGCCAGGTGGCGCGGGGGGGTGTTTTGCTTTGAGGGCGGCGAGGATGGGTGCGGATGGGTCAGCGACCGGCGTTGACTCGAGGGCGATGATCGCCCTGCGAAGGCTTCCTTTTCGTGCGAGGCCTTCTGCCCTGGCACGTTTGCCGAGGGCATCTGGCGTGTGGCGAGGCGGGTGTGGTCCTGTGATTGCGGTAATAGTTGAATCGTAAAGTCGCTGCCATTCGCCTTTGTTAAATTGGCGAAGTCTGCTCTTGACCGCCGGCCAATCAGGCTTCTCCGTTGACGCCAGGCGAAGGGTGAGGCGCGGGAGCAAGAGTAGCAGGCGCCAGCCTGCGACTGACGCAGGGTTACGCGCGAGGTGGAGGAGTGGTGTCAGGAGGGCTGTGGCGAATAGTGGGCGAATGTCAGCAGGGAGTTTGCACGAGAGTGGGGGCTGACAACTGTCACGGAAAGGGGTCAGGTCCCATAATTCTACCTCGCCGAACCGCACCAAGTCCCTGGCCAATTGTTCAGGTGAGAATTGGCGGGTCTCTGATGCGGTGGTGTCCGGTACCGTCCGGTTTAATTCGCCACCTGTTGATGCTGGAATTGAAGCGGCTCGACGTGGTGTTGGGTTTGCCCAATGTCTGCCTTCCCGTTCCTCCTCCTCAAACTCCCCCGATTCTTCTGTGGTGGATTCTTCCACCACCTCCGCTATAAACGTTGGATCTCCTGCCTCCTCCTCAGCTTCTGTGTTCTCCACTCTTCGAGTTAAGGCGCGTCGAGCTTCCCTCTGGAAGCCATTCTCCGGTCCGCCTCCCCTTCCAGTCGCTCCTCCACGTCCGCCGCCTCGTCCGCCACGCGATGCCTGTGTCGATTGGCGACGAGTATCATTCGTACTCGCCGCAGCCCTTTGCCGTGGGGTCAGCTGCAATTGCCCCTCTTGCCTCGTCGTCCCCGGCGCTTGCGGCTGTGGGGATGTCGCCTCTTCCCGCACCTCAATCTGCGCCGTCGTCGGTGACTCAGGATGGCCGTGTCCTGGCGCCGGCTGACCCGCCGTGGCGACGTTGCCCGCCCCTGGCGTGGCGCCTGGTCCTGCGCCCGCGTTGTCACTTGCTCCCGGGCTCGCCCCGGTGTCCGCTCCCGCCCCTGCCCCTGGGCCTGTTGCAGCGTCTGATCCTGCGCACGCCTCTGCGCCTGCGCCGGTGGTTCCACCTGTCCCCATGCCGGCGCCCGTGCCTGTGGTTGCGGCGTCGTCTGCAGCTGCTGGACGCCTCTGCGCCGCCGCTGGTCGCGCCTGTCGTGGTGCCTTCTGGTGTTGTTGGGGCGGACCCGACGTACCAGCCACTTCCAGCTACCAGCGCCAGCCTGAGCTGAGCGGAGGTTCAGTCGGCTCGCGTGTCTCCTCCGGATGCTCCCGCCCCTTCATCTGCGCATGCAAAGGTGCCGCCTCCGATCGTCCAGGCGGGTCCTGCTCCTGCACCCCTTGCTCATGTTCCGCGTGCACAACGTCCTCCGTCCCCCGGCCGTCGGTAGAATCGGCCCCATTCCCCTGCCCCGCGTGACGAGCGAGAGACGTCACGGCGGCGTCACGATTCACCTCGCCGCCGTGGGTCGCAGGCGAATTGGGCTGCACCTCGCGGCGGCCCAGGAGGCTGGTGGGGAGGGCGTGGTCGCGGTGGCGGCTAGAGGTATGATCAGCCGGTGTCAATGGCCGACTTGCAACGAGTTGTGTCTGACGCGATGCGCGAGGAGCGGAACGGGCGGGCGAGTCTGAGAAATTCGCCGCGCCACGCTCTTGCGCCGGTGTCTCATCCTGCGCCAGCGCCCCATGCGCCTGCTCTTCCTCTTCCCTCGACTCCCGCTCCTCCTCCTCGTGCTCACGCTGCGTCTGCTGCCGCTCGTGGGAACCGCCTCCGACTGCCGTGGGTTCCTCCAGTGGCAGGGGTGGAGTTTGTGACTGCGAGCGGGGCACCAGTGACGCCGCAGTATCCGTCCCTGCTGCGTGTCGCTCCTGATCCTCCGGCAGCTGATCTTCCGTTACAATCCCTGGTAGGGCCTTCTCCTTCGGCGGATGTCCCCGAGGTGGCACTCGGGCAACTCTGGCGCCTTTCTGAGGGTCTGCGGGCCGTGCACCTGATCCAGGTGTATTGCCACGCGGCTCTGTCTCATGGTGTGCCTCTTGTAGGCGGCCCCCTGGACGAGTGCCCTGATGCCGCTGATCGGCTTGCCGAGCTCCTTGCGCCCGTGTTGGCTGCGCCCGCGCGGGGTGGAGTTGCAGGCGTTGGACAGCTTGGGACTGCGCTCCGTGGGCTGCGCCGTGCGATGCGTGCAGCGACTGCAGTCGACTTGATCGGCGCAACCAATGTGGTGGTGCGCGAGCTTCATCGCTCTCTGACGGGTCTTCTCGCCGTCCTTGATGCGGATCAGATGTAGAATCCGCCTGTTCCTGCGTCATGGTGTTCCCATGTGCTTCCTAGGCAAGTGTAGGTGTAGTCATTGCGTGTATGTCTTGGTTTATAATTTCTCGTGCTTATCTCCCTTGCCGTTCCCTCATGCGCAGCCGAAGGCCGCTGGGTTAGAAGGAATGAACCCAAAACTGAATAATGATCAACCCACCAGGCCCTCGGCCTTAAATAGCAGGGGTAGGGGCGGCTGAGAGGCTGAGAGGCTAAGGGACTAAGTGCCTATCTCTCTCTCTCTCTCTCTCTCTCTCTCTCTCTCTCTCTCTCTCTCTCTCTCTCTCTCTCTCTCTCTCTCTCTCTCTCTCTCTCTCTCTCAAGCAGTCATGTATTGATATGGGTCACAAGGTACAGGCATGGCAAGTGGTGGTGACTAGCTTGTCTAAAACATGGAAGCAACCAAGAAGCTAGAAAAAACAAGCAAACTGAGCAAGCCCATCCATCGAAAGCACAAAGGTCACCTAGCTCTCAGAGCAGCCCGGTCCACAGCAACAGAAGTCCTCGAGAACTCCATATTCCACCTATCCCTTGTTCCTCCCCTATCCTAAGACCTCCCCTTATCCTTCCTCACCCCGCAGCTTCCTCACACCTTCCTTCAGACACCCACCAATTCCCTGTCCCCCCCCGTAGCCTCCCAAACCTTGTATTCCTTTCCTCACTCTCACCACGCCCCTGTATTCCTCCCCTGCTGCCACCCAACCCCCCGGTGTCACCGAGTTCCCTTCTCCCCAGCCCCTCAAGCCGCTCTAGCTGGAGCCTGGCGCTCCTCATACTCATCCACCTGCACCTGCCAAAGGTCTCCCAGCCGAGGTGCCCAAGGGTCCGCCGCTGCCTGTGGGAAAGCCGCTTCCGCTGCACGGTTTGACTTGGAGAGGATTGAGATCGCCTGGCTGCGCTGGAGCACCACGGACCACCGTTGCCTGAAGTGTGCATTGAGTCGGGCGGCGGTCGTCGTGAGGCGTCCCTTCCTGTATTTCGTCTTGGCGGCATGGGTGGCTAGCATACGGATGAACTGCTGCGTGTCCTTAGCCAGAGCCCCATACGTCTCTACCGCCAGCCCAAAAAACCCAGCGTAGCTAGGGCGGCCCTCGTAGAGCCTGTGCTTTCCCTCGGAAGCTTCCTCCGCTGCCCACCCAGGCGGCTTCCTGGCTCTCTTGTCCCGCCTCTGCAACACTGGATCCGTGACCGTGACATCCGTCACCCACGTTTCCCCTGACTCCTGGTCTCGGATGGCCAGGTCTGCACGCTTTCGGAGGACGGGGGGAGAGAAAGCCGTGGTCTCATGGAACGTTTTGTAACCCGCGTCCCTGGCCATCCTGAGAGCCGCGAAAACCAGGGCGTGGTGGGTCCTTACGACGTCCCCGCCATCCCCACACCGCAGGAGGTGATTGGGGAGGCTCTTATCGGCAATCGTCGCGTTTTCCCGCTTGCACGGACACACCTCGGCGACCGGCAGCTCCATGCCCAGCCGCAGGCCCAAGGCCATCGAGAATTGACCAGGGGATAAGCTAAGGTCTCCTCTTGTTGGGATGGCATGGAGCCAGTCACCCGCACCCACCCCCTTGAGGCTGATGAGGCGGATGGCGTGGCCCCTGTCCTCCCCCGGCCGGTCCTGAAGTGTGTCTGCTAGGAGTTCCAACGCCCGCCGCTGGTTGATAGACTTGGACAGCCCCAGCTGCAGGTTCCCAGTGCCCAGACCCCCTGCCCTGTACTGCTCTAGTGTTGCTCGGGCTTCAGCAGGGAGGTTACCCTCCATCGTGGCTCTGGGGTTGGTCTCAGGTGGTAGTGGGGCCCACTCGTGGGAGAGGAGCTGTGTCGCCCGGCTCAGGAGGCAGTCCGTTGGCAGGTTCAGCTGCCTCAGTAGGATGTGTGCCGCCGTGACTGAAGCCAGGTATGCCGCGGGTGCCTCAGAGATAGGGTCGATCACCCCGAGGCCACCCAGGCGGATGGGGAGTGTCCCCTGACGCCACAGCAGGCTCTGCTCAAGCTCGGAGGTGGGGATCCGTAGTTTCGCCGCGGTGAGCGCCGAGCCCAGGAGAGCCTCACTCCACTCCCTCCATTCTCGCGCACTTAGTGTTGAAGCCGGGGTCGTCCGGAGCATGTACGAGATCCGCCGTGAGATGCTGCGTGAGACCATAAGGAGCGCGTGCTGCGGGTTCAGTTGTGAAATGAGGAGGAGCGGTGATGCCGCCTCCCCCAGCGCCGCCCGTACGTGGTCCGTGCAGAAGTCATCAGTCCCAACTGGGCTGCCCAACACCTTGATTCCTCCCGGGTTCGAGGTCAGCCCAAGCGGCAACTTCTCCTGCTGCTCGCTCGCGTTCCTCCCCCAGGCCGTTGATTTGGCAATGTTGCATCGCAGTCCTGCTTTTCCCAAAGCCGCAGCGATCGTGTCGAAGGCGAGGCAGGCAGCTTCACGCGGGCCGACAATCGTAATGTCGTCGGCGTAGGCAACGATCGCCACATCCGGCAGAGTAGTGGCCACACTCAGCAGTGCTGGCTGGATCGCCGCCGCGAACAGGAGCGGGCCGAGTGGATCGCCTTGGCGAACTCCGCGGGAGCTCAAGATGTACTCAGTGTCAAAACGCTGGTCGACCAGGAGCCTCGACGGGCCGTCGTAGAGGTTTCGGACCAGGGGGAGTAGGGGGTTGAGGTTAGACCATTGCAGCGCCTCGAAGAAAGCCCTGCGTTCGACGCTGTTGAACGCGTTCTCTACGTCCAGCTGCAGCGCGATCCGCGAGACGTCCTCCTGTAGTAGCGCTCTAACCGAGTGTATGATTCACTCCGCTCCCCCCGGGATGGCCACGCCGAATTGGACCGGGAGAAAGAACTCACGGATCTTGGGGCCGAGCGAGTGTAGAGCTGCTTTCGCTACTACTCTGAGCAATGTTTCGCCAATCGCGATAGGCCTGACCCCACCCCCCGGTTTCTCCAAAGCTATCAGGCGTGAGGATAGGGCAAGGTCGCGCAGCTCCTGTGACTGGTAAGTGCTAAGGAAATTGTTAACTGTCTTGGCGAGTAGAATTAATATCTCCTCATTTGCGAGAGCAGGATCTCTGAGGTGCTCGAAGCACGTTCCAGAGGGCCCCCCACCCACCCCATTCGGGCACTTCGCCAGGATTTCGCGAAGTGCGTCGATCTGGATGGCGAGCTCAGAAGTTGCTACCCCTGTTACCCAGGCTGGGAGATCGTCTTCGGCATGTGGGTGTTTCGCCCGGAGTGCAGCGAGGGTTGCCGAACTGGGTTCCGCGAGTGGGCTGGTGTGTAACGCAGCAACCGCCTTCGAGATATTGCCCTTTTTCATTAGCCCTTCGGCACGTGCACAAACACCTTCGTCGTCCGGTTGGTGTCGTAGCGGGGCTTCGGTATCGGGGATAATGCCAGCTTCCTCGAAAAGTCCCTCCCATTTCCCCTGCTGAAATTGGTGCAGCCGAGCCTCAATTCGAGCCCAGCGGCTCCCAACAACTGGTTCGGGAGAGGGTCGTAGTGTAAGCCTCGGTAGGAAGAGAAGAATCTTCCACGCACCTAGGCACGAGGGGAACTTCTCCAGCCTCAGAAGTGGCGCCAGCAGACAGAGGCTGTATTTGTCTAGGATTTGTGGAGGTAGGCGGCGGACAAGGAAGGGCTGGTCACTACGTTGCAGTTGCTGCATATCCCAACCCCCAGCTTCTTGCCAGATGGCCTCGTCCTTCGCCATGTCCGTAGGCGAGAAGACATCTGTCGCATCCGTTGCTCCACCTGTATCTCCCACAGCTTGTTGGTTCTGCCCATCCCCCCTCGACCCTCTTCCCCGTGTGTTGGGTGCATTCCTGTCCACCCCAGTTTCCTCCTCCAGGGACACCTCCTCAGATTCAGCTTCGTCCCCACACATAAATTCTGGGTCGCCACCGTTGTCCTCAGAGCCCGCTGCGTCCTCCTCATTCGTTGGTGCTGCCCCCGCCTCTGGTCTGTCGTGGCGTTCCCGCCAGGTGCCAACTCGCACAGGGATCTCAGATCCCCCTACCAGGGCCCTTCCCCCTCGCCCTCCGCGCGCTCCCCGTGTACCGCCCCCCCGTTGAGTCCTCCCCGCGCTTGTTGGCGCTCTTGCCACTACGCCCGTAGCTCCACGTCCCGCCGGCAGCCACGGTGTCCGACCTCCCCGGGGCGGTCCCCAGGTTATTGCCGCTCGTCGCGTCGCGTGGCGGGTGTTGTGTGCAACGGCATTCGTGGTGTTTGGAGCCTCAGCGTGCACTGCCGTTGCTGGTGTAACGTTGGGGGCGGAAGCGTCCCGGGAGATTCCGGGCGGGCGACTTCCAGCCTCAGCCTCCTCCCGCACCTCTCGCTGGCTCACCGATGACGACCGATGCGCTCGCTCAGATGGCGGTTGCCCTTGCAGAAGCCAGCCCAGGAGGGGTCCCGGGGAGCCAGGTCCCAGCCCTGCTCCGGGCCATCTCGGCGCTGGCTGGGCACGCGGCTTCTTCTTCGAGACCGCCCGTGCGGCGCCGGCAGAGGCTCCGTTCGCAGGTCCCAGAAACTCACCCTCCGCCTGGCCGCGCCCCTGCCTGTTTGCGGCCGCGGCAGGTACACGCGTTCCGGCGTTCGCAGCGACAGGCATCACGTCAACCTCCGACGGGGCTGCGCCCTGCTCCCCAGCCGCAGCAGACACCAATGCCGCCAGCACAGCCGCCGTTACAGGCGCCGGTGACGCCGACAACACCGCCTCCGCGGTCTGCTCCTGATCCACGCCCGGGCTTGGCTCCTCCGCCTCCTTCTGTGCCGCCCGTGGGGCGGCAGCGTGTGAAGTTGAGCCGCCGCCAACGGCAGCGGCAGAACCGCCAGCAAACACAGGGTCCGCCACCGTCTCAGCTGCAGTCGCAGCAGCAGCAGCATCTCCCTCAAGCACCAATCCAGCCGCCCTCCTGGGCACCACAGCGACCCCCAGCATAGTCCCCACTGCGGCGTTTTCCCCTACCCTTCCAACCGCTACCGCCTCGTCCCCCAATGCCCCAAGTTCCCCCGTCATACTTCCCGCGCGCCCCGAGCCCGCCTCCTCCCCTTGCCTTGGTTCTTGGCGCGCCCCCAACTCGCGTCGAGCAACGCGTGATGCACGTTGGGACGTGCATGACACTCCTGTCATATGTGCTCGACCAGCTGCACGTGACACTGATGCAGCAGGAGGTGCAGATCGAGGCGATGCAGCCGGCGGAGCAGTCGGCGGCGGTGGCGGTGGCGGAGGAGCTGCAGCATTACCTCCCCCTGATTGGCTATGTGCCGGGCTCTCCTGGGGCTGCCCTCGGGCCCGGCCCTGGAGCTTTGGCGCGGCTTGCTGCTTCAGCCCGGGGCGACCCGCTCGACCTTGTTGCGGCAGCCGCGTCCGTCTTGCGCTGGCTGGACGGGAGGCTGTGTTGGATCCTCGTTGAGTAGCGGTAGACTTCCCCTTGCCAGGCCCCTTTGTAGCAGGTCTGGGTTTGGGCTTCCCCATGGCGGTGTGCTCACGCGCGGGGGTGTTGTTGTACCTGCCGTAGATCTATGCCTCCTTTTTGTATTGCCCCATGTTGACCTGCCAGGCGCTTACTCCCTTGCCACCCCTCACGCGCGGCCGTAGGCCGCGCTGGCGAGCGGCGGCCGCCGAAGGCGGCCGGCGCGAGCCGCTGATTTTGGAGAGTAAACTGAACTCACAAGTGAATAATGAGCCCCATGGGCGGAGATCTAGGGGCTTTATACTAGGAAGAACAGGCTAAAAACGGCTAAGGATAGGAGACTAGGCTAGAGAGGCCTAAAAACGGCTGAGGACTGGAACTAGGCCATTCCTCTCTCTCTCTCTCTCTCTCTCTCTCTCTCTCTCTCTCTCTCTCTCTCTCTCTCTCTCTCTCTCTCTCTCTCTCTCTCTCTCTCTCCTTCTCTCGTTCTCTCTCTCTGGTTCTTTCATTCTGTTGTGTGTTTTCAACTTCTGTTTTTCATCACACCTTATTCGCATAGATTCGTATTTAACCACTTGTTGTGCTGTGTGTGTTTTTCTCTTTCCGATTCCTAAATCACCGTTGTTATTGTTGTTCATACCAGTTCATTCCATTCATTTATATGTTATATTTCATTCTTTTTACATCCCTTCTCTTTTCTGTCACGACCTTCTTTCGCCTTCACTCAACTTTAATTTCCTAATTGTTTTTATTGGTTGTCTCATAATCTATCTCCCCCTTTTGCCCATTCTGTATCCCATTTTCTCTCTGTTTTCTCTCCAGAGGCTTTGCTGTATCATTCGATAAGTCGAGTTTAAATTGGAATCTGAAAAGCAAATAGTGGTTGTTTTGATCATTTTCCTTGCATGTTTTTTGTTTGCTTCGTTTGAGCTGAGGTTTGTGTGCGTGCGCATGTGTGTGGCTATGTTTGTATGTGTGTGTGAGCATCTATATCTATCTATTACTGCATTATCAATGCATGTCTATGAGTTTTAAAAAGAGGATCCAGGTCTATCATTTCATCACAAGGTTCATTGGCACGCCTGTCGGGAGCCCATTTGAACTGGATTTGATAGAGTTGGCATTTTTTTTAGAGTTCACAGATTGTATTGTTTCATGTGGTTGCTGATTGTTAAAAAATTATGCTATTGGCTTCCTGTCAGAATAATATATAAAACTATATATTGTTTTGTAACTGCCTGTAGTGTAGACTACTGTAGTTATACAATATTCTGTTTGGTGGTGCACCTTTCTTTTTTCCTATATGTACTGCTCGCTCTATAGTGAAACTGTCAGAGTATTATAGCTGATGCATGTTTGTAGGCCATAGTGGGGTAGCACATATGGGGTACAGGGTTTCTAGGGTTGTATTTGTACCCAATCTTTCCTTAGTCATTCTCATTCCTGTTTTCCTTGCTTCACATGGTATAGAGCGGGTCCTACCTTAGGACCGTTTTTTTTTGGGCCCACCGAAGCGCGCCCCGAGGCGCGCCTTTTTTTAGCGACCCCTCGGGTTGCCTTTTCCCTCGCGGCCCCGCTGTCCCTCAGACGCGGCCCCGCCACCTCTCCTGATCGCGGCCCCGCCGCCTGCTTGACGCGGCCCCGCCACCTCCCCTGACGCGGCCCCGCCGCCTCCCCTGACGCGGCCCCGCCGCCTCCCCTGACGCGGCCCCGCCGCCTCCCCTGACGCGGCTCCGCCGCCTCCCCTGACGCGGCCCCGCCGCCTCCCCTGACGCGGCCCCGCCTCTACTGCCGCGGCCCCGCCGCCGCCTCTGACGGCCCCGCCGCTGCACCCTACGGCCCGCCGCTGCACCCTACGGCCCGCCGCTGCTCCTGCCGGCCCGCCGCCTCACCTGACGGCCCCGCCGCTGCTCCTGCCGGCCCGCCGCTGCTCCTGTCGGCCCGCCGCTGCACTTGCCGGCCCGCCGCTGCACCCAGCGGCCCGCCGCTTCACCTGACGGCCCCGCCGCTGCACCTGCCGGCCCGCCGCTGCACCCTTCGGCCCGCCGCTGCACCCTACGGCCCGCCGCTGCACCTGCCGGCCCGCCGCTGCACCTGCCGGCCCGCCGCTGCACCTGCCGGCCCGCCGCTGCACCTGCCGGCCCGCCACTGCACCGGTCGACCCGCCGCTGCACCTGACGGCCCCGCCCCTGCATCTCCCGGCAGAACCGCCCGGGAGCCGAGCCGCCCAACACCGAGCCGCCCGGGAGCCGAGCCGCCCTGCACCCGAGCCGCCCAGCCGCCGAGCCGCCCGGGAGCCGAGCCGCCCTGCACCCGAGCCGCCCAGCCGCCGAGCCGTCCGGGAGCCGAGCCGCCCTGCGCCCCAGCCGCCCAGCCACCGAGCCGCCCGGGAGCCGCGCCGCTGTGCACCCGAGCCGCCCGGTCGCTGAGCCGCCTTTCTGCAGAGCTGCACGACCTGCCCTGCCTGGTGAGCACAGTCCCACTGACACTGCGAGCTATTTCCCTACTGCTTGCACTGCGCCGCTGTCGTCGCCATGGCTACCCCTAGTGTCCTAGCTTTCGACGCTGAGGATCGCGCCATTGATTTTGAGGTCTGGTTAGACGACCTGCAGCTGTTCTTACAGTGCGACAGGGCTGACGACCTTTCTCTCTTTGACCTCACCTCTGGCGCCTCTCATGCTCCTGCTGCTGATGCTGATCCCTCTGTCCGCTCTCAGTGGGCCACCCGCGATGCTGCTGCACGTCTTGCTGTGCGTCGCCACCTCCCTACCTCTGAGCGTGCGCACTTTAGCCAGTACAAGAGTGCTCAGACCTTGTACGACGCTGTAGTTGCGCGCTACTCCTCCCCTGCCACCGCTGCACTGAGCCGTCTCATGCTTCCCTACCTCTTTCCTGACCTCTCTGCCTTTCCCACTATTGCTGACCTCATTACGCACCTCCGCACTAGTGACACTCGCTACCCCGCCGCCCTTCCTGCTGAGTTCTGCGCTAAGAACCCCCCCCCCATGTACATCGCTCTCTACTACGTAGTCGCGCGCCTCCCTGACTCCCTTCGCGTCGTCAGGGACCACTTTCTCGCTGTCTGTCCCACCACCCTCACCGTCGACCTCCTCGAGAAGGCCCTCCTCGCAGCGGAGAAGAGCATAGTCGCTATAGGTGCTTCTCGTGGTGACCCTCGCACCCCCATCTTTGAGGGGTGCTCTCCTTCCCCCTTGCTGCCCTCTGTTGCCTCTGCTGCTGCTGCCGACCTGCTTGGTCTTGAGTCGGTCGGCGCGGCGTCTACCCCTAGTGGGAGACGTCGCTCTAGCAAGGGCAAGGGGGGCAAGGGCGCGGGTGGAGCTGGAGGGGGCGGTGGCGGTGGCGGCGGTGGTGGCGGAGGGAGTGGGGGTGGTGGCGGGACTAGTGGCGGGGGTGGTGGTAGTGGTGGTGGCAGCAGCGGCGGCGACGGTGGTGGTGGTGCCAGCGGTGGTGGTGGAGGCAGCGGCGGAGGTGGAGGCGGCGGAGGTGGAGGCGGTGGAGGCGGCAGCGGAGGAGGCGGTGGTGGTGGAGGAGGTGGAGCTGGTCGGGGTGGTACCCAGCAGCGTAGCGGAGGTGGTGGTGGCCAGCGCTCGCAGCGGCAGCAGCAGCAGCGCTCGCGGGACATCCCTCCGCCTCAGCAGCTTCGTGAGTGGTACGCTGGGCGTCAGAGGGGTGGGGGTACTGGTCCCTGCACCTACGTTCTTCGTTCCGGCGACCGCGCGGGTGAGCAGTGTGGGGGTGCCCACGCCACCCAGCGCTGCTTTGGCCGCCTGACGGACGCTTGGCGTCGGCAGTTCCCTGGGGCTAGTGAGATCCCTCGCTGGGATGAGCTTCTTAGGGCTGGTGTAGCGATCTTTGATCTTGATTTTGATGCTATCCTTGCTGCTATGTATGCTGTGGATTATAGTGAGGAGAATGAGGGTTACCGGTGTTTCCAGCCCGACCCGGGCATTGGTACTGCTGCGCTAGGTGCTTGTGAGGCTGCTGCTCTAGGCGCCAGTGCGTCTGTGCTCTCAGGTACTGGTGAGACTGCGCTCTCAGGTACTGCGTCGTCCTCGTCCTCCCTCACTTTCACACTTGACTCCGGGGCTTCTCGCTCCTTCTTTCGGGACCGCACTACCCTTACGCCGCTCGGCCGGCCGGTTGCGGTCTCCCTTGCTGACCCCTCTGGGGGTCCTGTCCTGTCTCACTTCTCCACTGTCCTCCCGTGTCCGGCTGCCCCTTCGGGCACCCTGTCTGGTCTGTACCTTCCCTCGTTCTCTACGAACTTGGTGAGTGGAGCGGACCTGCAGGATGTGGGGGTTCACCAGTTCACCCCTGCGAGTCAGCGGGTGACCCACTGCACGGAGGCACGCACAGGCCGCCACCTGGCCACGTTCTTGCGTCGGCCTGGGTCGAGTCTCTACACCCTGACAGTTGAGTCTCCTCCTGTCCCTGCGTCTAGTCAGGTGGCTGCGTCAGGTCAGGTGCTTGCTGCTGCGTCCCGGTCAGGTCCTGAGTCTGCCCCCTGTTCTTGTCGCCTCCTGTCTCACGAGACTCTCCTGTGGCACCACCGTCTTGGCCACCCCTCCTTGCCCCGTCTTCGGAGCATGGCTTCCCGTGTCCTTGTCTCTGGTCTTCCCCAGTCTCTCCCTCCTCTCCCCTCCGGGCCAGGACCTTCCTGTGTCCCCTGTGTCGAGGGTCGCCTCCGGGCTACTCCTCACTCCTCCCACTTCCCCCCGACAGAGGCTCCCCTGCAGACGCTTCACATGGATGTGTGGGGCCCAGCCCCCGTCCGTGGGCAGGATCACGAGCGCTACTTCCTGTTGGTGGTTGACGACTACTCGCGTTACACCACAGTCCTCCCCTTGCGCAGCAAGGGTGCGGTCACTGAGGTGCTGATCGACTGGATCCGCGAGGCTCGTCTCCAGCTCAGGAAGAGCTTCGGCTCGGACTTTCCTGTTCTGCGTCTGCACTCGGACAGAGGCGGAGAGTTCTCTTCTCGCCTTCTGCGAGACTACTGCCGTGCACGGGGTATCCGCCAGACCTTCACGCTTCCGGACTCACCACAGCAAAATGGGATTGCTGAGCGCCGCATTGGCATGGTCATGGATGTCGCTCGTACGTCCATGATGCATGCGGCTGCCCCCCATTTTCTGTGGCCGTTTGCGGTGAGGTACGCGGCGCATCAGCTCAACCTTCACCCCCGGGTCTCTCGGCCTGCGATGTCCCCAGCCTTGCTGTGGACGGGGAAGGTTGGCGATGCGTCTGTGTTCCGTGTCTGGGGATCTCGGGCGTTTGTCCGCGACTTGTCTGCGGACAAGCTGTCCCCTCGTGCTGCTCCCTGTGTCTTCCTTGGCTTCCCCACTGACGCCCCAGGGTGGCAGTTTTACCACCCCTCCTCTCGTCGTGTTCTGTCCTCCCAGGACGTCACGTTCGACGAGTCAGTCCCCTTCTACCGTCTCTTCCCCTACCGCACTCCTTCCCTCCCCCCCCCCCCCGGACTTCCTTGTGCCGGTTCCCCCCCCAGTAGACCCCCTCCCCCCTCAGGTTCCTGCCCCCTCAGGTGTGTCCCAGGTAGACGCCGTTGACCCGGTCGAGGTTACTGGTGACTCTGGTGCTGCTGCGGGTGCTGAGCCTGGGGGTGCTGACTCTGGGGGTGCTGTGCGCGGGGGTGCTGAGCCTGGGGGTGCTACTGCTGGGGGTGCTGGGCCTGAGGGTGCTACTGCGGAGGGTGCGGAGCCTGGGGGTGCTGAGCCGGGGGGTGCTGTGCCTGGAGGTGCTGGGTCTGGGGGTGCTGGGTCTGGGGCTGCTGAGCCTGGGGGTGCTGAGCTGGGAGCTGCTGAGCCTGGGGGTGCTGCGTCTGGAGCTGCTGAGCCTGGGGTTTCTCCTGCTGCTGCGTCTCGCCGGGAGCCCCTCTCTCCACAGGAGCTGCGCGAGTGGTTCGCTCGCCGCTGGAGGCGTGCTGCTGAGTCTGGAGGTGCTGCTGGAGCTGGAGTTGGAGCTTCTTCGACCGTCGAGGGTGCGGGTGCTGCTGGTCCCGGAGCTGCTGGACCTGCGGGTCCTCCTGGAGCTGGAGCTGCTGAGGGCGTTGGTGCTGAGTCTACTGCTGTTGGTCCTGCCGCTGGAGGTGTGGGTGGCGCTGGTGCTGTCTCTGAGGGTGCTGGTGCTGTCCCTGCTGAGTCTGGAGCTGCCGCGCGGCCTCGACCGTACTTCGTTCCGCTCCTGCAGCAGGTTCTTGGTCTTTCTCCTCCAGTAGAGGGTCCACCGCCTGTCCAGTCGCAGTCCCTGCTGGAGCCTTCCTCTCCACTGCCTGCTCCCTCTCCTTACACTGGTCCTACTGGAGGTCTTGCTGAGCGTCGTGAGCCTGCGTCTCGTCCCGCGTCGCCTGTTCGTGCTGCTCGCGCTAGTGGTCGCAGTTCGCGTCAGCGTCCTCCTCCTGTCCCTGGCACGCACCGGATGTCTTTGCGTCCGTCCACTGCTCCTCTGCGTGCCCCTTTGCCTTCTCCTCCTGAGTCCTCTCTTCCTGCGCTTGCCGACCCTGAGTCGGACTCTCTTCGTGCTGCCAGTCCTACTGTCACGCGTCTCCTTGCTACTGTCGTCACTGACCCCTCGTTTGAGTCCACTGCTGCGTCTGCCCTTGTCGCTGAGCTCGTCGACTTTGCTGCTCGCTGTCGTCTCGACTACGCTGCTAGTCTTGTTGCTGAGTCTGCGTCTGTCTGTCCTCCGTCCGTCGGGGGTGAGTGTGCTCTTGGCACGGACGTCCTAGAGGACAGGCAGGAGGAGTTACAGTGTCTAGCGGCTGCTTCACCTCATCTCGCGTCTGTACTGCTTGCCCCTAAGGGAGACCCGGATGCACTAGACATCCCGACTCCGCGTTCTTACGCGGAGGCCGTAGAGGGTCCCTACTCCTCTCAGTGGCAGGCAGCTATGGATGCAGAGATGGCTTCCTGGAAGTCCACAGGCACCTACGTTGACGCGGTTTCCCCACCTGGGGCGAACATCGTCAGTGGCATGTGGATCTTCAGGGTGAAGCGGCCGCCGGGCTCTCCACTTGTCTACAAGGCGCGGTACGTCGCTCGTGGCTTGAGTCAGCGGCAGGGAGTTGACTACTTTCAGACCTTCTCTCCCACCCCGAAGATGACCACTCTTCGGGTGCTGCTGCACATAGCCGCTCAGCGCGACTACGAGATCCACTCTCTTGACTTCACCACTACTTTCTTGCAGGGTAGCCTGCACGAGGAGATCTGGCTGCGCCGTCCACCTAGCTTCACTGGGACTTTCCCTCCTGGCACCCAGTGGAGCCTCCGACGGCCAGTCTACGGTCTCCGCCAGGCACCGCGTGAGTGGCACGACACACTGAGGACTACGCTTGCGGCTCTTGGGTTTGCTCCTTCTACTGCTGACCCGTCGCTGTTTCTTCGCACCGACACTTCCCTGCCGCCGTTCTACATCCTCGTGTACGTCGACGACTTGGTCTTTGCCACAGCAGACACTGCTGGACTCGCCTACGTGAAGTCCGAGCTGCTGAAGAGACACACGTGCACAGACCTGGGTGAACTGCGCAGCTACCTTGGCTTGCAGATCACTCGGGACAGAGCACGCCGCACCATTACCTTGATTCAGTCACACATGGTGCAGCAGGTCCTTCAGCGCTTCAGCTTCACGTACTCCTCGCCTCAGGCCACTCCTCTGCCTACTCGCCACTCACTCTCAGCTCTGCCTTCGGATGAGTCCGTAGAGTCGAGTGGTCCGTATGCAGAGGTTGTTGGCTGCCTCATGTACCTGATGACCTGCACACGACCTGACCTTGCATACCCTCTGAGCATTCTTGCTCGCTATGTTGCTCCTGGGAGACACAGACCGGAGCACATGGCTGCAGCGAAGAGGGTATTGCGCTACCTGTGCAGCACGTCGGGCATGGGGCTAGTGCTTGGAGGGCGGAGTCCAGTGGTCCTTACCGGCCACGCGGACGCTTCTTGGGCTGACGACCAGGCTACGCAGCGGTCGTCACAGGGTTACACCTTCAGCCTTGGTTCCGGCTCTGTCTCGTGGCGGTCTACTCGCTCGTCTTCGGTTCTCGGCTCCAGTTGTGAGGCTGAGATCTACGCCGGGGCCATGGCTGCACAGGAGCTTCGCTGGCTCACCTACCTGCTGACTGACCTTGGAGAGCCGCCTCGTTCTCCTCCAGTGCTGTACGTAGACAACAAGGCCATGCTGGCCTTGTGTCGAGAGCAGCGCTTGGAGCACAGAACGAAGCACATTGCTCTCCGCTACTTCCTTGCTCGTGAGCTGCAGCAGCGTGGTCAGTTGCGACTTGCGTACGTGGCCTCTGAGGCCAACACTGCTGATGTGTTCACCAAGGCACTCGCGCCTTGTGACCATCAGCGCTTTTGCACCCAGCTGGGTCTTGTACCTGTCTTGCCTCGCTTGCTCTCCTCTTGACTTCACTTGTACTGTGACATATACATATACCTGCTCGTGCTTGTCTAGTTTTATATATATGTCTGTACTCCTGCATGTGAACTGGCCTCTGGCCCTGCTCTTGTGCTCGGACTGTGTGGTGACTTTGTGATCCACCCTGAGCTTTCTTTGCTTTGCTTTGCTTGACTGGTCTTGTGACCCCTTGTTCTCCCCCACTTAGCCTATGGGGGTGTGTCAGAGTATTATAGCTGATGCATGTTTGTAGGCCATAGTGGGGTAGCACATATGGGGTACAGGGTTTCTAGGGTTGTATTTGTACCCAATCTTTCCTTCGTCATTCTCATTCCTGTTTTCCTTGCTTCACAGAAACCCCTTCTTCTCTTTTCAATTCTCTCGACTCTACTCAACTTACTCGAACTCAACTAGCTATGGCTCCTTTAGCCTAGCTAAGCTTTTGATATGGTACAGAGCACGTAACGCTCCTGGACTCCTGCTTCCGCTGCTACTAAGTGTTCTGCACGCCCCGTGGTGTGCCCTACTCTCGCGGCCCCGCCGCCCTTCTTAAGCGGCCCCGCCGCCCTACTGTCGCGGCCTCGCCGCCTCTCTACTGTCGCGGCCCCGCCGCCCTACGTCGCGGTCTCGCCGCCCTTCACTGCGGCCTCGCCGCCCGTGCGCCGACGTCTGCGAAGCCGCCGCCCGTGAGCTGCCACCCGTGAGCTGCCTGTGCGCCGCCCGTCCGTGAGCCGACGCCACCCGCGCGCAGCCCGACAGTGAGCCGGCGCCGCCCGTGAGCCGCCCGCCCGTGCGCCACCAGCCTGCCCGTGAGCCGCTGGCGCCGCCCGTGCGCCGCCCGTCCGTGAGCCACCCGCCCGTGAGCCGCCGCCTCTGAGCCGCCCGTCCGCGAGCCACCCGCCCGCCCGTGAGCCGCCCGTCTCCTACACCTGCGGTCCCGACCCCGTCCCGGCCATGCCTCGTCACCAGCTACGGCACACCGGGGGCACGTGCACCCCCCCCCCCCTTCTTCCCGTCACCTGTCAAGGCGACCTGAGGGGTGACCTGAAAGGGGGGGGCAGTCGTCGCCCCCTCTGCCGCTTGCTTTGGCGCCCGGGGAGGCCGTGCGTCGCCCCCCCCCCCCCCCTCTTCTCCTCCTCCTTTTGTTCCCTCTGCTGCAGCTGCCGCTGGGGGGGAGGGTGTGGGAGTGTGGGGGAGCCCGGGGAGGGACTGGGGGTGGCGGGTGTGGGGGTGGCGGGTGTGGGGGTGATGGGTGATGTGTGGTCCCCTGGCCCTACGGCCCCATTCTCCTCCGTTTACCCCCCCCCCCCCCCCTTCTGCTGCTCCTGCAGCAGTGTGAGGGGGATGGGGAGGGGGAGGGGGAGGATGAGGGGATGTAGGTGGTGACCAACCAGAGCCTATCACCTCCTCTCCTCTCTCTCCCTCTCTCTCTCTCTCCCTCTCTCCTCCTCCTTGCCTGCCCTCTCCCGTACTACTACGCACTCTTGGTGTACCCCTTTATGGGGGCGTTGACTGCATATTCTTCCCTACAGGCACTTATGGGGGCGTGTCAGAATAATATATAAAACTATATATTGTTTTGTAACTGCCTGTAGTGTAGACTACTGTAGTTATACAATATTCTGTTTGGTGGTGCACCTTTCTTTTTGCCTATATGTACTGCTCGCTCTATAGTGAAACCCCTTCTTCTCTTTTCAATTCTCTCGACTCTACTCAACTTACTCGAACTCAACTAGCTATGGCTCCTTTAGCCTAGCTAAGCTTTTGATACTTCCCCCCCATGCTAGGCAAGGGATGCGGTAGCATAGTTTTTGGGTTGTTAGCGGTGACAAAATTAGAAGGAAGAAAGAGGATTGAACTAGCAGAAATGGGGATACAAATAGCAAACCCTAGAAGGGTTGTACTCGCTATAGAGCACCCCACTACAGGCTAGAACATAAGATAACATTCTGACACACCCCCATAGCCAAAGTGGGGTGTAATCAGCAGAGCAAGCAAAGCAGTACAAGCTCAGGGTGGATCACAATGTCACCACACATTCTGAGCACAAGTTCAAGAAGAAATAGTTTAGAGTTCACAATTATGAGCAAAGCTAGTGGTAGTCACAACGGGCAAGTGAGGAGGAGGAGAGAGAGTGAGGGGAGAGGAGATAGGAGGCGACGGCTGAAGCTGCAGACACACGGGCAACAGGAGGCAGACTGGCACAGCGGCTACCGGGCGAAGCCCCCGGAATACAGGAGTAACAGGCCCCGCGGCTAAAGTAGCGGCAGACGAGCAACGGACCCACGGGCGGCTGGCGTAGAAGTCTACGACTGGGCTACCGGGGGAAGTCCCCGGAATACAGGTGCTGTTGGCGACAGTACGGCAACCTCCATGCAGCTTCCCAAACAGTCCCACCCCCCGACACACACCCGCTGCTACACCGCTAGCTCCACTCCCACGCGCCCCCCTTAAACCCTAAACCCAGTCTCCCACACATCCACCCCCCTCAGCGACAGCTACAGCAGTGGGAGACGAAGGAGGAGGAGGAGCAAAGGGAGGAATGCACACCGGTCACCCCCATACCCGCCACCCGCAAGCGGCCCCCTCAGGTCGCCTCGACAAACGACGGGAAAAGGGGGGGGGAGGGGGGGGGGGGGGGGGGGGGGGGGGGGGGGGGGGGGGCCGGGGCCGCGACGGGTAGGGCGACGGGCCGCGAAGAAAAGCGGCAGGGCCGCGATGATGGGGCGGCGAGGCCGCGACAGAAGGTGGCGCGGCCGCGACCGCAGGTGGCGGGGCCGCGACAGGTCGGTGGCGGGGCCGCGATGGTGGGGCGGCGGGGCCGCGACAGGTCGGTGGCGGGGCCGCTACAGAAGGTGGCGCGGCCGCGACCGGAGGCGGCGGGGCCGCGACAGGTCGGTGGCGGGGCCACGACCGAAGGTGGCGGGGCCGCGAAGGAAAGCGGCGGGGCCACGAGAGTGGGGCGGCGGGGCCGCGACGGGTCCCCGTCGCCCGTCGCGACGCCTCCAGAGGGGTACGCGGCGAACGAGGCGGCAGAAGCCCGTCGCGCGCCTCGGGGCGCACAGCGGGCAGAGAACCGCCGCGCGACTCGGGGCGCACGGCGGGCAGAAAACCGCCGCGCGCCTCGGGGCGCACGGCGGGCAGAAAACCGCCGCGCGCCTCGGGGCGCACGGCGGGAAGAAAAGGTTGTAGCGGAAGCGTGGAGGTGGTAACCCACCCACAGGGTCGATCCAAAGGGATCGACCTGCTCTGATAGCATGACAAAATTAGGAGGAAGAAAGAGGATTGAACTAGCAGAAATGGGGATACAAATAGCAAACCCTAGAAGGGTTGTACTCGCTGTAGAGCACCCCACTACAGGCTAGAACATAAGATAACATTCTGACAAGCGGTTCGGCAGATCCAATTATGTTGCAGTCGCTGAACCCCTGTGTTGGTCTGTGCAGATTGGCGAGCGAGTGTAAGCCTAACGTGAGAGTTCGTATTCTCACCGACACAGAGATGACACAGATATGGTCGTCAAGGGGTCACGGGAACGACCCAGCAGTCAAAATCCAAGACTTTGACGTTTTGGTGGTTCCAATCTGGAACGAGTAAGTGTATTTGTGTTTGTCTTTGTAGCTCGCAGATAGACCTCCATCGCTGACATGCCTTATGATGGTGTTAAACTGCAGCTGGTGTTTCCGATTCGAGACGCCGGGGTGTGCGTTGTTCGTCGTTACTCATCCGAGCGACTTGGCACTTGCAGAAGGCTCAGTAACGCGATCTCGCAGTTTCTTCCTCGACCCCAAACGCAGAGGCAACAATGCAGGGTGGTCTAGATTTGGGTGCATGTCGGGTTGGATGAGCAGGTGAGGCTTGCAGCGCGTACCTCGGCTCTTTGCGTGTTGAAATTTGCTAATTTACGTACATTAAAAAACGGCTGCTGCAGATGGTTTGAGTATCAGGTGCGTCATGACATACGGGCCAATGAGACTCCAATGTCTAGTGAAATCGTGGATGCCTGCCTGCGGAATCTGCGCAACACTGACTTCAATGACGATCTTCTCACCGATGACTTGAATGAGCCCCTTTCAGGGGTTTGGTGTGTGCGGTTTCTACAAGACCTGCTGGCTGACATGGAAGGGTTTTCTGCTCGGCGCGATATGAAAGAATTGTATCCTACAACTCCGGCGCGCGATTTCCACGTCATGCGTGAGACCATATCGCGATTCATCAATGGACTACTTTCGGGTGCGGTGTTCCAAGTATGTTATGCAACGCCGTTAGGTGATGCCGCCGAGCCTAGCGAGGTTTGCACCCAAGATGACTCTTCTGACGTTTCAGATTAGTGAGAAAGGCTGCGTTGATGTGGCATGCTGCGTGTGTACACATCAAGTCAGAAACCATTCTACAGACACGAGTTATCTGTTCTTGTACGTACTGCCACCCTTTGGGTGGCACCCCCGTATTACAGCACTCATATGTTTGCATGTAGACTGAATGCAAAGCCAACAGAATCAAAACATGCGTAAAAGCCTGGTCACGATTCCGAACTAGCCCCACGTAGATCGATGCTGAATTGACGCCATCGATGCCACGTAGATCGATGCTGTCAAACCAAGGTTACATTTTCACGATTCATAAGATGAAACGTGTTACATGACATGTTCATGGTAACAACTCACCTTGTTACATCCTTTTCGCAAAGTCAGCATGTCGGCTTGACTAGTCACAATATGACGTATTTACCCACACACGGACATGCTATAAAGAAACGGCACATTAGTGATTAGCATCCCGTCACCAGAATAGCGGAAAACATGGCTTTACGTAGAGTGAAAGTACAGTTTCGCACAGGAGGTCACCGCGTCCTCTGTGAGAATGATATTGGGTTGCTGCTTGATGACACGAAAGAGCTCACCGATCTGACACTCGACATGGGTCTCCTGTACGTCGTCGACTCATTTGACTCTCGTGGAATACAGATATACATATGTCGCTCAGTATCATGCTCTCCTGGCACATTTGTAAGCAGATGGGTTATGAAACGTCTCACGAATCACTTGCTACCTCTCTCTGCGAATTTCTATGACATCCCAGTGCCTCCATCCGTGGGAACCATGTCCTTCATCCTTAGTCCCTCTCTCACCATTGCTTCTCCCCTTCACTCATCTCCCCACTCCCCACCTCAAGGCGCTATGTGCGTCCGCGAAACATGCGTGCGCCCCCTACTTCTACCTTTGTCCCCCGGAGGCTCCACCTCTCCCCTCTCACCACCACCCACATCATTATTCCCTCTCTCTCTTTCACTCCCACCTTGCTCTCCCTTTCACTCCCACACTGCTCTCCCTTTCACTCTCACACTGCTCTCTCTTTCACTCCCACCTTGCTCTCCCTTTCACTCCCACACTGCTCTCCCTTTCACTCCCACACTGCTCTCCCTTTCACTCCCACACTGCTCTCACTTTCACTCCCACACTACTCTCCCTTTCACTCCCACACTGCTCTCCCTTTCACTCCCACACTGCTCTCCCTTTCACTCCCACACTGCTCTCCCTTTCACTCCCACACTGCTCCCTCCCATCCTCCAGGCGCCGTGTTGCTGTGGGACATGCGTGCGCCCCCCTCTGCCTCTGTCCCCTGTAGTTGCCGCCCCTCACAGCCCTCACCGCCCCCACATCGTCGCTAGCAGTGGCAGGGCTGGTGTTCTCGTATGGGGGTCTGCACGTAACTACTGCCGACTCTACAGGGGGGCTTCGAGTGCTTGAGGTGAGGCTTAAGTGCTTGAAGGCCTTTCAGACTCGTAGTGACAGCTGTAACAGGGCTGGTGTTCCCATTCGGTGGGCTACATTTCACTGCTGCTGACTTCACTGGGGGCTCAGGGTGCTGGAGGTGAGGCTTAGGGCTTTACGATTGGCAGTGACAGGACGACTGTTCGTAGTTAAAAAGGCTGCTCTGTCAGGATGGCCGTTTTTTAGATAAAAAGGCTGCCCTGTCGGGACGACTGTTCTTACATAAAAAGGCTGCCCTGTCGGGACGACACATAAAAAGGCTGCCCTGTCGGGACGACTGTTCTTACATAAAAAGGCTGCCCTGTCGGGACGACTGTTCTTACATAAAATGGCTGCCCTGTTGGATGTTGACTCCACGGTGAGGCTCAGGGTGTTGGAGCGGCTTTAAGGGGCTGGTGGTTACTTATGCGGAGAATGCACTGCACCATTTCTGCACCGCCCCACCCCACCATGCACAGCTTGCATTGGGCCTCTACTCATCCCACCGCCATCCCATCCTCCTCCCTCCTCCTCTGCCATGTCATCCAACTCTCAGATGCGCATGGGTGGTGCTGAGCTGGCGTCTCAATACTGTCCAGGTGGCGGCCTCACGTGCTGCCAGCCTCTCGGCGACCAGTCTATCCTCGCTGGCAGGTGAGGAGAGGAGGATGGCAGGTGGGAGGATGGCAGGTGATGAGAGGAGGGAGTAGGAGTAAGCAGCACTCCTGTACGACTACAACATCTTCTGTCTCATTGTCTGCATCATGTCACAAGTTCAACTAGAACATTCCTCGGTTTCCCCACCTTGCCCTTCCCCTGCCTTTCTCTTCAGTGATTTGGCCGACGTTATTGCATGGGCGTGGGAATCTGACCTTGAGCTACGTCACCCTCACTCCCATGGTGCCACACGGAACCACGACAGCCTTTCTGCGGGTGTAGCATCTCAAGGCTTGAGTTTCTTTTTGACAAAAGTTAGAAGAAGAAAGAGGAATGAACTAGCAGAAATGGGGATACAAATAGCAAACCCTAGAAGGGTTGTACTCGCTATAGAGCACCCCACTACAGGCTAGAACATAAGAATAATATTCTGACACACCCCCATAGCCAAAGTGGGGTGTAATCAGCAGAGCAGGCAAAGCAAAACAAGCTCAGGGTGGATCACAATGTCACCACACATTCTGAGCACAAGTTCAAGAAGAAATAGTTTAGAGTTCACAATTATAAGCAAAGCTAGTGGTAGTCACAACGGGCAAGTGAGGAGGAGGAGGGAGAGTGAGGGGAGAGGAGACAGGAGGCGACGGCTGAAGCTGCAGACACACGGGCAACAGGAGGCAGACTGGCACAGCGGCTACCGGACAGCGCCCGGACTACAGGAGTAACAGGCCCCGCGGCTCAAATAGCGGCGGACGGGCAACGGACCCACGGGCGGCTGGCACAGCTGGCTACGACTGGGCTACCGGGACAGCGCCCCGGACTACAGGTGCTGCGGACGACAAGCCGGCAGCCTCCGCTCAACCTTCCGCAAACAGTCCCACCCCCCTGATACACACCCACTGCTACACCGCTAGCTCTACTCCCACGCACCCCCCCTTAAACCCTAAACCCCAGTCTCCCACACAACCACCCCCCTCAGCGACAGCTGCAGCAGTGGGAGACGAAGGAGGAGGAGGAGCAAGGGAGGAAGGCACACCGGCCACCCCCATACCCGCCACCCCACAGCTCGCCCCTCCCGTCGTCCGTCGAGGCGACCTGAGGGGGCCGCTTGCGGCCCCCGAAGGAGCCGCGACAGGCGACGGGAAATGGCAGGGGGAGGGGGGGGGGGGGGGAGGCGGGGTGGTGAAAGGGACCCACCACGGGCCTGGTTGGAGGGCGGGGCCGTGAAAAGGGGCGGGGCCGCGACGAGGGGCGGGGCCGCGAAGTAGGGCGGGGCCGCTTCGAGGGGCGGGGCCGCGACACAGGGCGGGGCCGCGACGTAGGGCAGGGCCGCGACGGTCGGGCGGGGCCGCGACGTAGGGCGGGGCCGTGACGGTCGGGGCGGGGCCGCGACGTAGGGCGGGGCCGCGACTGTAGGGCGGGGCCGCGACGGTCGGGCCGGGGCCGCGACGTAGGGCAGGGCCGCTTCGAGGGGCGGGGCCGCGACGCAGGGCGGGGCCGCGACGGTAGGGCAGACGCCCGCCGCGCGCCTCGGGGCGCACAGCGGGCAAAGAACCGCCGCGCGCCCCGGGGCGCACGGCGGGCAGAAAACCGCCGCGCGCCTCGGGGCGCACGGCGGGAAGGAAAACCGCCGCGCGCCTCGGGGCGCACGGCGGGAAGGAAAGGTAGCAGCGGAAGCGAGGTGGAAACCCACCCACAGGATCGATCCAAGGGGATCGACCTGCTCTGATAGCATGACAAAAGTTAGAAGAAGAAAGAGGAATGAACTAGCAGAAATGGGGATACAAATAGCAAACCCTAGAAGGGTTGTACTCGCTATAGAGCACCCCACTACAGGCTAGAACATAATAATAATATTCTGACACTTTTCTGTGCCAATTATGTCGTCTTGTGTGTCCTCCCTTGTTTCCGCTAGTGTTGGGAAGAACTCGAGGGCGATGGTCGTGGGTTGTGAAGAGGGTTCCGCAAGCTTGGTAGTATGATATGGCATGAACACCGAGGCATATTGCTGTACATAATTTTCTTTGCCATTCCAGGTACAATGTGTAAATATTTTTAGAAACTGTATCACATTCCTTTTTTTCATGCATGCAAACATGACTATACGGTACCATTTAATTCATAATTTACTCAACAGACCATATTGGAAACCTATAATTCTCTACAACCCTTGGAGCAGCTGCTTTCAAGCCTCCGAGGGATAACGCAGCATCCCAAAAGCAGGATGTTCTTATTCATCAAAAACTGGTTGTGATTTGAATCCTCGTCTCAGATTTCGTCGTGCCGTGCGAATCCCGAGAAGAGTTCACCGCCTGCCTCAGAGAAAAAAGAGTCAGCGATCACGATATTCATAGCGAGTGTCATGGCGGTCGATGTGTCCGCTCAAGTAGTCGACGACTTCCCTCCTCTCGGCTCGCTGACGCTCGAGGAGCAGGTGAACCCGGGGATTTTGTCTGACTCCTTCTGTTAATGTCGAATCTTACTTTCACTTACCGCTATTTTCGCTCGCCAAGGACATATAAAGCTGAGTTTGCGACAAATCGTCTAATTCCCGTTAACGGATCATCGTGCCGAGTCGCGTAAACTTACTGAATCCCATATAAGGAATTCGTGGTTAGAATCTAGAGGATGCACAAGTGAAACGGGTTTCGAGGAGGACGCCAGGCTTGTACTCGTTTGTAGCAGCAGCTACTCAGTGACAAAAAACTAGCCACAATTACTTAGAACACTCGATTAATGAAACCGTTACTGACGTCCAAAGCCAGCATGATTACTGGCAGCAGCATTGCTGGCGGTTCTGTCGCCTCTGGATGCCTTACCCTCGTCTCTCGTCCCATTCTTTCCGCATTCTTCCCCCTCTCCCCCCATCTCCCCATCAGGAGACAGCAGCATGTGTGGCGGTTCTGGCGGCGCGAAATGCCGCATCTCCCAGACCCGACGCATATCCCACCCGCGCACTCGTCCCTTTCCCCCGTTCCCCCCAACCCCCTCAGAAGACAGGAGCATGTGCGGCATTGCTGGCGGCGCTAAGGGGCTTCCCCTCGTCGCTGGTGGGAATCCGCCTGGCTAGCGAGAGGGGCTTGCGGCGGGCATTCACCCGCGCGCGTATCTTCTTCTGTTCTCCCTCTGCCCCCCATTTCCGCCCCCCTCCCCTTTCCCCCGAACCCCCCCCCCCCCCCCAAAGGAGACAGCAGCATGTGTGGCGCTACTGGCGGCGCTGAGGGGTTTCCCATCGTCACTGGTGAGGATCCGCCTGGTGAGCGAGAGGGGCGTGTGACGGGCCTTCACCCGCATGCGTTCCGTCTCCTGTTCTCCCCCTGCCCCCCTTCCTTCCCCCCCAACTCCCGTAGGAGACAGCAGCATGTGTGGCGGTTCTGGCGGCGCTGAGGGCCCTCGTCGCTCGTGGCGAACAAAAGGGGCGTGCGGAGGACGCTTTTGAGTCGACTCAAAAGTTTTCCCCCCATCCCCTTTCTCAGGAGACAGCAGCATGTGTGGCGGTGCTGAGGGGCTTCCCCTCGTCGCTGGTGAGGATCCGCCTGGAGAGTGAGAGGGGCGTGTGGCGGGCACGTGCCAGCCTCGTGGCAGAGGCGCCTGATGCTCTGCCCTACAACATACAGGTGCGTGCACTTTTGAGGCGCCTCAAAAGTAAGATCCGCCTGGAGAGTGAGAGGGGCGTGTGGCGGGCGCGTGCCAGCCTCGTGGAAGAGCCGCGCCGCCTGACCCACTGGCTGACAACATGCAGGTGCTTGCGTGCGTGCGTGCTTGCGTGCGTGCGTGTGTGCGTGCGTGCGTGCGTGCGCTTGTGCATTGCGGCCCCTCATTCGTGGAACCTCCCTCCCTCCCTCCCTCCCTCCCTCCCTCCCTCCTTTCCCCTTTCCCTCCATTCCTTCCCTCGCTCTTTCCCCCCTTCCTGCCCTGCATCCGCCAGGCGGAAGCAGCTACACTGCTGCCTTTGATCGCTGACACCGCCCTCCTGCGCCACTTCACGGAGTGCCTCGCGCGCCCTCTTTTCCATAAACACTCCCTCACGCCACCCCCCCACTCCTGCTTCTCCCCTCACGTCACTAGGCGGAAGCAGCTATTCTGCTGCCTTTAATCGCTGACACAGCCCTCCTGCGCCATTTCACAGAACGCCATGAGTCATCCTGCTCCCGTGCCGCCATGCTTCACACGTCGCTGCCAGCGCCGCCCCGCCTGCCTCTGGAGCAGCAGCACACGAGCCAGTGCCTGCAGGCCCTCGCCCAGGCCGTCCGTGTGTTCCTTGATGTGAGTTCTGTAAGACCGTTTATGTGTACGAGCCGTGAGCTTTGGGAGCCATGAGCTTTGGGAGCCATGAGCTTTGGGATGGATGCACACGTTAGTGTCAGCCAGAGGTGCCTGGCTTGACCCTCGCTGGAGCAGCACCACACAAGCCAGTGCCTGCAGCCCCTCGCCCAGGCCATCCGTGTGTTCCTTGATGTGAGTTCTGTGAGACCGTGTATGTGTACAAGATGAGCCGTGAGCTTTGGGATGGATGCACATGTTAGTGTCAGCCAGAGGTGCTTGGCTAGACCCTCACTAGAGCAGCACCACACGAGTCAGTGCCTGCAGGCCCTCGCCCAGGCCGTCCTCGTGTTTCTTGATGTGAGCTTATCGTCTGTTGAGTCATTTCCATTCTTGCTTCTTATGTGTCAACCTGTGTTTTGACCCTTTAGATGCACACATTGTGTTCCTTTCTGTTCGAGAATTCACAAGTGCGATGCTTGCAATGTGTCAGTCGTTGTTCCTTTATCCCGTACTTAGCGTCGTCACATGCCATGCAGCTTTTTCACATCCGCCAAGCACAGCACCTTTGGCCATGGCCTTGCTGCCATGCTTGAACGCAAGCAGGAGAGACTAGTCGCACTGACATCTTCACTTTCGTTGCACGCATCTATGCTTTTAAAGTGTGCCAAACTATGTTACCGCATGCCACCGCATCCCACCACATGCTATCTATCCCATACTACGCTGTGCCACCGCACACCACCCCTTCCCTGTGCCTGGCAAAACACAGCCATGCTGCTATGCAAGCTGGAGAGCCAGTGTGAGGGCCATGGCATGAGGCTGCTGGAGCTCAAGCGGTGCATTCAGGTATGGAGTGGTGCCGTGTAGCTCAAAGCACCCATACGTGTATCAGAGTGAGGGGGGGCAACAAGTGTGCATGCGCCTGGATCGTACCACGAGTCTCCCTCTCCTCACACTGCTGCATGCAAATCCTCCAGCGCCGCTCTGTGTGCTGCCATGTAGCCCATACCAACTGGAGTGAGGGGGCAGCAAGTATGAGTGTGACTGGGTGTTACCAATCTCTCACTCCATGCATTGCTGCTTGGATCCCCCCCCTCTCCACCCCTCCTCCAAGACCCTTCTGTGTGCTGCCGTGTAGCTCATAGCAGCTGGAGTGAGGGAGCAGCAAGCATGAGTGTGAATGGGTGTTACCAATATCTCAATCCATGCATTGCTGCTTGACACCCTCCCCCCCGATGCCCCTCTGTGTGCTACCATGTATCCCATACCAGCCAGAGTGAGGGAGCAGCAAGCATGAGTGTGAATGGGTGTTACCAATCTCACTCCATGCATTGCTGCTTGGCAACCTCGCCCCTCCTCCCTGAATGTCTCTTTCTGTACTGCCCCACAGCCCGTAGCGGACGGAGTGAGGGTGCTCACACCCATCATGAGAGGGGTGGAGGATTTCTGAGTCGACTCAAAAGCCAATGCTTTCCCCCCTCCAATTCTTCTCGGTGTGCTTCCCCACAGCCCGTAGCGGATGGGGTGAGGGTTCTCACACCCATCATGAGAGGGGTGGAGTGGAGGACGTCAGAGTCGAAAACAAGTGTTCCCCCCACAAATCTTCCTTCTGTGTGTTGCCATGCCCCACAGCCCGTAGCGGACGGGGTGAGGGTGCTGACGCCCATCGTGAGAGGGGTGGAGGACGAAGGATGGGGTTCCACAGAGGTTCTCGACATGCTGCATGCAGCGGTAGGCAGAGAGGGGTATGCAGCGGTATGCAGCGGTATGCAACGGTATGCAATGGCATGCAGCGGTTTGCAATGATATTCAGTGGTATGCAATGACTACAGCAGTATGCAATGGTTCACAGCGGTATGCAATGGTTGCATCGGTATGCAATGATATATACAGCTGTATCCATTGGTATGGAGCAGTATCCAGTGATTGCATCGGTATGCAATGATATATACAGCTGTATCCATTGGTATGGAGCAGTATGCAGTGGTTGCATCGGTATGCAATGATATATACAGCTGTATCCATTGGTATGGAGCAGTATGGAGTGGTTGCATAGGTATGCAATGATATATACAGCTGTATCCATTGGTATGGAGCAGTATGCAGTGGTTGCATTGGTATGCAATGATATATACAGCTGTATCCATTGGTATGGAGCAGTATGTAGTGGTTGCAGGGCTGTACGCTTGGCGTGGTGTATCCGAAGGTATGATGAAGAGAGTGGTATGCAGCGGTATGCAGCGGTATGCAGTGGTATATATGCAGTGGTATGCAGAGAGTGTTCACAGACACACTGACTGACTCGTGCTTCAGAGAGTGGTATACAGAGAGTGGTATACAGAGAGTGGTATACAGAGAGTGGTATACAGAGAGTGGTATACAGAGAGTGGTATACAGAGAGTGGTATACAGAGAGTGGTATACAGAGAGTGGTATACAGAGAGTGGTATACAGAGAGTGGTATACAGTGAGTGGTATACAGAGAGTGGTAAGTAAAGAATTCCCTTCGTTCTCTCCCTCCTCGTTCTCTCCTCCTCGTTCTCTACCTCCTCGTTCTCTCCCTCCTCGTTATCTTCTCTTTCAATCCATCCACCCATTCCCTCCCATCCCACATCTAACCCCTGTCCGACTTCCTTCCCTTCCACCCGCTTCCCTTCCTGCCCAGTCCACCCGACCAGATGTGAGGGAGGCGGAGGGCCTCATTCGCTTTGTGCTGCAAGCTACATGCGCCCCCTATCTTCACCTCCTCTCCTCGTACGTGTCAGCTCTGCACCTCGTTTTACCCCATTGTGTTGTGGTTTTCTTACCTCACCTCACATTCACCCTCCTTCCATGCACCCTCCTCCCATTGTGTTGTTGTTTTCTTCCTTCCATGTTCGTTGCAACCTCCTTTCCTTCATCTCTCACGTACGCCTATCTTTAACTCCTCTTCCAATTCTAAATTCCTAGTTATCTCTCTGTTTCCTAGTTCTGTAGTGTCACATTCTCTCTCTTTACATCTCCTCTCTTCATCATACGTTACTCACATCACATGCGCATCCTTCTTCATCTCATTTCTTCTTGAGCGGTCAAGTTTCATGTTCTATTTGTATCATGCCTGACCTGACTGACTCCCACCTGACCCGACCTTATCGGACCTGACCCAACCTTATCCCCATCCCATCCCGGCCTGACCTGACCCGACCCAGGCCGGCCCGGCCTGACCTAAGCTGACCTGTTTGTACTATCCCACCCTCTCTTACATTGAGCTCCTAACCCTGATATCACCGCAGCTGCTGTTAGTTTCATTCTTGGCCCCGCCCTCCTCCCTACGCCACCCCTCCCCGTTCTCCCCCCCCCCCCCCCCCCCCCCCCCCAGGTGGATGCAGGAGGGCAGGCTGGAAGACGACATTCACAGCGAGTTCTTCATTTCCGCATGCACCACTGCTTCTGCAGACGCACACACAGCTACCACTGATGCTGAACCCACCAATTCCACCGCGCCTGCCACGAGGCAAGGGGAATGGCGGGGTGCACAGGGGTGGGAATGGGCGAAAGTGGAAGGGCAGCGGTTTGTATTGCGGTGTGATGCGGTGCCAGTGCTGTTCCGGTCGGTGGCTGACGATGTGCTGGCGACAGGGCAGCTGGTGCATGCGCTCAGGCAACATGGGTACTTGAAGCAGGTGGGTGTGTGGTGTGTGGGTGGGGTGCAGAGAGGTGGAATGAGGTGCGCGCATGGGGTGTGCTGGCCACAGGGCAGCTGGTGCATGCGCTGAGGGAGCATGGGTACTTGATGCAGGTGGGTGGGTAGGTTTGGAGAGGACCATGAGGTGGGGTACTGAAGGAAATAGATGTGTCGTTGGGTGTGTGTGCTGATAGTGCTGATGTACTGGCCAGGGCGGGCAGTTGGTGCATGCGCTCAGGCAGCATGGGTTGTTGAAGCAGGTGGGTGGGTGGGGTGGGGTGGGGTGGGGTGGGGTGGGGTGGGGTGGGGCGGGGTGTGCAAAGGAATTAGGTGTGTGCATGTGATGTGTGTGTGGATGGGGGTTGTATGCAGCGATTCAACGCTGCCCAGGGGGCAGCTGGTGCATGCGCTCAGGCAGAATGGGTACTTGGAGCAGGTGTGTGGTGGGGTGGGGTGGGGTGCTAGAAGGAAATAGGTGTGTGCATGGGGTGTGGTGTGTGTGCTACACGGGGCAGCTGGTGCATGCGCTGAAAGGGAGCATGTTGGGCGGGTGGGTGGGTGTGGGTGGGTGGGTGGGTGGGTGGGTGGGTGGGTGGGTGGGTGGGTGGGTGGGTGGGTGCATGGTGCGCACTCATGCACGGTGTATGCAGTGCAATGAGATCGACCCCTTTCCACATCCTCGCTCTGGTATGCGCTGAAGGGAGCATGGTGGGTGGGTGGGTGCATGGTGCGCCTTGTAAAGCCTGTGCTTGGGTCAACACTCCCTCTCCCTTCTCCTCTCCTCCCTTTTACACACCAAAGCTGACTCCGTCAGCGGAAGAGGCAGAACGACCACAGATGTAGCTGGGCAGTCTAGAGGAGAGCGTGGGTACGCGCACGCAGGCAGTGCAGCAAGCCATGCTAGACCTCATATTGAACAAGGTAGGTAGGGTAGTGGTGCATGAGATGCTGCTGGAAGGGATAGGGTGCGGGTGGAGAGGAGAGCGTGGGTGCGAACATCCAGGTAGTGCAGTGCATCATGCTTACTAGACTTGACCCAGCTTGCCACTTTACCTCGTGCCTGCTAGTACATGCGTGCATAACCTGTATGTCGCCATGCCCACCTTTACGCTTGCCTGTATTTTGCCAAACCATTTTGCCAAACCACCAAGCGTGCGCGATTTCCTGCCTTTCATTCCGCGGGTGCTTTTGTTCCCCAAGTAGAGGGCTAAGAACACAAGTCGATGCCCTTGCATGAATGATTCAAAAGATGACGAATAGCTTCAACAACACACATCACACTGCATGGCTGACCTTCTATTAACAAATCCCACCGTCCGTTGCTCGTCTTCCCCGTCGTCTCCCCCTGTTCTGACCCATGCCCGTCTCTTATCTTTACAAAACAGAGCAACCTTCTGGGGCATCTGCTCACCGTCAGACGAGTGCTGCTGCTTTCCCAGGTACACCTCATTCTCGTTATATAGTTTGTCAGTCCATTACTTTCCATCCTTCTCGTCAACCATTCTCCCACGTTCTGCCGCCAGTTTTGACACGTCTTCAATTCAAACTCATAGTTTTGAGTTATCTCAGAATTATATTCATCCGTCCACCCCCCCCCCCCCCCCCCCCCCCCCCTCTATCTCTCACTTACTGCCCCTCACCCTCGCTGCACTCACTGCCCTTCCACCTCTGCCCCCAGGCAAACTTTCTTTCGGACTCCATGGCACTGGTGGGGGAAAGGTGGCCCTTTGCAGGCGAGCCATGCTCATCTCATCATATGCTTTTTTGAGGCGCCTAAAAAATCCTCTGAAGGCGAGCCATGCTCATCTCATCATATGCCGTCCTTCCTTGGCGCGGCTTCATCAAGTGTTTCCTCGTTCCCTTCTCCCCACCCTCCTTTCCTCAACCCCCGTGACTTGGCGGACTTCCTGTCAGATTTCATGGCGCTGGCAGGCGAGGAGCTCTGCACAGCACTCTACCCGTGCTTATCATGTGCCCATCCTAGGCACAGGCTTCGTCAAGTCCTTCTCCAAAACCCCCCACCCCACCAGGCGGACTTCCTGTCAGATTTCATGGCGCTGGCAGGCGAGGAGCTCTGCAAGCCGGCCAGCAGGGCGTCACAGGCTCGCATTGACGTGAGCATGCCCCATGCCCCATGCACCAAGCCCCATGCCCCATGCCCCATGCCCCATGCCCCATGCCCCATGCACCATGCACCATGCACCATGTACCATGCCCCATGCCCCATGCCCCATGCCCCATGCACCATGGAACATGCACGTTGCACGATGCAATGCACGATGCATGTTGCGACATACATAATGAGGGGCCCCAAGATGTAAGAATGTAAGGGTATTTCCATCATCCCACTGTCATTCAATGTCAACGGTATCCTCATGCCATAACTCCTGAAGAGACCCCAACTGCGATCTCAATAACTCCTGAATGTCTCGTTACGCCATCCAAGCCATATTCTCCTCATCTCGTCCCACCCCTTCTTTCCCCCCCAGCTCTCACTAGGTGCCTCTCTCCGCGCCTCCACAGCAGCCACAGACCCTATTTGTTATCCGGCCTTTTGCACATGTGTGACCTTTCATTATCCTAACCCTATTCTCTTCATCTGTTGCCCACCCCTTCTTCCCTCTCCAGCTCTCACTAGGCGCCTCTCTGCACGCCTCTGACCCAAACTGCGACCGCCTCTCTGCACGCCTGGTGAGCACGGATAATTGAGTGTCTTTTGAGGCGCCTCAGAAAAAGTCTCCTCCACTGCAGCGAATGACCCAAACTGCGACCGCCTCTCTGCACGCCTGGTGAGCATGGGTGGATGAATGAATGTATAGTATGGATGGATACACACATGTGTGCAGGTGAGCGTGTGAGGGCGTGTGTGTGTGAGAGAGTTACATCTTGAAGGATGCATTGTAAGAGCGCATGGATGGATATGTACTTGCTTGTGCACACATGCATGCACAGAAGAGAAGAAGCCCTTTCCTTCCCCATCCGGGCCATTCCTCCCCCTCCTTCCCCATCCGGGCCATTCCTCCCCCTCCTTCCCCATCCGGGCCATTCCTCCCCCTCCTTCCCTCGGTGTTCTTCCTGTGCCTACACATGTCCGCCGCGCATCCCCTATATCTACCTTGGGCACCTTACATACCTTTTGATTCGCCTCGAAATTCATCCCTTCACCCGCGAGTTAAGAACCGTGCATGCTAATAAACTCCTTTCATCAAATAGACGCCGTTGCCCTCCCGTCAATGCACCTCACCTCGCGTACCAATTCCCACTCACCCTTCATTCATGTCCCCTAATGTCCCCCCATCTTGCCCCATTTAGGTCCCTGCCGATCCACCCAGTCCCTCCAACTCATCGCTTCAACAGCAGCCCTTACATTCACAACCTCTACAATCACAATCGCCGCTCCTACAGCGCACACCAGCACAGCCACCACAGTCACATCTGCAGCAGTCACGGGAGAGCATGGACGGTGCAGATCTGCTGAGCAGTCTACAATCCTACGATCAATACGAGGACCTGCTGGGGCCTGATGCAGATGACGCAGGTGGTGACTCTCACGCTGCTTATGCTGCTGCTGCTGCTGCTGGTGCTGCTGCTGGTGGTCGTGGTGCTGATGGGGATAATGGTGGTGATGGGGGTGGCAAGCAACTCTACAGCAACCCTCTATCGCTACTGCCCCAGGTCACCCCTGTTCGGCCAGGCAGCCCTGCAGCTGCAGTGGCGGCGCAGGCAGCAAGGGGGGGAGGGGCTGAACGCAGGGGAGCTTCAGGGGAGAGTGGATGGGAGGCTATCTGTATCGACTACCAGGTGGGCTGTTTTTTTCTTTTTTGTTTTCTCTTTTTAACTTGAAAATCGCCCCATCACACGCGGGTGGGAGGCTATCTATATTGACTACCAGGTGGGTCCTTTTTCCTTGCCTTCTCCTTTTGTTTTAGTTGTCTCGAGAATTGCCCGATCACATGTGGATGGGAGGCTATCTATATCGACTACCAGGTGGGTTGATTTTTTCTTGTCGACTAGAGAATCGCCCCATCACCTGTGAATGGGAGGCCGTTCATATCGACTACCGGGTGGGCTCGGTTCGATTTGCCTTTCGGCTCGGCTCTAGCCTCTACCACATGTGGAAAACCGATTTGAACTCGACTCAAAACCGATTTTTTATTTTTTTTCCAGACTACTTACCATATGACTCGGCTGTATCGATGATGTTGGCCCCATCCTCCTTTTTTTTGGAGGTTGATTTTGAGAATTCTCAAAATCAACTGCCAGCTGTATCGATGGTGGTGCTCTCTTCACTCCCCTTCCCTTCTCTGTCCTCACCTCACCTGTTACCGACATATGAGCTCTTTCTTCCCCATTTACTGCAGGCCCCCTGGCCAGTATCCATATTTTTAGTCGATTCTAAAATAGGCTCCCTGCCCAGTATCCATGGTGGTAGGAGCCTCGTGCTAATTATCATCTGATTCCTTCTCTCCTCACTCCCAACTGTCACCCACATGTAACCCACCTCTTCTTCCGTCCCCACTCAATACAGGCGCCCTGGCCGGTATCCGCGGTGGTGCCCCCATCCGCCCTTCAAGGTTACAACCGTCTTTTCCGCTTCCTGCTCGTCTCACTCCCATCTGTTGGCCACCTGTTCTACCGTCCCCATACATTACAGGCGCCCTGGCCGGTATCCGCGGTGGTACCCCCATCGGCCCTGCAGGGTTACAACCGCCTCTCCCGCTTCCTGCTCGCCTCACTCCCATCTGTCACCCACGTGTTTCCCACGCTTTCTTCCGTCCCCACTCACTGCAGGCCCCTTGGCCAGTATCCGCAGTGGTGCCCCCATCCGCCCTGCAGGGTTATAACCGTCTTTACTGCTTCCTGCTCGTCTCACTCCCATTTGTAACCTATCTGTTTCCCATCTGTTCTTCCTTCCCGCTTGCTGCAGGCCCCTTGGCCAGTATCTGCGGTGGTGCCCCCAGCCGCCCTGCAGGGTTACAATCGCCTCTTCCGCTTCCTGCTCGCCACCAGGCGAACCCACCTGCACCTCGCCCTGGCATGGTCTGCCCTGCAGGTAGGGCCGTGGGCTATTGTGATGTGATGATGGTGATATCTGTAGGGCCGTGGGGAGTGATGGTGATGGTGATGGTGATGGTGATGGTGATGGTGATGGTGATGGTGATGGTGGTGAACCCACCTGCACCTCGCCCTGGCATGGTCTGCCCTGCAGGTACGGCCATGGATCAGATGATGTTGAAGGTGATAGCTGTCTTGTAGAACCGTGGGGAATACTGGTGTGTGCACCAAAGGCAAACCCACCTGCATTTGGCCCTTGATCTCGCACGGTCTGCCCTGCAGGCCGGGCCATTAAAACCATACACGTCAATGCGCAAAGATTTAACCTAGCTGCACCCATCTCCACTGCACACTGGCTGCACTGCAAGTGTGCTGCGCCTGCTCCTCTCTACCGCTGCTGCTACCGCTGCTGCTGCCGCTGCTGCTGCCGCTGCCGCTGCCGCTCCCATCCCACTGCCACTGCCGCTGCCACCGCCACCGTTGCCATTGCGTTGCTACTGCTGCTACTGCCACTCCTGCCACTGCCATTGCCTCTGCTGCTGCTGTTGCTGCTGCTGCTGCTGCTGCTGCTGCTGCTGCTGCTGCTGCTGCTGCTGCTGCTGCTGCTGCTGCTGCTGTCAGAACTTGAGCTTAGAATTCATGCACTAGTAATGAGCTTGAAGCTTTTTAAGTACATCCAAGGTGGGTAAGGAACGGATGGGGAAGGAAATCGGGGGCAATCTTTAGGGATTGGGGGTAATCCCAAGGCAATCTCCAATTGGTGGGTTGGAGATTGCTTGGAGAGCACATCTGGGTTTGGTTGGGATGTGGGTGTACACCCAACCGAACACAAAGTGCAAACTACACTACACTAGGATATAAAAAGTGCAAGTACGAAATAAGAAATTGAGCGCTAATACTAACAGTTGCTGATGCTGCTGGAGTAGGTTTAGAATGCTGCAGTACTCAAACGCCCACCTACTGTTATTCCTGTTTCATCCGCGTGCCCTGTGTTGACTGCGTACGTGTGTGTGCTCTTTCCCCTCGCCTCCTCACTCACTTCACCCACAATTCCCATCCTCCCACCTATGCTCCTTCTCTCTGTGTCTCTCTCCATGTCCCCTTCTTTCTTTTGCCTCGATCCCCCCTTCCCCTCCACCCCACATCCCACCCCAGCTGACGCGGGGACTGAAGGTGGAGGGAACAATGCTGCAGCGCGTGCACTGGCTGCGGCATCGCATGGCGTGTGCTGTCACTGCTATTCTCGACCACGTGGCACATGCGGTATGTGTGTGGGGGGGTGGGGGTGAGGGGATGGAGAGAGGGGAAGGGCGTTTGTGGGTGTGTGCGCATGTGTCTCCTTCCATCCTGGCTGCAGAATTGCGTGGCATCTGCTGTCACTGCCCTTCTTTAAAAATCTCTTTTTCCCCTTCCCTCCCCTTTCCCTCCCTTTCCTTTCCATCCCTTTCCTTTCCATCCCTTTCCTTTCCATCCCTTTCCTTTCCATCCCTTTCCTTTCCATCCCTTTCCTTTCCATCCCTTTCCTTTCCATCCCTTTCCTTTCCCTCCCTTTCCTTTCCATCCCTTTCCCTTCGCCTCCCTTTCCCTTCGCCTCCCTTTCCCTTCGCCTCCCTTTCCTTTCCCTCCCTCTCCCTTCCCCTGCCTTTCTTTTCCCTCCAATCCCCTTCCCTCCTCTCATGATAACTTTCCCTTTCCCTCCTTTTCCCTCCCTTTCCCTCCCTTTCCCTCCTCCCTCCTCCCCTCATGATACTGTCTGGTGATAAGCCCCAATTTCAACCTCATGACATCCAGACTCACCAACGCTACCTCCTTTCATTTCTTCCCTTCCTGCTTCCTTACGCCTTTCGTCCCGTTTCCCCCCTGTCCGAACCGCGTCAGGTGATAAGCCCCAATTTCGACCTCATGACATCCAGTTTGACAAAGGCTACCTCCTTCCACCAGGTGACTCACTTTCTTCTGGTCACCACCATCTTTTTCCCCTCCATCACTTCATCCCTTATGCAAACCTCCAGAACCTGCTGCATCTGGTGTAGCGAATTTGATTCATTTAACACGTCCCTCCCTTAAGCCCCATTCTTCACTGGATTAATCACTTTGTTGCAACCTCCTCCTGCTGCATCTCGTCAAGCACTTACCCTTCGCCACATGAGCACATGAGCACATGAGCACATGCTCATCTCCCTCCTCCCTCGCATCAACGTCACGGTTTGCCCACAGCAGCACCAATCTGTCCGCATGCTTTCAGTCTCCGCCTCCCAATCGCACGGCCAAGCGTTTTTCAGAATTATATATATATGCATATAAACGCCTGTGTAAGAAAAACGCCAATCCATCCCCATGCTTTCCGTCTCCGCCTCTCTAATCGCAATGACAAAGCCTCACATGTCAAGATTGGTTAAAAGATGGTTATTTACTCCAAATGGTTCTGATCTCCCATCCTCGCTCGCAGTACTACATCAGGCTTTCTCTATTTTCAAGTCTTCAAGAGTGCTATGTTATCCGTTTTCTTTTCTTTGCTTTTGGAAAGGCACTTTCATCGGTCATTTACTGTCTGCCTGCACGTGTACAGCTCGTGGAGGAACACCAAACATTTCTTCACACGTGTCTCTCAGAGGGGCTTCTGGATTCCTGCCAGCACATTCGAGAGGTGTGTAACGCCTGCCTGCCTTCATCGTATTTGTGCTACTTCAAAAAGCTGAGTAGCAGCGTGGGTCATGGCGGCGTGTACTGTCCTTGCTTCTAACCTTGCTCACGCTCACTAGGTGTGTAGCGCCTGCATGCCTCCCTGTGTGGTGATTTCAATGCTCAAGCAGTATGCACTGCAGTGTGGTGAGTTCCTGCACGTGCCATTCTCACTCGGGCTCGTGACGAGGTTTGAGTCGTCGCAAAACTGTGTTGAGTCGTCTCAAAACAGAAAAGTAACACCAACATACTATGCACTGCAGCATGGTGAGTTGCTGCGCTTCCCTATCTCACTCGAGCTCGGCCTTTTGTTTTTGTGGCACAGTGTTGTTGCTCAGCCATTTTGCCGCAGTGCATTCAATGCATGGCGTCCCTTTCTTCCATCCCGCCATTGCTCCTGTTGAGAGTCTCACAAACAAGCAACCTTCATTGTTTTTCTGTGATTCTGAGATGCGCTTGGAGAATGGCATGGTCGTCCTTCCTTTCCAGAAATCTTGGAGAAATTTTGAGATGCGCTTGGAGAATACTTGATAACCAGCTTGGCCATATTTCCTTTCTACAAGTACATCTCGCCTTTCCTGTACTTTGCCTGCACAAGGTCTCGGCTTCTCCTTATGAAAAGTTGTTCGCCCACTCAACTGCCAAGTGGTTTCCCCGACTTTCTTCCCCCCTTCCCCTTCTATCTCACCCACCTCCCTGCAGAAACTATCCTCCCTCCTCTCCATCGCCCTTCGCTTCGCCACCACTGTCAGCACCACCATCCACACAGCCTCCTCTCTCCAACCCTTGATTCGTCATCGTCATCATCAGCAACAGTAGGAGGAGGATGGGGAGGAGTAGGAGGAGCAGGAGGAGGAAGGGGGGGTCATGGGGTGGAGGGTAGAACCAGTGGAGGCGAGCTCTCTGATTACGCGTACGGGGATGCCACGTCAGATGCCAAGGGGCGGGCGGCGCGGGCGGCATTCCGTCGGCAGTTAGCGGCAGAGGAGCTACAGCATGGATTGGAGGAGGAGGGGTTTGTTGAAGAGATGAGGTGTGTGTGGGGAAAGGGAGAGTGGCCGAGAAGGAGGAGGGGGGTAAAGAGGGGGGATTGAAGAGGGGTTTGAGGGAGACATTGACTTTTCACTTAATTTATCACTGCTTCTCTCCATCTTGTCTCCTGCTCCCACCATCTCCCCATTTCTTCCTCTCCCCATCCTTCCATCCCACCAGGGCCTCACACACTGCCTTCACAGCTTCTCTCCGGGCCGCCACTGCTGCCATCGCATCTGCCCTCCGAGACCATCCTCTGCTGCTCTCTCTGCACCTCGCCCTCTCCGCCGTTGTCAAAGGCCTTCCTTGAAGGTTCCCCTTTTTGCCACAATGGTGGTGCAGGTGGCCAGAGTGAAGCGTGTCGGGAAGTCACAGTATGACCAACCCAGAGATAAGTTTTTTTCTGCGTGGAATTCGGTACTGGAATACTTGCAATACACCAAATAGTGGTTGTTAATCGATAAACGAGTCGTCTCACGAATCATAATTTGTACGAATCCTATATTTTCATGTGTGTCTCTTCCTAAACAAGGTAGTCACCAGACAATCCAAGCTTCAGGGTTTCATAATTACACCGCTTAGAATGTTAATCTGGTTCTCAATCACTTGTTTTACCTGTATTTTGGGGTCCACATCAGGTTCTCTGTATCTTGTTTTACCTAGGGTGGAGCTCCTGTAAGCAGCCCGTGGTGCAATCCTAGTAACGGGTAATTTATGGTCGTTCAGTTGCCGCATCTCACGGGGAACGCGTTCAACTTTGGGACGTGTTCAGGGATTCAGCAGAACAGCCGACCTCGGTGCTATTTCAATTTCGCGACTTCGGCAACCATTACGATTCAGGCTGACAGTTTATTCGTTTCAAGTGCCGGTAGTGTCCCCAGTGCGGAGCAACCTCCACAGCCTCGGGTCAATGCAACCCAACGATCTCTTCATCCCGCGGTGAAACTTGAACTAGAAATTGCCATATTTTAAGCAGAGATCCAGAGGTATGTAGCGAACACTGCTTTCGAGTTACCTGAAATGAACCAGCTCCTGAATTGGGACTTGAACGGAACTCGACTTGAACGGAACTCTGCTTGACTTCAAACTGATTGACCTCTCCAGGCCCTCTCTGAGTCTCGTTTCTGCCACAAAGCTCCATGGGGGACCGCGGAAACTACTTGTTCATTGGTCCTACTCTTAGTCATCACGAAATCTACTTATTCATTCGTCCTACTCTTAGTCATCGCGATCCACGACCAATGGCATTCTCTCAAGCCGTGGCACAAACGCCCATCCGATTCGGGCCCGGTTTATCCGCCATGCACCGCGGAGCCTACGTGTTCATTGGTCCTACGATTCCTATCGCGATCCACAACCAATCAAATTCCCTAAAGCCGTGGCGCAACCGTCCCTCCGATTTGGCCCCGGTTATCCGCCATGTGCTACCCTCGCCCTTCAGTTTTGTATTTAACAGTCCTATTTGTTGACGGTAAGCACGCCTTCTATCTTCGCCTCTCAGAGTCTGATTCAATTAGATCACTACTAGAGCTACCACGTCTACCAATAGTACCTCTTTTCCTGAGAATGGCGCGTCTAAGCGGAATTGCGGCTCTCTCTCTCCTGCTAGCCGTTGCCCTCGTTCTCTCAGCGTATGCTTCGAAAGCGGTTGCCCAGCAGGTGGAGCGAACTTCGGATGGTAAGTTCCCCCCTCCTCCTTTTCCCTCATCTAGTAATGTATCCTGAATTTTTCCGCATCACGGCGTTCGCTATGCCTGCCAACCAGTCGCAGTTGGGAGATTTCGTTTGTCTGCAAGGGTGTGAGTTGTTGCTGCTGACTAAAAAACTATCCCGAATCCCCGAATTCTATTGTCCATTTGAGTGGCCCGCAGGTAAATATTCGTGTGCTGATGTGAGGAAGGGCCAAGATACGTTTCTATCCCAGTATTGCAAGACCCACTTCTCCTTTTGCGACTCGCCGACGTACAATTACTATGACAATGATTGCAAACGAGCCCCTGAAAGTAAGTACGCTGCCACCCACGGGACACTAATGATGGCTTAATGGTGGCATAATGACGACTACATCCTACTTGCCCTGCATCATGTTGCCATATCATGTTGTCACATCATCTCAAAATGCAAACTTGTTGTTCTTTTTGTGTCACAAACTGTCACAATTCACTACCTGTCATTTTCCCTGTTTTTAGGCCCTCATGCTGTCACATCTTCTCACTGGCCATGGCATCACAATCTGGTTACTAACCCTCGCCTTTCCGTCACATCCTGACTGGCCCCCAACGTTTATGCCCTTCTCAGAAAGTACCCTCCGTTTTTGGTTTAACAGGTTCTACTATCAGCTGAAACCTTGAAAGGCTCCAGCTCATCACATGAGGAGGGGGCAGCGGCGGTGTTAATCATATCGTTTAGATCTAGGGTTTCGGGTTGAGAGAAGACGCCTGCGTTGCTTAATTATCACTGTGCACTCCTCACCGTAGCAAAGAGAAGCACGCAATATCGAAGCACGGACGCGAAGCGTCAGACAGTTACGAAAGTGACTCGAAGCGTCAGACGGTTGGGGCGCATCTGGACCGTCGGAGCAGATAGCCAGGCCCCACGTTATCAAGGCAAAACATCCTGATTACCTTGAATTCAGGATGCAGTGTTAAATTTACCTTGTCATTTCAGAATAGTGTAAATTTTGACCCTCAGGTCTCAGGATGTTTTTATATGAAATGCGCTGAACATTCAGAATGGCTGTAGTGTTCTTCCTTGTAGCGTCAGGATGAATGCAGAATGTTGGAAACAGTGAATCTTAAGCGCCTCTGTCGTGTCGAAACACTGCACCAGAAGCGAAGTAAACCATATCGAAGCACCCACGAGTCAACCCTCGAAGGTTGAGAGGTTGCTGGAGATTACGCGAAAGTCAAAGGTCAGCGACCTTTGACCTGACAAATACAGCGCGACAGCAAGGACACACAACTGACTCGCTACAGAGCAGTTGCCCGAGTCGTCACTGTATCGAACCGCAAGGTGGTTCACAACTCTTCATTAACGCTTCCGCTATTACCGTAATACCCCGGATAGAAGCGCATCTGCGCTTATAATAAAACAGTGTTTTTTAGGGGGGTGCGCTTATAAATGAGTCAAAATTATAAGCGCATGCGCTTATATAATAACAAACACAGAAATATGTTATAAACGCACCAAACTGTGCATTAGAGTCTTGCAATTTCATTCAAATCGAAATGTGTGGAGCGTTCTGAATCAGAATCTCGCGAGGGCGATTCTCTGCTGGCGCACAAGGGCAAGGACACGTCACTTTCGCATAGGAATGTGTCATGCTCGCACCATGAGAGTGTACGAACCAATAGCTTGCAGTCGCTCGTTCGCATCGCACAGGCTTGCCCCAGTGTACGACCAATAGCCTGCAGTCGCTCGCTCGCAGCGCACAGACAACAGGTGTTCCCGAGCCCTCCTGTCAGGTCAACTTCGCGCTGTTGCGCTTTTACTGAGCGAGCCTGCCCTCGAGGGAGTCAAACAGAGTAGAAGTGGATGTGGACTCGCTTTAAAACGGGAAGTCGTTACTGTTTTAATCCGTTTTTTTGAAATATGTTTATACATGCGCTTATAATAAATCAGGGTTTTATAAGGGGTGTGCTTATAATTGAGGATCGGCCATAAGCGCATTGCTCCAGATACAAGCGCATGCGCTTAACATAGGCCTGCGCTTCTATCCGGGGCCATACGGTACAACATTACTCTACCCCGAGTTCACCCTTGCAAAAGATCCTAAGGGCTTTTCTCAGCCCAACATGGTATGAGAGCTCACAAGGGGAACTCAACTACTATCAAGACACCGTCAACATCACAAGACATGGCAACAAACAAGGAAAGGAGCTTCTCTAACGGCTCCCAGGGTACTACTCCTACTCCACCTCCTGCCTCTGACCTGCAGACAGAGGAGGGGACAGCAACAAGACCAAGGGCGATGTCTACTAAGACTCCCGCAAATCACCCTGCGGACTTCGACCAGAGCATGATGGAGAAGTTCTTCTCCTTCATCTCGTTCTACGAACAACATCAGCAATTGGCACCTGCGCAGTCACACAACAGCAACAACAACAGAGCGACCCCAATGAGTCTTGACAGGCCATCATACGCGCGCGGAAACCAACAACAGCAACCTGCCTTTGCTCCGTACGAGCGCGGGTCAATCAGCTTCATGCCACACCCGCAACCTTCACCACTGGACGCTTTACAAGTTCAGTCGCAGTTTGCACGTTCTGAAGATGCAGATGTCAAAGCCTTTCGACGGAAAGGACTTCTTTACCTGGTCGTTCGAGTTCGAGCTAATGATGGAAGGCGCGCAGATACTTGGCTTCTTCGATGGGTCCCTGCCATACCCAACAAACGGCATACAGTACGAGAAGCAGCAGTACACCTATTAGTCAATGATGGCGTACACGATCCTACTAAGGAACGTCACACCAACACAGCAGCAGAACATACGGTCTTACCGGACCTTCGGCAACTCGGCGGAGCTTGCATACAGCCACCTGAAGAACCTGTATCAAGCAACAGACAGCGTAAACCAAAGCAGGTTAATGGCGCAGTTGACAACAGTTGAAATGAAACCAGGCGAGAAAAGACTGGCGTATATCAGTCGGTGTCGCGAATTGCGCTACAAGCTTCTTCAATGTGGAGGGTCGATTGCTGAAGACGCCTTCGTGACGGTTATCATCGGCGGCATCGGTCCTCAATGGCGCGCCACGTAAGCCATTCTCCGGGCACATGGAAGAATCTCCGAAGCAGCGCTCTGCGCCGAAATCCATGCCGAACAGCAAGATATGGACCTGCAAGAAGGACGACATAAAAGAAAGACATTAGCACCGGAATTCGCGTTCCACACTCAACGACGCTACAACAACAACAACCGGCAGCAACAGCCAAAACCCGTACCTCCGTTCTACCACATCTGCAAAACTTCAGGACATCCGCGCACGCACTGCCCGAATCGTCAACAGTCAACAACTCCTCAGTGATAACTTTGACCTTCAAACAACCAAGTCACCTCAACGCAAGCGAATCCCACGACCCACATTCAAGCTTCAACAACTTCAACGGGACAACCTGCACAAGGAGCAAGAAACATTGTCAGCTGCATGGCAAGGCTGAGCGACTCTTGCATCACGGGATCACCACCACACTACTCACCAGAAGAACAGCTTGATGAAAGAACTCCACGCCGCGAGACACTGGAGCCGAATCCGACATACGCAGCTATCGCTCAGAGCGAACCATCCGGGAAGGACACGTGGTTCTTGGACAGTTGCTGCGGACAGCACATGTGTTCTTCAGGACGCTTCGTGCAGAAAGAGTACCAACTTCAACGCGAAGTCGTCATCACCGTCGCCAACAACCAGAACCTGCGCACACGACGACAAGGAGTAGTTCAACTTCAGTCACGGGAAACAAACGTCATCCTGCAAATGTCCAAGGTTTTAATTGCAGAAGGCCTCGGATACAACTTAATCAGCGTTAGTCAACTGATGGCGAAGGGTATTGATCTTGAAGCAGACACCACCACCCAGGAGTTCAAGCTATACCACGGGAGAGGAGGTCTTTACATCGGGAAGGCAGTCTTGAAGAACAACGTCTTCATCCTCGACTTTGTCCCTGATCTCGGCACCGCCGACAGCGATGCCATCGTTAACTTCACCAACTGGACACACCCTCCAGATCTTGATCCAGACTTCAGTCCAGAAGGCTTCTGGTATTCACACACCATTCCTGAAGCAGAAAGAACAAGGGCGTTAGCAACGATTCAGACAACATCGGCAGCAGCAGAGACAACATCGGCAGCAGCAGAGACAACATCGACAGCAGCAGAGACAACATCGGCAGCTGCAGAGATAACATCGGCAGCAGCAGAGACAACATCGGTAGCTGCAGAGACAACATCGGCAGCAGCAGAGACAACACCAGCAATAGTAGGAACGACAACACCAGTCGCTGGTCCTTCAACAGCACCGCTCTTCGTCGACAACACACCACCAACACCCGCATAGCAGCTTTAGCCAACACCACGAGAAGTTCATCGTAGCGCCAACTTCACTGCCAACTTCTACTCCAACTCCGATTTGTACCAACGATCATCCGGACATCGCGCCGACGAAAGCACCTGGCACGCAAGGATGGGACATCCAAGCAACACAGTATTAAACAATTTGATAAAAGCAGGAGTACTTGACAATGACTCACTCCTACTGACCGACGGACGAGAACTTCAGCGAGTACGCGGAACATGCTTCACCTGCCCCGAAGGTGACTTACCATATCGATCGTTTGTGTCTCACCATAACCCAAGCGCACCAGCTTACACACCACTCGAAAAGGTATACAGCGACATCCTGTACAATCGCGAGCCGGGACAGAACACGTACCTCTACACCATCACGTTCATCTACGCCGCGACACGCTACGTTTGGCACCTGAATCTCCCAAGCAAAGACATGGCGTTCGAAGCATTCGTTGCGTGGCTTCCAGTAGCAGAAAGGGAATCGGGCGTCAAGCTGAAAAGTTTTCGGTCAGACGGGGGAGGAGAATATACCTCAACAAGGTTCAAGAACTACTTGGCAGAGAGAGGAATCAAGCAGCTCATCTCCCTTCCCTACGCCCATCAACAGCAAGGTGTAGCAGAGAGGATGAACAGGACCCTCCAGAACACCATGCGGAAACTATTACGTGGCATGCGGCTACCCACTCACCAGTGGCTAGAAGCAATGGACCACGCCGTGATGCTGCACAACTTGCTTTCTTCGTCGTCACTGCCGAACAACACATCACCGCATCTGCTGTGGACAAGAAAACTGGGCAGCACAAAAATGTTACGAGTCTTCAGCTGCATGGTACAGTACCGACCTCCATCTGCACAAGCAGGACGATTCTCCCAACGGGCACAGTGGGGACTACACCTGGGCATCGAAAAACACTACAACGCATGGAAAATTTTCGACATCGAGACAAATGAAACAGTGGCAGCACGTGATGTTATTTTCTACAAACGACTCACCTTGCAAACGTACCTTGCCAACCTGGATGAAAATCAAGACCCCACAGGTGGTTTCCGTGGAGACCGAGCCTTCGCCTCGGTAGACGACGAAGCTGACTGGGACGAGCAGAACGTGGAAGGAGCCTCGGAAGCAGCCGGACCACTCCTGTACTGTTCCGTCGATGTCCCAATGGATGACGACAACCCTCGCGAAAGCATCAACGCCGAAACTTACTACCACTTCGCTGACAACAGTTACGTTACACCTGCACAAGTCAACACCGACGAAGCTGAACGCATAGGGCCAAATTTCGCACCTGATACAGAAGCGGGAGACGAAGCAGTTTATCCCGAGGACACCACACTCCCCCGCTACACACAGAGCGGCCTCCAGTTCTTGGACTCGTCACCGCAGTCCACGGCGCCACCATTCCTAAGGAGCCTGCGACGGTTCAGCAGGCTCTGGGGGGGGAGCACAGGGAAAAATGGCGCGAAGCCATGGACAAGGAACTGAAGGCATTAGAAGAGCGCAACACGTGGAAAGTCGTTCCTATCGGCGTAGCACGAAACAAGACCGTGCTCACCGGAAAATGGGTCTTCTGTGTGAAGACAAAGGCTGACGGCACCATCAACAAATTCAAAGCACGCAGGGTTGTGCACGGCTTCGATCAAGAACACGGGCGAGAATTCACCGAAACCTTCGCTCCGGTTAGCCGACACACTTCACTCCGAATTCTTCTCGCGATCGCCGCCATGAAGAAGAAGAAGCTGCGGCAAATCGACGTCGCAAACGCCTTCCTCTACGCACCCGTTGACGCAGAGATTTTCGTGGAACTACCGCACGGTACCAACGGAGAGCCGAACAAGGTCTGTCAACTGCTAAAGTCGCTCTACGGGATCAAGCATGCCCCGCGGCTATGGCAGCAGTACCTGCACGCCCGTCTCATCCGCATTGGCTTCAAGCAACTGCCCCACGATCAGGGGATGTACCGGCTTACTAAAGGGACAGACTACGTCCTGCTAATCGTCTATGTGGACGATCTTCTCTACATCGGGTCAACTGACGAGATCACCACCTGGTTTGAAGGGGAGCTGCAACAAGACCTCACACTCACAGTCTCGTCTACTGTCACTCAGTACCTCTGCCTCAACATCCGAGAAGAACAAAATGCAATCAACCTCAGCGCCGAAAAGTACGCCGATACCATTGCCAAACGCTTCACTCTCACGCCAACCGCGATCTCTACGCCATATCGTTACACGACAGAAACTTGTCAGATTATTATAGCCGATGCATGTTTTGTAGGCTGCAGTAGGGTAGCCCATAAGGGTTACAACCCAATTAGGGTTGGTACTTGTACTGCTTTATTTCATAGTTCATTCATTCACTCCACCTATTATGAGATGGTATCGAGCAGGTTCCCTCGTGGGAACTGTTCTTAGGGCCCACCACAATTTTTTTTTTACTGCCCGGAGCGCCCTCCTCTCCTCCCCGAGTCGCGCTCCCCTCTCATTTTCCCCTAGCAGCCCCGTCGCGCCGCCCTAGCGGCCTTTTTTTTTTGCGCCACACTCACGACCCCGTCGAGCCGCCCTCGCGGCTTCGTCGCGTCGCCCCCCCGCAACCGCGTCGCGCCGCCCTCGCGGCCTCGTCGCGCCGCCGCTACCTACATCGCGGGCCCCGCCACTACCTTGGCGGCCCCCGCCACTTACCTCGCGGGCCCCGCCACTTACCTGGGTGGCCCTCGCTACCTACCTACGCGGGCCCCGCCGCTACCTTAGCGGCCCCCGCCCCTACCTGGCGGCCCCCGCTATCTACCTCGCGCCCCCCGCTACCTACCTTCGCGGCCCACGCCACCTACTTGGCAGCCCCCGCTACCTACCTCCGCGCCCCCCGCTACCTACCTCCGCGCCCCCCGCTACCTACTTGGCGGCCCCCGCTACCTACCTGGCGGCCCCCGCTATCTACCTGGCGGCACCCTCTATCTACCTGGCGGCCCCCGCTATCTACCTCCGCGGCCCCCGCCACCTACTTGGCGGCCCCCGCCCCTTCCTTCGCGGTCCCCGCTACCTACCTGGCGGCCCTCGCTACTTCCCTGCGGCCCCACCACGCCACCCAGCAGTGGAGCCGCCCACCAGCCGCGCCGCCCAGCAGCTGAGCCGCCGAGCCGCTAGCAGCCACCGCGCCGCCCAGCAGCCGAGCCGCCGAGTCGCCGAGCCGCCCAGCAGCCGAGCCGCCGAGCCGCCCAGCAGCCGAGCCGCCGAGCCGCCCAGCAGCTGAGCCGCTCGGCAACCGAGCCGCCCAGCAGCCGAGCCGCCCGAGCCGCCGAGCCGCCCAGCAGCCAAGCCGCCTAGCAGCCGAGCCGCCCAGCAGCCGAGCCGCCCAAGCCGCCCTGTCCGGTAAGAGCAGCGCCTTTCTCTCAGCACTGCCCTCACCCCACTGCCAGCGCTACTAGTCTACTTCTGTCATGGCTACCCCCAGTGTCCTCACTTTTGACGCTGAGGGTCGGACCATTGACTTTGACGTCTGGGTAGACGACCTGCAGCTTTTCTTACAGTGCGATAGGGCAGACGGCCTCTCCCTCTTTGACCTCACGTCTGGTGCCTCCCCTGCCCCGCTGCCGATGCTGACGCCACTGTTCGCTCCCAGTGGGCCACGCGCGATGCTGCTGCATGTCTTGCTGTGCGTCGCCACCTGCCTACCTCTGAGCGTGCGCACTTTAGCCAGTACAAGAGTGCTAGGACCTTGTACGACGCTGTAGTTGCACGCTACTCCTCCCCCGCCACTGCTGCACTAAGCCGCCTCATGCTACCGTATCTCTTTCCTGACCTTGCTGCCTTTGCCACAGTCGCTGACCTCGTTACGCACCTCCGCACTAGTGACACTCGCTACCACGCTGCGCTTCCTGCTGAGTTCTGCGCCAAGAACCCCCCCCCCCCCCATGTACATCACCCTCTACTACATAGTCACCCGCCTCCCTGACTCCCTTCGCGTAGTCAGGGACCACTTTCTCTCAGTCTGCCCCACCACTCTCACTGTTGACCTCCTCGAGAAGTCCCTCCTAGCAGCAGAGAAGAGCATTCTCGCTGTAGGGGCCTCTCGTGGTGACCCGCGCACCCCCATCTTTGAGGGGTGTTCTCCCTTCCCCCTTTTGCCCTTCGTTGCCTCTGCTGCTACGGCCGACCTCGTTGGTTTGGAGTCGGTCGGTGCGGCGTCTGCCCCTAGTGGGAGACATCGCTCTAGCAAAGGCAAGGGGGGCAAGGGCGCTGGAGGAGCTGGCGGGGGCGGTGGAGGCGGCGGCGGAGGCAGCGGAGGAGGTGGGGGTGGTGGTGGGAGTGGTGGCAGGGGCGGAGGAGTCAGTGGAGGCAGTGGAGGCGGAGGCGGCGGCGGCGGCGTCGGTGGGAGTGGAGGTGGTGGCGGTGGCGGAGGTGGTGGAGGCGGTGGTGGAGGAGGAGGAGGAGGCGGTCGTGGCGCGTCGCAGAGGAGTGACTCCGGTGGTGGCCAGCGTCAGCAGCAGCAGCGCAGTCAGGAGACCCTGTCCCCTCAGCAGCTCCGTGAGTGGTACGCTGCACGCCAGCGGGGTGGAGGTACTGGTCCGTGCACCTACGTCCTTCACTCTCGCGACCGTGCGGGTGAGCCGTGTGGGGGTCCGCACCCCACCCAGCGCTGCTTTGGCCACCTGAATGACGCTTGGCGTCGCCAGTTCCCTGACGCCACTGAGATCCCTCGCTGGGACGAGCTGTCTAGGGCAGGAGTAGCTATCGTTAATCTTGACTTTGATGCTATTCTTCGTGCCATGTATGGTGTGACTATTAGTGACGAGGGTGACTGTTACCGGTGTTTCCCGCCCGACCCGGGCATTGGGACTGCTGCTCTAGGTACTAGTGAGGCTGCTGCTCCAGGTGCTGGTGAGGCTGCTGCTCTAGGTGCCAGTGAGTCTGCTTCCTCAGGTGCTGGTGAGTTTGCTCTCTCAGGTACCACGTCGGCTTCGGCCTCCCACACCTTCATCCTTGACTCGGGAGCGTCTCGCTCCTTCTTTCGAGACTGCACCACTCTCACGCCGCTCAGTCGGCCAATTGCAGTCTCCCTGGCAGACCCCTCTGGGGGTCCTGTTCTTGCTTGCTACTCCACTGTCCTTCCGTGCCCTGCGGTCCCGTCTGGCTCCCTGTCTGGTCTCTACCTCCCCTCGTTCTCTACAAACTTGGTGGCGGGAGCTGACCTCTAGGACAGGGGGGTTGAGCAGTTCACCCCTGCGCGCCAGCGGGTGTTCCACTGCACGGACGCGGACACGGGCCGACACTTGGCCACGTTTACGCGTCGGCCGGGGTCGAGCCTGTACACACTGACGACCGTGTCTCCTCCGCCTGCTGCGTCTGGTCAGGTAGCTGCGTCGGGTCAGGTGTTTGCTGCAGCGTCCAGGTCTGGTCCTGAGTCTGCCCCCTGCTCGTGTCGCCTCCTGTCTCACAAGACCCTCCTCTGGCACCACCGCCTGGGTCACCCCTCCCTGCTTCGTCTTCGAAGCATGGCCTCACGTGTCCTTGTCTCTGGTCTTCCCCGGTCCCTCCCTCCCCTTCCTCCGGGGCCTAGCCCTACCTGTGTCCCCTGTGTCGAGGGATGATTGAGGGCTACCCCTCACTCCTCCCCGTTTCCTGTGACAGAGGCCCCGCTGCAGATGCTTCACATGGACGTGTGGGGCCTAGCCCGCGTCCGTGGGCAGGGTCACGAGCGCTACTTCCTACTGGTGGTTGACGACTACTGGCGTTACACCACAGTCTTCCCCTTGCGCAGCAAGGGTGATGTCACTGACGTGCTGATCGACTGGATCCGCGCAGCTTGTCTCCAGCTCAGGCGGAGCTTTGGCTCGGACTTTCCTGTTCTGCGTCTGCACTCGGACAGAGGCGGAGAGTTCTCCTCTGGCCTTCTGCGAGCCTACTGTCGTGCACGAGGTATCCGCCAGACCTTCACGCTTCCGGACTCTCCACACCAGAATGGGATTGCTGAGCGCCGCATTGGCATGGTCATGGACGTCGCTCGTACGTCCATGATGCATGCTGCTGCCCCCCATTTTCTGTGGCCGTTTGCGGTTCGGTACGCGGCGCATCAGATCAACCTTCAGCCCAGGGTCTCCATGTGAGGATCTAGGATCGAGCTCAGAAAAGAGAATTGTAATTCAATGATTCACCTGGGTACAACACGAGGCTATATATAGTCTCGACACAAGGCCAGTTACCCAGGTGTTACGCGAATGTTCTGAGGGTCGCGAAGCGTCCCGAACAGAACCTTCCCGAACTCAGTAGAAAGATATTCGGTGGAAACCGAATAGGCTTGAGTTCGGTACACGTAACCTGGTTCGGTGCTATAACTATAATATGATATAGGAATGCACCTAACATAGGAAATCAAGCATATCTATGCATGATAAATAAAACCCAAGCTAGATATACCGTAATAAAGTCTAGGCAAGCTAGCAAAGCCAGCATAAGCTGTCGTACTCTCACACGTCCCCCCCTCAAAGCTGGGTGGCGTGAGATACACCCTGCTTGACAAGATAGTCCTTGAGAGTACGGCGTGCGTTGCCCATATCAGCTTCTGCAACCCAACTGTCCTCAGTGGGGTCGTATCCCTTCCAGCGTATCAGGAACTCGAGAGTCTTGTCGCCGCGGCGCCGATGAGTGAGAACACGCTCCACTTCGTACTCGGGTTCTTCCTGTATGAGAACAGGTGGTGGTGGCGGTAGCTGCCGTCCCTGGAACTGTTGGTTGGGGTCCTTGTAAGGCTTCAGTAGCTGAACATGGAAAGCGTTGTGAAGCTTCCATGTATCTGGTAAGCGCAAGCGGAATGTTACTGGTGTCACCTGTGTCTCAACAAGAAAAGGACCACAGAAGCGAGGCCGGAGTTTGGATGGGAGGTGAAACAGGTTAAAGTTGCGTGTGTCAAGAAGCACCTGATCTCCAACTGCTACTGAGTGATCACGTCGCTGACGATCAGCATACTGCTTCTGGGAGTTCTGCATCGTGGTGAGACGTCGTTGAGTCTTCTCCCATAGCTGCTGCATGGTGGTGACGAAGTCATGTGCGGCTTGGACGTGTGCCGCTGTAGTAGGCTGCTGTGGTATGAGTGGTTCCCGTCCGTAACACAGGAAGAAAGGAGTTTTCCCTGTGGCCGCATGTGACACGTTGTTGTAAGCGAACTCTAGGGTCGGTAACTGTGTGTCCCAGTGGCTGACGTCGTCCTTGCAAGCTGTGCGCAGTAACTGTTCAACCACTTGATTGAGTCCCTCTGTCTGTCCGTCAGTCTGTGGGTGGTATGCTGAGGACATCGCAAGTTTGGTCCCCAATAATCCCATGAGTTCCTTCCAGAACTTACTTGTGAATTTGGGGTCTCTGTCTAAGATGAGTGTAGCGGGGATGCCGTGGATGGTGATGATGCGGTCGAAGAAGAGGCGAGCAGTTGCTTCACCTGTAGCTGTGGCGTTGGTCGGTATGAAGTGACCCATTTTGGAGAACTTATCGATCACCACGAGGATGGAATCATGGCCCCGTGAGGTCGAAGGAAGTCCTGTGATGAAGTCGAGGCTAACGACCTGCCATGGCTGCTCCGGTACAGGTAGAGGCTGAAGTAACCCTGCTTTCTTCTGCTTGCTGCTCTTCATCCGCTGGCACGTGTCGCAAGAGGTGACGAACTGCTGCACGTCTGCTGCCATCTCGGGCCAGTAGTAATACTTCGCTATCCCTGCTAATGTCTTGTTGCTCCCGAAATGTCCCGCGTAAGGTACGTCGCGAAACTCCTCCAATAGGATATGGCGTAGCGGGGCGTAATCTGGTACCCAAATCTTTCCTGAACCCTTCCTTACCGCTAAGTCTTTCTCCCACTGTAACAGCTTCTTGGTTTGTGCTGTAGCGATCTCTGCGTCCACGGAGTACCCATGTTGGAATAGACCCTTGAGCAGAGGGTTCATCTCGTCGAGCTGGATGCCTGCTACATGACCGGGGCGGCTTAGCGCGTCTGCTTTGTTGTGTAGCCCGGGCTTGTAGACGATGTCGTTGTGGAAGTGAGTTTCCAGGAAGTCCACCCACCGCACCTGTCGTCGTGAGAGCGTCGGCTGTGACTTCAGGTATTTGAGACTGCAGTGGTCAGTATAGACTGTAGTCTTGGCTCCCTCTAGGTAACACCTCCACGCCTTGAAGGCTATGACTATCGCTAAGGCTTCCCTGTCATGGATGGGGTAGTTCAGTTCTACACCGTGTAGCTTCTTACTGAGGTAGGCGATGGGCTGCAAACCGCGTCCGTGATCCTGCATCAGTACTGCTCCGACTGCTTGGTCACTAGCGTCTGCTTCCACCACGTAGTCCTTGTCTGGATCCGGTAAGATGAGTACTGGCGCTGTAGTCAGTGTTGTGTGTAGCTGCTCCATGGCTTGCTAATGAGGAGTATCCCATTTGTAGGGCGTATCCTTTTTTAGTAGGTCGGTCAGTGGTGCTGCTATCTTAGCGTACTGCGGCACAAACCTGTTGTAGTAGTTGGCGAAGCCTAGGAACTGCTGCAACTCCTTCACGTTCTCCGGTACTTTCCACTTCTAGACGGCTTCGATCTTCCGCGGGTCCACGTGTACGCCCTCAGCACTCACCATGTGCTCGAGAAACTGCACCTTCTTTAGTGCAAAGTCGCTCTTCGACAGCTTCACGTAAAATTTGTTTTTTCCGCAGGATCTCAAACACCTTCCACAGATGTTCCACGTGCTCCTTCATGTTCTTGGAGTAGATGAGTATATCGTCCAAGTACACCACCACGCATTCGTCCAGCAGGGGCCGTGAGATATGATTCATCTCCGCCTGAAACGTTGCTGGTGCGTTGCAGAGTCCAAACGGCATCACCAAGTATTCGTAGGAGCCGTATCTGGTACGGAACGCCGTCTTGTGGACTGAGTTGTCTGCCATCTTGATCTGCCAGTAATCCGACCGTAGGTCCAGCTTAGAAAACACTGTTGCACCACGCAGTTGGTCCAGTAAGTCGTCGATGCGCGGTATGAGGTATTTGTTTTTAACTGTCTGTTTGTTCAGTGCGCGGTAGTCAATGCACATCCGTAAACTACCGTCTGGTTTTGGAGTGAAGAGGACTGGTGCACCGTAGGGAGAGGTGGATGGGCGGATCAGTTGTCTGTCCAGTAGATACTCTATCTGTTTCTTCATGTCTGTCAGCTCGGTCGGACTCAGTCGGTATGGTGCGCGTGAGACGGGTTTCGCACCTGGTTCCTCCACGATCTCGTGCTCGTGGGTGCGTGCAGGGGGTACGCCTGCAGGTAGGTCGTCGGGCATTATATCCTTGTACTGCTCCAAGACCTCCTTCACTGCTGCAGGTAGCTCCAAACTCGGCTTCTCCTCCGCTGCTGCTGCCATAACCAGTGCTAGGTAGCCCGTGTTACTCGCGTTCACCGTCCGTTTGAACCGTGCAAGTGTCGTTTCAGGAACGCTCCCTGTATCCGTCCAGCTTCGCAGCTCCACTCGTTTCCCGCTGTGGTAGATGCGCACCTTCCTGTTGACCCAGTTGATCTCGAGGTTGAACCGCTTCAAGAAATCTCACCCCAAGATGAAGTCTAGACCCTTGATGTTCGTGATCGGCAATGTCGGCTTCCACCTCAGTGCCCCTATGTGCAGCTGCAGTGATGCTTCGCCGTGGATGGGAAGTTTTGTACCGTCCACCATTATTGCCGTGAACTTGGTCTCCTCGGAAGATTCTCCAATTTTCTCCAACGTCCCGCGGTCGCACACCGAGTGAGACACACCGCTATCCAGCAGTGCCTGGAGGCGTCGCCCGTTGCAGATCACCTCGAGTATCAGTGGTTGCTGCTTCGAGTAACCGTAGATGGTCTCGCTTATAGGATCGTAGGGTACGTCGAATAGATCATCCCTCAGTCCTGCGCTCGAAGCTCTTGACTCCATATCAATTTCCAACTGAGTAGGGTTGGAAGGATTTATCCGAGGCCTATTCAGCTTCGTCTTGACCTGGAACCTTCCCTTAAGCCTTTGCTGCTGTGTAGGGTTCTCCTGTGGGCGATGGGGAGCCTTAACACCATGCTCCGGGTGAGAACAATTGAACGAGAATGAATGAACTATGAGTGAAGTGAGTACAAATAGGAAACCCTAATTGGGTTGTACCCCCTATGGGATACCCCACTATAGCCTACACAACAGCATAAGCTATACAAATGTTCTGACACACCCCCATAGGCAAAGTGGGGGAGAACAAGGGGTCACAAGACCAGTCAAGCAAAGCAAAGCAAAGCTCAGGGTGGATCACAAAGTCACCACACAGTCCGAGCACAAGAGCAAGGCCAAAGGCTAGTTCACATGCAAGAGTACAGACATATATATAAAGCTAGACAAGCAAGAGCAGGTATATATATGTCACAGTACAAGTAAGGTCAAGAGGAGAGCAAGTGAGGCAAGACAGGTACAAGGCCCAGCTGGGTGCAGAAGCGCTGATGGTCACAAGGCGCGAGTGCCTTGGTGAACACGTCAGCAGTGTTGGCCTCAGAGGCCACGTACGCAAGCCGCAACTGTCCATGCTGCTCTAGCTCACGAGCAAGGAAGTAGCGAAGAGCAATGTGCTTCGTTATGTGCTCCAAGCGCTGCTCTCGACACAAGGCCAGCATGGCCTTGTTGTCTACGTACAGCACTAGAGGAGAACGAGGCGGCTCTCCAAGGTCAGTCAGCAGGTAGGTGAGCCAGCGAAGCTCCTGTGCAGCCATGGCCCCGGCGTAGATCTCAGCCTCACAACTGGAGCTGAGGACCGAAGACGAGCGAGTAGCCCGCCACGAGACAGAGCCGGAACCAAGGCTGAAGGTGTAACCCTGTGACGACCGCTGCGTAGCCTGGTCGTCAGCCCAAGAAGCGTTCGCGTGTCCCGTAAGGACCACTGGACTCCGCCCTCCAAGCACAAGCCCCATGCCCGACGTACTTCACAAGTAGCGCAACACCCTCTTCGCTGCAGCCATGTGCTCTGGTCGGTGTCTCCCAGGAGCAACATAGCATGCAAGAATGCTAAGAGGGTATGCAAGGTCAGGTCGTGTGCCGGTCATCAGGTACATGAGGCAGCCAACAAGCTCTGGGTACGGGCCACTCGACTCTACGGACTCATCCGAAGGCAGAGCTGAGAGCGAGTGGCGAGTAGATAGAGGAGTGGCCTGAGGCGAGGAGTACGTCAAGCTGAAGCGCTGAAGGACCTGCTGCACCATGTGTGACTGAGTCAAGGTAATGGTGCGGCGTGCTCTGTCCCGAGTGATCTGCAAGCCAAGGTAGCTGCGCAGTTCACCCAGGTCTGTGCACGTGTGTCTCTTCTGCAGCTCGGACTTCACGTAGGCGAGTCCAGCAGTCTCAGCTGTGGCAAAGACCAAGTCGTCGACGTACACGAGGATGTAGAACGGCGGCAGAGAAGTGTCGGTGCGCAGAAACAGCGACGGGTCAGCAGTAGAGGGAGCAAACCCAAGAGCCGCAAGCGTAGTCCTCAATGTGTCGTGCCACTCACGCGGTGCCTGACGGAGACCGTAGACTGGCCGTCGGAGGCTCCACTGGGTGCCAGGAGGGAAAGTCCCAGTGAAGCTAGGTGGACGGCGCAGCCAGATCTCCTCGTGCAGGCTACCCTGCAAGAAAGTAGTGGTGAAGTCAAGAGAGTGGATCTCGTAGTCGCGCTGAGCGGCTATGTGCAGCAGCACCCGAAGAGTGGTCATCTTCGGGGTGGGAGAGAAGGTCTGAAAGTAGTCAACTCCCTGCCGCTGACTCAAGCCACGAGCGACGTACCGCGCCTTGTAGACAAGTGGAGAGCCCGGCGGCCGCTTCACCCTGAAGATCCACATGCCACTGACGATGTTCGCCCCAGGTGGGGAAACCGCGTCAACGTAGGTGCCTGTGGACTTCCAGGAAGCCATCTCTGCATCCATAGCTGCCTGCCACTGAGAGGAGTAGGGACCCTCTACGGCCTCCGCGTAAGAGCGCGGAGTCCGGATGTCAAGTGCATCCGGGTCTCCCTCAGGGGCAAGTAGTACGGACGCCAGATGAGGTGAAGCAGCAGCCAGACACTGGAACTCCTCTTGCCTGTCCTCAAGGACGTCCGTGCCAAGAGAAAACTCACCCCCGACGGACGGAGGACAGACAGACGCAGACTCAGCAACAAGACTAGCAGCGTAGTCGAGACGACAGCGAGCAGCAAAGTCAACGAGCTCAGCAACAAGAGCAGACGCAGCAGTGGACTCAAAAGAGGGGTCACTGTCGACAGTAGCAAGGAGACGCGTGACAGTAGGACTGGCAGCACGAAGGGAGTCCGACTCCGGGTCGGCAAGCGCAGGAAGAGAGGACTCAGGAGGAGAAGGCAAAGGGGCACGCAGAGGAGCAGTGGACGGACGCAGAGACATCCGGTGCGTGCCAGGGACAGAAGGAGGACGCTGACGCGAACCGCGACCACTAGCGCGAGCAGTACGAACAGGCGACGCGGGACGAGACGCAGGCTCACGACGCTCAGCAAGACCTCCAGTAGGACCAGTGTAAGGAGAGGGAGCAGGCAGTAGGGACGTGGGCTCCAAGAGTGACTGTGACGGGACAGGCTGTGGACACTCCACAGGAGGAGAAAGACCAAGAACCTGCTGAATGAGCGGAACGAAATACGGCCGAGGCCGTGCGAGAACTCCAGACCCAGCAGGGACAGCACCAGCACCCTCAGCGGCAGCACCAGCGCCAACAACACCTCCAGCGGCAGGACCTCCAGCAGCACCAGCAGCAGGACCACCGCCAGGACAAAAAGCAGAAGTCTCAGCACCAACACCCTCAGCAGCTCCAGCTTCCGTAGGACCCGCAGGCCCAACAGCCTCAGGACCAACAGCACCAGCACCCTCCGTGGTCGAAGAAGCTCCAGCGCCAGCAGTACACCTCCAGCGGCGAGCAAACCACTCGCCCAGCTCATGTGGAGAGAGGGGCTCCCGCCGAGACGCAGCACCAGGAGAAACTCGAGGCCTAGCACTGCCAGACACCACAAGGGGAGGTCCAGCGGTCGCAGGCTCCGCACCTCCAGGCTTAGCAGCTCCAGACGCAGCACCCCCAGACTCAGCACCCCCAGGCTGAGCAGCTCCAGACACAGCACCCCCCGGCTCAGCACCCCCAGGCTCAACACCCCCAGTAGCAGCACCCCCAGGCTCAGCACCCCCAGTAGCAGCACCCCCAGGCTCAGCACCCCCGCGCACAACACCCCCAGAGTCAGCACCCCCAGGCTCAGCACCCGCAGCAGTACCAGAGTCACCAGCAGCCTCGACCAGGTCGGCTGCGTCTACCTGGGACACACCTGAGGGGGCAGGAACCTGAGGGGGGAGGGGGTCTACCGGGGGAGGAACCGGCACAAGGAAGTCCGATGGCGGGGGGAGGGAAGGAGTGCGGTAGGGGAAGAGGCGGTAGAAGGGGATTGACTCGTCGAACGTGACGTCCTAGGAGGACAGAACACAACGAGAGGTGGGGTGGTAGAACTGCCACCCTGGCGCGTCAGGGGGGAAGCCAAGGAAGACACAGGGAGCAGCCCGAGGGGACAGCTTGTCCGCAGACAAGTCGCGGACAAACGCCCGAGATCCCCAGACACGGAACGCAGACGCATCGCCGACCTTCCCCGTCCACAGCAAGACTGAGGACATCGCGGGCCGAGAGACCCTGGGGTGAAGGTTGAGCTGATGCGCCGCGTACCGAACCGCAAACGGCCACAGAAAATGGGGGGCAGCCGCATGCATCATGGACGTACGAGCGACGTCCATGACCATGCCAATGCGGCGCTCAGCAGTCCCATTTTGCTGTGGAGAGTCCGGAAGCGTGAAGGTCTGGCGGATCCCTCGTTCACGACAGTAGGCCCGCAGAAGGCCAGAGGAGAACTCCCCACCGCGGGCAGAGTGCAGACGCAGAACAGGAAAGTCCAAGCGGAAGCTCCTCCTGAGCTGGAGACGAGCTGCGCGGATCCAGTCGATCAACACCTCAGTGACATCACCCTTGCTGCGCAAGGGGAAGACTGTGGTGTAACGCGAATAGTCGTCAACCACCAGCAGGAAGTAGCGCTCGTGACCCTGCCCACGGACGCGGGCTGGGCCCCACACGTCCATGTGAAGTGTCTGCAGAGGAGCCTCTGTCGGGGGAAACTGGGAGGAGTGAGGAGCAGCCCGGAGGCGCCCCTCGACACAGGGGATACAGGAAGGTCCTGGTCTCGAAGGAAGGGGAGGGAGAGACCGGGGGAGACCAGAGACAAGGACACGGGAAGCCATGCCCCGAAGACGAGGCAAGGAGGGGTGACCTAGACGGTGGTGCCACAGGAGATTCTCGTGAGACAGGAGGCGACACGAACAGGGGGCAGACTCCGGACTAGACCGGGATGCAGCAGCAAACACCTGACCCGACGCAGCTACCTGACCAGACGCAGGGACAGGAGGAGACTCAGTGGTTAGAGTGTAGAGGCTCGACCCCGGCCTACGCGAGAACGTGGGCAGGTGCTGGCCTGTGCGTGCGTCCGTGCAGTGGGTCACCCGCTGACTCGCAGGAGTGAACCGGTGAACCCCTGCATCCTGCAGGTCTGCACCACTCACCAAGTTCGTCGAGAACGAGGGGAGGTACAGGCCAGACAGGGTGCCCGAGGGGGCAGCTGGACACATGAGGACAGTGGAGAAGTGAGAGAGGACAGGACCCCCAGAGTGGTCAGCCAGGGAGACTGCAACCGGCCGACCAAGCGGCGTGAGTGTGGTGCGGTCCTGAAAGAAGGAGCGAGAAGCCCCTGAGTCAAGTGTGAAAGTGAGGGAGGCCGAAGCCGACGCAGTACCTGAGAGCGCAGCCTCACCAGTACCTGAGAGCGCAGACGCACTGGCACCTAGAGCAGCAGCCGCACAAGTACCTATCGCAGCAGTACCAATGCCCGGGTCGGGCGGGAAACACCGGTAACAGTCACCCTCCTCACTAATAGTCACAGCATACATGGCAGCAAGGATAGCATCAAAGTCAAGATCAAAGATAGCTACACCAGCCCTAGACAGCTCTCCCCAGCGGGGAATCTCACTAGCCTCGGGGAACTGCTGACGCCAAGCGTCCGTCAGGCGGCCAAAGCAGCGCTGGGTGGGGTGGGCACCCCCAAACTGCTCACCCGCACGGTCGCCGGAACGAAGGACGTAGGTGCACGGACCAGTACCCCCACCCCTCTGACGCTGCGTGTACCACTCACGGAGCTGCTTGGGCGGGGGGATGTCGCGCGAACGTTGCTGCTGCTGCTGCTGCTGGCGCTGACCACTACCAGCGCCGCTCCGCTGCGGGGCACCATCCCGACCAGCTCCACCTCCTCCGCCAACACCTCCTCCTCCTCCGCCTCCACCGCCGCCGCCACTCCCACCGCTGCCGCCACCACCGCTGCCTCCTCCGCCGCTGCTACCACTACCACCGCCTCCGCCACCACTCCCACCGCCACCCCCACTCCCTCCACCGCCTCCACCGCCACCTCCACCGCCCCCTCCAGCTCCACCCGCGCCCTTGCCCCCCTTGCCCTTGCCAGAGCGGCGTCTCCCGCTAGGGGCAGACGCCGCGCCGACCGACTCAAGACCAAGCAGGTGGGCAGCAGCAGCACAGGCAACAGGGGGCAGTAGGGGGGAAGGAGAGCACCCCTCAAAGATGGGGGTGCGAGGGTCACCACGAGAGGCTCCTACAGCGACGATGCTCTTCTCCGCCGCGAGGAGGGCCTTCTCGAGGAGGTCGACAGTGAGGGTGGTGGGACAGACTGAGAGAAAGTGGTCCCTGACTACGCGAAGGGAGTCAGGGAAGCGCGCGACTACGTAGTAGAGAGTGATGTACATGGCGGGGGGGTTCTTGGCGCAGAACTCAGCAGGAAGGGCGGCGCGGTAGCGAGTGTCACTAGTGCGGAGGTGCGTAATGAGGTCAGCTACAGTGGGAAAGGGAGTGAGGTCAGGAAAGAGGTACGGTAGCATGAGACGGCTCAGTGCAGCAGTGGCAGGGGAAGAGTAGCGCGCAACTACAGCGTCGTACAAGGTCAGAGCACTCTTGTACTGACTAAAGTGCGCGCGCTCAGTGGTAGGGAGGTGGCGACGCACAGCAAGACGTGCAGCAGCATCGCGGGTGGCCCACTGAGAGCGAACAGTGGGGTCAGCATCAGCAGCTGGGGCAGGAGAGGCGCCAGAAGTAAGGTCAAAGAGAGAGAGACCGTCCGCCCTATCGCACTGTAAGAACAGCTGCAGGTCGTCGACCCAGACCTCAAAGTCAATGGCTCGACCCTCAGCGTCAAAAGCTAGGACACTAGGGGTAGCCATGACGACGAAAGTGAAGCAATGCAAGCAGTAGGGAAAGGGTACGCAGTGACAGCGGTACGGTGCTCACCGGGCAGGGCAGGTCGGGCGGCTCGGCAGAAGGGCGGCTCGGCGACCCAGCGACTCGGCTGCAGGGCGGCTCGGCTCCCGGGCGGCTCGGCGGCAGGGCGGCTCGGGTGCAGGGCGGCTCGGCTGCCGGGCGGCTCGGGTGCAGGGCGGCTCGGGCGGGGCGGCTCGGCTGCCGGGCTGCTCGGGGGTACTGCTGCTCGGCGGTCCGGCGGCTCGGCGGCTGGTGCTGGGCGGCTCGGCTGCTCCGGTACTGGGCGGCGGGGCCGTGAGAGGAGGGGCGACGGGGCCGTGTGTAGGGGCGGCGGTGTCGCGTAAGCAGGGGCGGCGGGGCCGCGAGCGGCGGGGCCGCGACAGCAGGGGCGGCGGGGCCGCAAGCAGTGGGCGGCGGGGCCACGAGAGTAGAGGCGGCGAGGGCCGCGAGCGGCGGGGCCGCGACAGCAGGGGCGGCGGGGCCGGGAGCAGTGGGCGGCGGGGCCGCGAGAGAAGAGGCGGCGAGGGCCGCGAGCGGCGGGGCCGCGACAGCAGAGGCGGCGGGGCCGCGAGCAGTGGGCGGCGGGGCCGCGAGAGCAGAGGCGGCGAGGGCCGCGAGCGGCGGGGCCGCGACAGCAGGGGCGGCGGGGCCGCGAGCAATGGGCGGCGGGGCCGCGACAGCAGGGGCGGCGGGGCCGCGAGCAGTGGGCGGCGGGGCCGCGAGAGCAGAGGCGACGAGGGCCGCGAGCGGCGGGGCCGCGACAGTAGGGGCGGCGGGGCCGCGAGCAATGGGCGGCGGGGCCGCGAGAGCAGGGGCGGCGAGGGCCGCGAGTGCAGGGGCGGCAAGGGCCGCGAGCGTAGGGGCGGCGAGGGCCGCGAGCAGTGGGCGGAGGGGCCGCTAGAGCAGGGGCAGCGAGGCCGCGAGTTCAGGAGCGGCGGGGCCGCGAGGGCAGGGGCGGCGGGGCCGCGATCGAAAGGCCGGCCGCTAGGGCGGCTGGGTGAGAGGGTGGCCCGAGGCGCGACTCGGGATGAGTGCGCTTCGGGCAGAAAAAAAAGTCGAGTGGTGGGCCCTAGGTGCAGTTCCCACAGGGGAACCTGCTCGATACCATGAGAAGAACTGAACGAGAATGAATGAACTATGAGTGAAGTGAGTACAAATAGGAAACCCTAATTGGGTTGTACCCCCTATGGGATACCCCACTATAGCCTACACAACAACATAAGCTATACAAATGTTCTTACAGCGGGGAGAGAATATTAACTCCTTGGAACGCACGACCCTTTTCAACGCTTCGGAGTGGTTTGTGACAAAAGTTAGAAGAAAGAAAGAGGGATGAACTAGCAGAAATGGGGATACAAATAGCAAACCCTAGAAGGGTTGTACTCGCTATAGAGCACCCCACTACAGGCTAGAACATAAGAATAATAGGAGACGGAATCAAAGGTACAAATAGGCAAGAAGCAAGACAAGATGGTGCACCACCAAACAGGATGATTAGGATAACTACACTACAGCTAGAACTACATGCAGTTATAACAATATAATTTTGACATCCCCCCATAACTGCATGCAGGAATAGCCAAGTGCAAGACACAACCTGCAGGGGTACATCATAGACAGAGAAAACAGCAACAGCAAGCAAGAGCAGTTGCAACCAGTGCAGTGGTAGCAGATTCAGCTGCACCAACCCCTCAGCCAAGATAGAAGCAGCAGAAGCAAGTGTAGGGGCGGCAGGTCGCCTGAGGAGCAGGCTCTGTGGCTGCAACGTGCAGCAGGACAGTAGCGGCTCGACGGCAGCACCTGCAGGTCCCAGCAGCAGGTAGCAAAAGACAGGGCAGGTGGCGACAAGGGCGACAGCTGGAGGTGCCACAGTAGCAGCTGGCGGCAGCAGCAGATGCCCGGCTGAATTTCGCCACTGTCTCACCCTCCCCCCCACGGCAGCACACGCGGCAGTGAGAGAGAGAGGAGGAGGGGCGGCTGCTGGCTCGGCAGAATCTCTCTCGTCACTCCCTCACACTCTCCCCCTTTTCCCTCACCCTCCCCCCGCAACCTGCCGCTGGCGCTGGCTTCTGCCATCCGCGCTGGCGCCTGGCACCGGCGTCCGCTTCGAGCGTTGGCGTCCGCGACGGCGTCAGCGCTGGCGCTGGGCGCTGGCGTCGGCGTTGGTGCCTGGCGCTGGCGTCGGCGCTTGCGTCTGGCGGTGGCGTCCGCGACGACGTCGGGAGCAGGCGTCCGCGTTGGAAGCGGGCGCCGAGGCGACGGGACGAGGGGCGCCGATGCGAGGCGCCGCGGCGACAGATCGTGGGTCGCCGCGGCGACGGGACGCGGAGCGCCGCGGCGACTGCAGCGGCAGGGCGACGGGGCGAGCGACGAGCGTAGGAGCTGCCATTCCGTGAGCTGGCAGAAACGAGCATGAAGCTTCTGCAGTATTTGCGCTTGTGCGCTAGCAGGGGCGTCATTGCTACGAAAGGGTGGGCCCATTTAGACGTAGGTCCAGGAGCTTACAGCTCTGATAGCATGACAAAAGTTAGAAGAAAGAAAGAGGGATGAACTAGCAGAAATGGGGATACAAATAGCAAACCCTAGAAGGGTTGTACTCGCTATAGAGCACCCCACTACAGGCTAGAACATAAGAATAATATTCTGACAGTTTGCCCAACTTCTCAGGTACCTCATTAATGTCTGAAGGCTTTTTCTTGGCCTTGAAATCTCCCCTGCATTTTTTTAAAGGCTTGAAAACCTCGAGAGGGAATATTCTTACTCTCGGGGGTGTTCGGCTAGAGTTTCCCGGTCGGTGCAGAGTCTTGTTTCGCGGAGCCTCCATTTGTCTCGGCGATTTCCCCTGTTGCCGGCCGGTTGTGGCGTTTTAAATTCGCGCCATCGTGTCCTCCTTTTTTCGCCATCGTGGATGTCGAACTGTTGTTGCCCTGCAGCTCCACTAGTACCTTCTTCAACTTCCAACACGCCAAGAGTCGATGTCTTGCTGCGCCGCAAAATTCGCACTTCTCATATTTTGTGGGCCGCTGCTTCTCGTCAATCTTGTCGATATCCATCAGGTCGGCGGTCGTGGGTGGTGCCGATCGCTTCGTGCCAAATGATCGGTTCGGCACGTGGCGTCGTGTCTCAGGTTCATATCGTATCAGCGCATCGAATCTCTCTGTTGCAGACACCAAGTCGCGGTAATTGTTGTAGTTTGCGGCAATCACTTGTTGGTGGACCTCCATCTTTAGCCCCTCAGTATACGCTTGGATTTTTTCCCCTTTGGTCAGGTCGTTAATTCGGTTGAAAAGGCTCTCCATCTGCTGCGTGTACTGTGTTACACTGCCGAACTGTTTATGCCGATGAATCTGCTGCCGCGCCATGTAGCTAGAGTTGATTGGTTCAAAACGTTGAATTAAAGCTTCCCGAAACTGCGTCCATGACCCCTCGCCTCGGATCTTATTGTTGTTGTAAATCCACTCGAGCGCCGGGCCTCGTAACAGTGTCGCTGCGAGCCGAATCTGCATTCCATCGTGTGTCGGGGTCGTACAGCCAACGGCCTCGAAGTAAATTTCGAGAGTCGCAATAAATCGACGAACGTCAGTGTCTCTCGCATTCGGATTCAACATCTCCAGTTGCCTCGAACGTGCCGCCTCAAGATTCACTGTAGCCACTGCCGCTGCTGCTGGGTGAAGTGTCGGTGTCGCCGCTGCTGCTGCTGACGTCGCTGCTGGATTCGCTGCTGTGTTCGCTGCTGCTGTGGCGGCTGCCGACTGGTTCGCGAGGAGCTCCTCTATTCGCTGGAGTGCCGCTCGCGTCTGGTCCAGGCCGGTGTGTAACTCCGCAATTTTTCGTACGGAATTATCACCGTTTTCCTCCATTTGGCGATTTACAGGAAGATTTGCGACGAAAATAAACAAATTCTAGGCGCTGGGCATCTTACTGTGAGTCAAGTCGACTGTAAAAATGACGAGCACTGATTCTGTAGGTCGCGTAATTCCCCCTTAATTGAAATTCGCGTCTGATCTTGGCCGTTGAGAGAAATTTGATCTGACGCTCCAAATTCCAACTTTTTTGGGCGAAATTCTCAGGGCCGTTGAGATTCGAGTTGATATGACGGTCGAAATTCCAACTTTTTTGCCTTTGGACCTGAGGAGTGCTCGAAAACCGGTTCGATTAGGACGTTAAAAAATAGCGCGGAACTGGTTTACGTACCCGAAATCGGCGCTTTCCGTCATCGCCCCCGCGGTTTTAAAAGCTAGGTTTTCACGGTCGAAAAACTTCGCTTCTAAACAAGCTCTAAATTACCAAGTGTGAGGATCTAGGATCGAGCTCAGAAAAGAGAATGTGAATCGAATGATTCACCTGGGTACAACACGAGGCTATATATAGTCTCGACACTAGGCCAGTTACCCAGGTGTTACGTGAATGTTCTGAGGGTCGCGAAGCGTCCCGAACAGAACCTTCCCGAACTCAAATAGAAAGCAATTCGGTGGAAACCGAATAGGCTTGAGTTCGGTACACGTATCCTGGTTCGGTGCTATAACTATAATAAGATATAGGAATGCACCTAACCTAGGAAATCAAGCATATCTATGCATGATAAATAAAACCCAAGCTAGATATAGCGTAATAAAGTCTAGGCAAGCTAGCAAAGCCAACATAAGCCGTCGTACTCTCACACTCCATGCCGGAGACCTCCCCAGCTCTGCTGTGGACGGGGAAGGTTGGCGATGCGTCAGCGTTCCGTGTCTGGGGATCTCGGGCGTTTGTCCGCGACTTGTCTGCGGACAAGCTGTCCCCTCATGCTGCTCCTTGCGTCTTCCTGGGTTACCCCCTTGACGCACCAGGGTGGCAGTTCTACCACCCCACCTCTCGTCGTGTTCTGTCCTCCCACGACGTCACGCTTCACGAGTCGATCCCCTACTACCGGCTCTTCCCCTACCGCACTCCGTCCCTTCCCCCGCCACCGCTCTTCCTTGTCCCAGGTCCCCCCCTGGTAGACCCCCTCCCTCCTCAGGGTCCTGCCCCTTCAGGTGTGTCCCAGGTAGACACTGTTGAGCCTGTCGAGGTCACTGGTAACTCTGGTGCTGCTGAGGGTGCTGGGCCTGGGGGTGCTGAGCCTGGGGGTGCTGAGCCTGGGGGTGCTGAGCCTGGGGGTGCTGAGAGTGGGGGTGCTGAGCCTGGGGGTGCTTAGTCTGGGGGTGCTGAGCCTGGGGGTGCTACGCCTGGGGTTGCTGAGCCTGGGGGTGCGGAGCCTGGGGGTGCTACGCCTGGGGGTGTTGAGCCTGCTCGTGCTGTTCCTGGCGGTTCTACAGGTCTTTCTTCTCGCCGGGAGCCTGGAGCTGCGTGAGTGGTTTGCCCGGCGCTGGAGGCGAGCTACTGGAGCTAGAGGTGCTGCGGGTACTGGAGGTTCTGCTGCTGCTGAGGGAGCTGGTGCCACGGGTCCCGGAGGTGCTCGTACTGGGAGTACTGGAGCTGCCGGGCCTGCGGGTTCTGGCGCGGAGTCTACGGCCGTCGGTCCTGGAGGCGGTCCCGCTGGGGGTACTACTGGCGCTACTGGAGGTGCTGGAGTTGGAGCTGCTACTGGTGCTGGTGCTGCCTCTAGGGGTGCTGCTGGCGGTGCTGGAGGTGCTGGAGTTGGAGCTGCTGCTAGTGCTGGTACTGCCTCTGGGGGTGCTGGTGCTGTCCCTGCTGTGTCTAGAGTCACCGCGCGACCTCGGCCGTACTTCGTTCCGCTCCTTCAGCAGGTTCTTGGTCTCCCGTCTTCCACTGGTCCTTCTCCTCCCTTAGAGTGTCCACAGCCTGTCCAGTTGCAGCTACAGTTACAGCCCGCCTCCCCACTGCCTGCGCCGTCTCCCTACACTGGTCCTACTGGAGGTCTTGCTGAGCATCCTGAGCCTGCGTCGCGTCCGGCGTCGCCCGTCCGTGCTGCTCGCACTAGTGGTCGCGGTTCGCGCCAGCGTCCTCCTCGAGTCCCTGGCACGCACCGGATGTCTTTGTGTCCGTCCACTGCTCCTCTGCGTGCCCCTTTGCCTTCTCCTCCTAAGTCTTCTCTTCCTTCTCTTGCCGACCCGGAGTCGGACTCTCTCCGTGCTGCCAGTCCTACTGTCACGCGTCTCCTGGCTACTGTTGTCACTTACCCTTCCTTTGAGTCCGCTGCTGCGTTTGCCTTAGTTGCTGAGCTGGTCGACTTTGCTGCCGCGTGTCGTCTAGACTACGCCGCGAGTCTTGTTGCTGAGTCTGAGTCTGCCTGTCCTCCATCCGTCAGGGGTGAGTGTGCTCTTGGCACGGACGTCCTTGAGGACAGGCAGGAGGAGTTCCAGTGCTTTGCCGTCGCTTTGCCCCATCTCGCGTCCATGCTTGTTGCCCCTGAGGGAGACCCGGATGCTCTAGACATCCCGACCCCATGCTCTTACGCAGAGGTGATGGCCGGTCCCTACTCCTCACAGTGGCAGTCAGCCATGGACGCAGAGATGGCTTTCTGGAAGTCCACAGGCACCTACGTTGACGAGGTTCCCCCACCTGGGGCGAACATCGTCAGTGGCATGTGGATTTTCAGGATGAAGTGGCCGCCAGGTTCTCCGTCTTTCTTCAAGGTGCGCTACGTGGCTCGTGGCTTCCGTGAGCGGCAGGGAGTTGACTTCTTCCAGACCTTCTCTCCGACCCCAAAGATGACCACTCTTCGGGTTCTTCTGCACGACGCTGCTCAGCGTGACTACGAGCTCCACTCTCTTGACTTCAGCACTGCTTTCCTACAGGGCAGCCTGCACGAGGAGATCTGGCTGCGCCGCCCTCCTGGCTTCACTGGGTCGTTCCCTCCTGGTACCTAGTGGAGCCTCCGGCGGCCAGTCTACGGTCTCCGCCAGGCGCCGCGCGAGTGGCACGACACACTGAGGACAACACTTGCGGCTCTTGGGTTCGCTCCCTCTACTGCTGACCCGTCGCTGTTTCTACGCACCGACACATTGCTGCCGCCGTTCTACATCCTCATGTACGTCGACGAGTTGGTCTTTGCCACTGCGGACACTGCGGCACTCGCCCACGTGAAGTCTGAGCTGCAGAAGAGACCCACGTGCACAGGCCTGGGTGAACTGACAAGCTATCTTGGCTTGCAGATCACCCGGGACAGAGCACGGCGCACCAATACCCTGACTCAGTCACACATGGTGCAGCAAGTCCTTCAGCGCTTCGGCTTCACGTACTCCTCGCCTCAGTCCGCTCCTCTGCCTACAGGTCACTCGCTCTCAGCTCTGCCTTCGGATGAGTCCGTAGAGCCGAGTGGCCCGTATCCAGAGCTTGTGGGCTGCCTCATGTACCTGATGACATGCACTCGACCTGACCTTACATACCCTCTTAGCATCTTAGCACGCTATGTCGCTCCCGGCCGTCACCGGAAGGAGCACATGGATGCAGCTAAGAGGGTGTTGCGCTACTTGTGCAGTACGTCGGGCATGGGGCTAGTGCTTGGAGGGCGAGACCGGGTTGTTCTCACTGGGCACTCAGACGCTTCTTGGGCGGACGACCAGGCTACTCAGCGGTCGTCTCAGGGTTACACCTTCAGTCTTGGCTCTGGCTCTGTCTCTTGGCGTTCTACACGCTCTTCTTCTGTTCTCAGCTCCAGCTGTGAGGCTGAGATCTAGGCCACGGCCATGGCTGCCCAGGAGCTTCGCTGGCTCACCTACCTGCGGACCGACCTTGGAGAGCGGTCTCGTTCTCCTCCAGTGCTGTACGTCGACAACAAGGCAACCATTGCCTTGTGTGAGGAGCACAGACTGGAGCACAGGACGAAGCACATTGCTCTGCGCTACTTCCTTGCTCGAGAGCTGCAGCAGCGTGGTCAGCTTCGTCTGCGTTACGTGGCCACTGAGGCCAACACTGCTGATGTATTCACCAAGGCGCTTGTGCCTTGTGACCATCAGCGCTTTTGCACTCTTCTAGGTCTTGTGCGCACTGGGCCTCACTTGCTTACCTCTTGACCTTGCTTGTACTGTTGCATATATATATACCAGCTCTTGCTTGTCTAGCTCTGTTATATATATGCACTCCTGCATGTGAACTGGCCTTGTGGCCTTGAACTTGTGCTCGGAATGTGTGGTGACGTTGAGATCCACCCTGAGCTTGCTTTGCTTTGCTTGACTGGTCTTGTGACCCCTTGTTCTCCCCCACTTTGCCTATGGAGGTGTGTCAGATTATTATAGCTGATGCATGTTTTGTAGGCTGCAGTGGGGTAGCCCATAAGGGGTACAACCCAAGTCGGGTTGGTACTTGTACTGCTTTGTTTCATAGTTCATTCATTCACTCCGCCTATTCTGAGAAAACTGACAAGGGAGGATCTGCTCTACTGAAGCCCGCCGGCATACGCGACTACCAGAGAAAGCTGGGCTGCCTTCTCTTCGCAGCCGTCACCTGCCGCCCCGACCTCTCATACTCCGCAAGCCAGCTCGCTACCTACCTCAAGAAGCCTGAAGCAGAACACCTGGCGGAACTCGACCGCGCTCTTCACTACTTCATCAGCACTCCAACGATCGGCTTAACTTACTACAAAAACGCAACTACACCTGCTATGTTAATCGGTTACGTCGATGCCGACCACGCCGGCGACTTCGACAACAGACACTCGCGCACCGGCTACATCTACCTTTTCGAGCCCATTGGTCCTATCTCCTGGCAGTCTGCTCAGCCACCAAGGAAGGACTTAACCTTCGCAAGCTACTGGAAGAGGCAAAGTTAGCTGAGTTACCCAACTTCACCCTGTTCTGCGACAACTAGTCGGCAATTCACATCGCCAACAAGAACGGCTTCGCGAACATGATGAAACACATCGCCCTACGCTACTTCTTCGTGAAAGACGATATCGAGAAAGGGAGACCCGAGCTGTCATACTGCCCCACATCCGAGATGGCAGCTGACTACTTGACCAAGAAAATCGGAAAGCAGAAATTCGAGTACTGCAAGCTGCTGACTGGACATAGCCACGTCATCAGCAGCGACACTCCAGAAGCAAAGGGGAGTGTTGGAAACAGTGAATCTTAAGCGCCTCTGTCGTGTCAAAACACTGCACTAGAAGCGAAGTAAACCGTATCGAAGCACCCGCGAGTCAACCCTTGGAGGTTGAGAGGTTGCTGGAGGTTACGCGAAAGTCAAAGGTCAGCGACCTTTGACCTGGCAAATACAGCGCGATAGTAAGGACACAAAACTGACTCGCTACAGAACAGTTGCCCGAGTCGTCACTGTATCGAACCGCAACAGCAAACATAAAAGTAGTTATAACTGCATCTCTTCGTATTCCATGTACCCTTATATATATTCTTGTATATCTTTGTTTTAATTAACTTACTTTGCCCTCACACACTAGCGGAAGGTGGTTCACAACTCTTCATTAACGCTTCCGCTATTACAACATTACTCTACCCCGAGTTCACCCTTGCAAAAGATCCTAAGGGCTTTTCTCAGCCCAACACCGAGGCCTGCCCTAACGCGTTTTTTGTCCCGTTGGGGGGGGGGGGGGGTCCCGTTCCTGGGGAAATTTTCTCCCTTCGTAGGCAAGTCGTCGTATAGTGTTCATTCAACCACCCAACAATCCAGAAGTGGCCTAGTCGGTAGAGAGGTGCATCCGATAGAGAAGGTTCTGGAAGCGAACTGACCCCCGTGTAAATAACTTTAACCATAACTCTAACTAACCTTCGAACCCTGAACACTTGTTTTTTTGCCCTGACAGGTTTAGGGTTATAGTTCTGAAAAAGCCCTGAACATACAGGAAGGCTTTGAAAATTTGCCCTGACAAATCAGGGCATTTTTTAAGATTCTGGAAAGGTGCCCTGAGGCCTCAGGGTGCCCCAAATCCTAGCACGGGCCCTGCAGATAGCATCGGGCAGCTGCAAGCAGGATGGTTTCGACGGGAACAGTTTCTTAACTGTACGCGCCGCACGGTTGGGAATGTATTTGAATAAGGGAATGTCCCCCTTAGAGTACATGGCTAGTTAGGTCATTTCGTATTCCCCTGTGCTCTTATTTATATCGCTGTATTTGCATGTTTTTATTATCTCAAAGCATTTTACATTCACTCTGTTATTGAGGTCAAGGGCCCACCAACACTATCTACCTGCCTGCGAACCTTCTCGAGTAGATCCTGGTAAGCGATCATTCTCTTATCGTAGCATAGCATGGTATGGGAGCGGCTCGGGATGTCAAATTATATATATATACCTGTTTAGGTTAGCTAGGTTGTATGGGGGTTAGCACTAGGGGGTGCAAAAAGTTCCTCGACACCCTAGTCTTTTACCCTAGCCTTCACCTAATTCATCATCATTGCCTTAGGTTATTAACATGGTAAGTAGAGTAAGAGGTCTCTAGGACCTACGAATCGGGCCCACCAGGGCCTCAAATTCACTTTTAGGGACGTTGATGCATCAGGGTCCCTATTTCAAAAAGGCTGAAAATCATTGTTCCTAAAAAAAGCCTGAATTCTCAGAGTTTCCCAAAAAAAATCCTGATTTGTACTCACATATTTTTTTGCTGATTGTACCAATCACAAGACTCGAACCGAAGATCTCATCCTTCGACAGCGAAATCAACTGACTGAGACAGTATAACCTGTCGCTGTATATATTTTTTGTTAAATTGTACCATAATATTGAAGAAATGGTCCACTTTGATAAAATCTAAAATCTGAACACTGAGAAATCAGGGTAGGTACAAAAAAACCCTGAAAATCAGAAATTTCAGGGTTTTTTTCCTAATATCTGAGGGCCTGGGGCCCACCCAACTGCCTGCCCTGCCTACTGCTCGCGCGCGCCTCGGCGGCAGCGCGCATCACTTAATTTTTTCTCGCGCGCGCCTCAGTTTCTAGCGCGCGCGTCGCTTATTTTGAGTTCGCGACCCTGCAGTAGAGCCGCGCGCCGGTCGGCGTCGCCGGCGTAGCCCACGTCGAGCCCGCGCGCCCCACCTTACGCCGCCCGCGCGCAGCCTAAGCAGAGCCCGCCGCCCACGCGCGACGTAGAGCCCGCCGCCCGTCGCCACGTACAGCCAGAGCCGCGCGCAGCACGTAGCCATGCGCAGCAGAGAGCCACGTGCGGCCCTTAGGGTTACGTAGCCAGCAGACGCGCGCGCTCTACCTGTGTGCTTGCCTGTAAGGCTCCTTGCTGCCGAACCCACTGCCTTCACACTGTACGGCCTTTCACAGTCTAGAGCCCCACCTTAGGAGCTCGGGTGCAGCAAGTACTGCCCTACACGTTGCCTGTACTGCCTACTGCCTACTGCCTAAGTCTTAGCCTGCTGCCTACTGCCTACTGCGTCGTGTCTACTGCCTGCCTGCTTTCTGCGCCTTTGCCTACTGCTGTTATGACGACGCCTAATGTTCTCGCGTTCGAACCTGACGGTCGCCCCATAGAGTTCACTGTGTAGCTAGATGACCTGCAACTGTTCCTTCTGACTGATGCCAAAGATTTCACTGTTCGATTATGTGTCTGGCACTGCCGTTGCTCCTGCTGCTGATGCTCCCGCTCTCGAACGCTCGCAGTGGCAGACTCACGATGATGCTGCACGCCTAGCGATTAGGAACCATCTGCCGATCACTGAGCGCGCGCATTTCAGCCAGCACAAAATTGCCAAGGCACTTTACGACGCTGTAGTTGCACGCTACTCCTCCCCGGCCACTGCAGCCATAGGTCGACTCATGCTACCCTACCTGTTCCCCAACCTTTCTTCATTCACCACTGCTGAGGACCTCATTTCCCACATGCGCGCTACTGACACTCGCTTTCGTGCCGCCCTTTCAGCCGAGTTTTGCACCGCAACCCCCCCCCCCCCCCCCCCCCGATGTACTTCACTCTCTATTTCCTCGTCACCCGCCTCCCTGACACTCTTAGCTCGGTCAGGGACCACTTCCTAGCACTAGACCCCCCAAGTCTCACTGTCGATGACTTCGAGAAGCACCTCCTAGCAGTAGAGAAGAACATCCTTGCTGTAGGTGCTGCTCGTGGCACTCCGCACTCTCCCCTCTTTGAGGGGTGCTCCCCCTCCCCTCTCACCCCCAATACGCCTCCGCAGCTGCTGCTCATGACTACCTTGGTGCTGAGGAGGTCGGGGCTGCTTCCGCTCCTAGTGGGAAGCGTTGCAGCGGCAAGGGCGGCAAGGGTGGCAGGGACGGTGGGGGCGGCGGTGGTGCAGGCGGCGGGGGCGGTGGAGGTGGTGGGGGTGGTCGCGAGGGTGGAGGGGGTGGAGGTGGTGGTGGGGGCGGCGGAGGCACTGGGGGCGGTGGAGGGGGCGGCAGCGGCGGTGGGGGAGGAGGGAGCGGTGGTGCCAGTGGTGGTCAGGGCCAGCAGCAGCAGCCGCAGCAGCAGCAGCGTCAGCACCAGGCCCCCACTTCCCAGCAGCTTCTTGACTGGTATGCCGGGCGTGGGGCTTCTGGGGGTCCTGGTCGCTGCCCCTATATCATCCGCACAGGTCCCCGCGCTAACTGCCAGTGCACAGGGTTTCACACTGAGCAGCGCTGCTTCGCTCGACTTAGCGACGCCTGGCGCGCCAAGTTTCATGATGCTACCGAGTTCCCCAACTGGGCAGACTTGCTTAGGCGTGATGTACCAATCTTTGATCTTGACTATGAGGCTATTCTAGCTGCTATGTATGCATTGTCTGTTAGTGCTGAGGGTGACTGCTACTTGTGTGTGCCGCCGGATCCTGGTACAGCCCCTGGTATAGCCCCTGCATCACTTGGTGCTTGTGAGTCTGCTCCCCTTGGTACTGCGCCTGCACAGGCCTCGCACACTTTTACACTTGACTCTGGTGCTTCCCGCTGTTTCTTTCGCGACAGTACCACAATCACCCCCCCTTCCTGCACCTGTTCCTGTCTCACTGGCTGACCCCTCTGGGGGCCCAGTGCTTGCGCGGTCTTCCACTGTGCTTCCGTGTCCGGCGGTCCCGTCTGGTGAGCTGTCTGGTCTCCACCTCCCCTCGTTCTCTACGAACTTGGTGAGCAACGCTGTCCTCCAGGATGCGGGTGTTGACACCTTCACCCCTGGCCGACAGCGTGCGGCAATCTGTACGTGCTCCCAGACAGGCCGCCACCTGGCCACGTTCACCGGTGCGCCAGGGTCCAGTCTATACACCCTCACCAATGCGTCGCGTTCCACCCATTTGTCTCCCCAGCTGCACGCGTATGCTCAGGTAGCTACCCAATGTGAGTGTCGCCGGCCGTCTCACGACACTCTCCTGTGGCACCACCGCCTGGGCCACCCCTCCCTGCCTCGCCTTCGTAGCATGCACTCTCGCTTTCTGGTCTTCGGTCTTCCCAGGTCTCTGCCTGCCCTCCCTCCCTCGCCTGCGCCGCCCTGCATTCCTTGTGTCGAGGGGCGGCAGCGTGCCGCTCCTCACTCCTCGTTCCCTCCCACAGAGGCTTCAGTGCAGACTCTCCACCTGGACGTGTGGGGCCCAGCCCGCGTCCGTGGACAGGGCCACGAGCGGTACTTCCTGCTGGTTGTCGACGACTACACGTGCTACACCACGGTCTTCCCCTTGCAGCGCAAGGGGGATGTCCCTGATGTTTTGATCCCCTGGATCCGTGCTACTCATCTCCAGCTCCGCGAGCGGTTCCAGTCGGACTTTCCTGTCCTGCGTCTGCACTCTGACAGAGGTGGTGAGTTCTCCTCAGACCTCCTAGCCGCCTTATGTGCGGAGCACGGCATCCGCCAGACTTTCACGCTTCCGGCCTCTCCGCAGCAGAATGGGGTTGCTGAGCGCCGCATTGGCTTAGTCATGGAGGTCGCTCGTACCTCCATGATCCATGCGGCTGCCCCCCATTTTTTGTGGCTCTTTGCGGTCCGGTACGCCACGCATCAGCTCAACCTTTGGCCCCGTGTCTCCTTGCTGGAGACCTCGCCCACACTGCTGTGGACAGGGAAGGTTGGCGACGCGTCGCGTTTCCGGGTCTGGGGTGCTCGTGCCTTTGTTCGCGATACCACTGCGGACAAGCTCTCCCCTCGTGCCATTCCTTGCGTCTTCCTTGGCTTCGTCCCTGACGCGCCTGGCTCGTAGTTCTACGACCTCGCCTCGCGCCGTGTCTTTGCGTCCCAGGACGTCACCTTTGACGAGTCAGTCCCCTTTTACCGCCTCTTCCCCTACCTCACTGCTCTTCGCCCTCTCCCGCCACTCTTTCTTGCCCCAGGTCCTCCCCACGTAGACCCCCTCCCCGCGCCAGGTCCTGCTTCTTCAGGTGTTTCTCAGGTAGACCCTCCCGTCCCTGCGCCTGTTGAGGTCACTGGTGACTCCGGTCCTGCTGGTGGTGGTGCTGTCCCTGGGGGTGTGGAGCTTGGGGGTTTGCAGCGTGGGCGTGCTGAGTCTGGGGGCGCTGGGCGTGAGGGGCCTAAGGGTACGGAGCCTGGGGGTGCTGAGCCTGCGAGTGAGGAGCCTGGAGGTCCTGCGTCTGGGGGTGCTGAATCTGGGGGTGCTGAGCCTGCGTGTGCAGAGCCTGGGGGTGCTGAGTCTGGGGGTGAGTCACTTGAGGGTTTTGAGAATGCTGTTCCGCGGTCTCCTTGGAGTAGCCGTCTTCGTCCGCGTGTGCCTCTTACCTCCCAGCAGCTGCACAACTGGTACGGTCGCCGTCAGCGTCGCGCTTCTGCACCTCAGGGTTCTATTGCTGGGGGTTCTTCTGCTGGCGTCACTGGAGCTGAGAGTGGTGCTGGTCCTTTGCCTGCTGGAGGTGTTAGTGTTGCTGGTCCCGGAGGTGCTCGTACTGGGAGTGCTGGAGGTGCTGGGGCTGACGGTGGTGTGTCTGAGGGTGCTGCTGCTGGTGGCACAGCGGTTGGAGACCCTGGGACTGGAGGTTCCGGTTCTGGGGGTGCTGCACCAGGTTGGGCTGGTGCTGAGGGTTTTAGAGCTGGTGGAGGTGCTAGGGCTGCTGAGGGTACTGGAGCTGGTGGAGGAGCTGGAGCTGCTGGGGGTGCTGGAGCTGCTGGGGGTGCTGGTGGTGCTGGAGCTGCTGGAGGTGCTGGCGTTGCTGAGGGTGCTGGAGCTGCTGGTGCTGGAGGCACTGCACAGCCGCGCCTGTTCTTTGCTCCGTCGTCTCCGTCGTCTCTGCCCCCGCCTGGCTCCGTGCTTTGCCAGGTTCTTAGCCTCCCGTTGTCTACTGGTCTACTGGTCTCCCGTTGGCTGACGGTGGTGTGTCTGAGGGTGCTGCTGCTGGTGGCACAGCGGTTGGAGACCCTGGGACTGGAGGTTCCGGTTCTGGGGGTGCTGCACCAGGTTGGGCTGGTGCTGAGGGTTTTAGAGCTGGTGGAGGTGCTAGGGCTGCTGAGGGTACTGGAGCTGGTGGAGGAGCTGGAGCTGCTGGGGGTGCTGGAGCTGCTGGGGGTGCTGGTGGTGCTGGAGCTGCTGGAGGTGCTGGCGTTGCTGAGGGTGCTGGAGCTGCTGGTGCTGGAGGCACTGCACAGCCGCGCCTGTTCTTTGCTCCGTCGTCTCCGTCGTCTCTGCCCCCGCCTGGCTCCGTGCTTTGCCAGGTTCTTAGCCTCCCGTTGTCTACTGGTCTTCCGTTACAGCCTGGCTCACCTTTGCCTGCTCCTTCTCCTTACGCTGAGCAGATCGAGGGCCTTGCTGAGCGTCGTGAGCCTGCGTCGCGTCCTGTCTCACCTGTCCTTTCCAGTCGTTCTGGTCGTTGGGTTCCTCGTCAGCGTCAGCCGGCTGCCCGGCCCTTCCCTTGTCGTCCGTCGTGTCAAATTATATGTTTGTTATTATATATCTCTAGGTTGTGTAGGGGTGATATCTTAGAGGGTACAACAATTTTCTCAACATTCTTGTACCCCCCCCCCATACCTAATGCATCATGCTTCTCCTCGCTAATCTTGAGACGTCGTCCTTCCTCTCTGCCGCCACGTGTTCCCCTGCTGTCTCCGCCTGTGTCCTCTCTACCTGTCGTTGCTGACCCTGAGTCTGACCGGTTTCGTGCTGAGCACCCTACTGTCACGCGTCTGCTAGCCACTGTTGTCGCCGACCCGTCGTTTGAGTCTACTGGTGCGTCTGCCTTGGTCGCTGAGCTTGTCGACTTTGCTGCTCACTGTCGTCTAGACTACGCCGCTCGTCTTGTTGTTGAGTCTAAGTCTGTCTGTCCTCCGTCCATCGGGGGTGAGTGTGCTCTTGGCACGGACGTCCTTGAGACAGGCAGGAGGACCTTGAGTGTCTTGCGGCCGCTGCGCCTCATCTCGTGTCCATGCTGCTTGCCCCTGAGGTAGACCCGGATGCACCAGACATCCCGACCTCACGATCGTACGCTGAGGCGATCGAGGGTCCCTACTCCTCTCAGTGGCAGAAAGCCATGGACGCAGAGATGGCATCCTGGAAGTCCACAGGCACCTACGTCGACAAGGTTCCCCCTCCTGGGGCGAACATCGTTAGTGGCATGTGGATTTTCAGGGTGAAGCGGCCGCCAGGTTCTCCACCGGTCTTCAAGGCTCGTTACGTTGCTCGAGGCTTCAGTCAGCGAGAGGGAGTTGACCTCTTCCAGACCTTCTCCCCCACCCCGAAGATGACCACTCTTCGGGTGCTCCTACACGTTGCCGCTCAGCGTGACTACGAGCTTCATTCTCTTGGCTTCATCACAGATTTCTTGCAGGGCAGCCTGCACGAGGAGGTCTGGCTGCGCCGTCCACCTCGCTTCACTGGGTCGTTCCCTCCTCATACCCATTGGAGCCTCCGACGGCCAGTCTACGGTCTCCGCCAGGCGCCACGTGAGAGGCACAACACACTGAGGACGACTCTTGCGGCTCTTTGGTTTGCCCCGTCGACTGCTGACCCGTCGCTGTTTCTGCGCACCGACACTTTGCTGCCGCCGTTCTACATCCTCGTGTACGTCGACGACTTGGTCTTTGCCACTGCTGACACTGAGGCTCTCGTCCACATGAAGTCGGAGCTGCAGAAGAGACACATGTGCACAGACATGGGTGAGCTGACAAGCTATCTTGGCTTGCGGATCACCCGGGACAGAGCACGCCGCACCATCACACTGACTTAGTCACACATGGTGCAGCAGGTCCTTCAGCGCTTTGGCTTCACCTGGTCCTCGGCACAGGCGACTCTTTTGGCTACAGGTCACTCGCTCTCAGCTCCACCTTCGGACGAGTCCGTAGAGCCGAGTGGTCTTTACCCAGAGCTAGTTGGTTGCCTCATGTACCTGATCACTTGCACTCGTCTTGACCTCGCGTACCCTCTTGGCCTTCTGGCTCGCTACGTGGCTCCTGGTCGGCACCGAAAGGTGCACATGGATGCTGCTAAGAGGGTACTGCGTTACTTGTGCAGTACGTCAGGCATGGGGCTCGTGCTTGGAGGGAGGCGCTTAGTTGTTCTCATTGGGCACTCAGACGCTTCTTGGGCGGTCATCACAGGGTTACACCTTTAGCCTTGGCTCTCGTTCAGTTTCTTGGCGTTCTACTCACTCGTCTTTAGTTCTCAGCTCCAGTTGTGAGGCTGAGATCTACGCCACAGCCATGGCTGCACAGGAGCTACGCTGGCTGACCTACCTGCTGACTGACTTGGGAGAGCGGCCTAGTTCTCCTCCAGTGCTGTACGTCGACAACAAGGCTGCCATTGCCTTGTGTGAGGAGCACAGAACGAAGCACAACTCTCTCCGTTACTTCCTGGCTCGAGAGATGCAGCAGCGCGGTCAGCTTCGTCTGCGTTACGTGGCCACTCAGGCCATCACTGCTGATATATTCACCAAGGCACTTCAGCCTGGTGATCATCAGCGCTTTTGCACTATGCTGGGGCTTGTGCCCACTTTTCCTCACTTGCTGTAGGCTTTGTTTGTACTGTGATCTATATATATACTTGCAAGCTTGCTCTAGTAGGTAGAGATCACTGTGCTGTTGTTGCTACATATATGTCTCTGCATGTGAACTGGCCTTGTGGCCTTTGCTTGTGCTCAGACTGCGTCGTGACATTGTGATCCACCCTGAGCTGTGTTTTGTTTCTTCTCTTGACTGGTCTTATGACTGTTGCTTGCCTTGGCTATCCCCCATTTTGCCTATGGGGGTGTGTCAAATTATATATATATACCTGTTTAGGTTAGCTAGACTGTATGGGGGTTAGCACTAGGGGGTACACAAAGTTCTTCGACACCCTAGTCTTGTACCCTAGCCTTCATCTAATTCATCGTCATTGCCTTAGGTTATTAACACGGGAATCCTTCGCAACACCACTCCCGAAATTGCGACATTCAGAAAGTGGCTACCGGCACACGCTCGCGTGTGAGAATGGCCGGAGGATCTGGTGGTCATACTAATCTGACGGCTGAAGCGCGAACCAATCCGGCTGCGACAAGCGAGGAAACAACTACGTCCGGCACCGAAGTCCTCGCACAACTTCTTCAGCGACTCACCAGCCTGGAGCAGGGGCTCCAAACATTGCGGAACAGCGATGCGGGAACATCCTCGCAACCATCTCAACCGGCCCCAACTGGGCAGAACGCCGTCCCACAAACTTTCTCCCTCGACACAAATGGCTCAACCCCCTGTCAGACTTATATGCTATAGTCTGTGTAGGCTGTAGTGGGGTAGACTATATGGGGTACAACACTTTTAGGATTTCCTACGTGTACCCAACTGTTTCCTAGTGCATTCATTCCTTGTTCTTTCTCATAGGATAGAGCAGGTTCCCTAGTGGGAACGTTTCCTAGGGCCCACCGAAAATTCGAAAGTTTTTTTTCCTGCCCGGAGCGCACTTCACCCCTGCCCGAGTCGCGCCCCGCGTCCCCTGCCCTTAGTGGCCCCTTAGCCGCTCCCTCGCGGCCCCTCTCACGGCCCCTCGCGGCCCCTTAGCCGCTCCCTCGCGGCCCCACTCACGGCCCCTCGCGGCCCCTCTATCACGGCCCCTCGCGGCCCCTTAGCCGCTCCCTCGCGGCCCCTCTCACGGACCCTCGCGGCCCCTCTCGCGGCCCCTCTCGTGGCCCCTCTCGCGGCCCCTCTCGCGGCCCCTCCGTGGCCGTTCGCGGCCCCTTGCGGCCCCTCTCGCGGCCCCTTGCAGCCGTTCGCGGCCCCTCGCGGCCGTTCGCGGCCCCTCCGCGACCGTTCGCGGCCCCTCATGGCTCGTCGCGGCTTGTCGCGGCCCCTCCGCGGCCCCTCTCCAGGCCCCTCGTGGCCCCGTCGCGGCTCCTTCGCGGCCCCGTTGCGGCTCCCGCGTCACCCCTGCCCGCCGCGGCGCCCTGCCCTAACCCGCGCCCTAGAGCGGCCGCCATTTCAGCCCTGCAGCAGCCGCCCCCTGCAGCAGCCGCGCCGCCCCCTGACTGCCGCGGCGCCCTGACCTAACCCGCGCCCTGCAACAGCCGCCCCCTGGAGCAGCTGCCACTGCAGCAGCCGCCCCCGGAGCAGCCACCACTACAGCAACCACCCCTAGAGCAGCCGCCACTGCAGCAGCCGCCCCTGGAGCAGCCGCCCCTGGAGCAGCCGCCACTGCAGCAGCCGCCCCTGGAGCAGCCGCCCCTGCAGCAGCCGCCCCTGGAGAAGCCGCCACTGCAGCAACCGCCCCTGGAGCAGCCGCCACTGCAGCAGCCACCCCTGGAGCAGCCGCCACTGCAGCAGCCGCCCCTGGAGCAGCCGCCCCTTGAGCAGCCGCCCCTGCAGCAGCCGCCACTACAGCAGCCGCCCCTGGAGCAGTCGCCCCTGCAGCAGCCGCAGAGCCCTCGCCCTGCAGTGGTAGCGGCCTCGCCGTTGCCGAAGTCGTACGCCTGCCCTTCTCGCCACTGGTGAGCACTGCCCTGCTCGTACTGTTACTGCTGCTCTTGCTGCTACTGCTCTTTCTATTGCTACTGCTGCTTCTGGCGTGGCCAGATCCAGCTCCCGCGCCGTCCGCGTGAGTCCCTCGCCCCCAACAGCTTCGTGAGTGGTACGCTAGTTGGGGTTGTAGGGGTGGCCGCGCTACGAATACTGCTACTTCTTCTACTGCTGCTACTGTGGCTACCACTGCTCCTCCTGCTCCTGGCGGTGGCCAGATGCAGCTCCAGCGACGTCCGCGTGAGTCCCTCACGCCCCAGCAGCTTCATGAGTGGTACGCTACTTGCGGTTGTCGGGGTGGCCGTAGTGGGAGTCGTTCTGGCGTGAGGAGTTCGGGAGCTACTTGTAGTGGCCAGGTGCAGCTTCAGCGTAGTCCGCCCGCGGTCCTTTCGCCCCAGCAGCTTCGTGAGTGGTACGCTCAGCGTGGAGGGTCACGGAGTTTTGCCCGCTGTCCGTACGTCATTCGCACTGGTGCTCGGACTGGTCAGCCCTGCGGAATGCTTGGTCATGCCGAGTCCCGCTGCTTCGCCCGTCTGAGCGACGTCTCGCGTACGGAGTTTGGCGACGCCGCTGAGCTCCCCGACTGGGTGGAGCTGCTTAGGCAGAGGGTAGATATCTATGCTCTTGACTATGATGCTATCCTCACTGCCATGTATGCATTTCCTACTAGTGATGTGGGTGACTGTTACCTGTGTGTTCCGCCTGACTCGGGCATTGAGGCTGCTGCTCTAGGTGCTGGTGAGGCTGCTGTTCTAGGTGCTAGTGCGTCTGCTCCTCCAGGTGCTGGTGAGTCTGCTGCCCCAGGTGCTGGTGAGTCTGCTGCCCCAGGTGCTGGTGAGTCTGCTCTCTTAGGTACCACGTCGTCTCAGGTGTTACGCACCTTCACCCTTGACTCGGGTGCTTCCCGCTCCTTCTTTCGAGACTGCACCACACTCACGCCGCTTAGTCAGCCGGTTGCAGTCTCCTTGGCAGACCCCTCTGGGGGTCCCGTCCTTGCCCACTTCTCCACTGTCTTACCGTGTCTGGCGGCCCCTTTTGGCTCTCTGTCGGGTCTTTACCTCCCCTCGTTCTCTACGAACTTGGTGAGTGGTGCTGACCTACAGGACGCAACGGTTGACCAGTTCACCCCTGCACATCAGCGAGTGACCCACTGTACATGTGCTAGGACGGGCCGACACTTGGCCACGTTTACCCGTCGGCCGGGGTCGATCCTGTACACACTGACTGCTGAGTCTCCTCAGGTAGCTGCATTGAGTCAGGTCTTTGCTGCAGTGTCCAGGTCTGGTCCTGAGTCTGCCCCCTACTCGTGTCGTCTCCTGTCTCACCATACTCTCCTCTGGCACCACCGCCTTGGTCACCCCTCCCTGCCTCGTCTCCGAGGCATGGCCTCTCGTTTCCTTGTCTCGAGTCTCCCCCGGTCCCTCCCTTCTCTTCCTCCGGGGCTTGGCCTCACCTGCGTTCCCTGCGTCGAGGGGCGGCAGCGCGCCGCTCCTCACTCCTCCGAGTTTCCTCCGATAGAGGCTCCGCTGCAGACGCTTCACGCGATATTCTGCTGCACTACGAATCGCGCACCTTTCCCCGCAAGCAGATTGGCGGAGCACACTCCGAGAATGGAGTGTATGTCCTCAACTTTGACATCCCCGACTGCAGCGGCGATTCGCACGAGTTAATCGACCTTGTGCCACTCCCCTTCGAGCACATTCACCGCAGGGACTGGAAGCACCCTAACGGGAGACCGTGGGTGCCGCATCATCCCCACCCACGTGAAACGGCGCTGCACAACCCTGACCCAGACGGCATCTGCAGGAACTGTCACACGCCGACGACGTCAACCAGCGCCATTGCCGGCCGCGCACTCTCCGCCATCGCCGAAGCAGAGCGCCACACGCCGCCAGAAGAAGGGATGTCGCAATTCGAACTTGAAGTCACCACTCAGCGTGTGTTCGGCACCGACCAAAGCCCCCACGCTGGACCACCCTCTCAGCGCCTTGAAGGCATCCTGCGCGGACAACGCCGCGGAACCTTCGACACACGCGGGGTGGCGCAGCCTTACACCCACGAAGAATTTCTGAAGATTTACCCCCACTGGCGCGACCCCACGGCAATACTCACCGTGGAACAGGAGGAAGAACTGGCGCGCCGCGAAGCCGAGGAGCTTCGCCAACAGAGCCTCGCCGAGGCACGCGGAACATTCGCTTGCGCCGCATGGGGCGCCGAAGCGGAAGAGAGCGCCACCAATGAAGGGGGGTGGGGAAGCGTCGGCGGATTGGGAACAGATGAGGTTGGCAACTGGGGCAACACCGGCGGAACCTGGGCAACCGCAACCGGCGGATGGGGCGCTGCATCTGGCGGCGACACGAGCGGCTGGGGCGCCTCTACTAGAGCCTGGGGGGCTTCCTGCGAAAAACAAAGGGGGGGAGAAGAACCTGCTGGAGAATCTGCAGTTGTTCCCCTCGGTCGTCCCTCGCGCCATGTCCCACTCGCGCTACCTCCTCCTGATAGCCCACCGCGCCGCGATTCATGGGATACCATCGTCTGGGGCAACGAGCCGTCAACCCCGCGTTGCACCGCTTACGGACCTGCTCCCAAACCGCGCGAACCAACTCTTGTCCTTGGAACCATTCCTGGGACCAACATCCCGCTCTATGAGATTCGCGACAGAGAATTTCTGGCGCTGATGCTGACTACCGCGGCAGAAGAAGAAGATGCAGAGGAAGCAGCAGCGGAACCTGCTCCCGTACCTGATGAAGACCCTGAAGAAGCCCGCGCGCACTACATGCGCACCTCCGGCTTTCGTGCCGACGATGCACTTTGGCACCAGCGCCTCGGACATCCCTCACGCGCGACACTGAAAAACTGCATCGACGCAGGCGTCTTCGCTCCTGGAGCGCTCCTGCGCCCAGATGGCAGTGAAGTGAGAGGCGCGACACATCCGCGCAACTGCACCGTCTGCCCCAAAGCTGCGCTAAGCCACCAACCGTTCCCGCTGCTCGAGCCAGGAACGAACCGCTACCCCAAGCTGCACAAAGTGTACAGCGATTTTCTCAACGTGGGGCACTGCAGGGTCGACGACGAGCTATACACGCTCACCTTCATCGACACTGGAACACGCTATGTGTGGGTCGTGAACGTGGAAACTCGTGACAGGGCCTACGAGGTGTTCCGCCTTTGGCTGGCGCACGCGCAACGGCAATCTGGGGAGAAGCTGAAGATCTGGCAATCTGACGGCGCAGCAGAATTCAGGAGCAATCAGATGCAGACTTACCTGGCGCAAAAGGGGATCGAGCATCACTTCTCTCTCCCCTACGCACACCAGCAGCAGGGCGTAGCCGAGCGGACGAACCGCACACTGATGACAAAGGTGCGGGCGCTGATGAAACAATTGAAGTTGCCGCCGATCTACTGGACCTACGTAATGCACCATGTCGTGCGGGTGCACAACCTGCTTTCAACCACCGCAATCACCGGGAACCTCTCCCCGCACGTCAAATGGACCGGGACCAAGGGGGATACCTCCATGCTCCGTGTGTGGGGGTGCATGGTGCAGTACCGCCCGCCGACATCAACCATCGGCAAATTCGCCAGTCGCGCGCGCTGGAGAATTCACCTCGGCATCAATCACGAGTACAAAGCATGGATCGTGCTGGACCTCCTCAGTCAGGAAACCGCCCACGCTCGCGACGTAATCTTCTACGAGCGGTTCTTCCTCGACCAGTTCCATCACGACGAGGAGACGAACGCGAATCGCATTTACGCGAATGACGGACACAGCTACGCAACGCCCGAAGACAAAGCCGCAGCAGCAATCTTGGAGCAGGATACAAGGGGCGAGTTTCTCAGAATCCCAACCACTAGACCATTGGGATAAAAGGGCTTGTTTCAGTAGCGGGTTAGTGCGCCCATAACCCCCTAGGCAAATGTGCCTGTAACCCTTCCCTAGGATCGATCGGGGATCACCAGTGGACCTCTGACACCCCCCCGCACTGGGATGCCCAAAGTGCATACACCGGGATTCAAACCCGAGACCTTCGCTCTGGATACTATCTCAGAATCCCAACCACTAGACCATTGGGATAAAAGGGCTTGTTTCAGTAGCGGGTTAGTGCGCCCATAACCCCCCAGGCAAATGTGCCTGTAACCCTTCCCTAGGATCGATCGGGGATCACCAGTGGACCTCTGACAGAGTTCACATGGGAGGATCGGCGCAGCAGCGACGACGACGACGATTCCTCAACAAGAGGAATGGGCGGACTAGGCGGAAGCGGCACAGGCGCAGCGCCACCAGCGCCACCTCAACCAGAAAGCGACAACGATGATGTGCAGGAAGTCGTCCCGCAACGACGCCACGACAGCACCATTTCAGGACTGCAACTACTCGGGCTTCACACCGCAACCTCGAAGGCGCCACGTGTCATCGAGCCCCGAAATCCGCGCGAAGCTCTCTCTGGGCCACATAGCAAGGAGTGGCGAGAGGCGATGGATGCGGAGATCAAGGCGCTTGAGTCCCGAGACACCTGGGTGCTAGTCGACCGTGCGGCAATCAAAGGTGCAAGAATCCTTTCGGGGAAGTGGGTCTTCCGCGTGAAGACCGCAGCAAACGGAACGATCGAGCGCTTCAAGGCGCGCTGGGTGGTGCGCGGCTATGACCAGAGACATGGCATCGACTTCGACCAGACATTCGCTCCAGCCAACCGCCACACCTCCGTTCGAATCCTGCTCGCCATCGCAGCTGCAAGGCACCTACCACTCCGTCAGATCGACGTGAAGAACGCGTTCCTGTACGCGCTAGTAGACGCCGTGATCTACGTGGAGCAGCCGCACACCTACGGCGAAGGAGACTCGCGCGTGTGTCAACTGCGCAAGTCACTCTACGGGATCAAGCAGGCACCGAGGCTGTGGCAGCAGTATCTGCACAACATCCTGCTTGAAATCGGGTTCAAGCAGATGCCCCACGACCCAGGGATGTATCGCCGCGACTTCCGCGGGGAATACATCCTCCTCACGGTCTACGTCGACGATTTGCTCTACACAGGCTCAAACAACGAGCTACTCGAGTAGTTCGAGAAGGCTTTGGCGGGGCGTGTTGACGTCACGTGCAACTAAGAGGTGAAGCAGTTCCTAGGCCTCAACATCTCCTACGCGCCTGAAGCCATTCACCTTTCAGCGGCTAAGTACGTAGAGGAGTTAGGGAAGCGGTTCAACATTCTGCCTACACCCCTCTCAACTCCCTACCGAACCCCCGGACCGAACCACAAACCCGACAACAAAGCCATATCCCCTGCTGGAGTTCAGACTTACCATCAACAGTTGGGATGCCTCCTCTTCGCCTCCGTCACCTGCAGGCCAGATCTCTCTTACATCGCAAGTCAGTTAGCCCAGTACTCACGCAAACCAACTGTTGAGAATCACCTGGACCTGCAGCGCGCTCTGCAATTCTTTGTTTCGACGCCCAAGATTGGGCTGTGCTACTCAACTACACCAACCCCATCCTTCAATCTCATCGGCTATGTGGACGTCTATCATGCAGCAGATTCCGACAATCGACGGTCCAGGACTGGCTTCCTGTTCCGACTCAAACCAACGGGACCAATCTCCTGGAACTTGCAGAAGCAAGAGCTGGTTGCCCTGTCGTCAGCCGAAGCAGAATTTATCGCAGCAACCGCAGCAGTTCGCGAAGGCCTCTACCTATAGGAACTCCTGCAAGAGGCAAAAATTCCAGCTTCGCCAACCTTTCGCCTTCACTGTGACAACCAGAGCGTGATTCGCATCGCGAACAAACCTGGTTTTGTCAACCGCACCAAGCACATTGCACTGCGGTATTTCTTCGTGAATGACGAGGTGGATAAGGGCAAAGTCAACTTGACCTATTGCCCGACCGGTGACATGACAGCAGACTTCCTCACGAAGCGACTGCCACGCCAGCAGTATCAACAGTGCTCCGAACTCAGCGGCGTGGTCAACCAGGTCAAGACGAGCTACGGCCAGGAGTGAAGGGGGGTGTTACGAATAGTAATACTTAATTATCACTGTGCACTCCTCACCGTAGCAAAGAGAAGCACGCAATATCGAAGCACGGACGCGAAGCGTCAGACAGTTATGAAAGTGACTCGAAGCGTCAGACGGTTGGGGCGCATCTGGACCGTCGGAGCAAATAGCATCGGGCAGCTGCAAGCAGGATGGTTTTGGCGGGAACAGTTTCGTAACTGGATGCGCCGCACGGTTGGGAATGTATTTGAATACGGGAATGTACCCCTTAGAGTACATGGCTAGTTAGGTCGTTTCGTATTCCCCTATACTCTTATTTATATCGCTGTATTTGCATGTTTTTATTATCTCAAAGCATTTTACATTCACACTGTTATTGAGGAGGGCCCACCAACACTATCCACCTGCGTGTGAACCTTCCTGAGTAGATCCTAGTAAGCAATCATTCTCTAATCGTAGCAAGTTTCACCATCACCTAAATCTTACTGTCCCAAACCTGTCCCCAAAATGGTTGAGCACTAGACTCTCAGAGCGAACAAGGTTGAGCTGTCGGGCTAGGGGAGATGGGCTCGAGCACACTGAGAGTGAATCGGGTTGAGCTGACGGGCCTGAGGAGATGGGCCCAGCACACGAGTCTGAGGGCGTGTTCCTACGCTCTTATCAGGCAAAGCTCTTGTCAGCCTCTTCTTTCGGTTTATGGATTTCTCAGTATGTTTTGACACGAGCTAGATACCGTCATCACCCGGATATACCCCCAGGTCGGAGTGTAAAAAAACATGAGAATTTGGTAGGTGGGCTTAGGGTACATTTGTAAGGAATCGTAATTCCTTACTGTACTCGCACTTTAGCGAGTATATCCCGAAGGTTATGCGGCGAACCTGTTAGGCCTATTTCGTCGGCCGAACCACTCCCGATTCGGCCTCCACTCCAATCGGAACCATCACCAAGCCATCTTCGCCCTACCTCTTCGCCTAGCTAGCATGTCCCCTATTTAGTCGTGCCATCCTCATTGTATCGTCATTCTGGAATCCTCATTCTCGATATTCGTTTTACTGCGCACTCTGCTTCATTCATAACACCTGGTATCAGAGCTACTTTCCTAGCCTGCCCCGTTCTTTTAAGTGTATTATCCCTCGGGGGGGGGGGGGGGGGGGGGGGGGGGGGGGGGACGAGGAAGGATGTCCTGGGGTCCAGGAGTTGCGCAGGCCGGCCAGGAGAACGAGTTAGTTGCTCCTCGCGGCTACGATTTTATGGGCACTCCTTTGGCACCGCCGGATCCTTGCCTCGAACGGTCGCGATCGACCGTGGCCTCCCTCCCCCCGGCGACGGGCAGCAGTAGCTGTCGCGGTGTTAATGTGAGAAATTTCCGCTGCGTTTCCGACAATTTCGGAGGTTGATTCGTGTGGCAGCTGGCGTTAGTGGGCCTGAGTTGGCACTTGCACGAGCCACATCGAATGCGTCATCATGTGTGGCAGCTGGCGTCGGCGGACCTGCGTCAACAGTTACGCGGAGATTTTGGGAAGATCTTCAGCAGCTGGCGACAACGGGCCTGCGTCAGCATGGACGAGATTTTTAGAGGTTTTCTACTGTGAAGAAAAGGGCAGCTCGAATGACTCGCCAGGCGCAAATGGAGTTTGCGCCAGAGGATCCCAACGGCTGGGAGAGATAGACGCTGAAGCCGTCCGAATTAAGCGGGGTTTGAGTTTTATCCCGTCCGACCCGATAGTACGACGCTTACTGTCGATGATTTTTGGCAGAAGCGTTTGCGGCCAAACGGGAACTTTGGACCCGCCGACACTTACGGGCTGCAACAGACAACGATGTGGCTAAATCGCACTTAGCGGGAGTGAGACGCAGACGCGAGGGCATATCGAGACTGAACACTCGAAAAAATATTCGTTTGTTGCTGCGTGTCTGGAGCTGCTTGCCAGCTGTTCGACAGTTTCGAGATCGGTTTCCCCGTTCAAGGAAGCCGTTTCGGGGACGATTAAACGGTGCTCAAGGTGCCACCCCGACAATTTTGGAGTGTAGTGCAGTCCACCGGGACACGCGAAAAGAGACTGCCCAGCGGCTAAGCGGGGGTTGAAGAACGTCGTGGGGAGCAGATAATAGCCGGTGCAACCGATCTATGGCCCTACTTCGCCCGAACCTCACCATCCCCACCGATTACTGGTTCCGACTCATGCAGTCAACCTGATTCGGATGAATAACGGGGTGAACACAAGCCTACTCTGCGCTGGTTAAAGCACCTTGTTTTGGCACCCGTTCGACACCTGTACAGAAAAGACAAAAAAGGGGAGTTGCGGCACTGTTCTGCTCCGACAAAAGCGGGTTGGGTGAACGGCACGCAAAAAAACTGGGGCGCCGCAGGACAACAATGGTGCAGTTTACAGGTTTCTTTTGACCCGGGCGTCTACACGAGGTGACGGCGCCGCGGCGAAGCGGGACCCTGAAGCTGAGAAATTTTATGACTTGTTGCGACCCAAAGAGGTCGCGTCGACCACCCCCGATCCATCATTTCTAGGAAGACTGCATTGTGGGTCTAGCCGACCAGGTCGACCCGACCGTGTCTGGTTGGGTCTGCACGAATCGGGTCGACGAGGTTGGGTCGACCAGGTCGACCAGACCCAAGCTGACAGGTTTGCGACAAGTTACTTAAGCTAGCGAGTCGTATTCCTCTCGCAAAAAAATCGCCTTGAGATCGTGTACAAATATCAGATCTAGCGAGGCAAAGCTTCAGCGTAACCATGCGTTCAGCGAGTTTTGGAAACTCGTCATGAGCTCGCCTAGCTTGTAGGGAAGCCGGATAGCAATTTTGCTGTGTATGTGCTTCGAGGGTGTATCAAAATTTCTTAGAAATTCCTCGACGAACCGAGCCGCGATGCACGGGTCAACCAGCTCGACCCAACCCAAACCAACCTTTTTGGGTCGCAATGTCAGAATATATTTGTTGTCTAGCCTGCAGTGGGGTACTCTGTAATGAGTACAACCCAATTTAGGGCATTGTACTTGTATCCCAACTCTTGCTAGTGAAACCCCTTCTCTTTCAAAAATCTCTCGATACTTTCCTAACTCTCTCGAACTCGATCACCTAGGCACCTACACTATGGCTTCTAAGCCTACCCTTGCTTAAGATTCTAATATGGTATTAGAGCTTAACGCTCCTGGCCTGTGGGCCCACTCGATTCCGCTGCCCTATTGTGTGTCGTGCGCCCCGTGGCGCGCGACCACCTATTTTTCTTCCCGCCACGCGCTCGGGGCGCGTGGCGGTTTTCTGCCCGCCGTGCGCCCCGAGGCGCGCGGCGGGTACCTACCTCGTCGCGGCGTCCTGGGAGCCCGCGCGCTGGCCCCAACCGTCGCCTCGTCGCGGCGTTTTGGGGGCCCGCACGCAGGTCCCTCCCGTCGCCTCGTCGCGGCACTTTCGGGGCTCGCGAGCCGGCCCCTCCCGCTTCCTCGTCGCGGCGCCTTAGGGGCCTGCGCGCGGTCCCCTCTCACTGCCCGTCGAGGCACTTTCGGGGGCCACGCCCTTCCCCTCCCCTTCGTCCTACTTTCCGCTGCAGCAGCCCCTGAAACGGCCACCCCAGCAGCAGCCCCTGGAGCCGCCCCAACAGCAGCAGCTCGTGACACGGCCACCCCAGCAGCAGCAGCTCGTGGAGCAGCCGCCCCAGCAGCAGCAGCCCCGGGTGCAGCCGCCCCAGCAGCAGCAGCCCAGGGAGCAGCCGCCCCAGCCGCAGCCCCTGGAGGAGCCACCGCAGCAGCAGCAGCCCCAGGAGCAGCAGCCCCTGGAGCAGCAGCAGCAGCGGCAGCCCTGGGAGCAGCCGCCCCAGCAGCAGCCCCTGGAGCCGCCCCAACAGCAGCAGCTTGTGGAGCAGCCGCCCCAGCAGCAGCAGCCCCGGGAGCAGCCGCCTCAGCAGCTGCAGCCCCTGAAACGGCCACCCCAGCAGCAGCCCCTGGAGCCGCCCCAACAGCAGCAGCTCGTGACGCGGCCACCCCAGCAGCAGCAGCTCGTGGAGCAGCCGCCCCAGCAGCAGCAGCCCCGGGTGCAGCCGCCCCAGCAGCAGCAGCCCAGGGAGCACCCGCCCCAGCCGCAGCCCCTGGAGGAGCCACCGCAGCAGCAGCAGCCCCGGGAGCAGCAGCCCCTGGAGCAGCAGCAGCAGCGGCAGCCCTGGGAGCAGCCGCCCCAGCAGCAGCCCCTGGAGCCGCCCCAGCAGCAGCAGCCCCGGGAGCAGCTGCCCCAGCAGCAGCAGCCCTGGGACCAGCCGCCCCAGCCGCAGCCACTGGAGCAGCCGCCCCGGCAGCAGCCGCCTCTGGGGCGGCCACCCAAGCTGCAGCAGCCCCTGGAGCAGCAGCAGCCGCCCCAGCAGCAGCCCCTGGAGGAGCCACCGCAGCAGCAGCAGCAGCTCCCGGAGCAGCCGCCCCAGCATCAGCCCTTGGAGCCGCCCCAGCAGCAGCCCCTGGAGCATCAGCCCCAGCAGCAGCAGTCACTGGAGCAGCCGCACCAACAGCAGCCGCCCCTGGCCCCTGCAGCAGTCGCTCATGGACCAGGTGCAGCCGTGGGGGGTGAGTGTGGGGGTGCTCGTTGTGGGGGTGTCGGTTGTGCGTGCCGTCCCCTCCTCCTCCTCCTCCTTCGTCTCCCACTGCTACAGCTCTCGCTGAGGGGGGTGGTTGTGTGGGAGTCTTGGGTTTAGGGTTTAAGGGGGGTGGGTGGGAGTTGAGCTAGTGGTATAGCAGCGGGTGTGTGTCGGGGGGGGTGGGACTGTGTGCGGGAGGTTGAGCGGAGGTTGCCAGTTTGTCGTCCGCAGCACCTGTAGTCCGGGGCGCTGTCCCGGTAGCCCAGTGAGCTTGTCGCTGCGCCAGTCGCCTGTGGGTCCGTTGCCCGTCTGCCGCTACTTGAGCCGCGGGGCCTGTTACTCCTGTAGTCCGGGCGCTTAGTCCGGTAGCCACTGTGCTCGCCACTCCTGTTGCCCGTGTGTCTGCAGCTTCAGCCGCCGCCTTCTATCTCCTCTCCTCTCACTCTCCCTCCTCCTCCTCACTTGCCCGTTGTGACCACCACTAGCTTTGCTGATAATTGTGCATTTTAAATATTGCTTCTTGAACTTGTGCTCAGAATGTGTGGTGACATTGTGATCCACCCTGAGCTTGTACTGCTTTGCCTGCTCTGCTGATTACACCCCACTTTGGCTATGGGGGTGTGTCAGAATATATTTGCTGTCTAGCCTGCAGTGGGGTACTCTGTAATGAGTACAACCCAATTTAGGGCATTGTACTTGTATCCCAACTCTTGCTAGTGAAACCCCTTCTCTTTCAAAAATCTCTCGATACTTTCCTAACTCTCTCGAACTCGATCACCTAGGCACCTACACTATGGCTTCTAAGCCTACCCTTGCTTAAGATTCTAATACGCAACACGTCGTTAGTGGTGCGACGGAAACGGTGGGCTGCAAAACGGTTGAGCGATAGTTCCTTTGAATTTAAGGGTCCCCAACCCCGATAGTTTTTGCCCCTCCACCGTAGCCAGGTTCACGCGGGCAGCACGGACTATACCCCATCCGACAAAAGCGGACGCTGGGTGAACGGCGGGAAGCGGAATTGTCGGGGGGTGAAACGACAAAAACATATTGGAGCTGTGGTTTCTTCGCTTCTTGGAGTGGGGTTGAGTCGTTGGGGGACTTCGCCTGAAGGGCACTTGTCGAAGTTGCCTGGCAAGAAGCACAACGGCAGGGATACCTAGGACCCCCGGTGTTTAAATGTACACCTCGGGAAATTCTTAAAAAAAGGGGAGCATGGGAGCATTCGTAGCTTCGGGGACTTCTCAATGGGAGAAACATGATATTTTGTTAAGCAGCAACGGTTGGAGCAGTTTTGACTACGGAAGTCAACGGCGTTGATGCCGCTAGGATCCGTGAAAGTCGGTCTCGGAATAACCCAGGGCTAGTCCCCGATTCCATATGCCCCCAGATGGGTTATGGTGAACTGACGGAAACTACTGGTGACCAGGTGGGCGGCTATAGCACGACCGAAGATTTCGGAGGCGAACTGCACCTGTAACTGCGGATTTACGGGGCTGTTTTTGACCTACAAGTTCGGAGTTTATACGTGGGGACTAACAGTTTTTACGGCGGGAAGGGGCGACAATTTCGGAGGCGTATTCGGCGTTTGGATAAATGCGCGTGACAATGACGTGGACAGCACCGTGAGATTTACACGGAGTTTTCAAGGGGTACGACAAACTAACGACGAACTGAAGCAGGCAGCAGCAACAGTGGAAGGGGGGAGAGACAGCTGCAAATTTCTCATCTCTGCCCAGGAGCACTCGGCGCATTGCGACAAATTTCTCGGCGAGTTTGGACAAATTTTCCGGTGAAGCTGACGTCATCTGACACCAAGAACGGGTTCAGCGTTTCCGAATGAAGAGATTTCCAACAGGTTACTTCTGCAACGAACGTCACCGATTTCTTATTCGAAATCGCCACCAATCGTTTTCACTTTCGACATTTTTCGCCACACCCCGATTTCACGGCCAGAGGACTTTGGGACGGGACTTCCAACTCAACTAACGACAATCTGCCCAGCTCGGCCGCCCCACGACAACCAATTCGATTCTGCCCACGTCAGGTGCCACCAGCTGCAACTGCTGAAGATATCATATGATTCTGGCGATGTGAGGACAAATAAGTTAAGTTCAAGCAATGCATATTTTCCGTCGCGGTTTCTGGTCTACTTTTGCTGGTTAACCCTCGACAAATTTTGGGGCACGTCACACCTGGTTGCAGCCTCGGAATCGACGCTTCACGCTTTTTGACATGGGACATGGGGACGCAGGGAAGGGGATGGGGGGAAGCATGGAAGGGCGTGGGGGGTAGCAGGGACAGGGACATGGGGGGAAGCAGAGAAGGGACACGGGGGAAGCAGTGACGGGAATGCCAGGGCGATGAGGGGCGAGAGATACGGGGATTGCGAGGGGACGAGCCGGAGGGAGGGCGATGAGCAACAGGGAGCGCGACGAGACAAAGGGGGGCGACGGGCGGAATGGAGGGCGACGGCGGAAGGGATGGTGACGGGCGGAAGGGAGGCGACGGCGGAAGGAACGGCGACGGGCAGAAGGGAAGGTGAGGGCAGAACGCCGTGCGACGGCGGAATTGAGAGCGACGGGCAGAAGGGAAGGTGACGGGCGTAAGGGATGGAGACGGCGGAAATGAGTGCTCTGGGCGGAAGGGAAGGTGACGGCGGAAGGGAGGGCGACGGCGGAAGTGAGTGCGACGGGCGGAAGGGAAGGTGTCGGGCGGAAGGGATGGCGACGGCGGAAGGGAGGGTGACGGGCGTAAGGGATGGCGACGGCGGAAATGAGTGCTCTCGGTGGAAGGGAAGGTGACGGCGGAAGGGAGGGCAACGGCGGAAGTGAGTGCGACGGGCGGAAGGGAAGGTCACGGGGGAAGTGAGTGCGACGGGCGGATTGGCTCTGGTGACGGCGGAAGTGAGTGCGACGGGCGGAAGGGAAGGTGACGGCGGAAGTGAGAGCGACGGACGGAAGGGAAGGTGACGGCGGAGGTGAGTGCGACGAGCGGAAGGGAAGGTGGCGGCAGAAGTGAGTGCGACGAGCGCTAGGGAGAGCGATGGGCAGTAGGGCGACGGCGGGAGGGAGTTTGATGGGCGTAAGAGAGTGGGACGGATGCGTCAAACGTAAGTGTGAGGCTAGGGCCCGTTTCGTGCGCTTGATCCGTGCGCTTCGAACGTAACATGCGAGCTCCATTGACCCTGTAGATTTGGGCGTGACGGGTGACGTGTTTCTTGTTGCTGGCTAATCTTTTTTTCGTAAGTGGAGAAAACCGTCAGACTGCTGCAAGGTTCTAGCCGTCACATGCCCATTGTCTAAAAGCGATATTACGCGCTCATGTGGTCTAGAAAATCGGAGCGCACTAAGTGTCCTAGACTCAATATGGCTGCACGTAAGTACAACTTGGTTTTCAAGTTTACTAAGGGTGAACAGTGGACCAACTCCCAGTGACACTTCACGCGGATGGTTTTTTTTGTCGCTGGCCAATCATGCATCAGAGTTGTGAAGGAAAGCGGCACTTTGGGTGGTGACCTGGTTTTTGGCGAGTTCATATTCAAGAATCTTGAATTTGAAAAATGCCATGTGGAACTCGGGCTTTAACACCTGGTTTTGGTGGGCTTTTCGACATGGGGCCTGGCGCAGCCCGTACGGGCCTCGCGCGGGCCCTACGTGTTGAAATGAGCGAACAGGAATGAATGAACTAGCAGTAAAATGAGTACAAGTAGGAAACCCTAGACTTGTGTACCCCCTATAGGCTAACCCACTGTAGCCTAACCAGATAGAACATGCAATGTTTGACACACCCCCATAGGCAAAGTGGGGGAGAACTAGGGGTCACAAGACCAGTTAAAGCAAAGCAAGGCAAAACAAGCTCAGGGTGGATCTCAAGGATACCACACAAATTCCGAGCACAAGCAAGTGGTCACAAGACCAGTTCACATGCAGGTTTATAATAGAACAAGAGGTACAAAGATCAAAACCTAGCAAGAGTAAACATGCAGGTATATATAGAGATCACAGTACAAACAGAGTCAAGAAGTAAGCAAGTGAGGTCCAGTAGGCACAAGGCCTAGAAGAGTGCAAAAGCGCTGATGGTCACCAAGCGGAAGCGCCTTGGTGAACACATCAGCAGTGTTGGCCTCAGTGGCCACGTAACGCAGACGAAGCTGACCACGCTGCTGCAGCTCTCGAGCAAGGAAGTAGCGTAGGGCAATGTGCTTCGTCCTGTGCTCCAGTCTGTGCTCCTGACACAAGGCAATGGCTGCCTTGTTGTCGACGTACAGCACTGGAGGAGAACGAGGCCGCTCTCCAAGGCTGGTCAGCAAGTAGGTGAGCTAGCGAAGCTCCTAGGCCGCCATGGCTGTGGCGTAGATCTCAGCCTCACAACTGGTGCTGAGAACAGAAGAAGAGCGCGTAGAACGCCAAGAAACTGAGCCAGAGCCAAGACTGAAGGTGTAACCCTGAGACGACCGCTGAGTAGCCTGGTCGTCCGCCCAAGAAGCGTCTGAGTGCCCAGTGAGAACAACTCGGTCTCGCCCTCCAAGCACTAGCCCCATGCCCGACGTACAGCACAAGTAGCGCAACACCCTCTTAGCTGCATCCATGTGCTCCTTCCGGTGACGGCCGGGAGCAACATAGCGTGCAAGGATGCTAAGAGGGTATGCAAGGTCAGGTCGTGTGCAGGTCATCAGGCACATGAGGCAACCCACAAGCTCTAGATATGGGCCACTCGGCTCTACGGACTCATCCGAAGGCAGAGCTGAGAGCGAGTGACCGGTAGGCAGAGGAGTGGGCTGAGGGGAGGAGTACGTGAAGCGGAAGCGCTGAAGGACCTGCTGCACTATGTGTGACTTCTCAGAATAGGTGGAGTGAATTGGATTAACTATGAAACAAAGCAGTTCAAGTACCAACCCTAATTGGGTTGTACCCTTTATGGGCTACCCCACTGTAGCCTACAAAACATGCATCAGCTATAATAATCTGACACACCCCCATAGGCAAAGTGGGGGAGAACAAGGGGTCACAAGACAAGTCAAGCAAAGCAAAGCAAGCTCAGGGTGGATCTCAACGTCACCACACATTCCGAGCACAAGTTCAAGGCCACAAGGCCAGTTCACATGCAGGAGAGCATATATATAACAGTACTAGACAAACAAGAGCAGGTATATATATGCAATAGTACAAGCAAGGAGAAGAGGTAAGCAAGTGAGGCCCACTGGGCACAAGACCCAGAAGAGTGCAGAAGCGCTGATAGTCACAAGGCGAAAGCGCCTTGGTGAACACATCAGCAGTGTTGGCCTCAGTGGCCACGTAACGCAGACGAAGCTGACCACGCTGCTGCAGCTCTCGAGCAAGAAAGTAGCGCAGAGCAATGTGCTTCGTCCTATGCTCCGGTCTGTGCTCCTCACACAAGGCGATGGTTGCCTTGTTGTCGACCTACAGCACTGGAGGAGAACGAGGCTGCTCTCCAAGGTCAGTCAGCAGGTAGGTGAGCAAGCGTAGCTCCTGGGCAGCCATGGCTGTGGCGTAGATCTCAGGCTCACAGCTGGAGCTAAGAACAGAAGAAGAGCGTGTAGAACGCCAAGAGACAGAGCCAGAGCCAAGACTTAAGGTGTAACCCAGAGACAACCGCTTAGTAGCCTGGTCGTCCGCCCAAGAAGCGTCAGAGTGCCCAGTGAGAACAACCCGGTCTCGCCCTCCAAGCACTAGCCACATGCCCGACGTACTGCACAAGTAGCGCAACACCCTCTTAGCTGCATCCATGTGCTCCTTCCGGTGACGGCCGGGAGCGACATAGCGTGCAAGGATGCTAAGAGGGTATGCGAGGTCAGGTCGCGTGCAGGACATCAGGTACATGACGCAGCCCACAAGCTCTGGATACGGGCCACTCGGCTCTACGGACTCATCCGAAGGCACAGCTGAGAGCGAGTGACCTGTAGGCAGAGGAGTGGACTGAGGCGAGGAGTACGTGAAGCCGAAGCGCTGAAGGACCTGCTGCACCATGTGTGACTGAGTCAGGGTGATGGTGCGCCGTGCTCGGTCCCGAGTGATCCACAAGCTAAGATAGCTTGTCAGTTCACCCAGGTCTGTGCACGTGTGTCTCTTCTGCAGCTCGGACTTCACGTGGGCGAGCGGCGCAGTGTCCGTAGTGGCAAAGACCAAATCGTCGACGTACACGAGGATGTAGAACGGCGGCAGTGAGGTGTCGGTGTGTAGAAACAGCGACAGGTGAGCAGTAGAAGGAGCGAACCCAAGAGCCGGAAGTGTAGTCCTCAGTGTATCGTGCCACTCACGAGGCGCCTGGCGGAGACCGTAGACTGGCCGCCGGAGGCTCCACTGGGTACCAAGAGGGAACGACCCAGTGAAGCCAGGAGGGCGGCGCAGCCAGATCTCCTCGTGCAGGCTGCCCTGTAGGAAAGCAGTGCTGAAGTCAAGAGAGTGGAGCTCGTAGTCACGTTGAGCGGCGTTGTGCAGAAGAACCTGAAGAGTGGTCATCTTCGGGGTCGGAGAGAAGGTCTGGAAGAAGTCAACTCCCTGCCACTGACTGAAGCCATGAGCCACGTAGGGCGCCTTGAAGACAGGCGGAGAACCCGGCGGCCGCTTCACCCTGAAAATCCACATGCCACTGACGATGTTCGCCCCAGGTGGGGGAACCTCGTCAACGTAGGTGCCTGTGGACTTCCAGAAAGCCATCTCTGCGTCCATGGCTGACTGCCACTGAGAGGAGTAGAGACCGGCCATCGCCTCTGCGTAAGAGCATGGGGTCGGGATGTCTAGAGCATCCGGGTCTCCCTCAGGGGCAACAAGCATGGACACGAGATGGGGCAAAGCGGCGGCAAAGCACTAAAACTCCTCATGCCTGTCCTCAAGGACGTCCGTGCCAAGAGTACACTCACCCCCGACGGACGGAGGACAGATAGACGCAGACTCAGCAACAAGACTCGCGGCGTAGTCTAGACGCCACGCGGCAGCAAAGCCGACAAGCTCAGCAACTAAGGCAGACGCAGCAGCTGACTCAAAGGAAGGGTCAGTGACAACAGTAGCAAGAAGACGCGTGACAGTAGGACTGGCAGCACGAAGAGAGTCTAACTCCGGGTCGGCAAGAGCAGGAAGAGAAGACTCAGAAGGAGAAGGCAAAGGGGCACGCAGAGGAGCAGTGGATGGACGCAGAGACATCCGATGCGTGCCAGGGACAGAAGGAGGATGCTTACGCGAACCGCGACCACTAGTGCGAGCAGCACGGACACGCGACGCAGGGCGAGACGCAGGCTCACGACGCTCACCAAGACCTCCAGCAGGACCAGTGTAGGGAGACGGAGCGGGTAGTGGGGAGGTGGGCTATAACTGTAACTGTGACAGGACAGGCTGTGGACACTCTAAGGGAGGAGAAGGACCAGTGGAAGACGGGAGACCAAGAACCTGCTCAAGAAGCGGAACGAAGTTCGGCCGAGGCCGCTCGGCGACTCCAGACACAGTAGGGACAGCACCAGCACCCCCAGAGGCAGCATCAGCACCAGTAGCAGCTCCAACTCCAGCACCTCCAGCAGCGCCAGTAGTACCCCTAGCAGGACTGCCTCCAGGACCGACAACCGTAGACTCCGCGCCAGCACCCGCAGCAGCTCCAGCTCCAGAGGCATCCCCAGGCCCAGCAGCTCCAGTAATCCCAGTACGAGCACCTCCGGGACCCGTGGCACTAGCTCCCTCAGCACCCCCAGGCGTAGCACCCCCAGGCTCAACACCCCCACGCTCAGTGCCCCCAGGCGTAGCACCCCCAGGCTCAGCACCCCCAGGCGCAGCACCCCCAGTCTCCGCACCCCCATGCTCAGCACCCCCAGGCCCAGCATCCTCAGCAGCACCAGAGTCACCACTGACCTCGACAGGCTCAACAGCGTCTACCTGGGACACACCTGAAGGGGCAGGACCCTGAGGAGGGAGGGGGTCTACCGGGTGGGGACCTGGGACAAGGAAGAGCGGTGGCAGGGGGAGGGACGGAGTGCGGTAGGGGAAGAGCCGGTAGTAGGGGACCGACTCGTCAAACGTGACGTCCTGGGAGGACAGAACACGACGAGAGGTGGGGTGGTAGAACTGCCACCCTGGTGTGTCAGGGGGGAAACCCAAGAAGACGCAAGGAGCAGCACGAGAGGACAGCTTGTCCGCAGACATGTCGCGGACAAACGCCCGAGATCCCCAGACACGGAACGCAGACGCATTGCCAACCTTTCCCGTCCACAGCAGAGCTGGGGAGGTCTCCGGCATGGAGACCCTGGGGTGAAGGTTCATCTGATGCGCCGCGTACTGAACCGCAAAAGGCCACAGAAAATGGGGGACAGCCGCATGCATCATGGACGTACGGGCGACGTCCATGACCATGCCGATGCGGCGCTCAGCAATCCCATTCTCCTGTGGAGAGTCCGGAAGCGTGAAGGTCCGGCGGATGCCTCGTGCACGACAGTAGGCTCGCAGAAGGTTAGAGGAGAACTCTCCGCCTCTGTCCGAGTGCAGACGCACAACAGGGAAGTCCGAGCCGAAGCTCCGCCTGAGCTGGAGACGAGCTGCGCGGATCCAATCGATCAGCACGTCGGTGACATCACCCTTTCTGCGCAAGGGGAAGACTGTGGTGTAACGCAAGTAGTCGTCAACAACCTGCAAGAAGTAGCGCTCGTGACCCTGGAGGAAGGGGAGGGAGGGATCGGGGAAGACCAGAGACAAGGACACGGGAGGCCATGCTCCGGAGACGAAGCAGGGAGGGGTGACCAAGGCGGGGGTGCCAGAGGAGAGTCTCGTGAGACAAGAGGCAACACGAGCAGGGGGCAGACTCAAGACCAGACCTGGACGCCGCAGAAAACACCTGACCTGACGCAGCTACCTGACCGGACGCAGCAGGCGGACGAGACACGGTCGTCAGTGTGTATAGGCTCGACCCTGGCCGACGCGTAAACGTGGCCAAGTGTCGGCCCGTGTCCGCGTCCGTGCAGTGGGTCACCCGCTGGCGCGCAGGGGTGAACTGCTCAACCCCCCCATCCTGTAGGTCAGCACCCACCACCAAGTTCATCGAGAACGAGGGGAGGTACAGACCTGACAGGGAGCCAGACAGGACCGCAGGGCACGGAAGGACAGTGGAGTAGTGAGCCAGAACAGGACCCCTAGAGGGGTCTGCCAGGGAGAGTGCAACTGGCCGACTAAGCGGCGTGAGTGTGGTGCGGTCTCGAAAGAAGGAGCGAGACGCCCCCGAGTCAAGGGTGAAGGTGTGGGAGGCCGAAGCCGACGCGGTACCTGAGAGAGCAAACTCACCAGCACCTAAGGAAGCAGACTCACTGGCACCTAGAGCAGCAGCCTCACCAGCACCTGGAGCAGCAACCTCACCAGTACCTAGAGCACGAGTTCCAATGCCCGTGTCGGGCGGGAAACACCGGTAACAGTCACCCTCGTCACTAATAGTCACAGCATACATGGCACGAAGAATAGCATCAAAGTCAAGATCAAAGATAGCTACTCCTGCCCTAGACAGCTGGTCCCAGCGAGGGATCTCAGTGGCGTCAGGGAACTGGCAACGCCAAGCGTCATTCAGGCGGCCAAAGCAGCGCTGGGTGCGGTGCGGACCCCCACACGGCTCACCCGCACGGTCGCCAGTGCGCAGGATGTAGGTGCACGGACCAGTACCCCCACCCCGCTGGCGTGCAGCGTACCACTCACGGAGCTGCTGAGGGGACACGGTCTCCTGACTGCGCTGCTGCTGCTGGCGCTGACCACCACCGGAGTCACTCTTCTGCAAAGAGCCACGACCGCCTCCTCCTCCTCCTCCACCAACTCCGCTACCGCCATCACCTCCACTCCCACCGCTGCCGTCGCCGCCGCCTCCGCCTCCACTGCCACCACTGACACTTCCGCCCCCGCCACCACTCCCACCACCACCCCCACCTCCTCTGCTGCCTCCACCGCCGCCTCCACCGCCCCCGCCAGCTCTTCCATCGCCCCTGCCCCCCTTGCCTTTGCCAGAGCGACGTCTCCCACTAGGGGCAGACGCCGCACCGACCGACTCCAAACCAACGAGGTCGGCCGTAGCAGCAGAGGCAACGGAGGGCAAAAGGGGGGAGGGGGAACACCCCTCAAAGATGGGGGTGCGCGGGTCACCACGAGAGGCCCCTATAGCTAGAATGCTCTTCTCTCTGCTAGGAGGGACTTCTCGAGGAGGTCAACAGTGAGAGTGGTGGGGCAGACTGAGAGAAAGTGGTCCCTGACTACGCGAAGGGAGTCAGGGAGGCGGGTGACTATGTAGTTGAGGGTGATGTACATGGGGGGGGGGTTCTTGGCGCAGAACTCAGCAGGAAGCGCAGCGCGGTAGCGAGTGTCACTAGTGCGGAGGTGTGTAATGAGGTCAGCAACTGTGGCGAAGGCAGCAAGGTCAGGAAAGAGGTACGGTAGCATGAGGCGGCTCAGTGCAGCAGTGGCGGGGGAGGAGTAGCGTGCAACTACAGCGTCGTACAAGGTCTTAGCAATCTTGTACTGGCTAAAGTGCGTACGCTCAGAGGTAGGCAGGTGGCAACGCACAGCAAGACGTGCAGCAGCATCGCGCGTGACCCACTGTGAGCGAACAGTGGCGTCAGCATCGGCAGCGGGGGCAGGGGAGGCACCAGACGTGAGGTCAAAGAGGGAGAGGCCGTCTGCCCTATCGCATTGTAAGAAAAGATGCAGGTCGTCTATCCAGACGTCAAAGTCAATGGCCCGACCCTCAGCGTCAAAATTGAGGACACCGAGGGTAGCCATGATAGCAGTCGACTAGCAGCGCAGGCAGTGGGGTGAGGGCAGTGCTGAGAGAAAGACGCTGCTCTTAGCGGACAGGGCAGCTCGGGCGGCTCGGCTGCTGGGCGGCTCGGCGGCTCGGCGGCTCGCCTGCTGGGCGGCTTGGCGGCTCGCCGCCTCGGCTGCTGGGCGGCTCGGCAGCTCGGGGGCTTGGCTGCTGGGCAGCTTGGCTGCTGGGCGGCTCAGCTGCTGGGCGGCTCAGCTACTGGCAGCGCGGCGGCTCGGCGGCTCAGCTGCTGGGCGGCGCTGCTGCTGGGCGGCGATGCTGCTGGGCGGCGTGGTGGGGCCGCAGAGAAGAGCGGGGGGGGGGGGGCGGGGCCGTCAGGTAGAGGCGGGGCCGCCAGGTAGGTAGCGGGGGCCGCGCAGGTAGTGGCGGGGGCCGCCAAGGTAGCGACGGGGGCCGCCAAGGTAGATGGCGGGGGCCACCAAGGTAGGTGGCGAGGGCCGCCAAGGTAGGTGCTGTGCATCAGCTATAATAATCAAACATGACTGAGTCAAGGTGATGGTGCTGCGTGCTCTGTCTCGGGTGATCCGCAAGCCAAGATAGCTTGTTAGTTCACCCAGGTCTGTGCATGTGTGTCGATTCTGCAGTTCCGACTTCACGTGGGCGAGTCTAGCAGTGTCAGCAGTGGCAAAGACCAAGTCGTCGACGTACACGAGGATGTAGAACGGCGGCAGCGAGGTGTCGGTGCGTAGAAACAGCGACGGGTCAGCGGTAGAAAGAGCGAACCCAAGAGCCGCAAGCGTAGTCCTCAGTGTGTCGTCCCACTCACGTGGCATCTGGCGGATACCGTAGACTAGCCGCCGGAGGCCACGTCATGTTGGCCTAAGAGGCCACGTAAGCAAGTCCCAACTGACCACGCTGCTGCAGCTCACGAGCAAGGAAGTAACGGAGAGCAATGTGCTTCGTTCTGTGCTCCAAGCGCTGCTCTCGACACAAGGCCAGCATGGCCTTGTTGTCTACGTACATTACTGGAGGAGAACGAGGCGGCTCTCCAAGGTCAGTCACCAGGTAGGTGAGCCAGCGAAGCTCCTGTGCAGCCATGGCCCCGGCGTAGATCTCAGCCTCACAACTGGAGCCGAGAACTGAAGACGAGCGAGTAGCCCGCCACGAGACAGAGCCAGAACCAAGACTGAAGGTGTACCCCTGTGACGACCGCTGCGTAGCCTGGTCGTCAGCCCAAGAAGCGTCCGCGTGGCCAGTGAGGACCACTGGACTCCGCCCTCCAAGCACTAGCCCCATGCCCGATGTACTGCACAAGTAGCGCAACACCCTCTTAGCTGCAGCCATGTGCTCTGGTCGGTGTCTCCCAGGAGCAACATAGCGTGCAAGAATGCTAAGAGGGTATGCAAGGCCAGGTCGTGTGCAGGTCATCAGGTACATGAGGCAGCCAACAAGCTCCGGGTACGGGCCACTCGACTCTACGGACTCATCCGAAGGCAGAGCTAAGAGCGAGTGGCGAGTAGCCAGAGGAGTGGCCTGAGGCGAGGAGTACGTGAAGCCGAAGCGCTAAAGGACCTGCTGCACCATGTGTGACTGAGTCAAGGTAATGGTGCGGCGTGCTTTGTCCCGAGTGATGTGCAAGCCAAGGTAGCTGCGCAGTTCACCCAGGTCTGTGCACGTGTGTCGCTTTAGCAGCTCGGACTTCACGTAGAAGAGTCCAGCAGTGTCAGCAGTGGCAAAGACCAAGTCGTCGACGTACACGAGGATGTAGAACGGCGGTAGAGAAGTGTCGATGCGCAGAAACAACGACGGGTCAGCAGTAGAGGGAGCAAAGCCAAGAGCCGCAAGCGTAGTCCTCAGTGTGTCGTGCCACTCACGCGGTGCCTGGCGGAGACCGTAGACTGGCCGTCGGAGGCTCCACTTGGTGCCAGGAGGGAAAGTCCCAGTGAAGCCAGGCGGACGACACAGCCAGATCTCCTCGTGCAGGCTGCCCTGCAAGAAAGTAGTGCTGAAGTCAAGAGGGTGAAGCTCGTAGTCGCGCTGAGCGGCTATGTGCAGCAGTACCCAAAGAGTAGTCATCTTCGGGGTGGGAGAGAAGGTCTGAAAGTAGTCAACTCCCTGTCGCTGACTGAAGCCACGAGCGACGTACCGCGCCTTGAAGACAGATGGAGAGCCAGGCGGCCGCTTCACCCTGAAGATCCACATGCCACTGACGATGTTCGCCCTAGGAGGGGGAACCTCGTCAACGTAGGTGCCTGTGGACTTCCAGGAAGCCATCTTTGCATCCATAGCTGCCTGCCACTGAGAGGAGTAGGGACCCTCTACAGCCTCCGCGTAAGAACGCGGAGTAGGGATGTATAGCGCATCCGGGTCTCCCTCAGGGGCAAGCAGTACAGACGCGAGATGAGGTGAAGCAGCAGCCAGACACTGGAACTCCTCCTGCTTGTCCTCAAGGACGTCCGTGCCAAGAGCACACTCACCCCCGACGGACGGAGGACAGACAGACGCAGACTCAGCAACAAGACTAGCAGCGTAGTTCAGACGACAGCGAGCAGCAAAGTCGACGAGCTCAGCAACAAGAGCAGACGCAGCAGTGGACTCAAAAGAGGGGTCAGTGACGACAGTAGCAAGAAGACGCGTGTCAGTAGGACTGGCAGCACGAAGAGAGTCCGACTCCGGGTCGGCAAGCGCAGGAAGAGAGGACTCAGGAGGAGAAGGCAAAGGGGCACGCAGAGGAGCAGTGGACGGACGCAGAGACATCCGGTGCGTGCCAGGGACAGGAGGAGGACGCTGACGCGAACTGCGACCACTAGCACGAGCAGCACGAACAAGCGACGCGGGACGAGACGCAGGCTCACGACGCTCAGCAAGACCTCCAGTAGGACCAGCGTAAGGAGAGGGAGCAGGCAGTGGGGAGGCGGGCTCTAATTGTGACTGCGACGGGACAGGCGGTGGACACTCAACCGAAGGAGGAAGACCAAGAACCTGCTGCAGGAGCAAAACGAAGTACGGCCGAGGCCGTGCGGGGACTCCAGACACAGCAGGGACAGCACCAGCACCCTCAGCGGCAGGACCAGCGCCAACAGCACCTCCAGCGGCACGACCTCCAGCCGCACGAGTAGCAGGACCACCGCCAGGACAGACGGCAGGAGACTCAGCACCAACACCCTCAGCAGCTCCAGCTCCAAGAAGACCCGCAGGCCCAGCAGCTCCGGGACCGGCGGCACCAGCACCCTCAGCGGCCGAAGAAGCTCCAGCACCAGTAGTACGCCTCCAACGGCGAGCAAACCACTCGCGCAGCTCCTGTGGAGAGAGCGGCTCCTGCCGAGACGGAGCACCCGGAGAACCTCCAGGCCCAGCACCGCCAGACGCCACAAGGGGAGGTCCAGCGGCCGCAGGCTCCGCACAGCCAGGCTCAGCAGCCCCAGACGCAGCACCCCCAAGCTCAGCAGCTCCCGACGTAGCACCCCCAGACTCAGCACCCCCAGGCTCAGCAGCTCCAGACGCAGCACCCCCAGGCTCGGCACCCCCAAGCTCAGCACCCACGAGCACAGCACCCCCATCTGGTGAATGCCTGGGACAGCAAGACGACGCTGACGCGGGACACGACGACTAGTGAGAGTAGCACGAACAGGCGACGCACGACGAGACTCCGGCGACGCAGGACGAGACTCAGGCTCACGACGCTCAGTAAGACCTCTAGTCGGACCAGTGTATGGAGCAGGACCAGGGGGAGGGGAGGTAGGCGGGAACCGTGATTGCGACTGGACAGACGGAGGACACTCTAAGGAGGGAGGAGGACAAGGAGGAGAAGGCTGACCAAGAACCTGCTGAAGGAGCGGAACGAAGTACGGCCGCGGCCGCGCAGCGTCTCCAGAACCAGTAGAGACACCAGCGCCAGGGTCCTCAGCACCAGCAGCAGCAACACCTCCAGGGTCCTCAGCACCAGCAGCAGTGCCGACTCCAGGGTCCGCAGCACCAGCACCAACTCCAACGTCCGGGTCAGCAGCACCAGCAGCAGCTCCAACACCAGGGTCCGCAGCACCAGCAGCAGCACCAACTCTAGGGTCCGCAGCACCAGCACCAACTCCAACTTCCGGGTCCGCAGCACCAGCAGCAGCTCCAACACCAGGATCCGCAGCACCAGCAGCAGCACCAACTCCAGGGTCCGCAGCACTAGCAGCAGCTCCAACGGACGGGTGCTCAGCACCAGGAGTACCTCCAGCAGCGCCAGCAGCACCACCACCAGCAGCAGCACCACCAGCAGTAGCAGCACCTCCAGCACCAGCAGCACCAGCAGGATCCGTGACACAAGGAGCGCCACTCCGAAGAGTGCAGCGCCGCTCGTACCACTCACGGATCCTCTCAAGAGAGGGGAGCTCGCGACTAGGAGGAGAACACCAGCACCAGTCCCATTAGTACGCCTGGCTCCAGAGGCACCTCGCCGGAGGCTGCAGTACTGCAAGTACCACTCACGCAGCTGCTCCGAGGAGAGGGCTCCTCCAAGTGTTAAACTCCCAGGCTCAGCACCCCCAGACTCAGAACCCCAGACTCCGGACTCCGCGGCTCAGCACCCCCAGGCTCAGCACCCTCAGGCTCCGCACCCCCAGGCTCCGCACCTCCAGGCTCCGCACCCCCAGGCTCCGCACCCCCAGGCTCCGCACCCCCAGCAAGACGAGAGTCGACAGCTACCTCAGTAGGCTCAACCGGGTCTACCTGGGACACACCTGAGGGAGCGGCACCCTGAGGGGGGAGGGGGTCTACGACAGCAGCACCTGGCGCGAGGAAGAGAGGCGGGGGAGGGAGCGGGGCAGTGCGGTAGGGGAAGAGGCGGTAGTAGGGGACGGACTCGTCAAAAGTGACGTCCTGAGAGGGCAGGACCCGGCGCGAGGTGGCGTGGTAAAACTGCTAACCAGGCGCGTCCGGGATGAAGCCGAGGAAGACGCAAGGAACATCATGGGAGGAGAGCTTGTCCGCAGACGTATCGCGTACAAAAGCTCGAGATCCCCAGACACGGAAGCGTGACGCATCACCAACCTCTCCCGTCCACAGCAAGGTGGGCGAGGCCTCCGGCAAGGAGACACGGGGCCAGAGGTTGAGCTGATGCGCAGCATACCGGACCGCAAACGGCCACAGAAAGTGGGGGGCGGCCGCATGGATCAAGGAGGTACGGGCGACCTCCATGACCAGGCCAATTTGGCGCTCCGCAACCTTATTCTGCTGTGGAGAGGCCAGAAGGGTGAACGACTGCTCAATGCCGTGCTCAGCACAGTAGGCTGTCAAGAGGTCGGAGGAGAACTCACCACCTCTGTCAGAGTGCAAGCGCAGGACAGGAAAGTCCGAACGAAAATGCTTGCTGAGCTGGAGACTGGCTCTGCGGATCCAAGGGATCAGAACATCGGGGACCTCACCCTTGGTGCGCAAGGGGAAGACCGTGGTGTAGCGCGAGTAGTCGTCAACAACAATCAGGAAGTACCTCTCCTGACTCTGACCACGGACGCGGGCTGGGCCCCACACGTCCATGTGGAGTGTCTGCAAAGGAGCAGTCGTCAGGGGAAACGAGGAGGAGTGAGGAGCGGGGCGCTGCCGCCCCTCGACACAGGGAAGATAGGGAGGAGCAGGCGAGGGAGGGAGGGGCGGAAGGACCCTGGGAAGACCAGAGACAAGGTACCGGGAGTGCATGGCACGAAGCCACTGCACAGACGGGTGACCAAGTCGGTGGTGCCACCGGACAGTCTCGTGTGCCAGAGAGCGACAAGAGCAGGGGGCCGACAGCTGACCCGATGCGGACGCAGACGCAGACACATCGACCTGAGGGGACTTTGTGGTCAGTGTGTACAAGTCCGACCCCGGCTGCCGAGTGAAGGTAGCCAAGTGACGGCCCGTACGAGCACAAGTGCAGTGTGTCACTCGCTTGTAGGCAAGGGTGAACTGGTGAACACCCCCATCCTGGAGCGCACAACCTGCCACCAGGTTCGTAGAGAACGAGGGGAGGTGGAGACCTAACAGTATGCCCGACGGGACCGCAGGACAAGGGAGGACAGTGGAGGAGGTCGCAATGACCGGACCCCCAGAGGGGTCAGCGAGGGAGACAGCAACTGGCCGAGCAAGCGGCTCAAGGGCAGTGCGGTCACGAAAGAAACAGCGAGAAGCACCTGAGTCCAGTGTGAAGGTGTGCAGTGCGGCAGTCGACTCAGTACCAGGGGGGCAGACGCACAAGCACCTAGATCAGCAGCCTCACCAACACCTGGGGTAGCAGACACGCGAGAACCAGAGGGGGGGGATGCACTAGTACATAGAGCGGCAGCCGTACTGGTCCTAATGCCCGGGTTGGGGGGAACACACAGGTACTCAGCACTCTCTCCACTAGTAGACATCACATACATGGCAGTGAGAATAGCATGAAAGTGTAGAGCATAGAGATCAATCCCTTTCTTCTAGAGCTCAGCCCAGCGAGGTAGCTCAATGGCCTGAGGGTACTGAATACGCCAAGCGTCAGTGAGGCGAGCAAAGCAGCGCTGCGTGGCATGCGGTCCCCCACACGGCTGACCCTTGCGGTCCCCAGTGCGAACGACGTACGTGCAGCTAAAGCCACCCCCACCCCCGTGCTGAGAGTACCACTCACGGACCTCCTGGGGCGACGGAGTGTGCTGCTGGCTCTGGCCACCGCCAGCGCTTCCACGACCACCGCCTCCGCCACCACTCCCACGACGACCCCAACCTTTGCCACAGGCGCGGCCACCGCCACCCCCACCACCGCCCCCGCCCCTGCCGCCTCCCCCGCCGCTGCCGCCACCACCCCCACCGCTGCCACTGGCTCCTCCAGCCCCGCCAGCACCCCGCCCGCCACCACCGCCCCCACCACCGCCTCCCACGCCATCACCTCCGCCTCCCTTGCCCCCTGCGCCCTTGCCGCTGCGGCGCCCGCTCGAAGCAGACGCAGTCCCGAACTTCTCAGCACCGAGGAGGTCGACAGCAGCAGCAGAGGCGACAGAGGGAAGGAGGGGGGAAGGAGAACACCCCTCAAAGAGCGGGGTGCGGGGGTCGCCACGAGAGGCACCTACAGCAACTATGCTAGCCTCACCTGCAAGCAGTTCCTTCTCGAGGAGGGCAATGGTGAGCTCGGTGGGGCAGCGAGCTAGGAATTGGTCCCTGACGGAGCGCAGAGTGTCAAGGAGGCGGGTGACTAGGTGGTAGAGAGTGAGCCAGAGCGGGGGAGGGTTCTTGGCAAGGAACTCATCAGGCATCGCAGCGCGGAAGCGAGCCTCACTAGTGCGGAGATGCGTGATGAGGTCAGCGTCTGTGTGGAAAGAGGCCAAGTCGGGGAACAGGTAGGGAAGCGAGAGATAGCCTAGTGCAGCAGAGGCCGGTGAGGAGTAGCGGGCAACGACAGCAGTGTACAGTGCATGTGCAGTCTTATGTTGGCCGAAGTGCTCGCGCTCATCTATCAGCAGGGAGTTGCGAATAGCAAAGCGAGCGTGGGCGTCACGAGTCTGCCACTAGGAGCGGGTGAAACTAGAAGCAGTAGCATCAGGGGCAGGAGCATTGCCTAGGGCGTGATCGTACAGTGAGATGTCCTCCTTGGCAGTGAGCTGTAGGAAGAGGTGCAGGTCATCTAGCCATGTCTCAAACTTCACTGGGCGGCCCTAAGTATCGAAAGCTAGCATAGGAGGGCTAGCCATAGTAGCAGCAGAAGCGGCAGTAGTAGCAGCAGTAGGAGTAGCAGTAGGTGCAGTAGGGGTTGCTTAGTACAGGCGGCGCGGCTCGGTTCAGGTAGGGCGGCGCGGCTCGGTTAGGGCGGCGCGACTCGGTCGGGTCGCGCGGCTCGGCTCGGGTCGCGCGGTTCGGCTCGGACTGGGCGACGCGGTTCGTGCGGCCTAGGGGCGAGCGCGCGGCTGTGAGGAGGCTTCTAGGGGCGGGCGCGGGGCCGCGAGGGGCCGGTAGGGAGGCGAGCGCGAGGCCGACGGGGCCGCTAATGGGGCGGACGGGGCCGACGCGGGGCCGTGAAGGGGCAGGTGCAGGGCTGGCGGGGCCTCTAAAAGGGATCGCGGGGCCGGCAGGGGCCGCTAAGGGGCGGACGGGGCCGCTAAGGGGCAAGCGCGGGGGGGCGACGGGGCCTCTAGGGGCGATCGCGGGGCCGGCGAGGGGCCGCTAAGGGCTAGTGCGGGGCCGTGAGAAGTCGACGAGGGGGGGGGGGGGGGCGACGAGGCCGCTAAGGGCTAGCGCGGGGCCGACGAGGCCGCTAAGGGGCGACGCGAGGCCGGCGGGGCCGCTAAGGGGCGGTGCGCGTGGGGCGACGCGCGGGTCGCTAAGGAGCGGGTCACGAGTCGAGGGGCCTTAGGGGGCCTTGAAACCGGGGCGCGCTAAGGGGCAGGTAGGTAGGTAGGTAGGTAGGTAACGGTGGGCCCTAAAAAATCGGTCCTAACGAAGGACCTGCTCTGATACCATGTTGAAATGAGCGAACAGGAATGAATGAACTAGTAGTGAAATGAGTACAAGTAGGAAATCCTAGAATTGTGTACCCCCTATAGGCTAACCCACTGTAGCCTGACCAGATAGAACATGCAATGTTTGACACTACGCAGGTCGCGTGGGCCACGACGGGCAACGGGGGGCGACGCGCGGGTCCCCGTCGCCCGTCGCAGCGCCTCCCGGGGGCGACGCCCGAAGTGATGGGGCAGAAAGCCGCCGCGCGCCTCGGGGTGCACGGCGGGCAGAAAACCGCCGCGCGCCTCGGGGCGCACGGCGGGCAGAAAACCGCCGCACGCTCCAAGCGCTCGGTGGGATGAAAAATCTGTTGCACGCCACGGGGCGTGCAACATACAAAGTAGCAGTAGCAGCGGAAGCAGTGAGGTGGTGGGCCCACCCACAGGATCGACCCAGGAGGGTCGACCTGCTCTGATAGCATATCAGAACTAGCAGTAGAAAGAAAGAATGAAGAAAGGAGGGGTATCATTAGCAAGCAGTTGGATACATATAGCAAACCCTAATTGGGCTGTACTCACTATGGAGTACCCCACTGCAGGCTAGACAATAATAACATTCTGACACAAGGCAGGGTCTGTGAAAGTGCGGTCGAATAGGACGGAAATGCAAAAGATTCCCGTCCTTCCATGCCTCTCGATTTGACACCTGGTTTCTTTGCGAGCATGTGGATGCCCCACATGTTATCAATGAGGAACCATCCCAGAGCCTACGCCATGGCACGAATACCTGCCTCGGCGTTTCTTTTTAGAAGACCGCCATCACCCGGAGTTTGCCGTGGCCGCCACGATAACCCATGGCACCGCCCCCATCCTCCTGCTCCTCTGAATCCTCCTGCGCCGCCAGCCCCTCCAGCGCCACCGGCCCCGCCGGCGCCACCTGCTCCTAATTTTTCCCCTTTACCGGTTGTGTTTATGCATGGTCAATTTGTACTAACCCTGCTCTTACCGGGAGTTACCCCAGTCAACCACCCAAGCGAGCCAACTGGGGCTGATGCTGCAGCAGACAAAACTTCTGGGACTGCTGAGGCTAAAGGCACTGCCGAAAACCACGGAGTCCCGCACCCAGAGCGTGTATGGCAAGACGAGGACGATTGGCCAGAACTGTGAGAGTACGACGGCTTATGCTTGCCATGCATGCTTGCTTTTACTTTATTACGCTATTACTAGCTTAGGTTATTTATATGCATGCATAAATTGCTTGATTTCCTAGGCTAGGTGCTTTCCTATATTTTATTATAGTTATAGCACTGAGCTAGGTTGCGTACACCGAAATCTGGGCTATTCGGTTGACAACGAATTGCCTTCTACCGAATTTGGGAAGGGTCTGTTCGGGACGCTTCGCGACCCTCGGAACCTTCGCGTAACACCTGGTTACTGGCCCTTGTGTCGAGCGTATATGTAGCCTCGTATTGTACCCAGGTCATTCATTCAATTCAAACTCTCTTCTCTGAGCTCGATCCTAGATCCTCACACTTCGTAATCAGAGCCCGTTTACACGCGAAAGTCTTTTGACCGCTAAAAACCGAGTCTTCAAAAACCGCGGGGGCGACGCAGTTAAACATCGATTTCGGGTACGTAAAATCGGTTCCGTGTTTTTCGCTCCCCCTCATTTCGGTTTTTTCGGACGCGCAATGTTAGGCATGCAGGGCCAAGGCGACAATTACGCGACCACGAGCGACATCGCGAGCCTCCGCACCGACATGGAGTAGATGCAGGCGGCGATCCGACGACTCGAGGCCCTTCTGACACACCAACCAGGAGTCGCCACCGCAGCAGCAGCGAATGCAGCAGTGAACGTAGCAGCGACAACACCACCTGTCAGTAGATCTGCACTGTGGATGCCCGATTGATTCTACGGGGGGTTACAGGCGCGTTTGCCTGGAGGGTTATGGGCGCACTCTGACCCACTACTTAACAAGCCCTTTTATCCCAGTGGTCTAGTGGCTGGGATTCTGAGATGGTATCCAGAGCGAAGGTCTCGGGTTCGAATCCCGGTGTGTGCACTTCGGGCATCCCAGTGAGGGGGGGTGTCAGAGGTCCACTGGTGATCCCCGATTGATCCTAGGGAAGGGTTACAGGCACGGTTGCCTGGGGGGTTATGGGCGCACTGACCCGCTACTTAAACAAGCCCTTCTATCCCAGTGGTTAGTGACTGGGATTCTGACATGGTGTCAGTAAGGTCTCGGGTTCGAATCTCGGTGTATGCACATGTAGGCCGTTGCCGTTGTGCTCAGTCCTGGGCCTCCCAGTGTGGGGGGGTGTCAGTAGATCTGCACTGTGGATGCCCGATTGATTCTACGGGGGGTTACAGGCGCGTTTGCCTGGAGGGTTATGGGCGCACTCTGACCCGCTACTTAACAAGCCCTTTTATCCCAGTGGTCTAGTGGCTGGGATTCTGAGACCACCAGCAGTGGCAACACCGACATTTCACGGACCGATGGCACCACTGTCGCCGAACCTCGAAGCAGCACGCCCGAGGCTCCCCGAAGCGTTCGATCCTAGCACGGAAGGATCTGACGTTCGACAATTCCTGGCAACCTCGAAATTTACTTCGAGGCCATTGGCTGTTCGACCCCGACACACAACACAGCAAGGATTCGGCTCGCAGCGACATTGTTACGTGGACTGGCATTAGAGTGGATCTACTACACTGACGTGGCCCACGGGGAGAAATCGTGGGCGCAGTTTTGGGCAGACCTAATCGAACATTTCGAGCCCATTAATACGACTTACATGGCGCGGCAGCAGATACACCGACACAAGCAATACAGTAGTGTAGTACAGTGTACGCAGCAAATGGAGCTACTATTCAATTGCATCACCGACCTGATCGAAGGCGAAAAAATCCTGGCGTACACAGAAGGGTTAAAACCAGAGATTCACGGACAGGTGATCGCAGCAACAACAGTTACCGCGACATCGTGCGTGCTGCCGAGCGATACGACGAATCGACTCGAGGTCAACCCGAAACACGACGTTTCGCGCCGAACCGTACATTCGGCACGGAGCGATCGGCACCCCCCACGTTCGCCGAACCGATGGATATCGACAAATACGACGCGAAGCAGCAGCCGACAAAATGCGAATTTTGCGGCGCATCAGATTTTGTCGTGCTACAAAATAAAGAATGCACGTGCGGCACTGCAGGGCGATAATAGTGGAGCACCCCCGAAGTAAAAAAATGGCGATCGCCAGTAGCCGCGGATCGACCTGGCGATCGCGTAAAGATCCGAAAAGGAGAAAAATGCGACGACGTGTCGACTTGGGTGCAGGTGAAAAAGGGAGAAAATGATGGCGCGAGTCTAAAACGCCACGACCGGCTGGCATCAAGGGAAATCGCCGAGGCGAACGGAGGCTCCGCGAAAAAAGACTCTGCACCGGCCAGGAAACTCCAACCGAACACCCACGAAAGTAAAGAATTGTTAAAAGTATCCTATAAAGATACTCTATTGAAAAATATTGCTTCTCGAGGTTTTCAAGCATTTGAAAGATTCAGGGGAGATTTAGAGGCCAAGAAAAAGCCTTTAGAAACTATTCAGGTACTTGAGAAGTTGGGCAAATTACTACGGAGCGTAGAAAAGGGTCGTACGTTCTGTGGAGTTAATATTCTCTCCCCGCAGCACTGTGTTAAGGCTCCCCATTGCCCACAGGTGAAGCCTTCACAACTGCAAAGGCTTAAAGGACAAATCTACGCTCAGGAGAAATTATACAAGCCTCAGAAAAATCCTCCTACCCTGAAGGTGAAGTTGGATGTGAAAAGTGCTGAGTAAGGTATAGGAAATAGGGAAGGTATTCATCTTGATGTACCCTATGATCCTATTAATGAGACCCTCTTTGGCTACTCAGCGCAGCAAAAACCACTATTCTTCGAGGTGTTATGCAATGGGCAATGCCTCCTGGCACTGGTGGACATCGGTGCATCTCACTCGGTATGTGACCTCAGTACATTGGAGAAAATTGGAGAGAAGGCGGAGGAGACCCAATTCGTAGCTACAATGGTGGACGGTACGAAGCTTCCCATCCACGGCAAAGCATCACTACAGCTGCATATAGGTGCGTTGAGGTGGAAGCCGAAGCTACCAGTCACCAACATCAAAGGATTAGATTTTATCTTGGGGCGAGATTTCGTGAAGCGGTTCAACCCCGAGATCGATTGGGTCAACAGCAAGGTGTGCATCTACAACAACGGGAAGCGGATAGAGCTACGAAGCTGGACGGATACAGGGGAGGTTCCTGAAATGACACTACCACGGTTCGAACGGACGGTGAACGAGAGTGACACGGGTTACCTAGCAGTGGTTATGGCAGCAGCAGAGGAGGAGAAGCCGAGTTCCGAGCTACCTGCAGCAGTGAAGGAGGTCTTGGAGCAGTACAAAGATATAATGCCCGACGACCTACCCGCAGGCGTACCTCCGGCATGCACCCACGAGCACGAGATCGTGGAGGAACCAGGTGTGAAACCCGTCTCCCGTGCACCATACCGACTGAGTCCGACAGAACTGACAAACATGAATAATCAAATAGAGTATTTACTGGACAGACAACGGATCCGCCCATCCACCTCTCCCTACGGAGCACCAGTCCTCTTCACCCCAAAACCAGACGGCAGTTTACGGATGTGCATCGACTACTGCGCACTGAAAAAAAAGACAGTCAAGAACAAATATCCTATACCGTGCATAGATGACCTACAGGACCAACTGCGTGGTGCAACAGTTTTCTCGAAGCTGGACCTACGGTCGGGTTACTGGCAGATCAAGATGGTGGACAACTCAATCTACAAGACAGCGTTCCGTACGAGATACGGCTCCTACGAATACTTGGTGATGTCGTTCGGACTCTGCATCGCACAAGCGACGTTCCAGGCGGAGATGAACCATATCCTACGGCCCCTGCTGGACGAGTGCGTAGTAGTGTACCTGGACGACATTCTTACCTACTCCAGGAACATGAAGGAGCATGTGGAGCATCTGCCAAAGGTGTTCGAGATCCTGCAGAAAAATAAGTTCTACGAGAAGCTGTCGAAAAGCGACTTCGCCCTGAAGTAGGTGCAGTTTCTCGGGCACATGGTGAGTGCCGAGGGCGTACACGTGGACCCGCGGAAAATCAAAGCCGTTAAGAAGTGGAAAGTTCCGGAAATCGTGAAGGAGCTGCAGCAGTTCATAGGCTTTGCCAACTACTACAACAGGTTCGTGCCATTGTATCCTTTTTCATAGGAGCGCCATTGACCGACCTACTGAAAAAGGATACGCCCTTCAAATTGGATACTCCTCATCAGCAAGCCATGGAACAGCTACAGACAGCACTGACTACAGCGCCAATACTCATCCTACCAGACCCAGACAAAGACTATGTAGTTGAAGCTGACGCTAGTGTTCAGGCAATCGGAGCAGTACTGATGCAGGATCACGGGAACAGTTTACAGCCTATCGCCTACCTCAGTAAAAAGCTACACGGAGCAGAAATGAACTATCCCATCAACGACAAGGAAGCCTTAGCCATAGTCATAGCCTTTAATGCGTGGAGGTGTTACTTAGAGGGAGCCAAGACCACAGTATACACTGACCATTGCAATCTCAAATACTTGAAGTCGCAACCGACGCTCTCACGACAACAGGTGCGGTGGGTGGCTTTCTTGGAGACTCACTTCCACTACGACATCGTCTACAAACCCGGGCTACACAACAAACCTGACGCGTTGAGCCGCCCAGGTCATGTAGCAGGCATCCAGCTTGACGGGATGAACCCTCTCCTCAAGGGTCTATTCCAACATGGGTACTCCGTGGACGGCGAGATAGCAACGGCAGAGAAACAAAAAATGTTACAGTGGGAGAAAGACTTAGCGGTAAGGAAGGGTTCAGGAAAGATTTGGGTACCGAACTACGCCCCGCTACGGCAGATCCTATTGGAGGAGTTTCACGACGTGCCATACGCGGGACATTTTGGGAGCATCAAGACGTTAGCGAGAATAGCAAATTATTACTACTGGCCCCGGATGGCAGCAGACGTGCAGCAGTTTGTCACCTCCTGCTACACGTGCCAGCGGATGAAGATTAGCAAGCAGAAAAAAGCAGGGTTATTTCAACCTCTACCCGTACCGGAGCAGCCATGGCAGGTCGTTAGCCTCGACTTCATCACAGGACTTCCCTCGACCTCACGGGGACACGATTCCATCCTCATAATAATCGATAAGTTTTCCAAAATGGGTCACTTCATACCGACCAACGCCACAGCTACAGCTGAAGCAACCGCTCGACTCTTTAACCGAATCATCACCATCCACGGCATCCCCGCTACACTCATCTCAGACAGAGACCCAAAATTCACGAGTAAGTTCTAGAAGGAGCGTATGGGACTCTTGGAGACTAAGCTTGCAATGTCTTCAGCATACCATCCCCAGACTGACGGACAAACGGAGCGACTCAATCAGGTGGTTGAACGGTTACTGCGCACAGCTTGCAAAGACGACATCAGCCACTGGGACACACAGTTACCGACCTTAGAGTTTGCTTACAACAACGCCTCGCATGCGGCCACAGGAAAAACTCCTTTCTTCCTGTGTTACGGACGGGAACCACTAACGCCACAGCAGCCAACCACACTGGCACATGTCCAAGCCACACACGACTTCGTCACCACCATGCAGCAGCTATGGGATTTACGACTTACCAGTTACATTCCGCTTGCGCTTACCTGATACGTGGAAGCTTGACAACGCTTTCCATGTGCAGCTACTGAAACCCTACAAGGACCCCAACCAACAGTTCCAGGGATGGCAGCTACCGCCACCACCACCTGTTCTTGTGCAGGATGAACCAGAGTACAAGATCGGGCGTGTTCTCACTCATCGGCGCCGCGGCGGCAAGACCCTCGAGTTCCTGATACGCTGGAAGGGATACGACCCCTCTGAGGACAGTTGGGTTGCAGAAGCTGATATGGGCAACGCACGCTGTGCTTTCAAGGACTATCTTATCAAGCAGTGTGTATCTCACGCCATCCAGCTTAGAGGGGGGGACGTGTGAGAGTACGACGGCTTATGCCAGCCATGCATGTTTGCTTTTACTTTATTACGCTATTACTAGCTTAGGTTATTTTTATGCATGCATGAATTGCTTGATTTCGTAGGCTAGGTGCTTTCCTATAATTCATTATAGTTATAGCACCGAGCAAGCTTGCGTACATCAAATTCTGGGCTTTTCGGTTGCCACCGAATTGCCTTCTACCGAATTCGGGAAGGGTCTGTTTGGGACGCTTCGCGACTCTCGGAACCTTCGCGTAACACCTGGTTACTGCCCCTTGTGTCGAGCCTATATATAGCCTCGTATTGTACCCAGGTGATTCATTCAATTGAAACTCCCTTTTCTGAGCTCGATCCTAGATTCTCACAAGAACATGTTGATGGCGACGCCGATGGTGTGGAGTACTGGTCACATGACGGACTCCCCGAACACCTTCCCATCCCCACGTTTCCCCCTCGTAACCGTAAACGGCCTCATCCCTCGCGTGCGAATCGAGATGCCCGTCCCCCTTCCCCCAGAAGCAAGGTTACGACACGTAAACAGCATGCTTACACCGGCGGCGAGAAGCTGAAGTGGGTCGACCGCCTCGCAGTCACCCACAACGTCAGCGAGGTGTCACGCGAATCTAGAATCTCTATGCGCTCGATTGCCGAATGGGTCACAAAGCGCAAAGAGCTGGAGGCAGTTGCGAAGTGTCGGAAGCGTCTTCACGGGCACGGCCGGTCCTCGTGGTACCCCAACATGGAGCTGCAGGTGTATTCGCAGCTCCCCGCGACACGCGTGAAAGGCGTTGCGGTGTCTATGGGGAGGCTGCAGCAGTGGTCCCACGAATCCATGAAGGAGCTGCACCCCGATGTCGCCTGGACGGGGTCTAACGGTTGGACGAAGCGCTTCCGGCGCCGCTGGAACCTTTCAGTGCGAGCTAAAACCAAAGTCGAGCAGAAGTTATCCGACCGTGAGTACTCTCGGAAGTTTCCTCATGCTTTTTGCCGCCGAATATTTGGAATTTGTCTAATTTGTTTGTCGTTGTTCTTTTTTCTGTGCGCCTGCAGAGAGGAGGTTCAGATCCAAAATTTCTGGATGTTTGTATGCCACACCCGTTGCAATTACGACATCGACCCGCGCTACATCATCAACGTGGATTAGACACCATTGTGGCTCGAGATGCCTGGTGAAACAACCCTCGAAGAGGTTGGTGCGCGGTCCGTGCCGGTTCGGAGCGTCGGTTACCACAAGGAGAGGGTGACGGTTATGTTGGCGTGCACGACTTCGGGCGAGAAGTTGAAGCCGTGGGTGTTTTTCAAGAGAAAGCGACCGCCACTCGGTGACTTCCCACCCGGTAAGTTCTCTTTGCATTTGATCGTGAACTGTGCCTAGTACCGACCGGCCTTCGCTTTACCTACACTGTCCCTGGGCAGATGTGGTTGTCGCCGCACAACCAAAAGGGTGGATGGACGCTGACGGCGTTCTCAAGTGGCTCGACGAGGCCGTACGTCCCTACACCAGGCCGGCCTTCGGTCATCATGCACGCAGGACCCTTCTAATCCTCGACTCTTACCGCTGACACCTTACCGAAGCAGTCAGGGAGAAGTATGCTGAGCTGGACATCGGCCCCGCCGTGATCCCGGCCGGCTGCATGTATGAGGTGCAGCCACTCGACGTGTCTGTTAACAGCGCGTTCAAGGCTTCTATGCGTCAGCAATACCAGGCGTGGTTCAAAAGCGAGGGCATCAACACCTGCACTGCCAAAGGTACGGTACTGTATGTGTCACGCTGGCCACGTTGCCTCGTCCTTTATTAGCTAGTCTAACCAGGAATGCTCGGATTGCACGCAGGCAACCTGAAGAAGCCCCCACCTGAGCAGACGCTCAAGTGGATTGCGAAGGCGTGGCAAGCAGTTCCTGCAGCTCTCATCCAGAAGGCGTTTCTGACCTGTGGCATCAGTGTGAGGATCTAGGATCGAGCTTTGAAAAGAGAATGTGAATTGAATGATCACCTGGGTACAACATGAGGCTATATATAGGCTCGACAAAAGGCAGGTAACCCAGGTGTTACGCGAATGTTCTGAGGGTCGCGAAGCGTCCCGAACAGAACCTTCCCGAACTCGGTAGAAAGCAATTCGGTGGCGACCGAATAGCTTGAGTTCGGTGCACGTAACCTGGTTCGGTGCCTATAGCTATAATAACTATAGTATAGCAACGAACCTAGGAAATCAAGCAATTCATGCATGCAGAAAATAATCCTAAGCTAGGAATAGCAAAAGGGAATAATAGCAAGCATGAATAACAAGCATAAGCCGACGTACTCTCACACGTCCCCCCCTCAAAGCTGGGTGGCGTGAGATACACCCTGCTTGACAAGATAATCCTTGAGAGCACGGCGTGCGTTGCCCATATCAGCTTCTGCAACCCAACTATCCTCAATGGGGTCATATCCCTTCCAGCGTATCAGGAACTCGAGGGTCTTGCCGTCGCGGCGTCGATGAGAAAGAACGCGCTCCACTTCATATTCAGCTTCATCTTGGATGAGAACAAGAGGAGGTGGCGGTAGCTGCCGTCCCTGGAACTGTTGGTTGGGGTCCTTATAGGGCTTCAGTAGCTGGACATGGAAAGCGTTGTGAAGCTTCCATGCATCTGGTAAGCGCAAGCGGAATGTTACTGGTGTCACCTGAGTCTCAACGAGAAAAGGACCAAAGAAGCAAGGTCGGAGTTTGGACGGAAGGTGAGACAGGTTCAAGTTGCATGTGTCAAGAAGCACCTGATCTCCGACTGCTACTGAGTGATCTCGTCGCTGCCGATCGGCATACGTCTTCTGAGAGTTCTGCATCGTGGTGAGACGTCGCTGAGTCTTCTCCCATAGCTGATGCATGGTGGTGACGAAGTCATGTGCAGCTTGGACATGTGCCGGTGTGGTTGGCTGCTGTGGTGTGAGTGGTTCCCGTCCGTAACACATGAAGAAAGGAGTTTTCCCTGTGGCCGCATGTGACGCGTTGTTGTAAGCGAACTCTAGGGTCGGTAACTGTGTGTCCCAATGGCTGATGTCGTTGTTGCAAGCTGTGCGCAGTAGCTGTTCAACCACTTGATTGAGTCGCTCGGTCTGTCCGTCAGTCTGTGGGTGGTATGCTGAGGACATCGCCAGTTTAGTCCCCAATAATCCCATGAGCTCCTTCCAAAACTTACCAGTGAATTTGGGGTCTCTGTCTGAGATGAGTGTAGCGGGAATGCCGTGGATGGTGATGATGCGGTCGAAGAAGAGGCGAGCAGTTGCTTCGGCTGTAGCTGTGGCGTTGGTCGGAATGAAGTGACCCATTTTGGAGAACTTATCGATGACGACGAGGATGGAATCATGTCCTCGTAAGGTCGAAGGGAGTCCCGTGATGAAGTCGAGGCTAACGACCTGCCATGGCTGCTCCGGTACAGGTAGAGGCTGAAGTAACCCTGCTTTCTTCTGCTTGCTACTCTTCATCCGCTGGCACGTGTCGCAAGAGGTGACGAACTGCTGCACGTCTGCTGCCATCCCGGGCCAGTAGTAATACTTCGCTATCCCTGCTAATGTCTTGTTGCTCCCGAAATGTCCCGCGTATGGTACGTCGTGAAACTCCTCCAATAGGATCTGCCGTAGCGGGGCGTAATTCGGTACCCAAATCTTTCATGAACCCTTCGTTACCGCTAGGTCTTTCTCCCACTGTAATAGCTTTTGTTTCTCTGCCGTTGCTATCTCGCCGTCCACGGAGTACCCATGTTGGAATAGACCCTTGAGCAGAGGGTTCATCCCGTCGAGCTGGATGCCTGCTACATGTCCTGGGCAGCTCAATGCGTCTGCTTTGTTGTGTAGCCCGGGCTTGTAGATGGTGTTGTAGTGGAAGTGGGTCTCCAAGAAGTCCATCCACCGCACCTGTCGTCGTGAGAGCATCGGCTGCGACTTCAGGTATTTGAGACTACAGTGGTCAGTATAGACTGATGTCTTGGCTCCTTCGAGATAGCACCTCCACGCCTTGAAGGCTACGACTATGGCTAAGGCTTCCTTGTCGTGAATGGGGTAGTTCAGTTTTGCTCCGTGCAATTTCTTACTGAGGTAGGCGATAGGCTGTAAACCGTTCTCGTGATCCTGCATCAGTACTGATCCGACTGCCTGGTCACTAGCGTCAGCTTCAACTACGTAGTCCTTCTCGGGGTCTGGCAGGATGAGTACCGGGGCTGTGGTCAGTGCGGTCTGTAGCTGTTCCATGGCTTGCTGATGAGGAGTATCCCATTTGAAGGGTGTATCCTTTTTCAGGAGGTCGGTCAGTGGCGCTGCAATCTTAGCGTACTGTGGCACGAACCTGTTGTAGTAGTTGGCGAAGCCTAGGAACTGCTGCAGCTCCTTCACGTTCTCCGGAACTTTCCACTCCTTGACGGCTTCGATCTTCCGCGGGTCCACGTGTACGCCCTCGGCACTCACCATGTGCCCGAGAAACTGCACCTTCTTCAGGGCGAAGTCGCTCTTTTACAGCTTCACGTAGAACTTGTTCTTCCGCAGGATCTCGAACACCTTCCATAGATGCTCCACGTGCTCCTTCATGTTCTTGAAGTAGATGAGTATATCGTCCAGGTACACTACTACGCAGTCGTCCAGCAGGGGTCGAAGGAAATGATTCATCTCCGCCTGAAACGTTGTTGGTGCGTTGCAGAGTCCGAACGGCATCACCAAGTATTCGTAGGAGCCGTATCGAGTACGGAACGCCGTCTTGTGGATCGAGTTGTCCACCATCTTGATCTGCCAGTAACCCGACCGTAGGTCCAGCTTCGAGAAGACTTTTGCACCACGTAGTTGGTCCAGTAAGTCGTCGATGCGCGGTATGGGGTATTTGTTTTTTAGTATCTGTTTGTTCAGTGCGCGGTAGTCGATGCACATCCGTAAACTGCCGTCTGGTTTTGGTGTGAAGAGAACTGGTGCGCCGTAGGGAGAGGTGGAGGGTCGGATCAGTTGTCTGTCCAGTAGATACTCGATCTGTTTCTTCATGTCTGTCAGTTCGGTCGGACTCAGTCGGTGTGGTGCACGTGAGACGGGTTTCGCACCTGGTTCCTCCACGATCTCGTGCTCGTGGGTGCGTGCAGGGGGTACGCCTGCAGGTAGGTCGTCGGGCATTATATCCTTGTACTGCACCAAGACCTCCTTCACTGCTGCAGGTAGCTCCGAACTCGGCTTCTCCTCCTCTGTTTCTGCCATAACAAGTGCTAAGTAACCGGTGTTGCTCTCGTTCACCGTCTGTTCAAACCGTGCCAGAGTCGTTTCAGGTACGTCTCCTGTATCCGTCCAGCTTCGCAATGCTATCCGCTTCCCTTTGTTGTAGATGCACACCTTGCTGTTGACCCAACCGATCTCGGGGTTGAACCGCTTCACGAAATCTCGCCCCAAGATAAAATCTAATCCTTTGATGTTGGTGACTGGCAGCTTCGGCTTCCACCTTAACGCACCGATATGCAGCTGCAGTGATACTTCGCCGTGGATATGAAGCTTCGTACCGTCCACCATGGTTGCTGAAAACTGGGTCTCCTCCGCCTTCTCTCCAATTTTCTCCAATGCTCTGCGGTCACACACTGAGTGAGATGCACCGCTGTCCACCAGTGGCTAGAGGCGTCGCCCATTGCATAACACCTCGAGGAGTAGTGGTTTCTGCTGCGCTGAGTAGCCAAAGAGGGTCTCATTAATAGGATCGTAGGGTACAGTAAAATGAATACCTTCCCTGTTTCCTATACCCGACTCAGCACTTTCCAACTTCACCTGGGGGGTAGGAGGATTTTTCAGAGGCTTGTATATCTTCTCTTGAGCCTGGAATTTTCCTCTAAGCCTTTGCAGCTGTGTAGGCTTCACCTGTGGGCAACGGGGAGCCTTAACACTCTGCTGCGGGGAGAGAATATTAACACCACGGAACGCACGACCCTTCTCTACGCTCCGTAATACTTTGCCCATTTTTGCAGGTACCTGAATGACTTCTAAAGGCTTTTTCTTGGCCTCTAGTTCTCCCCTGAATTTTTCAAAGGCTTCAAAACCACGAGAAGCGATATTTTTCGTTAGAGTATCTTTATAGGATACTTTTAACGATTTATTACTTTCGTGGGGGTCCAGCTGGAGTTTCCCGGTCGGTGCAGAGTCTTTTTTCGCGGAGCCACCAGTCGCCTCGGCGATTTCCCCTGATGCCGGCCGGTCGTGACGTTTTATATTCGCGCCATCATTTTCTCCTTTTTTCGCCCGCTCCAAAGTCGCCACGTCGTCGCCCTTTTTCGCTTTTCGGATCTTTACGTGATCGCCAGTTCGATCTGCGGCTACTGGCGATTCCCGTTTTTTAACTTCGGGGGTGCTCCACTATTACCGTCCCGGAGTGCCACATATGCTTTCTTCATTTTGTAGCACGACAAAAATTGGTGCTTTGGTGCGCCGCAAAATTCGCATTTTGTCGGCTGCTGCTTCGCGTCGAATTTGTCGATATCCATCGGTTCGGCGAACGTGGGGGGTGCCGATTGCTCCGTGCCGAATGTACAGTTCGGCGTGAAACGTCGTGTTTCGGGTTGACTTCGGGTCAGCGCGTCGATACGCTCGGCTGCACGTACGATGTCCCTGTAGCTTTCGTGATTTGATGTGATCACCTGCCGCTGAACCCCCAATTTTAACCCTTCTGTGTATGCCGTGATTTTTTCGCCTTCGGTCAGGTCGGGGATGCGGGTGAACAGGAGCTCCATCTGCTGCGTGTATTGCGCTACACTACCGTACTGCTTGTGCCGATGAATTTGTTGCCGCGCCATGTAGGTAGTATTAACCGGTTCGAAACGCCCGATAAATTCTGCCCGAAACTGCTGCCACGTTTTCTCCCCGCGGGCCACGTCAGTGTTGTAGATCCACTCGAGTGCTGGTCCGCGTAACAGTGTTGCTGCGAGCCGGATTTGTGTTGCGTCGTATGTCGGGGTCGAACAGCCAATGGCCTCGAAGTAAATCTCGAGGATTGCCACGAAACGCCGGACGTGGGATCCCTTTGCGCTTGGATCGAACGCTTCCGGGAGCCTCGGTCGTGCTGCTTCGAGGTTCGGCGTCGGTGGTGCCATTGGGCCGTGAAATATCGGTGTCGCCACTGCTGCTGGAATTGTCGGTGCTGCAGTAGTTGCAGTCGTTGCTGCTGTCGTGGCGAGCGCCAGGTGGCTTCTTAAAATAGCTTCGAGTCGACGAAGCGTCGCCTGCGTCTGCTCCATGTCGGTGCGGAGGCTTGCGACGTCGCTCGTGGTTGCGTAGTTGTCGCCCTGGCCTTCCATGCCTGACATTACGCGTCCGAAAAACCGAATCGAGGAGGAGCGGAAAAACACGGAACCGGTTTTACGTACCCGAAATCGATGTTTAACTGCGTCACCCTCGCGGTTTTTGAAGACTGGGTTTTAGCGGTCGAAAGAACTTCGCGTGTAAACGGGCTCTGATACCAAGTGTGAGGATCTAGGATCAAGCTCAGAAAAGAGAATGTAAATTGAATTATCACCTGGGTACAACATGAGGCTACATATAGGCTCGACACAATGCAGGTAACCCAGGTGTTACGCGAATGTTCTGAGGGTCACGAAGCGTCCCGAACAGAACCTTCCCGAACTCGGTAGAAAGCAATTCGGTGGCGACCGAATAGCTTGAGTTCGGTGCACGTAACCTGGTTCGGTGCCTATAGCTATAATAACTATAGTATAGCAACGAACCTAGGATATCAAGCAATTCATGCATGCATAACATAATCCTAAGCTAGGAATAGCGTAAGGAAATAATAGCAAGCATGAATAACAAGCATAAGCCAACGTACTCTCACAATCAGTAAAGCGCTCGACGGCTTCCATGATGACCTGTGCATGCACCACCGCCGGATTGACGAACCCGTGTTCGTTGATATCGACGACGAAGTGGCGGCGAATGACTTCTTTAGAAACAACGTGGAGGAGCCTAAATCAGATGGGGAGGAGGGGGAGGGGGATGATCTGGACGACCCCACTATTGACCGCTACCATTAGACGTTGCAAAATTATTGTAGAAGGTTTAGGCCCAAGATCCCGTTGCTAGGCATCTAAAAAATGACTAGGATTAGAAATGTCTAGATGCTTAATTATTAATGAAAGATGATTAGGAGTGCTTACAAGGCCATTTCAGGGACTTTGGGAGGGTGGGCTCATCCCAGGCAAAAGGGGGTGGGCTTATCCTAAGATAGGCCGAAAATAGTGTGCGGCTATAATCGGCAACCGTCTATAAGCGCACTAGTCCGATTATAGCCGCATGAGTGGAACATAGGCCTGGGGGTTTATCCGCGTGATGACGGTAAGAGGTTGGCCTGAAAAGGGGCCGTAGAAACACGCACTGAGAGCGAATCAGGTTGAGTTGACGGGCTTGAGGAGATGGGCTCGAGCACACAAGTCTGAGAGCGAAAAAGGTTGAGCTGACAGGCTTGAGGAGATGGGCTCCACACGAGTCTGAGAGCGAATGAGGTTGAACTGACGGAATTGGGGAGACGGGCTCGAGCACACGAGTCTGAGAGCGAATCAGGTTGAGCTGACGGGCTTGAGGGGATGGGCTCGAGCACACGAGTCTGAGAGCGAATGAGGTTGAGCTGACGGGCTTGGGGAGATGGGCTCGAGCACACGAGTCTGAGAGCGAATGAGGTTGAGCTGACGGGCTTGGGGAGATGGGCTCGAGCATACGAGTCTGAGAGCGAATGAGGTTGAGCTGACGGGCTTGGGGAGATGGGCTCGAGCACACGAGTCTGAGAGCGAATGAGGTTGAGCTGACGGGCTTAAGGAGATGGGCTCGAGCACACGAGTCTGAGAGCGAATGAGGTTGAGCTGACGGGCTTGGGGAGATGGACTCGAGCTCATGAGTCACATGAATTCATTTTTTCCCCCCCACTTGCCTCCCCCCTTCTTCCTCCGTCACACACACCCCACCTCCCCCCTAGCCATCCCTCTTTGAGGTGATGCCAACTTGTAGAGGTGACACCTCACCCATCGTCTCACCCACCTCTTTAAGGAAGATTAATAAATGAATCACCTCACCCATCGTCTCACCCACCTCCCTTCAAAGGGTATCCGCCCTCCTCTCCATCTCTCTCACGCACCACCATCCTCACAGCCTCGTCTCTTCCATTCCCTGACACATCCTCATTTCCCTCATCATCCTCATTCCCCTCATCATCCTCATTCCCCTCATCATCCTCATTCCCCTCATCATCCTCATTCCCCTCATCATCCTCATTCCCCTCATCATCCTCATTCCCCTCATCATCCTCATTCCCCTCATCATCTCATTCCCTCATCATCCTCATTCCCCTCATCATGCCCATTCGCCTCGTCATCCTCATTCGCGTCATCATCCTCATTCACCTCCTCGTCCTCATTCCCCTCATCATCCTCATTCCCCTCATCATCCCCATTCCCCTCATCATCGTCATTCCCCTCATAATCCTCATTCCCCTCATCGTCCCCATTTTCCTCGTCATCCTCATTCCCCTCATCATCCCCATCCCCCTCATCATCCTCATCCCCCTCATCATCCTCATTCCCCTCATCATGCCCATTCGCCTCATCATCCCTATTCGCCTCATCATCCTCATTCCCCTCATCATCCTCATTCCCCTCATCATCCTTATTCGCCTCATCATTCCTATTCGCGTCATCATCCCCATTCCCCTCATCATCCCTATTCGCCTCATCATCTTCATTCCCCTCATCATCCCTATTCCCCTCATCATCGTCATTCCCCTCATCATCCTCATTCCCCTCATCATCCTCATTCCCCTCATCATCCTCATTCCCTCATCATCCTCATTCCCCTCATCATGCCCATTCGCCTCGTCATCCTCATTCACGTCATCATCGTCATTCACCTCCTCGTCCTCATTCCCCTCATCATCCTCATTCCCCTCATCATCCCCATTCCCCTCATCATCGTCATTCCCCTCATCATCCTCATCCCCCTCATCGTCCCCATTTTCCTTGTCATCCTCATTCCCCTCATCATCCCCATCCCCCTCATCATCCTCATTCCCCTCATCATGCCCATTCGCCTCATCATCCCTATTCGCCTCATCATCCCTATTCGCGTCATCATCCTCATTCCCCTCATCATCCTCATTCGCCTCATCATCCCTATTCGCGTCATCATCCCCATTCCCCTCATCATCCCCATTCGCCTCATCATCCTCATTCCCCTCATCATCCCTATTCCCCTCATCATCGTCATTCCCCTCATCATCCTCATTCCACTCATCATCCCCATCCCCCTCATCATCCTCATCCCCCTCATCATCCTCATTCCCCTCATCATCCCCATTCCCCTCATCATCCCCATTCCCCTTGTCATCCGCACTCCCCTCATCATCCTCATTCCCCTCATCATCCCCATTCCCCTCATTATCCCCATTCCCCTCATCATCCGCATTCCCCTAATCCTCATTCCCCTCATCATCCCCATCCCCCTCATCATCCCCATTCCCCTCATCATCCTCATTCCCCTCATCATCCTCATTCCCCTCATCACCCTCATTCCCCTCATCATCCTCATCAGACTCAGCAGGAGGAGGGAGAATCGGAGGAGGGGATGAAGAGGTTGGTGAGGAGGAGGGGAAGGAGGAGGGGGATGAGGAGGTGGGGGTTTGGGATGGAGCTTAGAACCAGTGGAGACGAGCTGGCTAATTATGCGTACGTTGATGCCACATCAGATGCCAAGGGACGGCCGGCATGGGCGGCATTCCGTCGGCATTATGCAGCAGAGGAGCTACAGTGGGGTCTGGAGGAGAGGGGAGGGGGGAGGGGAGGGTTCGAAGGTATGAGGTGTGTGGAGGAGAGATAGCGAGGAGTGGGGTAAACGTGGAGGATTGAAGAGGGGCTTGATGTGTGTGTGGGGGGAGGGGGAAGTGGGGAGAGGAAGATTGGGGGAGGGAAACGGAGGAAGTGGGGGAGATTGGGATGGAGTCACATTGTGATGAGGCCGTGAGAGGGAGAGGGTGAGAGTGGGTGACAGTTGTGCTGTGTGGTGAGGGACGATGGTGTAATGGTGTCATGAGATGCTCCCCACCTTTCTCAAATCCCTTTTATCATAGACTTCCCTATCAGCTCCTCCCTAATCCTCTCCATCTTGTCTCTCTTCCTCCCTGCTTTCACCTTCTGACCGCATAACCTTCTTGCCAGATCACCTTTTCATCATCTCACCCCCCCCTTACCTTCTTGCCATATCACCTTCTCAACATCTCGCCACTTTTGCACCACGTTACCTTCTCACCACATCACGTTCTTCTTATCTCGCCACCTCAGCACACCTCGTGGCATCAGAACCCTAGGTTTTTATTTCCCCATCCCCCCATCCCACCACCCAACCAGGGCCGCACACACTACAACCACAGCTCTCCACGCCTCCACTGCTGCCATTGCATCTGCCCTCCAAGACCACCCTGCTGCTCTCCCTACACCTCGCCCTCTCTGCTGTTGCCAAAAAACTTGCTCAAAAGTTCCCCTTTTTGTCATTATGGTGGTGCAACTGGCCGGCGTGAGGCTTAGCTTGACGGAAAATCACAGCATGACTAACCCATAGATTAGTTTCTCTGCATGGGAGTCTGTACCACAATATTTGCAGTTCACCAAATTATGGTTGTTACCTAATGAATCACCGTAATTGGCTCACGAGCAATGGTGTCTACCTGTGTCATATGTGTCTCTTCGTGAGCAGGCCCGTATTTCGATGAAAAAAAATTGTATCTGTAACATTGAATCTGGAATCATGCAATCATCAGGGCATCATGTCCAATCTGCTTAGAATGTTATATTGTTCTCAATCACTTGTTTTACCTGTTCTTTTCTGGAATCTCGATCAAGTTCCCTGCGTTATTTGTTGTTTTTTTTCCCTTTTAACATAGAAAGCTGTGCGGTTCCCTTGAGGATCCCTTTGAACAATCTTTATAACGGGTCATTTTTAATTCGGTCGCCGCATCTGACGGGGAGCGTGATTTTCAATATGTGACGCGTTCAGCGCTGGGACGTATTCAAAATCAGCACCTCGGTTTTCGTTCATTCTCGCGAATTTCGCGATCATCACGTTCCTGATGTTCGCTGCGTGTGATTGGGGTCGCAGTAACTTCACAGCTTCGGGTCAGCGCACGCCAACGAATTTCTCCTCCGAGCATCTACGGAATCCCTCAGTGAAACTCCAACCAGCGAGACCGAGCATCTTAGCTAAAATCGTCCATACTTTGTAGTGAGATCGAGCACAACCAAGCAGCAAACTTAACGAACATCTTGTGCGAGTTACCCAAAATACATGTGGTGCTCTTGCTGGGCTGTGAATTTTGTGAAATCGAGGTGCCCATCACAGCATATTTGATCCCAAAGCTCGATGCGGATCGCGTTTCGAGGCAGAATGCAATTCGAGCGCGGAACGAATGCATCCAACAGCCCCCATAGCAACCACATTCCGTTCCAGTTCGCCTGTCATGAACTGCACAAGAAGAGCTTTAGATCTGTATTTAGTAGTCCTCGGGTGGGTTCGCTCATTCCTGTATAGTACGACTCAGAGCCACAACGACTAATCATATCCTGATATTGTCATGATGGCGCGCCTCAGCGGAATCACTGCTATTTCTCTCGTGCTATTTGTCGTGCTCGTTCTCTCACCATATGCTTCCACTGCCGTTGTTGCCAAGAAGGCCGAGCCCAAGAAGACTTCGGATGGTAAGGTCTCCCTCCTTCTCATCATCAGATTCTTTCATCATGTACCCTTTCCTATGACGTCATTCATGCCGAACACTTTGAGTGAGTCACCAAGTCACCAATAGTACCAGCATCTAGTGGTTATTGCTATTTTTTCCTCTCAATGATAGCTGGGCCCTGTATTGGTGCTGATTCTATTGTTACCCGCAAACTCCCCTGCTCATGTCTTCCCTTCGAGTGGGCTGTAGGGTTTTATACATGTGATGAGGTGAAGAATATGCGGAGCAACGGGTATTGCAATTCGTCAGAAAACGAGACGCTGGAGCAATGCAACGCCAGGGTCGACTACTATATCAACGACTGCGAAAGACCCGATCGTACGTACGCTGCGGCCCAAAGGACCATACTAATGGTTATATATATTGATGACTACATGTCGCATGGCATGGACTCATGCCGCCAAATTAAGACATAGTTTTAAATTCACATCACCATGACCCACTCACATCATCAATTCTGCTACGTCGTTTTCATAGAAGATTGTGCCTAGTTCACTTGGTCACCTTCTTGTTCCTTCGCATCATAAGCTCCGTTCCTTTTCTTGGCATTCATCACCATCACATTCGGATCCGTGACATCTCACTCTCCCGCGTCATGTCGTCACATTGGTGACCATAACATCAGCATCTGTTTCACTCTTCCGCGTCATTTCGTCACATAAGTGACCAGCATCTGTTTCACTCTCCCACGTCATTCTGTCACATTAGTGACCATGACATCAACAATCGTTTCACTCTCCCGCTTCATTTCGTCACATAAGTGACCAGCATATGTTCACTCTCCCGCGTCATGTTGTCACATTAGTGACCATGACATCAACATCTTTTTCAACCTCCCTTGTCGTTTCGTCACATTCTGCTTGGTACCCATTAATTGTTGCAACGTTTTTTCCCTTCTCGTTTTCTGCTGCAGCTCCTAAAAAGGGCTTCGTTGCCTGACTCAAGGGCTTGCGTGGTTGATCATGGCATTTTTCTCTTCTCCCTCCTTGCATTCGCCACCTCCCACATAACCTCTGATAGCATGGCTCTCTTCTGAACTTCTCTGTCGTCACTCCCACATAACCTCTTATGGCTCTCTTTGACAGCATTCCCTTAGGAAGTTCATAGGCGTATCTGGATCGTGAGAGATAATGCCGTTCAAATATTTGCTATTTAACAAGCTTTTCAAGCATTTTCAATCCGATTTGATGACACAACAAATCCTTTTATATGATAAGTATGCACGCAACAACTCCTCGTTTCAAAGCCAGAAGGTGCAAAATGGTGCTGTGAGTTCTAGAGCCTGCTTTGCAAACTTGTACTATGTAGCTTGAAAAACACTAAGATGTGCATTCTTTGCGCATGCTTTGCTTTGGATGAGTGGTAACGGTACAGAATAGCATGTGCTCTCCTTGAAAACACTTATTCAATGCATAAGCAAATCAACTTCTGGTGTTCCATGGCTACCCACTGGATACATATTTTTCTTTATCCTTGCTTGATCAGAACATGCAAAGCAAAAGGTACCGTATTCCTAGCTATACATTTACGACTTAAAAAATGTTAGGCCCGACGGCCTAAGTCCGCTAAAGAATTAGCGGGGTTGACTAAGTCGAGGATGAAACGCGGCGGAAGACTTTGGCGAAAGAACTATTGGCGAAATAGGCGAAGAAGTTACTGAGTAATCGAAGAAGAGTTGAATGAGAATTGATTCATATGAGGGAATGCAAGCAAGGTTGATATAGCATGCAAGAGATTGTGGGAAAGTGGGTTGTGGGACTAGGAACTAGAAGGCAAAGAAAGTAGAGTGCCACGTGGCACTAGGAAATCCAAGAAGATAAGGATAACGATGAGTTGGATTGGTTGGGAAAGTACTGTTCAAAGGGAACAGTAAATCCCCCCTTAACACTACCCCCCTCCCAAGGAGGCGACGTCCGCGGCGCCTGCAGACTGAAGGTACGCTTGGAGGCAAGCGTTGTCGGGAGACAGGGAGGACGAAGGAACCCAGCTGACGTCTGCGGCATCGTAACCACGCCAACGAACCAAGAAGTCGATGAAAGGGACACCCCCCTGGAGACGGCGACGGTGCCTGAGGATGCGCTGGATCTGGTAGTCGGGCTCGTTGATGTCAACAGCTACCGGCAGTGGAGTGCGATCACGGTCCGAGAAGGTGGCGTTAGGATCGGTGTAAGGACGAAGAAGTGACACGTGGAATGACGGGTGCATGCGGAAATGAGCAGGAAGGCGAAGGCGGTATGCGACTGGACCTAGTGCGCGCTCAATGACGAATGGACCAATGAAACGAGGGCGAAGCTTGCTGTCGTGTGGCAGTCGGAGGTTGCGGCTGTCGAGAAGGACACGGTCGCCAACTGAAAACGACACCTCACGACGACTGCGGTTGGTGGTGCGTGCCATGCGTGCATTTGCGAGCTCAAGGTGTCAGAACATATATGTAGCTTATGCTGTTGTGTAGGCTACAGTGGGGTATCTCATAGGGGGTACAACCCAATTAGGGTTTTGCTATTTGTACTCACTTCACTCATAGTTCATTCATTCCTGTTCTTCAGTTTCACATGGTATAGAGCGGGTTCCCTGTGGGAACGTCGCCTAGGGCCCACCGAAGCGCGCCCCGAGGCGCGCATTTTTTTTAGCGACCCTTCGAGTCGCCCTTCCTCTCGCGGCTCCGCCGCCTTTACTAGCGGCCCCGCCGCCCACCTGTCGAGCGGCCCCGCCCTCTAGCGGCCCCGCCCTTTCGCGGCCCCGCCCTCTAGCGGCCCCGCCCCGTTGCGACCTCGCCCCGTTGCGGCCCCACCCTGACGCGGCCCCGCCCTTTAGCGGCCCCTGCCCCGTCGCGGCCCAGCCAGACCCGTCGCGGCCCCGCCCCGTCACGGCCCAGCCGTCCCGTCGCGGCCCAGCCGCCCCGTCGCGGCCCCACCCCGTCGCGGCCCCGTCGTCCCGTCACGGCCCAGCCCCGTCGCGGCCCAGCCGCCCCGTCGCGGCCCCGCCCCGTCCCGGCCCAGCCGCCCCATCGCGGCCCGGTCGCCCCGTCGCAGCCCCACCCCGTCGCGGCCCCGTAGGCCCGTCACGGCCCCGCCCCGTCGCGACCTCGCCGCCCCGTCGCGGCCCCGCTGCTGCACCTGACGGCCCCGCCGTCCCCTCCTGACGGCCCCGCCGTCCCCTTCTACCGGCCCCGCAGCTGCACCTGACGGCCCCGCCGTCCCCTCCTGACGGCCCCGCCGTCCCCTTATCCCGGCCCCGCCGCTGCACCTGCTGGCCCCGCCGCTCCACCTGAGCCACTGGGCCGCTACCGCCTCAGCAGCCGAGCCGCCCCGCCACTGCACCTGCCGGCCCTGCTACTTCGGCCTCGCCGCCCCTGGTCTCGTTGCCCTACCCGTCGCGGCCCCGCCTCCCCCCCCCCCTTTTTCCCGTCCCGCCTCGACAGACGACGGGAGAGGCCAGCAGAGGGGTGGCAGGTGTGTGGTCTCCCCTGCTTCTCCTCCTCCTTCGTCTCCCACTGCAGCAGCCGAGCCGCTCAACTGCAGCAGCCGAGCCGCTCAACTGCAGCAGCCGAGCCGCCCCGCCGCCGAGCCGCCCTGCACCCGAGCCGACCAGCAGCCGAGCCGCCCTGCCGCCGAGCCGCCGAGTCGCCGAGCTGCTGAGCTGCAGTTGCTGCCGAGCCGCCTTGCCGCTGAGCCGCCCGAGTCGCCCGAGCCGCAGAGCCGCCGTGCTGCCGAGCCGCTGAGTCGCCGAGCCTACTCTTCCCACCACTGGTGAGCTCTTGCCCTGCTAGCACGCTGCGCGTCGCCTGCTTGCCTGCCTGCCTGCCTTTTGGCTTGCCTGGCTGCCTGCCTTACTGCTGCTAGTCCTGCTCCTGCTTCTACTTGCGGAGCCAGATGCAGCCCCAGCGACGTCTGCGTGAGTCCCTCACGCCCCAGCAGCTGCGTGAGTGGTACGCTGGTTGGGGCTGTAGGGGTGGCGGCGCTACTACTACTACCACTCCTGCTGCTACTACTACTGGTGGCGGCCAGATGCAGCTCCCGCGACCCTCCCGCGTGTCTCTCACGCCTCACCAGCTTCGTGAGTGGTACGCTCAGAGTAGAGGGCCTCTCAGTGCTGTTCGCTGCTCTTACGTGATTCGCACTGGTATTCGGACTGGTCAGCCTTGTGGGACACCTAGTCACACACCGTCCCGCTGCTTCGCCCGTCTGAGCGACGCCTGGCGTACCGTGTTTGGCGACGAGGCTGAGCTCCCCGACTGGGTGGAGTTGCTTAGGCAGAGGGTAGATATATTTGCTCTTGACTATGATGCTATTCTCACTGCCATGTATGCATTGCCTACTAGTGCTGACCGTGCCGGTCACCTGTGCGTACCGCCTGACCCGGGGATAGGACCTGCTGCTCTAGCTACTGGTGAGGCTGCTGCTCTGGGTGCTCGTGAGTCTCCTGCTCCAGGTGCAGGTGCGGCTGCTGCTCTAGGTGCTAGTGAGTCTGCTTCCTCAGGTGCGGGTGAGACTGCGCTCTCAGGTACCACGTTGGCTTCGGCCTCCCTCACCTTTACACTTGACTCTGGGGCTTCTCGCTCCTTCTTTCGGGACTGCACCACACTCACGCCGCTTGGTCGGCCGGTTGCAGTCTCCCTGGCTGACCCCTCTGGGGGTCCTGTCCTCTCTCACTTTTCCACTGTCCTCCCGTGTCCGGCTGCCCCCTCGGGCACCCTGTCTGGCCTGTACCTCCCCTCGTTCTCGACGAACTTGGTGAGTGGTGCAGACCTACAGGATGCGGGGGTTCACCAGTTCACTCCTGCGAGTCAGCGGGTGACCCACTGCACGGACGCACGCACAGGCCGGCACCTGGCCACGTTCTCGCGTCGGCCGGGGTCGAGCCTCTACACCCTGACCACTGAGTCTCCTCCTGTCCCTGCGTCCGGTCAGGTAGCAGCGTCTGGTCAGGTGTTTGCTGCTGCGTCCAGGTCTGGTCCTGAGTCTGCCCCCTGTTCGTGTCGCCTCCTGTCTCACGAGACTCTCCTGTGGCACCACCGTCTTGGCCACCCCTCCTTGCCCCGTCTTCGGGGCATGGCTTCCCGTGTCCTTGTCTCTGGTCTTCCCCAGTCTCTCCCTCCCCTTCCTTCGGGACCGGGACCTTCCTGTGTCCCCTGTGTCGAGGGGCGCCTCAGGGCTGCTCCTCACTCCTCCCAGTTTCCCCCGACAGAGGCTCCTCTGCAGACGCTTCACATGGACGTGTGGGGCCCGGCCCCCGTCCGCGGGCAGGGTCACGAGCGCTACTTCCTGTTGGTGGTTGACGACTACTCGCGTTACACCACAGTCTTCCCCTTGCGCAGCAAGGGTGCTGTCACTGAGGTGCTGATCGACTGGATCCGTGAGGCTCGTCTCCAGCTCAGGAGGAGCTTCGGCTCGGACTTTCGTGTTCTGCGTTTGCACTCTGACCGAGGTGGGGAGTTCTCCTCTCGCCTTGTGCGAGACTACTGTCGTAAACAGGGGATCCGCCAGACCTTTACGCTTCCGGACTCTCCACAGCAAAATGGGATTGCTGAGCGCCGCATTGGCATGGTCATGGATGTCGCTCGTACGTCCATGATGCATGCGGCTGCCCCCCATTTTCTGTGGCCGTTTGCGGTTCGGTACGCGGCGCATCAGCTCAACCTTCACCCCAGGGTCTCTCGGCCCGCGATGTCCCCAGTGTTACTGTGGACGGGGAAGGTCGGCGATGCGTCTGCGTTCCGTGTCTGGGGATCTCGGGCGTTTGTACGTGACTTGTCTGCGGACAAGCTGTCCCCCCGGGCTGCTCCCTGTGTCTTCCTTGGCTTCCCCCCTGACGCTCCAGGGTGGCAGTTCTACCACCCCTCCTCTCGTCGTGTTCTGTCCTCCCAGGACGTCACGTTCGACGAGTCAGTCCCCTTCTACTGCCTCTTCCCCTACCGTACTCCTTCCCTCCCCCCCCCCCACCGGACTTCCTGGTACCAGTTCCCCCCCCGGTAGACCCCCTCCCCCCTCAGGTTCATGCCCCTTCAGGTGTGTCCCAGGTAGACACAGTCGAGCCAGTCGAGGTTGCTGCTGAGTCTGGTCTTGTTGCGGGTGCTGAGCCTGGGGGTGCGAGGCCGGGGGGTGCTGAGCTTGGGGGTGCTGAGCCGGGGGGTGCTGTGTCTGGAGCTGCTGAGCCTGGGGGTGCTGAGCCGGAGGGTGCTACGTCCGGAGCTGCTGAGCCTGGGGGTGCTGGGCCTGGAGGTGCGGAGCCAGCGACTGCTGGACCTGGGGGCTCTCCGGTTCTTCCGTCTCGGCGGGAGCCGCTCTCTCCACAGGAGCTGCGCGAGTGGTTTGCTCGCCGCTGGAGGCGTGCTGCTGGAGCTGGAGCTTCTTCGACTGCTGAGGGTGCTGGTGCTGCCGGTCCCGGAGCTACTGGGCCTGCGGGTTCTACTGGAGCTGGAGCTACTGAGCCTGGGGGTGCTGAGTTTGGAGCTGCTGAGCCTGGGGGTGCTGAGTCTGGAGCTGCTGAGCCTGGGGGTGCTCCGTCTGGAGCTGCTGAGCCTGGGGTTTCTCCTGGTGCTGCGTCTCGGCGGGAGCCCCTCTCTCCACAGGAGCTGCGCGAGTGGTTTGCTCGCCGCTGGAGGCGTGCTGCTGGAGCTGGAGCTTCTTCGACCGCCGAGGGTGCTGGTGCCGCCGGTCCCGTAGCTGCTGGGCCTGCGGGTCCTACTGGAGCTGGAGCTGCTGAGGGTGTTGGTGCTGAGTCTACTGCTGTCTGTCCTGACGGTGGTTCTGCTGCTGGTGCTGCTGGAGGTCCTGCCGCTGGAGGTGTTGGTGGAGCTGGTGCTGCCGCTGAGGGTGCTGGTGCTGTCCCTGCTGAGTCTGGAGCTGCCGCGCGGCCTCGGCCGTACTGCGTTCCGCTCCTGCAGCAGGTTCTTGGTCTTTCTCCTCCGGTAGAGTGTCCACAGCCTGTCCAGTCGCAGTCACTGTTGGAGCCTACCTCCCCACTTCCTGCTCCCTCTCCTTACACTGGTCCTACTGGAGGTCTTGCTGAGCGTCGTGAGCCTGCGTCTCGTCCCGCGTCGCCTGTTCGTGCTGCTCGCGCTAGTGGTCGCGGTTCGCGTCAGCGTCCTCCTCCTGTCCCTGGCACGCACCGGATGTCTCTGCGTCCGTCCACTGCTCCTCTGCGTGCCCCTTTGCCTTCTCCTCCTGAGTCCTCTCTTCCTGCGCTTGCCGACCCTGAGTCGGACTCCCTTCGTGCTGCCAGTCCTACTGCCACGCGTCTGCTTGCTACTGTCGTCACTGACCCCTCTTTTGAGTCCGCTGCTGCGTCTGCTCTTGTCGCTGAGCTCGTCGACTTTGCTGCTCGCTGTCGTCTAGACTACGCTGCCAGTCTTGTTGCTGAGTCTGCGTCTGTCTGTCCTCCGTCCGTCGGGGGTGAGTGTGCTCTTGGCACGGACGTCCTAGAGGACAGGCAGGAGGAGTTCCAGTGTCTGGCTGCTGCTTCACCTCATCTCGCGTCTGTACTGCTTGCTCCTGAGTGAGACCCGGATGCACTAGACATCCCGACTCCGCGCTCTTACGCGGAGGCCGTAGAGGGTCCCTACTCCTCTCAGTGGCAGGCAGCTATGGATGCAGAGATGGCTTCCTGGAAGTCCACAGGTACCTACGTTGACGCACTTCCCCCTCCTGGGGCGAACATCGTCAGTGGCATGTGGATCTTCAGGGTGAAGCGGCCGCCGGGCTCTCCACCTGTCTTCAAGGCGCGGTACGTTGCTCGTGGCTTCAGTCAGCGGCAGGGAGTTGACTACTTTCAGACCTTCTCTCCCACCCCGAAGATGACCACTCTTCGGGTGCTGCTGCACATAGCCGCTCAGCGCGACTACGAGCTTCACTCTCTCGACTTCAGCACTGCGTTCCTGCAGGGTAGCCTGCACGAGGAGATCTGGCTGCGCCGTCCACCTGGCTTCACTGGGACTTTCCCTCCTGGCACCCAGTGGAGCCTCCGACGGCCAGTCTACGGTCTCCGCCAAGCACCGCGTGAGTGGCACAACACACTGAGGACTACGCTTGCGGCTCTTGGGTTTGCTCCTTCTACTGCTGACCCGTCGCTGTTTCTGCGCACCGACACTTCACTGCCGCCGTTCTACATCCTCGTGTACGTCGACGACTTGGTCTTTGCCACAGCGGACACTGCTGGACTCGCCTACGTGAAGTCCGAGCTGCTGAAGAGACACACGTGCAATGACCTGGGTGAACTGCGCAGCTACCTTGGCTTGCAGATCACTCGGGACAGAGCACGCCGCACCATTACCTTGACTCAGTCACACATGGTGCAGCAGGTCCTTCAGCGCTTCGGCTTCACGTACTCCTCGCCTCAGGCCACTCCTCTGTCTACTCGTCACTCGCTCTCAGCTCTGCCTTCGGATGAGTCCGTAGAGTCGAGTGGCCCGTACGCAGAGCTTGTTGGCTGCCTCATGTACCTGATGACCTGCACACGACCTGACCTTGCATACCCTCTGAGCATCCTTGCACGCTATGTTGCTCCTGGGAGACACCGACCAGAGCACATGGCTGCAGCGAAGAGGGTATTGCGCTACTTGTGCAGTACGTCGGGCATGGGGCTAGTGCTTGGAGGGCGGAGTCCAGTGGTCCTTACAGGCCACGCGGACGCTTCTTGGGCTGACGACCAGGCTACGCAGCGGTCGTCACAGGGTTACACCTTCAGTCTTGGTTCCGGCTCTGTCTCGTGGCGGGCTACTCGTTCGTCTTCGGTTCTCAGCTCCAGTTGTGAGGCTGAGATCTACGCCGGGGCCATGGCTGCACAGGAGCTTCGCTGGCTCACCTACCTGCTGACTGACCTTGGAGAGCCGCCTCGTTCTCCTCCAGTGCTGTACGTAGACAACAAGGCCATGCTGGCCTTGTGTCGAGAGCAGCGTCTGGAGCACAGAACGAAGCACATTGCTCTTCGCTACTTCCTTGCTCGTGAGCTACAGCAGCGTGGACAGTTGCGGCTTGCGTACGTGGCCTCTGAGGCCAACACTGCTGATGTGTTCACCAAGGCACTCGCGCCTTGTGACCATCAGCGCTTCTGCACCCAGCTGGGTCTTGTGCCTGTCTTGCCTCACTTGCTCTCCTCTTGACTTTACTTGTACTGTCACATATATATACCTGCTCTTGCTTGTCTAGCTTTATATATATTTGTGTGTACTCCTGCATGTGAACTGGCCTTGTGGCCTTGCTCTTGTGCTCGGACTGTGTGGTGACTTTGTGATCCACCCTGAGCTTTGCTTTGCTTTGCTTGACTGGTCTTGTGACCCCTTGTTCTCCCCCACTTTGCCTATGGGGGTGTGTCAGAACATATATGTAGCTTATGCTGTTGTGTAGGCTATAGTGGGGTATCCCATAGGGGGTACAACTCAATTAGGGTTTTGCTATTTGTACTCACTTCACTCATAGTTCATTCATTCCTGTTCTTCAGTTTCACACAAGGTGCTTCCTCACCTGATCATGAATGAAGGTGAGATGCTGGTAGAAGTTGTCTGCACGAGGGACAGTGGGTGTGAGATTGACACGAGTGGGGACATTGAGGTGCTGACCGTAAAGTGCAAAGAACGGTGACATGCCTGTGGACGAGTGGTGCCTGTTGTTGTATGCAAACTCGGCCATGCTCAGCTTCTTGTCCCATGCGGCTGCGTCGTGCATCGTGATGTTGCGAAGGATCTGCTCCAAGGTCTAGTTCACACGCTCAGTCTGTCCGTCTGTCTCTGGATGGTACGCTGACGACATGGCTAAGCGAGTCCCAAACAGTGCGAAAAGCTGCTTCCAAAACTTTGATGTGAGACGAGGGTCGCGGTCGGAAATGATGGAATCTGGAACCCCGTGCAGTCGGACTACGTTATCTACGAACAGCGTCGCGGCTTCCTCTGCTGTGACCTTGCCGTGCTTGGGGAAGAAGTGCGAAGCTCGAGAAAACTTATCCACTACCACGAAGATGGCATCGTGACCCCTAACTGTGCGCGGTAAAGCCATGATGAAGTCCATGGTAACTACCTGCCAAGGGCGGTCGGGCGGTGGAATCGGCTGCAAAAGTCCTGCCTTGCGCTGGCGAGAGGACTTCGTACGCTGACACGTGTCGCACGAGTGAATGTAATCCTCTACGTCTGCTGCAAGCCCTGGCCAGTAGTGTGTGCGACTAAGCGTCTTGACCGTCTTATCGGCTCCAAAGTGCCCTGCACTAACGACGTCGTGCACCTCTGAGAGAAGGAGCTGTCGAAGAGGGCGGTAGGCTGGAACCCAAATCCGTGTGGTACCCTTCCGTATGTAGACACTACCCTGCACCTCTGCTCCTGCGGTTGGCTGCGGTATGAAGTCGGGATCTACTGTGTAACCGTGCTCGAAGAGTGCTGTGAGAAGTGGATGGCCGGCAGTGACTGTGAGGCTGGCGAGGTGGCAGCTACGGCGAGTGAGCGGATCTGCTGGGTTTCGAACGCCTGGCTTGTACTCTATCCTGTAGTGAAAGCTCCCCTCCATGAACTCCATCCACCTAGCCTGGCGACGACTCAGCTGCGGCTGCGATTTGAGGAAACGAAGCGAACAGTGGTCCGTGCGTATAACACTATCTGCCCCCTCTAGGTAGCACCTCCACACCTTATACGCATGGATGATCGCGAGCGCTTCCTTGTCATGAATCGGATAGTTCAGCTCCGCTCCCCTAAACTTACGTGACTCGTACGCGATCGGCTGCAACCCGCGTCCCTGGTTCTGAAGAAGCACTGCTGCTATGGCCTGATTTGGAGCGTCGGTCACTACAACGTATGGGCGAGTGGGATCAGGGTACGACAGTGTCGGTACAGACGTGAGCGACTGCTTCATCTGCTCGAACGCCTGCTGCTGCGCTGGACCCCAAACGTACTCTACGCCCTTCCGAAGTAGGTCGGTGAGTGGACTAGCGATCGATACGTAACCCTGAACGAAACGATGGTAGTAGTTCGCGAAACCGAGGAAGCTCTGCAACTCCTTGACTGAGGTCGGTGCTACCCAATCCTGTACTGCTGCGATCTTCTTCGGGTCGGTCCTAATGCCACTAGCGGATACGATGTGTCCTAGGAACTCGACCTCAGGAAGAAAGAACTCGCACTTTGACTGCTTCGCGTACAGCTTCTCCCTCCGCAAGACCTCAAAGACCCTCTACAAGTGCTGCACGTGCTCCTCTTTCGACTTGGAGAAGATCAAGATGTCGTCTAGGTAAACGACAACAAACGAACCTAGGAAATCTGAAAGGACAGTGTTCATGAGCGTCTGAAACGTCGCTGGGGCGTTGGTCAAACCGAACGGAAGAACCCTAAACTCGTACAACCCCTACTTCGTACGAAGCGCCATCTTGTGTTGGTCCTCTGGAACTATACGAATCTGGTGGTAACCCGAACGAAGGTCGATCTTTGAGAAGACACTAGCGCCCTGCACCGCATCTAGGAGATCCTCTAATCTCGACACCGGAAACCTATTCTTGACGGTGGCGGCGTTTAGTGCGCGGTAATCTATGCACATCCGTAACCCTCCGTCTTTCTTGGGAGCGACAAGGATTGGTGCTGCCCAAGGCGATCTAGATGGCTGAATGAAACCCTGCGCGAGAAAGTGCCTAACTTGCTGCGTCATCTCCTCTGTCTCCGCTGGACTCAACCTCCACTACGGCTTCGCTACTGGCCTGCTCCCCGGCTCTAACTCTATCCAATGGTCGGCTGCTCGGTTAGGAGGTAACCCTGGGGGCAACTCGTCGGGAAGACTTCTCTAAACTCTGCTAAGAGTGCACTCACTTCAGCAGGAAGAGTTGTCTTATCGCCAACTGCTGCGCTCCCTCCTTTCCCCTCCTCACCTTCCACCTCCTCAAGGAAAACCGCGAAGATCCGTGCCGCACGCTTCACTAACTGTCGCACACGAACAGCATTAATGACAGCTGCGGAGGATGTGGCCGCATCGCTCCACTGTGGCAGCTCCCGGAACTCGCCATCTACCTTGACGCTGCAGCTTCCCTGAGCCCAATTGAACTGAGTACTGACCGTCCGCAACCAATCTCTACCGAAGATGAAGTCGTAACCGTCCAGCGTCGCAGAGTCGAAGTCACGCCTAACTGTGATTGGTCCTAGCACTACGCGCAACTTGCGAATGACCGGTCCTATGTGAAGAGGCGTCCCATCTACCATGCGTGCATCCTTGAAGTTAACTGCCGGATCTGTTTCGAGATGGAGACGACTAACTAACGATGAAGACACGAGCAAGTGGCTAGCTCCGCTATCTACGAGAATCTTAACAGGAACTCCGCGAAGCTTCCTTAGAAGCACGACTGGTCGGTCAACAGTGTCTACCTCGTTCTCCGTAGATGACTGCTGTAAAGCCGTCTCCTCTACGTTGGTAGACGTGGCGGGTACGGGAACCTCCACACCAGCTAGCGACCCGCTATCTACTGGCGGTTTCCGTTTCCCTGTTGCTGCTTCTTGAACTCTAGGCAGTCCCGCTTCATGTGTCCCGGCTTTTTGTAGTAGTGACAGTTCCCCCTAAAACCCGTTCGCTGCGAGCCGTCACTGTTAACTGCACCGATCTCCATGGGCGATGGTACGTCCCTCGATCGAGCGTCGTTGATCGGTCTGTTGTATCCCCTATCGCGATCGTCACGACCCCGTCGGCTTCGTACTGCGTCGATACGTTTTGCTGCTGCGACAACTGACTCGAAGGTGGACAACCCATGAATCGCTATAACTTCCGCTATGTCCGGCTTCAGCCCCTCCATGTAGCGATCGCGCATCTCTGCTTCCGTGATATCGTCTATCTCGCTGCAGATGCTCAAGAACGGTCGTGTGTACTCCTGGACGTTTCCTATCTGTCGGAAATGACGCAGACGCTTCCTAGCAGCTTCGGAGGCGTTCACCAAATCGAACCTACTTTTCAGCGCCGCTTCAAATCCTTCCCATGTGGTCGGAACCGTAGTAACACCCAAAGCTAAACTCCCTAAGCTCGAAGTTGCAGCTGCATGCCCCACGCCCTATTGATGCCCGTCTGTCGGAGCCCTTCTTAGAGCAGTTTGCGTGAGTTGGCGCCACCACTCCAAGGTCGGGCCCCTCAGCAGCGTAACGGAGTACTCGATCCGCTGCTGCGCGTCCGCCTCTTGCACCCCGCTCGCGGCGAAGTAGTTGTTCAGCATGAAGAGCCACGTCCGCGCGTTCGCGTCGCGTTGACTTGGGTCAAACGACTCGGGCTTCTGCGGCTTGAGTGCGCTTCGACGTTCCGGCAGCGCTTCCGCGCCAGTCAACGTTGTCAGAGGTCCACTGGTGATCCCCGATTAATCCTAGGGAAGGGTTACTAGCATGTTGGCCTGAGGGGTTATGGGCGCACTGACCCGCTACTGAAACAAGCCCTTTTATCCCAATGGTCTAGTGGTTGGGATTATGACATGGTACCAGAGCGAAGGTCTCGGGTTCGAATCCCAGTGTGTGCACTTCGGGCATCCTAGTGCGGGGGGGTGTCAGAGGTTCACTGGAGATCCCCGATTGATCCTAGGGAAGGGTTACAGGCATGTTGGCCTGAGGGGTTATGTGCGCACTGACCCGCTACTGAAACAAGCCCTTTTATCCCAATGGTCTAGTGGTTGGGATTCTGACAGACGTGTTGGGCGCAAGAGTTGGTGCGGCATGACCATGGGGGTTAGAAGCCAATTCACGAAGCTGTTGCATTTCAGCTCGTACCTGACGATTTTCCAACGTCAAATCTTGAAGTTGGCGCATGAGTTCGGCAAGCGTGTTGCCCATGTCGTGGGGGACAGCGTGCATGGTTTCGTTCATGTTCGCTCGACGACTCCAAGTCTGCAAGTCGGCACCGCGGGACGATGACGTCATAGTTGTTGGGAACAATAAGTCTTAAGCGCCTCTGTCGTGTCGAAACTAAGGACACAAAAGCGAAGCAGTCCAAATCGAAGCATCGCGAGTCAACCCTCGGAGGTTAGGGTAACCGCCTGGAGGTTACGCGAAGGTCAAAGGTCAGCGACCTTTGACTTGACCAATACAGCGCGACAGCAAGGACACACAACTGACTCGACATTGAGCAGTTGCTCGAGTCGCATTGTATCGAATCGCAACAGCAAGGTAGTTAATTACATCTATTCGTATTCCTTGTACTCTTATATAAACCTTTGTATCTGCCTGTTTTAATCAACTTACTTTGCCCTCACACACTAGCGCAAGGTGGTTCAAGACCTTTATTCAACGCTTCCGCTATTACAATCCTACTCAGACTTTAACTCTACAAAGATCCTTAGGGCTTCTCAGCCCAACATGGTATGAGAGCAGTTAGAGTTAAAATTTATTATTCAGCACTCCTTACATCAAAGAAGACATGTCAACCAGAAAGGAGAGGAGCTCCTCCAACGGCTCTCCCGGCACTTCTCCTACCCCACCACCTGTCTCTGGCCTACAGACAGAGGAAGGGACTACCACCAGACCAGCAGCTGGGTCCACGGAAACGCCAGCAGGCTTCGATCCAAGCATGATGGAGAAGTTTTTCTCCTTCATGTCCTTCTACGAGCAACACCAGCAAGGAGCACCTGCGCAGTCAAACAACAGCAACAACAACAACGTGACTCCTATGAGTCTCGACGGATCATCCTACGCACGCGGGATTCAACAACAACAACAGCAGCCTACCTTTGCGCCGTACGAACCTCAGCGTGGTTCCGTCAGCTTCATGCCGCAACCGCAACCTGCACCGGGACAAGAAAAGGCATTGGATGCGTTACAAGTTCAATCGCAATTCGCGCATGTCCTCAAGCTGCAAACGACAAAGCCTTTCGACGGGAAAGACTTCTTCACCTGGTCGTTCGAGTTCGAATTGATGATGGAAGGAGCACAGATTCTCGGCTTCTTCGACGGGTCCCTACCATATCCAATAAACGGGACACAATATGAGAAGCAGCAGTACACCTATCAATCAATGATGGCGTACACGATACTGCTAAGAAACATCACCCCAACCCAGCAGCAGAACATCAGGACTTACCGAGGCTACGGCAACTCCGCGGAGCTCGCGTACAACCACCTGAAGAACCTGTACCAAGCAACAGACAGCGTAAATCAAAGCAGGTTAATGGCGCAGTTGACAACGATTGAAATGAAACCAGGCGAGAAAGGCATGGCCTATATCAGCCGCTGTCGCGAACTGCGCGACAAGCTTCTTTGATGCGGAGGGTCAATCTCAGAAGACGCCTTTGTCACGGTGGTCATCGGCGGTCTCGGCCCCCACTGGCGCTCCACTCGCGCCATATTACGAGCACATGGGAGGATCTCCGAAGCGGCACTCTGCGCCGAAATCCACGCCGAACAACAGGATATGGACCTGCAAGAAGAAAGACACAAGAAGAAACTTTAGCGCCGGAGTTTGCGTTTCACACTCAGCGACGATACAACAGCAACAAGAATCGACAAGAGCAACAAGTGAAGACGGTACCTCCGTTTGTCACATCTGCAAGACCTCGGGTCATCCTCGCACGCACTGCCCGTCTCGTCAGCGGTCGACGACACCACAGCGACAACTCCGGCCTTCAAGCTCCCAAGTTGCTTCAACGCAAGCAAGTCCGACAACTGCAATCCAAGCCTCAACGACTTCAACTGGACAACCTGCACAAGGAGCAAGAAATATTGTCAACTGCATGGTCAAGATAAACGATTCCTGCACAACCGAGTCACCACCTTACTACTCACCCGAAGAACAACTTGACAACAGCACGCCTCGCCGCGAATCTCTTCAACCGAACCCAACGTACGCCGCCATCGCTCAAAGTGAACCGTCCGGCCAAGACACTTGGTTCTTGGACAGTTGCTGCGGACAACATATGTGCTCCTCCGGGCGCTTCGTTCAACGCGAACATCGACTCCAGCGAGAAGTAGTCATTACCGTCGCCAACAATCAGAACCTGCGCACACGACGACAAGGCGTGGTACAGCTTCAGTCACGAGAGACAAACGTCATATTACACATGTCAAAGGTACTTATCGCGGAGGGACTCGGCTATAACTTACTGAGTGTCAGCCAACTGATGGCGAAAGGTATTCACTTGGAAGCCGACAGCACCACCCAGGAGTTTAAGTTGTACCACGGGAAGGGCGGCCTCTACATCGGAAAGGCGGTGTTGAAGAACAACATCTTCGTACTCGATTTCGTCCCCGGCCTAGGCACTGCCGATAGCGTCGCCATCGTCAACTTCGCTGATTGGACACATCCCCCGGACCTCGATCCCGACTTCAGCCCGGGAGGTTTCTGGTACTCACACACCATTCCTGAAGCAGAGCGAACACGAGCATTAGCAACAATTCGACAATCGGCAGCTGCAGAGACAACATCGGCAGCAGCAGAGACAACATTCGCAGCAGGAGAGACAACATCGGCAGCAGCAGAGACAACATTGGCAGCAGCAGAAACATCATTGGCAGCAGCAGGACCAACTACACCAGTCATCGTCGACGAAGCACCACCAACACCCGCACAGCAGCTGAACCCGACTCAACGAGAAGTCCACAGGAGCGCCAACCTCGTCGCCAGCTTCTACTCCAACTCCGACACGTATCGACGCTCACCCGGACATCGCGCCTCCGAAGAAACCTGGCACGCAGGATTGGGACATCCAAGCAACACAGCTCTAAACAACACGATAAGAGCAGGAGTTCTCGACAAAGACTCCCTACTACTACCCGACGGCAGAGAACTTCAAAAGGCACAAGGGACTTGCCTTACATGCCCTGAAGCTGACTTACCTCATCGACCGTTCGCTCCACATCACAACCCGAGCGCACCAGCGTACGCACCACTCGAGAAGGTGTATAGCGACATCCTCTACAATCGCGAACCAGGACAAGTCACCTACAATTACACCATTACCTTCATCGATGCCGCCACTCGATATGTCTGGCATCTAAACCTACCCAGCCGCGACATGGCTCTCGCAGCATTCGCCGCTTGGCTACCGGTAGCAGAGAGGGAATCAGGAACACAACTGAAAAGCTTCCAGTCAGACGGAGGAGGAGAGTACACCTCTCAGCGCTTCAAGCAGTACCTGGCGGAAAGGGGAATCAAGCAACTCCTCTCCCTTCCCTACGCACATCAGCAGCAAGGTGATGCAGAACGAATTAACAGGACTCTGCAGAACAGCATGCGCAAACTGTTACGTGGCATGCGGCTTCCCAACCACCAGTGGCCTGCAGCAATGGACCATGCTGTCATGCTGCACAACTTGCTGTCGTCGTCGTCACTCCCGAACAACGCATCACCGCATCTGCTGTGGACAGGGAAGCAGGGCAGCACAAAAATGTTACGAGTATTCGGGTGCATGGTACAGTACCGACCCCCAGAAGCACGGGCGGGAAGATTTTCACAACGGGCACAGTGGGGACTACACCTCGGCATCGAGAAAAATTACAACGCATGGAAAATCTTCGACGTCCACTCAAAAGAAACAGTAGCAGCACGTGACGTGATCTTCTACGAACGACTCACCCTTCAGACGTACCTCGCCAACTTGCACGAGAATCAGGACCCCACATGTGGCTTTCGTGGTGACCGAGCCTTCGCCTCAGCAGCGGACGAAGCAGACTGGGATGAACAGAACGTTGACAACGCATCGGAGGAAGCCGGACCTCTCCCGTTCTGCTCCGTCGACGTGCCCATGGACGAAGAAAATCCTCGCGAAAGTACCAACGCCGAAGTCTTCTATCACTTCGCCGACAATGGTTACGTAACACCTGCAACAGCCAACACCAACGAAGCAGAAAGGATAGGACCAAATTTCACACCCGATCAAGAAGCGGGAGACGAAGCAGCTTATCCCGAGGACACAACACTCCCCCGCTACTCACAGACCGGATTGCAAATCCTCGGCCTCGTCACCGCAGTGCACGGCAACACGCTTCCTAAGGATCCCGCGACAGTTCAGCAGGCTCTGGGGGGGGAACACAGGGAGAAATGGCGTGAAGCCATGGACAGAGAACTAAAGGCATTGGAGGAAGGCAACACCTGAAAGATCGTTCCAGCAAGCATAGCGAGAAACAAGACCATTCTCACCGGGAAGTGGGTCTTCCGCATCAAAACGAAAGCAGACGGCACAATCGAGAAATTCAAAGCACGCTGGGTCGTGCGAGGATTCGACCAGGAGCAAGGACGAGACTTCACCGAAATATTTGCCCCAGTTAGTAGACATACCTCCCTCCGAATCCTTCTCGCCGTCGCCGCCATGAAGAAGAAGAAGCTGCAACAAATTGATGTCGCCAACGCCTTCCTCTACGCACCCGTCGACGCCGAAATCTTCGTCGAACTCCCTCACGGTACCCACGGGGAACCCAATCAAGTCTGCCAGCTGCTAAAATCTCTCTACGGAATCAAACAGGCCCCACGGCTGTGGCAACAGCACCTGCACACCCGCCTCATCCGCATCGGATTCCGCCAACTGCCTCACGACCAAGGCATGTATCGACTCACTAAAGGCGCCAACTACATTCTACTCATCGTCTACGTCGACGATCTCCTCTACATCGGCTCCACCGACGACGTCACCACCTGGTTCGAAGGGGAGCTGCAGAAGGACCTCACGCTCACGGTCTCTTCTACCGTCACGCGGTACCTCGGGCTCAACATCCGCGAAGAAGAAAATGCGATCTATCTAAGCGCCGAGAAATACGCCGACACGATTCTCAGAATCCCAACCACTAGACCATTGGGATAAAAGGGCTTGTTTCAGTAGCGGGTCAGTGCGCCCATAACCCCCCAGGCAAACGTGCCTGTAACCCTTCCCTAGGATCGATCGGGGATCACCAGTGGACCTCTGACAACGATCGCCAAGCGTTTTTCGCTCACACCTACCGCTATCGCCACGCCATACCGCTACACGGCAGGAAATGGCCAAGGAAACTCCGCCCTACTAAAGACCGCCGGAATACGCGACTACCAGCGAAAACTGGGCTGTCTGCTTTTCGCAGCCGTCACCTGTCGCCCAGACCTGTCCTACTCCGCTAGCCAACTCGCTACCTACCTCAAGAAGCCTGAAGCAGATCACCTGGCAGAGCTCGATCGCGCACTACACTATTTCGTGAGCACGCCGACGATCGGCCTGACTTACTACAAGAACGAAGCTGCGTCAACGAAACTAATCGGCTATGTCGATGCCGCCCATGCCGGCGACCCAGATAACAGGCGCTCTCGCACTAGCTACGTCTATCGTCTTGAGCCTATCGGACCTATCTCCTGGCAGTCGAGTAAGCAGGAACTAATTGCTCTCTCTTCAGCTGAAGCAGAATATATCGCCCTCTGCTCAGCCACCAAGGAAGGACTCTACCTTTGCGAACTGCTGGAAGAAGCAAAGTTAGCCGAGTTACCCAACTTCACCCTGTTCTGCGACAACCAATCTGCAATTCGCATCGCCAACAAAAGCGGATTCGCGAACAGAACGAAGCATATCGCTCTGCGATATTTCTTCGTGAAAGACGAGATCGAGAAAGGAAAACTCGAGTTATCCTACTGTCCCACGTCCGAGATGGCAGCCGACTATTTGACCAAGAAACTCGGAAAACAGAAGTTCGAGTACTGCATGCTGCTGACTGGACAAGGCCACGTCACCATCAGCGACACTCCAGAAGCGAAGGGGAGTGTTGGGAACAATAAGTCTTAAGCGCCTCTGTCGTGTCGAAATAAGGACACAAAAGCGAAGCAGTCCAAATCGAAGCATCGCGAGTCAACCCTCGGAGGTTAGGGTAACCGCCTAGAGGTTACGCGAAGGTCAAAGGTCAGCGACCTTTGACTTGACCAATACAGCGTGACAGCAAGGACACACAACTGACTCGACATTGAGCAGTTGCCCGAGTCGCACTGTATCGAATCGCAACAGCAAGGTAGTTAATTACATCTATTCGTATTCCTTGTACTCTTATATAAACCTTTGTATCTGGCTGTTTTAATCAACTTACTTTGCCCTCACACACTAGCGCAAGGTGGTTCAAGACCTTTATTCAACGCTTCCGCTATTACAATCGTACTCAGTTCGGCAAGCGTGTTGCCCATGTCGTGGGGGACAGCGTGCATGGTTTCGTTCATGTTCGCTCGACGACTCCAAGTCTGCAAGTCGGCACCGCGGGACGATGACGTCATAGTCTCGTCGTCGACGGTCGCTCGTTGGAAGTCGCTCCCCGCGAAGGCTCTGATACCAAGTGTTAGGCCCGACGGCCTAAGTCCGCTAAAGAATTAGCGGGGTCGACTAAGTCGAGGATGAAACGCGGCGGAAGACTTTGGCGAAAGAACTATTGGCGAAATAGGCGAAGAAGTTACTGAGTAATCGAAGAAGAGTTGAATGAGAATTGATTGATATGAGGGAATACAAGCAAGGTTGATATAGCATGCAAGAGCAATTGTGGGAAAGTGAGTTGTGGGACTAGGAACTAGAAGGCAAAGAAAGCAGAGTGCCACGTGGCACTAGGAAATCCAAGAAGATAAGGATAAGGATGAGTTGGATGGGTTGTGTTATGAATGAGCTTGCAGAGTGCGCAGAATATCGAATAACGAGAATGAACTGATTACTGAATTATTGAATTACTGAATGCCGATACAATGAGACAAGCACGACTAAATAGGGGAAGTTCTAGCTAGGCGGAGAGGTTGGGCGAGGATGGCTCGGTGATGGTTGCGATTGGTGCGGAGGCGACTCGGGAGTGGTTTGGTGCGACGAAATAGGAAGGACAGGTTCGTCACGTGACCCTCGGGATGGCCTCGCTAACGAGTGCCCCAGTAAGGATTCTGTAAATCCTTACACCCTCCCACCTTCTAAATAAGGCAGTCCTGTACTGAAACAGGCCCCACACTAGCGAGGATTCCGTAGATCTCCTCTTCAGCTGAATCTGACGGCCGAAATGCCTTTGACAATAATTTTGAAAAGGTTGGGATGTAGGCCGTCGATGAAGTCCGATTTTGATCTGACGGTCGAAGATGAACTAGTGTAAGGAATTTTCTCAGCATTCCTTACGGAGCCGACTACATCGCGTGCAGCAACAGCCGATTGTTCGCCCGTTACTGCTAACGGAACTTCGCCGACTTCGCGCGCACTGTTTTGCCAAACCTCGCACTGCTGGCATGACCGTATCGGCCTACGCTTCGGGACTAGCCCGAACCTCGCTCCAGCGTAGCACTAGCGAGCTCGCACGCACCGCGTTACCGTTTTGCATGTTTCGCGTATAAATGTTCGCTCATGCCTTCGCTCACATTTTGTACTCGTTTGACACCTTAGTGCAATTCTCGCTACCTCGATTCATTGCACCCGTAACACTTGGTATCCGAGCCCCTTTCTTTTCGGACCGCGCATCTCCGCACACCAGGAAATCAACTTTTGATTTTTTCACTCGAAGGGACTTACGCACCTTAGCCCCTAGGAGCCGCTGCCCTCGCGTTCTCTCGTAAACGCGTGCAGCCACGACTGCGCCTAGACTAAGACGAGCCGACGCCCTTCGTCATGGCTGAAAATATCGACGTCACCACCCTCACGCAGGAGCGTTTGAACGATCTGCTGCGACAGCTGCACGAAAGCTCCGAGGAAATCGCGGCATTAACGGCCGAACGCTCATCACTGCAAAATGACCTCACGAGGGCACAACAAGCACAATCTCAAGCACCTGGCACTCCGATTCAACCTGCACCCTCAACATCACAACACGGGAGTGTGGGGCAGCCCGCGAGCGCGGCCAGTGATGGCGTCGTCCGCCCCGACGGAGACGACGACCACGGCACGACACACCCCAGAGCGACGCATGCGGCCCCAAGTCAGCCTCGCGTCACGATTTCGGCACCAACCCACGATTCGGGACTACCGTCACCGATGCCGCTGAAGCCGCAGCGCCCGCCATGCTTTGACCCGAGTCAACGGGGTGGTCCTACCGTTCAGGCGTGGTTGTTCACAATGAATGTCTTCTTCGACGCCAACTACGTCTCGGAGGACTCGGCGAAGATTCGATACGCCGTGTCGCTGCTGCGAGGACCCGCCATGGACTGGTGGCGCGTCATCGTCACGAAGCCGACCGACTACGCGACACTACCGACACGGGAAGGACAAACCGGACCCTGGGCGCCGTCGTATTTCGTGGAGGTGCCCCAGTATCGCACGTGAGACGCGTGGTGCGCAGGTTTGCGCGCTCGATTTGAGCCAATTGCGGCTTCGATCTCGGCGCGACAGAAGCTCCGCACTTGGCGCCAACTCGGTTCCGTCTAGGATTACACGAGCGGATTTCTGGCGCTATGCGAACAGGTGGGCTACATGCATGAGAGCGAGCGCATCGACCGCTACATCGGCGGCCTGAAGCAGGACATCGCTCAGGAAATCCAGCTTCGCGGCGTCACTGAGTTTAAGGAAATTCTCGCTATGGCGGAGAAGCTCGACTTCTTTCGCCGACCGAGACCGGGGTCCTACGGAAACAACAACTGGGGACATCGGCCTCGTGGGACGAACGAGAGCGCCACGATACGCGCCGTCGCCGCAAATGCCGCTGCCGCACCGTTCAAAGGGCGCTGCTTTGCGTGCAATCGGCCGGGACATCGCAAGAGCGAATGCCCGGAAAACGCTAAGGGAAAGGGGGAAGCTGAGCAGCAGACACAGACCAAGCAGCAGGGAAACGCTGGAAGTCAGTAGCAGACGGGCCCTCTACTGACAGGTCACGCCGCTCGCCCGACCCAACCGACCCTCACCGAGTGATTGTGCCGGTTCACGCAATCGACCACACCCGGCCGAATAAGGAGGGTACCACGGTAGACAGCCCTATACTGCTCAGTGGGAAAATTGGGACGGACTTAGTTAAAATCTTCGTAGACGGGGGAGCCAGCCACAGCCTCATTAACACTGCTACAGCACGAAAACTGCGACTGCCACTGAACAGATGCTTACCTGAGATCGACGCACGACTGGTAGACGGCACGCCGCTAGCAATACGGGAACGCGTAGACCGAGTTCGGATTCGATGCGGGGGTAACTTCACGTTTAGCCAGGAAATGCTCGCAACGACCCTCGACGGAACCGACATTTTACTCGGGCGTGATTGGCTGCGACGACACAATCCGCGAATTGACTGGACGACGGGTGACTGCACCGTGCGAGTGAACGGTAACAACATCGCCTTACCTCGCTGGGGCTCGCCTGAGTCTTCGTCGGTGCGTGTCAATGCGATCACGATGAAACGCGCTGTAGCGGCCGGAGCTGACGTGTACGTGGTTGACATTCGGGAAGCCGAGGCAGCAGACAAGGGAGGAGATTTACAGAAACTGCTGACCGACGTACCGGGTGATCTGGCGGCACTGTTAAAACGGTACAGTGACATTTTCCCGGACGACCTACCGACAGGACTGCCATCTCAGCGACCGCACGATCACAGGATAGAACTGGAACCGGGGGCACAGCCAACAGTACAGCGACATTTCTGACTGACCCAACCCGAACTAGACGAACTGAGGAAGCAGCTCGATTACTGTGAAAGATAAGAGAACAGGAATGAAATGACTAAGTCAGAGTTGGGTACAAATACAACCCTAGAAAGCTGTACCCCATATGTGCTACCCCACTATAGCCTACATACATGCATCAGTTATAATACTCTGACACACCCCCATAGGCAAAGTGGGGAAGAACAAGGGGTCACAAGACCAGTCAAGCAAAGCAAAGCAAAGCAAGCTCAGGGTGGATCACAAAGTCACCACACAGTCCGAGCACAAGAGCAGGGCCAGAGGCCAGTTCACATGCAGGAGGACAGACATATATATAAAACTAGACAAGCAAGAGCAGGTATATATATATGTCACAGTACAAGTGAAGTCAAGAGGAGAGCAAGTGAGGCAAGACAGGCACAAGACCCAGCTGGGTGCAAAAGCGCTGATGGTCACAAGGCGCGAGTGCCTTGGTGAACACATCAGCAGTGTTGGCCTCAGAGGCCACGTACGCAAGTCGCAACTGACCATGCTGCTGCAGCTCACGAGCAAGGAAGTAGCGGAGAGCAATGTGCTTCGTTCTGTGCTCCAAGCGCTGCTCTCGACACAAGGCCAGCATGGCCTTGTTGTCTACGTACAGCACTGGAGGAGAACGAGGCGGCTCTCCAAGGTCAGTCAGCAGGTAGGTGAGCCAGCGAAGCTCCTGTGCAGCCATGGCCCCGGCGTAGATCTCAGCCTCACAACTGGAGCCGAGAACTGAAGACGAGCGAGTAGACCGCCACGAGACAGAGCCGGAACCAAGGCTGAAGGTGTAACCCTGTGACGACCGCTGCGTAGCCTGGTCGTCAGCCCAAGAAGCGTCCGCGTGGCCTGTAAGGACCACTGGACTCCGCCCTCCAAGCACTAGCCCCATGCCCGACGTACTGCACAGGTAGCGCAATACCCTCTTCGCTGCTGCCATGTGCTCTGGTCGGTGTCTCCCAGGAGCAACATAGCGTGCAAGAATGCTCAGAGGGTATGCAAGGTCAGGTCGTGTGCAGGTCATCAGGTACATGAGGCAGCCAACATGCTCTGCATACGGACCACTCGACTCTACGGACTCATCCGAAGGCAGAGCTGAGAGTGAGTGGCGAGTAGGCAGAGGAGTGGCCTGAGGCGAGGAGTACGTGAAGCCGAAGCGCTGAAGGACCTGCTGCACCATGTGTGACTGAGTCAAGGTAATGGTGCGGCATGCTCTGTCCCGAGTGATCTGCAAGCCAAGGTAGCTGCGCAGTTCACCCAGGTCTGTGCACGTGTGTCTCTTCAGCAGCTCGGACTTCACGTAGGCGAGTCCAGCAGTGTCCGCTGTGGCAAAGACCAAGTCGTCGACGTACACGAGGATGTAGAACGGCGGCAGTGAAGTGTCGGTGCGCAGAAACAGCGACGGGTCAGCAGTAGAGGGAGCAAACCCAAGAGCCGCAAGCGTAGTCCTCAGTGTGTCGTGCCACTCACGCGGTGCCTGGCGGAGACCGTAGACTGGCCGTCGGAGGCTCCACTGGGTGCCAGGAGGGAAAGTCCCAGTGAAGCCAGGCGGACGGCGCAGCCAGATCTCCTCATGCAGGCTACCCTGCAAGAACGCAGTGCTGAAGTCGAGAGAGTGAAGCTCGTAGTCGCGCTGAGCGGCTATGTGCAGCAGCACCCGAAGAGTGGTCATCTTCGGGGTGGGAGAGAAGGTCTGAAAGTAGTCAACTCCCTGCCGCTGACTGAAGCCACGAGCAACGTACCGCGCCTTGAAGACAGGTGGAGAGCCCGGCGGCCGCTTCACCCTGAAGATCCACATGCCACTGACGATGTTCGCCCCAGGAGGGGGAACTGCGTCAACGTAGGTGCCTGTGGACTTCCAGGAAGCCATCTCTGCATCCATAGCTGCCTGCCACTGAGAGGAGTAGGGACCCTCTACGGCCTCCGCGTAAGAGCGCGGAGTCGGGATGTCTAGTGCATCCGGGTCTCCCTCAGGAGCAAGCAGTACAGACGCGAGATGAGGTGAAGCAGCAGCCAGACACTGTAACTCCTCCTGCGTGTCCTCTAGGACGTCCGTGCCAAGAGCACACTCACCCCCGACTGACGGAGGACAGACAGACGCAGACTCAGCAACAAGACTAGCAGCGTAGTCTAGACGGCAGCGAGCAGCAAAGTCGACGAGCTCAGCGACAAGAGCAGACGCAGCAGTGGACTCAAAAGAGGGGTCAGTGACGACAGTAGCAAGCAGACGCGTGACAGTAGGACTGGCAGCACGAAGAGAGTCCGACTCAGGGTCGGCAAGCGCAGGAAGAGAGGACTCAGGAGGAGAAGGCAAAGGGGCACGCAGAGGAGCAGTGGACGGACGCAGAGACATCCGGTGCGTGCCAGGGACAGGAGGAGGACGCTGACGCGAACCGCGACCACTAGCGCGAGCAGCACGAACCGGCGACGTGGGACGAGACGCAGGCTCACGACGCTCAGCAAGACCTCCAGTAGGACCAGCGTAAGGGGAGGGAGCAGGCAGAGGAGAGGAAGGCTCCAACAGTGACTGCGACAGGACAGGCTGTGGACACTCTACCGAAGGAGAAAGACCAAGAACCTGCTGTAGGAGCGGAACGAAGTACAGCCGAGGCCGCGCGGCAGCTCCAGACTCAGCAGGGACAGCACCAGCACCCTCAGCGACAGCACCAGCGCCACCAACACCTCCAGCGGCAGGACCTCCAGCAGCACCAGCAGCAGAACCACCGCCAGGACAGACAGCAGTAGTCTCAGCACCAACACCCTCAGCAGCTCCAGCTCCAGTAGGACCCGCAGGCCCAGCAGCTCCGGGACCGGCAGCACCAGCACCCTCGACGGTCGACGAAGCTCCAGCTCCAGCAGCACGCCTTCAGCGGCGAGCAAACCACTCGCGCAGCTCCTGTGGAGAGAGGGGCTCCCGGCGAGACGCAGCAGCAGGAGAAACCCCAGGCTCAGCAGCTCCAGACTCAGCACCCCCAGGCGCAGCAGCTCCAGACGTAGCACCCCCAGGCTCAGCAGGTCCAGACTCAGCACCTCCAGGCTCAGCAGCTCCAGACTCAGCACCCCCAGGCTCAGTAGCTCCAGCTCGAGTAGGACCCGCAGGCCCAGCAGCTCCGGGACCGGCAGCACCAGCACCCTCAGCAGGCGAAGAAGCTCCAGCTCCAGCAGCACGCCTCCAGCGGCGAGCAAACCACTCGCGCAGGTCCTGTGGAGAGAGCGGCTCCCGCCGAGACGGAAGAACCGGAGAACCCCCAGGTCCAGCAGGCGCAGGCTCCGGACCTCCAGGCCCAGCACCCCCAGACTCAGCACCCCCCGGCCTCGCACCCCCAGGCTCAGCACCCCCAGCAGCAGCACCCCCAGGCTCAGCACCTGCAGCAGGACCAGACTCAGCAGCAACCTCGACTGGCTCGACTGTGTCTACCTGGGACACACCTGAAGGGGCAGGAACCTGAGGGGGGAGGGGGTCTACCGGGGGGGGAACTGGTACCAGGAAGTCCGGTGGGGGGGGGAGGGAAGGAGTACGGTAGGGGAAGAGGCGGTAGAAGGGGACTGACTCGTCGAACGTGACGTCCTGGGAGGACAGAACACGACGAGAGGAGGGGTGGTAGAACTGCCACCCTGGAGCGTCAGGGGGGAAGCCAAGGAAGACACAGGGAGCAGCACGGGGGGACAGCTTGTCCGCAGACAAGTCGCGGACAAACGCCCGAGATCCCCAGACACGGAACGCAGACGCATCGCCGACCTTCCCCGTCCACAGTAACACTGGGGACATCGCGGGCCGAGAGACCCTGGGGTGAAGGTTGAGCTGATGCGCCGAGTATCGAACCGCAAACGGCCACAGAAAATGGGGGGCAGCCGCATGCATCATGGACGTACGAGCGACATCCATGACCATGCCAATGCGGCGCTCAGCAATCCCATTTTGCTGTGGAGAGTCCGGAAGCGTAAAGGTCTGGCGGATCCCCTGTGCACGACAGTAGTCTCGCAGAAGGCGAGAGGAGAACTCCCCACCTCGGTCAGAGTGCAGACGCAGAACAGGAAAGTCCGAGCCGAAGCTCCTCCTGAGCTGGAGACGAGCCTCGCGGATCCAGGCGATCAGCACCTCAGTGACAGCACCCTTGCTGCGCAAGGGGAAGACTGAGGTGTAACGCGAGTAGTCGTCAACCACCAACAGGAAGTAGCGCTCGTGACCCTGCCCACGGACGGGGGCCGGGCCCCACACGTCCATGTGAAGCGTCTGCAGAGGAGCCTCTGTCGGGGGAAACTGGGAGGAGTGAGGAGCAGCCCGGAGGCGCCCCTCGACACAGGGGACACAGGAAGGTCCTGGTCCCGAAGGAAGGGGAGGGAGAGACTGGGGAAGACCAGAGACAAGGACACGGGAAGCCATGCCCCGAAGACGGGGCAAGGAGGGGTGGCCTAGACGGTGGTGCCACAGGAGAGTCTCGTGAGACAGGAGGCGACACGAACAGGGGGCAGACTCAGGACCAGACCTGGACGCAGCAGCAAACACCTGACCCGACGCTGCTACCTGACCGGACGCGGGGACAGGAGGAGACTCAGTGGTCAGGGTGTAGAGGCTCGACCCCGGCCGACGCGAGAACGTGGCCAGGTGCCGGCCTGTGCGTGCGTCCGTGCAGTGGGTCACCCGCTGACTCGCAGGAGTGAACTGGTGAATCCCCGCATCCTGTAGGTCTGCACCACTCACCAAGTTCGTCGAGAACGAGGGGAGGTACAGGCCAGACAGGGTGCCCGAGGGGGCAGCCGGACACGGGAGGACAGTGGAAAAGTGAGCGAGGACAGGACCCCCAGAGGGGTCAGCCAGGGAGACTGCAACCGGCCGACCAAGCGGCGTGAGTGTGGTGCGGTCCCGAAAGAAGGAGCGAGAAGCCCCAGAGTCAAGTGTAAAGGTGAGGGAGGCCGAAGCCAACGCGGTACCTGAGAGCGCAGCCTCACCCGCACCTGAGGAAGCAGACTCACTAGCACCTAGAGCAGCAGCCGCACCTGTACCTGGAGCAGGAGACTCACTAGCACCCAGAGCAGCAGCCTCACCAGTAGCTAGAGCAGCAGGTCCTATACCTGGGTCAGGCGGGACGCACAGGTGACCGGCACGGTCAGCACTAGTAGGCAATGCATACATGGCAGTGAGAATAGCATCATAGTCAAGAGAAAATATATCTACCCTCTGCCTAAGCAACTCCACCCAGTCGGGAAGCTCAGCCTCGTCGCCAAACACGGTACGCCAGGCGTCGCTCAGACGGGCGAAGCAGCGGGACTGTGTATGACTAGGTGTCCCACAAGGCTGACCAGTCCGAGTACCAGTGCGAATCACGTAAGAGCAGCGAACAGCACTGAGAGACCCTCCACTCTGAGCGTACCACTCACGAAGCTGGCGAGGAGTGAGAGACACGCGAGAGGGTCGCGGGAGCTGCATCTGGCCGCCACCACGAGTAGAAGCAGCAGGAGTGGTAGTAGGAGTAGTGCCGCCACCCCTACAACCCCAACCAGCGTACCACTCACGCAGCTGCTGGGGCGTGAGGGACTCACGCAGGCGTCGCTGGGGCTGCATCTGGCTCCGCAAGTAGAAGCAGGAGCAAGACTAGCAGCAGGAAGGCAGGCAGCCAGGTAAGCCAAAAGGCAGGCAGGCAGGCAAGCAGGCGACGCGCAGTGTGCTAGCAGGGCAAGAGCTCACCAGTGGTGGGAAGAGTAGGCTCGGCGACTCAGCGGCTCGGCAGCTCGGCGGCTCTGCGGCTCGGGCGACGCGGGCGGCTCGGCGGCAAGGCGGCTCGGCAGCAACTGCAGCTAAGCAGCTCGGCGACTCGGCGGCTCGGCGGCAGGGCGGCTCGGCAGCAACTGCAGCTCAGCAGCTCAGCGACCCGGCAGCTCGGCGGCAGGGCGGCTCGGCTGCTGGGCGGCTCGGGTGCAGGGCGGCTCGGCGGTGGGGCGGCTCGGCTGCTGCAGGTGAGCGGCTCGGCTGCTGCAGCGGGAGATGAAGGAGGAGGAGAAGCAGGGGAGGCCACACACCTGCCACCCCTCTGCGGTGGGGGGGGGGTGGTGGGGGCCGGTAGGTGCAGCGGCGGGGCCAGCAGGTGCAGTTGCGGGGCCGGTAGAAGGGGACGGCAGGAGCCGTCAGGAGGGGACGGCGGGGCCGTCAGGAGTGGACGGCGGGGCCGGCAGGAAGGGACGGCGGGGCCGTCACGAAGGGATGGCGGGGCCGTCAGGAGGCGACCGGGCCGCGACGGGGCGGCAAGAGAGCCGGCGGCGGGGCCGCAAGAGAGTCGGCGGCGGGGCCGCGTGAGAGCCGGGGCGGGGCCGCGTCAGGGCCGGCGGCGAGGCCGCGAGAGAGCCGGGGCGGGGCCGCGATCAGGAGGCAGCGGCGGGGCCGCATCAGAGCCGGCGGCGGGGCCTCGTCGAGGCGGGCGGCGGGGCCGCGTTGGAGCCGGCGGCGAGGCCGGCTAAGAGCCGGCGGCGGGGCCGCGTCAGGGCCAGCGGCGGGCCGCGATCAGCGGGCGGCGGGGCCGCGTCAGAGCCGGCGGCGGGGCCGCGTCAGAGCCGGCGGCGGGGCCGCGATCAGCGGGCGGCGGGGCCGCGTCAGAGGAGGCGGCGGAGCCGCTACAGAGGAGGCAGCGGGGCCGCGTCAAGCAGGGGTGGCGGGGCCGCGTCAGAGGGACAGCGGGGCCGCGAGAGTAATGGCGACCCGAAGGGTCGCGAAAAAAAATGCGCGCCTCGGGGCGCGCTTCGGTGGGCCCTAAAAAAACGGTCCTTAGGAAGGACCCGCTCTATACCATGTGAAAGATAAGAGAACAGGAATGAAATGACTAAGTCAGAGTTGGGTACAAATACAACCCTAGAAAGCTGTACCCCATATGTGCTACCCCACTATAGCCTACATACATGCATCAGTTATAATACTCTGACAATTACCTGCTCGAGAAGGAATTCATTCGCCCTAGTTCGTCGCCCTTCGCCGCACTCATACTGTTCATACCGAAAAAGGACGGGGGTTTTCGCATGTGCATCGACTACAGGGCACTGAACAGGGTTACCATCAAATCTCGTTACCCTATCCCACGAGCCGACGAACTGATCGACCAACTGCGCACAGCCCGGGTTTTCTCGAAAATTGACCTCCGGGGAGGCTACCACCAAATCCGCGTCAATCCACCCGACTGCCCTAAAACCGCATTCCGAACACGCTACGGATCCTTCAAATACACCGTCATGCCATTCGGACTGACCAACGCCCCCGCCACCTTCCAAATGACCATGAACGAAGCATTTTGCCCGCTTTTAGATAAGTGCGTCATCGTTTATCTGGACGACATACTGATTTACAGCCCTGACAGAGCACAGCACTTACAAGACATCGAAGTAGTTTTTAAAATCCTAAGTGAGAACCGCCTACTGACCAAAGCATCTAAGTGTGAGTTTTTACAGGACCGCCTGGAGTTTTTGGGACATGTTATTTCAGCTGCGGGAGTGGAAATCGACCCGAAGAAAATTGCGACGATTCAGGCGTGGCACGCGCCGACCAACCTGACCGAGTTGCAGAATTTTCTGGGGTTCGTCAACTACGTGCGCCGGTTCGTCCCCGACATGGCGAAGCTGACTGCCCCGTTGACTGACCTGCTGAGGAAGGGGGTTGAGTACACGTGGGGGGGGAAAGAGCAAGCTGCCTTCTCGGCCCTCAAAAATATTTTGTGCTCCCCGCCCGTCCTTCACATTGCAGATCCCCACCGTCCGTTCGAGCTCGTCACCGACGCAAGTGACATCGCTGTGGGAGCAGTACTGTTGCAGGACTTCGGGAACGGCCTCCAGCCAATCGCGTACGAGTCCCGCAAACTACACCCGCCAGAACGCAACTACCCGATACACGACCGCGAGATGCTGGCGATCGTGCACGCATTCAAAGTTTGGCGGTGTTACCTGACTTGCGCCGACGTGACAGTACGGACAGATCACCGCTCGCTACAGTACCTTCGCGCCCAACCGAATCTCAACCCACGACAGATTCGCTGGTTGGACTATCTTGAGTCCAATTTTCACTACACCGTTACGTACAAAAAAGGCGCATCCAACATCGCCGACGCTCTCACCCGCCCCACCGCCCAACTCCACGCCATCCTACTCGCCCAGACCAACCCGCTTTTAACTGGCCTATTCACCCACGGATACCGCATCGACCCATTCTTCACGACCGGGAACTCACAGCAACTGGCAGAAGCAAAAGGAGTTTATTACGTGAAAACAGGCACCAACCGCATTTGGGTACCCGCGTACTCACTACTGAGGGAGCTGCTACTACAGGAGGCACACGACGGGATTACCTCGGGGCATTTCGGGGTAGAAAAAACGCGACAGCAACTGCAGCGGTATTATTACTAGCCGGAGCTGTTGACCGACGTACAGCAGCACGTGGGCTCGTGCCCTACGTGTCAGGTGATGAAGAGTTCAAGGAAGCGGAAGGCGGGTCAATTGCAGCCGATCCCACCGCCCGAACGCGCCTGGCAGCAAGTAACCATGGACTTCGTCACAGGGTTACCTTCGAACCCTGGGGGTAACGACGCGGTGATGGTCGTCGTGGATAGGTTGACGAAGATGGCACACTTCGCTGCGTGCAAAAAGTCGATCTCAGCCGAAGAGACCGCTCGCCTGTTCATCGCAGCCGTTGTTCGCCTGCACGGGATACCAGCAACAATTATCAGCGACAGGGACACGAAGTTTACCAGCAACTTCTGGAAGAACCTCTGGGAGCAGTTTGGGACCAGGCTACAGTTCAGTTCGTCGTACCACCCCGAGACCGACGGCCAAACGGAGCGGACGAATCAGACGATGGAGCAGTTGATTCGTGCCACGTGCGACGACCCCACGACCTGGGAGCAGCAGCTGCCGCTGATCGAGTTCGCGTACAACAACGCCACATCAGCCACGACGCAGCAGTCCCCGTTCTACCTGAACTATGGGCAAAACCCCACAGTGCCCATGACGCCGAGCCCGGACAACCCAACGCCACGTGCACAACAATTCGCCGAAATCCTGCAAGCTGCCCGCGCCAGAGCTGCCGAAGCAATAAAAAAGGCCAACATCATCGCTAAGCGCAACGCCGATCGCCACCGCCGCCCTGTCACGTACCAATCTGGAGATTACGTGCTGCTTGACACGCAAAATCTGCGACTGCCCGACGTACCGAAATTACGACCGCGCTACTGTGGACCATTCCAAATCAGTCACATGATCACACCCGTCACCGCACACCTACTGTTGCCAACCGACTGGTACATCAGCCCTTCGTTCCACGTCAGCCTACTTCGCCCATACATCCCGACCACAAGTCAACTGCCGCGTCACCGGCCACAATCAATGATTCGCCCTGCATCGGAGCCGATCATCGAGCCCGAAAAAATTCTGAGCCATCGGATCCGCCACCCCACGGGAATCAGGAGGATTGAATTCCTCGTTCGCTGGAAGGACCGCACGCCAACTGAAGATAGCTGGGTGCCCCTGAGCAACATCGAAAACCACCCTGCCCTGCAAGTGTACCTGAAGAGCCGGGGATTCCGCGATATACACGCACTCGCGTAGCGGAGGGGGCTTCTTAAGGGGGGGGGGGTAGTGTAAGGAATTTTCTCAGCATTCCTTACGGAGCCGACTACATCGCGTACAGCAACAGCCGATTGTTTGCCCGTTACTGCTAACGGAACTTCGCCGACTTCGCGCGCACTGTTTTGCCAAACCTCGCACTGCTGGCATGACCGTATCGGCCTACGCTTCGGGACTAGCCCGAGCCTCGCTCCAGCGTAGCACTAGCGAGCTCGCACGCACCGCGTTACCGTTTTGCATGTTTCGCGTATAAATGTTCGCTCATGCCTTCGCTCACATTTTGTACTCGTTTGACACCTTAGTGCAATTCTCGCTACCTCGATTCATTGCACCCGTAACAACTAGCCCAAAATGAAGTTGAAGTTGGAATGTGGGCCGTTGATGAAGTAGATGTGGATCTGACGGTCGAAGATGAACTAGCCCAAAATGAAGTTGAAGTTGGAATGTGGGCCGTTGAGGAAGTAGATGTGGATCTGACGGTCGAAGACTGACGCGAGATTGGAGGGAACCTGCTGACGCGAAGTAAAACGCGATGGAGCAGGGACCGTTGATCGTGTCGGTGTGATCGCGTTCGTCCGTCGTGCTGACGCAACCTGACAAAGTCAGAAAGGACCAAGAAAAACGCCAAGGAAAGAACAGTGCAAAGCACTTTCTCCCCCCCTCGAAGAAAGCACACCAGAAAATGTTTCACAGCTGCGCCGAGATGAAAACCAACAAAAAGCCAGGCGTTAAGTCCCACGAAGAAGAGTGTTGAGCGGAAAGTTGATGACGAAATCGGGTGTGACGTGCCCAAAAGTCTTCAAGGGCGAACCCGCGTAAGTAGACCAGAAACCGCGGCCGAAATTATGCGTTGCTCGAACTGAGCCTGTTTTTGTCTTCACACGCCAGAATCATGCAGTATCTTCAGCAGATGCAGCTGGCAGCACCTGACGTGGTTGAAATCAATGGAGTTGTCGTGGGCGGGTCGAGTGGATGGATTTGTCGCTAGTAGAGTTGGAGCGGTTGTATCCCGAAATCCTCTGGCCGTGAAGTCGGGGTTGGTACGAAAATGTCGTCGGTGAAGGCGATTCGTCGTAAAGTCAAATACGAGCGTCGACGAAATTCGTTGAAGCAGTAACCGAAATCGAATGTCACTCCGAAATTGATGTCGAGCACGATCTAGGGTCAGATGATGTCAGCACCTCCAGCGGTTTTGTCCAGACTCGCCGAGCCATTTGTCGTAGTGCGCCGAGGGCTCCTGGGCAGGGATAAAAAAATGCAGCTGTCTCTCCCACCCCCGCACTGTTGATGCTGCCTTCGTCAGTTCGTCGTAAGTCGTTCGTACCCCTGAAAACTCCGTGTAGCTCACGCGTTATTTCTCAACGTCCTTTTCGCGCGTGTTTAACCAAACGCCGAATACTCCTCCGAGATTGTCGGCGCTCCTTGCCGTAAACCTGTAAGTCCCACGGACAAACTCCGAATTTGTCACTCGAATCTAACCCCGTAAATCTGCAGTCGCAGTAGCAGTTCGCCTCCGAAAATCTCGGACGTGCTATAGCCGCCCACTCGGTCACCATCAGTTTCCTTCGGTTTGCCCGACCCCAGCATGTGGGTACAATCGAGAACCGGGGACTGCCATGGGTTATTCCGAGACCGAATTTCACGGAACCTAGTGGCATCAACGCCGTTGACGTCGTAGTCGGAAACTGCTTCCGCCGACGTTACTTAACAAAATAAACCTTTTCTCCCACCAATGCTTTGCAGATGTTTCACCGCATCGCTCGTCGCCGGTCCATAAGTTCCCGAAGCTACGACTGCTCCCACGCTCCCTTTTTTCTGAAGAATTTTCCGAGGTGTGCTTTTAAACACCGGGGGTCCTAGGTCTCCTTGCCGCTGTATTTCTTGCCAGGCAACTTCGAAAAGTGCCCTTCAGGCGAAGTCCCCCTACGACTCAACCGCACTCCAAGAAGCGAAGAAATACCCGCAGCTTCATAATTTTTTGGTCGTTTCACCCCCCGACAATTCTGCTTCCCGCCGTTCACCCAGCGTCCGCTTTTGTCGGATGGGGCATAGTCGGTGTTGCCCGCGCGAGCCCAGTTACGGTGGAGGGGCAAAAACTATCGGAGTCGGGGACCCTTATTTAAAAGGAACTGTCGCCCAACCGTTTTGCAGCCCACCGCGACCGTCACGTCACTAAACTCCACAGCATCCCGGTCTTCGCTTCGCCGCTGCGCCGTCACCTCGTGTAGACGCCCGGGTCAGGAGAAACCAGCGAACTGCACCATTGTTGTCATGCGGCGCCCCGATTTTTTTTCGCGTGCTGTTTCACCCAGCCCGCTTTTGTCGGAGTAGAACAGTGCCGCAACTCCCCTTTTTTTTGTTTTTTTTATGTACAGCTGTCGAACGAGCACCAACCCAGGTGCCTTTAACCAGCGCAGGGTAGGCCCGTGTTCACCCCCGTTATTCGGCCAAGTAAGTTGACTGCATGAGTCAGAACTAAAACTTGGTGGGGATGGTGAGGTTCGGGCGACGGAAGGTCACAGGCCGTTCACACCGGCTTTTAACCTGCCCTTCACGCCGTTTCTCGACCCCCGCTTAGCCGTCGGGCAGTTTCTTCCCGTGTGTCCCGGCGGCCTGTACCGACTCCTCCGTAAATGTCGGGGCAGTACGTTGAACGCCGTTTAATCGTGGGTCGCTTGCAGCTGTCCCCGAAAACGACTTCTCTAGTAGGAGAAACCACTCTCGAAACTGCCGGCCAGCTTGCAACAACTCTAGGCACGCAGCGTCGCACGAGTCGTTTTCCGAGGTTACTGGCCCCGGTTTCCCTCGTCGCCTGCGCCCCACTTCTGGTAAGTGCGATATGGCCACTCCGCTTTTCGTTGCAGCCCATAAGTGTCGGCGGGTCCGAAAATCCCGTCTCTCCACGTGCACTTCTGCCGAAAACGTTGATGACGCGCCCGCCAATGCAGTAAAGGCCGCTGCACTTAACACGTCGGGCGGGACGGCAGTTGACTCCCGCATAAATCGGGCAGTCCTCGTGGCGTCTCTCCTCGTCACCAGCTTTTTCAGACGCAAAACTCCATTTGCGCCTGGCGAGTTCCCCAGCCGACCTTTTCTTCACAGCAGATCCGAAAGTGTCGCCCACAGTGACGCCACGTCCGCTGACGCCAGCTGCCACACAAACTTCCGAAATCGTCGGTAAATCGCAGCGGAAATAAATCACGTTTAACGTCGCGACAGCTGCAGCTGTCCGTTGCCCGGGGGGAGGGAGGCCACGGTCGATCGCGACCGTTCGAGGCAAGGATCTGGCGGTGCCGAAGGAGTGCCCGTAAAAACATCGTCGCAAGGAGCAACTAACTAGTTCTCCTGGACGGCCTACGCAACTCCTGGACCCCAAGGCATCCTTCCTCGTCCCCCCCCCGAGGGGTATGTCAGAACATATATATAGCTTATGCTATTGTGTAGGCTGTAGTGGGGTATCCCATATGGGGTACAACCCAACTAGGGTTTCCTATATGTACTCACTTCATTCATAGTTCATTCATTCTCGTTCTATTCTTCTCATGGTATCGAGCAGGTTCCCCTGTGGGAACTGTGCTTAGGGCCCACCACTTCGAACTTTTTTTCTGCCCGGAGCGCGCTCCGGGCTCTCACTCTCACTCTATCGACCTGCCCTGCGGCCCCTAGCCGCCCGCGCGCCGCCTGTCTCGGCCCCTAGACGCCCGCGCGCCGCCCGTCCAGGCCCCACGCCGCCCGCACGCCGCCCCTAGCCGCTCGCGCGCCGCCCGTCAGGCCCCGAGCCGCCGTCGCGCCACCCCTAGGCGCGCGTGCGGCGCCCGTCTCGGCCCGTCGGCGCCGTGCGCCGCCCGTCCCGGTCCCACGACGCCGTGCGCCGCCTGCCCCGGCCCCGCGCCACCCGTGCGTCGCCCGACCGGCCCCAAGCCGCCCGTGCGCCGCCCGACCCGGCCGCGACCTGCCGTCCCGGCCCCTCGGCGCCAGTGCGCCGCCCGTCCTGGCCCCTCGCCACCGCCCCGGCCCCAACCCGCCCGTGCGTCGCCCGTCCCGGCCCCGCTCCCAGCCGCCCGTGCGCCTCCCGTCCCAGCCGTGCGCCACCGTCCCGGCCTCACACCGCCCGTGCGCCGCCCGTCCCTGCCGCACGCCGCCGTCCCGGCCCCACGCCGCCCGTAAGCCGCCGTGCAACCCGAGCCGCCCGAGCCGTCTGCGCAGCTGAGGAGCCGAGCCGCCCGAGCCGCCTGTGCCGCTGACTGCCCGAGCCGCCCGAGCCGCCCGAGCCGCCCGAGCCGCCCGAGTCGCCCGAGACGCCCGAGCCGCCCGAGCCGCCCGAACCGCCCGAGCTGCCCGAGCCGCCTGCACCGCCTGAGGAGCCGAGCCGCTGGTCCTGCGGAGCTCCTGTTGCTGCTGGGCCTGTCGCGCTGCCATGTTGCTGTGCTGCTGAGCTGCTCGACCCGTCTTGTCTGGTGAGACCGTCGACTGCTGTCATGGCTACCCCTAGTGTCCTAGCTTTTGACGCTGAGGGTCGCGCCATTGACTTTGAGGTCTGGGTCGACGACCTGCAGCTGTTCTTACAGTGCGATAGAGCAGACGGCCTTTCTCTCTTTGACCTCACTTCTGGCGCCTCTCCTGCCCCTGCTGCTGATGCTCACCCCACTGTTCGCTCTCAGTGGGCCACCCGCGATGCTGCTGCACGTCTTGCTGTGCGTCGCCACCTCCCTACCCCTGAGCGCGCGCACTTTAGTGAGTACAAGAGTGCTCAGACCTTGTACGACGCTGTAGTTGCGCGCTACTCTTCCCCTGCCACTGCTGCACTGAGCCGTCTCATGCTTCCCTACCTCTTTCCTGACCTCTCCGCCTTTCCCACTGTCGCTCACCTCGTTACGCACCTCTGCACTAGTGACACTCGCTACCGCGCCGCCCTTCCTGCTGAGTTCTGCGCCAAGCACCCCCCCCCCCATGTACATCACTCTCTACTACGTAGTCGCACGCCTCCCTGACTCTCTTCGTGTAGTCAGGGACCACTTTCTCACAGTCTGTCCCACCACCCTCACTGTCGACCACCTCGAGAAGGCCCTCCTAGCGGCGGAGAAGAGCATCGTCGCTGTAGGAGCTTCTCGTGGTGACCCTCGCACCCCCATCTTTGAGGGGTGCTCTCCTTCCCCCCTCCTGCCCTCTGTTGCCTCTGCTGCTGCTGGCGACTTGCTTGGTCTTGAGTCGGTCGGCGCGGCGTGTGCCCCTAGTGGGAGACGCCGCTCTGGCAAGGGCAAGGGGGGCAAGGGCGCGGGTGGAGCTGGAGGGGGCGGTGGAGGTGGCGGTGGAGGCAGCGGAGGGAGTGGGGGTGGCGGCGGGAGTGGTGGCGGGGGTAGTGGTGGTGGTGGCAGCGGCGGCGGAGACGGCGGTGGTGGCGGCAGCGGTGGTGGTGGTGGCAGCGGTGGAGGTGGAGGCGGCGGAGGAGGCGGAGGAGGAGGCGGTGGTGGCGGAGGGAGAGGAGCTGGTCGGGGTGGTACCCCGCAGCGGAGCGGCGCTAGTAGTGGCCAGCGCCAGCAGCAGCAGCAGCAGCAGCAGCAGCAGCAGCAGCGTTCGCGGGACATCCCTCCGCCCCAGCAGCTCCGTGAGTGGTACACTCGGCGTCAGAGGGGTGGGGGTGCTGGTCCGTGTACCTACGTCCTTCGCTCCGGCGACCGCGCGGGTGAGCAGTGTGGGGGTGCCCACCCCACCCAGCGCTGCTTTGGCCGCCTGACGGACGCTTGGCATCAGCAGTTCCCCGGGGCTAGTGAGATTCCCCGCTGGGATGAGCTTCTTAGGGCTGGTGTAGCGATCTTTGATCTTGACTTTGATGCTATCCTTGCTGCTATGTATGCTGTGACTAGTAGTGAGGAGGGTGACTGTTACCGGTGTTTCCCGCCCGACCCGGGCATTGGTACTGCTGCGCTAGGTGCTTGTGAGGCTGTTGCTCTAGGTGCCAGTGCGTCTGCGCTCTCAGGTACTGGTGAGACTGCGCTCTCAGGTACTGCGTCGCCTTCGTCCTCCCTCACTTTCACACTTGACTACGGGACTTCTCGCTCCTTCTTTCGATACCGCACCACCCTCACTCCGCTTGGCCGGCCGGTTGCGGTCTCCCTGGCTGACCCCTCTGGGGGTCCTGTCCTCTCTCACTTTTCCACTGTCCTCCCGTGTCCGGCTGCCCCCTCGGGCAACCTGTCTGGTCTGTACCTTCCCTCGTTCTCGACGAACTTGGTGAGTGGTGCGGACCTACAGGATGCGGGGGTTCACCTGTTTACTCCTGCGAGTCAGCGGGTGACCCACTGCACGGACGCACGCACCGGCCGGCACCTGGCCACGTTCTCGCGTCGGCCGGGGTCGAGCCTCTACACCCTGACCACTGAGTCTCCTTCTGTCCCTACGTCTGGTCAGGTAGCTGCGTCAGGTCAGGTGTCTGCTGTTGCGTCCCGGTCTGGCCCTGAGTCTGCCCCCTGTTCGTGTCGCCTCCTGTCTCACGAGACCCTCCTGTGGCACCACCGTCTTGGCCACCCCTCCTTGCCCCGTCTTCGGGGCATGGCTTCCCGTGTCCTTGTCTCTGGTCTTCCCCAGTCTCTCCCTCCCCTTCCTTCGGGACCAGGACCTTCCTGTGTCCCCTGTGTCGAGGGGCGCCTCCGGGCTGCTCCTCACTCCTCCCAGTTTCCCCCGACAGAGGCTCCTCTGCAGACACTTCACATGGACGTGTGGGGCCCAGCCCCCGTCCGTGGGCAGGGTCTCGAGCGCTACTTCCTGTTGGTGGTTGACGACTACTCGCGTTACACCACAGTCTTCCCCTTGCGCAGCAAGGGTGCTGTCACTGAGGTGCTGATCGACTGGATCTGCGAGGCTCGTCTCCAGCTCAGGAGGAGCTTCGGCTCGGACTTTCCTGTTCTGCGTCTGCACTCTGACCGAGGCGGGGAGTTCTCCTCTCGCCTTCTGCGAGACTACTGTCGTGCACGGGGGATCCGCCAGACCTTCACGCTTCCGGACTCTCCACAGCAAAATGGGATTGCTGAGCGCCGCATTGGCATGGTCATAGATGTCGCTCGTACGTCCATGATGCATGCGGCTGCCCCCCATTTTCTGTGGCCGTTTGCGGTGAGGTACGCGGCGCATCAGCTCAACCTTCACCACAGGGTCTCTCAGCCTGCGATGTCCCCAGTCTTGCTGTGGACGGGGAAGGTCGGCGATGCGTCTGCGTTCCGTGTCTGGGGATCTCGGGCGTTTGTCCGCGACTTGTCCGCGGACAAGCTGTCCCCTCGTGCTGCTCCCTGTGTCTTCCTTGGCTTCCCCCCTGACGCTCCAGGGTGGCAGTTCTACCACCCCTCCTCTCGTCGTGTTCTGTCCTCCCAGGACGTCACGTTCGACGAGTCCGTCCCCTTCTACCGCCTCTTCCCCTACCGCACTCCTTCCCTCCCCCCGCCGCCGGACTTCCTTGTGCCGGTTCCCCCCCCGGTAGACCCCCTCCCCCCTCAGGTTCCTGCCCCCTCAGGTGTGTCCCAGGTAGACGCAGTTGACCCGGTCGAGGTTACAGGTGACTCTGGTGCTGCTGCGGGTGGTGAGCCTGGGGGTGCTGGCTCTGGGGGTGCTGAGCCTGGGGGTGCCCAGCCTGGAGGTGCTACTACTGGGGGTGCTGAGCCTGGGGGTGCTACTGCTGAGGGTGCTGAGCCTGGGGGTGCTGAGCCGGGGGGTGCTGTGCCTGGAGCTGCTGAGCTAGGGGGTGCTGAGTTTGGGGGTGCTGAGTTTGGAGCTGCTGAGCCTGGGGGTGCTGAGTCTGGAGCTGCTGAGCCTGGGGGTGCTGAGTCTGAAGCTGCTGCGCCTGGGGGTGTTGCGTCTGGAGCTGCTGAGCCTGGGGTTTCTCCTGGTGCTGCGTCTCGGCGGGAGCCCCTCTCTCCACAGGAGCTGCGCGAGTGGTTTGCTCGCCGCTGGAGGCGTGCTGCTGGAGCTGGAGCTTCTTCGACCGTCGAGGGTGCTGGTGCCGCCGGTCCCGGAGCTGCTGGGCCTGCGGGTCCTACTGGAGCTGGAGCTGCTGAGGGTGTTGGTGCTGAAACTACTGCTGTCTGTCCTGGCGGTGGTTCTGCTGCTGGTGCTGCTGGAGGTCCTGCTGCTGGAGGTGTTGGTGGCGCTGGTGCTGCCACTGAGGGTGCTGGTGCTGTCCCTGCTGAGTCTGGAGCTGCCGCGCGGCCTCGGCCGTACTTCGTTCCGCTCCTGCAGCAGGTTCTTGGCCTTTCTCCTCCGGTAGAGTGTCCACAGTCTGTCCAGTCGCAGTCACTGTTGGAGCCTACCTCCCCACTGCCTGCTCCCTCTCCTTACACTGGTCCCACTGGAGGTCTTGCTGAGCGTCGTGAGCCTGCGTCTCGTCCCGCGTCGCCTGTTCGTGCTGCTCGCGCTAGTGGTCGCAGTTCGCGTCAGCGTCCTCCTCCTGTCCCTGGCACGCACCGGATGTCTCTGCGTCCGTCCACTGCTCCTCTGCGTGCCCCTTTGCCTTCTCCTCCTGAGTCCTCTCTTCCTGCGCTTGCCGACCCTGAGTCGGACTCCCTTCGTGCTGCCAGTCCTACTCTCACGCGTCTGCTTGCTACTGTCGTCACTGACCCCTCTTTTGAGTCTGCTGCAACGTCTGCTCTTATCGCTGAGCTCGTCGACTTTGCTGCTCGCTATCGTCTAGATTACGCTGCCAATCTTGTTGCTGAGTCTGCGTCTGTCTGTCCTCCGTCCGTCGGGGGTGAGTGTGCTCTTGGCACGGACGTCCTAGAGGACAGGCAGGAGGAGTTCCAGTGTCTGGCTGCTGCTTCACCTCATCTCGCGTCTGTACTGCTTGCTCCTGAGGGAGACCCGGATGCACTAGACATCCCGACTCCGCGCTCTTACGCGGAGGCCGTAGAGGGTCCCTACTCCTCTCAGTGGCAGGCAGCTATGGATGCAGAGATGGCTTCCTGGAAGTCCACAGGCACCTACGTTGACGCGGTTCCCCCTCCTGGGGCGAACATCGTCAGTGGCATGTGGATCTTCGGGGTGAAGCGGCCGCCGGGCTCTCCACTTGTCTTCAAGGCGCGGTACGTCGCTCGTGGCTTGAGTCAGCGGCAGGGAGTTGACTACTTTCAGACCTTCTCTCCCACCCCGAAGATGACCACTCTTCGGGTGCTGCTGCACATAGCCGCTCAGCGTGACTACGAGCTTCACTCTCTCAACTTCAGCACTGCGTTCTTGCAGGGTAGCCTGCACGAGGAGATCTGGCTGCGCCGTCCACCTGGCTTCACTGGGACTTTCCCTCCTGGCACCCAGTGGAGCCTCCGACGGCCAGTCTACGGTCTCCGCCATGCACCACGTGAGTGGCACGACACATTGAGGACTACGCTTGCGGCTCTTGGGTTTGCTCCTTCTACTGCTGACCCGTCGTTGTTTCTGCGCACCGACACTTCACTGCCGTCGTTCTACATCCTCGTGTACGTCGACGACTTGGTCTTTGCCATAGCTGACACTGCTGGACTCGCCTACGTGAAGTCCGAGCTGCTGAAGAGACACACGTGCACAGACCTGGGTGAACTGCGCAGCTACCTTGGCTTGCAGATCACTCGGGACAGAGCACGCCGCACCATTACCTTGACTCAGTCACACATGGTGCAGCAGGTCCTTCAGCGCTTCGGCTTCACGTACTCCTCGCCTCAGGCCACTCCTCTATCTACTCGCCACTCGCTCTCAGCTCTGCCTTCGGATGAGTCCGTAGAGTCGAGTGGCCCGTACTCAGAGCTTGTTGGCTGCCTCATGTACCTGATGACCTGCACACGACCTGACCTTGCATACCCTCTTAGCATTCTTGCACGCTATGTTGCTCCTGGGAGACACCGACCAGAGCACATGGCTGCAGCGAAGAGGGTATTGCGCTACTTGTGCAGTACGTCGGGCATGGGGCTAGTGCTTGGAGGGCGGAGTCCAGTGGTCCTTACAGGTCACGCGGACGCTTCTTGGGCTGACGACCAGGCTACGCAGCGGTCGTCACAGGGTTACACCTTCAGCCTTGGTTCCGGCTCTGTCTCGTGGCGGGCTACTCGCTCGTCTTCGGTTCTCAGCTCCAGTTGTGAGGCTGAGATCTACGCAGGGGCCATGGCTGCACAGGAGCTTCGCTGGCTTACCTACCTGCTGACTGACCTTGGAGAGCCGCCTCGTTCTCCTCCGGTGCTGTATGTAGACAACAAGGCCATGCTGGCCTTGTGTCGAGAGCAGCGTCTGGAGCACAGAACAAAGCACATTGCTCTTCGCTACTTCCTTGCTCGTGAGCTACAGCAGCGTGGACAGTTGCGGCTTGCGTACGTGGCCTCTGAGGCCAACACTGCTGATGTGTTCACCAAGGCACTCGCGCCTTGTGACCATCAGCGCTTCTGCACCGAGCTGGGTCTTGTACCTGTTTTGCCTCACTTGCTCTCCTCTTGACCTTACTTGTACTGTCACATATATATACGTGCTCTTGCTTGTCTAGCTTTATATATATATGTCTGTACTCCTGCATGTGAACTGGCCTTTGGCCTTGCTCTTGTGCTCGGACTGTGTGGTGACTTTGTGATCCACCCTGAGCTTGCTTTGCTTTGCTTGACTGGTCTTGTGACCTCTTGTTCTCCCCCACTTTGCCTATGGGGGTGTGTCAGAACATACATATAGCTTATGCTATTGTGTAGGCTGTAGTGGGGTATCCCATATGGGGTACAACCCAACTAGGGTTTCCTATATGTACTCACTTCATTCATAGTTCATTCATTCTCGTTCTATTCTTCTCAGGGTATTACACTCTAAAAAGCGGGGTGAGCTAGGAAAGTAGCTCTGATACCAGGTGTTATGAATGAACTTGCAGAGTGCGCAGAATATCGAATAACGAGAATGAACTGATTACTGAATTATTGAATTACTGAATGCCGATACAATGAGACAAGCACGACTAAATAGGGGAAGTCCTAGCTAGGCGGAGAGGTTGGGCGAGGATGGCTCGGTGATGGTTGCGATTGGTGCGGAGGCGACTCGGGAGTGGTTCGGTGCGACGAAATAGGAAGGACAGGTTCGTCGCGTGACCCTCGGGATGGCCTCGCTAACGAGTGCCCCAGTAAGGATTCTGTAAATCCTTACAGGTTGGGAAAGTACTGTTCAAAGGGAACAGTAAATCCCCCCTTAACAAAAACAAATATGAAACCCTGGCTACAGTTGTGGGCCGTTTTTATATTGACATATCCGGTAGTAGCCTGTCATGTGCCGTGCATGAAGTTTGTGAAAAGTAGAGTGGATGCTGCTACTCGGTGTTTCGACAACTCGACCTCGAATCAGAAAAGAGGTTCACCACTTTACCCCTTTAGACCGCTCTTGCATCAGATCTTCCCTAACAAGATCTCTGCCTGAAAGGTCCTCTTTTCATGACCGTTTGTTGCTCGAGTCGTTCCGTCATCCGCACCGCACCATTACCACAGGGGCTTCCGCGCCTGAGGTTTGTCTCAGATTTTCCTGCTTTTACATTCGACGGAATTATTGCAGCCTCGTGTCTGACACGTCACTCACGCGCACATGGACGAGGAGCAAGGCCAGCTCTCCGTCTTCCTAGCCTTTCGCGAGAAATGCGACGCGCTGGAAGCCGCGATTCGAGCTTTAAGTTCCAGAGATTCCGGTTTCGTTGCCGAATTTGCACAGTCGGAGATAAACGGCGGGGAAAGGAGACAACAGGTGGACGATGCAGGAAGCAATCAACGGTCTGGATTGAATGCGGATCAAGCGGCGGTGGAAGCGCTGCGCGCGGTGGAAGACCTAGTAGCGCATTTCGCGCCGTCGGTCCCGCGGCGTGACGTGGAGCAGATGACGTCGCGCGTGGCCGCGCTTCGCGCCAACCTGGAAACTGCCCGATCCGCCTCGAAACCCAAAAAACGATTCGCCTTCTCCTCAAGAGGGCAAAAGAAACCTTCTTCAGAAAATAAAGACGCCTCGTCCTCTGAGAAATCTCTCGTACAACCGACGCAGTCGCTGCATCCAGTGGGTAGTTGCCAGGCGGAGCAGGAGGGCGACATGGGGAGAACGGGAATAATGGCCTCCGATGTTGACCCAACAGGGGCACCAGGAGGAGCCGCATCGGGAGCAGCAGCGTCAGGAGAAGCGGCGGCAGGAACAGGAGCACCCGCAGCAGGAGGAGAATCCGGAGCAGCAGCGCTGGGAGCAGCAGGAGGAGAATCCGGAGCAGCAGCGCTGGGAGCAGCAGGAGGAGAATCCGGAGCAGCAGCGCTGGGAGCAGCAGGAGAAGTTGGAGCAGCCAAAGCAGCAGGAGCGTCCGCCGAGGCTCCATCTTCCATCCCACCAATCAGCTCCGCGCACCCGTCCCTCTCCATCTCCCACCGCTCCCACGAGCACATCCAAATCTCACCGGAGCAGCACAGACGCGGAGAGCTCACGCTGCAGCACCTCTCCCACTGCCACGTGTCCGTACGAGGCGTCCTCTCCGCCGTCTTCCTCCGCCACGTGCGCGACTGCCACGTCATCCTCTGCCCGGTGTCGGGAGCCTGCCACGTGGAGGACGCGTCAGGCAGCACTGTAGCCGTCGCGAGTCATCAGCTGAGGATACACCAGACAGAGCGCGCCGATTTCTATGTCCGCACGCGCAGCAGGCCGCTTATAGAGCACTCTAAGGGTGTCAGATTCGCGCCTTATCGTAGGGAGTATGACGGGTTGGAGGCGGATTTTAAGGATGCTGACCTGGCGTTGGATGGTGGGCTGTGGGCCCACGTGAACGATTTCGGTTGGCTGCGTGCGGTGTCGTCGCCGAATTGGTCGGTTATTCCTGAGGAAGAGAGGAAGAGTTGACAGAGGCGTGAAGCTTTACAAGTGCAGGGGGGGATTGCAGATACGTGTTTTGAGGCGCCCCAATGGTTGGCTGTTTCTGAGGAAGAGAGGAAGAGTTGACAGAGGCGTGAAGCTGTACAGTTGCAGGGGGGGTTCGCATTGCAGATACGTCTTTTGAGGCACCTCAAAGGTTGGCTATTCCTGATTAGGAGAGGAAGAGCTTGGCAGAGGCGTGAAGCTTTGCAGACTCATGGGTGTTTGCAGACATGGTGAGGCTTCAGAGGTGCATGGAGGTTTGCAAAGGTGGAAAAGCTCACACATGGACAAGCATTTACCGAGGCATGGGTTTCACAGAGAATGGGGTCTTGCGGATTTGTGAAGGCCAGTACTGAAGGTCAGGCAAAGTTGGAGAGCTGTGTTGGTGGTGGGAGGGCGGAAGGAAAGACGAGGTGGTGTGTGTAGTGCAGACTACAGCAGATGTCATTTCCGTCCCCGCAATTGTTGTTGAGATGGCATGTGCTAAGGTTGATACTGCTGCAGAAATCTGGTTGAAATACTGCTGCATAATATTTCTTGCCTCTAACACAACCTACACACAGATGTAAAAAACACAACAAACACACAACATATATTACCATGCTTTCTTATCCTTCAAATTCCAATCTTTTCATTGTCATTACTCTCTCCCTCCACCTGTGCTCCATCCATCCTCTTCTCCAGGAGAGCTTTCCTCAACTCGAACCCCAGAGTCTGGGCCAGAGGTAATTTTTAATCCGACTCAAAAGTCACTATGCTTCATCGTTTCTCTCTCCCTCCACCTCTGCTCCATCCATCTCTTTCGTTTCCAGGAGAGCTTTCCGCAGCTGAAAGCCCAGAGCCAGTGCCAGAGGCATTATGTGTTCACATTCCATTACTTTGCCTCATCCTTACCCTCTCTCTCCACTTCTGCTCCATTCATCTTCCTCGTCTCCAAGAGAGCATTCCTGAGCTGCAAGCCCAGAGCCAGGGCAAGAGGTGGAGGGACAGCGTTGCCGATCTGGCGATGCTTGGCCTGAATGTTGCCAGCAAAGCGGTACCAGTCGGGGAAGCCCTGAGAGATTTGTGGCTCATTGGGAACACAAAGAAAGGGAAAGTGTTAGTTGAGATGACGGTGCTTGGCCCGGATGTTGCCCGTGAAGTAGTACCAGTCGGGGAGACCCTGAAAGATTAACACAGGAAGGAGGAGTGGGGCGAACATGGTCGGACTATCTTGTGGAGCCTGGCGTGAATGATGCTTGCAAAGCGGTGCCACGGTCACATTCAGGCAACACGGTTCTACCAGTTAAGGGAAGCCCACCAAGGCGTTGTGAGCGCAAGGTAAACGGGACTGGGGGGGAGGGTAATTGTGAGAGCATTGGGTAGAAGCAGGAATAAGGCAATCAAAGCAAGAAAGAGCTGACTGGTGAAAAGGAAAGTCTTCACCCTATGAAGAAAGAACTCTCCACCAACCGGAGTGAAAGCACATGCCCACTTTCCCCATGGGCTGGGGGTCCGTCACAGACGTGGGAAAGTTGCCCGCCCAGTCACCCCTTGATTCATCAGGCTCTCACCCACGCCAATCCCCCACTATGATCTTGAAGATTGGGACATCCCAGAGCTTTTTTGTGAAATCTCAAAAAATCCCACACCAACACCAATCCCACACCAACACCAATCCCACACCAACACCAATCCCACACCAACAGCAATCGCACACTAGAATGTTGAAGTCGGGGACATCCCAGAACACCACAACCCTTGTCACACGTCCCCTCCCTTACCTGCGATCGCGCACACTCGCGCACGCTGACAATGCGGTCCTGCTCGGGGTGAAAGCACATGCCCACTTTCCCCATTGGCTGGGGGTCCGTCACAGACGTGGGGAAGTTGCCCGCCCAGTCCAGCCGCCCAAACAACCCCTTCCAGTTATTGTGCCGCTCCATGGTGTTGGGTAGGCACCAGGGGACCAAATCTGTCTCACGGCCGTCCGACAGCCGCACCTGTGGATGAAAATGAGGGAAAGGAAGGGATACCAAGGAGAGGTCAGGTTACGGGTGTGAAAGTAAGCTGCCCAAACAGCCCCTTCCAGTTGTTGTGGCGCTCCATGGTGTTGGGTAGGCACCAGGGGACCAAATCTGTCTCACGGCCGTCCGACAGCCGCACCTGGTGAGGAACAGGGGGTTTGGGGTATACAAGAAAGTGTTTTGGAACTGTAAGGCTGGCCAAACAGCCCCTTCCAGTTGTTGTGGTGCTGCATGGAGTTGGGCAGGCGCCAAGAGAACAGGTCTGCTTCGCACCCATTGAATAAGCGGATCTGTGGTTCAAAGGAACGGGATGTTGCTGTTGATATGTGATAAAAGTGATGTTTTGAGACGTCTCAAAATAGCCAAGAGACCAGGCCTGCTTCGCACCCATTGAATAAGCGGACCTGTGGTTCAAAGGAACGGGATGTTGCTGTTGATACGTGATAAAAGTGATGTTCTGAGACGTCTCAAAATAGCCAAGGGGAAGAGATGGTAGAAGGGGACCGACTCGTCGAATGTGATGTCCTGAGAGGCAAAGACACGGCGCGAGGTGGGGTGGTAAAAATGCCTGCGAGGCGCGTCGGGGACAAAGCCCACGAAGACACAAGGAACGGCGCGGGAGGAGAGCTTATCCGCGGACGTATCGCGGACAAAGGCACGAGATCCCCAGACCCCGAACACAGACGCATCGCCAACCTCTCCCGTCCAACGCAGTGTCGGCGAGGTCTCCGGAACGGAGACACGGGGCCAGAGGTGGAGCTGATGCGCGGCGTAGCGGACCGCAAACGGCCACAGAAAATGGGGGGCAGCCGCATGGACCAAGGAGGTACGAGCAACCTCCATGACCAAGCCAATGCGGCACTCAACAACCTCATTCTGCTGAGGAGAGGCCGGAAGCGTGAACGTCTGGCGAATGCCCTCCCCCTGACAGAAGGTCTCCAAGAGACCGGAGGAAAACTCACCACCTCTATCAGAGTGCAGTCGCAGGACGGGAAGGTCCGTGCGAAAGCGCTTCTCCAGCTGGAGACGGGTAGCGCGGATCCAAGGGATCAAAACAGCAGGGACCTCTTCCTTGGTGCGCAAGGGGGAGACCGTGGTGTAACGCGTGTAGTCGTCAACCACCAACAGGAAGTAGCGCTCGCCGCCCTAACCACAGACGCGGGCTGGGCCCCACGTGTCCATGTGAAGGGTCTGCAGAGGGGCCTCCGTCAGGGGAAACTCAGAGGAGTGAGGGGTGGCACGCTGCCGTCCCTCGACACAGGGAAGGCAGGGAGGGGCAGGGGACGGTGGCAGGGGAGGCAGTGACCTGGGGAGACCAGAGACAAGGTAACGGGAGTGCATGCCACGAAGGCATTGCATTGAAGGGTGCCCAAGGCGGTGGTGCCAGAGGACCGTCCGCTGCGACAGGGTGCGACACGAGCAGGGGGCGGACAACTGACCTGACGCAGATGTAGACGCCGCTACCTGAGGGGACTCAGTGGTCAGTGTGTACAGGTCCGACCCCGGCTGCCGAGTGAAGGTAGCCAGGTGACGACCCATCTGGGCACACGTGCAGTGTGTCACACGCTCGTAGGCAGGGGTGAATTGGTGAACACCCGCATCCTGGAGCGCGGAACGCGCCACCAGGTTCGTAGAGAACGAGGGGAGGTAAAGGCCAGACAGGGTGTCGGACGGGACAGCAGGACAAGGGAGTGCATTGGTGGAGGTCGCAAGAACCGGACCCCCAGAGGGGTCAGCTAGGGAGACAGCAACCGGCCTAGGGAGCTGCTTGAGGGCAGTGCGGTCGCGAAAGAAACAGCGGGAAGCACATGAGTCCAGTGTGAAGGTGTGCAGTACCTCAGTAGACGCAGTACCTGAAGGCGCAGACTCAGAAGCACCGGACGCAGCTGACACATCTGCACCTAGAGCAGCAGCCTCACCAGGACTTGGGGCAGCAGACACACTAGCACCTAGAGTGGCAGCCTCACTGGTCGCAATGCCTGGGTCTGGTGGCACACACAAGTAACAGTCACCCTTAACACTAATAGTCAATGCATACATGGCTCCAAGGATAACATCAAAGTCAAGTGCAAAGACATCAATGTTCTTTTTAAGCAGATCAGCCCAGCGGGGCAGCTCAGAGGCCTCAGGGAACTGTGCACACCAGGCGTCGTCGAGACGAAAGAAGCAGCGCTGTGGCGTGTGGAACCTCCCACACGTCTGACCAGCGCGGTCACCTGTGCGGATGACATACGTGCAGGTACCCCCACCCCCAGACCCCCCATGCTGAGAGTACCACTCACAAAGCTGCTGGGACGACGGGGTCTCTCCAAGCCGCTGCTGCTGGCGCTGGGCGCCACCTGTTGAATATAGAACGAGAATGAATGAACTATGAATGAAGTGAGTACAAATAGGAAACCCTAACTGGGTTGTTCCCCCTATGGGATACCCCACTATAGCCTACACAATAGCATAGGCTATATATATATGTTCTGACACACCCCCATAGGCAAAGTGGGGGAGAACAAGGGATCACAAGACCAGTCAAGCAAGGCAAAGCAAAGCTCAGGGTGGATCACAAAGTCACCACACAGTCCGAGCACAAGAGCAGGGCCAAAGGCCAGTTCACACGCAAGAGTACAGACATATATATAAAGCTAGACAAGCAAGAGCAGGTATATATATGTCACAGTACAAGTAAAGTCAAGAGGAGAGCAAGTGAGGCAAGACAGGCACAAGACCCAGCTGGGTGCAGAAGCGCTGACGGTCACAAGGCGCGAGTGCCTTGGTGAACACATCAGCAGTGTTGGCCTCAGAGGCCACGTACGCAAGCCGCAACTGTCCACGCTGCTGTAGCTCACGAGCAAGGAAGTAGCGAAGAGCAATGTGCTTCGTTCTGTGCTCCAGACGCTGCTCTCGACACAAGGCCAGCATGGCCTTGTTGTCTACGTACAGCACTGGAGGAGAACGAGGCGGCTCTCCAAGGTCAGTCAGCAGGTAGGTGAGCCAGCGAAGCTCCTGTGCAGCCATGGCCCCGGCGTAGATCTCAGCCTCACAACTGGAGCCGAGAACCGAAGACGAGCGAGTAGACCGCCACGAGACAGAGCCGGAACCAAGGCTGAAGGTGTAACCCTGTGACGACCGCTGTGTAGCCTGGTCGTCAGCCCAAGAAGCGTCCGCGTGGCCGGTAAGGACCACTGGACTCCGCCCTCCAAGCACTAGCCCCATGCCCGACGTACTGCACAGGTAGCGCAATACCCTCTTCGCTGCAGCCATGTGCTCTGGTCGGTGTCTCCCAGGAGCGACATAGCGTGCAAGAATGCTCAGAGGGTATGCAAGGTCAGGTCGTGTGCAGGTCATCAGGTACATGAGACAGCCAACAAGCTCTGGGTACGGGCCACTCGACTCTACGGACTCATCCGAAGGCAGAGCTGAGAGTGAGTGGCGAGTAGACAGAGGAGTGGCCTGAGGCGAGGAGTACGTGAAGCCGAAGCGCTGAAGGACCTGCTGCACCATGTGTGACTGAGTCAAGGTAATGGTGCGGCGTGCTCTGTCCCGAGTGATCTGCAAGCCAAGGTAGCTGCGCAGTTCACCCAGGTCTGTGCACGTGTGTCTCTTCAGCAGCTCGGACTTCACGTAGGCGAGTCCAGCAGTGTCCGCTGTGGCAAAGACCAAGTCGTCGACATACACGAGGATGTAGAACGGCGGCAGTGAAGTGTCGGTGCGCAGAAACAGCGACGGGTCAGCAGTAGAAGGAGCAAACCCAAGAGCCGCAAGCGTAGTCCTCAGTGTGTCGTGCCACTCACGCGGTGCCTGGCGGAGACCGTAGACTGGCCGTCGGAGGCTCCACTGGGTGCCAGGAGGGAAAGTCCCAGTGAAGCCAGGTGGACGGCGCAGCCAGATCTCCTCGTGCAGGCTACCCTGCAAGAACGCAGTGCTGAAGTCAAGAGAGTGAAGCTTGTAGTCGCGCTGAGCTGCTATGTGCAGCAGCACCCGAAGAGTGGTCATCTTTGGGGTGGGAGAGAAGGTCTGAAAGTAGTCAACTCCCTGCCGCTGACTGAAGCCACGAGCGATGTACCGCGCCTCGAAGACAGGTGGAGAGCCCGGCGGCCGCTTCACCCTGAAGATCCACATGCCACTGACGATGTTCGCCCCAGGAGGGGGAACCGCGTCAACGTAGGTGCCTGTGGACTTCCAGGAAGCCATCTCTGCATCCATAGCTGCCTGCCACTGAGAGGAGTAGGGACCCTCTACGGCCTCCGCGTAAGAGCGCGGAGTCGGGATGTCTAGTGCATCCGGGTCTCCCTCAGGAGCAAGCAGTACAGACGCGAGATGAGGTGAAGCAGTAGCCAGACACTGTAACTCCTCCTGCCTGTCCTCTAGGACGTCCGTGCGAAGAGCACACTCACCCCCGACGGACGGAGGACAGACAGACGCAGACTCAGCAACAAGACTAGCAGCGTAGTCTAGACGACAGCGAGCAGCAAAGTCGACGAGCTCAGCGACAAGCGCAGACGCAGCAGTGGACTCAAAAGAGGGGTCAGTGACGACAGTAGCAAGCAGACGCGTGACAGTAGGACTGGCAGCACGAAGGGAGTCCGACTCAGGGTCGGCAAGCGCAGGAAGAGAGGACTCAGGAGGAGAAGGCAAAGGGGCACGCAGAGGAGCAGTGGACGGACGCAGAGACATCCGGTGCGTGCCAGGGACAGGAGGAGGACGCTGACGCGAACCGCAACCACTAGCGCGAGTAAGACAAACAGGCGACGCGGGACGAGACGCAGGCTCACGACGCTCAGCGAGACCACCAGTAGGACCAGTGTAAGGAGAGGGAGCAGGCAGTGGGGAGGAAGGCTCCAACAGTGACTGCGACTGGACAGGCTGTGGACCCTCTACCGGAGGAGAAAGACCAAGAACCTGCTGAAGGAGTGGAACGAAGTACAGCCGAGGCCGCGCGGCAGCTCCAGACTCAGCAGGGACAGCACCAGCACCCTCAGCGGCAGCACCAGCGCCACCAACACCTCCAGCGGCAGGACCTCCAGCAGCACCAGCAGCAGAACCACCGCGAGGACAGACAGCAGTAGTCTCAGCACCAACACCCTCAGCAGCTCCAGCTCCAGTAGGACCCGCAGGCCCAGCAGCTCCGGGACCGGCAGCACCAGCACCCTCGACGGTCGAAGAAGCTCCAGCTCCAGCAGCACGCCTCCAGCGGCGAGCAAACCACTCGCGCAGCTCCTGTGGAGAGAGGGGCTCCCGTCGAGACGCAGCAGCAGGAGAAACCCCAGGCTCAGCAGCTCCAGACTCAGCACCCCTAGACTCAGCACCCCCTAGCTCAGCAGCTCCAGGCACAGCACCCCCCGGCTCAGCACTCCCAGGCTCAGCACCCTCCGCAGTAGCACCCCCAGGCCCAGCACCCCAAGGCTCAGCACCCCCAGTAGCAGCACCTCCAGGCTCGGCACCCCCGCACACAGCACCCCCAGAGTCAGCACCCCCAGGCTCAGCACCCGCAGCAGCACCAGAGTCACCAGTAACCTCGACCGGGTCAACTGCGTCAACCTGGGACACACCTGAGGGGGCAGGAACCTGAGGGGGAAGGGGGTCTACCGGGGGGGGAACCGGCACAAGGAAGTCCGGCGGCGGGGGAAGGGAAGGAGTGCGGTAGGGGAAGAGGCGGTAGAAGGGGACTGACTCGTCGAACGTGACATCCTGGGAGGACAGAACACGACGAGAGGAGGGGTGGTAGAACTGCCACCCTGGAGCGTCAGGGGGGAAGCCAAGGAAGACACAGGGAGCAGCACGAGGGGACAGCTTGTCCGCAGACAAGTCGCGGACAAACGCTCGCGATCCCCAGACACGGAACGCCGACGCATCGCCAACCTTCCCCGTCCACAGCAAGACTGGGGACATCGCAGGCCGAGAGACCCTGGGGTGAAGGTTGAGCTGATGCGCCGCGTACCTCACCGCAAACGGCCACAGAAAATGGGGGGCAGCCGCATGCATCATGGACGTACGAGCGACATCCATGACCATGCCAATGCGGCGCTCAGCAATCCCATTTTGCTGTGGAGAGTCCGGAAGCGTGAAGGTCTGGCGGATCCCCCGTGCACGACAGTAGTCTCGCAGAAGACGAGAGGAGAACTCCCCGCCTCGGTCCGAGTGCAGACGCAGAACAGGAAAGTCCGAGCCAAAGCTCCTCCTGAGCTGGAGACGAGCCTCGCGGATCCAGTCGATCAGCACCTCAGTGACAGCACCCTTGCTGCGCAAGGGGAGGACTGTGGTGTAACGCGAGTAGTCGTCAACCACCAACAGGAAGTAGCGCTCGTAACCCTGCCCACGGACGGGAGCTGGGCCCCACACGTCCATGTGAAGCGTCTGCAGAGGAGCCTCTGTCGGAGGGAACTGGGAGGAGTGAGGAGAAGCCCGGAGGCGACCCTCGACACAGGGGACACAGGAAGGTCCTGGCCCGGAGGGAAGGGGAGGGAGAGACCGGGGAAGACCAGAGACAAGGACACGGGAAGCCATGCTCCGAAGACGGGGCAAGGACGGGTGGCCAAGACGGTGGTGCCACAGGAGAGTCTCGTGAGACAGGAGGCGACAAGAACAGGGGGCAGACTCAGGACCTGACCGGGACGCAGCAGCAAGCACCTGACCTGACGCAGCTACCTGACCAGACGCAGGGACAGGAGGAGACTCAGTGGTCAGGGTGTAGAGGCTCGACCCCGGCCTACGCGAGAACGTGGCCAGGTGCCATCCTGTGCGTGCGTCCGTGTAGTGGGTCACCCGCTGACTCGCAGGAGTGAACTGGTGAACCCCCGCATCCTGTAGGTCCGCACCACTCACCAAGTTCGTAGAGAACGAGGGAAGGTACAGACCAGACAGGGTGCCCGAGGGGGCAGCCGGACACGGGAGTACAGTGGAGAAGTGAGAGAGGACAGGACCCCCAGAGGGGTCAGCCAGGGAGACCGCAACCGGCCGGCCAAGTGGCGTGAGGGTGGTGCGGTCTCGAAAGAAGGAGCGAGAAGCCCCGGAGTCAAGTGTGAAAGTGAGGGAGGACGAAGGCGACGCAGTACCGAAGAGCGCAGTCTCACCAGCACCTGAGAGCGCAGACGCACTGGCACCTAGAGCAGCAGCCTCACAAGCACCTAGCGCAGCAGTACCAATGCCCGGGTCGGGCGGGAAACACCGGTAACAGTCACCCTCCTCACTAATAGTCACAGCATACATAGCAGCAAGGATAGCATCAAAATCAAGATCAAAGATCGCTACACCAGCCCTAAGAAGCTCATCCCAGCGAGGGATCTCACTAGCCCCGGGGAACTGCTGACGCCAAGCGTCCGTCAGGCGGCCAAAGCAGCGCTGGGTGGGGTGGGCACCCCCACACTGCTCACCCGCGCGGTCGCCAGAGCGAAGGACGTAGGTACAAGGACCAGTACCCCCACCCCTCTGACGCCGAGTGTACCACTCACGGAGCTGCTGGGGCGGAGGGACGTTACGCGAACACTGCTGCTGCTGCTGCTGCGAGCGCTGACCACCACCACCGCCGCTCCGCTGCTGGGTACCGCCTCGACCAGCTCCACCTCCTCCGCCACCACTGCCTCCTCCGCCGCCGCCTCCCACACCGTCACCGCCACCACTGCCGCCACCACCACCGCTGCCTCCACCACCGCCGCCTCCTCCGCCGCTGCCACCACTACCACCACCACCCCCTCCACCGCTCCCGCCGCCACCCCCACTTCCTCCGCTGCCTCCACCGCCACCTCCACCGCCCCCTCCAGCTCCACCAGCGCCCTTGCCCCCCTTGCCCTTGCCAGAGCGGCGTCTCCCACTAGGGGCAGACGCCGCGCCAACCGACTCGAGACCAAGCAGGTCGGCAGCAGCAGCAGAGGCAACAGAGGGCAGGAGGGGGGAAGGAGAGCACCCCTCAAAGATGGGGGTGCGAGGGTCACCACGAGAAGCTCCTACAGCGACGATGCTCTTCTCCGCCGCGAGGAGGGCCTTCTCGAGGACGTCGACGGTGAGGGTGGTGGGACAGACTGCGAGAAAGTGGTCCCTGACTACACGAAGAGAGTCAGGGAGGCGCGCGACTACGTAGTAGAGAGTGATGTACATGGGGGGGGGGTTCTTGGCGCAGAACTCAGCAGGAAGGGCGGCGCGGTAGCGAGTGTCACTAGTGCGGAGGTGCGTAATGAGGTCAGCGACAGTGGGAAAGGCAGAGAGGTCAGGAAAGAGGTAGGGAAGCATGAGACGGCTCAGTGCAGCAGTGGCAGGGGAGGAGTAGCGCGCAACTACAGCGTCGTACAAGGTCTGAGCACTCTTGTACTGACTAAAGTGCGCGCGCTCAGAGGTAGGGAGGTGGCGACGCACAGCAAGACGTGCAGCAGCATCGCGGGTGGCCCACTGAGAGCGCACAGTGGGATCAGCATCAGCAGCAGGGGCAGGCGAGGCGCCAGAAGTGAGGTCAAAGAGAGAAAGGCTGTCTGCTCTGTCGCACTGTAAGAACAGCTGCAGGTCGTCAACCCAGACCTCAAAGTCAATGGCGCGACACTCAGCGTCAAAAGCTAGGACACTAGGGGTAGCCATGACAGCAGTAGGAGGTCTCACCAGACAGGACGGGTCGGGCAGTGCAGGAGCACAGCAGTACAGCAGCACAGCAGCTCAACCAGCTCAGCAGCAACAGCAGCTCCGCAGGACCAGCGGCTCGGCTCCTCAGGCGGCTTGTGCGGCTCGGGCGGCTCGGGCGGCTCGGGCGGCTCGGGCGGCGCGGGCGGTTCGGGCGGTCAGCGACACAGGGCGGCTCGGGGCCGGGGCGGCGGCGCGCGGGCGATCAGGGGCCGGGGCGGCGGCGCGCGGGCGTCGAGGGGCCGGGACGGGCGGCCAGCGGGCGGCTGGGGGCCGGGACGGCGGCGCGCTGGGGTCGAGAGGCCGGGACGGGCGGCCAGCGGGCGGCTAGGGGCCGGGACGGCGGCCAGCAGGCGGCTGGGGGGCCGTGACGGGCGGCGCGCGGGCGTCAAGGGGCCGGGACGGGCGCCTAGCGGGCGGCCAGGGGCCGGGACGGGCGGCTAGCGGGAGGCCAGGGGCCGGGGCGAGCGGCGCGCGGGCGATCAGGGGCCGGGACGGGCGGCGCGCGGGCGTCGAGAGGCCGGGACGGGCGGCCAGCGGGCGGCTAGGGGCCGGGACGGCGGCGCGCGGGCGTCGAGAGGCCGGGACAGGCGGCACACGGGCGGCTAAGGGCCGGATCGGGCGGCGCGTGGGGCGGCTAGGGGCCGGGATGAGCGCGCGCGGGTGGCTAGGGGCCGCAGGGCAGGCCGAAAAAAAAAGGAAAGCGAGGGCCCGGAGCGCGCTCCGGGCAGAAAAAAAAGTTTACAGGTGGTGGGCCCTAAGAACAGTTCCCACGGGGGAACCTGCTCGATACCATGTTGAATATAGAACGAGAATGAATGAACTATGAATGAAGTGAGTACAAATAGGAAACCCTAACTGGGTTGTACCCCCTATGGGATACCCCACTACAGCCTACAGAATAGCATAGGCTATATGTATATGTTCTGACACCACCCGCACCTCTACAGTGCGCCGGTCCACCCCGACCACCACCCGAGCCGCCGCCCCCACGCCCACCGCCTCCACCACCACCGCCTCCACCCCGACCTCCTCCACCACCGCTGCCGCCACCACCCCCGCCGCTGCCACTCACCCCCCCAGCCCCACCACCACCCCCACCACCGCCACTACCACCACCGCCCCCACCGCCGCCACCTCCACCACCACCTCCCCCGCTTACACCACCACCACCCTTGCCCCCCTTGCCCTTGCCGCCCTTGCGCCTCCAGCTAGGAGCAGACGCAGCCCCGACGTCCTCAGCACCAAGGAAGTCGACAGCGGCAGCAGAGGCAACCGAGGGGAGAAGGGGGGGAGGGGAACACCCTTCGAAGAAGGGCGCACGCGGGTCGCCACGAGAGGCACCTACAGCATTGGCGCTAGCCTCAGCTGTCAGCAGATGCTTCTCGAGCAGGTCAATGGTGAGCTCGGTGGGGCAGAGGGCGAGAAAGGTGTCCCTGACTGCGCGAAGAGAGTCGGGGAGACGAGTGACTAGGTGGTAGAGAACAAGGTACATCGGGGGGGGGGGTTCTTGGCGAGGAACTCAGCAGGGAGGGCGGCATGGTAGCGAGTATCACTAGTGCGGAGGTGGGTAATGAGGTCAGCGACTGTGTGAAAGGCGGCGAGATCGGGGAAAAGATAGAGCAGCGAGAGACGGCCTATCGTAGCAGAGGTAGGCGAGGAGTAGCGAGCGACGACTGCATTGTACAGTGCCTTAGTAGTCTTGTGCTGGCCGAAGTGCGCGCGCTCATCTAACGGCAGGTGACTGCGAATGGCTAGGCGAGCGTGGGCGTCACGAGTCTGTCACTGGGAGCGAGCTGTACTGTCAGCAGTGTCAGCAGGTGCTAGAGCGGTTCCTAACGCGTGGTCATATAGTGAGACGTCATCCTTAGCGGTAATCTGAAGTAAGAGGTGGAGATCATCGAGCCAAGCATCAAACTGGAGCGGACGGCCCTCAGCATCGAAAGAGAGAACTGTGGGAGTAGCCATAGTGGCAGCAGTAGTAGTAGCAGTAACAGCAGTGACAAGAGCGGCTGTAGTAGGAAGGACAGCTGTAACAGTAGGAACAGGGGCAGCAGTTGCTGCAGGTGGGGCAGCGCGGCTCGGTCAGGTCGGCGCGTCACGGGCGGCGCGACTCGGGCTGCGCGGCTCGGGCAGGACTACGCGGCGCGGTTCGGCAGGAAGGGTGGGCCGGCGCATGGGTCGAGGCGGCGGCCTACGGGCTGGCTGTGGCCTACGCGTGGGTGGCGGCCTGCGTACGGGGGACGGCCTGCTCGAGCGAGGTGGCGGCCCGCACCGGGCGACAGGCAGCTGGGGAGCTACTCTAGGGGCCGCGCGAGGCCAGGGCGGGCTGCGCGGGGGTGGCGTCGACGGTGCGGGCGGCTAGAGGGTCGCGGGCGGGCGGCTAGGGGGTCGCGTGCGGGCGGCTAACGAGCCGCGCGGGTAAAACGCGAGGCTGCGCGCGGGCAAAATGGGGCCGCGTGCGGGCTTCTAGCGGGCTACGCGGCGAGAAAACGAGGCGCGCGAGGGCGCACGGACAGCGAGGCGCACGAGGGCGCGAAAGTAAGAAGGCGCTCGAGGGCGCTAGCGGAAGGGTGGGCCCTTATCTCAAGATGGTCCTAGGTTCCTAACCTAGGCTTCTGATGCCATGTTAGAATGAGAAAGGTGGTTGGACTAGAAGGAATGAAAGTACAAGTACAAAACCTAGAATCGTGTACCCCCTAAGGCTAAACCCACTATAGCCTACAACACTATAACATGTATAATGTTTGACACACTGCCAGCAGCACCTCTGCCACCCCTTTCCTCAGGTCCAGCCATTGTCGTAGCTGCTACAAGGGGCTCTGATACCACTTGTTATAGTCACAGTAGGCTTCGATGTGCCTAAACCGAAGGATAGAGTGCACAGTCGGGTTTCTGCACAGCGGCTTTAAGCGTTCATAGCGATCTGCTCACAACTCCAAATGCCTTCGTTCAACTTGGATTTCGAGCGCCTTAAGGTTGCCTACACTAGGCAATTTATATCGCACGATTTCATCAAAAATTGACGACACAGCGTTGGTTTGAACGAACGGCACTATGGCAGCAACATAGTCTTGGGACACACAATAGGAAGAGTTAGGAAGAGTTACGAGCTCGGAATGACTCCCAGCTCCTACAAACCCCAATAGCCGATATACAGTGATGTGGAACAGTGCCACACTGTCCCCAACCACGAAGGGTCTCGAAACTACCCTTCACTAGGGCCTACACCAAGTGAAATGTTACACTACACAAAGTAATGTAATTATCTTCGATATCTTAAGGTGTACCCTTTTTGGCAAGCTTCGAAATCACTTGAAGCTTGCAACCAAGGCTCGGGTTCTTCATCACAAACTCATCCTTGAGTTCTTGATGGGTCTGCTGCACACACCTGCGACACGCCAAACGCTCGACACATGATAAAATAGAAACCGCGCACGACAAAATAGAAACCGCGCGGGACACACAAAATGACCGCGTAGCACGCGACTAGCGATAACTCGCTATTGACTTGACACACACATTCAACATCATGACCCATCATACACACACTATTATTAGCATGAAATATATATATTATTTCATGCCCTCATACCATTCCATGAACACGCGCATGCGCGCACACGGACAACAAGCCGAGTGCAAACCGTTGGGTTGCACCAGCATTCAGCAAGAGTTGCCACCACTGGAGAGGAGCCGCATGGAGGCCAAGAAGGGCCTCAGTGTGTTACTGCAGGCGCGCAGCAAGGCTATGAGGGCGTTATCCGTCAAGGAGTATTTGGACCACGACTCCTCCCTTGAGGTCAGTCAGTGTCACATCAACATTTCTGGTTGCTTTTTGAAAATCGGAAATAAATAAAAATAATAATAATAATAATAATAATAATAATAATAATAATAATAATAATAATAATAATAATAATAATAATAATAATAATAATAATAATAATAATAATAATAATAATAATAATAATAATAATAATAATAATAATAATAATAATATAAGCGCCTTCCAAAAAGCCTCAGTGGCAATGATGTCTATGGCATTTCCCCTTAATGAGATGAGAGCCCGTGGCTTGTTCACACTGAAGGGGAAATGCCCGGCGCTGCCAGTATTATGGAAGAGGTTGGCTGCCTGCCGATTGGATGGATTGGTGTTGACCAGCTACTTGACTGCTCTGTCGGCTAGAAGCTCAAGGAAACCGTGGACGTAGGCATCAGGAGGGTAACCATATGTCTCTCTCTCACTTTTCCTTTTTTCTCCCTTCCTCTCGCATAGCCTTATGCATGATGGCCGGGACTGACATGCATACAAAGGTCTCTTTCTCTCTCTTCTCCTCGCTACCCACCTTCTCTCCTTTTGTCCTCACTCCTTGTATGCATTCCCTTTCTCTCCCCGCCTCCACACCCCACCCTCTCCTTTTCCCTCTTATTATTTCCCCCTCCCTACTCCGCCACTTCTCTGCGCACCTCCATGTCCCGTTGCCCTACGCCCCCTCTTGGATCAGGTGAAAGCATCGGCGTTTCTTGCCCTTGTGCACCGCGCTATGCTATCCGTGAAGGCCTGCCTCAACACAGTGCATGTCTCTTCATCGGAGGAGCAACATGAGCAGTTGCTGGACGCGGCAACAGATGCTGCAGAGGAGCTCAAGGCTACCGTGGCTCTGCTGAACCATGCGTATGTGATGAAGCACATGACGTAGCCTTTCTTGCCACACATTTTTTTATGTTGCTGCTGCTGCTATGGTGTATTTTTACCGAGTTGAAGTGGTATGAGTCTGCTTTGTCACTACAGCTGGTTTCTCTCTTTTGTGAATTCTCACATCTGCCAGCCTTTGCACTACCTCACTTTGGCACTTGAGTGCTGGTACCTCCCTCTGATACAGGCACGCAGGCCATTCATCTGCATCAGTCGCATGGCTACACCGCACAGCCATACATCCTCTTTCGACCCTCCTTTCACAGAATTGGAGCGGCCTCTAAAGCGAGTGCTATCCTCTCGTGATACACAGCCAAAAGCAAGTTCATGGGAAGAGTGACTGTGGGGCAAGGAGAAAGATGAATGTCTATTGCCTTGTTATGTGTGTGCATATCATGATTGGAAGGGTTTTTTGTTGGGGAATGTTAGATTGAGTTGAACGATACAGTCATTCTTCACTAAAGAAGTGTTTCTGTTCATGTTACTCGATAGGTGATGTAGTAGTACAGGCTGTTATAGCATGATAGGTCAAGTACCGCACCTCTCATTGCTGCTCCTCCCCATGCACATTGCGCACAAAACTATATACGTGTGTCTAGTACTTGCAATCTCATTTTCAATACGTCTAAAGAATACCCTCATAGACGTATTGCTACATGTGTGCGTCTAATGTTTGCAATATCATTTTCTTTGAAATTATATGCATGTGGCATAAAGATGCCATGAAGTGTGCAAAATATAAGTTTATGGAAACAAATTTCAACACAAGCGAAACTATTAGGTAATTGATATGTACACAGCATACATAAACACAAGCTAAACTGGATGAGCTGGTGTGAAGCCTCATGTCGGATAACGCAGTAAAGGAGAGATTTCTCTTGGTCCTTCAAAAAGCGAATTTGGAGCATTGTGGATCGGATCCCTCTCGTTGTGTTTTTGCCGTGTGTCGCGGCAATAATCCACCCTCTCCTTCTGTGATGACGGTGGCCATGGCGGTCATTGTGTCTGCTCAGGGTGTCGACGACTTTCCTCTACTCGGCTCGCTGACGGTCGAGGAGCAGGTGAATCCGGGCTCGCATTCGCCGTGTATACGAGTACTTGTTTTTTTCTTCCCGCCAACTGCTGGTTTAGTTCTCCAGGGTCAATGCTGTGGATTTCGCATTTGCAATTCCCGTCATCGTGCGTGACGGGTCTTCTCCTGTGAAACCCTAAAACAGCTAAACAGATTTCACTCAACAAGGGCTCCACGCCTGCTGTCGCTTGTACTCTCTCGAAGAAACAGCTAATCATTAAACAGAAAGCTAGTTAAGAACAAACCAACCACTCACCCAACGTCCAAGTTAAAGTCCCCGCCCACTACATAGCCAGCAGTACGGTAGTGGCGGCAACATTGCTGCGGTACCAGAGCTGAGGGACTTGGCGCTCGTCGCCGCCCTCTTTTGAGGCGCCTCAAAAGGCTGTCTCTCGTCGCCGCCCTCTTCTCTTCTCTTTTCTCTCCGCTCAGAACCGCCTATCCCACTCGCGCGAGCAGCAGCACGCGACAGCAGCACGCGTCGCGCTGTAGACGGCGCTGCTAGATGCGCTTAGGGCCTTCTAGTCTCTCCCCTCCATTCTTTACTCTCAGACCCCGCCGTTCTACCCTCCCCCCATTCTCCCCCTTTCCCCCCCATCCTACCCTCCGGACATTCTCCCCCCAACCCCCTCAGGAGACAGCAGCATGCGTGGCGGTGCTGGCGGCGCTGAGGGGAGTCCCCTCCTTGCTCGTGGGAATCCGCCTGGCAAGCGAGAGGGGCGTGCGTGCGGCAGGCATTCACCCGTGCGCGTTCCTTCCCCTGCTCTCCCCCTGCTCCCCATTTCCTTTCTCCCCCCACCCATCGCCGATCCCCCCCCCTCAGGAGGCAGCAGCATGCGTGGCGCTGCTGGCGGCGCTGAGGGGCTTCCCCTCGTCGCTGGTGGCAGTGAGTCTGGCGAGCGAGAGGGGCGTGCGGCGCGCACGTGCCAGCATCGTCTCGGAACCTCTTCACCAGTTGGACTACAATGTTCGAGTGCGTGCGTGCGGGCGTGCGTGCATGAATGAGGCTTGTGTCTGCGCTTGCGCCTGTGTATGTGCCTGCGCATGTGCCTGCGCATGTGCCTGCGCATGTGCCTGCGCATGTGCCTGCGCATGTGCCTGCGAATGTGCCTGCGCATGTGCCTGCGCATGTGCCTGCGCATGTGCCTGCGCATGTGCCTGCGCATGTGCCTGCGCATGTGCCTGCGCATGTGCCTGTGCATGTGCCTGTGCATGTGCCTGTGCATGTGCCTGTGCATGTGCCTGTGCATGTGCCTGTGTATGCGCCTTACATGCGCACAGGGCGCGTGCCAGCATCTTTTCGGAACCACCCAATCGCCTCAGACTGCAATGTTCCGAGTGCGTGCGTGCGTGTGTGCATGTATGGCGTGTACACATGTATGGTGCATTTGCGTGTATGGCGTCTGCGTATATATGGTGCATGTGCACGTACGTATGGCGTGTGTGCATGCATGGTGCATGTGACTGTGCTGTGCTCACACGCGTGCGTGTGGCTCACATGCGTGCATGTGGCTCACATGCGTGCTACTCTACTGTACCACTTGACTCAACTCCGCAGTTCCGCAATCTTCAACCCCTTACGCTCAGGTCGAAAGCAGCCTCCGGAACGCTCTGTGATTTGCTCCCCAATTTCCTCCTTTCCCCTTCCCCCCCTCTGTCTCCCGCTCCTTGACCTCTCTCCACCAGGCTGGCAGGCACACATGCACTGCTGCCTTTAATCACCCACACCGCCCTCTTCTGACATTTCACACATCTCCACATGCTGAGAACTTTCTGCCTCCTTCCCCTCTCCCTCCCTTTTGAGGCGCCCCATAAGTCACACTGCCCTCTTCTAACATTTCACACATCGCCACGAGTCATCATCGCCACGAGTCATCATCGCCACGAGTCATCATCGCCACGAGTCATCATCGCCACGAGTCATCATCGCCACTAGTCATCATCGCCATGAGTCATCATCGCCACGAGTCATCATCGCCACGAGTCATCAGTGCCACGAGGCTGAGCACTTTCTGCCTCCTTCTCCTCTCCCTCCCTTTCAGGTGGACGCACAAACACTGTTGCCTTTGATCACCCACACCGCCCTCCTCCGCCACTTCACGGAGCGCCACGAGTCATCGCGTGCCTGCACCCACGCCGGCAGGCTCCACACGTTGCTGCCAGAGCCGCCCGGCCTGCCTCTGGAGCAGCAGCACATGAGCCAGTGCGTGCAGGCCCTCGCCCAGGCCATCCGCGTGTTCCTTGATGTGAGTTTTGTAAGGCCGTTAATGTGTACAAGCCGTGAGCTTTGGGATGGATGCACACGTTAGTGCCAGCCAGAGGTGCCTGCCCTGTCTCTCACTAGAGCAGCAGCACACGAGCCAGTGCCTTCAGGCCCTCGCCCAGGCCACACGTGTGTTCCTTTATGTAAGCCCATCGTTTGTCAGTGTCAAGCCGTTTGCATGCTCTTTTGCAGCCATGCTGCCATGCTGCCACGCAGCCATGCTGCCATGCTGCCATGCTGCCTTGCTGCCATGCTGCCTTGCTGCCATGCTGCCATGCTGCCATGCTGCCATGCTGCCATGCTGCCTTGCTGCCATGCTGCCATGCTGCCATGCTGCCATGCTGCCATGCTGTCATGCTGCCATGCTGCCATGCTGCCATGCTGCCATGCTGCCATGCTGCCATGCTGCCATGCTGTCATGCTGCCATGCTGCCATGCTGCCATGCTGCCATGCTGCCATGCTGTCATGCTGCCATGCTGCCATGCTGCCCTGCTGCCACGCAGCCATGCTGCCATGCTGCCATGCTGCCATGCTGCCATGCTGCCATGCTGCCATACTGCCTTGCTGCCAATCTTGCCATGCGTGCGGCCATGCTTGTGTGCAAGCAGGAGAGTCTAGTCGCACAGACCATCCTTCACTTTCGTTGCGTATATCTATGCTTTTTGAATTTGCCAACCTATGTTACCGCATCCCACCGCATCCCACCCCATGCTATCCCATGCTACGCTGTGCCACCCCATGCCCACCCACGCCACCGCACACCACCCCTCCCATGTGTCTACCAGAGCACAGCCATGCTGTTGTGCAAGCTGGAGAGCCAGTGTGAGAGCCATGGCACACAGCATGAGGCTGCTCGACTAAAACTATGCTACCCCATGCCACCACCCCATGCCACCACCCCATGCCACCAACCCATGCCACCGCACACCGCCCTCCCATGTGTCTACCAGAACACAGCCATGCTGTTGTGCAAGCTGGAGAGTCAGTGTGAGAGCCATGGCATGAGGCTGCTGGAGCTCAAGCGGTGCATTCAGGTATGGAGTGGTGCAATTGGTATATAGTGTTGGTTTCAACAAATTTCCGTCATGAAGTGCCACAGAGTGAGGGGGCAGCAAGTATGTAAGAGTGTGACTGGGTGTTACCTATCTCTCACTCCATGCATTGCTGCTTGGCAACGCCCCCCTCCCCCCTTCCCCGCGAACTCCCCTCTGTGTGCTGCCCAACAGCCCGTAGCAGCCAGAGTGAGGGTGCTCACGCCAACCGTAAAAGTGGCGGAGGATTTTTAAGTTAACTCGAAAACCCATGCCCCTTCCCCCCCCCAATTCGTCCCTCTGAGTTCTGCCCCACAGCCCGTTTCGGACGGAGTGAGGGTGCTGACGCCCACCGTAAGAGGGGCAAAGAGCTTCTGAGTCGACTCGAAACCCAATGCTCCCCCCCCCCTCCGATTCTTCCCTCCGTGTGTGCTGCCATGCCCCACAGCCCGTAGTGGACGGGGTGAGGGTGCTGACGCCCATTGTGAGAGGGGTGGAGGACGAAGGATGGGGATCCACAGAGGTTCTTGACATGCTGCATGCAGCGGTACGCATAGAGTGGTATGCAGTGGTATGCAGCGGTATGCAATGGTATGCAGTGGTATGCAATGGTATGCAGTGGTATGCAGCGGTATGCAATGTTGTGCAGCGGTTTGCAATGATATTCAGTGGTATGCAATGATCTACAACGGTATGCAATGGTTCACAGTGGTATGAAATTATTTACTGCAAAATGCAATGGTTTACATCGGTATGCAATGATATATACAGCTGTATGCATTGGTATGGAGCAGTATGCAGTGGTTTGCAGGGCTATGCATGTGGCGTGATGCATGCAGAGGTATGATGAGGAGAGTGGTATGAAGAGGTATACAGTGGTATGCAGAGATTGCTTCACAAATGCATCAACTTGAAGTCAAGAATTTCCCTCGTTCTCTCCCTTCTCGTTCTATCCTTCCCATTCCACCCGTTCCCTCCCATCCCACCTCTAACCCCCGTCCGTTCCCTTTCGCACACCTCCTTTCCCTCCCAGTCCACCCGACCAGATGTGAGGGAGGCGGAGGGTCTCATTCGTTTTGTGCTGCAATCTGCATGCGCCCCCTACCTTCACCTCCTCTCCTCGTATGTCCCTGCCCTCTTCAATCTCCATGCCCTTGCCCGTGCCTAGCTCCATGACCATGTCCTCACATTCCTGTGCTACTACTTTCAACGCCTCTTCCAACCTTCTACTATTCTCCCTGCCCTGAACCTGAACCTCTGTTTCCGTTTCAGTCCTGACCTGACCTGGCCTGGCCTGACTTCACCTCACCTCACCTAAACTCACCTCACCGCACCTTACCTCACCAGACCTGACCTGTTGCTGCCGCTGGTACGGTCGCAGGTGGATGCAGGAGGGGCGACTGGACGACGGCATTCACAGCGAGTTCTTCATTTCTTCATGCACCACTGCTGCCACACCACAACCGCTACATCCGCCACAGCCGCTACAGCTACTACCGCTGCCACACCACCACCGCTACATCCGCCACAGCCGCTACAGCTACTACCGCTGCCACACAACCTCCCCCCTTGCCCCATTCCTTCCACCCGCCCCCACACAGGTGGATGCAGGAGGGGCGACTGGACGACGACATTCACAGCGAGTTCTTCATTTCTTCATGCACCACTGCTGCCACAGATGCACTCACATCTACTGCTACTGATGTCAAAGCTCGCAGCAACACCAATTCCCCAGCCACAACCACCAGTGGCAGCAGTGCTGGCTTGCGGTTGAGGGGGCATGGTGGGGCGCAGGAGAGGGACGGCGAAGGTCGGGAGGGCACGGGCCAAGGGGAATGGCGGAGTGAAGAGGGGTGGGAAGGGGTGGAAGGGCAGTGGTTTGTGGTGCGGTGTGATGCGGTGCCAGTGCTGTTCCAGTCGGTGGCTGATGATGTGCTGGGGACAGGACAGTTGGTGCACGCGCTCAGGCAGCATGGGTACCTGAAGCAGGTCAGTGAATTGAAGGGGTGCAGAGGGGTGGAACGTGGTGTTTGCATGCAGTGCCGGTGCTGTTCCAGTTGATTCCTGATGATGTGCTGGCGACAGGGCAGTTGGTGCATGCGCTCAGGGAGCATGGGTACTTGAAGCAGGTGGGTGGGTGGTGTGTGAGGTGAGGTGTGTGCTCGTCCATGGGTTGAAGAGTAGAGACTCGTGACGTGCTGGCCACAGGGCAGTTGGTGCATGCGCTCAGGGAGCATGGGTACTTGAAGCAGGTGGATGGGTGGTGTGGGTGGGTGGAGTGGTGTGCTAGAAGGGAACAGTGTGTGCATGGGGTGTGTGTGAGTCATGATGTGCTGGCCACAGGGCAGTTGGTGCATGCGCTCAGGCAGCATGGGTACCTGAAGCAGGTCAGTGAATTGAAGGGGTGCAGAGGGGTGGAACGTGGTGTTTGCATGCACTGCCGGTGCTGTTCCAGTTGATTCCTGATGATGTGCTGGCGACAGGGCAGTTGGTGCATGCGCTCAGGGAGCATGGGTACTTGAAGCAGGTGGGTGGGTGTGTGGGGAAAGGTGGGGAGCTAGAAGGAATTAGGTGTGTGCATGGGGTGTGGGTGTGTGTGCTAAGAATCACGATGTGCTGGCCACGGGGCAGCTGGCATGCGCTGAAGGGAGTATGGTGGGTGGGTGGGTGGGTGCATGGTGCGTGCGCATGTACGGTGTATGCAGTGCTATGAGATCGACCCCTTTCCACATTCTCGCTCTGGTTCACATGTTAAGAACGACCTCCCTCTGTTAAGGCTCTTCTTGGGTCAACTCTCCCTCTCCCTTCTCCTGTCCTTCCCCCTTCACACCGCAGCTGACTGTGTCAGCGGAATAGGCGGAACAGCCGCAGATGCAGTTGGGCAATTTAGAGGAGAGCGATTCTGATTCGGCTCAAGAGTCTCCCTTACCCCCTCACACTGCAGTTGATCCCATCAGAGGGGGAGGCACAACAGCCACAGATGCAGCTGGGCAGTCTAGAGGAGAGCGTGGGTGCCCGCACACAGGCAGTGCAGCAAACGATGATAGACCTCACGTTGAACAAGGTAAGATAGTGGTGGCGCAAGAGATGCTGCTGGAAGGAGTAGGGTGCATGAGAGGAGAGCGTGGGTGCACGCACGCAAGCAGTGCAGCAGACGATCCAATTCTATGTTTTCACGTGGTCACTAAGTTTGCGCACACTGAGCGTGGGGAGTGGGGAAGAGTTGGCCCTGGTGTATTTTGCCCTTTTAGTAACAAGTTCCGCCATCCTTTGTTCATCTTCCCGCCCCTGCCCTCAACCACGCCCGTTTTTCCTCGCTGCAAAGTAGAGCCACCTCCTCGGGCATTTACTTACCATCAGACAAGTGCTCCTGCTCTCCCAGGTACACCTCATTCTCGTTATAATTGTCAATCCATTCACAAGTCCCCCACTTTCTGCAGCCATTTTTTGGCACATCGCAAGTCTTAAATTTTGTGATGCCCCGAAAGTCCATCCATCCTTTCCATTCGTCCTTCCCCCGCCCTGTTTCTCACTCTCTGCCCTTCCCTCTCACTCATTCACTGCCCTTCACCCTCACTTTCTCACTGCCCTCACGCTCACCTCCCTCTCTGCCCTTCAAGCTCACCTCCCTCTCTGCCCTTCACGCTCACCCTTCAAGGCGGACTCCCTTCCGGACTTCATGAAACTGGCAGGAAAGAAGAGGAGAACTGCAATGCAAGCCGTTCGTGCTTATCACTGGCTTGCAGTGCCAGTCCTTAGCCCTACCTTCGTGGAGTCCTCCTGACTACTCTTCACCCCAAACTCAAAACCCCCCCACCCACCACCAGGCCGAGTTTCTATCTAACTTCATGGCACTGGCAGGCGAGGAGAGAGGAGAGGAGAGGAGAGGAGAGGAGAGGAGAGGAGAGGAGAGTCGCTAAGTAAGCCACATGCTTATCGTGTGCCGTCTGTGTTATGTCCCGTCCTCCCCCTCACCCTCCCCCTCAACCATCACCAGGCGGACTTCCTATCGGACTTGATGGCGCTGGCAGGCGAGGAGCTCTGCAAGCCAGCCGCGCTTATCATGCGCACGAGAATCATCTAGTTGTTTCTATCCCCTTTTCACCCTCAACTAACCCCCCCTCCTCCACACACGAGGCGGACTACCTATCGGACTTCATGGCGCTGGCAGGCGAGGAGCTCTGCAAGCCGGCCAGGAGGGCGTCTCAGGCTCGCATTGATGTATGTGAGGATGCATCCACTGTCTAGCATACTCCACCATGCACCACCATGCACCACCATGCTTTATGCCATGCACCAAGTACACTGCGCCATACTGAATGAGAGGATTCAGAACATGTGATGATGTGAAAAAAAATTATCGTTCAACTGTGTAATCCCAACTTATAGGTCATCGTACAAGAGGTGTTCGTCTTTCCTTCCGTCCCCACGCCTTATTTCTTCTCCAGCTCTCACTGGGCGCCTCCCTCCGCTCCCCCATGGCAGCCAATGACCCCAACTGCGACCGCCTCTCTGCTCGCCTGGTGAGCACGGGTGGATGAAAGAATGGTATGGATGGATACACACAGAAGATAAGAAGCCCTTTCCTTTCCCATCCCTCCCCATCCCTCCCCATCCCTCCCTATTCCTCCCCCTCCTTCCCCAGTGTTCTTCCTGTGCCACCACACATCCCCCTCGCATCTCCTATACATGCATTGGGCACCTTACATACCCTTTTCATTTGCCTCGAAATTCGTCCCTTTACCCGCAATATGAGAACCGTGCATGCTTTTGAACTCCTATCAACAACACGACACAGTGTCCCCCCATCAATGCACCGCACCTCCGTTCCGTACAGATTCCCTCTCACCCTTCATTCATGCCCCTAATGTCTCCCCATCTTGCCCCATTTAGGTCCCTGTCGATCCACCCAGTCCCTCCACCTCATCGCTTCACCAGCAGCCCCTACAACCTCTACAATCACAGTCGCCGCCCTTACAGCGCGCACCAGACCCACCAGTCACATCTGCAACAGTCACATCCGCAACAGTCACAGCCACCACAGTCACATCTGCAGCAGTCACGGGAGAGCATGGACGGTGCAGATCTGCAGAGCAGCCTCCAGGCGTACGATCAATACGAGGACCTACTATAGACGATGCAGATGGTGACTTTGACGCTTCTCATGCTGCTGCTGGCGGTGGTGGCAGTGGTGATGACAGTGGTGGTGGCGGCAATGGTGGTGGTGGTGGGGATGGGGATGACAGGCAACTCTACAGCAACCCTCTGTCGCTGCTGCCCCAGCTCACCCCTGTTCGGCCAGTCAGCCCTGCAGCTGCAGCGGCAGCGCAGGCAGCAAGGGGGGAACGGGCTGAGCGGAGGGGAGCTTCAGGGGAGAGCGGATGGGAGGCTATCTACATCGACTACCAGGTGGGTGCTTTTTTACTTCCCTTCTCCTTTGTTTAGCCGACTCGAGAATTGCCCCATCACTCGTGGATGGGAGGCCATTTCTATCGACTACCAGGTGGGCTCTGTTCGCCTTTCAGCACGGCTCAAGCCTCCACCACATGTAACAATCCCATCCGTTTTATTCTACTAAAAGCTTCTGCTTCCTGCTCTCCTCACTCCCCTTCCCTTCCACTCTCCTCACCTCACCTGTTAGTGACCTATGGACTGCAGGCGCCCTGGCCAGTATCCGCAGTGGTGCCCCCATCCGCACTGCAGGGTTACAACCGCCTCTTCCGCTTCCTGCTCGCTTCACTCCCAACGTATTACCCACCTCTTTTTCCCGCCCCACTTACTCCAGGCGCCCTGGCCAGTATCCGCGGCGGTGCCCCCAACGGCCCTTCAAGGTTACAATCGCCTCTTCCGCTTCCTGCTCGCCTCATCCCCATCCCATCCCCCTGTCCTTGACCCACCTGTTACTCCCCTTTACAGCAGGTGCCCTGGCCAGTATCCGCAGTGGTGCCCCCATCCGCACTGCAGGGTTACAACCGCCTCTTCCGCTTCCTGCTCGCTTCACTCCCAACGTGTTACCCACCTCTTTTTCCGCCCCACTTACTCCAGGCGCCCTGGCCAGTATCCGCGCTGGTGCCCCCAACGGCCCTTCAAGATTACAACCGCCTCTTCCGCTTCCTGCTCGCCTCATCCCCATCCCATCCCCCTGTCCTTGACCCACCTGTTACTCCCCTTTACTGTAGGCGCCATGGCCAGTATCCGCAGTGGTGCCCGCAACGGCCCTTCAAGGTTACAATCGCCTCTTCCGCTTCCTGCTCGCCGCAAGGCGAACCCACCTGCACCTCGCCCTCGCATGGTCTGCCCTGCAGGTAGGGCCATGGAGCAGATGATGTTGGTGGTGATAGCTGTCTGTCGACCCATGGGGCATACTGGTGTGCGCACCAAGGCGAACCCACCTGCATTTGGCCCTCAATCTCGCATGGTCTGCCCTGTAGGTAGGGCCATTGAAACCATACACATCAATGTACACAAATCAAACCTAGCTGCACCCATCTCCACCGCACACTAGCTTCAATGCAGGTATGCTGCGCCTGCTCCTCACTGCCCTTGCCGCTGAGGCTGCGGCTGCCACTGCCGCTGCCCCTGCCGCTGCCACTGCCGCTGCCACTGCCGCTGCCCTTGCCGCTGCCACTGCCGCTGCCACTGCCGCTGCCACTGCCGCTGCCCCTGCCGCTGCCACTGCCGCTGCCCCTGCCGCTGCCACTGCCGCTGCCCCTGCCGCTGCCACTGCCGCTGCCACTGCCGCTGCCACTGCCGCTGCCCCTGCCGCTGCCACTGCCGCTGCCACTGCCGCTGCCACTGCCGCCCCTGCCGCTGCCACTGCCGCTGCCGCCGTTGCCATTGCCATTGCTGCTGCTGCTACTACCACTTGTGCTGCTGCTGCCACTGTCATTCTTGATCCATCCGCGTGCCCTGTGTTGACTCCGTACTGTGTGTGCTCTTTCCCTTCGCCTCCTTACTTCCCCTGCAATTCCCATCCTCCCACCTATGCTCTTTTTCTCTCTGTCTCTTTCCATGTCCCCATCTTTCTTTTCCCCCGATCCCCCCTCTCCCCTCCACCCCACATCCCACACCCCCAGCTGACGCGGGGAGTGAAGGTGGAAGGGACAATGCTGCAGCGCGTGCACTGGCTGCGGCATCGCATGGCGTGTGCTGTCACTGCCATCCTCGACCATGTGGCACATGCGGTGAGTATGCATGGGTGCATGTATGCATGGGTGCATGGTGCGTGATTGCACTGGCTGCGGCATCGCATGGTGTGTGCTGTCACTGCCATCCTCGACCACATCGCACATGCGGTGTGTGTGAGGGGGGGTGGGGGGGAGGGGAGGGGGGAAGGGCGTTCGTGGGTGTGCGTGTGTGTCTTTCCATTGTGGCTGCGGCATCGCATGGCGTGTGCTGTCACTGCTATCCTTGACCATGTGGCGCATGTGGTGAGTGGATGCGTGCGTGCATGCGTGCGTGCATGTGTGCGTGCGTGCATGTGTGCGTGCATGCGTGCGCGCATGTGTGCGTGCATGTGTGCGTGCATGTGTGCGTGCATGTGTGCGTGCATGTGTGCGTGCATGTGTGCGTGCATGTGTGCGTGCATGTGTGCGTGCATGTGTGCGTGCCTACCCAGTATGATGATCAAATGCACTTTCAAATCACTTATGCATGACCTAATTTCTTCCCACACCCGTATCGCATTCCATATGTTTTTCACTGACTCTCTTCTGTGTGCCCGTTCCCTTTCCCCAAGCCTTACCTATCCCCATTTGTTCCTGTGCCCTCATATTCTTCATCCGAATCCCCCCCCCAACCCAACAATTACAAGTGCTCAGCCCCATCTTCAAACACATGACATCGTCCCTCTTCCCCTCCTTCCCTCCCTCCCTCCCGTACCCTCCCCTCCCCTCCCTTACCCCTCTCATCCCACCTCTCCCCTCCGGCTTCCCTCGACCCCTCCGTTCCCCCCCCTCTCTACTCAATGCCTGCAGGTGATAAGCCCCAATTTCGACCTCATGACAACGAGATTGACCAAGGCTACCTCCTTCCACCAGGTGACTCACTCTCTTCCTCCCTCATCTATGAGTGCATGAGCACATGCATGAGCACATGAGCATATGAGTGCATGAGTGCATGAGCACATGAGCACATGAGCTCATCCTCATCTCCCTCCTCCATCACTTCATGTTCACGGTTTTCCCACAGCACCAAACCGTTCTCATGTTTTCCGTCTCTTCTGTTATCTAGCAAACGTTTTTTTTTGGAATATATAGAATGGGGCCTGTTAACCCCCCCCCCCCCCCCCCCCAAAAGAAAAAAAAAATCTACACTTTTTGCCTCCGCCTCCTTGATTGCACTGACAAGGCGTCACCTGCCGAGATTGGTTGGAAGAAGGTACTTCACTCCAAAATGGTTCTGATCTCTGTTCAGATCTTGAATTTGATCTGTTGTCCTTTTTCTTTCCTTTGTTATTGGAAAATATTCATCACTCTCCGTCCCTCCAGTAGAAAATAGCCAAAAACACTTTCTTCTGTGTCTTACTGTCTGCATGCCTGCATACAGCTTGTGCTGAAGCACCAATCATTTCTTGACACGTGTCTCTCAGAGGGGCTTCTGGATTCCGGCCCGCACATTCGAGAGGTGTGTAACGCCTACCTGCCTGCATGGTGTTGGAACTACTAAAAAAAGTTGAGTAGCAGCGTGGGCCGTGGCGCATACTGTCCACATCTAATGAGCACTGTACACCTCATTCACGCTCATTAGATGTGTAGTGCTCTCCTCCTTGCAAGGTTGAGGAGTAGTATATGTAGTTTGATGTGTAGTTTGTTGCTCAAGCAGTATGCACGGCAGCATGGCAGCACGGCAGCATGGCAGCATGGCAGCATGCATGGGGCAAGTCCATCCTTTCTAGACATGTATCTGCCCTTTTTCAAGTGCAATTTTACCCGATGGTGGTGCTGCGTTTGGTCTTTGCTTCATCTTGAAATGGACCTGCACAAGGTCTCCGCTCTCCTCCTACCTCTCCCTCCTTCGCACACCAGTTTCTTGCAGAGTCTTTCCTCCTTTTTCTCTCTCGCTCTTTGTGATGATTGCTCCTTGCAGGCGACTTTTGAAGAAAACGAGTTACTTAAAAAACCACTCCTCACCCATCATCATCTCTCCCACCTCCCTGCAGAAATTATTCGCCCTTCTCTCCATCCCTCTTTGAGGTCATGCATCCCTGCAGAGGTGACATTCGAGGGAAACATATGTTAAATGCTATGTTCCCTCGTCTCCATCATCATCATCTCTCGCACCTCCCTGCAGAAATTATCTTCCCTCCTCTCCATCGCTCTTCGCTTCGCCACCACTGTCAGCACCACCATCCACACAGCCTCCTCTCTCCCCGGCCTTGACTCATCATCTTCATCATCAGCAGCAGCAGGAGGAGGATGGGGAGGAGGAGGAAGGGGGGGTTATGGGGCGGAGGGTAGAACCAGTGGAGGCGAGCTGGCTGATTACGCGTACGGCGATGCCACGTCAGATGCCAAGGGACGGGCGGCCCGGGCGGCATTCCGTCGGCAGTTAGCGGCGGAGGAGCTACAGCGTGGTTTAGAGCAAGAGGGATTTGTTGAAGAGATGAGGTGTGTGGTGGGAAAGGGGGAGTGGCCGAGAAGGAGGAGGGGGGTAAAGAGGGGGAATCAAAGAGGGGTTTGATGGTGACATTGACTTGGCAATTCACCTATCCCCACTTCTCTCCATCTTGTCTCCTGCTCTCACCATCTCCCCATCTCTCCATCTCCCTGCTCTCCCATCCTGCGATCCCACCAGGGCCACACACACTGCCTTCACAGCCTCTCTCCGTGCCGCCATTGCTGCCATTGCATCTGCCCTCCGAGACCATCCTCTGCTGCTCTCCCTGCACCTCGCCCTCACCGCTGTTGCCAAAGGCCTTCCTTAGAAGCTTCCTTAGAATCGATTCGACGAGTGCCATTTCTGCCATTGCATCTGCCCTCCGAGACCATCCTCTGCTGCTCTCCCTACACCTCGCCCTCACCGCCGTTGCCAAAGGCCTTCCTTAGAAGCTTCCTTAGGATCGATTCAACGAGTGCCAACTCTGCCATTGCATCTGCCCTCTGAGACCATCCTCTGCTGCTCTCCCTACACCTCGCCCTCACCGCCATTGCCAAAGGCCTTCCTTAGAAGTTTCCTTTGAGTCGACTCAAACGAGTGTCACTGCTGCCGTTGCATCTGCCCTCCGAGACCATCCTCTGCTGCTCTCTCTGCGCCCTCTCTGCCGTTGCCAAAGGCCTACCTTGAAAGTTTCCTTTTTTGTCATGGTGGGGTGGCAAAACTGGCCAGTGTGAAGCGCATCGGGGAATGTCACGTCATGCTTAACCCAGAGAATGGTTTCGCTGCAGGGGCGTTTGTACATGAATGCTGCTAGCAGAGATGGTTGGTTGGTTAGGTAACCAAAGTATTAAATGGCTCACATGTTATTATTATCGTACCAGTCCTAGATTTCCTTATTCTCCAGTGGAAGGTGTTCTCTTATGTAGGTATCACTGAATGTCAGAGGAGCCACGCATAAGGGTTTTGGGGCTGCTTTGCTAGTTAACCCTGTTTGTTCGTTTTCTTTTTGTATAAATTACGATGATCAGTCGCTAGTAGTGCAATTTTTATAATGGGCTGGTTCTGGATGTCCACTTCTGTCGCCGCATCTCACGGGAGACGTGATTTCAGGTCTGAGGACGCGGTAAAAGTGGAAAATTGATCGCCTCAGGATTGTTTTTTTACCACGGTTGTAAACGTTTCTATACCTATTGTACGTATTACGCAGGCTTTGAGTGCGGTGACCGGATCGATCTCCCCCCGATCGAGCACTTTTACCGCGTCCTGACGCGTTCGGGCAAGGACGGTTTCACAATTCAGCAGCACAACTGAACCCCGTTTTCGCTCACTCCCGCGAATTTGTACGTCATCACGGAACCTACGATTTCATTGGTTCTACGATTAGACATCGCGGAACCTAAGAATTCATTGGGCCTAAGTCATCGCGGAACCTAAGATTTCATTGGTCCTACGATAAGCCATCACGGAACTTTTGTTCATTGGTCCTACGATAAGCCATCGTGGAACTTACTTGTTCATTGGTCCTACGATAGTAAGCCATCGTGATCCACAACCAATCACATTGCCGCAAGCCGTGGCGCACCTTCCCTCAATTTTGGGCCCAGTCTATCCGTCATGGAATGCCCTCGCCCTTCGGTTTGCTATTTAGCAGGCTTCTTCGTTGCTGGTAAATCACGCCTTCAATCTTCGCCTTCATCAATCTTCAATCCATTAGATCACTAGATCTACTAGACTAACCACGACTACTACCCGTACAACAGCTTACTAAGCTACGACATTATCCTCTTCTCCTGCAAAATGGCGCGACTCCGCGGAATTACGGTTCTCTCTCTTCTGCTGGCCGTTGCCCTTGTTCTCTCAACGTACGCTTTGAAAGCTTCTGCTAACCCGGCGGTTCAACCTGAAAATCCGCAAGTTGCGGCCACTGGCAAGCAGCCGAAGCGAACTTCGGATGGTAAGTTCCCCTTCCTCATTTCCCTCGTCAGATTGTCATCTTGCTCATTATGGCGCCTTCTTCCGTACTTTGGCATGGCGGCTCATTATGCCGATCACTCACTATTAGCACTCCTAGCTGGAAGTTTTCGTATTTCTCTTCAGCAGAACCGCGTGTGAGTTGTTGCTGCCGACTCAATTACTAACCCGACTTTCCAAATCCTGATATTTGAGTGGGCCGCAGGAAAATATCTATGTGCTGATGTGATGAAGGGCAACGGGTTTTGCAAAGCCAGAAAGGCCAAGTGCACCGACGCGACGGTCAAGTCCTATCAGAACGACTGCAAAGGAGTTACTAGTCCCGACGGAGTTACCAGTCCCGACGGAGTTACTAGTCCCGACGGTAAGTAAGCTGCCATCCACGGGACCATAATGATGGCATAGTGGCTACATCCTGTCAGATCATGTCAAAATCTCAAATCGCAATTCCCGTAGATTCTTATGGTCACGTTTCCAAGTCACTCCTACGCAATCTGATTCCTCACGAGTTGTCGTTTTCGGCCTAATGGCATCGGATTCCTCTTACTGACCATGGCGTCACAATCTGTTTACTGACTCACGCCGTTTCATCACATCGTGGCTGGCCCCCAATTTGTGTCCTTCTCAGCTAAACGTACCGGTGGTACCTCCCTCGAGAGGTGGTATTGGTTGTAGGCAAACGCGCTGAACGGATAGGTCAAGTTTGCTGACCCCTTGGGGGATGATCCCATTGCCCACTTTCCAGCAGCAGCGGTAGTGTTCCTGCCACCTTTTCTATCTAAGAACGTTCTTTTGGAAGTTTCTGGAAGTTTGTGTGATGATGACCCATGTATCCATCATCCTCTGTCCTAATTGTACTTGTGCGTGCTCCTTGATTGTAAACTTTAGTTACGTGATAATTGACATTGATAATGGTTATCGTGAATACACCAGTGTGCAACAACCATGAATTACTCACCTCAGTAGCATCATCAACAACCAAGCAACTTCATCCCATCATGAACAGGACAGTTATGACCACCACCAGGGCTGACGTTTCAAATTTAGGTACCCTGATGTCCACCTAAAAAAAAAAATTTTAACCCTGAAGGCATATTTTCCAGAAAAGCAGCACCCTGATTGCTCAGTGTTGGGAAGTTATACAGTCTGAGTGTTCAGGGTCGAGAAGTCACGATCAGGGTACGTGTAGTAACGCGCTGTGCATTATCGAAACTGAACTTTGATGGCGAATCTGTTCTGTGAAAGGGCGAATGTGCAATGTCAGATGGCGTTCCTGAGATGGGGCCCCATCCGAACTTCCCCCAGCAACAGTGCACAGAACACGTGCCTAAGGCATGGCAGCAACGGGGGGAGTGAATCTGGACGTCGCATGAGTTGGGCGGTGAGGGTCGTGCGATTTTTGCGCATGGCAACTTCCCCTGACGCCCAACGTCAGAACCACTGACGTTTTTGACTGTCACAGGACCGAGTCGTGACTGGGTTTGGCACGTTCAGAAAGGTCAAAGAATAACGTGACAAATGGAAAAGGAAAAACAGGCGCCAATCCAACAGCAGAAAGCAGTTTCGTTTCACGGTCACCACACAGCAATCTGTTTTTTCATCGGGTTCCCCCCAGACTGTTTTCGACCGTGTTATGGGAGATTGTGGCCGTTTGGAATTGGCGCATGAACGTTGAATACAGAAGCATGCGATTGGTTGGAAGTTTTCTCACTTGTTTTTCGCACAATGAGACTGACATCGCATGGCACGTGTGGTGGGTGTGCAAAATACCCAGGACTGCCACGCTGGACCAATAGTGCAGCACTCCGAACTTCCCCCATCTCAGGAACACCATCTCAGATGGCGTTCCTGAGATGGGGCCCCATTCGGCCCCATCCGACGTGGCCCCAAGCAACAGTGCACGAAACACGTGCCCGTGGCATGGCAGCAAGGTGGGGGGTGAATGTGGACGTCGCATGAGTGGGCAGCCGAGGGTCGTGCAAAATTGCCTCACGTTAACTTTCCTTGCCTCCGAACGTCAGAACGAGTCAAGCTAGACTGTCGCGTAACCAAAAAAAATGAAAATCATCTATCGGTTCCCACCCAGTGTGTTCTCGACCATGGGAGTATGTGGCTGTCTGAACGACAGCCGTTTTTTACTGTCACGGAACCCAGTCGTGACTGGGTTGGAATCGGAGCACACCTGCGAGACTGGGTTGGAACGTTTAAACTTGTCACATGAACGTTAATACAAAAGCATGAACCTCGGAGGTGGGTGTATCGAAAGGAAATTTCGAGGAAGCTTCCTCCCGATAAACTTGCATGCAGGGACCACAGAACGCATACTCTGTAGTGACAGACTCCAGAAATGACTAACACTGAGGCCTATTACACTGAATCAGGGGCCATAAAACAATAACTCTGAGGCTCTCAGTGATGAAATTTTGACTACTCTGGAATTCCATTTTTCACAAACTCGATGGTCTGATCCGTCAGACTAATCAGACTATTTACTCTGATAGCGTCAGCCCTGACCACCACCACCACCAAGACGATTCATCCATATCGAATTTAGGACATGTATAAACACAATGTTTCCCCGTTACAAATCCAGAAAGCTGGAAAAGGGTGCAGTGCAGTGACTTATGTAGCCTGCTTTGCAAGTACTAGTACTAGTTTTGACAGAACTATAGTTAGTGGATAAACAACCTTGGTGTTTCGATATTGCAGCGCACATGGTTGTTTTGACACTTTCCCATGTCGGAACTCGACCTCCGGAAAGAAGAATCACATCTAATTAGAACCGCCCAGTGCCGTACTTAACCGATTTATCCCGCACTTGCATCAGATCTTCCCCCCTCCCTCAACCAGCTCCGCCGAGCGATCTCCTCCCAGCACCGTTGGTTGCTCATTCGTTCCGAATCCGATCAAGCTGTTCTGTCATCCACGTCGCACGACAACCCCAGCGGCTTCTGCCCCTCTGGCTTGTCTCAGATTTTCTGGCTTCTACATACGACGAAATAGTTGTGGCCTAGCACCCGCCACGCCACTCACGCGCACATGGACGAGGAGCAAGACCAGCTGTCCGTCTTCCTAGCCTTTCGCGAGAAATGCGACGCGCTGGAAGCCGCGATCCGAGCTTTAAGTTCCAGAGATTCCGGTTCCGTTGCCGAATCTGCACAGTCGGGGATCAACTGCGAGGAAAGTAGTGAACAGGTGGACGCTGCGGGAGGCAATCAACGGTCCGGATTGAACGCGGATCAAGCGGCGGTGGCAGCGCTTCGCGCGGTGGAAGTCCTAGTAGCGCATTTCGCGCCGTCGGTCCCGCGGCGTGACGTGGAGCAGATGACTTCACGCGTGGCCGCGCTTCGCGCCAACCTGGAAACTGCCCGATCCGCCTCGAAACCCAAGAAACGATTCGCCTTTTCCTCAAGAGGGCAAAAGAAACCTTCTTCAGAAAATAAAGACGCCTCGTCCTCTCAGAAATCTCTCGAGCAACCGACGCAGTCGCTGCAGCCAGTGGGTAGTTGCCAGGTGGAGCAGGAGGGCGACCCGAGGAGAACGGGATTGGTGGCCTCCGATGTTGAGCCAACAGGGGTATAAGGAGGAGCCGTATCGGGAGCAGCAGCGTCAGGAGAAGCGGCGGCGGCAGCAGGAGCACCCGCAGCAGGCGGAGAATCCGGAGCAGCAGCGCTGGGAGCAGCAGGAGAAGTTGGAGCAGCCAAAACAGCAGGAGCGTCCGCCGAGGCTCCATCTTCCATCCCCCCAACCAGCTCCGCGCACCCGTCCCTCTCCATCTCCCACCGCTCCCACGAGCACATTCAAATCTCGCCAGAGCAGCACAGACGCGGCGAGCTCACGCTGCAGCACCTCTCCCACTGCCACGTGTCTGTCCGCGGTGTCCTCTCCGCCGTCTTCCTCCGCCACGTGCGCGACTGCCACGTCATCCTCTGCCCAGTGTCGGGAGCCTGCCATGTGGAGGACGCGTCAGGCAGCACTGTAGCCGTCGCGAGCCATCAGCTGAGGATACACCAGACAGAGCGCGCCGATTTCTATGTCCGCACGCGCAGCAGGCCGCTTATAGAGCACTCTAAGGGTGTCAGATTCGCGCCTTATAGTAGGGAGTATGACGGGTTGGAGGCGGATTTTAAGGATGCTGACCTGGCGGTGGATGGTGGGCTGTGGGCCCTCGTGGACGATTTCAGTTGGCTGCGTGCGGTGTCGTCGCCGAATTGGTCGGTTATTCCTGAGGAAGAGAGGAAGAGTTGACAGAGGCGTGAAGCTTTACAAGTGCAGGGGGGGATTGCAGATACGTGTTTTGAGGCGCCCCAATGGTTGGCTGTTTCTGAGGAAGAGAGGAAGAGTTGACAGAGGCGTGAAGCTGTACAGTTGCAGGGGGGGTTCGCATTGCAGATACGTCTTTTGAGGCACCTCAAAGGTTGGCTATTCCCGAGGAGGAGAGGAAGAGCTTGGCAGAGGCGTGAAGCTTTGCAGACTCATGGGTGTTTGCAGACATGGTGAGGCTTCAGAGGTGCATGGAGGTTTGCAAAGGTGGAAAAGCTCACACATGGACAAGCATTTACCGAGGCATGGGTTTCACAGAGAATGGGGTCTTGCGGACTTGTGAAGGCCAGTGCTGAAGGTCAGGCAAAGTTGGAGAGCTGTGTTGGTGGTGGGAGGGCGGAAGGAAAGACGAGGTGGTGTGTGTAGTGCAGACTACAGCAGATGTCATTTCCGTCCCGGCAATTGTTGTTGAGATGGCATGTGCTAAGGTTGATACTGCTGCAGAAATCTGGTTGAAATACTGCTGCATAATATTTCTTGCCTCTAACACAACCTACACACAGATGTAAAAAACACAACAAACACACAACATATATTACCATGCTTTCTTATCCTTCAAATTCCAATCTTTTCATTGTCATTACTCTCTCCCTCCACCTGTGCTCCATCCATCCTCTTCTCCAGGAGAGCTTTCCTCAACTCGAACCCCAGAGTCTGGGCCAGAGGTAATTTTTAATCTGACTCAAAAGTCACTATGCTTCATCGTTTCTCTCTCCCTCCACCTCTGCTCCATCCATCTCTTTCGTTTCCAGGAGAGCTTTCCGCAGCTGAAAGCCCAGAGCCAGTGCCAGAGGCATTATGTGTTCACATTCCATTACTTTGCCTCATCCTTACCCTCTCTCTCCACTTCTGCTCCATTCATCTTCCTCGTCTCCAAGAGAGCCTTCCTGAGCTGCAAGCCCAGAGCCAGGGCAAGAGGTGGAGGGACAGCGTTGCCGATCTGGCGATGCTTGGCCTGAATGTTGCCAGCAAAGCGGTACCAGTCGGGGAAGCCCTGAGAGATTTGTGGCACATTGGGAACACAAAGAAAGGGAAAGTGTTAGTTGAGATGACGGTGCTTGGCCCGGATGTTGCCCGTGAAGTAGTACCAGTCGGGGAGACCCTGAAAGATTAACACAGGAAGGAGGAGTGGGGCGAACATGGTCGGACTATCTTGTGGAGCCTGGCGTGAATGATGCTTGCAAAGCGGTGCCACGGTCACATTCAGGCAACACGGTTCTACCAGTTAAGGGAAGGCCACCAAGGCGTTGTGAGCGCAAGGTAAACGGGACTGGGGGGGAGGGTAATTGTGAGAGCATTGGGTAGAAGCAGGAATAAGGCAATCAAAGCAAGAAAGAGCTGACTGGTGAAAAGGAAAGTCTTCACCCTATGAAGAAAGAACTCTCCACCAACCGGAGTGAAAGCACATGCCCACTTTCCCCATGGGCTGGGGGTCCGTCACAGACGTGGGAAAGTTGCCCGCCCAGTCACCCCTTGATTCATCAGGCTCTCACCCACACCAATCCCCCACTATGATCTTGAAGATTGGGACATCCCAGAGCTTTTTTGTGAAATCTCAAAAAATCCCACACTAAAATCTTGAAGTTGGGGACATCCCAGAACACCACAACCCTTGTCACACGTCCCCTCCCTTACCTGCGATCGCGCACACTCGCGCACGCTGACAATGCGGTCCTGCTCGGGGTGAAAGCACATGCCCACTTTCCCCATTGGCTGGGGGTCCGTCACAGACGTGGGGAAGTTGCCTGCCCAGTCCAGCCGCCCAAACAACCCCTTCCAGTTATTGTGCCGCTCCATGGTGTTGGGTAGGCACCAGGGGACCAAATCTGCCTCACGGCCGTCCGACAGCCGCACCTGTGGATGAAAATGAGGGAAAGGAAGGGATACCAAGGAGAGGTCAGGTTACGGGTGTGAAAGTGAGCTGCCCAAACAGCCCCTTCCAGTTGTTGTGGCGCTCCATGGTGTTGGGTAGGCACCAGGGGACCAAATCTGTCTCACGCCCATCGGACAGCCGCACCTGGTGAGGAACAGGGGGTTTGGGGTATACAAGAAAGTGTTTTGGAACTGTAAAGCTGGCCAAACAGCCCCTTCCAGTTGTTGTGGTGCTGCATGGAGTTGGGCAGGCGCCAAGAGACCAGGTCTGCTTCGCACCCATTGAATAAGCGGACCTGTGGTTCAAAGGAACGGGATGTTGCTGTTGATACGTGATAAAAGTGATGTTTTGAGACGTCTCAAAATAGCCAAGGGACCAGGTCTGCTTCGCACCCATTGAATAAGCGGACCTGTGGTTCAACGGAACAGGATGTTGCTGTTGCTCTCGAGAATTCTCAAAAGCAACATCAGATAAGCGAACGGCTTTCGTGAGGGCTTGTCAACTTCTGAGGTGGGTAACAAACAAATTGCGGGCATAGATACGAATTTTGAGGCACATCAAAAGCCCTAGAGGGATTCCTCCAGTCCTGCCGTACGGGCTCATGACAAGAAGGGTCGATCCAGAAAACAAGAGAGCGAAGAGGGCGAAATGAAAAGGGATGGGCCAAGGAGGGGATCGACCTCAACCAGGTTCGAAGTCCTTCGTGGTTGAGGTTGAGGTTGAGCTGAGCCTGAGTGTAGGTGACGTACATGTGTAAAGAGTGATTTTTTGAGACGTCTAAAAAATTCACTCTTTACACGATGGGCTAAGGAGGGGATCGACCCCAACCAGGTTTGTGTAGGTCCTTTGTGGTTGAGGTTGAGCTGAGCCTGAGTGTGGGTCGTACATTGCTTCATGATCGTACCTTGATATCCAGTAGTTCTGCTTTAGAGTTGACTCAAGAGCAGTGTGGGTCGTACAGTGCTTCATAATCGTACCTTAATATCCGGCAGGTCCCGCCAGTCCGCCCCTGGGCGCCTGGGGATGTGTTGGCAGCGTTTGAGGTTGAGTTCGTTCATGCGCTTGCACGTGTGGTCCAGTAGCCTGGCTTGCTGGGCTCTGATGCTCCTCTGGAACCAGGAGGAGGGCTCCGAAGAATACTGGGAAGAAGGAAGGGAGGGGAGAGGAGGGGAGGGGAGGGGAGGGGAGGGGAGGAGAGGGGAGGGGAGGGGAGGGGAGGGGAAGAGAGGGGAGGGGAGGGGAGGGGAGGGGAGGGGAAGAGAAAGCGTTAGAAGCGTTTGCGGTTGAGTTGGTTGATGCAGTTGCACGTGTGGTCCAGGAGCCTGGCTTGCTGTGATCGGATGCACCGTTGGAACCACGAGGAGGGGTTGGAGGAGTACTGTGGAAGTGAATGGGGAAGGGGGAAGGGAGGGAGAGTGTTGGGAAGCGCTTGGGTTTTGAGGCTTCTTGAAACCAGAAACGAGTATGCTAAGGAAGTGGGGGTTAAGGGGGAGGGGAGTACGAGGGGTAAGGAGAATGTGGTGTCAGCCATGAGATTGTGATGTAATCCTATCCTGCATTTTGAGACGTCTCAGAAGCGGGGGGCGAGGAGAATGTGCTGTCAGCCAGCCATGAGGTTGTGATCCTATGCTGCACATGCAATTCGCGTGTATTGAGTCGTGTTTTGAGTCGACTCAACACAAGGAAGTGGGGGGTAGGGGGGGGGGGGAGGAGGGTGTGCTGTCAGCCATGAGGTTGTGATCCTGCCCATGCAAGTTATCAGGATGGCTTGCGTTGTGAGAGAACTAAGTGTAGTAGCTTAGAGGTTTCTCTAAAACCTACAGACCACCAGCACCCCGCAGCTCACCTCCATCTCCTCCTCCTCCTCTGCCCCATTTTCAATCCGCCCCATTGCATCCTGCATCCCATCCCCTGCCGAATCCCAGGCTCCAGACCGCATTCCGCTCTGCATGTTGCCAGCAGCGCACAACCCCCAACCCGCATTCACCACTCACCACTCCCACCCTGTGACTCACCTCCATCTCCTCCTCTTCTGCCCCGTTCTCAATGCTTGGCAGGTCCCCCATCGCATCCCGCACCGTGATCGACCGCAGCGGTGCCCCCACTGCAGGGCCACGTGGACACGCCTCATTGGCCAGCGAGCTAGCCGTGCTGAAGTGACCAATACTAGCCGCGCCACCAGCAGCACCACTAGCAGCAGAGGCGCCGCCAGCAGCGGAGGTGGTGAGGGGGACGGAGAGCTGGGAGGAGGCAAAGACGTGCAGAGGCTGCGGCCACTCAGGGAGCACGTGGCCCGGTGCTGCAGCCCAGATGAAGGCCCGCGTGCGGGACTGAGATATTCCGAAGTTCCCCGCTTGCAGCACACCGAAGCGGACCTGGAGGGTGAGGAAAGAGGGGAAAAGGGGTTGGGGGAATCTGAAACTCTCAATAACACTCGGGGAGCCGGTGGCAAGGCGCTGCTGCCCAGATGAAGGCTCTCGTGCGCGACGGAAACATGCCTAAGTTGCCCGCTTGTAAGACACTGAAGCGGACCTGGAGGGGGTGGGGGGAAGGGGAGAAGGAGCAGGAACGGAGAGGCGGTGAAAAGCTGCCCGATTGAAGGATGCAGACGGACATGGTAGGGCGAGAGGGAGGTGTGATGGTTTGATGGTGTGATGGTGTGACGGCTGATAGTTGATGGTGTGGTCTGGTGTTCAATTAGACAATGGCGACCCATGTGTATGCTTTCGACATTTCCCATTAGTGACTCAGTTTGTGAATTTTCAATAGTGGGTGATGGTTGGTGTGGTTCTGGTGTTCGATTAGCCTATGGCGACACAAGTATGATGCCTGCCTACCTGGTAGCCCATAGCACGGAGAGTCCTCAGAGGCTCAGAGCGAGGCGGAAAGAACGCGCCCCGATTAAGGACACAAAGTTGCGCACGTTCTCAAGGAGGAAGTAGTTGGGGCGGAGGAAATCCGCAAAGGGAAGGCAGTGTGTGCGGATGAGTAGGGAACACTAGTAGTGCTTGCGCCTACCTGGTAGCCCATGGCGAGCAGCGTCCGAAGGGCCAGGCGGAAGGTGCGGGCGCCATTGAAGGAGACAAAGTTGCGCACGTTCTCGAGGAGGAAGTAGTTGGGGCGGAGGAAATCGGCAAAGGAGAGGAAGGCGAGAATCATCTCGCACTGCACCTTGCTCCATGGGTTCTGGTTGAAGCGGTTCATTCCGGAGAAACCCTGAGAGGGGAGTTATAGAGGGGAAGAGAAGGAAGAGAGAAGGCAATGAGGGGAAATGGGATCATCTCGCACTGCACCTTGCTCCTCCATGGGTTCATGTGTAGTAAGTCGATTTTTGAGTCGACTAAAAAACAGCACTGCACCTTGCTCCATGGGTTCTTTCCGGAGGATCCCTGCGTGGGACAGGCAGAAAGGGTAGAGGGGATCAAATAAGGCAAAGGGTATAGCAGGAGAGCAGAAGGGGTGAGAAGTGATGAAAGGCGAGGGTCATCGATCACTACACGTGCAACCAATGTACTTGGCAGGGATGGAGACGAGTCCGATCCTAAGTCGACTCTAAAAATGAACCCCGTACTTGGTGGTAGGGGGGTCACCCACCCCACTCACCAAGTTCACCACTCAGCCGGGAAGCCAGGTACAAGTGTGTACCTGGCAGGGCGGCAGCTGCCCACCTCCATTCACGAATACCACTGAACCAGGAAGCGGCCGCTTCCCCCTTTCGTCCTCGGCCATCCTCGTACCACTCACACCGCACCTGAACAAGAGCTGCGACCCCCCCTGCAACCTGGCAGGGTGCTTTCCTGGATAAGTGTGTACCTGGCAGGGCGGCCCCCCATTCACAAACTCCACTTGGCCCGGCAGCAGCAGCTCGCCACTCTCTGCCTCGGCCGTCTGTCCCACTCTCACCACTAGTGCAGGTGGGGTAGGCGCCACCTGAGGCCTGCTTACCTGGCAGGGCGGGCCCCCATTGACGAAGTCCACTTGGCCGGGCAGGGGCAGCTTGCCCCTCTCTGCCTAGACAATCTTCTCTGCTACCGCTCACCGCACAGTCCGCACCTGAAAAAGTGCCTCTGCGAGCCCCACTCACCTGGCAGGGCGGGCCCCCATTGACGAAGTCCACTTGGCCAGGCAGAGGCAGCTTGCCCTTTTCCCCCTCGGCCATCTTTGCTGCTGCTTCATCCGCCTCTGGCGTTGACACACAGTCGCCCAGCTGCCCTGCTTGCTCCATCATAGACCTGGGGAGGCGAGGACATGGGAGAGGGGGAAAAGGGGGATATATATATATATACACATACATATATACATATATGTATATATATATTAGGGGGAAATCCCGGAAGGGGTTAATGGGAGCGAGGGATTGCCTCTGTCTGGGACAAAGGAAGTAGGCGAGACAAATAACGAGCAAGATAGGGGAAATGGTAAGGAGGGGAACGAGAAAGGAGTGGAAACGGGGGCAAGGTGTTGCTGCTACTGTCCCCCTATGGCATCTCCGTATCCCCCTTCACTTAGACATCATGTAACCCTGCTCGCTTACCTAAGCACCGCACCACATAACATCTTACCACCATTAACTACCTCATAACCCCACCTGCTTACCTAAGCACCACACCACAGAACATTTTACCACCACAAACTACCACACAACCCCACCCACTTACTCAAGCACCGCTCACCTGAGCACGACGTTGCAGTTGGCGCAGATGACAGCAGCCTCGGGGTGGTTCTTCTGAAACGCCTCAGCAGCCCACCCGTCCACCATCAGCACTGAACCGGCCAAGTGACACTACACTCACTCACCTCAGCACCACATTGCAGTTGGCACAGATGACAGCAGCCTCGGGGTGGGTCTTCTGTTCCCCATGCTCACCTAACTTACCAAAGCACCGCTCACGCTCACCTCAGCACCACGTTGCAGTTGGCGCAGATGACAGCGGCGTCGGGGTGGTTCTTCTGAAACGCCTCAGCCGCTGGGTGCTCATACTCGATGGCCCACCGCGTCTCACACGCCCTCGACCGCTGCAGCCCCTCTGACAGCCCGCCACACCCCGCAAATATATCCAACGTCCGCAGCACACCAGTGCCGCCCTTGCTGCTGTTTCCCACCCCTTGCTGCCCCTCCTCCTGCTTCCCCTTATTCTCCTTCTCCTCCTGCTTCTCCTGCTTTTTCTCCTGTTTATTCGCCCCAGCTGCAGCCTTGCTGGTGGGTTCGTCTGGCTCCTCTGCAGCTGCTTTCCCCTTGCCCTTCGCCCGGGCTCTAGCCACTGCTGCTGCCTCTATTGCTGCAGCTTCCGCGTCGGCGTCGTCATCGGCAGCAACGCTCTTGCCCTTGCCCTTGCCCTTGTCCTTGATTGGTGACGCTGCTGCTGCTGCTGAAGAAGGGCCGAAGCGAATCCCAGGGGGCAACTGCAGGATAAAAACGGAAGTGGGAAAGGAAGCAAGGGAGGCAGAAGAGTCAGGCAGAGAGAGACATGCCCACCAAGTACACGCAGAAAGAGACGATCTTATACTTCTGATGGCACGTGTTACCTTCTAGATATGTGTATTTTACTTTTGAGAATTCTCAAAAGTAAATTTAGTATAGGCAGAAAGAGACGATCTCATACTTCTGATGGCACGTGTTGCCTTCCAGAACAGGCAGAGACAAAGCTATAGGGGCACATTTAGACGGAAGAACAATGCTATAGCAGAGGACAGAGGGCTTTCAGTTTTTGGGGATCCGTAAAATTAGCTGATAGCAGGGGAGGAAGCACATCTATACATAAACCTGTTTATTCGTGCGAATGATAGAACTCCAGGTGATAACAGAGAAGGAGCACTGCTGGCTTGTGAAATGAGAGCATTATTCAAGTTTAACCGAGAACAGAGCCGAGGGAGCGCTATACCATTCGGACGGAGCCATCTTTGAGAAGGCGGTCGCAGAAGAAGACAAAGTCGCCGCCCATCAGCTCCTCCTCCAGGCACCCCCCGATGTTAAAGCCCGAGTGATCCGCCTCTGTCCCTGTTGCAGCAGTTGCTGCGGTGGGCTTGCCCCGCTGCACGCGGCACTTGCCGATCACGTCTGTCACGTCTACAGTGATTAGGGTTTCACTGTAGTACACCTGTTGTGGGGCGAAGTGGTACAAGTACATAGATTCTTGTACATGGCGTGTGCACTAGGGCGTTCATCATAAGCAAAGAAAGAAATAAAGAAAGGAAGAAGAAAAAAAAAGAGAAAAAGAATGGAAGTGGAAAACACCTTCATGCCCGACACACCATCTTGTCACTCTCACCTCTCCAATATGTGCCCTTTACACCATCTCCTCACCCGCATTAGAAATATTTTACTTCTAAGGAGTCTCAGAAGTGGACAAAAGTCAGAAGCACTGGCATCTCACCACCCATCTGTAAATAGAAAGATGAGTAGCTCTCTCACCTCTCGTATATGTGCTGTGCACCTCAAGCACCCTCATTTGACATGCAGGCACCTCAACACAAGTCAAGATCACCGACCCTTAGCTTCTCCGGATGTAAAATATTTAAAAGGGGAAAAAGCGCTCACCTCTCGGATGTGTGCCGTATATGCGATCTCATCACCCTCATTCGGCACATCTTCAGGGCGGAAGAACCTCCTCACCACCATCTTTTCAGGCACCTCCTTTGCCCCACCGGTCGGAGCTACAAACTTTTCAATCTGCCCGATAGGCCACGCCCGCAGCCCAATGTTCCGCCCTCCTTTCGCTATCTTGAACTTCTTCCCCTCGCTCTCCTCCCCCACTGCTGCTGGATGCAAGAACACAAAGTCCTGAACCCGAAACTCCTTCCCTAAGTAAGCAAATCCCTCCTCCCCATCCCCCAGCCTCCGCACTTCCATCATCCTATCCCTCTCTGTGTCCTCGTCACACGAGCAACACCTGCCCGTTCCGCTGCCCAGGCTCTTGGGCAGGTCGAAAAAGCCGCCACGGGAGGGGTTGTAGAGGAGACGGTAGAAGAAGGAGCGCTGCCCTGTCTCCTTGAAAATTTTCTCCATTCGCTCCCTCTCCCTCTCATGCTCCTCCATGTTCCTCAGCCTGTGCTCCACGCCCCATGGCTGCTTGCGATGCGTCACTGGCGCTAGCTCACTGGGAAAGTAACAGAATTGCACAGAAAGAGCGTGTAAATGGGTCAGGTTTTGAGTTGAGTCGAAATCCACTTCTGACTTTGAGGGAGTGAAGAACAACACACAGATACCTCAACTTCATGGCGCCTCAAGGTTTACAGGATGGCATTGAGGGGGAAGTCAACGCAGTGCTCCGAAACAAACAGCTCCCACCTATCCGCCGCATTCTATACTTGATGCTCACTCAATACCTGCAGCTTACCGCATCTGCTGGCAGCTTACCGCATCTGCTGGCAGCTTACCGCATCTGCTGGCAGCTTACCGCATCTGCTGGCAGCTTACCACATCTGCTGGCAGCTTAACGAATGGCAGTGAGGTGGAAGTCAACGCAGTGCTCCGACACAGACAGCTCCCACTCGTCCACCACCTTTGATACTCGATACTCAATACCTGCAGCTTATCGCATTTGCTCGCAACTTGACCCACTTCTAGGCAACTTACCGGATGGCAGTGAGGGGGAAGTCAACGCAGTGCTCCGACACGAACAGCTCCCACTCGTCCGCCGCATTCCCCAGCACCGTTTCACTCCCCCTCACCATCACCCGCCCATGCGCCTTCATCCCCTCGCCCCTCCTCCTCCTCCCCGCGCCACCCCCCACACCCCCCTCATCCCACATATACTCCACCAACACTAGCCTCTCCTCCTCCTCTCTCCACCGCCCCTCGTCCCCGTCATCCTCGCCCTCTGCCACAGCAGCAAGCACCACAATCCCTGCCTTGACTTCTAACCCCCACACTGAGGCTGCTGCGTAGGCAGGATGGTCTTCCTCAGTGCGGCCTGTGCTTGCACCCATCCATGTCACGCCCTGAGTGGAGTCCTTTACTGCTCTCGCCTTGCACCCACCAGCAACAGCTTCCTTCCCCTTCTTAGCCTCACCACCAGCAACAGCTGCTTTTCCCTTATCGGTCACACCAGCCTCCTTATCTAGTTCTGCGCTCTTCGCTATAATCCCCTTCGTTTTTCTCCCCTTGGTTTGCCTTGCACCCGCTACCTCCTCAACCTCCTCCTCCTCATCCTCACTATCCCCATCCTTCAACTCCCCTCCTTCCTCTTCGTCCTCCACCTCCTCACCCTCCACCTTCCCATTCTCCTCTCCCTCACCCCCCCCTTTACCCGCCCCCACCTCATCCCGCTTCAATCCGAACCGTTCATAATACTCCTTCCAGATCCTGTGGACCAGCTGAGTCGTGGTAGCACGCATAGGCTTCCTCTTACTAGCATCAGGCCTTAAAGCCGCAGCAGGATTCGCATTCCTCGCACTCCCACCGTCACCCCCACCACGTCCATTGCTACCTCTGCTTGCGACAATCATCGCCGCCTTTTTCATACTAACTTTTAGCTCGGTATGCGATCGCATCTCCATCTTTTCTCGCAGCGTGCTTATAAAGGGGCTCCGGCGGATTGTCTCCACTGGGTACTCTCTAAACTGCTGCAGGATGATGTTCCCATGCACCACTAAAAACCGCTCCAATTCAGCAAAACACTTAGCTAAGTCCCCACGTGCCGGCACCTTGCCGCTCTTCTGCTGCTTCTCCGCCACCCGCTCCTGCGCCAGCTTCGTCACCACGTCCAGAAAAGACAAGCGCGCCGCCCGGGACTCGCCACTCAGCATCTCGATGACTCGGATTGCCAGCCGGGCTGTGCGCAGAACCGGGCGGTACCAGGGGACATAGGCGGAACAAGGGCGGCCGAGCCTGTACCATGCCCCATCGGTTCGAATGGTCACAAAAAGCATGCCGGCCCCAAATTCGATCATCCACTCCTTGATCGCGCTCAGATACACCCGGATACCACCGGCGCCACCATCACCACCATCCGCTGCTGCGGGATCAGATCCTGACCCGGAACCACTCCCTGAAGCACCTGAAGAACCACCTGAAGTGCCACCTGAAGAACCACCAGCACCGTCACCCCGAGTAGTGCCAGCGGATTCAACAGTGGGATCGTCGAGGCTGAAGCCGCTCCCATCGTCCTCCATCATAACACCCGAGCCGAACACGAGGGAGTCCGCGGCTACCCCCGGCAGCATGGGCAGCAGCTCAAGAGGCACGAAGCGCAGCTGGTCGTCGTAGAGCGCCCAGTCGTCCAGGCGGCGCCGCGGCAGGTCGTCGGGGTAGAGCGGAGCGGTGGCGTCGTCGAACAGGAGGAACTCGTCCGTTTCCTCGTCCACGCTCTGGAAAAGCAGTTGCCATGAGGGCAGCGGAGATGGGGAAGGGCGGGAGTGGGGGAAGGGGGATGGGGCGGGAGAAGAGGAGGGCACAGCGGTGAGGAGTGGGTCGTCGAACAGGAACTCGTCTGTTTCCTCGTCCACGCTCTGTGTGGGGGTGGGTGGGTGGGGTGAAAGAACCAGGAGGGAAAAGGGGCAAGGGAGGGAGTGGATGGGGGAAGAAGGGGAAGAGAGAGACCCAGGGGTCAGCAGTGGGATGGATGGGCAATACACGGTCCAGCATGGGCAGCAGCTCGAGCGGCACGGAGCACAGCTGATCGTCATGCAGCGCCTGGTTGTCCGGGCGGCGAGGCAGGTCGTTCTTTCTCGTTGATTTGCAAGTGCCTCTCCAGACTCCAGCCTGCAGTCAATCCCATTTCCTTGTCTTTGCTCCTTCGTCCTTATGTCTTGTCCTCCAGCCTACCTTGTAGTATCTCGGGGGCGGGTAGTCATCAGCCAGCTCTTTCTCATTGATCTTCAAATACCTCTCCTGCCTGCCACCGCCCCCAGCCCCCTTCCTCCGTCCACCTCCCCTCTTCGCCTCTGCTTCCTTCTCCTCCTCTTCGGCCACCAGCCTAGCCAACTCCTCGTCATCAATTCCCACGCTTGCTCCCTCGCCGGCCCTGCTGCTGCTGCCGCTGCCGCCAGCGGTGTCTCTTATAACGAGGGCTCCGTTTGTAGCAGCTGGATTCTTGCCCGTGTGTTCTTTGGCGCTGGCTTGCCTGGCTTCCACAATGCTCCGGACAGCTGCGTGCTTGGCTCCCTCCTCTTTCAGAGACCTTTAGGGGGATCGGAGAAGGGGAGGAAATGGGAGACAAGAAGGCGAGGGGAAGAAGATGAGCTACCTGCCTGCCCCTATGCTCCGGACAGCTGCTTGTTTGACTTTCTCTTCCTTCAGAGACCTTTTCGAGGTCATGGAAGGCAAAGTGGGAATAGAAGATTCAGGGAAAGCTGTGAGCTGCCTTGCTGCCACTATGCTCCGGAGGGCTGTCTGTCTCACTCCCTTCTATTTCAGCTCACACAACTTCTGCGCCACAAGCGCATGGGCCTCCACCAACTGCTGCCTTAATTTGACCCAATGAATCAAATCAACAAGTGAAGCGACTCACAGTTGCACACAGAGACACCCAAGGACAAACGCACTCGAGTGCAGGCAGCGATCAGAACAGCTGGCCGTCCCCATCCGCATCCTCGTCCAGACCGCACAGCTGCTGGGAAGTCAATTGAGCATTTTACCACAGGAAGTGGCACACAAACGCTCGATCACTCACGCACACACAGACTCACTCGAGCGCAAGCAGCCCTGAGAAGAGCTAGTCGTCTTCATCCGCGTCTTCGTCCAGCCCGCACAGCTGCTGCACCACAAACGCGTGCAACGCCCACCAGTTGCTGCCCACTAAGTTGACCCAGCAAATCAACGTCCCCACATGCAGACACATGCAGGGCACACAAACTCACTCTAGCGCAGGCAGCCCAGAGAACAGCCGGTCGTCCTCATCCGCGTCCTCGTCCAGCCCGCACAGCTGCTGCGCCACACACGCATGCACCTCCAGTAGCTGTATTGTCTTGACCCGCCCAAAATCAAGTAACAACCTCATGAAGCGGGGCACACACGCAGGCAGACGGACTCACTCTAGCGCAGGCAGCCCTGAGAAGAGCTGGTCGTCTTCATCCGCGTCCTCGTCCAGTCCGCATAGCTGCTGCGCCACAAACGCATGTGCAGCCACCAGGTCGTCCCTGCACGGCCGCCCCAGCGCCCTCGACACGCGCGCCACCACCTCTGGGAGGGAAATGGTAGGGTCGCCCCCGTCCGGCTTGGAAAGGGCTCTGAAAACCTCCACGCACAGATTGGCCTTGTCCTGTTTGGAAGGGGGAGGGAAACGGGAATGGGGAGGAACGGGGTAAGAGCTTGAAGCACGCGCCACCACCTTTGGCAGGGAGAGGGTGGGCTCGCCCCCGCCCGGCTTGGAAAGGCCCTGAATACCTCCAGGCACAGAATGGCCTTGTCGTGTTCAGAGAAGAGGGGCGGGGAAGGTGAAAGGAACGAGGAACGTCCAGGAATGGGAGGAGCGTCTGAAGTAGAGGAACGTGTGAGCGTCTCCTGGATCGTGAAGAAATAACATGTTTTGAGAAGTTTTTTACGGCGTCTCTAAGCTGGCCCCCACACCACACTCACGTTCCCCATCCACGCACAATACCTGGAGCTCAGTGAAGCGTTTACCTGAAGCGGGGTTAATTCTTTCTTCTGCCTGACGACTTTTGAGGCGCCTCAAAAGTCGCACAGTATCTGGAGCTGAGTGAAGCGTTTACCTGAAGCGGGGTGAAGTCTTTCTTCTGCTTGGCGGCGGGGCGGCAGCAGACGTACGTGGCAGCGTCCGTGGTGATCATGATGCGCGCCGCTGTGTTCGCCTTCTCGTAACCGTCGATGTACCACCCGTCGATGGGCCCGAACGCCTCGCACCTGTAACCCTGGTTACCGAGTAACAGAGCACGGGGCAACGAACAGCAACACCAGGTCAACATGTGTCTCAAACGCGACACTTGAAGGTACAGAGCAGGGTGGCTTACACTTATCTTCATCTATATGGCACAGAGTGAGGGCCACGGGGAGAAAACAAAAACAAAAGGTACGCCGCAAGACTGACCACCTCGACAGCGCAGGGTGCGGGCGCTCATGTTCCCTCGATACGGCGCAGGGCGGCGGACGATCGCCTCACCTCCATATGGCGCAGCGCGGCGGTCTCGGGAAGAATGACGGCTGTCGCAAAGAGTCCTTCCCCGCGCGCCGCCAGAGCGTCGAAGCTGTCGAGCGGCATGAGCGCGCCGTCCGCGTCGTGAAACACGAAGTCCAGCAGCTGCCGCACCGGCGTCTTCTTCTCCGCCGCCGCCGCGGCTGCGGCTGCTGGATCCGACGGGTGCGTGAGCACGATTGCAGCTTCCTCTGCACAGATCGGATGGAGGGCAGAGGCAGTTCGCGGAAGGAGGGAGGATAGAGTGGTGATACAAGTGATGACTTAATAAGCTAATATGAGAGGAAATGCGGGAGTCAGAGCCTGCAACGCGTACGTCTATTGATCAGCGAAGTCTACGTCGCACTTGAATTCACGAGCAGAGCCTGCATCCCACCTGAGTCGGCGAGCGGAGCCTGCTTCACTTGGATCATGTCGTCGTCGATCGCTGGAGCCTTGCCGCGCTTCCTCGCCTTCCCAGGCGCCTTCTTCGCTTCTTTTTCCGCTCCCTTGAGCTGACCTGAAGCCCTTCCGTTCGCCCCCTTCTCTTCCTTGGGCTGACGTGGAGGCTTTCCCTTCCCCCCTTTCTCTGCCTTGGGCTGACGTGGAGCCTCCACACGACTGACGCTGCGGCCGTTGTTCACCTTGGCGCGCTTTGTCCTTGTTTTCTCTTCCACCGCGGTGAACTCCTTCGAACGTTTTCCCCCGCCCTTTTCTCCTACAACGCCGTTTTCCGTTACGTTTTTCACGACGCCGTTTTCCTCGACCGCGGTGCTCTCTTTTGAGCGTTTGCCGCCACCCTTTTCTCCCACCACAACATTTTCCTTCGCGCGTTTCACGGCGCCCTTCTCTTCGACGGCATCATCCTCAGCCTTGGCGCGCCTGCTGCCGCGGCCCTTCGGTTCAGTCACAATCTCTTCCTTCACATTCTTGCTTTCTCCCTTCGATTTAGTCACACTGCATCGATTCATCGCCTTTCCCTGTCGCGTCCGAGTTCCGTTCGTTCCAGTTACTTGGCGACCATTCGTCGCCTTCGACTGCTTGCCCTTCACTTTGGTCACAACTTCCTCGACTTCTATCACCTCCTCCACGTCCATTGCTCCACTTCTCCTTCCACCACCAAACAACGGACGTGCGCGTAATCACGCAGCGATAAGATCGGCAATGGTAGATCAGAAAGCTAAGCGATTGTGAACGAGGGACAAGAGAAGGCAGCAATATGGTATGGCTCAGTTGTTGGAAATGCTTGCAGAGACTCCTCTCCTTCCACGAATTGCAAGTTTCGGAATGGCGGGAGAAAGAAAATGAGGGAACAATCGAGGAGAAGCAGCCTTGGTTTGGTAAATGGTGGTTCATTAGCTCCATCCGTTGGATCACTGACCTTTCCATGTCCGCCGTCAGATTAGCTAGCCTTGAAAACTTGGAACCTGGGGATGAGGGAGCTTTGGGTACGTCGGGCTGACGCTTCCGTGTCACCAATCAGAAGCAAACATCGGAATCGTGGGATGGCTGGGCCTTCCTGTCGCGGAATCGTGTTCAAATTTCAAATTTATGAAAAGACAAGTGGACACTTTAGCGAACTGTAACACAGACAGTTTGTTCTGCATAACATTTTGCCGGATAATGATGATAATGTGAGATATGAGCAATAGCAGAGACAGCAAGTTGTCCAATTTAGTCACAAGTGTTACGAATAGTAATATTCGATATTACTAAGCACTCCTCACCGTAGCAAGGTACGCACAATATCGGGAACGAACGCAAGCGTCAGACGGTTGGAATTGAGTCAAAGAGTCTGACGGTTACAACACATCTGAACCGTCGGAAGCAAACGGCATCGGACAACTACAGGCAGGATGGTTCTGGCGGGAACAGTTTCGTAACTGTACGCGCCGCACGGTTGGGAATGAATTTGAATAAGGGAATGTACCCCTTAGAGTACATGGCTAGCTAGGTCGATTCATCTTCCCCTGTACTCATGTTTATGTCGCTGTATTTGCATGTTTTTATCATCTCAAGCATCTTACGGTACATTCACTCTGCTATTGAGATCAAGGGCCCACCAACACTACCCACTGCTGCGAACCTACCAGAGTAGATCCTGGGTTACGATCAACTCCTGATCGCAGCATGGTGTGAGAGCGACTCTGGAATCCTTCGCACCGTCACTACCGAAAATTACGACATCTGAAAAGTGGCGACCGGCACACGATCACGCACGAGGATGGCCGGAGGATCTGGTGGTCAGACTAATCTGACGGCTGAAGCACAACCCAACCCGGCTAGGCCAAGCGGGAAGACGACGACAATCGACTCTGAAGTTCTCGCACAACTTCTTCAGCGACTCACCAGCTTGGAGCAAGGACTCCAGACATTGCGGAATGGCGATGCGGGAACTTCCTCGCAACCCTCTCAATCGGCCCCGACTGGCCAAAACACCGCCCCGCAAACATTCTCTCTCGACACCAATGGCTCAACTCCCAAGACTCCCCGTCCCAGTGAAGAGGCAACTCTCTCCGCTCAATCAAGGTTTCTCAGCATTTCAAAAAATAAAGACTAGTACCTGTTTTGACGGCAGAGACTTCTGTACCTGGAGCTTCGAATTGGAGCTTTTGCTGCAGAACACCCAAATCTTCCATTACTTCGACGGGAGCTACGCGGAGCCTGCTGAGGACACCGACGACGCCAAAACGAGGTACTACAACGAATCGTTGATGGCGTACGGAGTGCTCCTGCGGAATATGTCGGCGGCGGAGCAGCTCAACATTCGTTCATACAAAACGACAGCTGCTCCAGCCCTCAACGCCTGGCGACATCTGACGGGCGTGTATCAGCCCAAGGACTCCGTGTCCTCGAGCCGACTACTCCAGGAACTACTGGAAACCAAGATGACCTCAGGGGAGAAGGTCAACAACTATCTTAACCGTTGTCGGAGCCTTCACGATCAAATCGTGAAGTTGGGAAGCACGATATTGTCAGAATATTATGCTCTAGCCTGTAGTGGGGTGCTCCATAGCGAGTACAACCCTTCTAGGGTTTGCTATTTGTATCCCCATTCTTGCTAGTTCAACCCTCTTCTTTCTTCTAAATTTTCACATGCTATCAGAGCAGGTCGATCCCCTTGGATCGATCCTGTCGGTGGGCTCACCACCTCGTTGCTTCCGCTGCAACTGCCACTACTACTCTCTGTGTCGCACGCCCCGTGGCGTGCGGCAGTTTTTCTTCCCGCCGTGCGCCCCGAGGCGCGCGGCGGTTTTCTGCCCGCCGTGCGCCCCGAGGCGCGCGGCGGTTCTCTGCCCGCTGTGCGCCCCGAGGCGCGCGGCGGGCTTCTGCCCCGTCACTCGGCGCGTCGCCCTCGGGAGGCGCTGCGACGGGCGACGGGGACCCGCACGTCGGCCCCGTCGCCGCCCGCATCGGCCCCGTCGCCACCCGCAGCGGGCCCGTTGCCGCCAGCAGCGACCCCGTCGCCGCGCGCAGCGGCCTTGTCGCCGCCCGCAGCGACCCCGTCCCCGCCCGCATCGGCCGCGCCGTCGCCGCGCGCAGCGGCCCCGTCGCCGCCCGCAGCGACCCCGTCGCCGCCCTTGCACGGCCTCAGCCCCGCCCCGGCCATTTCCCGTCGCCCGTCGCGGCTCCCTCGGGGGCCGCGGCGACCTGGGGGAGGGGGGCGGGCGCCGCCCCTTCTGCCGCCTGTTGTGGCGCCCTGGGAGGCCGCGCATCGGTCCCCCCCCCCCCCCCCCCCCCCCCCCCTTCCCCCGTAACCTCCCTACCCGCCATCCCGCCCTGCCCTGTGTTAGGGTTTGGGGGTGGCGAGTAGGGGGTGGCGGGTGTGTGGTCTCCCCTGCTCCTCCTCCTCCTCTGTCTCCCACTGCTACAGCTGCCGCTGAGGGGGGTGGGTGTGTGGGAGTCGACGGAGTTGTGCTAGGGGGTGGGGTGTGAGTGACCCTAGCGGTGTAGCAGCGGGTATGTGCCAGGGGGAGTGGGATAGTTTGGGGAAGCTGAATGGAGGTTGCCATCGTGTCGCCAGCAGCACATGTATTCCGGGGACTTCGTCCGGTAGCCCAGTCGTAGCCAGCTGTGCCAGCCGCCCGTGGGTCCGTTGCTCGTCTGCCGCTACTTTAGCCGCGGGGCCAGTTACTCCAGTATTCCGGAGCGTTGTTCCGGTAGCCGCTGTGCCAGTGTGCCTCCTGTTGCCCGTGTGTCTGCAGCTTCATCCGTCACCTCCTATCTCCTCTCCTCTCACTTTCTCTCCTCCTCACTTGCCCGTTGTGACTACCACTAGCTTTGCTCATAATTGTTAACTTTAAACTATTGCTTCTTGAACTTGTGCTCAGAATGTGTGGTGACATTGTGATCCACCTTGAGCTTGTACTGCTTTACTTGCTCTGCTGATTACACCCCACTTGGGCTATGGGGGTGTGTCAGAATATTATGCTCTAGCCTGTAGTGGGGTGCTCCATAGCGAGTACAACCCTTCTAGGGTTTGCTATTTGTATCCCCATTCTTGCTAGTTCAACCCTCTTCTTTCTTCTAAATTTTCACAGATATCGGAAGAAATCTTCGTCAACATCGTGCTCCAAGGGCTCGGCCCAGAATGGCGGCCCTGCAAGGCGCTTCTCCGACAGCAGGGGGTCATCTCGGAGGCCGCCCTTTGCGCCGCCCTTCTCGTCGAACAAAGGGATATGGACCAGCAGCGACCAGCGCCACGACGAGAACGCGAACGGCTCGCCTTCTACGCCGACAACAACGAAGAGCGACGGCCGAGGCGCCTCTACTGCAAAAGTTGCAGAAATTTCGGGCACCTGGCGGATCGATGCAAATTCCGATCTCGCCCTCGCCAGTCCAACCCGAGCACTTGGACCGGCCGACAAGACACACGAGGCGACGTGCGTTCAGCCCAGGGACAACAACTCCCACCCGCGCGCAACCTGAACCCAGCAGTTCAGCACCAGCAGCAGCAATCGTCATCGACTGCCCCAGTTCGCAATTTCATGAGCAACATGACCTTGACAAGCAAGTCGCATCGTCGCCGCATACGCTCACCTTCACCTGAGCCAGCACCACACCCTATTGGTGCATATACCAACAACAACCCTTTCAGCTCGCGCCGCGACTACACCGACGACGACGACCAGGATTGGAATCTCCCAGTCCCGCTGCTCGAAAGTCCCCCGCACGTCCCTGATATGCGGGTGGCGCCACTTGATTGGCTCACGCGCGAACAATTTCTCAAGTTCGACACCCCGCACATCGTCACGCCGCGACTGGCGCTGCTCGCACGTGACGACAACAAGCGCTACAACACCTGGTACCTGGACAGATGCTGCGGCCAGCATATGGTGGGCTCCGAGCGTTACATATCCAACGCCGCCCCCACCCCTACCGTCACCTACGTCACTGTGGCGAACAATACACGCCTGCGTGCAAGCGCGCAAGGCATCGTCGTGCTCAAGGCGCGCGGAAGCCGCACCCACATCACACTCAACGATGTGTTGATCGTCCAGAACCTGCGCTTCAACCTGCTGTCCGCCGCACAGCTCATGGACTGCGGTGTCGACCTCAGCACGGACCACGCGATGCGTGACATCCTGCTGCACTACGAAGCTCGCAACTTCCCCCGCAGGCAGATCGGACGAGCGCGCTCCGAAAATGGAGTATACGTCTTAGATTTTGACATCCCCGACTGCAGCGGCTGTCAAAATATGAGGTAAGTTGAAAGGAAGGGCCTAGGCTTAGTAGCCTAGGCCCGAACTAAGGTGTCGAGTAGGTTTTACCCTAGGCGAGGTATCGAGTGAGTTGAGAGGAATTGGAGAAAAGTGATGGTTTCACTATAGGTTCAAGGGTACATATAGCATAGAAACCAAATAAGGTGCACCACCAACAACAGTTTAAATAACTACACTAACTACAACTACAAGCAGTTATAAAACATGACAAATATATTTCGACACGCCCCCATAATGCTTGTAGGTAGATATGTAGTTACGCCATTCAAAAGAATAGCAAGCAACAGCAGGTACCCCTTCCATCTCCTCACCCTCCTCCTTCCCCTCCCCCACACTGCTGCAAGAGCAGCAGAGAAGGGGGGGAAGTGAGGAGTGGTGGAGGGACGGCTGCATGTTGCCTCACACCCGCCACCCCGGTACCACTCCCCCTGCTCCCCCACATCCTCACACCCTCCCCCCCCAGCGGCAGCTGCAGCGGTGGGACTGAAAGAAGGAGGAGGGGAAGGGAGAGAGGTGACCCAACACTCCAACACCCTCCACCCCCATACCCTCCTCCCCACGGCTGCAGGGAGACAAAGGAGGAGGGGGTGGGCAGGAAGAAAGCCGCAGAGCGGAGAAAAGGTGTCGGTGCAGATGGGCCAGGGGCGGCTTCAGGGAGAGCAGGGGCGGAAAGGCCCGTCGCGTGCCAGTGCCACGGGGCGCACGACGGGTAGGAGAAGAAAGAGGGCCCGATCGTGTGCCTAGGGGCGCACGACGAGCAGGGCACCATCGTGTGCCACGGGGCGCACGATGGGCAGTTGAAGGGCACCGTCGCGTGCCACGGGGCGCGCGACGGGCAGAGTAGGAGTCACACACCCGTGGGCGGGACAAGGTAAAACTCGTCACGCGCCCTAGGCGCGCGACCGAAAAATCATAGCGGAAGCGTAGGGCGGGCCCACAGGCCAGGTCGTAATTAGCTCCGATAACATGTCAAAATATGAGGTAAGTTGAAAGGAAGGGCCTAGGCTTAGTAGCCTAGGCCCGAACTAAGGTGTCGAGTAGGTTTTACCCTAGGCGAGGTATCGAGTGAGTTGAGAGAGGAATTGGAGAAAAGTGATGGTTTCACTGTAGGTTCAAGGGTACATATAGCATAGAAACCAAATAAGGTGCACCACCAACAACAGTTTAAATAACTACACTAACTACAACTACAAGCAGTTATAAAACATGACAAATATATTTCGACAGCGGCGACTCGCACGAACTGATCGACCTCGTGCCACTGCGCTTCGACCACATCCACCGCAGGGACTGGAAGCACCCTGACGGCAGACCGTGGGTTCCGCACCATCCCCACCCACGCGAAACGGCACTTCACAATCCCGATCCGGACGGAATATGCAGGGATTGTCACACACCGACGACGTCAACGAACGCGATCGCCGGCCGGGGACTCGCCGCCATCGCTGAAGCAGAGCGCCACATGCCCCCAAGGGAAGGGATGTCGCAGCTCGAGCTCAAAGTCACCACCCACGGCGTCTTCGGCACGCCAGAACATCCCCTCATCGGTCCCCCCTCGCAACACCTTCAGGGGATGCTGCGCGGAACTGGCGTCGGCACCTTCGATGCCCGTGGCGAGCCGCGACCCTACACCTACGAAAAATTCCTGGAGACCTACCCTCATCAACACGATTCGACGAAGAAGCTCACCGTGGAACAAGAGGAAAAATTGGCGCGCCGCGAAGCTGAGGAGCTTCGCCAGCAAAGCCTCTCGGAGGCACGCGGGACCTTCGCTTGTGCTGCCTGGGGAGGTGAAGCGGCAGAAAATGACTCCAACGAAGGAGGATGGGGAACAAGCGACGCTAGCGGCTGGGGAGACAGCGGCGGCACCTGGGCCAACGAGGGCGGCGGATGGGGCGCCGCAACTGGCGCCGACAACAGCACCTGGGGCACTCTCCGCGAAGAACGAAGGGGGGGAGAAGATGAAGTTGAGGAAAGTCAGGCAACACCCGCAATCGTTCCTCTCGGTCGTCCCCCGCGCCACGTTCCACTCGCACTACCCCCTCCTGACAACCCCCCGCGCCGCGATCCATGGGACACTATCACCTGGGGCAACGAACCGTCAACACCACGCCGCACCGCCTACGGACCTGCCCCTGAACACCGTGAACCCACTTTTGTCCCTGGAACCATCCCTGGGACTAACATCCCACTCTCCGAAATTCGGGACAGAGAATTCTTGGCGCTGATGCTGACCACCGCGGTAGAAGAAGAAACAGAGGAAGCAGCAACAGAACCTACCCCCGCACCTGACGAAGACCCTGAGGAAGCACGCATGCGCTACATGCGCACCTCCGGCTTTCGCGCTGATTACGCACTCTGGCACCAGCGCCTCGGCCACCCTTCCCGCGCGACGCTGAAAAACTGCATCGACGCAGGCGTCTTCGCTCCTGGCGCACTCCTGCGCCCCGACGGCTCCGAAGTAAGCGGCGCGACGCATCCGCGCAACTGCACCGTCTGCCCTGAAGCTGCGCTGAGCCACCAACCGTTCCTGCTACTCGAACATGGAACGAATCGTTACCCCAAGCTGCACAAGGTGTACAGCGATTTCCTGAACGTGGGGCATTGCGGAGTCGAAGACGAAATGTACACACTTACCTTCATCGATGCCGGCACGCGCTACGTGTGGGTCGTGAATGTGGAGACGCGCGACAGGAGCAAACGAAGTATTTCGGCTTTGGCTGGCACATGCGGAGAGGCAATCCGGGAAGAAACTCAAGATCTGGCAATTTGACGGCGCGGCAGAATTCAGGAGCAACCAGATGCAGACCTTCCTGACACAGAAGGGGATCGAGCACCACATCTCTCTCCCCTACGCGCACCAACAGCAGGGCGTAGCCGAACGGACCAATCTCACACTGATGACGAAGGTGCGCGCACTGATGAAGCAGTCGAAATTGCCGCCGATCTACTGGACCTACGCGATGCACCACGCCATGCGGGTGCACAACCTGCTTTCAACCACCGCAATCACCGGCAACCTTTCCCCGCACGTAAAATGGAGTGGAACCAAAGGGGACACCTCCATGCTCCGGGTATGGGGGTGCATGGTTCAATACCACCCGCCAACCTCAACCATCGGCAAGTTCGATAGCCGCGCACGCTGGGGAATCCACCTTGGTATCAGTTACGAGCACAAGGCGTGGATCGTGCTAGACCTCCTCAGCCAGAAAAACACTCACGCTCGCGACGTCATCTTCTACAAGCGTCTCTTCCTCGACCAGTTCCGCCGCGACGAGCAGACAAATGTGAATCGGGTCTACGCCAACGATGGCCACAGTTACGCAACGCCCGAAGATGAAGCCGCTGCAGCAATCTTGGAGCAGGACACAAGGGGGGATTTCGCATGGGAAAACCGGCGCAGTGACAACGACGACGACGACAATGATTCCTCAGGAAGAGGAACAGGCGGAACAGGCGGAGGCGGAACAGGCGGAGGCGGAACAGGCGGAAGCGGCAGAGGCCCAACACCGCCAACACCTGAACCGGAGAGTGACGACGATGATGTGCAGGAAGTCATCCCGCAACGTCGCCACGACAGCACCATCTCAAGGCTGCAGTTGCTCGGACTTCACACCGCAACCTCACAGGCACCACGCATCATCGAGCCCCGAAACCCGCGCGAAGCACTTCTGGACCACACAGCAAGGAATGGCGTGAGGCGATGGACATGGAAATCAAGGCGTTAGAGTCACGCGACACCTGGGTGCTCGTCGACCGCGCAGCAATCAAAGGCGCAAGAATCCTCTCAGGGAAATGGGTCTTCCGCGTAAAAACCGCAGCAGATGGGACAATCGAGCGCTTCAGAGCGCGTTGGGTGGTTCGCGGCTATGACCAGAGGCATGGGATCGACTTCGACCAAACGTTCGCCCCAGTCAGCCGCCACACCTCCGTCCGCATCCTGCTCGCCATCGCAGCTGCAAGGCACCTGCCACTCCGCCAAATCGAGGTGAAGAACGCGTTCCTGTATGCGTTAGTAGACGCCGTGATCTACGTGGAGCAGCCACACACATACGGCGAAGGAGACTCGCGCGTATGTCAGCTGCGCAAATCACTCTACGGGATCAAGCAGGCACCAAGGCTGTAGCAGCAGTACCTGCATAACATCCTGCTTGAAATCGGGTTCAAGCAAATGCCACACGATCCAGGGATGTACCGCCGCGATTTTCGCGGCGAATACATCCTCCTCACTGTGTACGTCGACGACCTGCTTTACATAGGCTCAAACAACGAGCTCCTCCAGCAGTTCGAAAAGGCTCTCGCGGGGCGCGTCGACATCACATGCAACTACGAGGTGAAGCAGTTCCTAGGCCTCAACATCACCTACGCGCCCGAAGCCATTCACCTTTCAGCGGCTAAGTACGCAGAGGAGTTAGGGAAGCGGTTCAACATTTCACCTGCACCTCTCTCAACTCCCTACCGAAACCCCGGACCGAACCACAAACCCGACGCCAAAGCCCTACCCCCCGCTGGGATTCAAACTTATCAACAGCGGTTGGGATGCCTCCTCTTCGCCTCTGTCACCTGCAGGCCAGACCTCTCGTACATTGCAAGTCAGCTAGCGCAATACTCACGCAAACCAACGGCTGAAAAACTTCTGGACCTACAGCGCGCCCTCCAATACTTCGTCTCAACGCCTAAGATTGGGCTACGTTACTCCACTGCACCAACCCCATCCTTCAATCTCACCGGCTATGTGGACGCCGATCACGCAGCAGATCCCGATAATCGACGGTCCAGGACTGAGTTCCTGTTCCGACTCGAGCCTACGGGACCAATTTCCTGGAACTCGCAGAAGCAGGAGTTGGTTGCCCTGTCATCAGCGGAAGCGGAATTCATCGCAGCAACCGCAGCAGTTCGCGAAGGCCTCTATCTGCAGGAACTCCTGCAAGAGGGGAAAATCCCAGCTTCGCCGACATTTCGTCTTCACTGCGACAACCAGAGCGCGATTCGCATCGCGAACAAACCTGGCTTCGTTAACCGCACCAAGCACCTTGCGCTGCGGTACTTCTTCGTGAAGCACGAAATAGACAAAGGCAAGGTCAACTTGACCTACTGCCCAACAGGTGACATGGCAGCAGACTTCCTCACGAAGCGACTGCCACGCCAGCAGTATCAGCACTGCTCCGAACTCAGCGGCGTGGTCAGGCAGGTCAAGCTAAGCTACGTCCAGGAGTGAAGGGGGGTGTTACGAATAGTAATATTCGATATTACTAAGCACTCCTCACCGTAGCAAGGTACGCACAATATCGGGAACGAACGCAAGCGTCAGACGGTTGGAATTGAGTCAAAGAGTCGGACGGTTACAGCACATCTGAACCGTCGGAAGCAAACGGCATCGGACAACTACAGGCAGGATGGTTCTGGCGGGAACAGTTTCGCAACTGTACGCGCTGCACGGTTGGGAATGAATTTGATTAAGGGAATGTACCCCTTAGAGTACATGGCTAGCTAGGTCGATTAATCTTCCCCTGTACTCATATTTATGTCGCTGTGTTTGCATGTTTTTATCATCTCAAGCATCTTACATTCACTCTGCTATTGAGATCAAGGGCCCACCAACACTACCCACTGCGTGCGAACCTACCAGAGTAGATCCTGGGTTACGATCAACTCCTGATCGCAGCAACAAGAATCTGGCTGGTCATGCTTATGCATGCGAATCAGCCGGCTTGAATAGCTTTGTAACCACAGTAAGCAGTTGAGCCTCGTCGATGGGGTTTGAGAGCATTCCGTCCATACCTGCCTCTTTCCACCTGCAGACATTCATGCGCATGCACATAAAATGATTTAAAAAAAAATGCAGAATGCCACGTGCTCGTTACTCCAAAAAAAAGTCCTCCAGGTCCCCAAAAAAACTTTTCCTTGCCCCGGCTCAACCCTGTTCATCACTCCCACTCACACACAACCCCTCTCTCTCTCTCCCCCCCCCCCCCCCCTGCTATTTCCCGATCCCACTCACTTGGCCACCAGTTCAGGCAAGGCGTCGTTGACCAGTCCCACGATGGGGATGTGCGAGTGCTGGGCCGCACTGCCCATGCGCACCACATCCTCGTTATAGCGCTGCTCCTCCATGCGCCTTACAGCTTGTGTGAATGCAAAGCTGTAGATAAGCAGGTATGCGAGGGGGGGCAGCTAAGACAGGATTCCTGAAGGGCACTGCTCATGCGCATCCCATCTTCGTTACGGCATTGCTCCTCTCATTCTCTGAAGGTTTCCAAAGAGAGAAGCTACAGATATGGGTAGGGCAAATGGGCAGACGGAAATAGCAGGTAAGGAAGGAACGAATGTTGCTGGAGTAAGGCAGCAAACAAATCGTACTCTGACACGTCAGCAAATCAAGTCGCACCCCGACACGTCAGCAAGACAATCGTACCCGGACATGTCAGCAAGGCGCAGGTTGACAAGGACCAAGTGAAACTCCGAGCCACGAATCTGCCCCAGCGCCTGCCCCTGCCCTTCCCCCTGCCCCTCCCCCCCTTGCCCCTGGGAGAGTGTGAGGGAGGGGGCGGCATGCAGGCGGGCGAGGGCGTCGCTAGCGGAGCCGAGAGCCAGCGCCACGTCAGCAAAGCGTGAGAGCATGACTGCCACGGCCTTGCGACTTATGAAGTTGTGATCCACTATCTGAGCGGAGGGAGTGGGGGGAAAGGAGGGAAGGGGAGGGCGAGGGGAAAGCATGATGCCACAGCCAATTGGGGAGGGCGAGGGGAAAGCATGATGCCACAGCCAATTGGGGAGGGCGAGGGGAAAGCATGATGCCACAGCCAATTGCCCAACCCCAGCGCCTTATGCAGTTGTGATCCACTATCTGGGCAGGGGTAATGGGGGGGCGAGAAGGGGAAGGGGAGGGAGGGGGAAAGCATGAGTGCCACAGCCAATGGCCCAGAGCCCCCAGCGCCTAACCCAGAGCCTGCCCCTGCCCTTCCCGTTGCCCTTCCCCCTGCCCCTGCCCCTGGGAGGGCATGAGCAAGGGGGCGGCGTGCAGGCGGGCGAGAGCGACGCTAGCGGAGCGGAGTGCGAGCGCCACGTCAGCAAAGCAGGAGAGCATGACTGCCACGGCCTTGCAGCTTATGAAGCTGTGACCCACTATCTGGGAGGGGGGGAGAGAGGGCAAAAGGAAGGGATAGGGGAAAGCATGAGTGCCACAGCCAAGGGCCGTGCCTCCGCCCCTGCCCTTGCCCCTGAGCGGGCCCCTGATTGAGCGTGCGGGAGGGGGCGGCATGCAGGCGGGCGAGGGCATTGCTAGCGGCGGAGCCGAGAGCCAGCGCCACATCGGCTAAACGGGAGAGCATGATTGCCACGGGGAGGGGCTGCATGTTGAGAGGGTTTTGGGGAGAACGACGCGCAACAGCATGAGGGGCACAGCCTTTCTTCCTATCTCAGATTCACATGCAGCATCACATGCGTCAAGACTCAGATTCAGAGTCTAAACCACACAACTTCAGAGTCTAAACCACACAACTTCAGAGTCTAAACCACACAACTTCAGAGTCTAAACCACACAACTTCAGAGTCTAAACCACACAACTTCAGAGTCTAAACCACACAACTTCAGAGTCTAAACCACACAACTTCAGAGTCTAAACCACACAACTTCAGAGTCTAAACCACACAACTTCAGAGTCTAAACCACACAACTTCAGAGTCTAAACCACACAACTTCAGAGTCTAAACCACACAACTTCAGAGTCTAAACCACACAACTTCAGAGTCTAAACCACACAACTTCAGAGTCTAAACCACACAACTTCAGAGTCTAAACCACACAACTTCAGAGTCTAAACCACACAACTTCAGAGTCTAAACCACACAACTTCAGAGTCTAAACCACACAACTTCAGAGTCTAAACCACACAACTTCAGAGTCTAAACCACACAACTTCAGAGTCTAAACCACACAACTTCAGAGTCTAAACCACACAACTTCAGAGTCTAAACCACACAACTTCAGAGTCTAAACCACACAACTTCAGAGTCTAAACCACACAACTTCAGAGTCTAAACCACACAACTTCAGAGTCTAAACCACACAACTTCAGAGTCTAAACCACACAACTTCAGAGTCTAAACCACACAACTTCAGAGTCTAAACCACACAACTTCAGAGTCTAAACCACACAACTTCAGAGTCTAAACCACACAACTTCAGAGTCTAAACCACACAACTTCAGAGTCTAAACCACACAACTTCAGAGTCTAAACCACACAACTTCAGAGTCTAAACCACACAACTTCAGAGTCTAAACCACACAACTTCAGAGTCTAAACCACACAACTTCAGAGTCTAAACCACACAACTTCAGAGTCTAAACCACACAACTTCAGAGTCTAAACCACACAACTTCAGAGTCTAAACCACACAACTTCAGAGTCTAAACCACACAACTTCAGAGTCTAAACCACACAACTTCAGAGTCTAAACCACACAACTTCAGAGTCTAAACCACACAACTTCAGAGTCTAAACCACACAACTTCAGAGTCTAAACCACACAACTTCAGAGTCTAAACCACACAACTTCAGAGTCTAAACCACACAACTTCAGAGTCTAAACCACACAACTTCAGAGTCTAAACCACACAACTTCAGAGTCTAAACCACACAACTTCAGAGTCTAAACCACACAACTTCAGAGTCTAAACCACACAACTTCAGAGTCTAAACCACACAACTTCAGAGTCTAAACCACACAACTTCAGAGTCTAAACCACACAACTTCAGAGTCTAAACCACACAACTTCAGAGTCTAAACCACACAACTTCAGAGTCTAAACCACACAACTTCAGAGTCTAAACCACACAACTTCAGAGTCTAAACCACACAACTTCAGAGTCTAAACCACACAACTTCAGAGTCTAAACCACACAACTTCACTCACACATCACCACGCATACACCCAACCACCATCACGTGCTTGCCCTTGACGCACAGGCGCAGCAGAATCTGGCGCCGTCTTGCTGCCGTGGCGCTGGTGTCCCGCGCGCAGCACAACACAACACAACACAAAACAGCACAGCACAGCACAACACAACACAGCACAGCACAGCACAGCACAGCACAGCACAGCACAGCACAGCACAGCACAGCACAGCACAGCACAGCACAGCACAGCACAGCACAGCACAGCACAGCACAGCACAGCACAGCACAGCACAGCACAGCACAGCACAGCACAACACAACACAACACAACACAACACACACCAGCACATCACAGAAACAGCATCACATCATAAGCCAACCACCCCACCCCACCCCACCCACCATCACGTGCTTGCCCTTGAGGCACAGGCGCAGCAGAATCTGGCGCCGCCTCGCTGCCGTGGCGCTGGTGTCCCGCGGGTTGAAGGAGAGCGCCTGGCGGGACGAGATGAGAAGGGACGGAGGGAGGAAAGGAGATAGACTCACAGGTTGCAGGAGAGGGCTTAGGGTCGGCGAACAAGATGAGAAGGGATGGAGGCGAGTAGCAAAAACAGTGCCATGGTTCTCCCTCCTTGTCAACAGGACAGGGCATCAATGCAATATATATATATATATATATACATATACATATATATACATATATGTATACATATACATATATGTATATATATAAGGGACTTACCTCAAGCAGAGTGGTGGCCATATCAGCAGCCCTCAGCGGTTTCACCATGATGCCTGCAAACCCCAGCTTCTGTGCTTCCTCTCTCAGCGCCTCGTTGGAGTCCTGTGAGTGAGAGGGGAGGAGAGAGAGACGATGCGGGGTGAAAGAGGAGGAAAGGGTGAGGGGAAGGAGGCAGTGGGAGTGGTCGGAACGATGTTATGGGCAAACCATGATGCCATGGTTCAAGCAGAGTGGTGGCCATATCAGCAGCCCTCAGCGGTTTCACCATGATGCCTGCAAAGCCCACCTTCTGCGCCTCCTCCCTCAGAGCCTTATTGGAGTCCTGCAAGTGAGAGGGGAGGAGGGAGACGGGAGCATAGGGACAGGGGGGAGAGAGGGGAGACACGGAGGATGATGCCTGCAAAGCCCACCTTCTGTGCTTCCTCTCTCAGCGCCTCGTTGGAGTCCTGTGAGTGAGAGGGGAGGAGGGGGAGAAGGTAAGGGGTTGTTTTGGTGAGCAGGGAAGAGAGGAAGGAAGCAGTGGGTGGGAGTGTTCGCAGCAACCACCCTCAGCGGTTTCACCATGATGCCTGCAAACCCCAGCTTCTGCGCTTCCGCCCTCAGCGCCTCGTTGGAGTCCTGCGAGTGAGTGGCGACACGGGGGACGGATAGGCGTGAGCAAAAGGACAGGGGAAGAGTGAGGGAGAGGGGAAGGAAGCAGTGGGAAATTGTCGCAGCAACCACCCTCCGTGGTTTCACACCATGATGCCTTCCCTTCTTCCTGGTTTCACACCATGATGCCTTCCCTTCTTCCTGGTTTCACACCATGATGCCTTCCCTTCTTCCTCACTCAGCTTCTGCACCTCCTCCCTCAGAGCCTCGTTGGAATCCTGTGAGTGAGGGGGGAGAGGGGGAGAGACTGGGACGACGGCGGGGAAGGGAGAGAGGGAACCGGTGGACACAGGATCAAAAGCTACAGGATCAAAAGCTACAGGATCAAAAGCTACAGGATCAAAAGCTACAGGATCAAAAGCTACAGGATCAAAAGCTACAGGATCAAAAGCTACAGGATCAAAAGCTACAGGATCAAAAGCTACAGGATCAAAAGCTACAGGATCAAAAGCTACAGGATCAAAAGCTACAGGTTATCTCAGAACGAGCAAACCCTTCTCGCTCGCCCACAAGATTCGCAGTTAGTGGTTTGTTTCGTTTCTCGTTCTCGCATCAGCAACACCAGCTAGCGTTTCTCACCTTGGCCACGAGCACCAGCGGGGGCGGGTTGAATGAAGTGCTACCCCATCAGCCACTCTCCCACGCCCACCCCAGTGAAGCCACGGAGTGGCTGATTGATGGAGTTGAGTCCGTCGTCTCTGCTGCTAGACGGTGCAGTGCAGTGCAGGGTGCGCAGGTCGAGTCAACAGCAAGCACTGGTTCTTTCTTACCTTGGCCACGAGCACCACAAGGGGAAGGTTAAAGTGCTGCTCCCACCCAAGGGAGGCGAGAGATTGCGTGATGGCGACGGGGTCAGTGGCGCGATGCTGTGAGGTGCAGGGTGAGTAGGGCGCTGGGTCTCACCTTTGCAACGAGCACCAGCAGCGGCAAGTTGGAGTGCTGCTCCCACCCAAGGGAGGCGAGAGATTGCGTGATGGCGACGGGGTCAGTGGCGCGATGCTGTGACTCCAGGTCCCTCAGTTGCAGCACCATGCGGCCCAACGCCAGGCCTGTGGAGGGACCGTCACTGTCCAAATCGACCACCACCACATCCCACCGGCTCTTGCGCTGAGAGGTTACAGTCATGCCTGCGTGACGGGAGGGGAGCAGAGAGATGCCGTGAGCAGAGAAGCGCCGCACCATGCGGCCTAGAGCTAGCCCTGTGAAGGCGCCACCGCTGTCCAGGTCGACCACCACCACATCCCACCGGCTCTTGCGGGAGGCTGCTCCTGCCATGCCTGGATGAAGGGAGGGGAGCAGGGGGGGGGGGGGGGGGGGGGGGCAGGGAGGAGACGCATTGAGAGGCGAAACGAGCAATGCATTTCCCCAGTGTCAAGATAAGGGCGGGTAGATAGCTGCAAGCTCTGATCGCCGACTAGTAAGCAAGCAATGCATCTCCCTCCTGCCCTTCAAGGTCTCTCAGCTGCAGCACCATGCGGCCCAATGCCAGCCCTGTGCAAGGGCCATCGCTGTCCAAATCGACCACCACCACATCCCACCGGCTCTTGCGGGAGGCTGCTCCTGCCATGCCTGGGGGGTGGTGGTGAGGGGAGCATAAGAGCGGAGGGAGAGGAGGGAAGCAGTTGGCAGATAAGCGCAGCACCATGCGGCCCAACGCCAGGCCTGTGGAGGGACCGTCACTGTCCAGATCGACCACCACCACATCCCACCGGCTCTTGCGCTGAGAGGTTACAGTCATGCCTCTGTGTGTGTGTGTGCAGCATAATGTGTGAGAAGAGGAGGAGTGGAGGAGGGGAAGAACAAAGGGAGGTGCAGTAAGGAGAGGAGTGAATCCCCCTGTGACTCCAGGTCCCTCAGTTGCAGCACCATGCGGCCTAGAGCTAGGCCTGTGGAAGGGGCCATCGCTGTCCAAATCGACCACCACCACATCCCACCGGCTCTTGCGTTGAGAGGTTACAGCCATGGCTAGGGGCGGAGGGCGATGAGGGGAGCATAGAGGCGGAGGGCGATGAGGGGAGCATAGAGGCGGAGGGCGATGAGGGGAGCATAGAGGCGGAGGGCGATGAGGGGAGCATAGAGGCGGAGGGAACGGAGGGATGCAGTTAGCAGAGACACACAGCGCCATGCGACCCGTTGCCCAACGCCAGGCCTGTGGTGGGACCATCAATGTCCGTGTCCTCCACCACCACATCTTGGAACTAGTGTTTTGAAGTAGTGATGGCCATGTTTTGAGTCGACTCCAAACTCGACTCATTACACAGGGACCATCACTTTCCATGTCCTCCACCGCCACATATTTGAAGTGGTGTTTTGAAGTGGTGTTTTGAAGTAGTGTTTTGAAGTAGTGTTTTGAAGTGGTGTTTTGAAGTGGTGTTTTGAAGTGGTGTTTTGAAGTGGTGTTTTGAAGTGGTGTTTTGAAGTGGTGTTTTGAAGTGGTGTTTTGAAGTGGTGTTTTGAAGTGGTGTTTTGAAGTAGTGTTTTGAAGTAGTGTTTTGAAGTGGTGTTTTGAAGTAGTGTTTTGAAGTAGAGTTTTGAAGTAGAGTTTTAAAGTAGTGTTTTGAAATAGTGTTTTGAAGTAGTGTTTTGAAGTAGTGTTTTGAAGTAGTGTTTTGAAGTAGTGTTTTGAAGTAGTGTTTTGAAGTAGTGTTTTGAAGTGGTGCTTTAAAGTTGTGTTTTGAAGAAGTGTTTTGAAGTCGTGTTTTGAAGTAGTGTTTTGAAGTAGAGTTATAAAGTAGTGTTTTGGAGTAGTGTTTTGAAGTAGTGATGGCCATCACGTCTTCAAACACATGGCCATCACTTTCCATGTCCTCCACCACCACATCCCACCGGCTCTGGTGGGGTCATCCCACCGGCTCTTGCGGGGGGCTGCCATGCCTGAGTGCAGGGAGGGGAGCGGAGAAGTGCAGCTGGCAAGAGATGCACAGCCATGCCTGGGGGATGCACAGCCATGCCTGGGGGATGCACAGCCATGCCTGGGGGATGCACAGCCATGCCTGGGGGATGCACAGCCATGCCTGGGGGATGCACAGCCATGCCTGGGGGATGCACAGCCATGCCTGGGGGATGCACAGCCATGCCTGGGGGATGCACAGCCATGCCTGGGGGATGCACAGCCATGCCTGGGGGATGCACAGCCATGCCTGGGGGATGCACAGCCATGCCTGGGGGATGCACAGCCATGCCTGGGGGATGCACAGCCATGCCTGGGGGATGCACAGCCATGCCTGGGGGATGCACAGCCATGCCTGGGGGATGCACAGCCATGCCTGGGGGATGCACAGCCATGCCTGGGGGATGGGGGGGAAAGGAAGGCACAGCAAGTCACAGGCAGGCGCACAGGCTGTGTGTGGCACTCAACCAACGTGCTGTCCTGTGCGGCAGAAGCAACACCAGCAGCACCAGCAACACCAGCAACAGGGGCAGCAGCAGAGAGACTTCCAGTCAAAGAACATGCCACACCACACCGCACACCACACACCGCACCGTGCTGCACCAGTATAAGGCTTCCACAACACAACGCACCGCACTGCACCGCACCACACTCACCAGTACCAGCAGCTGGGGCAGCAGGAGAGGTGACGTCGTGTCTGAGAGCCAAGGCAGCAGCAGAGACGCTGTCTGACAGATCCACCTTGAGGCCCAGACGAGCCATGCACGTGGCCAGGACCTGGTGGTGCGGAGGAAGCAGGGGTATAAGGAATTAGCTTGCTGTCAGCCAGTGCAGCAGCAGAGACGCTGTCTGGGAGATCCACCTTTAGACCCAGACGAGCCATGCACGTGGCCAGGATCTGGCAGTGTGGGAATTGGGGGGGGAGGAGGGAGGGGAAAGGGGGGAAGCAGGCTAGGGGTGTATGAGTGCTGAGCGCCAGGGCAGCAGCAGAGACGCTGTCTGACGGATCCTCCTTCAGGCCCAGACGAGCCATGCACGTGGCCAGGACCTGGTGGGGGGAAGGGGAAGGGAAGGAGAAGGGGGAGGGAGAAGAGTGGAAGTGGGGTTGAAAAGGGATGACTTCTGAACAACAGGGCAGCAGCGGAGAGACTGTGAGAGATCCCCGGTTAGACCAGGCGAGCCATGCACGTGGCAATCACCAGGCGAGCCATGCACGTGGCAATCACCAGGCGAGCCATGCACGTGGCAATCACCAGGCGAGCCATGCACGTGGCAATCACCAGGCGAGCCATGCACGTGGCAATCACCAGGCGAGCCATGCACGTGGCAATCACCAGGCGAGCCATGCACGTGGCAATCACCAGGCGAGCCATGCACGTGGCAATCACCAGGCGAGCCATGCACGTGGCAATCACCAGGCGAGCCATGCACGTGGCAATCACCAGGCGAGCCATGCACGTGGCAATCACCAGGCGAGCCATGCACGTGGCAATCACCAGGCGAGCCATGCACGTGGCAATCACCAGGCGAGCCATGCACGTGGCAATCACCAGGCGAGCCATGCACGTGGCAATCACCAGGCGAGCCATGCACGTGGCAATCACCAGGCGAGCCATGCACGTGGCAATCACCAGGCGAGCCATGCACGTGGCAATCACCAGGCGAGCCATGCACGTGGCACGGCACGGCAGCCCCCTCAGCTGTCCCCTCGGAGCCAGGCACGGCAGCCCCCTCAGCTGTCCCCTCGGAGCCAGGCACGGCAGCCCCCTCAGCTGTGCCCTCGGAGCCAGGCACGGCAGCCCCCTCAGCTGTGCCCTCGGAGCCAGGCACGGCAGCCCCCTCAGCTGTCCCCTCGGAGCCAGGCACGGCAGCCCCCTCAGCTGTGCCCTCGGAGCCAGGCACGGCAGCCCCCTCAGCTGTGCCCTCGGAGCCAGGCACGGCAGCCCCCTCAGCTGTGCCCTCGGAGCCAGGCTCTCTCCACCTGCTGCTTTCATCCACCCCATTCCGCTCCCTTCACTTCCCACCACACCAATACAGCCAGAACCCACCTGCTGCCTCACGGGTCGACCGTCCACTGCCAGGCATCTCAGCCCCCTCTGCTTGCCCCTCAAAGCCAGGCTCTCCGCCTGCTGCTGTTTCCCATCCCATTCCACTCTAAACATAGTGATGTAAAAGGATTATGCAGAACCCACCTGCTGCCTCACGGGTCGACCGTCCACTGCAAGGCATCTCAATCCCCTCAGCTTGCCTCTCAGCGCAAGGCTCTCTGCCTGCTGCTCGTCCGGGATTGGCCCGAAGCCCGCGTGGAAGACACGTGGCAGCGCGCTAGAGGCCGGGCCGGTGGGCGGCTGGGCGAGCGAGATGTCGAAAGTGAATGTTGAGCCGATTCCGGGGCGGCTGTAGACGAGCAGTTGGCCGTGCATGGCCTGCACTAGACTGGTGGGGGGGGAGGGAGGGGGGGGAGGCATGGGAGAGAACGTTGGGTGGCTGGGCGAGTGAGAGATCATAAACGGAGCCGATTCCGGGGCAAGGAGGGGGTTACAACGAGCAAGAGGCGGAAGGTGAATGTTGAGCCGATGCCAGGGCGGCTGTAGACGAGCAGTTGGCCGTGCATGGCCTGCACCAGACTGGAAGAGAAGGGGAATATGGAAAAAGGGAATGGCACAGGGGGCGAGAGGGGAGAGTGGGTGGCTGAGCAAGCGAGAGATCAAAAGTGAAGGTTGAGCCGATTCCGGGGCGGCTGTAGACGACCAGTTCGCCGTGCATGGCTTGCACCAGACTGGATAAGGAAGGGGAGGAGGGAGGGGGGGGGGGGGAGGGAAAGGAGAGAGAAGGGAGGGGAGAGGGGGGAGAGAAAGGAGCGAGAAGGGGGGGAGAGAAAGGAGCAAGAAGAGGGGGGAGAGAAAGGAGCGAGAAGGGGGGGGAGGGTGGGGGAATGGGGCGTATAGATTTGACAGAGGGAGCAAATGAGAGATAACGTGAAAGGCGAAGCTGATTCCGGCGCGGGCAGCTGTAGATGAGCAAACGGCTGCCTCTCGCCCACCACTCCCCACCACTCCCCACCCCTCCCCAGGACCTCCCCACCGTTCTTTTGAGGCGTCTTAATGAGAGCAATCACACACACATGCGAAGGAGGGAACCCGCATACTTTTGAGAAACATTCAGCAGCAGCGGCACAGCGCCAAAGCGCTGCTGCTGCAGCGGGAGGGAGAGCGGTTGGTATTTGAGAGCTCTCGAAAAACAACAGGCTTACTTCTGAGCGACGTTCAGCAGCAGAGGGACGGCGGCGAAGCGCTGCTGCAGCGGCAGGGAGAGCGGTTGAAAGGGCTTTTCGAGAGCGTCAAACACAGCGTCTGGCAGCCCCACCCCCGTGTCCTCCAACGTACACATCAGCCTCACACCCCCTCGCACACCACCACTCCCCACCGCTCCCGACCCCCCTCCCCCTCCTCCCCCTCCTCCCCTTCCACCTCCTCCGCACCCTCCGCCCCTCTCCCCTCCCCCACCAACCCCCCCTCCGCCCGCCCTCCCCCCATCCCCACCACCCCCCTGCTGCTGCTGCGGCCCCATGAGGCGCCGGAATCGAGCCTCCTGCTCGCGGATCATGCGGCAGATGCTCTCCCAGCTGTTGCTGCCGTCCGCTGCTGCCCTCCCACTCAGCGTCAGGCTCTCCCCCTTGGCTTGGCTTGCACGGCCTCGGGCGATGCGCTCTGCTTCCACTGCCTGCGCCTCCCTGCTGGGGGCTGGGAGGGAGGTGGGCGAGGGAGGCGGGGAAATGGGAGTGTGGGGGAGGGAGCGGGAGCGCGAGGGGGGGAGGAGGGGGAGGGGGAGAGGGAGGAGGAGGGGGAGGGAGGGGCCCGCTCAGCGTGAGGCTCTCCCCCTTCGCCTGGTTCGCCTGCCCTTGGGTGATGCGCTCTGCTTCTACTGCCTGGGCTTCACAGCTGGGGATGGGGGAGGGGAGGCGAGGGAGAGGGGAAAGGGAGGGGAAGTTAGGGGACCTGCCATGCCGTGCACCTCATCAGGTCATCATCAGGAGTCATGTGTCATGAGCACATGTGACATGGCACACCAGCGTATGTTTTTTGAGAATTCTCAAATGGCATGGCACACAAGGTCAGGAGGCAAGAGAAGATGTGTGACATCTCATGTGAGCCTGCGCCTGGCTCGCCATGCGGTGAACACGAGAGGCACGCGCAGCGCAGCGCAGCGCTGCGGGAAAGAGTTGGGATCTGCCATGCGCCTCGTTTCATCATCATCCGAAGAGAGACAGGCGCAGCACCAGAAAAGAGCACAAGCGAGGAGGCACACACACGAGCGAGGAGGCACACACACGAGCGAGGAGGCGCACACACGAGCGAGGAGGCACACACACGAGCGAGGAGGCACACACACGAGCGAGGAGGCACACACACGAGCGAGGAGGCACACACACGAGCGAGGAGGCACACACACGAGCGAGGAGGCACACACACGAGCGAGGAGGCACACACACGAGCGAGGAGGCACACACACGAGCGAGGAGGCACACACACGAGCGCATGCTTGCAAGTTGCCACCACCAGTTACCAATTACCCCACCTTCCATGTCGTCGGGCGAGTTGGGATCCGCCATGCGTCGCATCTCATCATCATCCGGCGCCAGGCGCACCACCAGGAACACGTGCCCGCGGTCGGTGAGCCGCACCGCCACTGCCATTAGATTCGCGAGGATCTGATAAAGGGGGGGGGGTTGCGGTTGGTTTTGAGAGAGTGGAATGGGAAGAGTGAGAGGGCGATGGAGAGGGCCAGGCGCACCACCAGGAACACGTGGCCGCGGTCGGTTAGCCGCACCGCCACTGCCATTAGATTCGCGAGGATCTGATGGTGAGGGGAAGAGAGAGGAGAGTGAGGGATGGGGAGATTGAGAGGGCGAGGAGGGAGTGGAAGATGGAGAGGAATGAAGAGGGCAGCACCAGGAACACGTGGTCACGGTCGGTGAGCTGCACTGCCACTGCCATTAGATTCGCGAGGATCTGATAAAGGGGGGAAAGAGGGGGGTGGGTGGATTGAGAGGGTAAGGAGGGAGTGGAGGGTGAGAAAGGTGGAGAGGGATGGAGGGAGAGGAATGAAGAGGGCACCACCAGGAACACGTGGCCGCGGTCGGTTAGTCGCACCGCCACTGCCATTAGATTCGCGACGATCTGACGATGGATGGGGAGAGAGGGTTGGGGCGATTGAGAAGGTTGGGGAAATTGAGAGGATTGGGGCAATTGAGAGGGTTGGGGCGATAGAGAGGGTTGGGGAGAGAGTGGGTTGGGGAGAGAGTGGGTTGGGGAGAGAGTGGGTTGGGGAGAGAGTGGGTTGGGGAGAGAGTGGGTTGGGGAGAGAGTGGGTTGGGGAGAGAGTGGGTTGGGGAGAGAGTGGGTTGGGGAGAGAGTGGGTTGGGGAGAGAGGAAGAGAATGAGAGGGTAGGGAGGGAATCCCACAGGAGCAAAAAGCAAACCCACGTGTGCCACAGGAGCAAAAAGCAAACCCACGTGTGCCACAGGAGCAAAAACCAAACCCACGTGTGCCACACAACACCCACCAAATAACCACTCCCATCTCACCAGTCGCAGCCTGAGGGGGTCCCCAACCCAACGACCACAGTAGGCACGGAGTCCATGAGCAGCGGCGCCACCAGCTGAGGAGAGGCAGGTGAGTGAGAGGAGGGCCGTGAACAGCAACCCACCCGCCCACCCACCCACCCACCCGCCCTCCCGCCCGCCCGCCCGCCCGCCCGCCCGCCCACCCACCCACCCACCCACCCACCTGGCGCAGCCTGAGCGGGTCCCCCACGACCACAGTGGGAACTGAGTCCATGACAAGAGCAGCCAGCTCAACGCCCTTCTCCCGTGCCTCGCCTGCCACGAGCAGCACCACTTCATCCACCACACACCGCAGGTCAAACACCGCACTCTCTAACCCCAGCCGCACCACGCTCCCCCTCTCCACCGCCCCGGCCCTGCCTCCCCACGCGCCTCCTCTGCCTGTCCCCCCTCCTCCCCCCCCGCCTCCTCCTCCCTCTCCTCCCCCTCCCCCTCCCCCTCGTTCCCCACGGAAGATTGCAGCGGCGGCGGACGATGCGGCGGCGGACGAGGCGGCGGCGATCCGACGGTTCTCGATGCGCCAGCTGTCGACGACGTTGTTGGCGACGTGGATGATGTGGCGCGACGTGGCCTGCACGGCTGCCAGCATGTCGCGCTGCGATTCGTCGAGGGAGGAGGAGAGCAGCAGCTGCAGCAGACCCAGTACGCCTGGAGAGTGGGAGAGCGAGAGTGTGAAAGCGAGTGTGTGTGTGAGAGAGAGAGAGAGAGATGTGTGTGGGTGGGGGAGAGGGGGGGGGGGGGGGGATGAGGTCAGAGAGAAAGGGGGGGAGAGAAGGAAACGAAGGAGAGATAAGGAGATGACAAGCCACGTCACCACGGGCAATAACAGGGCCTTGGGCGCGGATAGTTGGGAAGAGATGGGTGGTTGGTGTGGGGAGGGCGGAAGGGGGAGGAGAGAAGAGGCTTGACGAGCTGGTGGGGAGAGAAGCAAGAGAAGACCCTTCAACAGGGCAGCAAGTTTGATCTGATCTGATATGTGGCTAGTGCCTTCTCTCAATTGTATTCTTAAATGACGCCAAAAAACGCCGCCCTTAGCGCCTCTAAGTGCGCCTCTAAAAGCCGCTCTCACTTAGTTACTTACCTCTAAGCGGCGCTCTTATCTCATGCACCAGAATCCCCAACAGAGAGCTCCGCCCCACCGATACCGCCAGCTTGCTGCCAGCTGTCACCACCGCCCTTCCGTCCGAACCTCCCTCCGAACCTCCTTCCGAACCTGACATCCCTCCAAACCCCCCCGCACCCCTCCCCCGTCCGCTTCCGCCTTCTTCCCCCTCCGCCCCGCCTTCCCCCAGCCTTCCCCCGCGCCCGCCCCCTCCCCCTTCTAATGCGCGGAGGCGTTCCTCCAGCGCGCCGAGTTCCGCCAATCCGCTTCCCAATGCGCGCAGCGCGCAAATCATGAACCCTAGCACGGCCGCCGCCGCCGCTAGCGGGGACCACCGCCACGTCAGCACGTCCACGGCTGGGTGCCACGGGACAGGACACGTGGCATTAGTCCATCGCGTCGCGTTCGCCGGCTGGCTCCCGCCAGCAGCGCCGGAAACAGCGGAGGCATCGACGGAAGTCGTCTCAAAATCTTCCGCATTGGCGGAAGACGGAAATTTGCACGGGGTGAGGGGGTCCTCATGCGCGGGGAGGGTTGCGCGGAGAACACTAAATGCGAGAATCACCGCGACCAGATACGAGCCAGACAGAGCAAGCCACGTCAACCAAGGCAGCCGCACCGCGCTGGGGAGAGAATTCTTGCCACGTGTCGTTAATGTCGCTGTATCACTGGCGTCTGGCCCGCGCTTCCCATTGGACGGTTCCTCGTCTCGGACCACTCTCGCGCGCTGTTTATTCCCTTTATCCCCGTCTACTATTTCGTTCCCGTTACTCCCGTCGTCACTTCCGCCGTCGCTTCCGCTGTCGTCCGCGTCACTCTCCGCATCGCGACTCGCCTCCGTCTCGCCCTCGCTGCTTTCCGCCGATTCTTCCGCCTCCTCCACGCGCCTTTCCGCAGGCGCCTTTCGCCCCCGCCACATGCTGCCAATGCGCGCGGAAAGGACTGTTTATCGCGCGCCAGACACCGCGTCGGCTATGAGAAAAATAGGGTTACGGCGGGAATGTCTCCACTACAGTATGGCGTTGAACTGGTGACTGGAGCAGTTAGGCAGGCTCTCACCGGCTGGATTGACGGCTAGGCGGCAGCAGTCACAACAGGGCGGTAGGTGGTCATTCCTGACGACTCCAGATTATCGGCCCTTACCAAATTTCCCCCATCTTCGAACTACACCACACTACACCTTATAATTTCACTTTATAACCCATCTACTTACTGGTTAAAACCTTCTTTCCAAAGTGTAATTTCGAATCATTTTAAAAGCTCAACAATATTCTTGTTTATTATATGTTCTTTGGAAAGCCAATATTACGGTATGACCTTAAGCTTCTTGATGTTCTCTTCTTATGTTCTTCCTGCTCTTTTCATGACCAATTTCGCACAACTTATCAAAAACCATAGTGATCAATATAATACTGCATTATAAAATCCTTTTATTACACAAACCCCCCGCACCGAAGTACGTTGCCTTCCCCCAACCGCCTCAACCAAGTCACTATGATCCACCATACTACTCCATCCATCCCCTCCTCCCTTCTAACTCCATCCAAAGCTCCTCTTGCCCATCTTGATAACATAGGGCAGAACCATTTCTCCACCTCAGCGCACCACCAAAACCGGCGCTCTAGAAGCACCCCTGGTCATTGGGAGTCCCGGCGTTCATGCACACACCATACCTCTTAGGGTTGATGGCAGCATCAATAATGCGCTGCCAGTACATCTGCCCGGGGATAGTGCCATCAGCCTGGGGGTTGCGGTAGGTGGGCCAGTGGCGGTTGAAGAAGCACTGCTGCGCGCGGCAGTAGGGGCACCCGGGGCAGGTGGCATCCTCAGTGCAGTTAAAGCCCAAGTAAGGGTCAGGCTGGGTGAAACGGCACGTCTCTGGTGAGGGGAGGAGGGGGGAAAGAGGGGACGTGAAGGGAAGAGAGGGGAAGAGAGGGGAGGAGATGAGGATGGGAAGTGACAGAAGACTGCTCTGCTACATGAAGTAAGCTTACGTTGGGAAGGATGGGGAGGAAGTAAAAGGGTGGGGGCAGAGCGAGAATAAATCGGTGGACGAGAAAAGGCGTGCCAGAGTGTGCTAACGGTGTGAAGAAGGCTTGAAGTGTGTGCAAACAGTGCGAGTAGTGGAGTGAGAATACTGTGCAAAAAGTGTGAGTACGTACTGAAGCCAGTGGCCCAGTCATCGACGCCCGGCCACTGCAGGTTGTTGTTGACGTACGTGTACCACTTGCCGTTGGGCTTCTTCACAGCAAGCCCGTACACCGGGTGGTACCTGCACGCACCAGAAAGCACCGCACCACACCGCATAGCACGGCTCAGCACAGCCCGCATGGGAACCAGCAGCGCATAGCATCCAAGGTAGAATTGAACAACGAAAAGTCGAACTTTAGGAACAATATGATCAATATCACTTGACAAATACTCACCGGGGCTTCTTGTAAGGGTAGGAGGCGTATCCGGGATCAGTGGCGAGCATGTTGGTCCAGTTCGCCACTTCCTCCGGCGCATCTGTCGGCAGACTCGTATCCTCCAGGGTAGACGAGTATGCGACGGCGCGCGCGTCGATCTGATCCAGCGCCGCGCCGATATCCGCGGGATCCATGAACTGATTCAGCGCCACATACGGTGGAGGCGCCGGCTGGGTGATCGGATCGAGAACCGCGGGGTACGTGTCGTTGACGTTCGGGTCGATGGTCGCGGCGATCGCGGCGGCGTCCATAGACGCGTTGGTTGCGGGCCACGGGGACGGGATGGTCTCCATTGCAACGATGCCGGACGAGTCTTCCTCTGGCGCGGGCGCGGGCGCAGGCGCGGGGGTCGTGAGAATTCGACCGCGGAAGGCGGAAGCAGGGGACGGGAGGGACGCGGCGGAGAGGAGGACCAGCGCGAGGAGCGCGCCGGGCAGCGCGCAGAAGCGGGAGGTCGCCATGGTTGAGTCGAAACGCCTCGCGGATGGAGAAGCTTCAAAAGGAAGGTTGGAATGAAAGGTTAGAATGGAAGGTTGGAATCGAAGCTCGAGAGGGAAAGCTCGAGACTGAAGCTCGAGTTTTGAGGCTTGAGAAGCTCTCAAGCTCGCTGAAGGATCGATGGCTGCTGATGAGAATTAGCTAGCACGACTGGGCTTTTGTAGTTAGCAACGGGGTGGTGGACAGCCCCGAATTTGCCCGAGTACAGCGGGATGCGTGAGAGAACGTGTGTGAGGGGAATCGTTGCGGTCACGGTGTTCGTCCAACAGGGAATCGGATCGCGTCACGACTCGCGAAGCAGTTGTTGCAAGGCAACGCGATGCGATACCTGATGCATGCGACGGGACGAGACTAGGCTGGTTGTTGGGAGGGAACGAGAAGAGAGAAGGGCGAGACATGTTTTCCCAAAGGCGACGCAGAGAAAGGCAAGTCTGGACGACGGTGGGATGAGATGAGATGACAGTTGCGCATTGCGGTGCTGTGCTGACTGGCAGCAGAAATGTTTCTTTGCTGCTAGGGATGGGATGGGATGGGATGGGATGGGACTCGTTATCCTGATGCTTTGGCATTTGTTTCCCTGCTGCTTTTCTCTTGTGCTTCACGACGCGCGCTGGACAGTTTGAAGATGAACCGGCGGAGATGTACGGTTGGAGGTGATTCGCGAAAGAATCGAAGGCGAGCAGATGGACGACAGCGGGTTGGTTATAACGAAGAGAATGGCGGGCAATGAGTCTTCGCGAAACAGCGGAGATGAATCGACGAATATGAACCGGCGCAGACGAATAATCACCAACTCTTGAGTGGCATGACAAGCATGCGTTGTACACATTGTGCCCGCAAATGGCGGAGGAGAAGACCAAACGACACGAACGCGTTACTCGGGTGCCGCATTCTGCGCTGACGAGGTGTTGTCCTCACTACACTGTATCTACATTCACGAACTAAATCGAGAACCTACGGTACCAGTACCTATGTCTAAGCTTGCTTTACCTAATGTGACATGCAAGAACATTTTCCAATTTATATATAATTTGTGACCAAGAAATACCGTACCATCACAAGGCAACTGGTGGGTTAGGCATCAACCCCCTCACACATCCTGCTTGACTAACACTACGCAAAAGCTACGCATGCTGGCATCCGTGCAATTGGATGGAAGGAACCCAAACATAGCCACCACTCAGTACAAAAATTCCACTTTAGGACTGTTCTCATGTGTACTGCTGAAGGTCAGCTCAACCCTCGTTTGTTAATCAATTTAATCACTGCACGGTTGTCCATAAAGAGCACTCTGTAACTGTTAATGATGCTGCGAGAGGCGTGCGGCAAACAAGCCAGGAAACATGTTTCCATCTACCCAGTAGGTTCAAAACGGATTGTTTTTCCAGGGACGGGGCCTTCTGTAAGTAAACATGAACCGTCATTAGCCTTCTGCCAGAAAAGGATCTTCTTTGAACGAGGCGAAGGGGGGCCAGTCAAGAGCAGTGCGAGCGATGGCCCCATCCTCGTGGATGCGAGCTATGAGCGCGGGGAGCGAGGGAAAGTCGGCCTGCAGGGTTAAGGTGCAGCAGCAGAGAATGGGGTGGTCAAAGGGGAGAACAGCGTGAGTCAAGAGCAGTGCAAGCGATGGTCCCATCCTCGTGGACGCGAGCGATGAGGGCGAGGAGCAAGGGGAAGTCGGCCTGCAGGGTTAAGGTGCATCAGCAGAGAATGGGGTGGTCAAAGGGGAGAACAGCGTGAGTCAAGAGCAGTGCGAGCGATGGCCCCATCCTCGTGGACGCGAGCTATGAGCGCGGGGAGCGAGGGGAAGTCGGCCTGGAACGAGAGGTTGCGGGATCGAAGAAGGGAACAGGGAGCAATTCAGAATATGAGCCCTACCAACAACCCCACCCATCCTCATGGATGCGAGCGATGAGTGCGGGGAGTGAGGGGAAGTCGGCCTGTGCTGTGTTGGAAGGTGCAGCGAGAAAGGGCGGTCAAAGGGGAGCATGCGATATAGGCTATCTTTGAGGATGCGAGTGGTGAGCGGGGGGAGCGAGGGGAAGTCGACCTGTAGAGGGAAGGTGCGAAACCAGAGAAAGGGGTGGAAAAGCAGGGGTAGGGGGGATCTAGGAGGGAGGGTGAGGGAGGTTGAGGAAGTAGAGCGATGTGAGGGTGAGGAAGGAGGGCGAGGTGAAAAGGGTAAGAAATGAGTGTGAGAAAAGGGGTGGGGAAGGATGGAACATAACACATTTTCCTAAGCGCCTTACGAAGCACTCAAATGCTGCTCTAAATGATGCAACACATAGGCCCAGTGAGCCTGAAGGATGGTCAGCTCACCTCAAGGCGGATATTTTCAACCATCACCTCACCTCAGGGCGGATATATCCAACCACCACCAGCCTGAGCTCCTCGTCGTAAAAGTCCTCCCCGAAATCATGCAGCAGCCATGGCTCCTGGGAATGAGCGGCAGGAGAAAGAAGGTAGATTGGGGCGGTTACACATTGCCTGATGGTTACACATTGCCTGATGGTTACACATTGCCCACCATCATGCAGGAGGCATGGCTCATGGGAATGGAAGCGGCGGGGATGGGTGGGGAAGGGGGAGAAACGGGTATACATGAACACATGTGCGCATACACATGCGCACACACACACGCACACGCACACGCACAGATACACGCACACGCACAGACACACACACACGCACCCACACGCACACGCTCGCGCCCGCGCACAGGCGCGCGCGCACACACACACACACACACACAAAACACACACCACTGTATTGTGTGTATTGTTGAAAGGATTCCACCCCACACTCATGCACACACCTATACATGCACACACCTGTACATGCACACACCTATACAAGCACACACACAGACTCACCACTGCCTTGTGCGTGTTGTTGAAGAAAGGGTTCCAGCTCTCACTTGCCACCACCTTGAACACTCCCACACACTCATGCACTTGCACACACCCTACACATGCACACACCCATACACATGCATGCACGAACGCATACAAGCGCACTCACTTCGGTGTTTTGTGCGTTGTTAAAGAAGCGGTTCCAGCCCACGCTCATAACGATCTTGAACACTCCCACACACACACCCGCACACATACCTCACATGCACACACACCCATACACATGCACACACACCCATACACATGCACACACACCCATACACATGCACACACACCCATACACATGCACACACACCCATACACATGCACACACACCCACGTACATGCACCAACCTCAGTCTTGTTTGTGATGTTAACGAAGCGGTTCCACCCCACACTCATCACCATCTTGAACACGCCCACTACACACCCCCACACACACATGCACATACCCAGACACACACACACAGGCACACACCCGTGCACACACCCACTCATTTGCACACAGACCAGCACATTGACACGCACTCACCACGGTCTTATGTGTGTTGTTGAAGAAAGGGTTCCAGCCCACACTCATGACCATCTTGAACACTCCCCCACATTCATGCACGTGCACTCACATGCACAAGCACTCGCACACTCACCACAGTCTTATGTGTGTTGTTGAAGAAAGGGTTCCAGCCCACACTCATGACCATCTTGAACACGCCCCTGCCCTTCAGCCCTGCCCACCCGTGGTAGATGCCACACACGTGCTCTGCTAGATGCCCTGTGAATGATGAGGCTGGGAGGTTGGCTGGAACAGAGAGATGGGGATGGAAGGATAATGGAGGATTTGAGTTCATTACACACCGTCCGCCCGTGGTAGATGCCACACACGTGTTCTGCTAGATGGCCCGTGAAGCCAGATGCTGGGAGATTGGCTGGAACAGAGAGATGGGGATGGAAGGACAATGGAGGACTTAAGTTCATTACACGCCGTCCGCCCATGGTACATGCCATGCCACACACGTGCTCTCAGAAAACTAGTTCTGAGACATCTAGAAAAGCACGTATTGAGACGTCTTTATGAGCAAGCTTTGAGACGTCTGAAAAAACATTGCCAGACAGGAGACAGGAGCCTGGCAGGCCAGGGGGTTGGATGAGAGGGAGTGAGTGAGAGAATAGAGAGTGAGTGAGTGGGGGAATCAGCGGGGAGAGAGGAAGATGTGGGGTTTTGAGGCGCCTCAAAACAAGCGGGGAGAGAGGAAGATGTGGGGTTTTGAGGCGCCTCAAAATAGGCGGGGAGAGAGGAAGATGTGGGGTTTTGAGGCGCCTCAAAATAGGCGGGGAGAGAGGAAGATGTGGGGTTTTGAGGCGCCTCAAAATAGGCGGGGAGAGAGGAAGATGTGGGGTTTTGAGGCGCCTCAAAATAGGCGGGGAGAGAGGAAGATGTGGGGGTGACTACCTGTGGGAATGCCGAGGACCTTTGAGCCGCCCCCAACTCACTTGAAAACTGGGGCCTTAGGGTGTTATTGATAGCTTTCAACACACCCTAAACACCCACCTGTGGGAATGCGGAGGACCTTTGAGCCGCCCCCAACTCACTTGAAAACTGGGGCCTTAGGGTGTTATTGATAGCTTTCAACACACCCTAAACACTCACCTGTGGGAATGCCGAGGACCTTTGAGCCGCCCCCAACTCACTTGAAAACTGGGGCCTTAGGGTGTTATTGATAGCTTTCAACACACCCTAAACACCCACCTGTGGGAATGCGGAGGACCTTTGAGCCGCCCCCAACTCACTTGAAAACTGGGGCCTTAGGGTGTTATTGATAGCTTTCAACACACCCTAAACACTCACCTGTGGGAATGCCGAGGACCTTTGAGCCGCCCCCAACTCACTTGAAAACTGGGGCCTTAGGGTGTTATTGATAGCTTTCAACACACCCTAAACACTCACCTGTGGGAATGCCGAGGACCTTTGAGCCGCCCCCAACTCACTTGAAAACTGGGGCCTTAGGGTGTTATTGATAGCTTTCAACACACCCTAAACACCCACCTGTGGGAATGCGGAGGACCTTTGAGCCGCCCCCAACTCACTTGAAAACTGGGGCCTTAGGGTGTTATTGATAGCTTTCAACACACCCTAAACACTCACCTGTGGGAATGCGGAGGACCTTTGAGCCGCCCCCAACTCACTTGAAAACTGGGGCCTTAGGGTGTTATTGATAGCTTTCAACACACCCTAAACACCCACCTGTGGGAATGCGGAGGACCTTTGAGCCGCCCCCAACTCACTTGAAAACTGGGGCCTTAGGGTGTTATTGATAGCTTTCAACACACCCTAAACACTCACCTGTGGGAATGCCGAGGACCTTTGAGCCGCCCCCAACTCACTTGAAAACTGGGGCCTTAGGGTGTTATTGATAGCTTTCAACACACCCTAAACACTCACCTGTGGGAATGCCGAGGACCTTTGAGCCGCGCCCAAATCCCTTGATGACCGGGCCTTTGATGTACCAGGGAGGGATGGGGAGAGAGCGGTGCAGCCCTGAGAGCAAGAGAGGAGAGGGAGGATGAGGAGAGGGGAGGAGAGAGAGGATATAATGAGGAACAGCCTTTAATGACCGCGCCTTTGATGTACCAGGGAGGGATGGGGAGAGAGCGGTGCAGCCCTGAGAGCAAGAGAGGAGAGGGAGGAAGAGGAGAGGGGAGGAGAGAGAGGATATAATGAGGAACAGCCTTTAATGACCGCGCCTTTGATGTACCAGGGAGGGATGGGGAGAGAGCGGTGCAGCTCTGAGAGAAAGAGAGGAGAGGGAGGAAGAGGAGAGGGGAGGAGAGAGAGGATATAATGAGGAACAGCCTTAAATGACCGCGCCTTTGATGTACCAGGGAGGGATGGGGAGAGAGCGGTGCAGCCCTGAGAGCAAGAGAGGAGAGGGAGGAAGAGGAGAGGGGAGGAGAGAGAGGATATAATGAGGAACAGCCTTTAATGACCGCGCCTTTGATGTACCAGGGAGGGATGGGGAGAGAGCGGTGCAGCCCTGAGAGCAAGAGAGGAGAGGGAGGAAGAGGAGAGGGGAGGAGAGAGAGGATATAATGAGGAACAGCCTTAAATGACCGCGCCTTTGATGTACCAGGGAGGGATGGGGAGAGAGCGGTGCAGCCCTGAGAGCAAGAGAGGAGAGGGAGGAAGAGGAGAGGGGAGGAGAGAGAGGATATAATGAGGAACAGCCTTTAATGACCGCGCCTTTGATGTACCAGGGAGGGATGGGGAGAGAGCGGTGCAGCCCTGAGAGCAAGAGAGGAGAGGGAGGAAGAGGAGAGGGGAGGAGAGAGAGGATATAATGAGGAACAGCCTTAAATGACCGCGCCTTTGATGTACCAGGGAGGGATGGGGAGAGAGCGGTGCAGCCCTGAGAGCAAGAGAGGAGAGGGAGGAAGAGGAGAGGGGAGGAGAGAGAGGATATAATGAGGAACAGCCTTAAATGACCGCGCCTTTGATGTACCAGGGAGGGATGGGGAGAGAGCGGTGCAGCCCTGGGAGCAAGAGAGGAGAGGGAAATGGAGAGACAGAGAGAGGATACAATGAGGCACAGTCTTTGGTGACCGAAGAGAAAAGAAGAGACGAAGGGAAAGAGAGGGCTTACAATCAGAGAAGGAAGGGAGGCCCCAGTGCTGCGGTTGGAAGTCCAGCAGAGAGGGCAACAGCTGGTGGGCGGCGGAGTAGAGTGGCCGGGCGGCCTTATTCGGTAGGGAAGGCACCGCAAGTGCCCACATGCCTGCTGCCACAGCGGCCTCAACCCCTGCTCTGGTGGGAACGAGGGGCAGAAGGGTTAGGGAAGAGAGGAGAGAGAATTGAACCTTGAGTCTTGAACCTCAGACCTTCACCTGCAAGCCCAACCCTGCACAGGCTCAGTAAGTTGGTGTGAGGGGAGTTTGGTGAGACAGCGAGCAACACAAGGGAAGGAGGGAGGGGTAAGAGGGGGAAGGCATACAAGGCATGGTCAAGAACGAGGGAGAGAGTGGGAGAGGCGAAGGGTGTGAGTGAGGAAAGAGGGGTGTGAGTGAGGAAAGAGGGGTGTGAGTGAGGAAAGAGGGGTGTGAGTGAGGAAAGAGGGGTGTGAGTGAGGAAAGAGGGGTGTGAGTGAGGAAAGAGGGGTGTGAGTGAGGAAAGAGGGGTGTGCGTGAGGAAAGAGGGGTGTGAGTGAGGAAAGAGGGGTGTGAGTGAGGAAAGAGGGGTGTGCGTGAGGAAAGAGGGGTGTGAGTGAGGAAAGAGGGGTGTGCGTGAGGAAAGAGGGGTGTGAGTGGGGAAGAGATGGGAGCACTCAGAGAGTGGTAAGACGAAAAGGTAAGGTTGCCTACGAGGCATGTTCCACAATGAGGCAGTGAACGGGAGAAGAAAAATGTGCCAAGCGAGACAGAGTGACGCAGGGAGAGGAGGAGGGAGAGGAGGAGGGAGAGGCATTGAGGCGTGAGGCGGAGTAGTAGCCTACGGGGCATCTTCCACAACGAGGCAGTGCGCGGGAGAGGCGAGGCGAGGGATGTGAGTGAGGGAAGCAATGCGCGCAGTGCAAAGACTGACAAGAGGGGCGAGAGGCGGAGTAGTAGCCTACGGGGCATCTTCCACAACGAGGCAGTGCGCGGGAGAGGCACCCATCAGTCCAGCTGCACGAAGGAATCTGAACGAGAAGAAAGGTAGAAACAGGGAGGAGAGTTTACGCCTTTGCTCAGAGGAATCTGAAACCGAAAAGGGGGCGGAAGGCATCATGGCCATGGGACGAGCAAGAAGGCCGACAGCAAATAATGTGTATCGAAGTTGAGGCGTGCAAGAATTCAATGCACGTGAAAGGTGGATTGGCTTATGAACGTCACACACACAGACAAACACACACAGACAAACACACACAGACAAACACACACAGACAAACACACACAGACAAACACACACAGACAAACACACACAGACAAACACACACAGACAAACACACACAGACAAACACACACAGACAAACACACACAGACAACACACACAGACAAACACACACAGACAAACACACACAGACAAACACACACAGACAAACACACACAGACAAACACACACAGACAAACACACACAGACAAACACACACAGACAAACACACACAGACAAACACACACAGACAAACACACACAGACAAACACACACAGACAAACACACACAGACAAACACACACAGACAAACACACACAGACAAACACACACAGACAAACACACACAGACAAACACACACAGACAAACACACACAGACAAACACTCACAGACAAACACACACAGACAAACACACACAGACAAACACACACAGACAAACACACACAGACAAACACACACAGACAAACACACACAGACAAACACACACAGACAAACACACACAGACAAACACACACAGACAAACACACACAGACAAACACACACAGACAAACACACACAGACAAACACACACAGACAAACACACACAGACAAACACACACAGACAAACACACACAGTCAAACACTCACAGACAAACACTCACAGACAAACACTCACATGTCAGGGCGTGGTTTGCCGTGCTCCACCTCATCCCCTCCCACCAGCACTTGCAGCATGTCCGTCCATCCTGGTCGTTGCAAGGGGAAGGGCAGAGCGGTGCGGTTACATGGGGGATGGGAGCTTGCATGCAACTGGCTGGCATGCAGCATGCTGTGAGATGCTGCTGCTGCACCCTGCAACAAAGCTTGCCCAGAAGTTTCCACTGAGTGGCATGGCGGCAGCAGCAGCAGGAGCAGGCTGCAACCTGAGAATTACTTGGGACTTTTGAGACGTCTCAAAACTCAACCTGAGACTTACTCGGGACTTTTCTGAATTTCCCAGAGAATTTGCACACGACCTGCGTGGAAGGAGAGCTTGATGTTGACGTTGCGTCGGGGCGAGCTGGAAGCTACGGCCATGGGGATGCCGCACGCCTGCAGGTGCTGCATCAGACGGTGGGCTCCTGGGAGGGGCTTGGCCTGGCTCCACCTGAACACACGGGAGAGGGGAAAAGGCATAAGAGACAGCCCCATGCACCGTGGCAGGGCAAGAACGTGTCCCACGCATGCACCCCTGCAAGAAGTTGTCCCATGCACTGTGGCGAGAAACCTGTCCCATGCACCCCAGCCCCACCCACCCACCCACCCACTCGCTCCCTCTAGCCCCCATCCATCCATCCATCTCTCTCCCTCACTGACCATTCCCCACGCCCACACACTCCCCGGACTCACCTCACCTCTCTTCCACCAGCACGTGGCTCTGCTCTTGCAACTCGTCCGCACTGCAAACACTGCAAGGCAACCCGTATCGCTGCACCGTGGCGTTGAGCGCCTCCCATGCCGTTTCACTCCCCTCCCCATTCCCCATGCATCCCACCCATCCATCCCCTCGACTCACCTCTCCTCCACCAGCACGTGGCTCTGCTCTAGCAACTCCTCCGGGGTACATGGCAGTCCGTATCGCTGCACCGTGGCATGAACCATCCCCCATGCACCTTACTCCCTGCCCACCCTATCTCCCACCCCCTCGACTAACCTCTCCTCCACCAGCACGTGGCTCTGCGCTAGCAGTTCCTCCGGAGTGCAAGGCAGCCCGTATCGCTGCACCGTGGCATGAGCGCCATCAATCGGCCACTTGCCAATGCACCCGTTTCCCCACGTGCAGCCCATTCATCCCTTGGACTCACCTCTCTTCCACCAGCACGTGGCTCTGCGCTAGCAACTCCTCCGGAGTGCAAGGCAGCCCGTATCGCTGCACCGTGGCACGAGCGCCATCAATCGGCCACTTGCCAATGCACCCGTTTCCCCACGTGCAGCCCATTCATCCCTCAGACTCACCTCTCTTCCACCAGCACGTGGCTCTGCGCTAGCAACTCCTCCGGAGTACAAGGCAGCCCGTATCGCTGCACCGTGGCACGAGCGCCGTCGATTGGCCGCTTGCCGATACGATCCTCTGCGCCCTCGCCCGTCCATGTCTTGCCGTACCGTTCCACCAGTATCCTTGCCACTTCCGTCACCGCACTCTCTGGTGTGAAGGAGGCGGGTGAGAGGGAGGAAGGGGAAACGAGCGCCCAATCAAGCCACCAGCCTGTTGATATGCGCCTCTGCTCCCTCGCCCGTCCACGTCTTGCCGTACCGTTCTACCAGTATCCTCGCTAACTATGTCACCGTGCTCTCTGTCTGGGGGGGGGTATTTGAGGGTTGCGTGGGGTTAGGTTCACGAAAGGAGTGTGAGAGGAGGGAGGGAGGGAGTAACAAGGGCAGCCAATCACTTCAACCACCTCCCTTCGCCAATCCACGCTTTGCCATACCGCTCCACCCGAACCCTTGCCACCCCGACACCGAACTTTCAGGTGTGAATGGGAAGACGGTGAGAAGGGGTGGGTGAGAAGAGGGAGGCTGACGTGGCAAAGAGCAACCTCGCCACCTCCGTACTTCAAGTAAACGGGTAGGAAATCTCCGTACTTTTAGCCGGATACGCTGACGGCTTCTAGTTTATCTGATGCTGGATGATGCGTATCAGCGCGGGTGAATCGCCTGCAGTATGGCATTCTCGAGGCCTGGGTTGACGGGGTGGAGAGGCTGAAAGCTGACCGGTCCGGCGGGCCCGTCAGTGTCATGAACCGACGGGTCCCGTCAGTGTCATGAACCGACGGGTCCCATCAGTGTCATGAACCGACGGTTCCGTTCAGTGTCGTGAACCGGACGCGTCCGTTCAGTGCATGAACCCGACGGTGGGGAATGCGAGTGAAATGGGATCGGGTGATTCAAGGGTGTTCGCCCAACTAGTGTCGGCAAAACTTCTCGTGAACTCCAAAGGTCGAGCACGACTCGAGAGAAATTCAAAGAAGTGTGCCCTGTGTCGATCAGGAAATGCGACCAGGAAAGCCGGTCGGCTAACTCAAGGTAGTGTGCCGTACCGGTGTCGATCAGTGTGCCGTCCAGGTCGAATATAACGTGCGTAATTTTCGCGTCAATAACGACAAAAGAGGCGCCTTAAAAGACGAATGTGCCGTACCAGTGTCTATCAGCGTGCCGTCCAGGTCGAAGATAACGTGCGTGATTTTCGCGTCAGATAACGACCTGCCAGCTGGACCAATGACGGTGAGCGTACTCTCGGTTCTTGTAGGAGCCGCTCCCTCGCTCTCGTTTGCCATTGCGGGAGAGCGCTGCGCAGCCACGTGGCGCGCTACAAAGGAAGAGCCATATAGCAGAAGCACGAGCTATAGGTATGGAAATAGTTGGAGAAATCTAGGCCCACACGGTCATGAAGAAGGAGAATCCCAAATATCTATGCTTGCTCTGGAATCTCGAACCTAGGGAATTTGACGAGTGGGATGAAGTATGAGGATCAGGATCCAGCTGTGTGTCGTCGATTCGCAACACTCAAACTTACAGAACCCTGCTCAAATGTTAAAAAACGCGCTGTACCTCGAATTGCTCACATGAAAACGCACTCAGCGAAGTATCAACATGCACATACCATACCGTTTGCCCTTATACCGCTTTGGACCAATTATATTGGCGGTGTTCGCCAGCAACTCAGAAAAAGACGGCATTTTGGTGGCATAGGCATGGTGACCGCATCCGGAACCGGGGTCGAAACCCGCCCAAGAGGTCTGGGCGTAATGCGGTCCGCGAAACTTCAATCCCCAAAACAGGAAATTTCACAACCGCATATGGAACCCCCAGCCCCACCTTCCTCATCTAGTGGCGCGAATTTTACGCGCCACTGACCAGTGCCAGACCGAGGGCCAAAAACGAACCAGGGTAACAAGAGCAAAAAAAATAAAACAAACCAATCTCAAATACAACCCCCGAGACCCCTCGTACTCAATCCACTCGCAAGGTGTGTTCGGGAGGGGGAAAAGGGAGGGTATTCGAACCCCCCTTTGTCAAACAAATGGCTTGTTCAGAGGTTCCCCTCTGAACGGCAATGCGACGGCTGTGCCATCGCTGTGCTTCGAAAAACGCGGCATGGCGATGGCATGGATTGGGGATAGAACTTTGCCTGAGGATGAAGTTGCGTCCCCGCTTCCATATGCCATCGAGCTGTTCGGCCCTGTTCGATAGGCGGCCACCTCCTTGCAGGGCTAGTGTTAGGCAAGCGTTTGGAGGAGGGTTCGAAGAAAGTTTGAAGGGCTAACCACGCCCCCCCAAGATCGGAAGCAGCCCATCCCGAGATCGGAAGGAGGGGGTCGTCTCGGCGATGTTGCAACCTCTCCTTCCACCATCGTCATCGTGGGCAGGGTCCAAAATTTTACATCGCACCCCACGTGAACCTCGGTAAATCAGAGGTGAAAAAAAACCCTGGTGGTTGGTTTGGTTGTGGGAGGAGGGGAACTTTTTCAGGGCAGAGATGGGTGAGGTTGGAGCATGGGCCCTGCTGAGAAAACTTACGTGGGGTATGGAGTGGGTATCTCCTTCCTTTTGGAACCCTAGCCTATCCCTTGGCCAACCTCCATATTGTGGTGCGAGGGCTGGGCTAGAGCTAGGCTAACCTCTGTGCGTGTGAGAAGGGACTTGGAGCTTTCGGGGGGTATGATTTTGAAGGGTTAAAGTAGCGTTCGACAGGCTAACACTAACCCTTCAGGATCCAGAGCGTTAAAGCCCCGTGACACCAAATTACGGGCTGACCGTGGAAAAAAACCCAATCACGAAACCACGCGACTTTTTCCGTGGAAGGGCTTGCCTGCCTATCGAACAGGGCCTTCGTTTTGGTGGACAAATGGGGGCGTTCGCCAGACACCCACTTTGATTGTACATTTGGACGATTGGGGAGGCTCGACACCTTTTTTACGGGCTGACCAGGCTGACGGAGGTAAACGAACCCTAACTGACGAGATCAGGAAGGCGAGACCCACCTTCCTGATCCCGTCATTATCCCATGGTTTTTTGCTTCATTGGTGCTGGCTAACAGCACCATTGTTCTCACGAACAAGCCATGAGTCCGCCATGGATTCCTCCGCGTAACTTCGGAAGCCTGTTACGTGAAGGCTACGGCCAGGGCCTCAGATTGGTTTTGAGCTAGGCTGAACCAATCAGAGTTGGTAAAAAAAAAATATTCTAAAAATAAGAAAAATTTGCCATTTTATGCCAGTTAACACTACAAATCACATAAATTTTCCTGTTTTTTTCACAGAAAAATACTGAAAAATCAGCCACAGTTCTAAAAAAGGTATGAAATCTCAGCCTTTTTTACCCAAATCAGCCTTTATTCACTGACTTCTGAGGCCCTGGCTACGGCCCTGTTCGATAGGCTAACACTAACGCCCGTGGAATCATCGCGGCTGTTTCGAATTAGGATTTGTTTCCACGGTCAGTGAGAAAACTGAAACGAGAATGAATGAACTATGAATGAAGTGAGTACAAATAGGAAACCCTAATTGGGTTGTACCCCTTATGGGATACCCCACTATAGCATACACAACAGCATAAGCTATAATGTTCTGATACACCCCCATAGGCAAAGTGGGGGAGAACAGGGGGTCACAAGACCAGTCAAGCAAAGCAAAGCTCAGGGTGGATCACAAAGTCACCACACATTCTGAGCACAAGGTCAAGGCCACAAGGCCAGTTCACATGCAGGAGTACATATAAATATATATATAAAACTAGACAAGCAAGAGCAGGTATATATATATGTAACAGTACAAGCAAGGTCAAGAGGTGAGCAAGTGAGGCAAGACAGAGACAAGACCCAGCTGAGTGCAGAAGCGCTGATGATCACAAGGCGCAAGTGCCTTGGTGAAAACATCAGCAGTGTTGGCCTCAGAGGCCACGTACGCAAGCCGCAACTGACCACGCTGCTGTAGCTCACGAGCAAGGAAGTAGCGGAGAGCAATGTGCTTCGTTCTATGCTCCAGTCGCTGCTCTCGACACAAGGCCAGCATGGCCTTGTTGTCTACGTACAGAACTGGAGGAGAACGAGGCGGCTCTCCAAGGTCGGTCAGCAGGTAGGTGAGCCAGCGAAGCTCCTGTGCAACCATGGCCCCGGCGTAGATCTCAGCCTCACAACTGGAGCCGAGAACCGAAGACGAGCGAGTAGCCCGCCACGAGACAGAGCCGGAACCAAGACTGAAGGTGTAACCCTGTGACGACCGCTGTGTAGCCTGGTCGTCAGCCCAGGAAGCGTCTGCGTGCCCAGTGAGGACCACTGGACTGCGCCTTCCAAGCACTAGCCCCATGCCCGACGTACTGCACAAGTAGCGCAACACCCTCTTCGCTGCAGCCATGTGCTCTGGTCGGTGTCTCCCAGGAGCATCATAGCGTGCGAGAATGCTAAGAGGGTATGCAAGGTCAGGTCGTGTGCAGGTCATCAGGTACATGAGGCAGCCAACAAGCTCTGGATACGGGCCACTCGACTCTACGGACTCATCCGAAGGCAGAGCTGAGAGTGAGTGGCGAGTAGGCAGAGGAGTGGCCTGAGGCGAGGAGTACGTGAAGCCGAAACGCTGAAGGACTTGCTGCACCATGTGTGACTGAGTCAGGGTAATGGTGCGGCGTGCTCTGTCCCGAGTGATCTGCAAGCCAAGGTAGCTGCGCAGTTCACCCAAGTCTGTGCACGTGTGTCTCTTCTACAGCTCGGACTTCACGTAGGCGAGTCCAGCAGTGTCAGCAGTGGCAAAGACCAAGTCGTCGACGTACACGAGGATGTAGAAAGGCGGCAGAGAGGTGTCGGTGCGCAGAAACAGCGACGGGTCAGCAGTAGAAGGAGCAAACCCAAGAGCCGCAAGAGTAGTCCTCAGTGTGTCGTGCCACTCACGGGGCGCCTGGCGGAGACCGTAGACTGGGCGCCGGAGACTCCACTGGGTACCAGGAGGGAACGACCCAGTGAAGCCAGGTGGGCGACGCAGCCAGATCTCCTCGTGCAGGCTGCCCTGCAAGAAAGCTGTGCTGAAGTCGAGGGAGTGCAGCTCGTAGTCACGGTGAGCGGCAACGTGCAGTAGCACCCGAAGAGTGGTCATCTTCGGGGTGGGAGAGAAGGTCTGAAAGTAGTCAACTCCCTGCCGCTGACTGAAGCCACGAGCCACGTACCGTGCCTTGAAGACAGGCGGAGAACCCGGCGGCCGCTTCACCCTGAAAATTCACATGCCACTGACGATGTTCGCCCCAGGAGGGGGGACAGCGTCAACGTAGGTGCCTGTGGACTTCCAGGACGCCATCTCTGCATCCATAGCTGCCTGCCACTGAGAAGAGTAGGGACCCTCTATCGCCTCCACGTAAGAGCGCGGAGTCGGGATGTCAAGTGCATCCGGGTCTCCCTCAGGGGTAAGCAGTACGGACACGAGATGAGGTGAAGCAGCGGCCAAGCACTGGAACTCCTCCTGCCTGTCCTCAAGGACGTCCGTGCCAAGGGCACACTCACCCCCGACGGACGGAGGACAGACAGACTCAGACTCAGTGACAAGACTAGCAGCGTAGTCTAGGCGACAGCGAGCAGCAAAGTCGACGAGCTCAGCATCTAGGGCAGACGCAGTAGTGGACTCGAAAGAAGGGTCAGTGACGACAGTAGCAAGGAGACGCGTGACAGTAGGACTGACAGCACAAAGAGAGTCCGACTCCGGGTCGGCAAGAGTAGGAAGAGAGGACGCAGGAGGAGAAGGCAAAGGGGCACGCAGAGGAGTAGTGGACGGACGCAGAGACATCCAGTGCGTGCCAGGGACAGGAGGAGGACGCTGACGCGAACCGCGACCACTAGTTCGAGCAGCACAAACAGGCGACGCAGGACGAGACGCAGGCTCACGACGCTCAGCGAGACCTCCAGTAGGACCAGTGTCGGGAGAGGGAGCAGGGAGAGGGGAGGCAGGCTGTAACTGTAGCTATGACTGGACAGGCTGTGGACACTCTAAAGAAGGAGGAGGACCTGTAGAAGATGGAAGACCAAGAACCTGCTGCAGGAGTGGAACGAAGTACGGTCGAGGCCGCGTGGCGACGCCAGACACAGAAGGGACAGCACCAGTACCCCCAGAAGGAGCACCCGCTCCAGCAGCACCAGAACCTCCAGCAGCACCAGTAGTACCCCCAGCAGGACCGCGGGCAGGAGGCTCAGCACCAACGCCCGCAGTACCACCAGCTCCAGTCGAACCCGCAGGCCCAGCAGCTCCAGTACTCCCAGCACGAGCACCTCCGGGACCCGGGGCACCAGCACCCTCAGCAGTCGAAGAACCTCCAGCTCCAGCAGCACGCCTCCAGCGCCGTGCAAACCACTCGCGCAGCTCCGGGGGATAGAGTGGCTCCCGGCGAGACGAAGCCCCCGGAGGACCTCCAGGCGTAGCACCTCCAGGCTCAGCACCCGTAGTCGCAGCATCCGTAGGCTCAGCACCCCCAGGCTCAGTACCCCCAGCCACAGCACCCCCCGGCTCAGCACCCCCAGGCACAGCACCCCCAGTTGCAACACCCCCAGGCTCAGCACCCCCAGTCTCAGTACCCCGAGGCTCAGCACCCCCAAGCTCAGCACCCCCAGGCTCAGCACCCCCACGCTCAGCACCCTCAGCAGCACCACAGTCACCAGTAACCTCGACAGGCTCGACCGCGTCTACCTGGGACACACCTGAAGGGGCGGGACCCTGAGGGGGGAGGGGGTCTACCGGGGGGGGACCTGGGACAAGGAAGAGCGGGGGTGGGGGGAGGGACGGAGTGCGGTAGGGGAAGAGGCGGTAGTAGGGGACCGACTCGTCAAACGTGACGTCCTAGGAGGACAGAACACGGCGAGAGGTAGGGTGGTAGAACTGCCACCCAGGCGCGTCAGGGGGGAACCCCAGGAAGACGCAAGGAGCAGCACGAGGGGACAGCTTGTCCGCAGACAAGTCGCGGACAAACGCCCGAGATCCCCAGACCCGGAACGCCGACGCATCGCCAACCTTCCCCGTCCACAGCAAGGCTGGGGAGGTCTCCGGCCTGGAGACCCTGGGGTGAAGGTTGAGCTGATGCGCCGCGTACCTGACCGCAAACGGCCACAGAAAATGGGGGGCAGCCGCATGCATCATAGACGTACGAGCGACGTCCATGACCATGCCAATGCGGCGCTCAGCAATCCCATTTTGCTGCGGTGAGTCCGGAAGCGTGAAGGTCTGACGGATGCCTCGTGCACGACAGTAGGCTCGCAGAAGGCCAGAGGAGAACTCCCCGCCTCTGTCCGAGTGCAGACGCAGAACAGGAAAGTCCGAGCCAAAGCTCTGCCTGAGCTGGAGACGAGCTGCGCGGATCCAGTCGATCAGCACCTCAGTGACATCACCCTTGCTGCGCAAGGGGAAGACTATGGTGTAACGCGAGTAGTCGTCAACAACGAGCAGGAAGTAGCGCTCGTGACCCTGTCCATGGACGCGGGCTGGGCCCCACACGTCCATGTGAAGCGTCTGCAACGGGGCCTCTGTCGGAGGAAACTAGGAGGAGTGAGGGGCAGCACGCTGGCGCCCCTCGACATAGGGGACACAGGCAGAAATGTGACTTTTATGTGACAGCAAGTCTGGCGTTTTCTAGTCATGGTTGAAAGTACCAGCCACGATGTGACCTACGAAGTCACATCAAAGTCACGTTGATGTGACCAAATTTCATACAGAATGTCACATTGTAGTGTCTCATGAAGTGATCTTCTCATCGCATCTTAGCTAACATGCCACGTGGACGCCCCGCGTCCACGTGTATTGAGATATTTTGCCACGTGTCACTATTGGTGATTGGTCGAAATAGACCAATCAGATGTCAGCGAGCGGTGTCAGATTATAATGCATGTTTAGTTTGTAGTGGGGTAGTCAAGAGTGAGTATAACCCTTTTAGGGCTTACTACTTGTATCCCCTTCCTTTCTAGTTACATCATTCTCCTTCTAAAATCTCTCGACATTTTCCTTACACCCTACAACTCGATCACTAAACTCACTCCTAAACTATGGCTTCTAAGCCAAACTCGACTTAGTTCTTAACATGCTATCAGAGCTTAATGCTCCTGGCCTGTGGGCCCACTTGCTTCCGCTGCCCTACTGTGTGTCGCGCGCCCCGTGGCGCGCGACATCCTATTTTTCTTCCCGCCACACGCTCGGAACGCGTGGCGTTTTTCTGCCCGCCATGCGCCACGAGGCGCGCGGTGGGTTCCTACCTCATCACGGCGTCTTGGGGGCCCGCGCACTGGCCCCGACCGTCGCCTCGTCGCGGCGTTTTGGGGGCCCGCATGCAGGCCCCTCCCGTCGCCTCGTCGCGGCACTTTCGGGGCCCGCGAGCCGGCCCCCCCCGTTGCCTCGTCGCGGCGCCTTAGGGGCCTGCGCGCGGTCCCCTCCCGTTGCCCGTCGAGGCACTTTCGGGGCCCTGCGCGGCTCCCCTGGGGGCCGCGCCCTTCCCCTCCCCTCCCTCCTGCTTTCCGCTGCAGCAGCAGTCCCTGGAGCAGCCGCCCCAGCAGCAGCAGCCCCTAGAGCAGCCGCCCCAGCAGCAGCAGCCCCTGGAGCAGCCGCCCCAGCAGCAGAAGCCACTGGAGCAGCCGCCCCAGCAGCAGCAGCCCCTGGAGCAGCCGCCCCAGCAGCAGCAGCCCCTGGAGCAGCCGCCCCAGCAGCAGCAGCCCCTAGAGCCGCCGCCACTGCAGCAGCCGCCCAAGCAGCAGCAGCCCCTTGAGCAGCCGCCCCAACAACAACAACCCCTGGAGCAGCCGCCCCAGCAACAGCCCCCCCTGGAGCAGCCGCCACAGCAGCAGCAGCCCCTGGATCAGCCGCCCCATCAGCAGCAGCCCCTGGAGCAGCCGCCCCAGCAGCAGCAGCCCCTGGAGCAGCCGCCCCAACAGCAGCAGCCCCTGGAGCAGCCGCCCCAGCAGCAGCAGCCCCTACAGCAGCCGCCCCAGCAGCAGCAGCCCCTGGAGCAGCCGCCCCAGCAGCAGCAGCCCCTGGAGCAGCCGCCCCAGCAGCAGCAGCCCCTACAGCAGCCGCCCCAGCAGCAGCAGCCCCTGGAGCAGCCGCCCCAGCAGCAGCAGCCCTTGGAGCAGCCGCCCCAGCAGCAGCAGCCCCTCGAGCAGCCGCCCCAGCAGCAGCCCCTGGAGCAGCCGCCCCTGGCCCCTGCAGCAGCCGCTCCTGGATCGGTGCAGCCGTGGGGGGGTGGGTGTGGGGGTGATGGTTGTGGGGGTGTCGGTTGTGCGTGCCGTCCCCTCCTCCTCCTCCTCCTCCTTCGTCTCCCACTGCTACAGCTATCGTTGAGGGGGGTGGATGTGTGGGAGTCTGGGGTTTAGGGTTTAAGGGGGTGCTGTGGGTGTAGGGCTAGGGTTTGAGCAGGGGGTGTGTGAGAGGGGCGTTGGGCAGCTGGGGGAGGTTGAGTGGAGGCAGCAGTCTTGTCGTCAGCAGCACCAGCAGTCCGGAGGCTACAATCTCCGGTAGTCGCCAGTCGCCTGTGGGTCAGTTGCTCCTGCCGCTCGTCTATAGCCGCGGAGCCAGTAACTCCTGTAGTCCAGGCCTTTGCTTCGGTAGCCACAGAGCCAGCAGCTCGTCTGTGTGTCTGCAGCGTCAGCAGTCGCCTCCCATCTTCTCTCCCCCACAGTCTCTCCTCCTCCTCACTTGCCCTCTGTGATTAGCTCTAGCCTTACTTACCTATTGTGAACTCTTGCTCTATGCCTGCATGCTGTACTGATTATACCCCACTTTGACTATGGGGGTGTGTCAGATTATAATGCATGTCTAGTCTGTAGTGGGGTACTCAAAAGTGAGTATAACCCTTTTAGGGCTTACTACTTGTATCCCCCTCCTTTCTAGTTACATCATTCTCCTTCTAAAATCTCTCGACATTTTCCTTACACCCTACAACTCGATCACTAAACTCACTCCTAAACTATGGCTTCTAAGCCAAACTCGACTTACTTCTCAACAAGCGGGGTGCGGAACTAGTATTTGTTTGGAGGCCGATTTTGAACAGTAACCCACCAGGGGTCGCACCCGAATCACCGTGTCCCCATTTAGTACTCGAAATTTTATGACAGCAAGAAGTAGATGAAACTTTCGAATGACTTTTTAGTCACATGTGCATACATGGATGTACGAACTACAGATACCGCACAGGTGTGCGAACTAGAGATACAACACATGTGTGCGATCAAGAGCTACTGCACGTGTGTACGAAATAAAGCCTGCACAACGTCCGAACAACGTCTAGCTATGAAATCTGTGGTTTGCCGAGCAAACATAGGACCGTATGGTCGTACGGAACATGCTGAAATCTGCACTCATAAAAATCGAAACTTGAACCTGCACACAAGAAAAAAACATGTAACGTGACAGAACCTCGACGTCATAGCGACCTGTCATCAGTTTTCCAGCGATCATAACCGCGCTATGCAGCGACCGCTACTTATGAAACAAATATCATACCTCCAGGTCGGCCGAATGCACAAATCAGCCAGCCGCAACACACCCCAATCAGCTCTAGTGGCACTTTTGCACACCGCGATCTACACGACGCAAAAATAAACCTTGGATAAGAAAAAAAAACTAGACATTACAGCTTGTCCATGTCAAACTCTTATACTATAGTCTGTGTAGGCTGTAGTGGGGTAGACTATATGGGGTACAACACTTCTAGGTTTTCCTATTTGTACCCACCTACTGGCTAGTTCATTCATTCCTCATTCTTCACATGGTATAGAGCAGGTTCCCTAGTGGGAACGCTTCCTTGGGCCCACCACTGAAAATTTCCTTTCTCACCGGAGCGCCAGTCGCTCCTGCCTGAGGCGCGCCTTTTTGCCGCCCTTTCCAGGCCCCTAGTGGCCCCTAGCAGCCTCGTCGCCGCCCCTCACGCGGCCAGGTTACCGCCCCTACGCGGCCCCGTCGCCGCCCTTAGCGGCTCCGTCGCCGCCCTTAGCGGCCCCGTCGCCGCCCCTAGCGGCCCCGTTGCTGCCTCTCACCCTACGCGGCCCTGTCGCCGCCCCTACGTGGCCCCGTCGCCGCCCCTCTGCGGGCTCGCCGCCGCCCTTAGCAAACCTGTCGCCGCCCCTAGCGGCCCCGTCGTCGCCTCTCACCCTACGCGGCCCCGTCGCCGCCCCCACGCGGCCCCATCGCCGCCCCTAGCGGCCACGTTGCCGCCCCTATCGGCCCCGTCGCCGCCTCTCACCCTACGCGGCCCCGTCGCCGCCCATACGCGGCCCCGTCGCCGCCCCTAGCGGCCCCGTCGCCGCCCCTACCGGCCCCGTCGCCGCCTCTCACCCTAAGCGGCCCCGTCGCCGCCCCTAAGCGGCCCCGTCGCCGACCCTAAGCGGCCTCGTTGCCGCCCCTACGCGGCCCTGTCGCCGCCTCTAAGCGGCCCTGTCGCCGCCACTACACGGCCCCGTCACCGCTCCCCTCCCTAAGCGGCCCCGTCGCCGCCCCTAACGGCCCCAACGCCGCCCCTACCGAGCAGCCCAGCAGCAGAGCCGCCGAGCCGCCCAGCAGCCGAGCCGCCCAGCAGCCGAGCCGCCGAGCCTCCCAGCAGCCGAGCAGCCGAGCCGCCCAGCCGCCGAGCCGCCCAGCAACCGAACCGCCGAGCCGCTCGACAGCCGAGCCGCCCAGCAGCCGAGCCACTAAGCAGCCGAGCCGCCCACGTCCTACCGGCGCGCCCCTGCCCTACTTACTCGGACTGGTGAGCTCACTCCTTGCTAGGCCACTGCAGTCATGGCTACCCCCAGTGTTCTTACCTTTGATACTGAGGGTCGTGCTGTTGACTTTGAGGTCTGGGTCGATGACCTCCAGCTGTTCCTCCAGTGCGATAGGGCAGACGGCCTCTCCTTGTTCGACCTCACCTCTGGTGCCTCCCCTTCCCCGCCTGCCACTGCTGACAGCACTGTTCGCTCACAGTGGGCGACACGCGATGCTGCTACCCGTCTTGCTGTGCGTCGCCACTTACCTACCACTGAGCGTGCGTACTTTAGCCAGTACAAGAGTGCTCAGACCTTGTACGACGCTGTAGTTGCACGCTACTCTTCCCCTGCCACTGCTGCACTGAGCCGCCTCATGCTACCGTACCTCTTCCCTAACCTTGCTGCCTTTCCCACAGTCGCTGACCTCACTACGCACCTCCGCACTAGAGACACTCGCTACCGCGCTGTGCTTCCTACTGAGTTCTGTGCCAAGACCCCCCCCCCCATGTACATCACCCTCTACTACATAGTCACCTGGCTCCCTGACTCTCTTCGCTTAGTCAGGGACCACTTCCTCTCATTTTGCCCCACCACACTTACCGTTGACCTCCTCGAGGAGCGCCTCCTAGCAGCAGAGAAGAGCATAGTCGCTGTAGGAGCCTGTCTACGGCAACGGCCCCAGCAGAGAAGAGCATAGTCCTCCGTACCGGCGACCGCGCTGGTGAGTAGTGCGGGGGCCCGCACTCCACCCAGCGCTGTTTCGACCGCCTGATGGACGCGTGGCGTCACCAGTTCCCTGAGGCGTCAGCGATCCCTCGCTGGGGAGATCTTTCTAGGGCGGGGGTTGCCATCTTTGATCTTGACTATGATGCTATCCTTGCTGCCATGTATGCTGTGACTACTAGTGTTGAGGGTGACTGTTACCTGTGTCTACCGCCTGACCCGGGCATTGAGGCTACTGCTCTAGGTGCTGGTGAGGCTGCTGCTCTAGGTGCTAGTGCGTCTGCTGCCCCAGGTGCTAGTGCGTCTGCTGCCCCACGTGCTGGTGAGTCTGCTCTCTCACCCTTGACTCGGGTGCGTCCCGCTCCTTCTTTCGAGACCGCACCACGCTTACGCCGCTTAGTCGGCCGGTTGCAGTCTCCCTGGCGGACCCCTCAGGGGGTCCTGTCCTTGCTAGCTTCTCCACTGTCTTACCGTGCCCGGCAGCCCCCTCTGGCACCCTGTCAGGTCTCTACCTCCCCTCGTTCTCTACGAACTTGGTGAGTGGAGCGGACCTACAGGATAGGGGGGTTGACCAGTTCACTCCTGCGAGTCAGCGGGTGACCCACTGCACGTGTGCTCGGACGGGCCGACACTTGGCCACGTTCATCCGTCGGCCAGGGTCGAGCCTGTACACACTTACTACTGAGTCTCCTTCGTCTGCTGACTCTGGCCAGGTAGCTGCATCGAGTCAGGTGTTCGCTGCAGCGTCTAGGTCTGGTCCTGAGTCTGCTCCGTGCTCGTGTCGTCTCCTGTCCCACCAGACTCTCCTTTTGCACCACCGCCTTGGTCACCCCTCCCTGCCTCGTCTCTGAGGCATGGCCTCCCGTGTCCTTGTCTCTGGTCTCCCCCGGTCTCTCCCTCCCCTACCTCCGGGGCCTGGCCCTACCTGCGTCCCCTGCGTCGAGGGGCGACAGCGCGCCGCCCCTCACTCCTACGAGTTTCCTCCGACAGAGGCTCCGCTGCAGACTCTCAACATGACGTGTGGGGCCCCGCCCGCGTCCGTGGACAGGGGCACGAGCATTACTTCCTGTTGGTGGTTGACGACTACTCGTGTTACACCACAGTCTTCCCCTTGCGCAGCAAGGGTGACGTCACTGAGGTGTTGATCGACTCGATCCGCGCAGCTCGTCTACAGCTCAGGGAGAGTTTCGGCTCGGACTTTCCTGTTCTGCGTCTGCACTCTGACAGAGGCGGGGAGTTTTCTTCTGCCCGTCTGGGAGCCTTCTGTCGTGCAAAGGGCATCCGCCAGACCTTCACGCTTCCGGCCTCTCCACAGCAAAATGGGATTGCTGAGCGCCGCATTGGCATGGTCATGGACGTCGCTCGTACGTCCATGATGCATGCGGCTGCCCCCCATTTTCTGTGGCCATTTGCGGTTCAATACGCAGCGCATCAGCTCAACCTTCAGCCCCGGGTCTCCTTGCCAGAGACCTCCCCCACCTTGCGGTGGACGGGGATGGTTGGCGATGCGTCTGCGTTCCGGGTCTGGGGATCTCAGGCGTTTGTCCGCGACTTGTCTGCGGACAAGCTGTCCCCCCGTGCTGTTCCGTGCGTCTTCCTTGGCTTCCCCCCTGACGCGCCTGGGTGGCAGTTTTACCACCCCACCTCGCGCCGTGTTCTGTCCTCCCACGAGTCGGTACCTTACTACCGTCTCTTCCCCTACCGCACTGTGCCCCTTCCCCCGCCCCCACTCTTCCGTGCGCCAGGTCCTCCCCCGGTAGACCCCCTCCCCCCTTAGGGTCCTGCCCCGTCAGGTGTGTCCCAGGTAGACGCAGTCAAGCCTGTCGAGGTAGCTGTTGATTCTGGTGCTGTTAGAGCTGCTGAGCCTGCGGGTGCCGGGTCTGGAGGTGCTGAGTCTGGGGGTGCTGAGTCAGGGGGTGCTGAGCCTGGGGGTGCTGAGTCAAGGGGTGCGGAGCCTGGGGGTGCGGAGCCTGGGGGTGCGGAGCCTGGGAGCGCTAGGTCTGCTCGTTTGGCCGCCGGCGGTGCTTCGTCGAGGCGGGAGCCACTCTCTCCACAGGAGCTGCGCAAGTGGTTTGCCCGGCGCTGGAGCCGTGCTGCTAGAGCTGGAGGTACTACTGTTGCTGCTGGTCCCAGAGGTGCTCGTACTGGCGGTACTTGAGCTGCTAGGACTCGGGGTGCTGCTGGGGCTGCTGGAGTTGGTCCTACTAGAGCTGCTGGCGGTACTAGAGCTGCCGGTCCTGCTGGAGTTGGTGCTGCTGGTGCTACTGGAGTTGGAGCTGCTGGGGGTGTTGGCGCTGGTGTTTCTGCTGGCGCTGGTGCGTCTGAGGGTGCTGGAGTTGGCGCTGTTGGAGCTGGAGGTGCTCCTGGCGCTGGTGCTGCCGCCGGGGGTTACTGGTGCTGTCCTTGCTGGTTCTGGAGGCGCTGCGCGGCCGAGGCCGTACTTCGTTCCGCTCCTTGAGCATGTTCTTGGTCTCCCGCCCTCTACTGGTCCTGCTCCTCCCTTAGAGTGTCCACAGCCTGTCCAGTCGCAGTCACAGTTACAGCCCGCCTCCCCCCTACCTGCTCCTTCTCCCTACACTGGTCCTACTAGAGGTCTTGCTGAGCGTCGTGAGCCTGCGTCTCGTCCTGCGTCGCCTGTTCGTGCTGCTCGCACTAGTGGTCGTACTGCGCGTCCGCGTCGTCGTGCGGTCCCAGGCACACACCAGATGGCACTGCGTCCTTCCACAGCTCCGCTGCGTGTCCCGTTGCCGTCTCCTCCAGAGTCCTCTCTTCCTACTCTTGCTGACCCGGAGTCTGACTCTCTTCGTGCTGCCAGTCCTTCTGTCACGCGTCTCCCGGCTACTATTGTCATTGACCCTTCCTTTGAGTCCACTGCTGCGTCTGCTCTAGTTGCTGAGCTTGTTGACTTCGCTGCTCGCTGTCGTCTAGACTACGCTGCTAGTCTTGTTGCTGAGTCTGAGTCTGTCTGTCCTTCGTACGTCGAGGGTGAGTGTGCTCTTAGCACGGACGTCCTTGAGGACATGCAGGAGGAGTTCCAGTGTTTTGCTGCTGCTTTGCCTCATCTCGTGTCCACGCTGATTGCCCCTGAGGGAGACCCAGATGCACCAGACATCCCGACTCCTCGATCGTACGCTGAGGCAATCGAGGGTCCCTACTCCTCTCAGTGGCAGTCAGCCATGGACGCAAAGATGGCTTCCTGAAAGTCCACAAGCACCTACGTCGACAAGGTTCCCCCACCTGGGGCGAACATCGTCAGTGGCATGTGGATTTTTAGGGTGAAGCGGCCGCCGGGTTCTCCGCCTGTTTTCAAGGCGCGTTACGCGGCTCGAGGCTTCAGTCAGCGGCAGGGAGTTGACTACTTTCAGACCTTCTCTCCCACCCCGATGATGACCACTCTTCAGGTGCTGCTGCCTATAGCCGCTCAGCGCGACTACGAGCTTCACTCTCGTGACTTCAGCACAGCCTTTCTGCAGGGCAGCCTTCACGAGGAGATCTGGCTGCGCCGCCCACCTGGCTTCACTGGGTCGTTTCCTCCTGGTACCCAGTGGAGCCTCCGGCGGCTAGTCTACGGTCTCCGCCAGGCGCCCCGTGAGTGGCACGACACACTGAGGACTACACTTGCGGCTCTTGGGTTTGCTCCTTCTACAGCCGACCCGTCGCTATTTCTGCGCACCGACACCTCTTTGCCGCCGTTCTACATCCTCGTGTTCGTCGACGACTTGGTCTTTGCCACTGCTGACACTGCTGGACTCGCCCACGTGAAGTCTGAGCTGCAGAAGAGACACACGTGCACAGACCTGGGTGAACTGCGCAACTACCTTGGCTTGCAGATCACCCGGGACAGAGCACAGCGCACCATTACCCTGACTCAGTCACACATGGTGCAGCAGGTCCTTCAGCGCTTCAACTTCACGTACTCCTCGCCTCAGGCCACTCCTCTGTCTACTCGCCACTCGCTCTCAGCTCTACCTTGCATACCCTCTTAGCATCTTGGCACGCTATGTTGCTCCTGGAGACACCGACCAGAGCACATGGCTGCAGCGAAGAGGGTGTTGCGCTACTTGTGCAGTACGTCGGGCATGGGGCTAGTGCTTGGAGGGCGACGTCGAGTGGTCCTCACAGGTCACGCTGACGCTTCTTGGGCTGACGACCAGGCTCTGCAGCGGTCGTCACAGGGTTACACCTTCAGCCTTGGTTCCGGCTCTGTCTCGTGGCGGTCTACCCGCTCGTCTTGTGTTCTCAGCTCCAGCTGTGAGGCTGAGATCTACGCGGGGGCCATGGCTGCACAGGAACTACGCTGGCTCACCTACCTGCTGACTGACCTAGGAGAGCCGCCTCGTTCTCCTCCAGTTCTGTACGTAGACAACAAGGCCATGCTGGCCTTGTGTCGGGAGCACAGACTGGAGCACAGAACGAAGCACATTGCTCTTCGCTACTTCCTTGCTCGTGAGCTGCAGTAGCGTGGTCAGCTGCACCTTGCTTACGTGGCCTCTGAGGCCAACACTGCTGATATCTTCACCAAGGCACTTCCGCCTTGTGATCATCAGCGCTTTTGTACGTTGCTAGGTCTTGTGCCTACTTGGCCTCACTTGCTCACTTCTTGACCTTGCTTGTACTGTGATATTTTTATACTTGCACTTGCTTGTTTACCTATATATATCTGATCTTGCATGTGAACTGGCCTTATGGCCTTTGCTCTTGTGCTCGGACTGTGTGGTGACGTTGTGATCCACCCTGAGCTTGCTTTGCTTTGCTTGACTGGTCTTGTGACCTCTTGTTCTCCCCCACTTTGCCTATGTGGGTGTGTCAAACTCTGATACCGTATACTCCCGGACAAAACACCCCCCCATAATTGTACACCCCCGGGTAGCTTGTGCGGGGTGGGTGTTATGATAGACCTCGTTTCTACTATACCCCCCTTTTTGGCTGATTTTCTATAACACCCCCCTTTTCTTACGGATTCATTATTATAGTCGTTAACGAGTAGCTGCAATACGGAAGAATATCGTGTGAATTTCTCCCTCAATGAGATTTCGCGGTACATTCAAAGGCAATGTGTCGAGATTTGCCCCCTCCCACTATTTCTCTGTTGCCACGTGCAGGTGAATCTTCCGTTGCAAGTGGCAAGAGAGGTGCCACATGGCATTTTCGTGAGGGCGATGAAGTTCGAGGCCGAAACTCGCATTCGCGCCTCAGGCAGTGATGCTAAAAGGACCAGCAAAACACCCACATTGACTAATTAAAAAAACACTAACACTAAAATATGCCATATGTAAAGACCCGGGTATTATGTATTTTTTTCCTATGAGGAGACCCCCCCCATTTTTTCCTTGTATTTTTAGCTATATCATAGGGTGTTATGTCCGGGAGAATACTGTCAGTAGAGCTACACTGTGAGATCCCCGATCGATCCTAGGGGGGGTTACAGGCGCGTTTGCCTGGGGGGTTATGGGCGCACTGACCCGCTACTGAAACAAGCCCTTTTATCCCAATGGTCTAGTGGTTGGGATTCTGACATGGTATCAGAGCGGTCTCGGGTTCGAATCCCGGTGTATGCACATGTTGGCCGTTGCCACTGTGCTCAGTCCTGGGCCTCCCAGTGTGGGGGGGTGTCAGTAGAGCTACACTGTGAGATCCCCGATCGATCCTAGGGGGGGTTACAGGCGCGTTTGCCTGGGGGGTTATGGGCGCACTGACCCGCTACTGAAACAAGCCCTTTTATCCCAATGGTCTAGTGGTTGGGATTCTGACAAATACGGTACTATAGTCTGTGTAGGCTGTAGCGGGGTAGACTATATGGGGTACAACACTTCTAGGTTTTCCTACTTGTACCCACCTACTTGCTAGTTCATTCATTCCTCATTCTTCACAGTCCAAAATACCGGATGGGGCAGTGAAACAGGAATACGCACCACTGCACTTCGGTCGCTGTTGCTCTCACTTGATACACAAAATGACCCGACATGCTCCTTGGTGATGTCCCATGCGAACTGCCACGTGCAGATGAACGGAAACAATATCAGGAAGAGAGAGAACTGAGGCCACGGGTTTCAATGGGAAAAACGTCGTGAGCGCCATTTGCCACATGTTAACTATCATAGAGAAGCAAATGGTAGCGTCATCACTAAGAGCGACACCACGGACGGAGGCGTGGGAGTCTTCTATGAAACTTGCGTTTGCCTTTTTTGAGATGGATGTTGCGTGCGGATCGGATCAAGGCCATGAGAGATAAACGGAAGCTGTTGGCTGGCGCATTATAATATCACAATAGAGCCTCACCATCACTGTTATCCTCTTCGGCTGCGCGGAAGTTGACATATCGTTGTTTCGTGTGCGGTAGCGCTGATGCTACCATAAACTACCCTGGGGAATGGAGGTGGGAGGGGAGGGTAGAAGTAGTGTGGGGTGGATGCAGAATGAGATATATAAACGGAGTAGCTTCAGCGTGGCAAAAAATACTACCACTAGCGTCGAGAGTAGCATTTAAACTGCGCATGAATGCAAGGCCCAATACAAACTAGCGTATATCTCTACACCTCTTTGAGCGGGTGGTATATCTGTGAAGAATGAGGAATGAAGAAGAGGGGGGTTGCACTAGCAGCAGTTGGCATACATATAGGAAACCCTAATTGGGTTGTACTCGCTATAGAGTACCCCACTGCAGGCTAGACAATTATAACATTCTGACAATATCTTCACAAGTATAGTGCTAATGGCGGTTGAAGTGCGGAGTTTAATAGAAAGGTGTGACACGAGGCTTGCGTTAGACTAAGGTATGAACTATGAACAACAAAGCTGAAATGCAAGGAACATTTGTATGCGAATGGGGGAAGGGTTTCACGATGGCATAGGCACGGGTGGATGGGATGGGCGGATATCGGAGGCGGTATTTGTATATATGAGCTGGTTGGTTGGAACAATTTGTGAGGCTCACCTTGATGGTTCTGAGAGTGGAATATATGGGTAGGGTTGTGACGTGGAACGTCCAGAATTTCTTCTAGCAATGTACACGGTTTGGAGTAGCCCTGATTGGTTTGTGGGTTGCACTTCTCGGTCTGACGTGTAGCTTTGATTGGTTTGCATACGTCACTGTTGATTCCGGCGCGTAGCTTCCGGCTGTACTTCATGGAATCAACAAAATTATGTTTTTACGACATTCACGAAATTAGTTGCCCCGTCTATTGTTTTTCGCTGGTGGTCGGGTTGCTTCGCATGCCTCGTGGTCACTACCTAACCAGAGTCTAAACCGTGTTAGAGCTATACGTTATAACCACAAAACTGGCCGCAATTGGTACAGTGGTCGTTTAATGAGTCACCAGTGTTGCGTATCGGAGTCTGAATGTGCTGAATTCGAACCGCGGCATCGGAAAGTTGGTCGTATCGCGCATTTCGTGCGCATGTGTCGCTAGATGTGACACAAATGTGACTTTTATGTATACCGCGAGGAGTCACGGAAATGTTACATTGTGTGCTGTTAGGTTTTTGGAGCTCGTTGGGACTTTTTGTGTACCTTTCGAGGGAAAACCCTACAGAGGGCCGAATTTGAGACCCAAACAATTTCGCGATGTCGCCTTCATTCCCCAGCCCGTCGCCTTCGTTCCCCAGCCCGTCGTCTTCGCTCAGCCCGTCGTCTTCGCTCAGCCCGTCGTCTTCGCTCAGCCCGTCGTCTTCACTCAGCCCGTCGTCTTCGCCCAGCCCGTCGTCTTCGGCCAGCCCGTCGTCTTCGCCTAGCCCGTCGCCTTCTCTCCATCCGCCCGTCGCCTCTATCAATCAGCCCGTCGCCTTCTGTCCCTCCGCCCGTCGCCTTCTCTCCCTCCGCCCGTCGCCTTCGCTTCCTCCGCGCGTCGCCCTCACTTCCCCCCCTGTCGCCCTCACTTCCCCCACGCATCGCCCTCGCCTGCCTGGCCATCGCATTCTCTACCCCTCTCATCGCTTGTCAGTACCCCCTCCATTCCCCCACGCTTCGCTTCACTCTCACCCACATCCTCGCACAAAGTAAAACCTCCTTCCTCCTTCTCCCTTCCTCGTTTCCCCTTCCTCTCTTCCTCCCTTCCATCGTTCGGGCTTCCCAGGTAACTCCCTTCGCACCCCTCCATTCCTTCCTCCTCCTGCAGTCCTTTCTCATCACTTCCGCCCGTCCGTCCCGCTTCTCGTCCACCCTACTCTCCAGCTTTCTTCCCCCCACTCACTCTCTTCCCACCGCTCACTCTCTCCTTCCCCCACTCACTTTCTGCCCTGCTGCTGACTCTTCTCTCCCCGACTCACTCTCTTCCACCCCGCTCACCCTCTTTCCCCCCTCTCACTTGCTTCCCCCCTGGTCATTTTCTCCCCTCCTGCGCTCTCTCTCCCCCCCTGCGCACTCTCTCCCCCCCTGCGCACTCTCTCCCCCCCTGCGCACTCTCTCGCCCCATGCGCAGTCTCTCCCCCCCCCCCTGCGCACTCCATCGTGAAAAAGGGCAGTTCGAAAAGAAACGTAAAAGTTACCCTGCTGCAACTTTCACTATATTTTTTTTACGCCAGGTAAAAGTCAAGGTTCTAAATCTGCATACCGAACGTGACTTGCAAAGCAACTTTCCCGTCACTCTTCCTTCACTAACTGTACACATTGACTCAACATACCAAGTAAACAGTAAAGCAACTTTCCCGTCAATTTAGAGCAACCTGTGCGAAAGTGTCTCGACAACGCCACGTGGCGTACGACGTACTCGAGATGAAACTCCAACGTGCTGACATGGCGGACACCGTACTCTAACGTAAACCGTCGGATGCGAATCTGATTGACGCACGTGATCCTGCCCTGTGGACCAATCAGAGCCTGATATTGGTCTACAGTAACATCGTACGATTGGCTGGCAATTACTGCAAAATCCCTGCGACAAATCTGATCAACGTGGCAATTCCGAAGGTACACTTTCATGTATATCCTCATTCTTCATATAGTTTTCACAACGCATACACTCACTTGGTTTCTACACCTACGCCTAACTTGTAATGCATTGCTAAGTGTCTATACCTGCTTTTTTGCCCAACCTTACGACAATCACTACGCATATGCACAGCTAACAAGCTGCAACCTCTGCAGAGTTAGCCAACCAATTTAACCTGCAAGAACAAAGAAGAGAAAAACATGGTGAACAAGCGAGAAATTACAACTTTCTGCCACTCACCATTCTCCTGTGGGATGCTGCTGCTAGTGCAGTCAACGTAAATGAGCACTCACCATTCGCAATGCTGGAGTACGATTTAATGGTGAAAAATAAACATATTGCGTTTCTGGTAGACGGTAAGCCTGCAAAAACAGGTACGCCCTGCAACACATGCACACACAGCATACTGTCATGCATCCCGCGCACATTGCTCCAGAGGGGTTAGTTAAAGCATGTACTTCGTTGTAAGCATGGTCACTCGCGGCGGTGATATAGAAGATGGTTACGCACACGACGATGCTGTTGCGACAGCCATATTCGCGATCGTAAAAATGGCCAGCCTATGTTGGAAACTGGACATTCACATGATTAGTTGCAAACACAGAACAAATTGCCAAAAACAGAAAACATCGCGACAATAGTAGCTACGCACAAAACGAAGCTCGGAATCGATACATTGAGATTGAGTAACAACATTACGAAACTTGCTAGTTAAAAGTGAACGAAATCAACAAAATAGGCAGATTGATGTCAGAACATTATAGCTTATACATTTGTGTAGGCTGTAGTGGGGTAGCTCATAAGGGGTACAACCCAATTAGGGTTAGAACTTGTACCCAAATGTTTCATGGTTCAATCATTCTCGTTTCTTCTCATGGTATCGAGCAGGTTCCCTAGTGGGAACGCTACCTAGGGCCCACCACGATCCCTGCCCGGAGCGCGCTTCACTCCTGCCCGAGTCGCGCTCTGTGTGCCCTCCCTACCTTCGAACTGCCCTTAGTGGCCCCTCTCACGGCCCCGTTGACCGCCATTACGGCCCCTCGCGCCACCTCTTACGGCCCCTCGCGCCGCCCTCTACGACCCCTCTCGTCGCCCCTTACGGCCCCTTAAGGCCCCTCGCGTCGCCCTTACGGCCCTCGAGCGGCCCCTTTTGGCCCCTCACGGTGCCCTTTCCGGCCCCTTACGGCCCCACTACGGCCCCGTCTAGGCCCCTCCGCGGCCCCGTCTAGGCCCCTTACAGCCCCGCTACGGCCCCGCTACGGCCCCGTCCCGGCCCCTTAAGGCCCCTCCGCGGCCCCGTCTAGGCCCCTTACGGCCCCGCTATGGCCCCTCCTCGGCCCCATCCAGGCCCCTTACGGCCCCGTCCCCGCCACGGGCGGCCCCGTCACCGCCACCAGCGGCCCCGCCGCCGCCACCTGCGGCCACGCAGCCGCCGCCTGCGCCGAACCGCCCACGTGCCGAACAGCCGCGCCGCCCAGGAGCCGAGCCGCCCGGTAACCGAGCCTCCCAGCAGCCGAGCCGCCCAGCAGCCGAGCCGCCCAGCAGCCGCGCCGCCCTGCCGCCGAGCCGCCCAGCAGCCGAGCCGCCAAGCAGCCGAGCCGCCTAGCAGCCGAGCCGCCCTGCCGCCGAGCTGCCGAGCCGCCGAGCAGCCCTACTGTCGAGCCGCTGCTTTCCCTACCGGTGCGCCCCGGCCCTCCTTCCTCGGACTGGTGAGCTCACTCCCTACTGGGCCACTTTAGTCATGGCTACCCCTAGTGTCCTTACTTTTGATGCTGAGGGCCGTGCCATTGACTTTGAGGTCTGGGTTGATGACCTCCAGCTGTTTCTCCAGTGCGATAGGGCAGACGGCCTCTCCCTCTTTGAACTCACTTCTGGTGCCTCTCCTGCCCCTGCTGCTGATGCTGACGCCACTGTTCGCTCACAGTGGGCCACACGCGATGCTGCTGCTCGTCTTGCTGTGCGTCGCCACTTACCGACCACTGAGCGTGCACACTTTAGCTAGTACAAGAGTGCTCAGACCTTGTACGACGCTGTAGTTGCACGCTACTCCTCCCCTGCCACTGCTGCACTGAGCCGCCTCATGCTACCGTACCTCTTCCCTGACCTTGCTGCCTTTCCCACAGTCGCTGACCTCATTACGCACCTCCGCACTAGTGACACTCGCTACCGCGCTGCGCTTCCTGCTGAGTTCTGCGCCAAACCCCCCCCCCCCCCCCCCCCCATGTACATCACTCTCTACAACATAGTCACCCGGCTCCCTGACTCCCTTCGCGTAGTCAGGGACCACTTCCTCTCAGTTTGCCCCACCACTCTCACCGTTGACCTCCTCGAGAAGGCCCTCCTAGCAGCAGAGAAGAGCATAGTTGCTGTAGGAGCCTCTCGTGGTGACCCTCGCACCCCCGTCTTTGAGGGGTGTTCCCCCTCCCCCCTTTTGCCCTCTGTTGCCTCTGCTGCTGCGGCCGACCTCGTTGGCTTCGAGTCGGTCGGCGTTGCGTCTCCCCCTAGCAGGAGACGCCAACCCGGCAAGGGCAAGGGGGGCAAGGGCGCTGGAGGGGCTGGCAGGGGCGGTGGAGGTGGCGGTGGAGGCAGTGGATTGGGTGGGGGTGGTGGTGGGAGTGGTGGCGGGGTTGGAGGTGTAGGTGGCGGGAGTGGAGCCGGAGGCGGAGGCGGCGGTGGCGGAGGCGACGGTGGCGGTGGCGGTGGCGGTGGGAGCGGAGGTGGCGGCGGTGGAGGAGGCGGCGGTGGAGGAGTTGGAGCTGGTCGGGGTGGCGCTACGAAGAGGGTCGGCTCCGGTGGTGGTCATCGCCAGCAGCAGCAGCAGCGCACCCGTGACATCCCTCCCCCTCAGCAGCTCCGTGCGTGGTACGCTGCACCCCAGCGGGGTGGGGTTATTGGTCCGTGCACCTACGTCCTACGCATCGGCGACTGCGCGGGTGAGCGGTGCGGGGGTGCGCACCCCACCCAGCGCTGCTTTGGCCGCCTGACGGACGCTTGGCGTCTCGAGTTCCCTGAGGCCACTGAGATCCCTCGCTGGGGCGAGCTGTCTAAGGCGGGCGTAGCTATCTTTGACCTTGACTTTGATGCTATTCTTGCTGCCATGTATGCTGTGACTATTAGTGATGAGGGTGACTGTTACAGGTGTTTTCCGCCCGACCCGGGCATTGAGACTGCTGCTCTAGGTACTGGTGAGGCTGCTGCTCTAGGTGCTAGCGAGGCTGTTGCTCTAGGTGCTAGTGCGCCTGCTTCCTCAGGTGCTGGTGAGTCTGCGCTCTCAGGTACCGCGTCGGCTTCGGCCTCCCACACCTTCACCCTTGACTCGGGGGCTTCTCGCTCGTTCTTTCGAGACCGCACCACACTCACGCCACTTGGTCGGACAGTTGCAGTCTCTCTGGCAGACCCCTCTAGGGGCCGTGTCCTTGCTCACTTCTCCACTATCCTCCCGTGTCCGGCGGCCCCCTCTGGCACCCTGTCTGGTCTTTACCTCCCCTCGTTCTCTACGAACTTGGTGAGTGATGCTGACCTACAGGATGCGAGGGTTCACTAGTTCACTCCTGCGAGTCAGCGGGTGACCCACTGCACGGACGCTCGGACAGGCCGACACCTGGCCATGTTTACACGTCGGCCGGGGTCGAGCCTGTACACACTGACCACTGAGTCTCCTTCAGTCACTGCGTCTGGTCAGGTAGCTGCGTCGGGTCAGGTGTTTGCTGCAGCGTCCAGGTCTGGTCCTGAGTCTGCCCCCTGCTCGTGTCGCCTCCTGTCTCACGAGACTCTCCTCTGGCACCACCGCCTTGGCCACCCCTCCCTGCTTCGTCTCCGAGGCATGGCCTCCCGTCTCCTCGTCTCTGGTCTTCCCCGGTCCCTCCCTGCCCTTCCCCCGGGGCCTGCCCCTGCCTGCGTCCCCTGTGTCGAGGGGCGGCAGCGGGCTGCCCTTTACTCTCCTCCGAGTTTCCTCCGACAGAGGCCCCGCTGCAGACGGTTCACATGGACGTGTGGGGCCCGGCCCGCGTCCGTGGACAGGGTCACGAGCGCTACTTCCTGCTGGTGGTTGACGACTACTCGCGTTACACCACAGTCTTCCCCTTGCGCAGCAAGGGTGATGTCACTGAGGTGTTGATCGACAGGATCCGCGCAGCTCGTCTCCAGCTCAGGCAGAGCTTCGGCTTGGACTTTCCTGTTTTGCGTTTGCACTCTGACAGAGGCGGAGCGTTCTCCTCTGGCCTTCTGCGAGCTTACTGTCGAGCACGAGGCATCCGCCAGACCTTCACGCTTGCGGAATCTCCACAGCAAAATGGGATTGCTGAGCGCCGCATTGGCATGGTCATGGACGTCGCCCGTACGTCCATGATGCATGCGGCTGCCCCCCATTTTCTGTGGCCGTTTGCGGTTCGGTACGCGGCGCATCAGATCAACCTTCAGCCCAGGGTCTCCAGGCCGGAGACCTCCCCAGCTTTGCTGTGGACGGGAAAGGTTGGCGATGCTTCTGCGTTCCGTGTCTGGGGATCTCGGGCGTTTGTCTGCGACTTGTCTGCGGACAAGCTGTCCCCTCGTGCTGCTCCTTGCGTCTTTCTTGGCTTCCCCCCTGACGCGCCAGGGTGGCAGTTCTACCACCCCACCTCTCGCCGTGTTCTGTCCTCCCAGGACGTCAGGTTTGACGAGTCGGTCCCCTACTACCGCCTCTTCCCCTACCGCACTCCGTCCCTACCCCCGCCACCGCTCTTCCTTGTGCCAGGTCCCCCCCCGGTAGACCCCCTCCCCCCTCAGGGTCCTGCCCCTTCAGGTGTGTCCCAGGTAGACGCAGTCGAGCCTGTCGAGGTTACTGGTGACTCTGGTGCTGCTGAGGGTGCTGAGCCTGGGGGTGCTGACTCTGGGGGTGCTGAGCGTGTGGGTGCTACTACTGGGGGTGCTGAGCCTGGGGGTGCTGAGCCTGAGGGTGCTACTACTGGGGGTGCTGAGCCTGGGGGTGCTGAGCCTAGGGGTGCTACCGCTGGGGGTGCTGAGCCTGGGGGTGCTGAGCCTGGGGGTGCTACGCCTAGAAGTGCTGAGCCTGGGGGTGCGGAGCCTAAGGGAGCTGGGCCTGCTCGTGTGGCGTCTGGCGGTGCTGGGCCTGGAGGTTCTCCGGGTGCTTCGTCTCGGCGGGAGCCACTCTCTCCACAGGAGCTGCGCGAGTGGTTTGCCCGGCGCTGGAGGCGTGCTGCTGGAGCTGGAGGTTCTTCGGCTGCTGAGGGTGCTGGTGCCGCGGGTCCCGGAGGTGCTCGTACTGGGAGTACTGGAGCTGCTGGGCCTGCGGGTACGACTGGAGCTGGAGCTGCTGAGGGTGTTGGCGCTGAGGCTACTGCTGTCGGTCCTGGAGGCGGTCCTGCTGGGGGTACTACTGGTGCTTCTGGAGGTACTACTGGTGCTGCTGGAGGTACTGGAGTTGGAGGTGCTGCTGGCGCTGGTGCTGCCGCTGGGGGTACTGGTGCTGTCCCTGCTGTGTCTAGAGTCGCCGCGCGGCCTCGGCCGTACTTTGTTCCGCTCCTTCAGCAGGTTCTTGGTCTCCCGCCTTCTACTGGTCCTCCTCCTCCCTTAGAGTGTCCACAGCCTGTCCCGTCACAGTTACAATTACAGCCGGCCTCCACACTGCCTGCTCCTTCTCCCTACACTGGTCATACTGGAGGTCTTGCTGAGCGTCGTGAGCCTGTGTCTCGCCCTGCGTTGCCTGTCTGTCCTACTCGCACTAGTGGTCGTGGTTCGCGTCAGCGTCCTCCTCCTGTCCCTGGCACGCACCGGATGTCTCTGCGTCCGTCCACTGCTCCTCTGCGTGCCCCTTTGCCTTCTCCTCCTAAGTCCTCTCTTCCTGCTCTTGCCGACCCAGAGTCGGACTCTCTTCGTACTGCCAGACCTACTGTCACGCGTCTCCTTGCTACTGTTGTCACTGACCCTTCCTTTGAGTCCACTGCTGCGTTTGCCCTAGTTGCTGAGCTCGTCGACTTTGTTGCTTGCTGTCGTCTAGACTACGCTGCTAGTCTGGTCGCTGAGTCTAAGTCTGTCTGGCCTCCCTCCGTCGGGGGTGAGTGTGCCCTTGGCACGGACGTCCTTGAGGACAGGTAGGAGGAGCTCCAGAGTTTGGCTGCTGCTTCACCTCATCTCGTGTCCGTACTGCTTAGCCCTGAGGGAGACCCGGATGCACTTGACATCTCGACTCCGCGCTCTTACGCGGAGGCGATAGAGGGTCCCTACTCCTCTCAGTGGCTGGCAGCTATGGACACAGAGATGGCTTCCTGGAAGTCCACAGGCACCTACGTTGACGAGGTTCCCCCGCCTGGGGCGAACATCGTCAGTGGCATGTGGATCTTCAGGGTGAAGCGGCCGCCGGGTTCTCCGCCTGTCTTCAAGGCACGGTACGTGGCTCGTGGCTTCAGTCAGCGGCAGGGAGTTGACTACTTTCAGACCTTCTCTCCCACCCCAAAGATGACCACTCTTCGGGTACTGCTGCACATAGCTGCTCACCGCGACTACGAGCTGCGCTCTCTTGACTTCAGCACTGCTTTCTTGCAGGGCAGCCTGCACGAGGAGATCTGGCTGCGTCGCCCACCTGGCTTCACTGGGTCTTTTCCTCTTGGCACCCAGTGGAGCCTCCGGCGGCCAGTCTACGGTCTCCGCCAGGCACCGCGTGAGTGGCACGATACACTGAGGACTACACTTGCGGCTCTTGGGTTTGCTCTCTCTACTGCCGACCCGTCGCTGTTTCTGCGCAACGACACTTCTTTGCCGCCGTTCTACATCCTCGTGTACGTCGTCGACTTGGTCTTTGCCACAGCTGACACTGCTCGACTCGCCCACGTGAAGTCCGAGCTGCAGAAGAGACACACGTGCACAGACCTGGGTGAGCTGCGCAGCTACCTTGGCTTGCAGGTCACCCGGGACAGAGCACGCCGCACCATTACCCTGACTCAGTCACACATGGTGCAGCAGGTCGTTCAGCGCTTCGGCTTCACGTACTCCTCGCCTCAGGCCACTCCTCTGCCTACTCGCCACTCGCTCTCAGCTCTGCCTTCGGATGAGTCCGTAGAGTCGAGTGGCCCGTACCCAGAGCTTGTTGGCTGCCTCATGTACCTGATGACCTGCACACGACCTGACCTTGCATACCCTCTTAGCATTCTCGCACGCTATGTTGGTCGTTGGAGACATAGACCAGAGCACATGGCTGCAGCGAAGAGGGTGTTGCGCTACTTGTGCAGTACGTCGGGCATGGGGCTTGTGCTTGGAGGGCAGAGTCCAGTGGTCCTCACTGGGCATGCAGACGCTTCTTGGGCTGACGACCAGGCTACGCAGCGGTCGTCACAGGGTTACACCTTCAGCCTTGGTTCCGGCTCTGTTTCGTGGCGGGCTACTCGCTCGTCTTCTGTTCTCGGCTCCAGTTGTGAGGCTGAGATCTACGCAGGAGCCATGGCTGCACAGGAGCTACGCTGGCTCACCTACCTGCTGACTGACCTCGGAGAGCCGCCTCGTTCTCCTCCAGTGCTGTACGTAGACAACAAGGCCATGCTGGCCTTGTGTTGGGAGCAGAGACTGGAGCACAGAACGAAGCACATTGCTCTTCGCTACTTCCTTGCTCGTGAGCTACAGCAGCGTGATCAGCTGCCTCTTGCGTACGTGGCCTCTGAGGCCAACACTGCTGATATCTTCACCAAGGCACTTGCGCCTTGTGATCATCAGCGCTTCTGTACTCAGCTGGGTCTTGTGCGTGCCTCGCCTCTCTTGCTCACCTCTTGACCTTGCGTGTACTGTTACATATATATATACACCTGCTCTTGCTTGTCTAGCCTTTTATATATATGTACTCCTGCATGTGAACTGGCCTTGTGGCCTTGAACTTGTGCTCGGAATGTGTGGTGACTTTGTGATCCACCCTGAGCTTGCTTTGCTTTGCTTTGCTTGACTGGTCTTGTGACCCCTTGTTCTCCCCCACTTTGCCTATGGGGGTGTGTCAGAACAGTATAGCTCATACATTTGTGTAGGCTGTAGTGGGGTAGCCCATAAGGGGTACAACCCAATTAGGGTTAGTACTTGTACCCAACTGTTTCGTAGTTCAATCATTCTCGTTTCTTCTCAATTGAAACAACGTACACTAATCACACATGGGATGCTGCGCGACGATTTCCGGGCTCTGCGTGAACGACGCCCACCCAAGCAGCCAGCGCAGCTGCTGCAGTGCGATGGTGATGTTGGAAAATTTCCGTCAATACCTAGTGGCGCAATATGGTAAAAAAAAGAGGCAGGGGACGGAAGACTGATGAAAAACAGGTCGTCAAAAGGACAACAAAGTTAACGAAGCGCCTAAGTTAGTTAGCATGCGGTTTCTATAAAACTACTATCTAAGTTGCGGATCTAAGGAACTAGGAGGACGATAGTGATTAACACTGAATACAAAATGAACAAGGTGAGGGGGAGTAAGGTTGGTTGTAGGTACGGGACGAATGCAGGGGTACATAGGGGAATCATGGGTGGTTCTAGCTGACGTGTACAAAACAGCGGGTGCAGACTGATTGACCACTCACAGAAACAACAGTGATTGGCTTAAATCAGATTTTATGGCTTACACGTCACACCCATAAAGAAACCAGTAGACTTGTGTGGGTTGGGTTGGGTGGTTGGGTTCAGATTGGACACTGAACGAAAACAATGTATGCAGTTGGCGAACCTCGCTGGACTTCGTGGATTCGATTTGTTTCGTTAAATTTATGGTTACATTACACTGCCCTCGTCACTCTGCAAAACCGCATGGAATCTCTCTCGAACGTTCGCCACCGACTGACCCGAAAAAGTTGACGGAAAAGCAACTGGTGTACCGAATGTTGCGATTTTCGTGCGTTGATTTTTGGATACTTCGCGCAACTTGTACGCCAGGTTTCCGCAGAAAAACCTTCAGAGGCCAATTTTTCGCGATGTCTCTCCCCCCCTGCGCACTCTCTCCCCCCCGTGCACTCTCTCCCCCTCTGCGCACTCTCTTCCCCCATGCGCACTCTCTCCCCACCTGCGCACTCTCTCCCCCCATGTGCACTCTCTCCCCCCCCTGCGCACTCTCTCCCCCCCTGCGCACTCTCTCTCCCCTTGTGCACTCTCTCCCCCCCTGCGCACTCTCTCCCCCCCTGCGCACTCTCTCCCCCCCTGTGCACTCTCTCCCCCCCTGCGCACTCTCTCCCCCCCTGCGCACTCTCTCCCCCCCTTCGCACTCTCTCCCCCCATGCGCACTCTCTCCCCCCCCCCCCTGCCGCACTCTCTTCCTCCCTGCTCACTCTCTCCCCCCCTGGTCACTTTCTCCCCGCCTGGGCTCACCCCTCTTTCCCCTCTGTTTACGCTCTATTCCCCTTTGTTCAACTCATCCTATACATGCCCTTCTGTACCTCCTGCTTATTTGCCAAACCCCTTCCTTCCCCATTCCTTCACACAACCATGCTTGTACAGGTGCCCAGCACCAAGGGTTGCAGGTTTATTGCATGCATTGCAGCAGACAGTTGCTGGTTTTGTGCATTGTGCCTATAATATACCCTTGACCACTTTCACAGAAAGATACAGTCTCGCTTTATTGTACTTCTTTGTAGTGGTCATGTGTACTTCAATGCTGAGAGGTTTGTATTATAATAAGCATCCAACATCAGTACATGGCATGGCTATTTGACTTACTAGCATCAAACAGCAAATGCATCACACTGAACTGAATGCATAGCAGACCTGTACAAACAGGGGAGGGAACAAACCCTGCACAGAGTAAGGGAAGAAAGGAAGGGAGTATCAAGAGAGGACAGCGTTGGGTGGAAAGGAGGAAGGGAGGATGAGACGAAGGGAGAATGAGAGGAAGGGAGGATGAGAAAAATGGAGGATGAGAGAAAGGGAGGATGACAGGAAGGGAGGATGAGAGGAAGGGAGGATGAGGGGACTGTTGAACAAGAATGAATGAGCTAACAGTGAAAATGAGTACAAGTATGAAACCCTAGAAATGTGTACCCCCTATAGGCTAACCCACTGTAGCCTAAATAACTACAACAACATATATAATGTTTGACACACCCCCATAGGCGAAGTGGGGGAGAACTAGGAGTCACAAGACCAGTCAAGTAAAGCAAAGCAAAGCAAGCTCAGGGTGGATCACAACGTCACCACACAATCCGAGCACAAGTTCAAGGCCACAAGGCCAGTTCACATGCAGGAGTGCATATATATATATATATATAAGACTAAACAAGCAAGAGCAGCAATATATATATGTAACAGTACAAAGAGGGTCAAGAGGACAGCAAGTGAGGCAAGACAGACACAAGACCCAACTGGGTACAGCAGCGCTGATGATCACAAGGCGGAAGTGCCTTGGTGAAAACATCAGCAGTGTTGGCCTCGGAGGCCACGTACGCAAGTCGCAACTGACCACGCTGCTGTAGCTCACGAGCAAGGAAGTAGCGGAGAGCAATGTGCTTTGTTCTGTGCTCCAGTCTCTGCTCTCGACACAAGGCCAGCATGGCCTTGTTGTCGACGTACAGGACTGGAGGAGAACGAGGCGGCTCTCCAAGGTCGGTCAGCAGGTAGGTGAGCCAGCGAAGCTCCTGAGCAGCCATGGCCCCTGCGTAGATCTCAGCCTCACAACTAGAGCCGAGTACAGAAGACGAGCGAGTAGCCCGCCACGAAACAGAGCCGGAACCAAGGCTGAAGGTGTAACCCTGTGACGACCGCTCCGTAGCCTGGTCGTCAGCCCAAGAAGCGTCTGCGTGTCCAGTGAGGACCACTGGACTCCGCCCTCCAAGCACTAGCCCCATGCCCGACGTACTGCACAAGTAGCGCAAAACCCTCTTCGCTGCAGCCGTGTGCTCTGGTCGGTGTCTCCCAGGAGCAACATAGCGTGCAAGAATGCTAAGAGGATATGCAAGGTCAGGTCGTGTGCAAGTCATCAGGTACATGAGACAGCCAACAAGCTCTGGGTACGGGCCACTCGACTCTACGGACTCATCAGAAGGCAGAGCTGAGAGCGAGTGGCGAGTAGACAGAGGAGTGGCCTGAGGCGAGGAGTACGTGAAGCCAAAGCGCTGAAGGACCTGTTGCACCATGTGTGACTGAGTCAGGGTGATGGTGCGGCGTGCTCTGTTCCGGTTGATCTGCAAGCCAAGGTAGTTGCGCAGTTCACCCAGGTCAGTGCACGTGTGTCTCTTCTGCAGCTCGGACTTCACGTAGGCGAGTCCAGTAGTGTCAGCTGTGGCAAAGACCAAGTCGTCGACGTACACGAGGATGTAGAACGGCGGCAGAGAGGTGTCGGTGCGCAGAAACAGCGACGGGTCGGCAGTAGAGAGAGCGAACCCAAGAGCCGCAAGCGTAGTCTTCAGTGTGTCGTGCCACTCACGTGGCGCCTGGCGGAGACCGTAGACTGGACGCCGGAGACTCCACTGGGTACCGGGAGGGAAAGACCTAGTGAAGCCAGGTGGGCGGCGCAGCCAGATCTCCTCGTGCAGGCTGCCCTGCAAGAAAGCTGTGCTGAAGTCGAGAGAGTGCAACTCGTAGTCACGGTGAGCAGCAACATGCAGCAGTACCCGAAGAGTGGTCATCTTCGGGGTGGGGGAGAAGGTTTGAAAGTAGTCAACTCCCTGCCGCTGACTGAAGCCACGAGCCACGTAACGCGCCTTGAAGACAGGCGGAGAACCCGGTGGCCGCTTCACCCTGAAAATCCACATGCCACTGACGATGTTCGCCCTAGGAGGGGGGACAGCGTCAACGTAGGTGCCTGTGGACTTCCAGGAAGCCATCTCTGCATCCATAGCTGCCTGCCACTGAGAGGAGTAGGGACCCTCTATCGCCTCCGCGTAAGAGCGCGGAGTCGGGATGTCAAGTGCATCCGGGTCTCCCTCAGGGGTAAGCAGTACGGACACGAGATGAGGTGAAGCAGCTGCCAAGCACTGGAAATCCTCCTGCCTGTCCTCAAGGACGTCCGTGCCAAGGGCACACGCACCCCCGACGGACGGAGGACAGACAGACTCAGACTCAGCTACAAGACTCGCAGCGTAGTCTAGGCGATAGTGAGCAGCAAAGTCGACGAGCTCAGCAACTAGGGCAGACGCAGCAGAAGACCCAAAAGAAGGGTCAGTGACGGCAGTAGCAAGGAGACGCGTGACAGTAGGACTGGCAGCACAAAGAGAGTCCGACGCAGGGTCGGCGAGAGCAGGAAGAGAGGACGCAGGAGGAGAAGGCAAAGGGGCACGCAGAGGAGCAGTAGACGGACGTAGAGACATCCGGTGCGTGCCAGGGGCAGGAGGAGGACGCTGGCGCGAACTACGAGCACTAGCGCTAGCAGGACGAACAGGCGATGCAGGACGAGAAGCAGACTCACGACGCTCAGTAAGACCGCCAGTAGGACCAGTCTAAGGAGAAGGAGCAGGTAGAGGGGAGGCCGGCTGCAACTGTAACTGTGACTGGACAGGCTGTGAACACGCTAAGGGAGGAGGACCAGGAGGAGGCGAGAGACCAAGAACCTGCTGAAGGAGCGGAACGAAGTACGGCTGAGGGCGCGTGGCGACTCCAGACACAGCAGGGACAGCACCAGGGTCCACAGCACCAGCAGGGACCCCAACACCAGGGTCCACAGCACCAGCCGCAGCTCCAACGCCCGGGTCCTCAGCACCAGCAGCACCTCCAACTCCCGGGTCCGCAGCACCAGCAGCAGCTCCAACGCGAGGGTCCGCAGCACCAGCAGCAGCTCCAACGCCCGGGTCCTCAGCACCAGCAGCACCTCCAACTCTCGGGTCCTCAGCACCAGCAGCAGCTCCAACGCCCGGGTCCGTAGCACCAGCAGCAGCCGGGTCCGTGAGACGAGGCGCGCCACTCCGAAGTGTGCAACGGCGCTCGTACCACTCACGGATCCGCTCACGGGAGGGGAGCTCCCGACTAGGAGGAGAAGTACCAGCACCAGTCCCTGTAGTGCACCTGGGCCCAGAGGTACCTCTCCGGAGGCTGCAGTACTGTAAGTACCACTCACGCAACTGCTCCGAGGAGAGGTCTCGCTCAGGTGTAGCACCCTCAGGCCCAGCACCGCCAGAGGTAGAACCCCCAGACCCAGCACCCCCAGGCTCAGCACCCCCAGTCACCGCACCCCCAGGCTCAGCACCCCCAGGCGCAGTACCCCCAGTCTCCGCACCCCCAGGCTCAGCACCCCCAGGCGGAGTACCCCCAGTCTCCGCACCCCCAGGCTCAGCACCCCCAGTCTCCGCACCCCCAGGCTCAACACCCCCAGTCTCCGCACCCCCAGGCTCAGCACCCCCAGCAGGACGGGAGTCGACAGCAACCTCAACAGGCTCGACCGGGTCTACCTGAGACACACCTGAGGGAGCGGCACCCTGAGGGGGGAGGGGGTCTACGACAGCAGCACCTGGCGCGAGGAAGAGAGGCGGGGGGCGGGTGGGGCCGTCAGGGACGAGCGCGGGGCCAACGTGGGCCTCTAAGGGCGAGCGCGGGGCCTATCGGGGTCGATCGGGGCCGTAAGGGACGAGCGCGGGGCCTGAAGGGCAAACGCGGGGCCACCCGGGGCCTTAGGGACGAGCGCGGGGCCGATTCGGGGCCGTAAAGGGTGAGCGCGGGGCCGTTCAGGGCCGCTAAGGGCGAGCGCGGGGCCGACGTGGGCCGCTAAGGGCAAACGCGGGGCCGATCGGGGCCGTTAAGGACGAGCGCGGGGCCGACGCGGGCCTCTAGGGGTAAGCGCGGGGCCGATTCGGGGCCTCTAAAAGCGAGCGCGGGGCCGATCGAGGCCTCTAGGTGCGAGAGCGCGGGGCCGACGGGGCCTCTAGGGGCGTGAAAGCCGAGGCGCCCTAGGGCGTAGGTAGGTAGGTAGGTAGGTAGGTAGTGGTGGGCCCTAAAAAAATCGGTCCTAGGAAGGACCTGCTCTATACCATGTTGAACAAGAATGAATGAACTAACAGTGAAAATGAGTACAAGTATGAAACCCTAGAAATGTGTACCCACTATAGGCTAACCCACTGTAGCCTAAATAACTACAACAACATATATAATGTTTGACAGGGACGGGAGGATGAGAGAAAGGGAGGATGAGAGGAAGGGAGGATGAGAGGGCAGGAGGATGAGAGGAAGGGAAGATGAGAGGAAGGGAGGATGAGAGGAAGGGAGGATGAGAGAAAGGGAGGATGAGAGGAAGGGCGGACGAGAGGGTGGGAAGACGATAGGAAGGGAGAATGAGAGGAAGAGGGGATGAGAGGTAGGGAGGATGAGAGGAAGGGCGATGTGAGGAAGGGAGGATGAGAGGAAGGGGGGATGAGAGGTAGGGAGGATGAGAGGAAGGAGGGATGAGAGGTAGGGAGGATGAGAGGAAGGGAGATGTGAGGATGGTAGGATGTGAGGAAGGGAGTATGTGCGGAAGGGAGTATGCACATCACATGCGGGTAGCCCATCCATTCCCGCGTCACGTGCCATATCACCCCGTCCACCTGCAGCGGTGCCTTTACAACGGAGAAGGGAGGGGAGGACGACTGTGGGGGAACGAACGAACAGAGTAAGGGAGGAGGGCAGGTTATAAGGGTGGAACGAGGGATAGGAGGATCCCTGGACCCTCTCTCCCTCCCCTCCGCCTCCCCTGCCCCGCGCAGCCCCGCATCCCCTGCCCCGCCTCCCCCGCTCCCCTGCCGTACCCCCTGTAGCACTGCGCTCCTTACTGCCCGACTGCACGCGCTGCTGCGGCTGTGCGCCCTGCGCTCTGCTCCAAAGCCGCAGCAGCACCTGCCATGCGTGCGAGGCTGGTGCAAGAGAGAGAAGGGTGGGTGCTGCTGACCACGCACCCTCCCACATCCCAGCGCGAACGAGTCATGACCCCATCCCCAACGCTCGAGACCGGCCAGCCATACGTCTGCGGCCAGGGTGGGTGAGAGGCAGGGGGGGAGGGAGAATGAGAGAGAAGGAAAGGAGGGTGCAAGGGTGGGGTGAAAGGAGTAGAGAAGGTGGCAATGGGGAGAGCGAGAGCGACCAAATGCGGCAATGGGAAGGGAAGCAACGAGGAACCTAAAGACAATAGGCACGGTTGAGAGGGTGGGCGGCAAGAGTGGAGAAGCGAGGAGAGAGGTGAGAGGGAAGGGAGGTCGGCGGGGAAGGAAATTTCAAGGCGACAGGGAGGACGATGGGAGGGGAAGCGTGGGCGACGGTGGGGGGAATCGTGGGCGACGGTGGGGGGAAGCGTGGGCGACGGTGGGACGAAGCGTGGGCGACGGTGGGGAGAAGCGTGGGCGACGGTGGGGGGAAGCGTGGGCGACGGTGGGGGGAAGCGTGGGCGACGGTGGGGAGAAGCATGGGCGACGGTGGGGAGAAGCGTGGGCGACGGTGGGGAGAAGCGTGGGCGTCGGTGGGGAGAAGCGTGGGCGACGGTGGGAGGAAGCGTGGGCGACAGTGGGGAGAAGCGTGGGCGACGGTGGGAGGAAGCGCGGGCGACGGTGGTGAGAAGCGTGGGCGACGGTGGGGAGAAGTGTGGGCGGCGGTGGGGAGAAGCGTGAGCGACGGTGGAGAGAAGCGTGGGCGACGGTGGGAGGAAGCGTGGGCGACGGTGGGAGGAAGCGTGGGCGACGGTGGGGAGAAGCGTGGGCGACGGTGGGGAGAAGCGTGGGCGACAGTGGGGAGAAGCGTGGGCGACGGTGGGGAGAAGTGTGGGCGTGTCAAACCTACTTGTATGATTATAATTGGGTAGGCTGTTGTGGGGTTAGCCTTAGAGGGTACAAAAACAACCTCGACACTTTAGTCTTGTACCCTAATCTCTACCTAATCCACTCACTCTTGCCTTAGTTCTTAACAGGGCGATGAGCCTCCCACCGTGAGGGAAGGTGGGGGAAGGCGTGAGCGACGATGTGGGGAAGCGTGGGTGAAGGCAGGAGGAAGCGTTCGCAACGGTTGGGAAGAGCTTGGACGACGGTGAGGGTGTGCGTGGGGGGGTGTGTGAGAGACGCTGGGGGGAAGCGTGGGGAACGCGGAAGCAGGGCCCTAGATATCAGACTTTGGAGTCTGATTCAGAGTCCGTTCAGGCTTTTTTTTTTTACCTAGTCTGAACTCAAAGAATTTTTTTATGCACACTGTCTGATTTTTCAGAGTTTTTTTAACTGACTTGTCTGAAATTTCAGAGTAGTCATAGTAGTGCAGGCTGGGCCTCAAACTTGTATCGGGGGTCCACTCTGAAACCGGTTATACAGGGGTTTCCGCCGACTGGATGAAAGGTTATCGGAATGAAAATTCCTCGAAACTTTTTTTCGATACACCCACGTGTGTACGGGCTACCACTAACGATTTCCTCCGGATAAAACTGCACGAGTAGGGGTACAAGGATACACTACTTTGTCGACGCTATCTCGAGTGTCAAATTCATTGGGGGCTTATAATAACCCTTAAATTGTGAAACTAGATAGCCAATCGCACATGGCCAAAACGATTTTAGCGAATCGCACATGGCGAAAAGCGAATTGGTGCAACCGAAAGCCGTGTCACATATGAGTCTCGTACTTCAGCAGAACCGAACATCATTTCCCCTTCCCAAACCGAGTCAAAATTTTGAATCTGCAACTTTAGGAGAGAATATTCCGCGCACATAGGGTGTACACAGTTGAAAACTCTTGCTGCGGCCAGCGCGCCCAGCACAGAAAAGTTCCGAGCGATACCGTGCCAGTTGCCAGGTCAGCTGATTGGTAGCTTGCCACACTTGGCACTTGCACGAGGCCATTGTCTGATGCCCACACCTCGACTCGACTCTGACTGCTCAGTGATCCTTGAGAAGAAACGAGAATGGATGAACTATGAATGAAGTGGGTACAAGTACTAACCCTAATTGGGTTGTACCCCCTATGGGATACCCCACTATAGCCTACACAACAGCATAAGCTATAATGTTCTGACACACCCCCATAGGCAAAGTGGGGGAGAACAAGGGGTCACAAGACCAGTCAAGCAAAGCAAAGCAAAGCAAGCTCATGGTGGATCACAACGTCACCACACATTCCGAGCACAAGTTCAAGGCCACAAGGCCAGTTCACATGCAGGAGTACACATATATATATAAGGCTAGACAAGCAAGAGCAAGAATATATATATATGTAACAGTACATGGAAGGTCAAGAGGTGAGCAAGTGAGGCAAGACAGGTACAAGATCCAGCTGGGTGCAGAAGCGCTGATGATCGCAAGGCGCAAGTGCCTTGGTGAAGACATCAGCAGTGTTGGCCTCAGAGGCCACGTACGCAAGCCGCAACTGACCACGCTGCTGTAGCTCACGAGCAAGGAAGTAGCGAAGAGCAATGTGCGTTGTTCTGTGCTCCAGTCTCTGCTCGCGACACAAGGCCAGCATGGCCTTGTTGTCTACGTACAGGACTGGAGGAGAACGAGGCGGCTCTCCAAGGTCGGTCAGCAGGTAGGTGAGCCAGCGAAGCTCCTGTGCAGCCATGGCCCCTGCGTAGATCTCAGCCTCACAACTGGAGCCGAGAACAGAAGACGAGCGAGTAGCCCGCCACGAAACAGGGCCGGAACCAAGGCTGAAGGTGTAACCCTGTGACGACCGCTAAGTAGCCTGGTCGTCAGACCAAGAAGCGCCTGCGTGCCCAATGAGGACCACTGGACTCCGCCCTCCAAGCACTAGCCCCATGCCTGACGTACTGCACAAGTAGCGCAACACCCTCTTCGCTGCAGCCATGTGCTCTGGTCGGTGTCTCCCAGGAGCAACATAGCGTGCGAGAATGCTAAGAGGGTATGCAAGGTCAGGTCGTGTGCAGGTCATCAGGTACATGAGGCAGCCAACAAGCTCTGGGTACGGGCCACTCGACTCTACGGACTCATCCGAAGGCAGAGCTGAGAGCGAGTGGCGAGTAGGCAGAGGAGTGGCCTGAGGCGAGGAGTACGTGAAGCCAAAGCGCTGAAGGACCTGCTGCACCATGTGTGACTGAGTCAGGGTAATGGTGCGGCGTGCTCTGTCTCGGGTGATCTGCAAGCCAAGGTAGCTGCGCAGTTCACCCAGGTCTGTGCACGTGTGTCTCTTCTGCAGCTCGGACTTCACGTGGGCGAGTCTAGCAGTGTCCGCTGTGGCAAAGACCAAGTCGTCGACGTACACGAGGATGTAGAACGGCGGCAGAGAGGTGTCGGTGCGTAGAAATAGCGACGGGTCGGCAGTAGAAGGAGCAAACCCAAGAGCCGCAAGTGTAGTCCTCAGTGTGTCGTGCCACTCACGTGGCGCCTGGCGGAGACTGTAGACTGGACGCCGGAGACTCCACTGGGTACCAGGAGGGAACGACCCAGTGAAGCCAGGTGGGCGGTGCAGCCAGATCTCCTCGTGCAGGCTGCCCTGCAAGAAAGCTGTGCTAAAGTCGAGAGAGTGCAGCTCGTAGTCACGGTGAGCAGCAACGTGCAGCAGTACCCGAAGAGTGGTCATCTTCGGGGTGGGAGAGAAGGTCTGAAAGTAGTCAACTCCCTGCCGCTGACTGAAGCCACGAGCCACGTACCGTGCCTTGAAGACAGGCGGAGAACCCGGCGGCCGCTTCACCCTTAAGATCCACATGCCACTGACGATGTTCGCCCCAAGCGGGGGAACCTCGTCAACGTAGGTGCATGTGGACTTCCAGGAAGCCATCTCTGTGTCCATAGCTGCCTGCCACTGAGAGGAGTAGGGACCCTCTATCGCCTCCGCGTAAGAGCGCGGAGTCGGGATGTCAAGTGCATCCGGGTCTCCCTCAGGGGTAAGCAGTACGGACACGAGATGAGGTGAAGCAGCTGCCAGACACTGGAACTCCTCCTGCCGGTCCTCAAGGACGTCCGTGCCAAGGGCACACTCACCCCCGACGGACGGAGGACAGACAGACTCAGACTCAGCGACAAGACTAGCAGCGTAGTCCAGGCGACAGCGAGCAGCAAAGTCGACGAGCTCAGCAACTAGGGCAGACGCAGCAGTTGACTCGAAAGAAGGGCCAGTGACGACAGTAGCCAGGAGACGCGTGACAGTAGGACTGGCAGCACAAAGAGAGTCCGACTCCGGCTCGGCAAGAGCAGGAAGAGAGGACTCAGGAGGAGAAGGGAAAGGGGCACGCAGAGGAGCAGTGGACGGACGCAGAGACATCCTGTGCGTGCCAGGGACAGGAGGAGGACGCTGACGCGAACCACGACCACTAGCGCGAGCAGCACGAACAGGCGACGCAGGGTGAGACGCAGACTTACGACGCTCAGCAAGACCTCCAGTAGGACCAGTGTAGGGAGAAGGAGCAGGCAAAGGGGAGGTAGGCTGCAACTATATGTGTGACGGGACTGGCAGTGGACACTCTAAAGGAAGAGGAGGACCAGTAGAAGGCGGAAGACCAAGAACCTGCTGCAGGAGTGGAACGAAGTACGGTCGAGGCCGCGCGGGGACGCCAGACACAGCAGGTACAGCACCAGTACCCCCAGAAGGAGCACCCGCTCCAGCTGCACCTCCAGCAGCTCCAGAACCTCCAACAGCACCAGGAGGACCCCCAGCAGGACCGCGAGCAGTAGTCTCAGCGCCACCACCCTTAGCAGCACCAGCTCCAGTCGAACTCGCAGGCCCAGCAGCTCCAGTACTCCCAGTATGGGCACCTCCGGGACCCGCGATAGCAGCACCCTCAGTAGCCGAAGAACCTCCAGCACCAGCAGCACGCCTCCAGCGCTGGGCAAACCACTCGCGCAGCTCCTGTGGAGAGAGTGGCTCCCGCAGAGACGAAGCACCCGGAGAACCTCCAGGCGGAGCACCTCCAAGCTCAGCACCCCAAGGCTCAGCACACCCAGGTGTAGCACCCCCAGGCAAATCACCCCCAGGCTCAGCACCCCCAGGCTCAGCACCCCCAGGCTCAGCACCCCCAGGCTCTGCACCCCCAAGCTCAGCACCCCCAAGCTCAGCACCCCCAGGCTTAGCACCCCCAGGCTCAGCACCCCTAGGCTCAGCAACCCCAGGCTCAGCACCACCAGGCTCAGCACCCCCAGAGTCAGCACCCCCAGGCTCAGCACCCTCAGCAGCACCAGAGTCACCAGTGACCTCGACAGGCTCGATTGCGTCTACCTGGGACACACCTGAAGGGAACGTACCCTGAGGGGGGAGGGGGTCTACCGGAGGGGGACCTGGTACAAGGAAGAGCGGCGGCGGGGGGAGGGACGGAGTGCGGTAGGGGAAGAGGCGGTAGTAGGGGACCGACTCGTCAAACGTGACGTCCTGGGAGGACAAAACACGGCGAGAGGTGGGGTGGTAGAACTGCCACCCAGGCGCGTCAGGGGGGAACCCCAGGAAGACGCAAGGAGCAGCACGAGGGGACAGCTTGTCCGCGGACAAGTTGCGGACAAACGCCCGAGATCCCCAGACCCGGAACGCCGACGCATCGCCAACCTTCCCCGTCAACGACAAGGCTGGGGAGGTCTCCGGCCTGGAGAACTTGGGGTGTAGGTTGTTCCGATGCGCCGCGTACCTCACCGCAAACGGCCACAGAAAATGGGGAGCAGCCGCATGCATCATAGACGTACGAGCGACGTCCATGACCATGCCAATGCGGCGCTCAGCAATCCCATTTTTCTGCGGGGAGTCCGGAAGCGTGAAGGTCTGACGGATGCCTCGTGCGCGACAATAGGCTCTCAGAAGGCCAGAGGAAAACTCTCCGCCTCTGTCCGAGTGTAGATGCAGAACAGGAAAGTCCGAGCCAAAGCTCTGCCTGAGCTGGAGACAAGCTGCGCGGATCCAGTCGATCAGCACCTCAGTGACATCACCCTTGCTGCGCAAGGGGAAGACCACGGTGTAACGCGAGTAGTCGTCAACAACGAGCAGGAAGTAGCGCTCGTGACCCTGTCCACGGACGCGGGCTGGGCCCCACACGTCCATGTGAAGCGTCTGCAGCGGGGCCTCTGTCGGAGGAAACAGGGAGGAGTGAGGGGCAGCACGCTGGCGCCCCTCGACACAGGGGACACAGGTAGGGCCAGGGCCCTGAGGAAGGGGAGGCAGGGACCGGGAGAGACCCGAAACAAGAAGATGGGAGGCCATGCCTCTGAGACGAAGCAGAGAGGGGTGACCAAGGCGGTGGTGCCAGAGGAGAGTCTCGTGAGACAGGAGACGACACGAACAGGGGGCAGACTCAGGACCAGACCTGGACGCTGCAGCAAACACCTGACCCAACGCAGCTACCCTACCAGACTCAGCAACTGGAGGAGACGCAGTGGTCAGTGTGTACAGGCTCGACCCTGGCTGACGTGTAAGCGTAGACAGGTGGCGGCCTGTGCTAGCCTCTGTGCAGTGCGTCACCCGCTGACGCGCAGGAGTGAACTGGTGGACTCCCCTATCCTGCAGGTCAGCACCACTCACCAAGTTCGTAGAGAACGAGGGGAGGTAGAGACCAGACAGGGTGCCAGAGGGAGCCGCCAGACACGGGAGGACTGTGGAGAAGTGAGACAGGACAGGAACCCCAGAACGGTCAGCCAGAGACACCGCAACCGGCCGACTAAGCGGCGTGAGTGTGGTGCGGTCTCGAAAGAAGGAACGAGAAGCCCCAGAGTCAAGGGTGAAGGTGAGGGAGGCCGAAGCCGACGCAGTACCCGAGAGCGCAGACTCACCAGTACCTGAGGACGCAGACGCACTAGCACCTAGAGCAGCAGCCTCGCAAGCACCTAGGGCAGCAGCCTCACCAGTACCCAGAGCAGCAGTCTCAATGCCCGGATCGGGCGGGAAACACCGGTAACTGTCACCCTCATCACTAATAGACACAGCATACATGGTAGAGAGAATAGCATCAAAATCAAGATCATAGATGGCAACACCCGCCGTAGACAGCTCGCCCCAGCGAGGGATCTCTGTGGCCTCCAGGAACTGCTGACGCCACGCGTCCGTCAGGCAGCCAAAGCAGCGCTGGGTGGGGTGCGCACCCCCACACTGCTCACCCGCACGGTCGCCGGTGCGCAGGACGTAGGTGCACGGACCAAAACCCCCACCCCGCTGGCGTGCAGTGTACCACTCACGGAGCTGCTGAGGGGACAGGGTCTCACGGCCGCGCTGCTGCTGCTGGCACGGACCACCACAGGAGCCACTCCTCTGCGTAGACCCGCGACCAGCTCCACCGCCACCCCCGCCGCCTCCGCCGCCTCCGCTACTACCGCCGCCTCCGCCGCCTCCTCCACCGCCGCCACCTCCGCCACCTCCGCTCCCACCGCCACCGCCGCCGCCGCCTCCGCCTCCACTGCCGCCACCAACACCTCCACCCCCACCTCTACTCCCACTGCCACCCCCACTCCCCCCGCCGCCTCCACCTCCACCTCCACCGCCCCCGCTCGCTCCTCCAGCGCCCCTGCCCCCCTTGCCCTTGCCAGAGCGGCGTCTCCCGCTAGGGGCAGACGCCGCACTGACCGACTCAAGACCAAGGAGGTCGGCCGCAGCAGCAGAGGCAACAGAGGGCAGAAGGGGGGAGGGGGAACACCCCTCAAAGATGGGGGTGCGCGGGTCACCACGAGAGGCCCCTACAGCGACTATGCTCTTCTCGGCGGCTAGGAGGGACTTCTCGAGGAGGTCAACAGTGAGAGTGGTGGGACAGACTGAGAGGAAGTGGTCCCTGACTACGCGAAGGGAGTCAGGGAGGCGAGTGACTATGTAGTAGAGAGTGATGTACATGGGGGGGGGGTTCTTGGCGCAGAAGTCAGCAGGAAGCGCAGCGCGGTAGCGAGTGTCACTAGTGCGGAGGTGCGTAATGGGGTCAGCGATTGTGGGAAAGGCAGCAACGTCAGGGAAGAGGTACGGTAGCATGAGACGGCTCAGTGCAGCAGTGGCAGGCGAGGAGTAGCGTGCAACTACAGCGTCATACAAGGTCTGAGCACTCTTGTACTGACTAAAGTGCGCACGCTCGGAGGTAGGGAGGTGGCGACGCACAGCAAGACGTGCAGCAGCGTCGCGCGTGGCCCACTGGGAGCGAACGGTGGCGTCGGCATCAGCAGCAGGGGCAGGAGAGGCGCCAGAGGTGAGGTCAAAGAGTGAGAGACCGTCTGCCCTATCGCACTGTAAAAACAGCTGCAGGTCATCTACCCAGACGTCAAAGTCAATGGCTCGACCCTCAGCGTCAAAAGCGAGGACACTAGGGGTAGCCATGACCAAAGTAGAGTAGCAGTGCAACAGTAGGGTGAGGGTAGTGCAGTAAAAGAGGCACTGTGCTCACCGGACGGGGCTGCTCGGGCGGCTCGGAGGTAGGGCAGCTCAGCGGCTCGGCGGCTCGGCTGCACGGCGGCTCCGCTGCTGGGCGGCTCGGCTGCAGGGCGGCTCGGCTACTGGTCGGCTCGGCTGCTCAGTTGCTGGGCGGCTCGGCTGCAGGGCGGCTCGACTGCTCGGCTGCTGGGCGGCTCGGCTGTGCTGCTGCAGGGCGGCGCGGCGGTCGGCTGCTCGGCTAGGTGAGGCAGCTCGGGCGGCTCGGGTGGCGGGCGGCGCTGCAGCAGGTGACGAGGCCGCAGGGAAGGCGGCTGGGCGGTAGGGAAGGGCGGCTGGGACCGCAGGTGAGGGCGGTGGGGCCGCAGGTAAGGGCGGCGGGGACCGCAGGTGACGGCGGCGGGGCCGCAGGTAAGGGCGGCGAGGCCGCAGTTGAGGGCGGCGGGGCCACTAGGGCGGCGCGCGGGGTCAACGGGTGGCGTAGGGAGCCGCTAGGGCGGCGCGCAGTGTTGACGGGCGGCGCAAGGGGCCGCTAGGGTGGCGCGCGGGGTCGACGGGCGGCGCAAGAAGCCGCTAGGGCGGCGCGCAGGGTCGACGGGTGGCGCAAGGAGGGGCCGCTAGGGCTGCGCGTGGGTCGACGGGCAGCGCTAGGGGCCACTAAGGGTGGCGCGACGGAAGGGAGGGCACACGGGGCGCGCGCGACTCGGTCTAGGGTGAGGCGCGCTCCGGGCAGGAAAAAAAAAAATCGTGGTGGGCCCTAGGTAGCGTTCCCACTAGGGAACCTGCTCTGAAACCATGAGAAGAAACGAGAATGGATGAACTATGAATGAAGTGGGTACTAGTACTAACCCTAATTGGGTTGTACCCCCTAAGGGATACCCCACTATAGCCTACACAACAGCATAAGCTATAATGTTCTGACAATCCTAACTCTTGACAAATGACCAATCAGAGTGCCCCATTTCTGGCCGCACAATTGCGTTGGTATGCTGTAATCAGCTTCAATGCTATTATAGCTATGCTGTTATGAAACTGCATGAACATCTTAAAATTTGAAGTAACTCTGACAGTTCAGACAAAAGAAGTTGTGCTTGTCTGAATTTTCAGACTAAAAAAAATAGGTAACTCTGACAGCCAGACTAGGAAGAGGGGTGTACTCTGAGGCGTCAGACTACCTCAAAACGAATCTAGGGGCATGCGCGGAAGGCGAGGGCCAAATGCGATGTCCGCTGTCAAATGTTGTAGCCTGTAGTGAGGTTTGTCTTAGGGGGTATAGAAGTTAGGGTTTGTTATATGTACCCCAACCAACATCAATGGCATCATTCCTCATTCTGACATGGTATCAGCTAGGTTAGGATCCTGTGGGATCCCGTTCCTCCGTTCTCCGTTCGTCCCTCCCGAGCCTGATCCCACCTCTCGTTCGTACCGGTTCCGTTGTTACCGCGCCTAGTACCGAGCCTAGCGCCCTCTCCCCCGTCGCTTAGCGCCCTTTCTCCCCGTCGCCTAGCGCCCTTTCCCCCCCCCCCCCCCAGTCGCGTCGCGCCCTGTCCCCCCGTCGCCTGGCGCTCTTTCCCCCCGTCGCGTCGCGCCCGTTCCCCCTGTCACGCCTGTGCCCCCCATTTTCTGTGGCCCTACGCGGTCAGGTACGCCGCGCACCAGCTGAACCTCTGGCCACGTGTCTCTCGACCAGAGGTTTCACCGACCAGTCTTTGGACAGGGTCCCCTGGTGTTGCGTCGCGGTTTCGTGTCTGGGGGTGCTTGGCTCTTGTCCGCGACACCTCCGCGGACAAGCTCTCGCCTCGTGCCGTCCCCTGTGTCTTCCTTGGTTTCCCTGAGGACTCCTCTGACTTCACCTTTTACCACCCTCCCTCTCACCGGTTCTTTGACTCCCGTGACGTCCGTTTCGAGGAGTCCACTCCGTACTACGTCAGGTACCCCAGTCGAGGTCTCCCGGTTCCTCCTCCCCCCCTCTTCCTGACTGCCGCTCCCCCTCCTGTTCCCCCGGTACAGCCTCCCCCCCCTGGTCCAGCCCCGTCGGGTGTGTCCCAGGCTACCCCTCCTCCTTCGGTAGCCTCTCCGGTACAGCCTCCCTCCCCACAGTCCTCCTCGCAGCGTGCCGCAGGTGCTAGCTCTCGAGAGGTTGGTGCTGCGCCTGTTCCTGTACCGGTTTCTGGTTCTGGGGGTGGTGGAGTTGGAGCTGGAGTTGGAGCTGGAGTTGGAGCTGGAGTTGGCACTCTAGTTTCTGGTTCTGGGGGTGCTGGGGTTGGAGCTGGAGTTGGAGCTGGAGTTTCTGGTTCTGGAGTTGGAGCTGACCCGGTGGGTGCAGAGGACTCTTGTCGTCCGGGAGCTGGTGCTGGTCGCGCGGACACTGGGGGTGAGAGTGCGCCTCCTTCGGGTTCTGGTGAGCCTGGGTCTGGAGCTGGTGTTAGTGCTGCCTCTGGGGGTGGTGCGCCTGGTTCTTCGGGGGTGGACTCTGGAGCTGCCGCTGCTTCGGACACTACTCCGCCCCCCCACCCCTACCCGACTAGGCACCAGGCTCGTGTTCGCCGTGCCCGTGACGAGCAGCTGGCGTTGGAGAGAGAGGAGAGGGAGTTACAGCGGCTGGAGGAGCAGCAGCAGCAGCTGGAGCCGCAGGAGCAGCAGCAGCAGCAGCAGCTGGACCCGCAGGAGCAGCAGTCCCAGCAGCAGCCGCTTCCGCAGCAGCAGCAGTCGCAGCAGCAGCAGCAGCAGCAGCCACTTCCTCCTCCTGTCTCGGGTCTTCGGACCCTTGGTCTCCCCTCCCCTTCTCCTCCCTCCTCCGCCTCTCCTCCTGTCTACGGTCCCACGTTTCCTCCTCCTGACTCCTCCCCCGCTGTTTTCCCCAGTTCTCCGCCTTTGTCCTCTCCTCCTCCGTCTCGTTCTTGGGCTACTCGTCGCTCCCCTCGTGCTCGTCCCTCGTCTCCTGTTCCCTTCACTGACCTTCGTACTCCCTTCCTTCTTTCTAGTCCACCTCGTCCGTCTCAGTCTGTGCTTCCGTCTCCTCCTGAGTCGGCCCTCACTGTGTCGCTCCCTACTCCTGTCACTGACTACTACCGCACGTACCGTCCTGTTCTCTCTCGTGTTCTCGCCTCTCTTGTTACTCACCCTCGTGCCTCTGTGTCCTCTGTGTCCGCTCTTACTGCCGCAGTTACTGACTTTGCCTCTACCCGCCGCCTTGACTACGCCACCACGCTTATGGCTGCTCCTCCTACCAGTCCTCTGGCCGTCGGGGGTGTGTCTGCCCTTGGCTGTGACGCCCTAGAGGACAGGCAGTTTGAGCTAGAGTTCCTGGCGGCCGCTTCCCCTCATCTCTGTGCCATGCTCCTCGCCCCTGAGGGTGACCCCGACGCCCTTGACATTCCGACTCCTCGCACTTACGCTGAGGCAGTGTCAGGGCCTTGGGCCTCTCAGTGGAGAGCTGCCATGGACGCAGAGATGGCCTCCTACAGATCCACAGGCACCTACGTCGATGAGGTTCCCCCCCCTGGGGCGAACGTAGTCGACGGCATGTGGATCTACAGGGTGAAGCGGCCACCGGGATCTCCCCCGGTCTTCAAGGCGCGCTACGTGGCTAGAGGTTTCAGTCAGCGCGAGGGAGTTGACTTCTTTCAGACCTTCGCACCTACCCCGAAGATGACCACTCTTCGGGTGTTACTACACGTAGCAGCACAGAGAGACTACGAGTTACACTCTCTTGACTTCTCCACTGCTTTCCTTCAGGGCAGCCTACACGAGGAGGTCTGGTTGCGTCGTCCCTCGGCCTTCACTGGCACCTTCCCTCCTGGGACCCAGTGGAGGCTGAGGCGACCTGTTTACGGTCTTCGCCAGGCCCCTCGTGAGTGGCACGACACTCTGCGTTCTACCCTCTCTGACCTTGGTTTCCAGCCGTCTTCTGCCGACCCGTCGCTGTTCGTTCCTCGTGGCTCCACACCGTTCTTTGTTCTGGTTTACGTCGACGACCTCGTTTTCGCCACTCCGGACAGGGTTGCTTTGGCAGACGTGAAGTCCGAACTGCAGAAGAGACACACGTGCACTGATCTTGGTGAGCTGCGCCACTACCTTGGCCTGCAGATCACCAGGGACAGAGCCGCTCGCACCATTACACTCTCACAGTCACACATGGTGCAGCAGGTCCTTCAGCGGTTCGGGCTTCAGCACTCCACCGTACAGCGCACACCTCTCGCTGTTGACCACAGACTCACTGGTCCCTTTCCTGACGAGCCGTTTGAGCCTAGTGGTCCCTACGCAGAGCTTGTGGGTTGCCTCATGTACCTGATGACTTGTACTCGCCCGGACCTCGCCTTCCCTCTCAGCATCCTTGCGCGCTTTGTTGCGCCAGGGAGACACCGTCCTGTTCACTGGACGGCAGCTGTGAGGGTGGCGAAGTACCTAGCGACTACATCAGGCGTGGGGCTAGTTCTTGGAGGGCAGCAGTCTGTCGTACTCACTGGTCACTGTGACTCCTCTTACGCTGACGACGCTGAGACTCACAGGTCTACTCAGGGGTACTGTTTCAGTCTGGGTTCTGGAGCTGTTTCCTGGCGTTCCACGCGCTCCTCTTCTGTCTCGACCTCTACAGCTGAGGCTGAGATTTACGCTGGTGCCATGGCGGCACAGGAGTTGCGTTGGTTGACCTTCTTGCTCGCCGACCTTGGTGAGCGGCCGAGCTCTGCACCGACCTTTTTCACTGACAACAAGGCGTCGATCCTCCTCTATCGTGAGCCGCGACTGGAGAGCAGAGTGAAGCACATTCACGTCAGGTACTTTCTTCTGCGAGAGTTGCAGAGACGTGGACAGGCTCGCTTCGAGTTTGTGGAGTCCGAGGCCAACACTGCAGACATCTTCACCAAGGCGCTTCCGCCTCGTGACCACCAGAGGTGTTGTGTGCAGTTAGGCCTTGTTGACACAGGTTCTAGTCATGTGTAGGCTTGAGTTTATTGCCTGCTTCGTCTGTACTCTTGCTATATATACTTGTGATCTCTTGGACTGGCCTTGTGGCCACTGTTGCTTGTGCTCAGAGAGTGTGGTGACGTTGTGATCCACCCTGAGCTTTGTTTTCTTTTGGACTGGTCTTGTGACCGTACTCTTTTTTATTTTGCTAGACACCCCTCACTTAGGCTATGGGGGTGTGTCAAATGTTGTAGCCTGTAGTGAGGTTTGTCTTAGGGGGTACAGAAGTTAGGGTTTGTTACCGTATATGTACCCCAACCAACATCAATGGCATCATTCCTCATTCTGACATCCGCGGGGTTGCAATGCCAGGGCGAGCCAGTGAGAATACGTGATACGCCACTAACATAGTTGTTGTCATGCCGATACGCTACGACCACCAATCCCGTCGGGGTTTCTATTTTGGCCGTAGGATAGATACAGCTGGAGTTCTAAGGGTACCGTAATGAAGGCGGAAGTGCTCGTGGCCTATGCTAGGTATATTGGCGTTTTATTCTGTCTCTTCGAACAATCTAAGAGAACTACCGGTATGAGTACAAGCACGACCTGAATTACCATGTACGCAAACTGTGCACACTTTGAGCAGTTGTTCCTTGTGGAGTGTGTTGTTGGGACTCTCACCAACCAACCCTGCTCTGCTAAACGACTCTGTGTTTTTTGTATGCGATCCTTTCTGGTAACCAGCCTGGCTCGGGAGGTCAACTGTGGGTTCGGTAGGCAAACTGTTACAGTTTGCCTTCTTTTACTTGTAATTCAGGTCTTGGGTTTAAAGTCAGGGTCCACTAACAAGCTAGTCTGTTACACTATACTCAAAATCAGGGATTGGATCTGGGTTGAGAACTCATTAACTCTGAAATTTCAGTCTCCACAAATTGGAAAGCCTGAAATCACCCTGAAATCAGGGTAATTACCCTGATAAAATCAGCCCTGCATCAGAATCTCCCCCACCGAATCCCTCCCCTTATCCCTTCCACCCTCTCTTCCCCGTGCCTTGGCACTTGAGAATCTCCCCCACCAGCCCCCCCCTGTTCCCTTTCTCGTCTTATGCTAACACTCATCAGAACAAACGTCTGTCTGAAATTTCCACTCATGAAATTTCCCCTGGTGCATGATAATCTCCTCCACCATATCTCTCCCCTAACCCTTCCCCGCTCTCTTCCTCGAGCCCTCTAACAACGCTCTGCTCCTTCAGAACAGCCCCGTGTGCTGCCTAAAGCATAGTACCACTCATGAGCTCACGGGCACCCCCTGGTGCTTGAGAATCTCCCCCACCACATCCCCCCCCCCCTGCCCGACCCCACATAGCGCCCCAGCAGCTCTCCCCGCCGGTAGAACAGGAATGTGGGTGCCTCCACCACCCCCAGGTCGTGGATCAACTCCCTCGTGCAGTCCGCTGAGTCACCAAAGAAGCGCGCAAATGCACGAAAAAAAGGAGTGTCATTCACGAGCTCACGGGCACCCCTTGGTGCTTGAGAATCTCCCCCACCAAATCCCCTCTGCCCGACCCCACATAGCGGCCCAGCAGCTCCCCCCGCCGGTAGAACAGAAACGTGGGTGCCTCCACCACCCCCAGCTCACGAATCAAATCTTTAGTGCAGTCGGCCGAGTCCCCAAAGAAGCGGGCGAAGACGGCGTGGCCCGCCATGCGGTGGGAGAGGTTGAGCACGGTTTGGTGGATGCGCACACAGGGACCGCAGAAGGTGAGCGTTGCTTCGATCACCACTAGCATGTCCGTGTCCTTGTGCGTCTGTGGGGGCAAGGGGGAGATGGAGCTCAGTGGGAGATAAATGCGGATGAACTCAGTGGGAGCTCAATGGTGATGCACCAGCCACAGAATGGGGACTGAATCTCATCACCATTGGTACTGCCACAGTTGGACTGGCATGTGACTGTAAACTTCTGACAGCTCTCAATATTTATTATCAGGTTTCCAGGCGTCTTAAGACCAGAAGCCATGACCTTGTGCAGAATGTGTTTTCTCAGAATCTTTTCCCCCGCTTCCCCGTTTCCACAAACCCCCTTTACCCCAATCCCTCTCTTCCCCACCAATCGCCCCTGGTGAGCGCGCAGAACTCTTCCGCGGAGTAGTACAGCACGTTTGAGAATTCTCAAAAGTAGTACAGCACGTTGGTGTAGATAATGAGCCGCACATCTCCCCCTTCTCCCCAACCCCTATCCCCAACCCTCTCTCCCTTCCCATTCCCATTCCCCTTCCCCTTACCCTTCCCCTTACCCTTCCCCTTACCCTTCCCCTTCCCCCCACTCTCCGTACCTCAATCAGCGCGCGGAACTATTCCGCAAAGTGTGCCCTTCCGCGGAGTAGTACAGCAGCTCGGCGCGCAGCACGTTGACGTGGATCGTGAGCCCCGCACATCTCCCCCCTCTCTTTTTCCCTTACTCTTCTCCCTATCCCATATCCCCTTCCCCAACCCTCCTCCCTTCCCCTTCATCCTATCTCTATCACCTCCCCCCTTCCTTCCCCATCCCCTTCTTCTTCCCGTTCCCCTTTCCCCCAACCCCCCCTACCTCAATGAGGGCGCGGAACTCTTCCGCAGAGTGCACCTCCAGCACGGGCCCTTCCGCGGAGTAGTACAGCAGCTCGGCGCGCAGCCGCTCCGCGTCCATCCCCGCGTCCTCGTGCACGCGCTGCCCCTCGCGGAACAGCACGTACGACGGCACGCGCGCGCACTGCATGCTCTGCGCCAACCCGCGCAGCTCCGCGCCCTTGTCCGCGAAAATGCGCAGGAACACCGTGTTCGGAAACAACCGCGCAGTTTCCACGAGGGTATTGTAAATCCGGTCGGTATTGGGGAGGGTAGACATAGTAACCTCGACTACAGCGAGTCGCCCTTTGTTCTTAGCCTCCGCCATCAGCCGATCATATTCTTCGCGGCTCGAGAGGGTTATTACGCGCGCCGCCGCGGCCTCTAGCGCGGCAGCCTCCCGCGCGGATGCTTCCGCGGACTCTGGGGAATTCGTGGCGGACGAAGGCGCATGCGCGCCGGTGGTGCGTGTGGCGGCGTCGGCAGAAGACTGAGACGCGCGGGGGGTGGCTGAAGCGCGCCGACTGGGGAAGGAGGCGGCTATGTGCGGAGCGATGGCGCTGGGGAAGGTTGCGGAAAGCAGAGAGCGGCGGAGATCCAGAGTGCGTGCTGACGTGGCGCGCGGGAGAATGGCACCAACAGGAGCTGTTGTTGCTACTCCGCTGCAGCATGCGACTCGGTGAGCCATGACTGGGACGGCGATTGCACGAGACAGTCACGAGACAGAGCTATCGAAGCGCGATGCGCAGCGGGCTCCGGGTTCATACGCGAGTGTTACCACCGGTCCGTTCGTCGTCAAACAAGGTCGTCTTTGATAAAAGCAGCTGGGAAGGAAGCCCGTACAAACGCAGGTACTACTGACGTCCTGACTGTTCGTGACACGTTTTCAATGGTTATCCGCTGTCAGGGTTGGCCTTGGGCTGACGAGAAAAATTCGAGCCGAATCATGAAAATCCTTCACCTCAAAACCAGAATCAACCGATTTCAATGGTTGACCAAAAAATCAGTTTTGTCAGGAATCTCACTAAACCGTACTGAAGTGAACTTCATGCGCACACACTCAACGCTGGAAGGCCGAGCTGATTACACCCTCATGCTCACTCAACCGCCCACTCTGAACACGTCCAATGCCACTCCATACGCCCAGTGGTCGACATTCACAGCCAACGGCCCGCGCGTTACTAGCCCACGACAAAACCAAGATGTTCGAGTTTCCCAGACAAAACACGCTGGGCTACCCACAATTTCCGCAGCTGTAGTTTATTTGTCAACCTTTGTTCTACATTCAGTCCCATTCTGCCCCTAGTGAACGCATGCTCGAGAGAGGAGCACAGGGAAAAATGGGGAAGGGGACTGAAATGGGCATCATGTGTACAGAGGGATTCATGCTGGCTCATGGCATCTCGCGTCCTCGCCCTGATTGGCTGGGAAAACTCAACACCCCCACACAGGGTTCTTCCGCTCTGCGTGTTTTTCCATCTGCGCGTGCCCGGCATGCCTTCGGCCCGAAGAGAATATCGGCGCGTTGTATACCTTGCCAAGTCAATAGCTGGATTGCACAAACCCAATAATATCTTTTTACACAACCTTTTACAGTTGAATTGCAATCCAGCTAAGGATATACTGGTGAATGGAGGCTTCGGTGTGTAAACGTCCTGAATAATGTATTCTAGCAAATATGGGTGACCTGAGATCTATAATGGCCACGGGTAGATTCTTGGCAGGTCTGCTGATCGGGAACTGACGTGGACACTTCTCAACCACGCCGTTCCCATTTTCGCGCGATTTTTCTGTTACCTCATTCGCCAGTAGCGGCCGCGGAAGTGACAACCTGGACACAATAGATGCTTCTGGGTGAACACGAGCTGCATTCTAACAAACTCAGCATGGTAACGTTACAGCAATTCGCATATAATGTAGGCTTTACAAACGACGAATCCCAATCAATTGGAAAAAAATCAACAACGGTAAGCATTCACCTGAAGGGAATTATTGGTCCTTGTACAACAAAAAGCGTTCACCTGTAGGGTCGCCCGCTTAGCCTACTCCATCATATGTATAGACATTAGAAATTTTAGCCCAAACCAACTTCAAAGCATGCTGGGAGAAGTTTGCATGATCTTTACTGCAACAGTCTTTGCATGAACTTTACCGCAACTTTATATGAGCTCGACCACTACCATATTACAGAAGCAGCTGCGGCAGGATCGGCCTAAGTGTATTAAACGGCACAGCAGGGGCCGTTTCCTCCGCCTCCATAGCTCGCCTGAAACACTCGGCAGCAGCTCCCACATCCCCACGCCCTCTCTCCACCAATCCCAGCACATGCCACGCACGTGCATCAAACCCATCACCAGATACCACCTCCCTCAGGTACACCTGCGCCATGTGCAGCCACTCCCCGCCCATCTGCAGCAGCAGGGCTCCCAGCCGTGCCTTGCTGGCAGCGTGCCATTGGTCGATGGCCAAGGCACTGCGGTAGCAGGCAAGGGCCTCCTCGGGGCAGCCTCTTGCCTCTTCAAGCATGCCTGTGGGAGTGAGGGGGAGAGGATGGGAGAGGATGGGAGAGGATGGGAGAGTGGGGATGTGAATGATCATGTGAGAGTGAGGGTGTGAGAGCGAGGATGTGGGAGTGGGGAGGGAGGGGTGGAACGAGCAGTTGATGGCCAGGGCACTGCAGTAGCAGGCCAGGGCCTCCTGGGGGCAGGATCTTGCATCTTCTAGCATGGCTGGGGAGTGGGGGAGAGAGAGGACGTGAGAGTGCTGATGTGTGGGGAGGGAAGGGCGGAGGGACTGGTTGGTGGACAGTGCAACACGGTAGCACGCCAGGGCCTCCTGGGGGCAGGATCTTGCATCTTCTAGCATGGCTGGGGGAGTGTGGTGTGGTGGGAGGGTGAGACAGGAGGAGGAGGGGGAGAAGGATTGGTTGATGGCCATTACAGTGCTGTTGCATGCAAGGTCCTTATGACAGTGGCTTCTCGCCTTTTCTCGCATGCTTAGAAGAGTGAGAGACAAGAGGATGACAGAGCGAGGATGTGAGAGTGAGAACGTGAGAGTGAGGAGGGAGGCAGAGAGGGATTGGTGGAATGGCAGGTGCTGCAGTTGCAGGCAAAGGCCTTGCAGGGACAGCATTTTGCTTCTTCTAGCATGCCTGGAGGGGTGAGGGCGAGGAAGGGAGCGGGAGAGGGGCCGAGGGGAAGCGGGGCCGAGGGGAAGCGGGGCCGAGGGGAAGCGGGGACGAGGGCAGGGAGATAACATCTGGCAGGGGAGCTGCGTTTGGGAGCTGCGTTCGGGAGCTGCGTTTGGGAGCTGCGTTTGGGAGCTGCGTTTGGGAGCTGCGTTTGGGAGCTGCGTTTGGGAGCTGCGTTTGGGAGCTGCGTTTGGGAGCTGCGTTTGGGAGCTGCGTTTGGAACGTCTAACCAAGACAGGGGGGCCCAATCGTCTCCTATCCTATCACACCCTGGGGTTCCTGACAACCTACTGCCCTGGCCCCTATCACATCATTTTGCTTTCCGAGGGTTCTTTTTGAGTTTAATAGAATCTAGGTCTCTGGGAACCTACAACTTACTGTCCTATTACACCCTTCTGTTTTTTCACTGGACACAAAAAAAAAAGGTCTGGGGTTCCTGAGAACCTACTGTCCTATCCCAACACACCATTCTGTATCGAAACGGGGTTCCAAGTTTCGATTCAACCACGCTACTAGCATATCACTTCCCTCCATGACTCACCTGAGGTCGTTTTTGAGCCTCAAAAACCACCTGCTGTTCTATCACAACACACCAATTTGTATTGAAATGGGGTTCCCAAGTCTCAATTCAACCACGCTACTAGCATATTACTTGCCTCCATGACTCACCTGCCACCATCCACGTGTCAGCAGAGTATGGGTCCAGCGTCTGACACTTGGCCACACAAAGGTCGGCATCTGCCGCCCGCCCGCCAGTTAGATACGCCTCCGCCAAACACTGCCACACAACTGCTTCTGTCACTGACCCGCCCTGTGTGGTGGGAAGAGGGTGGGGGGTGGGGGACATAAGAGAATGGGTTGGGGGAACGTATGCCAGCACCAATACTTCTCTGAGTCAACTAAAAAAACAGATACGCCTCTGCCAGACACTGCCACACCACTGCTTCCGTCACTGAACCGCCTTGTGTGGTGGGAAGAGGAGAAGAGAATGGGTCAGAATATTTGACAAAAGAAAACCACAGGGTATTTTTGAGAAAACTAAAACTAACACCCCGCAGTTCCACACATTTGCTTCTGTTGCTGAGCCGCCCAACCAACGAGCTGGGATAATGTACGCCTGAAGCCATGCTTCCAACCAACTGGGCTTCTCACCATGCCATAACCCATGCTTTTGACCATGCTTCATGCTGCAGGACATGCCTCAACCTCAACTGGTCACACTGCCGCACTGCACTGCACTGCACCACTGCCTTATCTACCCTTTCCCAGCCTTCCTCGCTGCCCCTACTATCACCATGTTGCCTCGCTTCTGCCATGACTGTACGGCCGCCATGCTACCCCTGCTCTCACCATGCTACCCCTGCTCTCACCATGCTACCCCTGCTCTCACCATGCTACCCCTGCTCTCACCATGCTACCCCTGCTCTCACCATGCTACCCCTGCGCTCACCATGCTACCCCTGCGCTCACCATGCTACCCCTGCTCTCACCATGCTACCCCTGCTCTCACCATGCTACCCCTGCGCTCACCATGCTACCCCTGCTCTCACCATGCTACCCCTGCTCTCACCATGCTACCCCTGCTCTCACCATGCTACCCCTGCTCTCACCATGCTACCCCTGCTCTCACCATGCTACCCCTGCGCTCACCATGCTACCCCTGCGCTCACCATGCTACCCCTGCTCTCACCATGCTACCCCTGCGCTCACCATGCTACCCCTTCTCTCACCATGCTACCCCTGCGCTCACCATGCTACCCCTGCTCTCACCATGCTACCCCTGCGCTCACCATGCTACCCCTGCTCTCACCATGCTACCCCTGCTCTCACCATGCTACCCCTGCGCTCACCATGCTACCCCTGCGCTCACCATGCTACCCCTGCTCTCACCATGCTACCACTGCTCTCACCATGCTACCCCTGCTCTCACCATGCTACCACTGCTCTCACAAAGCTACCCCTGCGCTCACCATGCTACCCCTGCTCTCACCATGCTACCCCTGCTCTCACCATGCTACCCCTGCTCTCACCATGCTACCCCTGCGCTCACCATGCTACCCCTGCTCTCACCATGCTACCCCTGCTCTCACCATGCTACCCCTGCTCTCACCATGCTACCCCTGCTCTCACCATGCTACCCCTGCTCTCACCATGCTACCCCTGCTCTCACCATGCTACCCCTGCTCTCACCATGCTACCCCTGCGCTCACCATGCTACCCCTGCTCTCACCATGCTACCCCTTCTCTCACCATGCTACCCCTGCTCTCACCATGCTACCCCTGCTCTCACCATGCTACCCCTGCTCTCACCATGCTACCCCTGCTCTCACCATGCTACCCCTGCTCTCACCATGCTACCCCTGCTCTCACCATGCTACCCCTGCTCTCACCATGCTACCCACCATGCTACCCCTGCGCTCACCATGCTACCCCTGCTCTCACCATGCTACCCCTTCTCTCACCATGCTACCCCTGCTCTCACCATGCTACCCCTGCTCTCACCATGCTACCCCTGCTCTCACCATGCTACCCCTGCGCTCACCATGCTACCCCTGCTCTCACCATGCTACCCCTGCTCTCACCATGCTACCCCTGCTCTCACCATGCTACCCCTGCTCTCACCATGCTACCCCTGCGCTCACCATGCTACCCCTGCTCTCACCATGCTACCCCTTCTCTCACCATGCTACCCCTGCTCTCACCATGCTACCCCTGCTCTCACCATGCTACCCCTGCTCTCACCATGCTACCCCTGCTCTCACCATGCTACCCCTGCTCTCACCATGCTACCCCTGCTCTCACCATGCTACCCCTGCTCTCACCATGCTACCCCTGCTCTCACCATGCTACCCCTGCTCTCACCATGCTACCCCTGCGCTCACCATGCTACCCCTGCTCTCACCATGCTACCCCTTCTCTCACCATGCTACCCCTGCTCTCACCATGCTACCCCTGCTCTCACCATGCTACCCCTGCTCTCACCATGCTACCCCTGCTCTCACCATGCTACCCCTGCTCTCACCATGCTACCCCTGCTCTCACCATGCTACCCCTGCTCTCACCATGCTACCCCTGCTCTCACCATGCTACCCCTGCTCTCACCATGCTACCCCTGCGCTCACCATGCTACCCCTGCTCTCACCATGCTACCCCTGCTCTCACCATGCTACCCCTGCTCTCACCATGCTACCCCTGCGCTCACCATGCTACCCCTGCTCTCACCATGCTACCCCTTCTCTCACCATGCTACCCCTGCTCTCACCATGCTACCCCTGCTCTCACCATGCTACCCCTGCTCTCACCATGCTACCCCTGCTCTCACCATGCTACCCCTGCTCTCACCATGCTACCCCTGCTCTCACCATGCTACCCCTGCTCTCACCATGCTACCCCTGCTCTCACCATGCTACCCCTGCTCTCACCATGCTACCCCTGCTCTCACCATGCTACCCCTGCTCTCACCATGCTACCCCTGCTCTCACCATGCTACCCCTTCTCTCACCATGCTACCCCTGCGCTCACCATGCTACCCCTGCTCTCACCATGCTACCCCTGCTCTCACCATGCTACCCCTGCTCTCACCATGCTACCCCTGCTCTCACCATGCTACCCCTGCTCTCACCATGCTACCCCTGCTCTCACCATGCTACCCCTGCTCTCACCATGCTACCCCTGCTCTCACCATGCTACCCCTGCGCTCACCATGCTACCCCCTGCTCTCACCATGCTACCCCTGCTCTCACCATGCTACCCCTGCTCTCACCATGCTACCCCTGCTCTCACCATGCTACCCCTGCTCTCACCATGCTACCCTGCTCTCACCATGCTACCCCTGCTCTCACCATGCTACCCCTGCTCTCACCATGCTACCCCTCTCTCACCATGCTACCCCTGCTCTCACCATGCTACCCCTGCTCTCACCATGCTACCCCTGCTCTCACCATGCTACCCCTGCTCTCACCATGCTACCCCTGCTCTCACCATGCTACCCCTGCTCTCACCATGCTACCCCTGCTCTCACCATGCTACCCCTGCTCTCACCATGCTACCCCTGCTCTCACCATGCTACCCCTGCTCTCACCATGCTACCCCTGCTCTCACCATGCTACCCTGCGCTCACCATGCTACCCCTGCTCTCACCATGCTACCCCTGCTCTCACCATGCTACCCCTGCTCTCACCATGCTACCCCTGCTCTCACCATGCTACCCCTGCGCTCACCATGCTACCCCTGCTCTCACCATGCTACCCCTGCTCTCACCATGCTACCCCTGCGCTCACCATGCTACCCCTGCTCTCACCATGCTACACCCCTGCTCTCACCATGCTACCCCTGCTCTCACCATGCTACCCCTGCTCTCACCATGCTACCCCTGCGCTCACCATGCTACCCCTGCTCTCACCATGCTACCCCTGCGCTCACACTGCTACCCCTGCGCTCACCATGCTACCCCTGCTCTCACCATGCTACCCCTGCGCTCACCATGCTACCCCTGCTCTCACCATGCTACCCCTGCGCTCACCATGCTACCCCTGCTCTCACCATGCTACCCCTGCTCTCACCATGCTACCCCTGCGCTCACCATGCTACCCCTGCTCTCACCATGCTACCCCTGCTCTCACCATGCTACCACTGCTCTCACCATGCTACCCCTGCTCTCACCATGCTACCACTGCTCTCACAAAGCTACCCCTGCGCTCACCATGCTACCCCTGCTCTCACCATGCTACCCCTGCTCTCACCATGCTACCCCTGCGCTCACCATGCTACCCCTGCGCTCACCATGCTACCCCTGCTCTCACCATGCTACCCCTGCGCTCACCATGCTACCCCCTGCTCTCACCATGCTACCCCTGCTCTCACCATGCTACCCCTGCTCTCACCATGCTACCCCTGCTGTCACCATGCTACCCCTGCTCTCACCATGCTACCCCTGCTCTCACCATGCTACCCCTGCGCTCACCATGCTACCCCTGCTCTCACCATGCTACCCCTGCGCTCACCATGCTACCCCTGCTCTCACCATGCTACCCCTGCGCTCACCATGCTACCCCTGCTCTCACCATGCTACCCCTGCTCTCACCATGCTACCCCTGCTCTCACCATGCTACCCCTGCGCTCACCATGCTACCCCTGCTCTCACCATGCTACCCCTGCTCTCACCATGCTACCCCTGCGCTCACCATGCTACCCCTGCTCTCACCATGCTACCCCTGCTCTCACCATGCTACCCCTGCTCTCACCATGCTACCCCTGCGCTCACCATGCTACCCCTGCTCTCACCATGCTACCCCTGCGCTCACCATGCTACCCCTGCTCTCACCATGCCACCCCTGCGCTCACCATGCTACCCCTGCGCTCACCATGCTACCCCTCCTCTCACCATGCTACCCCTGCTCTCACCATGCTACCCCTGCTCTCACCATGCTACCCCTGCTCTCACCATGCTACCCCTGCTCTCACCATGCTACCCCTGCGCTCACCATGCTACCCCTGCTCTCACCATGCTACCCCTGCTCTCACCATGCTACCCCTGCGCTCACCATGCTACCCCTGCTCTCACCATGCTACCCCTGCGCTCACCATGCTACCCCTGCTCTCACCATGCTACCCCTGCTCTCACCATGCTACCCCTGCTCTCACCATGCTACCCCTGCTCTCACCATGCTACCCCTGCTCTCACCATGCTACCCCTGCGCTCACCATGCTACCCCTGCTCTCACCATGCTACCCCTGCGCTCACACTGCTACCCCTGCGCTCACCATGCTACCCCTGCTCTCACCATGCTACCCCTGCGCTCACCATGCTACCCCTGCTCTCACCATGCTACCCCTGCGCTCACCATGCTACCCCTGCTCTCACCATGCTACCCCTGCTCTCACCATGCTACCCCTGCGCTCACCATGCTACCCCTGCTCTCACCATGCTACCCCTGCTCTCACCATGCTACCACTGCTCTCACCATGCTACCCCTGCTCTCACCATGCTACCACTGCTCTCACAAAGCTACCCCTGCGCTCACCATGCTACCCCTGCTCTCACCATGCTACCCCTGCTCTCACCATGCTACCCCTGCGCTCACCATGCTACCCCTGCGCTCACCATGCTACCCCTGCTCTCACCATGCTACCCCTGCGCTCACCATGCTACCCCTGCTCTCACCATGCTACCCCTGCTCTCACCATGCTACCCCTGCTCTCACCATGCTACCCCTGCTGTCACCATGCTACCCCTGCTCTCACCATGCTACCCCTGCTCTCACCATGCTACCCCTGCGCTCACCATGCTACCCCTGCTCTCACCATGCTACCCCTGCTCTCACCATGCTACCCCTGCTCTCACCATGCTACCCCTGCTCTCACCATGCTACCCCTGCGCTCACCATGCTACCCCTGCTCTCACCATGCTACCCCTGCTCTCACCATGCTACCCCTGCTCTCACCATGCTACCCCTGCTCTCACCATGCTACCCCTGCGCTCACCATGCTACCCCTGCTCTCACCATGCTACCCCTGCTCTCACCATGCTACCCCTGCGCTCACCATGCTACCCCTGCTCTCACCATGCTACCCCTGCGCTCACCATGCTACCCCTGCTCTCACCATGCTAACCCTGCTCTCACCATGCTACCCCTGCTCTCACCATGCTACCCCTGCGCTCACCATGCTACCCCTGCTCTCACCATGCTACCCCTGCGCTCACCATGCTACCCCTGCTCTCACCATGCTACCCCTGCTCTCACCATGCTACCCCTGCTCTCACCATGCTACCCCTGCGCTCACCATGCTACCCCTGCTCTCACCATGCTACCCCTGCGCTCACCATGCTACCCCTGCTCTCACCATGCTACCCCTGCTCTCACCATGCTACCCCTGCTCTCACCATGCTACCCCTGCTGTCACCATGCTACCCCTGCTCTCACCATGCTACCCCTGCTCTCACCATGCTACCCCTGCGCTCACCATGCTACCCCTGCTCTCACCATGCTACCCCTGCTCTCACCATGCTACCCCTGCGCTCACCATGCTACCCCTGCTCTCACCATGCTACCCCTGCTCTCACCATGCTACCCCTGCGCTCACCATGCTACCCCTGCTCTCACCATGCTACCCCTGCTCTCACCATGCTACCCCTGCTCTCACCATGCTACCCCTGCTCTCACCATGCTACCCCTGCTCTCACCATGCTACCCCTGCGCTCACCATGCTACCCCTGCTCTCACCATGCTACCCCTGCTCTCACCATGCTACCCCTGCTCTCACCATGCTACCCCTGCTCTCACCATGCTACCCCTGCGCTCACCATGCTACCCCTGCTCTCACCATGCTACCCTGCGCTCACCATGCTACCCCTGCGCTCACCATGCTACCCCTGCTCTCACCATGCTACCCCTGCTCTCACCATGCTACCCCTGCTCTCACCATGCTACCCCTGCTGTCACCATGCTACCCCTGCTCTCACCATGCTACCCCTGCTCTCACCATGCTACCCCTGCGCTCACCATGCTACCCCTGCTCTCACCATGCTACCCCTGCTCTCACCATGCTACCCCTGCTCTCACCATGCTACCCCTGCGCTCACCATGCTACCCCTGCTCTCACCATGCTACCCCTGCTCTCACCATGCTACCCCTGCTCTCACCATGCTACCCCTGCTCTCACCATGCTACCCCTGCGCTCACCATGCTACCCCTGCTCTCACCATGCTACCCCTGCTCTCACCATGCTACCCCTGCTCTCACCATGCTACCCCTGCGCTCACCATGCTACCCCTGCTCTCACCATGCTACCCCTGCGCTCACCATGCTACCCCTGCTCTCACCATGCTACCCCTGCTCTCACCATGCTACCCCTGCTCTCACCATGCTACCCCTGCGCTCACCATGCTACCCCTGCTCTCACCATGCTACCCCTGCGCTCACCATGCTACCCCTGCTCTCACCATGCTACCCCTGCTCTCACCATGCTACCCCTGCTCTCACATGCTACCCCTGCGCTCACCATGCTACCCTGCTCTCACCATGCTACCCCTGCTCTCACCATGCTACCCCTGCGCTCACCATGCTACCCCTGCTCTCACCATGCTACCCCTGCTCTCACCATGCTACCCCTGCTCTCACCATGCTACCCCTGCTGTCACCATGCTACCCCTGCTCTCACCATGCTACCCTGCTCTCACCATGCTACCCCTGCTCTCACCATGCTACCCCTGCTCTCACCATGCTACCCCTGCTCTCACCATGCTACCCCTGCGCTCACCATGCTACCCCTGCTCTCACCATGCTACCCCCTGCTCTCACCATGCTACCCCTGCGCTCACCATGCTACCCCTGCTCTCACCATGCTACCCCTGCTCTCACCATGCTACCCCTGCTCTCACCATGCTACCCCTGCTCTCACCATGCTACCCCTGCGCTCACCATGCTACCCCTGCTCTCACCATGCTACCCCTGCTCTCACCATGCTACCCCTGCGCTCACCATGCTACCCCTGCTCTCACCATGCTACCCCTGCTCTCACCATGCTACCCCTGCGCTCACCATGCTACCCCTGCTCTCACCATGCTACCCCTGCGCTCACCATGCTACCCCTGCTCTCACCATGCTACCCCTGCTCTCACCATGCTACCCCTGCTCTCACCATGCTACCCCTGCGCTCACCATGCTACCCCTGCTCTCACCATGCTACCCCTGCGCTCACCATGCTACCCCTGCTCTCACCATGCTACCCCTGCTCTCACCATGCTACCCCTGCTCTCACCATGCTACCCCTGCGCTCACCATGCTACCCCTGCTCTCACCATGCTACCCCTGCGCTCACCATGCTACCCCTGCTCTCACCATGCTACCCCTGCTCTCACCATGCTACCCCTGCTCTCACCATGCTACCCCTGCTGTCACCATGCTACCCCTGCTCTCACCATGCTACCCCTGCTCTCACCATGCTACCCCTGCGCTCACCATGCTACCCCTGCTCTCACCATGCTACCCCTGCTCTCACCATGCTACCCCTGCTCACCATGCTACCCCTGCTCTCACCATGCTACCCCTGCGCTCACCATGCTACCCCTGCTCTCACCATGCTACCCCTGCTCTCACCATGCTACCCCTGCTCTCACCATGCTACCCCTGCTCTCACCATGCTACCCCTGCTCTCACCATGCTACCCCTGCTCTCACCATGCTACCCCTGCTCTCACCATGCTACCCCTGCTCTCACCATGCTACCCCTGCTCTCACCATGCCGCCAACGCCTGCACTCACACTGCACCACTGCCACACTGCACCACTGCCTCAACCATCTTCACCCCTCCCCTCCTCCCTCACTCCTTCCTTCCCTCCCTCCCTCCCTGCCCCTGCTCTCACCATGTCGCCTCGCTTCTGTCGTGACTGCACAGCTGCCAGTGCTGCCTTCAAGCTCTCCACAGCCTCACCAACGCCTGCACTCACACCACCGCTCCCATCCGCCCCGCCTCCGCCTTCCCCTTCCCCCCCCTCTCCCCCTAGCTCCCCACTCGCTAGGTGCACCTTAGCGTGCAGCACCAGCAGCGCTGCCCTTGCGCCCTCCCCTTTCTCCCCCCCATCCACTCCCCCTCCCCCTGTTCCCCCTCCCCCTGCGCCCGCCGCTTTCTTCATGGCGGCTTCCCCCACGCGGCACATGTCTTCCGCGTCCTTGAATCGCTGCTGACACGTCAGCAGCAGCGCCAGCAGCTGCCACGTCAGCAGCCACTGTCCGCCGCCGGCTTTCAGAGCGCGCTTGGCGACTTTCAGCGCCTCGCTGACGTGGCGCTGCTCGGCCAACGCGAGCGCGAGATCTACCATTATAGCTGCTGACGTGGAATCTTCTTCTGACGCCTGGGTTAGCGACTCAACGGCGCGCTTTAGACTCTGGTCACGCCGAGCCGCGGAAATATAATGGCTTCGCGAGTGTAGCAGAAGATTAACTCCCAACGCGTGGAGCGCCTTAGCGCGCTGCGGGCCGCTGCTGGCAGCGAGCTCGACGGCGCGTTCGCCGTAGCGCACGCCCTCCTCGCTCCACGTGTCACGCCGCGCGCAAATCACGGACGCGAGAATAAGAGACGGAACGTGGTCGGGCCGCTCGGAAGGCTGAACCGCGTTTCGGACGACGTCTAAAGCGAGCGCCTCGTCGCTACTATTGTCGTTACTATCCCCGCCTCCCCCGGCGTCATTTGCGCCACCCACAGGGGAGCTTGCGGGGTCCGCGGGGTTGGCGGGGCCACCCGCGGAGGCGGAGACGGCTGCACGGAAATGCGCGCGCGCAAGGCGGAAGAAAAGTTCGCTCCGCGGAACGGCGTCGGGGGGGAGCGCGAGGAGATCCGCGACGGACTCCGCGCCCCCGTTGACCTCCGCGCCGAGCCCTAGCCCGTCCGCGGGACCGCCCATGGCGTCAGTGGGGAGGGGACAGGGCCGCGCGCAAGCAGGCAAAGGGCGGAAGGAGAGGAAGCAGAGAGCCAGATGAATAGATGGACAGTGGCCGGCGACGAATGCCTTGCCTCAAAACAATGACTCTCCAAGAAACGGCAAGCGCGTGAACGCGAGAGTTTTTTTCCCCCCTGCTGCACCGGGAGACACTGGCTGTACTCGAATCGCAGTAACTTCGAAACGACCAGGCCGCAGCGTGATAGTTTGCACAGCTACTATGCAAAATTGCTGCCTAGACTGGCATAATAATCCAAATTTGGAATCTTGTTCTGCGGGCCGTCACGTTGTGTGAACTAATAGTTGACAAGGAGGGGCGGAGTGGGTTTGAGAACGATGGCGAGAGTTTGGAGCGTTTTGCCTTGGTTGACCAGGAGCTGGGGTGCCAAGTGGAATCGGGATGGAGATGTGACAAGAGGGAGAGACTGAACGACTTCGATACAAGTGGTTTGCGTTAAACACAACGCTATGAGACCATACATATCACTCATACTTGGATCAACTGCACTTATGCAATTCAAGGTGAATGACGTTTCTCAAACAGCAGGTACGGTATGAATAAAAGTCCACGCTTTGTTATAACATCGGAAACTTACTCTACCAACCCCTGTTTCTCCTTCACCCGGCCTTGCTCGGCCTTCCCAGGGCAAGCATCAACACCCGCACCTCCTATCATCCTTCCCTCTCTATCCCTTCTGCGGTTCATCCACATACCCTGCAAGCACGGCCCTCCTGCTCCTCCTCCGCCCTCACAACATCAATCGCAGGAGCCAATCTCAGCATAAAACCACCCACTCCTCCCCCAACCTCAGCAGACAGAGCCATGTCCTGCCAGATGGCCAAAGCTGATTGATCCGAATCTGCTACTGTTGTTGCTGCTGAAAGCTGCTGATGGTGCTGCAGACGATGGTTTGTGAGGGGCGGCGGGGGATACCAGCGATCCTTTCACAAAGGAAAATCGCAGAGCCACATCATCCCCACCTTCCCCATTTCCTTCTTCTGTCCCTGCTTCTCCCTTCCTCACATCTCCTCCTCTTCCTCCCCCCCCACCCCAGCACCATCCGGCAGCATCCGATACTCCCCCGTCCACTCCCGCCCCTCTTCCAGCGCCATCAGTGCCTCAAACGGCGTCACCACCGGCGCATAAAACGCCCTGCTGCCACCGCTGCTCCCACTGCCGCCGCCGCTCCCACGGCTGCCCATCCCATCCAGCAGCACCCTCCGCACATGCCACCAGCACATCACACTCCGAATCCCTTTGTACTACCAGTCAACACAGGATCCCTTTGTACCTCCACGTATAAGCCTCATCCACAGGATTCCTAGTCGACTCAAGAGTCACCCCTCAGTAACTGCACCACAGCCTCCCTTTGTACTTCAACATGTAAGCCTCATCCTTATCAACACTGTACCCATCCACCAGCTCCCTATTCACACTGTGCATCTTCTCCCTCACGTTCTTCGGCCGCTTCTCCGCAAAGCAAGCGCATGGCACCCCGCTTCTCGCCTTCCTCACGTGCACCATCGGAGTCTCTGGCAACTCCATTCTTTGCTTCTCCCAGTAGAGCGAGCGACGTGAGATGCAGTACAGGGCGAGAGAGGGACAGAATTCGCGGAGGGAAGCAAGGGTTTGCTGCTCGCATGTGTGGGTGGGGAAGAAGATTGCTCGCAAGTTTGGAGCCAAGATAAACGGAGGTCTTTCTTCTTGCTGCTGCCCCTCCTGCTCCTCCTCCCCCCCCCCCCTCCTCCTGCTGCTGCTGCTGCTGCTGCTGCTGCTGCAAAAGCTGTTGCTGCTGCTGCTGCTGCTGCTGCAGAATCTGCTGCTGCAAACGTTGCTGCTGCTGCAAAAGCTGCTGATGCTGTTGCTGCAGCTGCTGCGGCCGCTGCTGCGGCTGTTGCTGCCGCTGCCTCCGCTGCTGCTGCTGCTGCTGCTGCTGCTGCTGCTGCCGCTGTTGTGGCTGCTGCTGCTGCTGTTGCTGTTGCTGCTGCTGCTGCTGCTGCTGCTGCTGCTGCTGCTGCTGCTGCTGCTGCTGCTGCTGCTGCTGCTGCTGCTGCTGCTGCTGCTGCTGCTGCTGCTGCTGCTGCTGCTGCTGCTGCTGCTGCTGCTGCTGCTGCTGCTGCTGCTGCTGCTGCTGCTGCTGCTGCTGCTGCTGCTGCTGCTGCTGCTGCTGCTGCTGCTGCTGCTGCTGCTGCTGCTGCTGCTGCTGCTGCTGCTGCTGCTGCTCCAGCTGCTGCTGCCGCAACCGCAGCCTCTGCTGCTGCTGCAAAAGCCGCTGCTGTAAATCCTGCTGCTGCGAAATCTGCTGTTGCAAACGCTGTTGCTGCTGCTGACACTCCTGCTGCCGCTGCTGCTGCAAAAGCCTCTTATCGCGCACCTGAATTTCCTCCACTGTAACCTCCCTCTCACCGTCATCCCGACGCTTCTCAACCTTCAAATCCACCTCAAACCGCTCCTCTCTCTCCACGACAATCCCAAGGCTGCGCAGGCTGCTCCACTCCGCGTCAACCCCCTCTACAGGCACCCCATGCCTCACTATAAGCACCTCCACTGTTGGCGCTATAGTGCGCAGCCACTCAACCCAGGAGAACTTAGCAGAGCTGCGGCGGTGCACACTCTGCCTGCCAAGAGAAAGTTCGGGTGAAGCTTGAGGGGACAATTCAGGAAAGTCCAGGTGGGAAAAATATTCGTCACTGCGGGAGCGGTGGTCTTTGGGAGGGCCGTTGATATAGGCAACTCGTACGGAAGCGAGGCAGAGGGAGGAGATGACAAGCCGCTGCTGGCCGTACAGCAAGAGGTGGTGGAGAGCGAGAAGTTCGGTGCTTTTGCAGGAGAGCACAAGCTGTTTTGCCATGGCTGAGAAGGTCGTGAGCGAGCTAGAGAGTGTGAGGGAGAGCGTGAGGCTGCAATGCGGGAAGTAAAAGCGGACGGTTTGAGCCTTTGATAAGTCGAAACAGAATGTGCCGCCGCCACCGGGGCCGGAGGATGGGTCGTCCAAACTCCAGCCGTGATAGAGAACGAACTCCGTGAGCCGTGGTGTGACCGAGCCTAGATTCTTCATATCCACGTGGCTCCAATCCACGTGTTTGAGAGTCAAACTGCGCAGCGACTTGTACTGCTCAGCCCAGCCTCCCTGGAGATACCACTTGCCCCGGCTGAGCTTCAGCCGCTGCAGAGCCGGGCAGTCAAAGAAGTGGGCCCAGGAATCCTCATCCTCTTCGTCCTCATAATCCTTAAAATGGTCGTCAAACGACTCGGATTTGTCGACACGGCCGCGGAATTTGAGACTGAGGGAGGTGAAGGGCTGGCTGAGCGGTGAGCAAAGGTTTTCGAGCTGCTCCAGATCCGTGAAGGTGAGGGCCAGGGACTTGAGGCGGTGGCGCTGGCGCAGGAAGAATTCGACGCTCTTGATCCACTGCGGGTGCATCTCGTTGTAAACCAGGTCGATGGGGTGGTGGGCCTGCAGAGAGGGAGGGACGGACGGGATCGGTGGAGGAGAGAATGTGAGTGAGGGACGGGAAGTATTAGGATTGGATTGGGGTTGTCGGATAGGCTGTTATAGGATCCGCTTACAACCAATCAGGGCCTGTTCTAAGAATCTCATATCCGAAAAAGAAGGGGGGGTGGAATTTTGGAAGTATGCATCTCGAAGCCAAGGAGAACAAGTGTAGAGCGGAGCAGAGCAGAGAAGAGAGCAGAGCAAAGTATAGCATAACTCACAGAGAAGGAGAGGACGAGGGCGAGGAGCCTCTTGCTGGCCATGGCACAGCACAGCAGCGCCCATCCACTGCCATAGCTCCTCGCGTTCTTCCAGTGCTGCCCGGCTGCTGTGAAATCAGGGTCCGCAAATCTCACGGGCAGGTTCTTGTCCATGGAAACTGCCCATGGAAACTTTCGCCTGCCCCGGACAAGGGAAGTCTCAGGGTAAGAGGAGCCGGGTGGCAGCTGCAGGTAGCGAAATACTTTCTGCCAGAGGTACTCCGGCAGCATGTCTATGGGATCACTGAGGGTGGCGGCTGGAAGGAGAGATGCATGAGACGGGTAATAGGGAAAGGAAAAGGGGAATGATTTGGAATGGAGCTGTTTTGAACATTTTTTCCAGGGTTTAATCGTCGCTTGTTTTCTTCACGGCTGTGATTTTAAGCGAAAAAAATGGAATGGAGCTCTAATAGAGATTTTTGAGGCGCCAAAAGAATGAGAAATTTTCTCCTAGTTCTCTGTTTAAGTATCTCCTTTCAAGAACGTCAAGTCTCCGTTCAAGCTCTTTCAGTAGCGCCTACCTCACCAACACTAATAAGACTCCATGGTGCAGAGAGTGAGAATGACGTAATGGACATAAACTCTTTGACGTAAATAGAAGAGTTTATCTTCTCCACGATGTTATTTTCTGAAACCCCTTCCTAGTATGAATGACAGAAAGGAGGAAAAAGAGGAAAGACGTAAGAAATGGTGCTGGTGAAGCAGTTAGGCAGCAGGGACAGGAATCACATGAGGAGGGAAATTACTGAATAAGGTGCTTGCTAGTTGTTTCGCAATGCGCGTAGCTTGCGAGGAAGCTAAAGCAGGAGGGAAATTAACAGAGGACGGACAGAATCGAAGGAGGTTGAGGGGAGAGGAACTTAGTGCTATGTAGGAAGGCGAAGTTTAGGTGCTTCTCGTTCGGACTGTGAAGATGAGGTGAAAAAATGGGATGCTGCGTCGCGAAACAATAGCAGCCCTTGCCTTCTGGGTCAGCATTGCTCTTCTGTCTCTTCTCCTCCCGTCGCTCGGCGCGCTCTCTCAGTTCGCCATTTAGCTGCAGCGAGGCCATGGAAAATGACGTTTCTTGAGCTTCGCCAGCGGTAATCATGCACTTTCTGAAAAGATGTTATGTATTCAACACAAAAAAACAGGCAATTGCACTCCTCACTTCAATTCGAGCACACCTGTCGCGACTAAGGTGCCTAATATTCAGTCCGCGTCTGTCAAACGGCTCTGGCCTTCTGTCCTGCACTGAAAATGCGAGATGCGTATTGGAATGAAGCGGTCACCTCACCTCACCGTTCGTTTGGCACTCGCATTCCCGTTGAAGAGGTTTGCAATGGTCTGAAACGGTGAACTACATGGAAAAATGAACAACGAGTCGCCCACGAAACTCAACGGTCAACAACTTCGCGAGGCCTACTTTTGCGCAGCGCCTCAATGCACTCGCAAACTTTCGCGCAATACCTGATGGCAAGGATACCGTATCCCAAAAAAAATGCTTTTGTGTCTACAATAAATATTCCTACAAAGTTAGAATAAAAACCAATGAGGTTCCTCACAATGTTATAGCACTACTGGACATACCCAGCTGCACTACCCTCTTTCTCCTCCACCAACCTCACCGCCTCAATCGCACAGCGCGAGAGCCACTTTCAGCATAAAAAAACCCACTGCTTCACCACCCATCTTCACTGCCCCCTCATCCCCATTAACCATTCCCTGAGTGCTCCGCTCCCATCTCCCCTCCCCCTCTCCTCCCTGATTGCCCTTCAACCCCCTCTGCTCGCCTTCCCCAGGCACAACACCAAGCACCCAGACCAAGCCACCTTCATCCCATTATAGTTACACTCTCACACGCTCCAACATTCGGCCCTCCTACCATCCTTCCCTATCCCTGCTATGCCTCATACACATACCCTGCAGCACGACCCTCTTTCCCCTCCACCACTCTCACCGCCTCACCAGACGTCATGGACCAGGGCACATTCAGCCCCTTATAGTCACGCCGCAGCGCTAGAAACTCAGACCCAGACCGCGCCTCCACTGCCGATGACGTGGCGTACCCCGATTGGCCGGTCGCCCGAGTCAGGGCCATATCCTGCCACTGCTGTTGGTGCTGTTGAAGCTGCTAATGGTGCTGATGATGGTGATGCTAACCGAGGAGCCGCATCGTCCCCGCCTTTTCCATTCTCTTCCCCTAACCCTGCCTCACCCTCCCTAACCACTTTTCCCCTCCCAACCCCTCCCACCCCAGCACCATCCAGCAGCATCCAATACTCCCCTGTCCACTCCCGCCCTTCTTCAAGCGCCATCATCGCCTCAAACAGCGTCACCACCGGCGCATAAAACGCCTTGCTGCCACCGCTGCTGCTCCCGCCGCTGCTGCCGCCGCTGCTGCCGCCGCTGCTGCCACCGCTGCTGCCACTGCCGCCACTGCCACCGCTGCTGCCCTGCCCCATCCCATCCAGCAGCACACCCTCCGCACACGCCACGAGCACATCACACTGCTACCCCCTTTGTACTTCTAGTCAACAGTGGCTCAATTATTACTTCCACAAATAAGCCTCTTCTTCATCAACACTGTACTAGAGTGATTTTCCAGTCAAGTCAAGAGTCACCCTCAGTATCTGCTCCACAGGCTCCCTTTGTACTTCCACATATAAGCCTCTTCTTTATCAACACTGTACCCATCCACCAGCTCCCTATTCACACTGTGCATCTTCTCCCGCAAGTTCTTAGGCCGCTTCTCCGCAAAGCAAGCGCATGGCACCCCGCTTCTCGCCTTCCTCACATGAATCATAGGAGTATCTGGCAACTGCTTCCCCTGCTTCTCCCAGTAGAATGAGCGACGTGAGATGCAGTACAGGGCGAGAGACGGACAGAATTCGCGGAGGGAAGAAAGGGTTTGCTGCTCGCATGTGCAGGTGGGGAAGAAGATTGCTCGCAAGTTTGGAGCCAAGATAAAGGGCGGTCTTTCTTCTTGCTGCTGCCCCTCCTGCCCCTCCTCCTCCCCATCCTGCTGCTGCTGCTGCTGCTGCTGCTGCAAAAGCTGCTGCTGCTGCTGCAAAAGCTGCTGCTGCAAACGTTGCTGCTGCAAAATCTGCTGCTGCAAACGTTGCTGCTGCTGTAAAATCTGCTGCGGCTGCAACTGCCGCTGCTGCCGCTGCCGCTGCCGCGGCCGCTGCTGCTGCCGCTGCCGCTGCTGCTGCTGCGGTTGCTGCTGCTGCTGCTGCTGCAGCTGCTGCTGCTGCTGCTGCAGCTGCTGCTGCTGCTGCTGCAAAAGCCGCTGCTGTAAAGCTTGCTGCTTTGAAATCTGCTGCTGCAAGTGCTCCCGCTGCTGCTGCCGCTGCTGTGGCACAAACTCCTCCACTGTAACCTCCCTCTCACCGTCATCCCGACGCTTCTCAACCTTCAAATCCACCTCAAACAGCTCCTCTCTCTCCACGACAATCCCAAGGCTGCGCAGGCTGCTCCACTCCGCATCAACCCCCTCTACAGGCACCCCATGCCTCACTATAAGCACCTCCACTGTTGGCGCTATGGTGCGCAGCCATTCAGCCCAGGAGAATGCAGCAGAGCTGTGCACGCTCTCCCTGTCAGGCGAAAGTTCAGGTAAAAACTGAAGGGACAATTCAGGAAAGTCCAGGTAGGAAGAGAATTTGTCATCGCGTGGGTGCACGTCTTTGGGAGGGCCGTTGAGGTAGGCAACTCGTACGGAAGCGAGGCGGAGGGAGGAGATGACAAGCCGCTGCTGGCCGTACAGCAAGAGGTGCTGGAGAGTGAGGGGTTCTGTGCTCTTGCACGAGAGCACGAGTTGTTTCCCCATCGCCGTGAAGGTTGTGAGCGAAGAAGAGAGTGTGAGGGAGAGCGTGATGGTGCTGTGCGGAAAGTAAAAGCGGACAGTTTGGGCTTTTGATAAGTCGAAAGTGAATGTTTCGTCGCCAACGGGGCCTGATGACGGGCGGTTAAAATCCCAGCTGTGATAAAGAACGAACTCCGTGAGTTGCGGCGTGAGCGTGGCGAGATAATCAAGATCCACGTAGCTCCAATCCATGTGCTTGAGGGTCAAGCTGCGCAGCGACTTGAACCGCTCAGCCCAGCCTTCCTCGAGTCCCCACTTGCCTCGGCCTAGCTTCAGCCGCTGCAGAGCCGGGCAGTCCAAGGTGATGGTCCAGGATTCCTTCTCCCGCTCCTCTTCCCACTCAATTTCCGCATATTTTTTATAACGGTAGTCATAGTTGTCGGATTTGTCGGCGACAGTGCCGCGCAGCTTGAGACTGAGGGAGGTGAGGGAGGTAAAGGGCCGGCGAAGTGGCGAGTCGCGGTATCTGAACTGCTCCTTGCGTGGCGAGTCGAGGTATGTGAGCTGCTCCTTGCCCGTGAAGGTGAGGGCGAGGGACCTGAGGCGGTGTTGGCGAAGGAAGGATTCGACGCTGTTGATCCACTGCGGGTGCAGCTCGTTGTATACCAGGTCGATGGGTTGGTCGGCCTGTAGAGAGAGATAAGGGTGAAGGAAGGGAGGCACCGGAAGGTTGGTTTGAGGACTAACCCGCTCTAGGAATTTGAGATCGAAGCGTGATTTGAATAGTGCGACGATTTTGATCCACTAGGGTTGCACCTCGTTGTTTTTAATCAGTGCGATGGGGTGGTGGGTCTGCGGAGCGGAGATGGACGAATGGGATTGGTTATTCACTTTTGAGCGACTCAGAAGTCAGCTCAGCGCCAGCACAGGAAGCAGACAACACTCTTGCCCCACTGCGGGTGCACCTCGTTGTATTCAGTGCGTGGGGTGGTGGGCTGCGGAGCGGAGAGGGACGGAGAGGATTGGAGGAGAGAAGGTGATAGGTCTGGAATGGGAGTAAGGGACGGGAAGGAATGGTCTTGGATTGAAGTTGTCAAATAAAATGTTGTGGGATCCGCTTTATGATCAATCAGCACCTGTTCTAAGAATCTCATATCCGGAGCATGGTGGAACTTAAAAAGGCGTGCGGGTTTCGAAGCCCAGGAGAGCAAGTGCAGAGCAGAGAGCGCAGAGCAGAGCACAACTCACAGAGAAGGAGAGGACGAGCGAGAGGAGCCTCTTGCTGGCCATGGCGCAGCACAGCAGCGCCCACCCACTGCCATAGCTCCTCGCGTTCTTCCAGTGCTGCCCGGCTGGCGTGAAATAAGGGTCCGCAAATTTCACGGGCAGGTCTTTGCGCGCTGTGGGCTGCTCTTTTGCGGCGAGATACCATGGAGTGATTTGTCTGCCCCGGACAAGGGGAGTCTCAGGGTGGGAGGAGCCGGGCGGCAGCAGCAGGTAGCGGAAGACTTTGTGCCAGAGATACTCCGGCAGCCTATCTATGAGATCGCTGGGGGTGGCGGCTGGAAGGAGAAACGGGTGATTGACATGGGTGGCATGGGTGACATGGGTGAGAAGGGAAGGGGATTCATGGGGTGGGGGGAGCCGGGTGGCAGCAGCAGGTAGAGGGAGGGTTTGTGCCAAAGGTACTCCGGCAGCATGTCTATGGGATCACTGGGAATGGCGGCTGGAAGGAGAAATGCGTGAGATGCATCAGATGCGTGAGATGGGTGATATGGGTGAGATGGATGAGATGGGTGGGACGGGGATTGATGGGAGAAAGCAAAAGGGGAATCATTTGGAATGGTGCTGTTTTTGTCGCTCGTTCCGTTCGCGGCTGTGATTTTAAGCCTTGAAAACACGTCTGGATGGCGAGAGCACTCTCAAAAGCCTTTGAAACGGAGCTGGCTTTGAGTTTTTTTTTGAGGCGCCTAAAAACGAGCGGTTTTCTCTGAGTTCTCCGTTCGAGCACCTCCGTTCAAGCTCGGAAAGTTCTCTGTTCGAGCGTCTCTCTTAACGCCCACCTCACCAGCGCCAAAAAGACTCCATGATGCAAAGAATGAGAATGACATAGCGGAGTTGCGAGTCTCTAAGCTCTACTCTACGATCGTACATTCTGTGACTTTTTCCAGTATGAGTGACAGGGAAAAAGAGAGAGGAAACGACGGAAAAAGTGGTGCGAGATGGAACGAATAGGAATTAACGGTGATTGGAGCATGGACTGGATCCAAATGAGGAGGAAAACCACTGAATGAGGTGCGCGTATAGCTCGCGAAGAAGAAAAGGCAGGAGGGAAATAGGACAGAGAGAACAGGAGGAGGCGGAGGGTAGAGGAGCCAACTGACACGGAATGCCTAGGAGAGTTCACGCAAACTGGCAAATGCTTTTTTTTAAGATACCGTAAGTTATCAAAGCAGGGAGGTGAAAAATATGTGCTTTTTGTTCAAATTTTGAAGATGAGGTGAGGTGGAAAAGTGGGATGTTGCGTCGGCGTCGCAAATCAATAGCAGTCCTTGCCTTCTGGATCAAATCAATAGCAGTCCTTGCCTTCTGGATCAAATCAATAGCAGTCCTTGCCTTCTGGATCAAATCAATAGCAGTCCTTGCCTTCTGGATCAAATCAATAGCAGTCCTTGCCTTCTGGATCAAATCAATAGCAGTCCTTGCCTTCTGGATCAAATCAATAGCAGTCCTTGCCTTCTGGATCAAATCAATAGCAGTCCTTGCCTTCTGGATCAAATCAATAGCAGTCCTTGCCTTCTGGATCAGCATTGTTCTTCTGTCTCTTCTCCTCCCGTCGCTCGGCGCGCTCCCTCATTTCGCCAGTAGGCTGCAGCGCTGCCATGGAGATTAACCTTTCTTACGCTCCCAGTTCGCCAGTGGTAATTATGCACTTCTATGTATCATGCATTTGCACTCGTCACTTGAACGCGAGCGCACTTGTCGCGACTATGGTGCCAAGTATTCAGTCGATGGCTGTTGAAAGGGTTCTGGTTGGCCCGTTGGCCAACACTGGAAATGCGACATGCCCATTTGAAAGTGGACACCCTGCCCCCGTTTCACACTCACTTTGAAGAGGTTCATTCTGGTGCGCAATGGTCTGGACCGGTGAGCCGCATGGACATGACGAACGAGTCGCGCACGCAACTCAACGGTCAACAACTCTGGAAGGCCCCTCTCGCGCAGGGACTCTATTCACTCGCAAATCTTCGCGGACATTTTCATGGGCAATGAAACCTTAGCTCACAGTGCGAAACTTGTTTATTGTGTTGTTACGGGTGCAATGAATCGAGGTAGCGAGAATTGCACTAGAGAGTCAAACGAGTACAAAATGTGAGCGAAGGCATGAGCGAACATTTATACGCGAAACATGCAAAACGGTAACGCGGTGCGTGCGAGCTTGCTAGTGCTACGCTGGAGCGAGGCTCGGGCTAGTCCCAAAGCGTAGGCCGACACGGCCATGCCAGCAGTGCGAGGTTTGGCAAAACAGTGCGCGCGAAGTCGGCGAAGTCCCGTTAGCAGTAACGGGCGAACAATCGGCTGTTGCTGTACGCGATGTAGTCGGCTCCGTAAGGAATGCCGAGAAAATTCCTTACACTACCACCCCCCCTTAAGAAGCCCCCTCCGCTACGCGAGTGCGTGTATATCGCGGAATCCCCGGCTCCTCAGGTACACTTGCACGGCAGGGTGTTTTTCTATGTTGGCCAGGGGCACCCAGCTGTCTTCAGTTGGCGTGCGGTCCTTCCAGCGAACGAGGAATTCAATCCTCCTGATTCCCGTGGGGTGGCGGATCCGATGGCTCTGGATTTTTTCGGGCTCGATGATCGGCTCCGATGCAGGGCGAGCCATTGATTGTGGGCGGTGACGCGGCAGTTGACTTGTGGTCGGGATGTATGGGCGAAGTAGGCTGACGTGGAACGAAGGGCTGATGTACCAGTCGGTTGGCAACAGTAGATGTGCGGTGACGGGTGTGATCATGTGACTGATTTGGAATGGTCCACAGTAGCGCGGTCGTAATTTCGGTACGTCGGGCAGTCGCAGATTTTGCGTGTCGAGCAGCACGTAATCTCCAGATTGGTACGTGACAGGGCGGCGGTGGCGATCAGCGTTGCGCTTAGCGATGACGTTGGCTTTTTTTATTGCTTCGGCGGCTCTGGTACGGGCAGCTTGCAGGATTTCAGCGAATTGTTGTGCACGTGGCGTTGGGTTGTCCGGACTCGGCGTCATGGGCACTGTGGGGTTCTGCCCATAGTTCAGGTAGAACGGGGACTGTTGCGTCGTGGCTGATGTGGCGTTGTTATACGCGAACTCGATCAGCGGCAGCTGCTGCTCCCAGGTCGTGGGGTCGTCGCACGTGGCACGAATCAACTGTTCCATCGTCTGATTCGTTCGCTCCGTTTGGCCGTCGGTCTCGGGGTGGTACGACGAGCTGAACTGTAGCCTGGTTCCGAACTGCTCCCAAAGGTTCTTCCAGAAGTTGCTGGTAAACTTCGTGTCCCTGTCGCTGATAATTGCTGCTGGTATCCCGTGCAGGCGAACAACGGCTGCGATGAACAGGCGAGCGGTCTCCTCGGCCGAGATCGACTTTTTGCACGCAGCGAAGTGTGCCATCTTCGTCAGCCTATCCACGACGACCATCACCGCGTCGTTACCCCCAGGGTTCGAAGGTAACCCTGTGACGAAGTCCATGGTTACTTGCTGCCAGGCGCGTTCGGGCGGTGGGATCGGTTGCAATTGACCCGCCTTCCGCTTCCTTGAACTCTTCATCACCTAACACGTAGGGCACGAGCCCACGTGCTGCTGTACGTCGGTCAACAGCTCCGGCCACTAATAATACCGCTGCAGTTGCTGTCGTGTTTTTTCTACCCCGAAATGTCCCGAGGTAATCCCGTCGTGTGCCTCCTGCAGTAGCAGCTCCCTCAGTAGTGAGTACGCGGGTACCCAAATGCGGTTGGTGCCTGTTCTTACGTAATAAACTCCTTTTGCTTCTGCCAGTTGCTGTGAATTTCCGGTCGTGAAGAATGGGTCGGTGCGATATCCGTGGGTGAATAGGCCAGTTAAAAGCGGGTTGGTCTGGGCGAGTAGGATGGCGTGGAGTTGGGCGGTGGGGCGGGTGAGAGCGTCGGCGATGTTGGATGCGCCTTTTTTGTACGTAACGGTGTAGTGAAAATTGGACTCAAGATAGTCCAACCAGCGAATCTGTCGTGGGTTGAGATTCGGTTGGGCGCGAAGGTACTGTAGTGAGCGGTGGTCTGTCCGTACTGTCACGTCGGCGCCAGTCAGGTAACACCGCCAAACTTTGAACGCGTGCACGATCGCCAGCATTTCGCGGTCGTGTATCGGGTAGTTGCGTTCGGGCGGGTGTAGCTTGCGGGACTCGTACGCGATTGGCTGGAGGCCGTTCCCGAAGTCCTGCAACAGTACTGCTCCCACAGCGATGTCACTTGCGTCGGTGACGAGCTCGAATGGACGGTGGGGATCTGCGATGTGAAGTACGAACGGGGAGCACAAAATATTTTTGAGGGCCGAGAAGGCAGCTTGCTCTTTCTCCCCCCACGTGTACTCAACCCCCTTCATCAGCAGGTCAGTCAACGGGGCATGACAAAATTAGAAGAAAGAAAGAGGATTGAACTAGCAGAAATGGGGATACAAATAGCAAACCCTAGAAGGGTTGTACTCGCTATAGAGCACCCCACTACAGGCTAGAACAATAAGATAATATTCTGACAGGGCAGTCAGCTTCGCCATGTCGGGGACGAACCGGCGCACGTAGTTGACGAACCCCAGGAAACTCTGCAACTCGGTCAAGTTGGTCGGCGCGTGCCAAGCCTGAATCGTCGCAATTTTCTTCGGGTCTATTTCCACTCCCGCAGCTGAAATAACATGTCCCAAAAACTCCAGGCGGTCCTGTAAAAACTCACACTTAGATGCTTTGGTCAGTAGGCGGTTCTCACTCAGGATTTTAAAAACTGCTTCGATGTCCTGTAAGTGCTGTGCTCTGTCAGGGCTGTAAATCAGTATGTCGTCCAGGTAAACGATGACGCACTTATCTAAAAGCGGGCGGAATGCTTCGTTCATGGTCATTTGGAATGTGGCGGGGGCGTTGGTTAGTCCGAATGGCATGACAGTGTATTCGAAGGATCCGTAGCGTGTTCCGAATGCGGTTTTAGGGCAGTCGGGTGGGTTGACGCGGATTTGGTGGTAGCCTCCCCGGAGGTCAATCTTTGAGAAAACCCGGGCGGTGCGCAGTTGGTCGATCAGTTCGTCGGCTCGTGGGATGGGGTAACGGGATTTGATGGTAACCCTGTTCAGTGCTCTGTAATCTATGCACATGCGAAATCCCCTGTCTTTTTTCGGTGTGAACAGTATCGGTGCGGCGAAGGGCGACGAACTAGGGCGAATGAATTCCTTCTCGAGCAGGTAATCGAGCTGCTTCCTCAGTTCGTCTAGTTCGGGTTGGGTCAGTCGGAATTGTCGCTGTACTGTTGGCTGTGCCCCCGGTTCCAGTTCTATCCTGTGATCGTGCGGTCGCTGAGGTGGCAGTCCCGTCGGTAAGTCATCCGGGAAAATGTCACTGTACCGTGTTAACAGTGCTGCCAGATCACTCGGTACGTCGGTCAGCAGTTTCTGTAAATCCCCTCCCTTGTCTGCTGCCTCGGCTTCCCGAATGTCAACCGCGTACACGTCAGCTCCGGCCGCTACAGCGCGTTTCATCGTGATCGCATTGACACGCACCGACGAAGGCTCAGGCGAGCCTCAGCGAGGTAAGGCGATGCTGTTACCGTTCACTCGCACGGTGCAATCGCCCGTCGTCCAGTCAATTCGCGGATTGTGTCGTCGCAGCCAATCACGCCCGAGTAAAATGTTGGTTCCGTCGAGGGTCGTCGCGAGCATTTCCTGGCTAAACGTGAAGTTTCCCTCGCATCGAATTCGAACTCGGTCTACGCGTTCCCGTATTGCCAGTGGCGTGCCGTCTACCAGTCGTGCGTCGATCTCAGGTAAGCATCTGTCCAGTGGCAGTCGCAGTTTTCGTGCTGTAGTAGTGTTAATGAGGCTGTGGCTGGCTCCCCCGTCTACGAAGATTTTAACTAAGTCCGTCCCAATTTTCCCACTCAGCAGTATAGGGCTGTCTACCGTGGTACCCTCCTTATTCGGCCGGGTGTGGTCGATTGCGTGAACCGGCACAATCACTCGGTGAGGGTCGGTTGGGTCGGGCGAGCGGCGTGACCTGTCAGTAGAGGGCCCGTCTGCTACTAACTTCCAGCGTTTCCCTGCTGCTTGGTCTGTGTCTGCTGCTCAGCTTCCCCCTTTCCCTTAGCGTTTTCCGGGCATTCGCTCTTGCGATGTCCCGGCCGATTGCACGCAAAGCAGCGCCCTTTGAACGGTGCGGCAGCGGCATTTGCGGCGACGGCGCGTATCGTGGCGCTCTCGTTCGTCCCACGAGGCCGATGTCCCCAGTTGTTGTTTCTGTAGGACCTCGGTCTCGGTCGGCGAAAGAAGTCGAGCTTCTCCGCCATACCGAGAATTTCCTGAAATTCGGTGACGCCGCGAAGTTGGATTTCCTGAGCGATGTCCTGCTTCAGGCCGCCGATGTAGCGGTCGATGCGCTCGCTCTCATGCATGTAGCCCACCTGTTCGCATAGCGCCAGAAATCCGCTCGTGTAATCCTGGACGGAACCGAGTTGGCGCCAAGTGCGGAGCTTCTGTCGCGCCGAGATCGAAGCCGCAATTGGCTCAAATCGAGCGCGTAGACCTGCGCACCACGCGTCCCACGTGCGATACTGGGGCACCTCCACGAAATACGACGGCGCCCAGGGTCCGGTTTGTCCTTCCCGTGTCGGTAGTGTCGCGTAGTCTGTCGGCTTCGTGACGATGACGCGCCACCAGTCCATGGCGGGTCCTCGCAGCAACGACACGGCGTATCGAATCTTCGCCGAGTCCTCCGAGACGTAGTTGGCGTCGAAGAAGACGTTCATTGTGAACAACCACGCCTGAACGGTAGGACCACCCCGTTGACTCGAGTCAAAGCATGGCGGACGCTGCGGCTTCAGCGGCATCGGTGACGGCAGTCCCGAATCGTGGGTTGGTGCCGAAATCGTGACGCGAGGCTGACTTGGGGCCGCATGCGTCGCTCTGGGGTGTGTCGTGCCGTGGTCGTCGTCTCCGTCGGGGCGGACGACGCCATCACTGGCCGCGCTCGCGGGCTGCCCCACACTCCCGTGTTGTGATGTTGAGGGTGCAGGTTGAATCGGAGTGCCAGGTGCTTGAGATTGTGCTTGTTGTGCCCTCGTGAGGTCATTTTGCAGTGATGAGCGTTCTGCCGTCAATGCCGCGATTTCCTCGGAGCTTTCGTGCAGCTGTCGCAGCAGATCGTTCAAACGCTCCTGCGTGAGGGTGGTGACGTCGATAATTTCAGCCATGACGAAGGGCGTCGGCTCGTCTTAGTCTAGGCGCAGTCGTGGCTGCACGCGTTTACGAGAGAACGCGAGGGCAGCGGCTCCTAGGGGCTAAGGTGCGTAGGTCCCTTCGAGTGAAAAATCAAAAGTTGATTTCCTGGTGTGCGGAGATGCGCGGTCCGAAAGAAAGGGGCTCGGATACCAAGTGTTACGGGTGCAATGAATCGAGGTAGCGAGAATTGCACTAGAGAGTCAAACGAGTACAAAATGTGAGCGAAGGCATGAGCGAACATTTATACGCGAAACATGCAAAACGGTAACGCGGTGCGTGCGAGCTTGCTAGTGCTACGCTGGAGCGAGGCTCGGGCTAGTCCCGAAGCGTAGGCCGACACGGCCATGCCAGCAGTGCGAGGTTTGGCAAAACAGTGCGCGCGAAGTCGGCGAAGTCCCGTTAGCAGTAACGGGCGAACAATCGGCTGTTGCTGTACGCGATGTAGTCGGCTCCGTAAGGAATGCCGAGAAAATTCCTTACATGTGTCTACAATAAAAGCAAAACATATTCCTGAAGTTAACAATGAAACCAACGAGGTTTCCTCATAGTGTTCTAGCACTACTGGAGGCTTTCTCAGCCCTAACAGCCTTCCCAACTGGTGGAGACAAAACGCTCTGGTGCTCCTGCAGCAGCGCCTCTGCTCTCTGCTCCGCCCCAATGTTAATTAGCGCCCTGTGCACCTGCATCACCATCCCTTCATCCAGGTTCACACCCAGCTCTATCATACTGCCGTACACCTGCGAGCATGCACGCACACACACAAACGCAACAGCAGAGGAGGAGCATGAGAGCACCAATGGAAGAGCACACTCCGTGCACATGCATCACCATGCCTTGATCCAGATTCACTCCCAGCCCATCATACTGCCATACACCTGCAAGCATGAATAGATGCAGCAAAGAGAGAGGGAGATGGGAGCATGGGTTTCAGTGATTGTCTTGTGCACATGGTTGCATCACCAGTACATGCTCAGGCTTAACTCCTGGCAATCCCATGCTGCCATACATACCTGCATGCACCGCACGCAGGACCGCACAGGACAGTACATAGCAGCACAGAAACGCACAGCACCTGACAGAACCGCACATAACAGCACAGAAGCGCTATAAACCGCACTGAAACACACAGACGTACCTCGAGCACCTTGAGGGGCCGTCCCTGCTGCTGCGTGTACAGGCTCATCGCATGTGCAATTGTGGTGCACATACCTACATGCCCACGACCGCACAGAACTGTACCTCGAGCACTTTCAGTGGCCGTCCCTGCTGTGTGTACAGGCTCATCACGCGTGCAAACGTGGCGCGTGGCACCGTGTCCAGGTGGCGGCCCATGATTCGTTCCCACGTGCCGTCCAGCTCAGCATGGCGCCCCGTGGCAGCCATGGCCTCCATCATGAGATCATATGTGCCGAACGTTCTGCCCTGCCCACGAGCCAACATCCACTTGCACACCTGGTGGGAGCAAGCGTGTGGAAGAGAGGGACATGGGAGAGGGAGGAAGAATCCCAGCTCAGTGTGCCGCCCCGTGGCAGCCATGGCCTCCATCATGAGGTCATACGTGCCGAATGTTCGGCGCTGCCCTCTTGCGAGCATCCACTTGCACACCTGGGTTAGAGGGTTAGGATTTGGGGGTGGGGTTGAGGGATGCAGGCAGGGGAGACGGAAGAATAATCTCAGGTGAGGATGCCGCCCCGTGGCAGCCATGGCCTCCTTTATGAGATCATAGGTGCCGAATGTTCTTTCGTGGCCTCTTGCGAGCATCCACTTGCACACCCGGGTTTAGGGTTTGGGTGTATGGGTGGGGTGTGGGTGAGAGGTGCACGGATCTCATGTGCGCGTGGCGCCTCAAAGACAGCCGTGGTCTCGCTCACGACTGTTGTCTCCCTGTTCTTGCACCTATCTGTGCTGTTCTCTTCGCCTCACCTGCAGTATTCTCTTCCACTCGCCCCCCTGCTGCATGATTCTCAGCGCTCCTTTCACGGCCATCAGGGGGAAGTTGAGCTGGAAGGCGGCCCATGCGTCCAGCGCAAGCCGAGGGCACCCATGCATGTAGAGCGTATTTCCTCGCACATGTTGAGTACTGGAGGTGAGAGAGTATAAACACTCTAAACAGTATCCTCTGTGCCACCCTCTCCCTCCTCGCCTGCAGTATTCGCTTCTACTGGCCCTCCTGCTGCATGATCCTGAGGGCCCGTTTCACGGCCAGCAAGGGGAAGTCGAGCTGGAAGGCCGCCCATGCGTCGAGAGCCCCACTAGTACCTAGTGTTGCCGTAGCATCTATGCCACCCTCACCCCTCACCTGCAGTATTCGCTTCCACTGGCCCTCCTGCTGCATTATTCTCAACGCGCGCTTGACGGCCAGCAGAGGAAAGTCGAGCTGGAAGGCCGCCCATGCGTCCAGAGCCCGGTACACGTCCTCCTTGCTGTCTGGCACGTCACGGATCTGTTAATAACGCGTATGGAAGGAAGATGACCATGATGATGGCAAGAAAGGAAGTAAGTCGGATGTGACAATAAAGAGTATGGAAGGGAGATGGATGTGAGTATAACGAGTACGGAAGGGAGTTGGAAGTGAAAAGATGGGCGAGTGAGGGTGAATGAGTGAGTGAATGAGTGGGTGGAAGCGAGAGGCTACGTGGCTGATCAAGTGACCAAACGAACGAGTGAGAGAGAGGGCAAGAGAGCGAGGGAGTGATGAAGTGAAGGGGAGAGGGAGGGCACGTGTGCCCATGCACACACACTCACTCACAGCAGCAATGAGGGCATTGGCGCGCCCCCCAATGTTCCGCGTGTCCTTCTTTTTCCATGAGCAGAACACGCGCTGCCATGGGTTGAGGGGAGGAGGGAGGGGGGGGGGGGGGTTGGGGTTGGGACGGGGAGAGGGAAGTGAGTTGGTTGTTCCTCGTGTCCTTCTTGCGCCATGAGAACAACGCACAATGCCATGGGGGAAGGGGAGAGAATGGGGGAGAGGGGGAAAGGGGAGGGGGGTGGGGAAAAGAGTTGCTTTTCCCTTAATGTCCGCGTGGCTCCTTTCCGCCATGAGCAGAAAACTCTGTTGCCATGGGTTGGGCGGCGAGGATTGGGAAGGGGGGAGAGGATTGGGAAGGGGGGAGAGGATTGGGGAGAGGGGGAAAGGGGAGGGGGGTGGGGAAAAGAGTTGCTTTTCCCTAAATGTCCGCGTGGCTCCTTTCCGCCATGAGCAGAAAACTCTGTTGCCATGGGTTGGGCGGCGAGGATTGGGATGGGGAAAGGGGGGAGGAGTGGGGGTAAGGGCGCATCCACCATAGAATTCTAGTCAGGTCGACTTTCGAAGATTTGTGAGCAGAAGGAAGCGAATCGATCAGCAGGAGGCGACTCGATCAGCAGAACTCAACGCGTAGTACCAGCGGCTGTCGCGGCGGCGCGGTAGCGGATTCTCGTTGGCGGGGCGCCGCGAATCGCCCGACTCGCGGAACGAGCGGGCTGCAGAACCGTAGCCCCGAGGACAACGACGTGACTGTAGCGGGGGTGACAAAAGCGGGCGACGTGACTGTAGAGGGTGTGACGTAAGCGCGCGAAGTGACTGTAGCGGAGGCTAGAGCGCGCGACGTGGCTTGGAGTCGAACAACCGCTCTAGAAGCGGTTAGGCGGAGCATTGGCGGAAGAGACGCGCGGGAGGAGTGGAGTCCAGGAAAAGTAGTGAGGCTGTTTCTGAGTCGACTCAAAAACAGGAAAAGTAGTGAGGTTGGGAGAGGGACTAAGAGAACTAGAGAGTCGAGAATGGCCTAAAGTCGTGACGGTCAAATGAGGTTTCACAAACCGCGCGCTGAGGTTGAATAATGGCCCTGTTCGATAGGCAGCCACCTCATTGCAGCGCTAGTGTTAGGCTAGCGTTTGGAGGAGGCTTCCGAGAATTTTTTCAAGGGCTAGCCCCCTCCCCCCGAGATCCGAAGCTGCCCATCCCGAGATCGGAAGGAGGGGGTCGTCTCGGCGATGTTGCAACCCCTCCTTCCACCAGCGTCAAGTTGGGCAGGCTCCAAACTTTTACACCGCTCCCCACGCGAACCTGGGTAAATCAGGGGAGAAAAAAAAACCTGCACATCTCTCACGCGTCAAGAGTTGCTAAGGCATTTGACTTTTCCAGGGCAGAGATGGGTGAGGTTGGTTGGAGCATGGGCCCTGCTAGGAAAACTTTCGTGGGGTATGGGGTGGGTATCCCCTCTCGTATGGAACCCTAGCCTATCCCTTGGCCAACCTCCATTTTGGGGGTGCGAGGGCTGGGCTGGAGCTAGGCTGCTTCTGTGCGTGCGAGAAGGGTCTTGGTGCTTTCGGGGGGGGATGATCTTGAAGGGCTAAAGTAGCGTTCGAAAGGCTAACACTAACACTCCAGAGTCCAGAGCGTTAAAGCCCCTTGACACTAAATTACGGGCTGACCGCAGAAAAAAAACCCTACGTCGAAACAGCCGCGATGATTCTGCGAGCGTTAGCGTTAGCCTATCGAACAGGGCCAATACTGGCCTCTTGAGTCGGCTCAAAGGAAGAGCACAGCGGAGCTTACTGGGATGCGAGAGCTTCTGTCAAAAAACATCAATTGCTGCTTGGCCTATCGCCGGGTAGCCAGGCGAGCTACGAAACGCGAGGTTGTGGAGGTGAGGGGTGTCGATCCCCTCACCTATCGCATGCGAAGCGATCGCTCTACCATGTGAGCTACACCCCCGTGCTTGTATAAGACCCGGTAAATTTAAGTCCCTTTAAAATTAATCGATAAGACCCCTCTTCTTCAAAATTCGGCGGTTGTCCACAATGGAGGTGAGGGAGGCGTTCGAGATCCAGCAGACAGCGAGTTACATCGTGACACATGGCTTCTCGCGCGTGTGCCTTCAGTTCCCCGACTCGCTCCTCCCGCACGCCGTCTCCGTCCACGACGCGTTAAGAGCTGAATGCGCCGCGCTCCTTAGCAGCCAGCATCATGGTGCTTATATCGGGGACAGTGAGACCGAGCCGCTACCTGAGGCTCCACCTGGCACCACCCCCGAGGCTAATGTCGTCGATTCACGTCAAGAGATTGCATCCCAGAGAACGAGCGATCTGCCCGAGAGCAATCAACATGAGAGAAAAGAGCATGGGTCTGGGTTTCCGGGTTTTACGGAGGGTCAAGGAAGGAAGCAGTCGGAGGAGGCAGGTATAGCTGGACTGGAAGCGCATCCGCCGCCGCCGCAACTTGCGGCGAGCCAGTCGGCGGGACATGCGGCGGATCATCCGCGTCGAGACGTGCCGCATTTCTACGTTTTGGTTGACGCGGCAACCGCCACGTGCAGCAGCTGCTGCGTGGATGAGGTGTCACCGTGCCACGTCAGCGCTGACTGTATCGTCCACTACGGCCACGCGTGCATGTCGCGCCGCCCGGCGAGGTTCCCCGTGCGGTACGTACTGCCACGTCATCCCATCGACGTGGCGGCGTGTGCTGCGGCAATAAAAGCACACTTCAAGAGCAGCAGCGGCAGCAGCAGCCGCAAAAGCAGCAGCAGCAGCACCACCACCACCAATAGCAACACCCCCGCAAGTACCGACGCCGATTCTAGCGGAGATTCCCCCCCGCGCGCGCCCCCCCGCGTGGTGCTGGTGCTGTTCGCGCTCGAGTTCGCGCACGCCGCGGACGACTTTGCGCTCGCTCTTGGGGAAAGCGGTGGAGCGGAAGCGGCGGAGGCAGAGGGGGAGGGGGAGGGGGAGGGGGAAGAAGTGCGGTATGTGGTGGCGCAGGTGCGCGAGAGGGAGGTGGAACCGGAGGAAAGGGGGAAGAGTGGCGGTGCTGACACGTGTCGCGCCGTGAGTGGCGGGTGCTGTAGCGGCGGTGCCAGAGGGGAGACTGACAGAAGCGCGTGCTGTGGGGGAGCGACAGACAGGGGCACGTGTGGTGAAGATATTCCTTCCAATGCTGCTGCTGCTGCTGCTGCTGCTGCTGCTGCTGCTGCTGCTGCTGCTGCTGCTGCTGATGGTGGTACTGCATCTTCAGTCGCTGCCACTATCCATTCTTCTGCCGCCCAGTGTGCCGCTCAGTGTGCCGCCCAGTGTGCCGCCCAGTGTGCCGCCCAGTGTGCCGCCCAGTGTGCCGCCCAGTGTGCCGCCCCTGGCACTCCTTTCGAACACGGCGGCCTGCGGTGGGTGCTGCCGCCCAGGTCAAGCATGGCTGCAGAAGCTGGCAAAAGCAGCAACCCACACAGCAAAGAGGATGCAACAACGGAAGCACCGGCAACAGTGGGGGTGACAGTGGTGGTGTGGGTGGGAAGCAGCGACGAATGCCCGTCTCTCATCACTCTCGCTCTAGAGCACAACCAGACACCCATCCTCAGACTTGACCCCACCCAGCTACCTCCTGCTGCTGCTGCCGCTGCTGCTGAAGCGGCCACTGCTGATACTAGCGCTGACAGCACCAGCACCACTGGCGAAACCCCTTCTCCTTCCCCAACCCCTACTCCCCCCAGCACCGCACCTCTCTTCCACCCGGTGGACCACTCCCGCCTGCTGCGCCGCCGCTACTTCCTCGTGGAAAAGACCAAAGACGCGTCTATAATCGGCATCGTCGTCATCTCCCAATCCGCCGGCGCTGCTGCCGCCTCCACCCGCGCGACGGTCGCTGCGATTCGATCCGCGGCGGTGGCTGCAGGGAAGAAGGCGTACGTGATTGCGATCAGGCGGCGGATCACGCCTGAGAAGCTTGCGAATTTCCCCGAGTGTGACGTGCTGGTGCTGGTGGCGTGTGCGGAGGGGGTGCTGCTGGATGGCATGGGGCAGGGCAGCAGCGGGAGCGGTGGCAGCAGTGCGCTTTATGCGCCGGTGGTGACGCCGTTTGAGGCGCTGATGGCGCTGGAAGAGGGGCGGGAGTGGACGGGGGAGTATCGGATGCTGCTGCATGGTGCTGGGGTGGGAGCTGGAGGAAGTGGAGCAGGGGTGAGGAAGGGAGAGGCAGGGTCAGGGGAAGAAAATGGGGAAGAAGATGGGGATGGTGGGGAGGATGTGGCTCCTCGATTCTCCTTTGTGAAAGGATCGCTGGTATCCCATGCCCCTCACAAGGTACCATCGTCAGCAGCAACACCTTCAGCGCAAGCAGCAGCAGCTGAATCAGATCAATCAGCATTGGCCATCCGGCAGGACATGGCTCTGTCAGCTGTGCCTGTGTCGTCGGACTCCTTGGCCCTAGCTCGTGCGTCCGGCCAATTGGGGTATGCCACATCAGCAGCGGTAGAGGCACGGTCTGGGTCGGAGTTCCTGGCGCTGCGGCGTGACTATAAGGGGCTGGAGGTGCCCTGGTTCATGGCTCCTGGTGGGACGCCGGGGGGGGCGTCTGGGGAAGGGGGAGGGGATGCAAGAGGGACAGGGGATGCGACAGGGGGAGGGGATGAGGGAGGAAGGGAGGATGGTGGAGGGGTGGGTGCTTTCATGCCGAGAGTGGCTCCGGCTATTGATGCAGTGAGGGTGGTGGAGGGGAGGGAGGGCCGTGCTGCAGTGTATGTGGATGAACCGCAGAAGGGATAGGGAAGGATGATAGGAGGGGCGAGTATTGGTGTGACTATAACAGGCTGAATTATCCCTGGTCCATCGTGTTTGGTGGGACGGTGGGAACCTCGCCCTGGAAAGGCTGAGCAGGGCCGGGTGAAGGAGAAACAGGGGGTTGTAGAGTGATGAGGGGACTTGTTTGATGTTACGACAATGGGAATGTTGATTGATACATGTGGTTTGGGAAACGTCATTCACCTAAAAAAGTGTACATTTAAGTGCAGGTACTCCAAGCATGAGTGAAATGTTCGAGCTTGTAGCGTTGTTTTTAATGCACACTCCTGTGTCGAAGTCGTTCAGCTTCTCAAATCTCGAACTTGTCGCGTCTGCTTTCCTCCATCTGGCCCGTCCTACCCTCTGCTCCACACCCCAGCTCCTCGTCAACTCGGGAAAAACGCTCCAACCAAACCCCTCGCAATCGCTCTTTAACCCACTTCACCCTTGTCAACTAATGTGCACGCAAGCTTACTACCCACACTACCGTACACAGGATCCCGAAGATGGAATTTTTGTGAGACATGTCTGGAATTTTTTATGCACCAATTGCTAGTCCAGGCAGCAATTTTTGTGCAGTAGCTATGGACGAAGATGACCAACCCCCGAGCATGTCGCATTTTCAGTGTTGGTGTTGGACAATGGGTCAGAGCAGCCGTTAACAACCAGGCACCTATGGTCGTGATGACAAGTGCGCTCGAGTCTAAATGACGAGTGCAAATGCATGATATTTAAGTTCAATACATAGCATCTTCTTACCATCGGCGACTTGGGAGCTTAAAGCTGCGGTCTACATACTTGGAGCGGGGAGGGAGAGATTATCACTTGAAAACAGGGTTACTTTGTGCCTGCGGGAACTCCTGCGGAAAAACCAACAATCGAAGCGGAAGTGTTGGGGGGGTCTAGGGGGTCAGGTTAGAACTTGACCCACCCCAAACCAGTTTGTATTCCAAAACAGAAGGGCTGACGGGGGCCCAAAGTCACTCGACACCTAGCCACCAGCACGTAGGTTCTAGAATTCATAGCCAACAGTCGCGTGTGGGAGCCAGCAGCGCCCAGCTCTCCCACGGCGTTTTAGCGACACAGTCCACACCGGCCGCAAGCCTGTTAGCCCAACCGCGCTCACCAATCCACCTTTCCCGCTACGCCATCTCTAGGGCATTTCTCCGGCGCAAGTTGCGTCGCACTCTGCTCTCCACGCGTCGCCTACGTCAGCTCATCACGGGACCCCGCTGCGAGTGCGCGGTGCTCCCCGCTTGGTTGCGCGAGCGCGTTTTGCCGCGCTTAGGGTTGCCGCCATCGCATAGTCGCCGATCAGCACGTTTCGCGAGAGGGCGTTGCCGCTACGAGACAAGGCGGTGACCTCGTAATTTTCCGACGCGCCCGAAATCCCCCCTCATTCCGCGCCGGTCCTGTTACATTCCCGACCTATTGCATTCGTCCACGCAGCACAGCCAGAATCGCCAGCCATCAGCTCTGCGCTAGCGCGGTTAGGTTCTAACACATGCCTCCCAATTTCCACCGCCCCATTCATCGTATCACGGAGTATATCCCCTTTTCTGTTGCCATGCGCGCATCTCATATCTCCGCCACGCTCCCTTCTACCCCTTCTCGTCTCTCTGCCATGCGCCTGTCAGGATCGTTGACGCCTCAATCGACAAAAGTCTGCTTGCTATTGTCGATGACGTTCTCCTCGTTCTCACGATTCCAACGATATGCGCAGCAGTTAATTCTGAGAACGTTTCACTAAGTTTTCAATCTCACCAGTGCTTGTCTTGCACCTTCAAGCAAAGAATTTCCAAGTGTATATTTCAACTGACTGGTACAACTAACTTATACTCATCCCAATGCACCCACGTAACTGAACCCAAAACGTGTTCCACAAGCAACCTCCCTTGTAACCAAACTTACCCCACACTCCAAGTTTCACGTCGCGTCGCACACGCAACCACGACTCCTTCGTCGAACACTCCCGAAGTCCGAATTTCAGAAACTTGTGAACCACGCCATCGTTTCAACCCAAACTCCTACCCCGTCAAACCAATTCCTTCACTTTCCCATCTCTATTCCCCCGTAACTTCCTTACGTTCCCATTTCTTCCTTACGTTTCTACTCCTTTCCCCTCAGCGTAGACCACACGCCAAGTAATCTTAGACGCTTCTTAGTAATTCCTTCTCGCTTCTTCCACACGTCACCGCCATAAGTCGCCGTAGGTCCGCATTTCTCGCCGTCGTTAGTGTGGTTCGTAGAAACCACTCCAACAACCTCCCCTGTGGTTTCGTGAACCACACCTTCACTCCCCTGCTCCTTTGCAGCCCTCATGATATCTAATTCAGATTCATACTCCCCTGAAGTTCGTGCAATTTGTACCTCTGCTTCCGTGGTTTGAAATCGATCGCCTTGATGTCGAATCCGCGATAGAGACTCTCCAGCCTAGCACTCCTCCTTGGCCGCACTTTTGCAGTTGCTTTCGCCTTCATGCCTTTCACCACGCCTAGTCCTTTTGCAGCTTTAGTGTCATCACGCTCCACACTTGCAGCCTCATCTTCAATTGTGATTGTTGCCGCTTCGGTGTTGACGCAAGTCTTCTTGTTCGGCTTTACCGCTTCCTTCACGCGCACATCCTCCTTCATGATGGGCAAGTCGGTCTTCTCACAAGAAGTCGCACTCGATACCACATTTCCCCTGGTATCAACCTCACCAACCTCAATGAATGACTTCACCTCATCTTTTACCTCGTAAAACTCATGGTCATCATATACCTCATCTATGTCATTCCACGCAATCAAGCTCATCTCGTAGAAACCGTCGTTGAAGTAGCCGTCCGCATACTTCTCCCATAAAGAACCAAACACCGTAACCTTACCGTCATCATAAAACACCTTGCACGCCATATCATCAAGCTGTGATTGGCTAATTAGATTTACCTTCAAGTCCTCAACCAACAAAACATTCTTAAGTCTCATTCCATCATAAGGACTATAAAGCATCACGTCACCTTCTCCCGTCACCGGAAGCTTCTCGTTGTTGCCTTGCAAGATGAATTTCTCACTTGACTCTCTTATGTTCTCCACAAGCTCCGACCTATACGTCATATGACGCGTGCACCCGCTGTCCAAGAGCCACGCATCATTCTTACCACCAACTGTTGGCTCGTTTACCTTAGGCACCCGCACCACGTTCGCACGGTGTGCACCACCAAGGATTACGTCCTCCTTCTCCACTGCTGCTACGTTCGCTTTTGCCTCCGCGTTCCTCTGCTCCGACGGCCCCTTGTAGCTCTTGCTATTCGGGTTGGCGTAGCAATCCGCGGCCTTATGTCCGTAGCGCCCGCAATAATCGCATTTGCCGCCGAATCCACGTTTATCCGCTCGCTCGTTGTCTCCATGGTCGTTCTCCCCCGTTTTCCCTTTGTAGTTCTTGCTCCTCGGGTTCTCAAAGCAGTTGATCGCCTTGTGTCCCCTCTTTCCGCAATGGTAGCATGCTCCAAACGCCTTTGTTGAAGTTGCATTCACCATACGAGGTTTCTCGTCTTCAAACTCCGTAGCCGCCTTCTTCCTCCTTATCTCCTTCACCGTCTCAAGAGATTGAAGAATCTCTTGCAGCTTCATCAAGTTCTCCGGGGGTTGGTATGTGAACATTCCAACGTCCGCTTCGTACTCCTTAGGAAGTCCTTCAACGATGTAGTCAATCATCGCTTGCTCCGACTCCGCGGCTCCCATCACCCGTAGGTCGTCGTTGTAGCTTTTCGCTCTGTTGATGTAGGTGATGATGTTCTCACCCTTCTCCATGCTCAGCATCAGCAGTTGTTTTCTCACGACCTTTCTGCTAGTATCATTGTTGCCCATGTAGGTGGACTCCAAGTACTCCCACGCTCGTTGTGCCGAATTTAACTCCCCTGCAAATTGGTCCAAATCCACCGCAATAGTATCAGCAACCGAATCGCAAAGTTGGAAGAACGCCTTCTTACTTTGCTTCTTAAACAACGCCACATTTTCCGGCGGATCCGTCTTGGAAGGTGGAACTCCCTCCTTCGTCTCTTCATCGGGACGGTAGAACGGTAGGAGCTCAACCTCCTCTGCCCTCCGAATGAACTTCTTCCGCCACACGTTGTAGTTGTTCCCCTTGAAGCGTTGGGCTTCACTTAGCCCGATCGTCGGCTTCGTCACCACGCGAACACTCGCTAGTGCCTCGAGAAGCGCCTTCATCTCCGGGTTTCCAAGACTCACACTGGAACCCGAACTCGCCTCGTCCCCCATGGCGTAGGCGTGAAGAGCTCCTTCTTCTCCCACTTAGCAACGAGTAGTGCACGCCCGTTCTTCTTGACGAGTAGCGCACGACCGTTCGCCTTCTCCAAGCTCTGATACCAACTGTCAGGATCGTTGACGCCTCAATCGACAAAAGTCTGCTTGCTATTGTCGATGACGTTCTCCTCGTTCTCACGATTCCAACGATATGCGCAGCAGTTAATTCTGAGAACGTTTCACTAAGTTTTCAATCTCACCAGTGCTTGTCTTGCACCTTCAAGCAAAGAATTTCCAAGTGTATATTTCAACTGACTGGTACAACTAACTTATACTCATCCCAATGCACCCACGTAACTGAACCCAAAACGTGTTCCACAAGCAACCTCCCTTGTAACCAAACTTACCCCACACTCCAAGTTTCACGTCGCGTCGCACACGCAACCACGACTCCTTCGTCGAACACTCCCGAAGTCCGAATTTCAGAAACTTGTGAACCACGTCATCGTTTCAACCCAAACTCCTACCCCGTCAAACCAATTCCTTCACTTTCCCATCTCTATTCCCCCGTAACTTCCTTACGTTCCCATTTCTTCCTTACGTTTCTACTCCTTTCCCCTCAGCGTAGACCACACGCCAAGTAATCTTAGACGCTTCTTAGTAATTCCTTCTCGCTTCTTCCGCACGTCACCGCCATAAGTCGCCGTAGGTCCGCATTTCTCGCCGTCGTTAGTGTGGTTCGTAGAAACCACTCCAGCAGCGCCCTGCTCTCCCATGTCATATCTCCGCTTTGCGCCCTGCTCTCCCATCTCATATCTCTGCTTTACTCCCTTCTATCCCCTCTCGTCTCTCTGCCTTGCTCCCTTGTATACCCTCTCGTCTCGCCGTCTTGCTCCCTTCTCTTCCCCCTCATGCGACCCGCCCTCCCACGGATTTATTCCCTCTCGACTCACTGCCCTGCTCCCTTCTCCCTTTTCCCGTCTCTTCTTCATCCTGCCCTCGTCTCACTTACCAATAAACGGTGCCCCATCCTTGCATCTCTGCCAAATTCCGCTCTCCCTTAGTTATGGCGACGTGCATCGCCACTCCGTAGCGGGCTCCTTCTTGTTACTCTCGTCACAGCCTCTCCCATTATTTCTCTTTCCCCTACTCGTCTCGCGCCCTTCCCCCTCTGTCCCTTATTCGCCTCCTTTGCGCTCCTCTTGGCCCGCCCTGCTCCCTTACGCTTACCTTACCGTGGAACCCCTCACCCCCCTTCCTGTACACACACGAGCATCTCGCATCTCCGCCACGCTCCCTTCTCACCCCTCTCGTTTCTCTGCCATGCTACTTCTTGGGGCTCCGCCTTGCTCCCTTCTCTCCCCTCCCCCCCTGTGATCCTCCCTTGCTCCATTCTCTCCCATCCCATTTATCCGCCTTGCACCGTTCTCTCCCCTCTCGTCTCTCTGCCATGCTCCCTTCTCTCCCCTCTCATATCTCCACCTAGCTCCCTTCCATCCCCTCTCGTCTCTCTGCCATGCTCCCTTTTATACCCTCTCGATTTGCCGCCTTGCCCCCTTCTCTCCCCCCACTGCTACCATGCTTTGCTCCCTTCTCTCCCCTCCCATACCTCTGCCCTGCTCCCTTCTCTCCCCAGGACACATCTCCCCCTTGCTCCCGAGTAGACCCTCCCGTCTCTCCGCCTTGATCCCAACTCTCGTTGACTCCCGGGACCCTCCCTTGCCCCCTTCTCTCCCCTCTCACATCTCCTCCTTGCTCTCTGCTATCCCCTCTCGTTGCTCCGTCTTGCTCCCTTTCGCCCCCCCCTGTGACCCTCCCTTGCCCCCTTCTCTCACCTATCATATCTCCGTCTTGCTCCCCTCTATCCTCTCCCATATCCGCCTAGCTCCCCTCTATCCTCTCCCATATCCGCCTAGCTCCCCTCTATCCTCTCCCATATCCGCCTAGCTCCCCTCTATCCTCTCCCATATCCGCCTAGCTCCCCTCTATCCTCTCCCATATCCGCCTAGCTCCCCTCTATCCTCTCCCATATCCGCCTAGCTCCCCTCTATCCTCTCCCATATCCGCCTAGCTCCCCTCTATCCTCTCCCATATCCGCCTAGCTCCCCTCTATCCTCTCCCATACCCGCCTTGCTCCCCTCTATCCTCTCCCATACCCGCCTAGCTCCCCTCTATCCTCTCCCATATCCGCCTAGCTCCCCTCTATCCTCTCCCATATCCGCCTAGCTCCCCTCTATCCTCTCCCATATCCGCCTAGCTCCCCTCTATCCTCTCCCATATCCGCCTAGCTCCCCTCTATCCTCTCCCATATCCGCCTAGCTCCCCTCTATCCTCTCCCATATCCGCCTTGCTCCCCTCTATCCTCTCCCATACCCGCCTAGCTCCCCTCTATCCTCTCCCATATCCGCCTAGCTCCCCTCTATCCTCTCCCATATCCGCCTAGCTCCCCTCTATCCTCTCCCATATCCGCCTTGCTCCCATCTCTTCCCCCCTGTGCCCCTCCCTTGCTCCATTCTCTCTGCTCTCATATCTCCTGCTTGCTCCCTTCACTCCCCTCTTGTCTCTCTGCCTTGTTTCCTTCTCTCCCCTGTAATATCTGTGCCTTGCCCCTACTCTCCCCTGTAATATCTCTGCCTTGCTCCCTTCTCTCCCCTGTAATGTCTCTGCCTTGCTCCCTTCCCTCCCCTGTAATATCTCTGTCTTGTTCCCCTCTCTCCCCTGTAATATCTCTGCCTTGCTCCCTTCGATCCCCTGTAATATCTCTGCCTTGCTCACTTCTCTCCCCTGTAATATCTCTGCCTTGCTCCCTTCTCTCCCCTGTAATATCTCTGCCTTGCTCCCCTCTCTCCCCAGTAATATCTCTGCCTTTCTCCCTGCTCTTGAACGGAGGGGCGGCAGATGGTGGTGCAGCAGGGAGCGGGCCAGCAGAGCGAGGGGCGGCTGAGGGTGGGGCAGAGTGTGTAGGTGGGGCAGAGTATATGCAGCGGATGGTGTGGCGTGGGGGGAGGCGTGCCATACAAGCCCTTGCTGCGTTATACAATATCATGGGGGTGTAGGTTCACGGCCATGCTTCTGTGCTTGCAGACAACGTTTCACAAAAGCTAAAGCCTGGCAATGGCTCCTATCAAAGGGCAAACGCTTGATGTACCGTTTCATTACACTACTTGTTTCATAGCCTTTCATGCAGTTGGTTAGCACATGTCAAAGTCGTTATCTTGTGTGTCACTTACTAATGCCATTACAAACAGTAGATAAGTGTCGAGAGTTATACAACCAAGTAAGCCATCGCTTTACGAACAAAGCACATGCTCCATTCGCCGCTTGCATCATGCAAAGCACCAAGCTAGTGGAAGAGAGGGTGCCATTGACGGTGAGGGTGGAAGGGTGATTGAAAGCGGGGGATCCCATCTCTTAGGGCGTATCCCTGGGTGGTGGCAGGACCACTGTAGATGGCAGGCGGTTTTTGCGGATGCCACGAATACCTATAACGGCAGGTTGGTGGCAGAAAACTGACGCGCATAGGCAACAAGGCGATTGGTTGAACGAACCTATCGCCTGGTTGGGTTGGGTCACACGGTCCAATCACCACAACGCATATCCAAATCTCCCTCGCAAACTGGGCTCGCACACACCACGTTCGAGCTCTCACATGCCGGTAAAATTCCCGGCCCACCAACTGCTGTCATTGGTCGGGACAGGAACGTGCATAACCCCTCCCCGAAGGGTCACCCAACTTCATTGCATCAGCTTGGCGGGAAAGTCATCACCACCTCCAGGAGATCTAGGTACGCACTACGCATGTTGTGAACCTCCACACGACAGTTTAGTTGGTCAGGCAAGTTTAGAACCCCATCGAGATCATGCCCCCCCGTAAGCACAGAGCCCGTGGTAAGGGAAAGGAGAAGGTAGATGATCGCGAGCCATGGGAGGACCCGCCCTACATCAAGTGGATGAAGGAACAGTGCGAAAACGACAATACGCGTGGTAAAATAATGCGGGAAGCAGCTCCTAGGCGGGACGGCGCCGGCCCGAGTGGAGCGCGTGGCGCCCATGCAGACAGCTCTGACGGCGGCGGTGACACCGACGTGAGCGATGACGATCTCGAGGAGATTGTCTCCTCCAGCGGATCCGAGGACGACTCCGACAACTCGAACGCGAAGGACAGTAGCGACGAGGAGGAGTCCGACGCGGATCCCGCAGGCTCGGATGCTGGACCAAGTACACGCACGCGCAAACGTGACGCGAAAGCGAAGCGCAAGTGGAGCGACGAGGAGCTTACTGCACTGGCGGCCGCTAAGTGGTACACTCGCGACGATCTGAAGCAGATGCGTGGCAAATAGGGCAATCAATATTGGAAGAAGCTCCGCGCACACATGAAAAAGGGCGGCGCAAAATGGAAGCGCAACAGCACCACCATGCAACACGCATGGAAGCGTCTTGAGGCAGAGTACCGTGACACTCTCCGCCACAACGGTACGTCAGGGAAGGCGGCCAAACGGCAGAAACCCTGGTTCGAGTATGTTTACCTCATTAAGAAGCTCCCTGCCAACGTTAAACCGCATGTGCTGGATGGTGGCGGAGCAGGGGAGACCCACGCTGATCCAGGAGCACCAATACGCGACGACGCCGAGATGGGCGAGGGTGGAATGGTGACGCCCAGGGCCACTCTCCCTGATCGTCAAGTCCGTCGGCCCGGCGGCCTTGAAGGTAAGTGTTTAAGCTAGCACGTCAGACAACTGGTTTTTTAACGATGTATCGCATGTTGCATGTGATCGCGACATTTTATGAAGCTTTTGATTATAACAATGACATTGCAACATAGGAAACGATTGCATCATGCATCCTACTCCACCACTCCCCGCTGCAGGCAACCCTTCACCAATGCCCCCCAAGCGTTCCCGAGTCAACGAGACCGCCACCATGGCGGCAGCGAAAGTCATCGCCGACACAATCACAACATGCAATGCTCAGGCGTTGCGGCAGCTTAGCGACACGGTGCAACTCCTCGTGACATCCATCCACGTCGCTGCCACGCTGGGGAGGGCTCCGCCTCCACAACCCCAGCCCGTGCCGCCGCCGCCGCCCGCCAATGCGCACGCCCTCACAGTCACGGATGGCAACGAAGACTCGCCCGCCTTAGACGGAGAGGCAGGCGACGTTCCCCACGATGTGGACGATGAGGCGCGCGATGACAGGACGTCCGACTAGTCACGCTCAAGGCGCCACGGGCGGTGCCTTCTCAGGTAAGCACGATGCATGTGCTTCCCAAACTGCTTCCGCCGCTTGCGAAGGTCAGACTCTCCAGCACTGTCAGCATCACACCATCCGTAGGTCCTCATGCCACTCCGGTGGTACCACGGTGGGCCGTTGCCCATCCACACCCGCCACTGATGCCTGAATGTACGGTTCCTTGGCTCATCGGTGTGCAGGATCATGTTGTGCAGGATGATGATGCACGCAGTCCCCGCACACACACGCGTCAACTTGCTCTCGTGTCGCCGGCCGAACAAACGCCACCTCCCCTTGAGTGCACCAATGGTCCGCTCCACAACCATGCGGGTGGCGGAATGGACGTAGTTATATGTCTGCTCCCAGCTCTTCATCAGGCGCCGGCGGGTTGCGTTGACAGGAGTGAGGCAGTAGCTGCGCAGCGGGTAGGCAGCATCACCGACGATCTGGTACGGTCCGAGGTCACCACGCTCTAGGCGGGCGTGCAGTTCGGACTGCTGGAAGATGCCCTGATCATGCATAGATCCCGGGTGCCCGACGGTGTAGCCCCAGATAATCCCCTTGCTGTCGCATGTAATTTGCAACTGGGTTGAGTAGACGGACTTCCTGTTGTAATACTCTTGCCTGTGGTTCTCCATCCCCCTTATCTTGACATGTGTGCCATCAATTGCTCCCACAACATTCGGTACCCCCCGTACTTCCTTGAAGGCCAATGCCATCTCCTCCATCTCTTCTGCTGTGGGAAAGCGCACCCAGGTCTTCTTGAACCTCCGGGGGAAGTGCACGAGGAAGGCCTCCACAATCCTGTGCACAATGGTCTTGGGCAGACCGAAGTAGAGGCCCAGGTCGATGAAGGTCATGGCACTGGCAAAGTATTTGATAGGGATGAGGACGCAAAGGTCGAGCGGGATCCCGAGCTTCTCAACGAAGTGGCTCATGGGGAGGGCCATGACAGGTGCAATGTACTCCAGCAGTTTAGGCGAGATGCGGAAGACGTTGACAAAGTCATCGTCCTCCATAATGCAGAGCTCAATCAGCCATTCCGCCATGCGTCGTGCGCGGCGCTCCTTCCGCTGACGCTGAAGGCGTTCGATCCTCCTCCGCTCTTCCGCGGCCGCCTCATCGTTCGTAGCCTGAGTAGCGCCTTGCATTGCTATCCACTGCAGGGCACCAATGGCCACTGTACGGTTGAAGCTATCTAGATAGAACCCATACAATAGGTTCACAGCTATGCAGAACAAGAGACCATACAGGGAGGACATGAGGGACGGAATAAGGCGGTGAAGAGGACGCGCATCTGGAGTGTGCGTCGACTGCCTTTGGACCCCTCATGTCAGCGGCGTGGTATTGGCTGAGCGGCGCGCAGCGCATCTCGGTGGTCGTCCTGTCAAGATGAGTTGCAGGAGGTTGTCAAGGAGCGTTATTTTTACAGTTTGCCAATATTGCATTTCTCTCAACCACTTCATGCCTGCCAATTTACAGGCCTTTCGTGAGCGTCAAGTTTAGCTGTTGCCGGTGCCAGGTTTCGAAGAACCCAGATTTTATTAACCGGTTGGACATTTGGAGTGGTATCGCACGCTTGTTGTGATTGGTTGGTTCTTTCCGTGTGCGACTTTCGCACATTTTGTTGTGGTTGCCACGAACTGCGAGCCGCGGGCGGTTCGGGCACAAAGTTGATGGCATGCGGTTTTCCCGCATGCCACCAACAGTGACTGCTACAGTTGCCCTGCCACCACCCAGGGATACGCCCTTAGTTTGGTGGGGGGTTGGGCCTGTGAAGTTGCGCCTTGACGCACAGTGGACAGGGGGGGAAAGGTTGAAGAACAACCAAACATGGATCATACAAGAATGTAAGCGAATGGAAGGGTCCAGGAGACATGGGGGGGCAGGGAGGTGGGATGGGGAGGAAGGGGTACAGTGAAGGGTAGCGGGGAGGACAGGGGGGAGGGGAGAGGACAGGGGGGAGAGAGGATGACAGGGGGGAGAGGGGAGGTCAAGGGGGGGAGGAGGACAGGGGGGGAGGAGGACAAGGTGGGGAGAGGATGACAGTGGGGAGCGAGGAAGACAGAGGATGAGAGAGGATGATAGAAGGGAGAGAGGATGATACAGTAGAGAGAGGAGAATAGGGGGGGGAGAGGATGTCAGGGGTGAGAGAGGAGGACATGGGGGATAGAGGAGACAGAGGAAGGGAGACGGGGGGTAGGGGGACGAGGGTAAGGGAGACGGGAGGGAGGGGAAAGGGGGAACGGGAAAAGGGGGGACGGGAAAAAGGAGGGACTGAAAGTGGGGGGATGTGAAACGGGGGGAAGGGATACGGGAGGAAGGGAAGCGAGGGGAAGAGAAACGGTGGGAAGGGAAAAGGGGGGACGGGAAAAGGGGGGTCGGGAAGTGGGGGGGAGGGGAACAGGGGGAAGGTAAACGGGGGAGAGGGTTATGGGGGGAATGAAAAAGGGGGGAAGGGATATGGAGTAGAGGATGCGCACCCTGAGGCTCATCGGGTGTGCACCATCGACGCCAGGGGAGTGGACTGGACGGGGAGGGGATAGGAGGGGGTGAGAGGAGGACAGCGGGGACGGAGGAGGACTTGGGGGGGGGGGACGGAGGACAGGGGGGAGAGAGGAGGACAGGGGGGAGAGAGGAGTACAGGGGGGAGAGAGGAGGACAAGGGGGAGAGAGGAGGACAGGGGGGAGAGAGGGGGACAGGGGGGGGAGAGGAGGACAGGGGGAGAGAGGATGACGGTGGAGACAGAGGAGAACAGGGGGGGGAGGAGGTGTGGGGGGGAGAGGATGATAAGCGTGGGAGGAAGACAAGGGGAGGAGAGGATGACAGGGGAGAGAGAGGATGACGGAGGTGTGCAAGCCAGGTGCGCGGATTCGTGTGAGCGCAGTTGACTGCACGATGCACTTCCCTCCCGTTACGCGCACTCGCCACGCCTCTGCCCCTCGCACCCACGCTGCTGCCAGGGGACTATTGCCACATCACTCACTACGCATGCACTCACCACTACTGGAGGGCGGAGAGGAAGAGGTTCGGAGGGATGAGGAAAGGCACTGGCTCTTGAATGGCCACATCTCGCGCACCTCGTCAAACGTGCAGCTGGCTGTTCCGTGGCGGTGACGAGGCTGCAGGCGCGGAGGGCTGATGGGGGGAGGGGAAAAAACAAGGGAAAGTGGTGGGAAAACGGGGTAGGAATGGTGAGACGAGGGGGAGGGATGGGAATGAGGGCACGGAGGGGTGAAATGGGGGGAAGGAGCGGGGGACATGAGGGACAGTAGGGGGAGAGGGAAGTGAGGAGATGGATTGAGCTGAGAGAGGGGTTGGGGGGGATAGGAAGATGGGAGTGAGGGACGGGAGGACATAGGAGGAGGAGGTGCGATTTGGGGGAAAAGGGAGGTGCGACCTGGGGGAAAATGGAGGCGCGACCTGGGGGAAAAGGGGGGTGCGACTTGCGGGTAAGGGGATTTGCGGGAGGTGCGAACTGGGGGAGGGGTGAGAGGCCTCTTGGAATTGGTGATGCGGCAATGAGGTGGTGCGGTAAAGGTGGAGGTGAAACGGCCAGGATGGTATGCGACTTTGGGGAGGGGGAAAGAGGGTGCGGAGGATGCGCACTAAAGGCGGCGTGGCGCGTAGGGAGCGACGTTCGCGACACGGTGTGTTGGCAGCGAGGCTGCCCCGTGGCGAAATTTTCGCAGCCATGGCGACACGACGTGAAGCGGCAAGGATGGCGCACTGTGGCGAAGATACCGCGACGAAGCTGCAACGCAGCCGCGACGTTGCAAGGAGACATGAGAGGCCACGCTACGGGCGGCTGCGTGGAGGTGCGACGGTGGCGGATTGGGAAGTAGCGACCTGAGAAACACGACGGGGGCGGATCGGGCGTTCCAAAATGCGCGTGCCTAAATTCATGCGGTCTCCATGGCCTAACGCGGCTACTCTAACACATCAGCTTGCGCACCTTGTCGACACTGCCGCTTCGTACCTGATGTGCTCTGTTCGCCACAGTCGCCTATTTTACTCAGCGCGGATCGTGCTAGTGAAGGCTTGCATGCGTGTGATGAACGGTTAGTAACTAGGTCCTATTGAAGGGCGTCGATATGAAAATACACAGGTTTAGAACTTCCCCTCTTCCAACCTTCTCCGCCGTTACGGGCTGCTGTTCCTTCCCCTCTTCCAACCTTCTCCGCCGTTCCTTCCCCCAACCCAACCCTGTCACGAAATGTGGTTGGGCTCACCAACCTTGTTCGAGTTCATCGCACTGGTGATTGAGGGAAACATTCACTTCGCAATCCAATGAACACAGGCCAAAGGGTTAGTACTAAAAATGCCCCCAAAAACCCCTCGAAGTGGTAGACCGCAGCTTTAAGAAAATTTTAATATCCATGGCATCGCTGCAGCCTACTGGCGAACTGAGAGAGCGCGCCGAGCGACGGGAGGAGAAGAGACAGAAGAACAATGCTGACCCAGAAGGCAATGGCTGCTATTGTTTCGCGACCCAGCGTCCCATTTTTTGCCTCATCTTATCAACTTTTTTTACCTTTCTAATAAAACATTTGAGAGTTTGAGTAAATCTCCCCAGGCATTTCTTGTCAGTTTGTTCCACTTCCCTCCACATCCTTCCATTCTCTCCGTTCTCAGTTGATTTCCCTCCTGCTTTTGCTTCCTTGCGAGCTATACGAAACAACTACCGTAGCTAGTGTAGAGAATTGAGATAAAGACAAAAGGGTATGATTGCACACTAGAATAAGACGAGGGTGAACAGTGGAACTGTAGCATGTGAGGATGAGCTTAATAGAATAGAAGATGAAGCTTAAAACTTGTAACTATAAAGAGAAACTTGTGTAAAGTGGAATGCTTGATGAGATAAGAAATTAGAAGAGAAGAAGAGCGTGAGCTTGTTGAGAGAATGAGAGTGGTGATAAATTCTTACTTAAGTGAATCTTACTAGGGATAATCGAAGAGGTAACTTGAGAGAAGAGCTTGAGAGAGCTTTACTTGGGAGTAACTTCAAGCCTTGGGTAGGATGATGGTCCTTCCTTTAGCTTGTAGCTTGGAGCTTCCTTATGAGCATGAGGTAAGCGACTCTTCACTTGATAGCTACTTTGTAGTCTAGGTAGAAAGGAACTTTATGAGCATAAAATTATATTGAAAGAGGTATAGTACAAGCCTTATAGATCCATGAGGGATACATAGGCATGAATAGAGAGAGTAACCATCAATGGTAGCCTTGGAAGAGAGTAGCATGAGAATATCAACTTTGGAGACATTGAAACTTGGTTGCTAGTGAGGAGCCTTTGTAGTTGAAGAGGAGCTTGAAGGAGAAGCTTGGAATAAGCTTGGAGAGGAGCTTGATGAAGAAGCTTGAGAGGCATTGTTGTCATTGAAGAACCTTCTTGAGAAGTTGTAGAGATGCTTGATGTAGATGAACAGTATTGGAGCATGTGGTGGTGGTTGTGTAAGCCTTGTTGAGTTGGAAGAGAGCTTAGTGAGTTGGTTAAGGATGAGTGGAGATGATGAGCTTTGTTGCCTTGGAATAGGAGGTGATGAGATAATCATGAAGTCCTTAGGGATGAGGTGGCAACTTTGGTGACTTGGGAAAGGAAGGAAGGAAGGAATAAATGAGAGGCATGTGGAGGTTGATGACTAGGAAGTGGAAGCATGTGCTTGAAGGCATATGGGGGGAGGATGATTGGAGGAGGTAAATGACTTGGGTAAACTTTGATAAGTAGGAAAGGAAAGCATATGGAAAATTATGAGGAGTCGTGTGCCTTATGGTGGGACTTGAGGATGAGTATGGGAAGTTGGTTTGAATATTGGTTGAGTTGGACTAGGAAAGGCTATGGTGGTTGGAGATAGTTAAGGAGGAGTCGGTGGGCTTGGCTTGGAAAAGATGAGTTGGAAAAGGAAAGTCTTGGTGGTTGGGTAATTTGAATGGGTTTGGAGGGGTTGGGTAATTTTGGGAAGGTAGGAAGGAAAGTTACGAGAGTGTTTTGAGGGGAAGGGGTTGGAGTGCCAAAGTGGGTAGCACGTGATGCGTGTGCTATTCGCAACAGCTAGCACCCCATTTAGTAATTTCTCCCCTCGTGTGATTCTATGTCTCGTTTACATCTTAGGGTACGTTCTTGGCTGGTGTCTAGCTTCAGGCCAAGTTTGCCTGGTGTCAGACCCTTCCATGAACGTCTAACACAAATCGAAAGGTTTCCCTCATGCCCGTCAATTTCACCTCATGTCAAGCAGCTTGGCCCAAAGTTAGACACCAGCCAAGAACGTACCCTTATCTGTTTCACCCTGAAGAAATTAGAATGAGAATGAATGACTATGGAATGAAAGTGATACAAATATGCAACCCTAGAGATGTGTACCCCATATGGGCTGCCCCACTATAGCCTACACAACATTATAATTTGACACACCCCCATAGGCAAAGTGGGGGAGAACAAGGGGTCACAAGACCAGTCAAGCAAAGCAAAGCAAAGCTCAGGGTGGATCACAAAATCACCACACATTCCGAGCACAAGTTCAAGGCCAGAAGGCCAAATCACATGCAGGAGCACATATATATAAGAGGCTAAGCAAGCAAGAGCAGGAGTATATATATGTGAGAGTACAAGCAAGGTCAAGAAGTGAGCAAGTGAGGCAAGACAGGCACAAGACCAAGCTGAGTACAGAAGCGCTGATGATCACAAGGCGCAAGTGCCTTGGTGAAAACATCAGCAGTATTGGCCTCAAAGGCCACGTACGCAAGCCGCAACCGACCACACTGCTGTAGCTCACGAGCAAGGAAGTAGCGAAGAGCAATGTGCTTTGTTCTGTGCTCCAGTCTCTGCTCTCAACACAAGGCCAGCATGGCCTTGTTGTCTACGTACAGGACTGGAGGAGAACGAGGCGGCTCTCCAAGGTCGGTCAGCAGGTAAGTGAGCCAGGGAAGCTCCTGTGCAGCCATGGCCCCGGCGTAGATCTCGGCCTCACAACTGGAGCCGAGAACAGAAGACGAGCGAGTAGCCCGCCACGAAACAGAGCCGGAACCAAGGCTGAAGGTGTAACCCTGTGACGACCGCTGCGTAGCCTGGATGTCAGCCCAAGAAGCGTCTGCGTGCTCAGTGAGGACCACTGGACTCCGCCCTCCAAGCACTAGCCCCATGCCCGACGTACTGCACAAGTAGCGCAACACCCTCTTCGCTGTAGCCATGTGCTCTACTCGGTGTCTCCCAGGAGCAACATAGCGTGCGAGAATGCTAAGAGGGTATGCAAGGTCAGTTCGTGTGCAGGTCATCAGGTACATGAGACAGCCAACAAGCTCTGGATACGGGCCACTCGAGTCTACGGACTCATCCGAAGGCAGAGCTGAGAGTGAGTGGCAAGTAGGCAGAGGAGTGGCCTGAGGCGAGGAGTACGTGAAGCTGAAGCGCTGAAGGACCTGCTGCACCATGTGTGACTGAGTCAGGGTAATGGTGCGGCGTGCTCTGTCCCGGGTGATCTGCAAGCCAAGGTAGCTGCGCAGTTCACCCAGGTCTGTGCACGTGTGTCTCTTATGCAGCTCGGACTTCACGTGGGCGAGTCCAGCAGTGTCAGCAGTGGCAAAGACCAAGTCGTCGACGTACACGAGGATGTAGAACGGCGGCAGAGAGGTGTCGGTGCGTAGAAACACCGACGGGTCAGCAGTAGAGGGAGCAAACCCAAGAGCCGCAAGCGTAGTCCTCAGTGTGTCGTGCCACTCGCGCAGTGCCTGGCGGAGACCGTAGACTAGCCGTCGGAGGCTCCACTGGGTGCCAGGAGGAAAAGTCCCAGTGAAGCCAGGTGGACGGCGTAGCCAGATCTCCTCGTGCAGGCTACCCTGCAGGAAAGCAGTGCTGAAGTCAAGGGAATGAAGCTCGTAGTCACGCTGAGCGGATATGTGTAGCAGCACCCGAAGAGTGGTCATCTTCGAGGTGGGAGAGAAGGTCTGAAAGTAGTCAACTCCCTGCCGCTGACTGAAGCCACGAGCCACGTACCGCGCCTTGAAGACAGGCGGAGAGCCCGGCGGCCGCTTCACCCTGAAGATCCACATGCCACTGACGATGTTCGCCCCAGGAGGGGCAACCGCATCAACGTAGGTGCCTGTGGACTTCCAGGAAGCCATCTTTGAATCCATAGCTGCCTGCCACTGAGAGGAGTAGGGACCCTCTACGGCCTCCGCGTAAGAGCGCGGAGTCGAGATGTCAAGTGCATCTGGGTCTCCCTTAGGGGTAAGCAGTACGGACACGAGATGAGGTGAAGCAGCAGCCAGACACTGGAACTCCTCTTGCCTGTCCTCAAGGACGTCCGTGCCAAGAGCACACTCACCCCCGACGGACGGAGGACAGACAGACGCAGACTCAGCAACGAGACTAGCAGCGTAGTCCAGACGACAGCGAGCAGCAAAGTCAACGAGCTCAGCAATAAGAGTAGACGCAGCAGTGGACTCAAAAGAGGGGTGTGTGACGACAATAGCAAGGAGACGCGTGACAGTAGGACTGGCAGCACGAAGAGATTCCGACTCCGGGTCGGCAAGGGCAGGAAGAGAGGACTCAGGAGGAGAAGGCAAAGGGGCACGCAGAGGAGCAGTGGACGAACGCAGAGACATCCGGTGCGTGCCAGGGACAGGAGGAGGACGTGGACGCGAACCGCGACTACTAGCGCGAGCAGCACGAACAGGCGACGCAGGACGAGACGCAGGCTCACGACGCTCAGCAAGACCTCCAGTAGGACCAGTGTAGGGAGAAGGAGCAGGCGAGGCCGGCGGTAACTGTGACTGTGACTGGACAGGCAGTGGACACTCTAAGGGAGGAGGAAGACCAAGAACCTGCTGAAGGAGCGGAACAAAGTACGGCCGAGGCCGCGCGGCGACTCCAGACACAGCAGGGATAGCACCAGCACCCCCAGCGACAGCACCAGCACCAACAGCACCTCCAACTCCAGTACCACCAGCAGCACCAGCAGCACCCGCCGCTAGGACTGACAGCAGTAGCCTCAGCGCCAACACCCTCAGCAGCTCCGACTCCAGTCGCACTCGCAGGCCCAGCAGCTCCAGCACTCCCAGGACTAGCACCTCCGAGACCGGCGGCACCAGCACCCTCAGCAGCCGAAGAAGCACCAGCTCCAGCAGTACGCCTCCAGCGCCGGGCAAACCACTCGCGCAGCTCCTGTGGAGAGAGTGTCTCCCGCCGAGACGAAGCACCCGGAGAACCACCAGGCCCAGCACCGCCAGACGCCACATAAGCAGGTCCAGCGGCCGCGGGCTCCGCACCCCCAGGCTCAGAAGCTCCAGACGCAGCACCCCCAGGCTCAGCAGCTCCAGACGCAGGACCCCCAGGCTCAGCAGCTCCAGACGCAGCACCCCCAGGCGAAGGACCCCTAGGCTCAGCACCCCCAGTCGTAGTACCCCCATGCTCAGCACCCCTAGACGTAGCACCCCCAGGCTCAGCACCCCCAGGCTCAGCACCCACTTGTGCAGCACCCCCGGAGTCAGCATCCCCAGGCTCAGCACCCGCAGCAGTACCAGAGTCACCAGCAACCTCGATCGGCTCAACTGCGTCTACCTGGGACACACCTGAAGGGGCAGGACCCTGAGGGGGGAGGGGGTCTACCTGGTGGGACCTGGCACAAGGAAGTGCGGCGGCGGGGGGAGGGAAGGAGTGCGGTAGGGGAAGAGAGGGTAGTAGGGGACCGACTCGTCAAACGTGACGTCCTAGGAGGACAGAACACGACGAGAGGAGGGGTGGTAGAACTGCCACCTTGGTGCGTCAGGGGGGAAGCCAAGGAAGACACAAGGAGCAGCACGAAGGGACAGCTTGTCTGCAGACAAGTCGCGGACAAACGCCCGAGATCCCCAGACACGGAACGCAGACGCATCGCCTACCTTCCCCGTCCACACTAGAGCTGGGGAGGTCTCCGGCATGGAGACCCTTGGGTGAAGGTTGATCTGATGCGCCGCGTACCGAACCGCAAACGGCCACAGAAAATGGGGGGCAGCCGCATGCATCATGGACGTACGAGCAACGTCCATGACCATGCCAATGCGGCGCTCAACAATCCCATTTTGCTGTGGAGAGTCCGGAAGCGTAAAGGTCTGGCGGATGCCTCACGCACGGCAGTAGGCTCGCAGAAGGCCAGAGGAGAACTCTCCGCCTCGGTCAGAGTGCAGACGCAGAACAGGAAAGTCCGAGCCAAAGCTCCTCCTGAGCTGGAGACGAGCTGCGCGGATCCAGTCGATCAACACCTCAGTGACATCACCCTTGCTGCGCAAGGGGAAGACTGAGGTGTAACGCGGGTAGTCGTCGACCACCAGCAGGAAGTAGCGCTCGTGACCCTGTCCACGGACACGGGCCGGGCCCCACACGTCCATGTGAAGCGTCTGCAGCGGGGCCTCTGTCGGGGGAAACCGAGAGGACTGAGGGGCAGCCTGGAGCCGCCCCTCGACAAAGGGAACACAGGAAGGACCAGGCCTTGGAGGAAGGGGAGGGAGGGACTTGGGGAGACCAGAGACAAGGACACAGGAAGCCATGCCTCGGAGACGAGGCAGGGAGGGGTGACCAAGACGGTGGTGCCACAGGAGAGTCTCGTGAGACAGGAGGCGACACGAGCAGGGGGCAGACTCAGGACCAGACCTGGACGCTGCAGCAAACACTTGACCCGACGCAGCTACCTGGCTAGACGCAGGGACAGGAGGAGACCTAGTGGTCAGGGTGTAGAGGCTCGACCCCGGCTGACGCGTAAACGTGGCCAGGTGCCGGCGTGTGTGAGCGTCTGAGCAGTGGGTCACCCGCTGAGTAAACTGGTGAACCCCCGCATCCTGCAGGTCAGCACCACTCACCAAGTTCGTAGAGAACGAGGGGAGGTAAAGACCAGACAAGGTGCCAGAGGGGGCAGCCGGACACGGGAGGACAGTGGAGAAGTGAGAGAGGACAGGACCCCCAGAGGGGTGTGCCAGGGAGACTGCAACCGGCCGACTAAGTGGCGTGAGTGTGGTGCGGTCTCGAAAGAAGGAGCGAGAAGCCCCTGAGTCAAGTGTGAAGGTGAGGGAGGCCGAAGCCGACGTGGTACCTGAGAGCGCAGACTCACCAGCACCTGAGGGCGCAGACGCACTGGCACCTAGAGCAGCAGCCTCACCAGCACCTAGAGCAGTAGTACCAATGCCCGGTTTGGGCGGGAAACACCGGTAACAGTCACCCTCATCACTAATATTCACAGCATACATGGCAGCAAGGATAGCGTCAAAGTCAAGATCATAGATAGCTACGCCTGCCCTAGACAGCTCTCCCCAGCGGGGGATCTCACTGGCCTCCGGGAACTGCTGACGCCAAGCGTCCATCAGGCGGCTAAAGTAGCGCTGCGTGGGGTGGGCACCCCCACACTGCTCACCCGCGCGGTCGCTGGTGCGAAGGACGTAGGTGCACGGACTAAAACCCCCACCACGCTGACGCTGCGTGTACCAGTCACGGAGCTGCTGAGGGGGGGGGATGTCCCGAGAACACTGCTGCTGCTGCTGCTGCTGGCGGTGACCACCACCAGGGCTGCTCCGCTGCGAAGCGCCACCCCGACCACCTCCACCTCCTCCACTACCGCCTCCTCCACCTCCGCCACCACCGCTGCCTCCGCTAGCACCGCCGCCGCCTCCGCCGCCTCCGCCTCCACTGCTGCCACCGACACCTCCACCCCCGCCACCACTCCCACCGCCACCCCCACTCCCTCCGTCGCCTCCACCGCCACCTCCACCACCTCCGCTAGCTCCACCCGCGCCCTTGCCCCCCTTGCCCTTGCCAGAGTGGCGTCTCCCGCTAGGGGCAGACGCCGCACCGACCGACTCAAGACCAACGAGGTCGGCCGCAGCGGCAGAGGCGACAGAGGGCAAAAGGGGGGAAGGAGAACACCCCTCAAAGATGGGGGTGCGAGGGTCACCACGAGAGGCTCCTACAGCGACTATGCTCTTCTCCGCTGCTAGGAGGGCCTTCTCTAGGAGGTCAACAGTGAGAGTGGTGGGACAGATTGAGAGGAAGTGGTCCCTAACTACACGAAGGGAGTCAGGGAGGCGGGTGACTATATAATAGAGAGTGATGTACATGGGGGGGGGTTCTTGGCGCAGAACTCAGCAGGAAGCGCGGCGCGGTAGCGAGTGTCACCAGTGCGGAGGTGCGTAATGAGGTCAGCGACTGTGGGAAAGGCAGCAAGGTCAGGGAAGAGGTACGGTAGCATGAGGCGGCTCAGTCCAGCAGTGGCAGGGGAAGAGTAGCGCACAACTACAGCGTCGTACAAGGTCTGAGCACTCTTGTACTGACTAAAGTGCGCGCGCTCCGTGGTAGGCAGGTGGCGACGCACAGCAAGACGTGCAGCAGCATCGCGCGTGGCCCACTTGGAGCGAACAGTGGGGTCAGCATCAGCAGCAGGGGCAGGAGAGGCGCCAGAGGTGAGGTCAAAGAGAGAGAGACCGTCTGCCCTATCGCACTGTAAGAACAGCTGCAGGTCGTCGACCTAGACCTCAAAGTCAATGGCTCGACCCTCAGCGTCAAAAGCGAGGACACTAGGGGTAGCCATGACAACACTAGACTAGTAGTACCAACTGTAGGACAGGGGCAGTGCAGTGAGAGAAGCGCTGCTCTCACCAGACAGGGCGGTTCGGGCAGCTCAGCAGCACACCAACACGGCAACACGGCTGCTCGGACGGCTCAGCAGCAACTCCGGCTCCGCGGCACCAGCGGCTCGGCTCCTCAGGTGGCTCGGGCGGCTCGGGCGGCTCGGGTGGGTCGGGCGGCTCGGGCGGCTCGGGCGGGTCGGGCGGGTCGGGCGGGTCGGGCGGGCCGGGCGGGTCGGGCGGCTCGGCTCCTCAGCGGCTCAGGCGGCTTGGGCGGCTCGGGCGGGTCGGGCGGCTCGGGCGGCTCAGGCGGCTCGGGCGGCGCTGGCGGTGTAGGGCGGTAGGGCCGCTGGTAGGGCGGTTGGGCCGCAAGGTAGGTGGCTGGGCCGCAGAGGGAGGGGTGGCGGGGCCGCAGTGAAGGGCGGCGGGGCCGCCGTGAAGGGCGGCGCGGCCGCTGAGAAGGGCGGCGGGGCCGTAGTGAGAGAGGCGGCGGGGCCGCAGAGAAGGGCGGCGGGGCCGCTGAAAAGGGCGGCGGGGCCGCAGCAAGAGAGGCGGCGGGGCCGCAGTGAAGGGCGGCGGGGCCGCTGAGACGGGCGGCGGGGCTGCAGCGAAGGGCGGTGGGGCCGCAGGGAAGGGCGGCGGGGCCGCAATGTGAGGCGGCGGGGCCGCAGCGAAGGGCGGCGGGGCCGCAGCGAAGGGCAGCGGGGCCGCTGAGACGGGCGGCGGGGCCGCAGCGAAGGGCGGCGGGGCCTCAGTGTGAGGCGGCGGGGCCGCAGCGAAGGGCGGCGGGGCCGCAATGTGAGGCGGCGGGGCCGCAGCGAAGGGCGGCGGGTGTTAACGGGAATGAAGTGTTGGCCCCGCCCTCGCTTGGGCAACGCCGACAACTTGGTCGGATGTACGGAAGTAACAGCCGACTGCTCACAGTGGGATAGCTGCTCGACAGGTTACGTCGAGCTGCAGCGGACCACTGTGGTGTTGCTGTCGACCAAGATGCTCGACAGCTGCACCTGACTGGCCTGGGCGACGGGTGAGCCGTCCGGGAGGTCAACGGAGCATCCCGTCGAACTGCAGTTCGACCGGGAGGTCGACAGAGCAGTTCTGGTCGACGGAAGGGGTCCGTCGACCAAGGGGTAGCTTGACGGGAGGTGTGGTCGACCAGGAGCGCCCGGTGGTCGACCAGAGGGACCCAGTGGTCGACGGGAGGCACCTGGGAGTCGACCAGAGCACCAGGGGTCGACCAGGTCGACCGGGTAACCTGCTCGACGAGTTCTGCAGAGGCACGCGAACGTCGTCGAGATCGCGATGGCGCAGGCGACTTTGGGCTGGTATCCCGAAGTCGATGTGGCTCGTCAGGCGCAGACAAACAGCCGACGGATGCCCAACGAGGCAAGTCGGGCCAATCATCTGCGCACACCTGTGAGCGCGCGCACTGCTGTGTTCTACGGGGCACGCCGTCGACCTGCTTTGTTGGCAGGTCGCCCTTCTGCAGTGCTGGCGCGGCTCCTCTACGCAATGCTGGCAGGCGGTCGACCGAGCTGCGCTGGCGGTCGACCAGGCTGGCTGCAGGGTTGCTAGGTGCCTGATGTAGTCATTGTTGTCATTGCTTCTTGATTATTCTGGAATTCCAACTTTGCTAGTGAAAACTCTTGCCAAATTCTTCCGTGAATGTGCAAACACTAAGGAACTAAGCAAAGCTAAGATCACCTCTAGTAGTTCGTGCCAACCCCTGTAGTCTAGCTCACTACCGTTGTAGAGTTAATCTCCACAGCGGGGCCGCTGAGAAGGGCGGCGGGGCCGCAGCGAGAGAGGCGGCGGGGCCGCCGAGACGGGCGGCGGGGCCGCAGGTAAGGGCGGCGGGGCCGCAGTGTGAGGCGGCGGGGCCGCAGCGAAGACCGGCGGGGCCGCAGTGAAGGGCTGGGGGGCTGCAACGAAGGGCGGCGGAGCCGCAGCGAAGGGCGGCGGGGCCGCAGCGAAGGGCGGCGGGGCCGAATCGACGGGCGGCGGGGCCGCTAGGGGGATGGGGCCGCTAGGGCGTTGGGGCCGCTATGGCGGCTCGACGAAGTGAGAGCCCGGAGCGTGACTCGGGCTGAGCGCGCTTCGGGCAGGAAAAAAAACTCGATGTGGTGGGCCCTAGGCACAGTTCCCACGGGGGAACCTGCTCGATACCATGAAGAAATTAGAATGAGAATGAATGACTATGGAATGAAAGTGATACAAATATGCAACCCTAGAAATGTGTACCCCATGTGGGCTGCCCCACTATAGCCTACACAACATTATAATTTGACACACCCTGCACCACTTGTTACGTCGTTTCCTCTCTCTCCTTCTCTCTGTCACTCATTTTGGGAAAGAGTTTCAGAGAGTAAGATCGTGGGGTGGATAAACTAGCGCCTCCAGTACGTCATTCTCATGCTCCGCTAAGTTATTCACCATGCAGTATCTTCACTGTTGGTGAGGTGGGCGGTACGCGAGTTGCTTAAAAGGAGCACTTCGCGTGCTTGAAAGGAGGGGCTCAAACGAAGAATTTGGAGAAAAATGCTATTTTTTAAGGCGTCAAAAAAATTAATTATGGAACAGCTACATTCCAAACCCCTTCGCGAATGGTCTCGCCGTCCAGACCCGTTTTCAAGGCCTGAAATCACAGCCGCTACGAAAACAAACGATGAATAAACTCAGATTTTTTTCAGAACAACTCTATTCCAAAACATTCCTCTATTTCTTTCCCTCATCACTCATACCACCCATCTCACCCGCTTCTCCTTCCAGCCGCCACCCCCAGTGATCCCATAGACATGCTGCCGGCGTATCTCTGGCACAAAGTCTTCCACTACCTCCTGCTGCCGCCCGGCTCCTCCCACCCCGAGAGTCCCCTCGTCCGCAGCAGGTGAAAGATGCCCTGGTATCTCGCTGCTGAAACGCAGCCCACAGCAGACACAAACCTGCCCGTGAGGTTTGTGGACCCTGATTTCACAGCAGCAGCACTGGAAGAATGTGAGGAGCTATGGCAGTGGGTGGGCGCTGCTGTGCTGCGCCATGTCCAGCAAGAGGCTCCTCTCCCTCATCCTCTCCTTCTCCGTGAGTTCTGCTCTGCTCTGCTTTGCACGTGACTGTTGGTGTGTGGTCAAGAACCTTCGCTGTGAGTTCACTGCTCGTGGCCCCAACAGATCAGCTGCACTCTGGCATTGCTACAACTACCACATATCCTGCCGCTGGTTACTACCAACAAGCACCTTACTCCCTCAGTTGAGCATTCGGGGACATCAGTCCTGATTGGACAGTGATGCTCCATGTGTAACACCAGTCCTTGGCTTTGAAACACATGCCCTTCAAAATTCACCATGCGCGGGAGAAAGAGATTACTAGAGCATATCCTGATTGGTCAAACGAGCAGCCAATCCGACAACTCCATTCCCATCCCATTCCTTCCCCTCCCATACCGTATGCTCACCGCCACCCCATCTTCCACCCAACCACCCTTCACATTCTCTCTTCCAATCCATCTGTCCCTCTCTGCAGGCCCACCGTCCCACCCCATCACCCACGTTTACAACAAGTTGCTCCCACAGTGGATCAGAAACGTCGCCTACCTCCTGCGCTGTCACCGAGTTGCCTTTTCAGTCCACTTAAAGCCAATGATCAATCCCATCCGTTCCCCTCTGCATGCCCTTCACCCCATTCTCCAGCCAACCACCCTTCACATTCTCTCTTCCACTCCCGTCCGTCCCTGTCTGCAGGCCCACCACCCCATCGCACTGGTTTACAACGAGCTGCACCCACAGTGGAGCAAAAGCGTCGCATTACCTCAATCATGCTTTCTACCTGAGATTTCTAGACCGGGTGGGTCCTTAAACAACCTTCCAATGCCGCCATTCCCTCACCAGTCTCCCTCTGCAGGCCCACCACCCACGAGCTGCACCCACAGTGGAACAAAAGCGACGCCTTGTTTTTATCATGCTTCTGATCCAAAATACTTACACCAGGTCCTTCAACAGCCTTACGGTGCCTCCATTCCTTCGCCCGTCCCTCTCTCTGCAGGCCCACCACCCCATCGACCTGGTATACAATGAGCTGCACCCACAATATAACAAGAGCATCACTTACTTCCTACGCTGCCACCCCCGCCTCAAGTCCCTCGCGCTCACCTTCACGCACGTCAAACAGATCGACAACCTCTGCTCGCCGCGTACCAAGTCATTCCCTGCCCTCACCTCCCTCAGTCTCAAGCTGCGCGGCTGTGCCGACAAAGCCTACCTGTTTGACGAAGTCGAGAAGGATGATGAAGAGGACGAAGCGGAGGAGAATTTCTGGAGTTGGTCCTTAAAGTGCCCGAATCTGCGGCGGCTGAAGCTGGGTCGGGGCAAGTGGGACCTCCGAACTGTGGGGTTCAAGTCGCTGAGCAGCTTGACTCTCAAGCACATGGATTGGAGCTACGTTGATCTCAAGAATCTTGGCACGGTCACACCACGGCTCACAGAGTTCGTTCTCTATCATAGCTGGGATTTGGACCGCCCGTCATCAGGCCCTGGTGGCGGCGGCACATTCACTTTCGACTTATCGAACGCCCAAACCGTCCGCTTTTACTTTCCGCACAACAACCTCACACTCTCCCTCACACTCTCTCGCTCTCTCACAACCTTCTCAGCCATGGCAAAACAACTGGTGCTTACCTGCAAGAGCACCGAACTTCTTGCCCTCCACCACCTCTCGCTGTACGGCCAGCAGCGGCTCGTCATTTCCTCCCTCCACCTCGCTTCCGTACGAGTGGCCTATCTCAACAGCCCTCCCAAAGACCACCACGCTCGCAATGATGAATCTTCTTCCTACCTAGACTCTCCTGTGTTGTCACATGAAATTTCTCCTGACAGGGAGAACGTGCACTGCCGCAGCTCTGCTGCATTCTCCTGGGCTGAATGGCTGGCCCCTATAGCGCCAACAGTGGAGGTGCTTATAGTGAGGCATGGGGTGTTTGTATAGGAGGTTGACGCGGAGTGGAGCTTCCTTAGCAGCCTTGGGATTGTTGTGGAGATGGAGGAGCAGTTTGAGGTGGATTTGAAGGTTGAGAAGCGTCGAGATGATGGTGAGAGGGAGGTTACAGTGGAGGAAACTCAGGAGCGCGATGGGAGGCTTTCGCAGGAGCAGCGACAGGAGGAGCGGCAGCGGCAGCGTTCGCAGCAGCAGATTTCGCAGCAGCAGGATTTACAGCGGCAGCTTTTGCAGCAGCAGCAGCGGCTCCAGCAGCGGCAGCAGCAGCTGCAGCAGCAACAACAGGAGCAGCAGGAGCAGGGGCAGCAGCATCAGCAGCAGATGCAGCAGCAGCAGCAGCAGCAGCAGCAGCAGCAGCAGCGGCGGAGGCAGCGGCAGCCGTATCAGTGGCAACAGCTGTCGCCACAGCAGGAGCAGCAGCAGATTTTGCGGCAGCAGTAGCATTTGCAGTAACAGCTTTTGCAGCAGCAGCGTTTACAGCAGCAGCAGCAGCAGCAGCAGCAGCAGCAGCAGCAGCAGGAGGTGGGGGAGGAGGAGGAGCAGGAGGGGCAGCAGCAAGAAGAAAGACCTCCGTTTATCTTGGCTCCAAACTTGAAAGCTTCTTCCCCACCCACACATGTGAGCAGCAAACCCTTAATTCCCTTCGCGAGTTCTGTCCCTCTCTCACCCTGTACTGCATCTCACGTCGCTCATTCTATTGGGAGAAGCAGGGGAGAGAGTTGGCTGAGACCCCTGTGGTGCATGTGAGGAAGGCGAGAAGCAGGGTGTCATGCGCTTGCTTTGCGGATAAGCGGCCGAAGAACGTGAGGGAGAAGATGCACAGTGTGAATAGGGATCTGGTTGAGGAGTATAGTGTTGATAACGAAGAGGCTTATATTTGGAAGTACAAAGGGAGACTGTGGTGCAGATATGGAAGTGACTCTTGAGTCGACTGGAAAATCACTTAAGTGCAAAGGGAGACTGTTGATGCTGATGAGGATTACCACCTCTAGCATTTGTTGTAGCAGACATGTCAATAGAGGTAATTGATATTGTGGAAGGCAGTGGTGTGGAAGAACAACTGCACGGGACTGCCGGATGCGGTGGCTGCAGGGAAGAAGGCATACGTGATTGCGATCAAGAGGCGGATCACGCCTGAGAAGCTCGCGAATTTCCCTGATGCTGGTGAGTGTGACGTGCTGGTGCTGGTGGCATGTGCGGAGGGGGTAATCCTGGATGACATGGGGCAGGGCAGCAGCGGGAGTGGCGGTGGTAGCAGTGGCAGCAGCGGTGGCGGGAGCAGGGCGTTTTATGCACCGGTGGTGACGCCGTTTGAGGCGCTGATGGCGCTGGAAGAGGGGTGGGAGTGGACGGGGGAGTATCGGATGCTGCTAGATGGTGCTGGGGTGGTAGCAGGAGGAAGTGGAGTAGGGGTGAGGAAGGGAGAGGGAGGTTCAGGGGATGAGAATGGGGAAGGAGATGGGGAAGGTGGGGAGGATGTGGCTCCTTGGTTCTTCTTTGTATAAGGATCGCTGGTATCCCTCGCCCCTCAAAGCATCATTGTCAGCAGCACCAGCAGCAGCAGCAGCAGAGGCGGCAGCAGCAGCGTCGGATCAATATTTGGCTGTCCGGCGGGACATGGCTCTTTCTACATTGCCCGTTTTGACTGACTCCTTGGCCCTGGCTCGGGCGTCCGGCCAATCGGGGTACGCCACGTCAGCGGCGGTGGAGGCGCGGTCCGGGTCGGATTTTTTGGCGCTGCGGCGTGACTGTAAGGGGCTGGAGGTTGTTTGGTTAATGGCGCCGCCTGGTGGGACACCGAGGGCGACACCTTGGGAAGGGGGAGGGGATGCAAGAGGGAGAGGGCATGAGAGTAAGGAAAGGGATGAGGGTGGAAGGGAGGATGGGGGAGTGGTGTGTGCTTTCATGCCGAGAGTGGGTCCGTCGATTGATGAGCAGTGAGGGTGGTGGAGGGGAGGGAGGGCCATGCTGCAGTGTACGTGGACGAACCACAAAATGGACAGGGAAGGATGATTTGAGCGAATATAGCCTTTCATGCCGAAAGTGGTTTTGGCGATTGATGCAGTGACGGTGGTGGAGGGGTAGGAGTTGAAAAGGCCGTTAAGGCAGAGAAACTTCTAGTGGTTGAAGACTAAGTTACGAGAAAAATAAAGTTGTTGGGATATATTTGCTGGTACTGTAACAAGAACAAGTCTTACACTGTGACGGAGCCATTGCCATCAAGAAAAGCAAGCTCTTGAGCTCAGAGTTGTGAGGGTGTCAGATTCATCGTTTCGGGTTTGTTTGACGCGGTTCAAAACGGTCCGCGGATTTCACCGTTTCAGACCATTGCGTACCGGAATCACCCTTGCGAAGTGAATTGTGAAAGAACACACATGACCCGCTCTGAGCATTGCGCATTTTCTAAGTTGGACAGTCATGGGTCTCAAGGAGCCGTTGAACAGCTTGAGGAGACTGAATATTAGGTACCAACAGTCGCGACAAGTGCGGTCGAGTCCATGGCGAGCGCAAATGCATGAATCTTGTGTTGACTACATAGCATCTATCTACCATTGGCGGAGTGTGAGCTTGAGAAATCTTAATCTCCATGGCAGCGCTGCAGCCTACTGGCGAACTGACAGAGCGCGCCGAGCGACGGGAGGAGAAGAGACAGAAGAACAATGCTGACCCCGAAGGCAAGGGCTACTATTGTGTTGCGACGCAGCGTCCGTCTTTTCACCTCATATTCACACTCCGAGCGAGAAGCGCCTAAACTTCACCTTCATGCATGGATGATAACTTAATTAACTTAGTGAACTCTTCCGTGCATTCCTTGTCCCCTTCACCTCCTTCTATTATGTCCGTCCTCCCTCCTGCTTTTGCTTCCTCGCGAGCTATGCGCGCACTGCGAAACATGTAGCTAGCACCTCATTAAGTGATTTCCCTCATGTGGTTCCTGTCCCTGCTACAAATCCCCATGTAACTCCTATCCGTTTCACCCTTACGTTGTTTCCTCTCTCTCCTCCTCTTACTCATACTGGAAAGAGTTCTAGAAAAATAAGATCGTGAGGTAGATGAACGCGCACCTCCACTACGTTATTCTCATTCTCTGCACCATGAAGTCCTTTTAGTGTTGGCGAGGTGGGCGTTTCGAGAAGTGTTCGAACGGATCACGTTTACGTGCTTGAAAGGAGATGCTGAAACGGAGAACTCAGGAGAAAATATTAATATTTGAGGAGCCAGAAACAAAAAAACTCAGAGAAAATGCTCAAAACAACCCCATTCCAAAGCCCTTCGCGAGTGCTCTCGCTGTCCAGACCCATTTCCAAGGCTTGAAATCACAGCCGCAAAGAAAACCAGCAATGAAGAAACTCAAATATTGTTCAAAACAACTCCATTCCAAGTCATTCCCCTCTCTCTCCCCCCAATAAATCCCCTTCCCACCCATCTTGTCCCTATCACCCCCCAGCCGCCACCCCCAGTGATCCCATAGACATGCTGCCGGCGTATCTCTGACACGCTACCTGCTGCTGCCACCCGGCTCCTCCCACCCTGAGAGTCCCCTCGTCCGGGGGAGACGCAAGGCGCCCTGGTATCTCACCGCCACAACTCAGCCCACAGCGGGCAGAAACCTGCCCGTGAAATTTGCGGGCCCTTCTTTCACAGCATTCGGGCAGCACTGGAAGAACGCGAGGAGCTATGGCAGTGGGTGGGCGCTGCTGTGCTGCGCCATGGCCAGCAAGAGGCTCCTGGCCCACGTCCTCTCCTTCTCCGTGAGTCTGCTCTGCTTGCTTGGCGCTTGACTTAGTTTGCACCTAAAACTAGTTTTGAGACACCTGAAAAACAGACCCCTAATTCTCTCCTTCTCCGCGGGTACTGGCTTGCTTTGCACTTACTATTTACATTTGGCTTGTGTTTGTAAAGCCTTATTGCGAGTTCTCTGCATGAGGTACGAGCAGCAGCCTATCTGACAAACAACTCCGTTCCCATCACAAACCCTCCAGCCAACCAGCCTTCACGCTCTCTTCTCCGATCCCGTCCCTCCCTCTCTGTAGGCCCACCACCCCATCACGCTGGTATACAACGAACTACACCCCGAGTGGATCAAGAGCGTCGAATACTTTCTGCGCTGGCGCGGACACCTCAGGTCCCTCTCGCCCACCTACACAAACTTCAAGCAGCTGGACTACCTTTGCTCGCCACTCAACCGCCCCTTCGCCTCCCTCACCTCCCTCAGTCCCAAACTCCGCGGCTGTGGGAATCACTTTTGAGAATTCTCAAAAGCGCCTCCCTCACCTCCCTCTCTCTCAAACTCCGCGGCTGTGAGAATCACTTTTGAGAATTCTCAAAAGCGCCTCCCTCACCTCCCTCTCTCTCAAACTCCGCGGCTGTGTCGACAAATCCTACCTGTACGATGATCTACCAGAGGACTGTGAGGACGATGCGGATGAGATGTTCTGGGTGCATGCCTTCGATTGCCCGGTGCTGCAGCGGCTGAAGCTCGGCCGGGGCAAGTGGAACCTCCAGGAGGAAGGGTGAGCTGAGCAGTACCAGTCGCTGCGCAGCTTGACTCTCAAGCACGTGGACTGGAGCTACGTGGATGTTGAGTATCTGGGCACGGTTACGCCGCGGCTGACAGAATTCACGCTCTATCACAGCTGGCGTTTGGACCGCCCGTCGTCCGGCCCTGGTGGTGGCGGCGAATTCCGTTTCGACTTGTCCAAGGCTCAAACCGTCCGGTTTTACTTCCCACAGAGAACCCTCACGCTCTTCCTCACCCTCTCTCGCTCGCTCAAAACCTTCACGGCGATGGCGAAACAGCTTGTACTCTCTTGCAAGAGCAGGACCCCTCTCGCTCTCCACCACCTCTCACTGTATGGCCAGCAGCGTTTCATCATCTCCTCCCTCCTCCTCGCTTCCGCACGAGTTGCCTATCTCAACGGCCCTCCCAAAGACCACCATTCACGCAATGAACTGGACTTTCCTGAATTGTCCCCTGAATTTTCTCCTGGATTTTCCTGGGCCGAATGGCTGCGCACCATAGCGCCAACAGTGGAAGTGCTTCAAGTGAGGCATGGGGTGCCTGTAGAGGGGGTTGACGCGGAGTGGCTCTGCCTGCGCAGCCTTGGGATTGTCGTGGAGAGTGAGGAGCGGTTTGAGGTGGATTTGAAGGTTGAGAAGCGGCGGGATGATGGTGAGAGGGAGGTTACAGTGAAGGAATTTCAGGAGTGCAACCAGAGGCTTCTGCAGCAGCAGCGGCAGCAGGAGCGGCAGCAGGAGCGGCAGCGGCAGCAGCAGTGGCAGCAGCGGCAGCAGCAGTGGCAGCAGCGGCAGCAGCAATGGCAGCAGCAGCAGCAGCTGCTGCAGCTTTTGCAGCAGCAGGGGCAGCAGCAGCAGATGTTTTAGCAGCAGCAGCAGCAGCAGCAGGAGGAGGAGGACGAGGACGAGGAGCAGGAGGAGCAACAGCAAGAAGGCAGGCCTCCGTTTATCTTGGCTCCAAACTTGAGAGCAATCTTCTTCCCCACCCACACATGCGAACAGCAAACCCTTGCTTCCCTACGCGACTTCTGTCCCTCTCTCGCCCTGTACTGCATCTCACGCCGCTCGTTCTACTGGGAGAAGCAGAGGAAACAGTTGCCAGATACTCCTATGATTCATGTGAGGAAGGCGAGAAGCGGGGTGCCACGCGCTTGCTTTGCGGACGAAGAACGTGCGGGAAAAGATGCACAGTGTGAATAGAGAGCTGGTGGATGGGTATAGTGTTGATAAAGATGAGGCTTGTTGGGAATAATAAGTCTTAAGCGCCTCTGTCGTGTCGAAACTCAGGACACTAGCGAAGCAGTCCGAATCGAAGCATCACGAGTCAACCCTCGGAGGTTAGGGTAACCGCCTGGAGGTTACGCAAAGGTCAAAGGCCAGCGACCTTTGACTTGACAAATACAGCGCGACAGCAAGGACACACAACTGACTCGACATTGAGCAGTTGCCCGAGTCGCACTGTATCGAATCGCAACAGTAAAACGATTTAAACTTATCTATTCGTATTCCTTCTACTCTTATATAAACCTTTGTATTTGCTTGTTTAATCAACTTATTTTGCCCTCACATACTAGCGCAAGGTGGTTCAAGCATCCTTTATTCAACGCTTCCGCCATTACAATCCTACTCAGACTTTAAGCTCTACAAAGATCCTAGGGCATTTCAGCCCAACATGGTATGAGAGCAGTTATAGTTTAAAGTTATTTTCCTTTTAACACTCAAATACAAGAAGACATGTCTGCAAGGAAGGAGAGGAGCTCCTCCAACGGCTCTCCAGGCACTACTCCTACTCCACCTCCTGCCTCTGGCCTACAGACAGAGGAAGGAACTACCACGAGACCAGCAGCTGGGTCCACGGAAACTCCCGCAAGCTTCGATCCAAGCATGATGGAGAAGTTCTTCTCCTTCATGTCCTTCTACGAGCAGCACCAGCAAGGAGTACCTGCGCAGTCAAACAACAGCAACAACAACAACGTGACTCCTATGAGCCTCGACGGCTCATCCTACGCACGCGGGATTCAACAACAACAACAGCAGCCTACCTTTGCGCCGTACGAGCCCCAACGTGGCTCCGTCAGCTTTATGCCGCAACCGCAACCTGCATCGGGACAAGAAAGGGCATTGGATGCGCTACAAATTCAATCGCAATTCGCGCATGTCCTAAAACTGCAAACGACGAAACCTTTCGACGGCAAAGACTTCTTCACCTGGTCGTTCGAGTTCGAACTGATGATGGAAGGAGCACAGATTCTCGGCTTCTTCGACGGGTCCCTGCCATATCCAACAAACGGGACGCAATATGAGAAGCAGCAGTACACCTATCAATTAATGATGGCGTACACGATACTGCTAAGAAACATCACCCCAACCCAGCAGCAGAACATCAGGACTTACCGAGGCTACGGCAACTCCGCGGAGCTCGCGTACAACCACCTGAAGAACCTGTATCAAGCAACAGACAGCGTAAATCAAAGCAGGTTAATGGCGCAGCTGACAACGATTGAAATGAAACCAGGCGAGAAAGGCATGGCTTATATCAGCCGCTGCCGCGAACTGCGCGACAAGCTTCTTCGATGCGGCGGGTCGATTTCAGAAGACGCCTTTGTCACGGTGGTCATCGGCGGTCTCGGCCCCCACTGGCGCTCCACTCGCGCCATATTACGAGCACACGGGAGGATCTCCGAAGCGGCACTCTGCGCCGAAATTCATGCTGAGCAGCAGGACATGGACCTGCAAGAAGAAAGACACAAGAAGAAAGCATTAGCACCGGAGTTCGCGTTTCACACTCAGCGACGATACAACGGCAACAACAATCGACAACAGCAACAAGTAAAGACAGTACCTCCGTTCTGCCACATCTGCAAGACTTTGGGCCATCCTCGCACGCATTGCCCGTCTCGTCAGACAACACCACAGCGACAACTCCGGCCTTCAAGCTCCCAAGTTACTTCAACGCAAACAAATCCGACGACCACAATCCAAGCATCAACAACTTCAACTGGACAACCTGCACAAGGAACAAGAAGCATTGTCAATTGCATGGTGAAGATAACTGATTCGTGCACAACCGAGTCACCACCCCACTACTCACCGGAAGAAGAGCTCGACAACAGGACACCTCGCCGCGAGTCACTCCAGCCGAATCCAACGTACGCCGCCATCGCTCAAAGCGAGCCGTCCGGGCAAGACACCTGGTTCTTGGATAGTTGCTGCGGACAACACATGTGCTCCTCCGGACGCTTCGTACAACGCGAACATCGACTCCAGCGAGAAGTAGTCATCACGGTCGCCAACAACCAGAACCTGCGCACACGACGACAAGGAGTAGTTCAGCTTCAATCAAGAGAGACAAACGTCATACTGCACATGTCAAAGGTACTCATCGCAGAAGGACTCGGTTATAACTTACTAAGTGTTAGCCAGCTGATGGCGAAAGGGATTCACTTGGAAGCCGACAGCACCACCCAGGAGTTAAAGTTATACCACGGGAAGGGCGGCCTCTACATCGGAAGAGCAGTGTTGAAGAACAACGTCTTCGTTCTTGATTTCGTCCCCGACCTGGGCACTGCTGACAGCGACGCCATCGTCAACTTCACCGACTGGATACATCCTCCGGATCTCGATCCCGACTTCAGCCCGGGAGGTTTCTGGTACTCTCACACCATCCCTGAAGCAGAACGAACACGAGCATTAGCAACGATTCAACAAACGGCAGCAGCAGAGACAACAACGGCAGCAGCAGAGACAACAACGGCAGCAGCAAAGACAACATCGGCAGCAGCAGGAACAACGACACCAGTCATCGTCGACGAAGCACCACCAACACTCGCACAGCAGCTGAACCCGACTCAACGAGAAGTCCACAGAAGCGCCAATATCGTCGCCAGCTTCTACTCCAACTCTGACGCGTATCAACGCTCACCCGGACATCGCGCTCCTGAAGACATCTGGCACGCACGCACAGGACATCCAAGCAATACGGTGTTAAATAACACAATACGAGCAGGGGTCCTGGACAAAGATTCACAACTTCTACCCGACGGCAGAGAACTTCAACGGGCTCGAGGAACTTGCCTCATATGCCCTGAAGCCGACTTACCCCATCGACCGTTTCCTTCTCACCACAACCCGAGCGCACCTGCATACGCACCACTCGAAAAAGTATACAGCGACATCCTCTTCAATCGAGAACCAGGACAAGTTACCTATAACTACACGATAACTTTCATCGACGCCGCCACTCGATATGTTTGGCATCAAAACCTACCCAGTCGCGACATGGCTCTCGCAGCGTTCGCCGCCTGGCTACCGATAGCAGAAAGGGAATCAGGAACGCAGCTGAAAAGCTTCCAGTCAGACGGAGGAGGAGAATACACCTCTCAGCGCTTCAAGCAGTACCTGGCGGAAAGGGGAATCAAGCAACTCCTCTCCCTTCCCTACGCCCATCAGCAGCAAGGTGTTGCAGAAAGAATGAACAGGACTCTGCAGAATAGCATGCGCAAGCTGCTACGTGGCATGCGGCTACCCAACCACCAGTGGCCAGCAGCAATGGACCATGCTGTCATGCTGCACAACTTGCTGTCATCGTCGTCACTCCCGAACAACGCATCACCGCATCTGCTGTGGACAGGAAAACAGGGCAGCACAAAAATGTTACGAGTTTTCGGGTGCATGGTACAGTACCGACCCCCAGAAGCACGAGCGGGAAGATTTTCGCAACGGGCACAGTGGGGACTACACCTCGGCATCGAGAAAAATTACAACGCGTGGAAAATCTTCGATGTCCACTCAAAGGAAACAGTAGCAGCACGTGACGTGATCTTCTACGAGCGACTCACACTTCAAACGTACCTCGCCAACTTGCACGAGAATCAGGACCCCACAGGTGGCTTTCGTGGTGACCGAGCCTTCGCCTCAGCAGCGGACGAAGCAGACTGGGATGAACAAAACGTGGACAACGCATCGGAAGAAGCCGGACCTCTCCCGTACTGCTCCGTCGACGTGCCCATGGACGAAGAAGATCCTCGCGATAGTGTCAACGCCGAAGTCTTCTACCACTTCGCCGACAACGGTTACGTAACACCTGCGACAGTCAACACAAACGAAGCAGAAAGGATAGGGCCAAATTTCATAACCGATCCAGAAGCGGGAGACGAAGTAGCTTATCCCGAGGACCCAACACTCCCTCGATACTCACAGACTGGGCTGCAAATCCTCGGCCTCGTCACCGCAGTCCACGGGAACACAGGCAGCGCACTTCCTAAGGAGCCTGCGACGGTTCAGCAGGCTCTGGGGGGGGAACACAGGGAGAAATGGCGTGAAGCCATGGACAGAGAATTGAAGGCATTAGAGGAACGCAACACCTGGAAGGTCGTTCCCGCAAGCGTGGCACGGAACAAGACCATTCTCACCGGGAAATGGGTCTTCCGCATCAAAACGAAAGCTGACGGCACAATCGAGAAGTTCAAAGCACGCTGGGTCGTGCGTGGATTCGACCAGGAGCAAGGACGAGACTTCACCGAGACTTTCGCCCCAGTTAGTCGACATACCTCTCTCCGAATTCTTCTCGCCGTCGCCGCCATGAAGAAGAAGAAGCTGCGACAAATTGACGTCGCCAACGCATTCCTCTACGCACCCGTCGACGCCGAAATCTTCGTCGAACTCCCCCACGGTACTCACGGAAACCCCAATCAGGTCTGCCAACTACTGAAATCGCATTACGGAATCAAACAAGCTCCGCGGCTGTGGCAACTGCACCTACACACCCGCCTCACTCGCATCGGATTCCGCCAACTACCTCACGACCAAGGAATGTATCGATTCACCAAAGGCGCAAACTACATCCTGCTGATCGTCTACGTCGACGACCTACTCTACATCGGCTCCACCGACGACATCACCTCCTGGTTCGAAGGGGAACTGCAGAAGGATCTCACGCTCACGGTTTCTTCTACCGTCACCCAGTACCTCGGGCTCAACATCCGCGAAAAGGAAAATGCTATCTACCTCAGCGCCGAGAAATACGCCGACACTATCGCCAAGCGCTTCTCACTCACACCTACCGCTATCGCCACGCCCTACCGCTACACGACAGGAAATGACAAAGGAAAATCCGCTCCACTCAAAACTGCCGGAATACGTGATTACCAGAGGAAACTGGGTTGCCTCCTCTTCGCAGCCGTCACCTGTCGACCAGATCTATCCTACTCCGCAAGCCAACTCGCCACCTACCTCAAGAAACCCGAAGCAGAGCACCTAGCGGAGCTCGATCGCGCACTACACTACTTCGTGAGCACACCGACGATCGGCCTGACTTACTACAAAGGCGAAGCTACGACGACGAAACTAACCGGCTACGTCGATGCTGACCATGCCGGCGATTCTGATAACAGGCGCTCTCGCACTGGCTACGTCTATCGTCTCGAGCCTATCGGACCTATCTCCTGGCAGTCGAGTAAGCAGGAACTAATCGCTCTCTCCTCAGCTGAAGCAGAATATATCGCCTTCTGTTCAGCCACCAAGGAAGGACTCTACCTTCGCGAGCTGTTGGAAGAAGCAAAGTTAGCTGAGTTACCCAACTTCACCCTGTTCTGCGACAACCAATCTGCAATTCGCATCGCCAACAAAAGCGGATTCGCGAACAGAACGAAGCATATCGCTCTGCGATACTTCTTCGTGAAGGACGAGATCGAGAAAGGGAAACTCGAATTATCCTACTGTCCCACGTCCGAGATGGCAGCTGATTATTTGACTAAGAAACTCGGAAAACAGAAGTTCGAGTACTGCATGCTGCTGACTGGACAAGGCCACGTCACCATCAGCGACACTCCAGAAGCGAAGGGGAGTGTTGGGAATAATAAGTCTTAAGCGCCTCTGTCGTGTCGAAACTCAGGACACTAGCGAAGCAGTCCGAATCGAAGCATCACGAGTCAACCCTCGGAGGTTAGGGTAACCGCCTGGAGGTTACGCGAAGGTCAAAGGCCAGCGACCTTTGACTTGACAAATACAGCGCGACAGCAAGGACACACAACTGACTCGACATTGAGCAGTTGCCCGAGTCGCACTGTATCGAATCGCAATAGTAAAACGGTTTAAACTTATCTATTCGTATTCCTTCTACTCTTATATAAACCTTTGTATTTGCTTGTTTAATCAACTTATTTTGCCCTCACATACTAGCGCAAGGTGGTTCAAGCATCCTTTATTCAACGCTTCCGCTATTACAATCCTACTCAGACTTTAAGCTCTACAAAGATCCTAGGGCATTTCAGCCCAACAAGGCTTACCGTACATGTTGAAGTACAAAGGGAGGCTGTGGAGCCGAGACCATTGAGGAGGGGACCTTTTAGTCAGCTCAAAAATCACCCAAGTACAGTGTTACCGTCTCCCCCCGGATATACCCCCATGGGGGGCAATAATAAAACAGGTTTTTTCATGGGGGTGGGCTTATAATCGAGTAAATTTATAAGCGCCGGCGTTTATAAAATGACATACATATTTTTTTATATCTTTTAACACCAAACTGTAGGTCTCGTGCTTGCCTTTTCAATCGAGTCGAAGTTACATGGGATCGTCTGTGAAATTCTCGCGCGCGCTGGGAGATACACCCAATCTGACTCACATCCAGCTCCTGACAGGTCCTGCTGACTGGACCCGCATCCAGTGCAGGGTCCGAATGTGAAGGGAACCGAATCTGCAACATATCCGCCTGCTAAAGTAAAAATCGTTACAGCTTTTTGAACACATTTCAAATTTTAAAGTTTACGTGCGCTTATAATAAAACAAGTTTTTTCAAGGGGTGCGCTTATAATCGAGGAGGGGATATAAGCGCCATATGCCAATTAGAAGCGCCAGGCGCTTATCCTAGGGTGGCGCTTATATCCGGGGGGAGACGGTAATGCAGATGAGGCTGTTATTGATTGAAGTACTTATATAGGCTGAGGACTGCTCTTACAATGTTTGTGTCTGACCAAGAAGGCATGGTAGGCCAGACACAAAGCTGAAACGGCATGTCTGTCATGAGTAAACTGAATTCACGTGTTGTAGTACCGTATACAGCTGTGCAGTAATTCATAGAGCAGACAACTACACTGATACAGTACCACTCCTACGAATGAAAGCTGAAACATTGTCCATTGGACAAAAGAGAGCTCTAGGGCCTGAATGCCTTTACAGCCAATCTGCCGAAACACTTTCTCCTCGTGTATGAGCAATCAAGGTTATATCGAACAATTAACACTACAGTATGTATGAGCATTATGATGCGCCTGTGTTTGGTTGCTTCTTGAAAGGGTTTGCCTCTTGGTCCATCACCGAAAGAGCGTATTCCACCTGCCGCAGAGGATTGGGGGATGAATGAATGCTTTTAGGGTGAAGGCTTGTCTCGGTCTGTTTGAGGCAAAGAATTGCAAGGCTTGGTTCTTGAAAGGGATGGCCTATTGGTCCATGACTGAAAAAGTGTATTCCACCTGCCACAGGGGATTATGTTGGTGGGATAGATGTTGTAAGAGTTGAACCTCGTACAAAGAAGAACGGCAAAGGCAGTGAATGGCGTAGGGTATGAATGTTGTTTAAGGGCGGCTATATTCGAGTGACTTTTGAGAAATTTCAAAAGTCACTCGAAGAATGTTGTTTAAGGGCAGATTCGATTGCAGCAAGCCAACTGAGGCCGCTTGAGTCTAGATCTAAATGTATCTAACCGGATCCAACTAGGAGAGACGAAAGCGAGTAGAAGAAAGACTTAGTAAGTCAATCGGTAAGACAAAACATCGCCTGAGATGTGCGTGCGAACGCGTTTCGGCAACTAAGCCTTCATCAGCGCAGTGAATGGCGCAGGGCATGAATGGGAGTGGCAACGGAGGGACCCCATGGGTGGAACGTGGTTAAAATGTGTGTGTGTGTGTGTGTGTGTGTGTGTGTGTGTGTGTGTGTGTGTGTGTGTGTGTGTGTGTGTTTTTTGGAATACATTTCTTTATTCAGGTCAGGCTGGGTCCGGGATGTGGTGAGTGCTGTAGGTGGAGGTGGGAGATTCTTCAAAGGAGTCTCACACAGGCACATCTACAGTCTCGTGCTCAGATGCGTAGTCCAGAAACCAGGCGTTAGCAGATCACAATGCGGGGTCAGGGATGTGGTGGTGGGCACTGTAGACGCGGTGGGCAGATAGGCCCCCAATGGCAGCATAAAAGCTGCTTCGGAAAATTGGGACAAAAGCAACTCAAGTGAGCCCACCTGTACAGTCTCCCGTTCCAGGAACCCTGCAATTGCGGAGCGGAACGCGGGGTCGGGGATGTGGTGGGCGCTGTAGGTGGCGGTGGGCAGATAGCCCCGTGGCAGCTTGTGCTCTCCCTGTGCTCCTGCTTCTACCCGCGCCAGACCTGCTTCTATGGCTGCCTCTATTGCCTGAAAGGAGAGGGAACGGGGTAAAAACGTAGAGGGAGAGGGGGAGGGGGGACAGGAGAGGAGGAGGGTAATTGAGAAAAGCGGAATGAAAAAACGAAGGGGAACGGGGGAAGGGAGACAGGATTGAATGGGAAAGGGGAAAGGGAGGGAAGGGCGGAAGGCGTGGTGAGAGTGCTGTAGGTGGCGGTGGGCAGATAGCCCCGCGGCAGCTTGTGCTCGCCCTGTGCTCCCGCCTCCACCCGTGCTAACCCCGCTACTATGGCCGCCTCTATTGCCTGACAGGGGAGGGAACGGGGTAGAGGGAGGGGGGAACGGGGGAGAGGAGAGGAGGGAAGGAGGGGAATGGGGTAGGGGGGAATGGGAAAACGAAGGGGAAAGGGGGAAGGGAGGCAGCATTGAATAGGAAACAGGAAAGGGAGGGAAGGGCGGAAGGCGTGGTGAGAGTGCTGTAGGTGGCGGTGGGCAGATAGCCGCGCGGCAGCTTGTGCTCGTCCTGCGCTCCCGCCTCCACTCGTGCTAACCCCGCTTCTATGGCCGCCTCTATTGCCTGACAGGGGGAGAGGGAAGGGGAGGTGGAGTGGGGGAACGGGAGTGGGGGAGAGTGGGTAAGGGGAGAGCAGCTTGTGCTCGCCCTGTGCCCCCGCCTCCACCCGTGCCAACCCTGCTTCTATTGCCGCCGCCTCTAGTGCCTGGTAAAGTGAGGGCAGGGGAGGTGGAATGGGGGAATGGGAGTGGGGGAGAGTGGGTAAGGGGGTGGCAAGTCGATTTTTGAGTCGACTCAAAAAGTGGAATGGGGGAGTGGGAGTGGGGGAGAGTGGGTAAGGGGGTAGCAGCTTGTACGTCCCCTGCGCCCCGGCCTTGCCCCTCCACCAGGTTCAGCGCACCCCCCACCATGCGCATTCTACTCCAGTTTCGACTCACACACCTCGTAGTAGCACGCTTCAAAGTGCAGGAACGGGTAGGGCCCCCCAATTACGTCGTCCAAACACAGCCTCGCCGCCCACCAGGTTCAGTGCACCCCCCACCATGCGCCTTCTACTCCAGTTTCTACTCACGTACCTTGTAGTAACACAAGTACACACCTGGTAGTAGCACGCCTCAAAGTGCAGGAACGGGTAGTGCGTGCCAGGCAGCGCCCCCCAGTTGCGCCCAAACACGGCCTCGCCGCCCACCAGGTTCAGCGCACCCCCCACCATGCGCATTCTACTCCAGTTTCGACTCACACACCTCGTAGTAGCACGCTTCAAAGTGCAGGAACGGGTAGGGCCCCCCAATTACGTCGTCCAAACACAGCCTCGCCGCCCACCAGGTTCAGTGCACCCCCCACCATGCGCCTTCTACTCCAGTCTCTACTCACGTACCTTGTAGTAACACAAGTACACACCTGGTAGTAGCACGCCTCAAAGTGCAGGAACGGGTAGTGCGTGCCAGGCAGCGCCCCCCAGTTGCGCCCAAACACGGCCTCGCCGCCCACCAGGTTCAGCGCACCCCCCACCATGCGCATTCTACTCCAGTTTCGACTCACACACCTCGTAGTAGCACGCTTCAAAGTGCAGGAACGGGTAGGGCCCCCCAATTACGTCGTCCAAACACAGCCTCGCCGCCCACCAGGTTCAGTGCACCCCCCACCATGCGCCTTCTACTCCAGTTTCTACTCACGTACCTTGTAGTAACACAAGTACACACCTGGTAGTAGCACGCCTCAAAGTGCAGGAACGGGTAGTGCGTGCCAGGCAGCGCCCCCCAGTTGCGCCCAAACACGGCCTCGCCGCCCACCAGGTTCAGCGCACCCCCCACCATGCGCATTCTACTCCAGTTTCGACTCACACACCTCGTAGTAGCACGCTTCAAAGTGCAGGAACGGGTAGGGCCCCCCAATTACGTCGTCCAAACACAGCCTCGCCGCCCACCAGGTTCAGTGCACCCCCCACCATGCGCCTTCTACTCCAGTCTCTACTCACGTACCTTGTAGTAACACAAGTACACACCTGGTAGTAGCACGCCTCAAAGTGCAGGAACGGGTAGTGCGTGCCAGGCAGCGCCCCCCAGTTGCGCCCAAACACGGCCTCGCCGCCCACCAGGTTCAGCGCACCCCCCACCATGCGCATTCTACTCCAGTTTCGACTCACACACCTCGTAGTAGCACGCTTCAAAGTGCAGGAACGGGTAGGGCCCCCCAATTACGTCGTCCAAACACAGCCTCGCCGCCCACCAGGTTCAGTGCACCCCCCACCATGCGCCTTCTACTCCAGTTTCTACTCACGTACCTTGTAGTAACACAAGTACACACCTGGTAGTAGCACGCCTCAAAGTGCAGGAACGGGTAGTGCGTGCCAGGCAGCGCCCCCCAGTTGCGCCCAAACACGGCCTCGCCGCCCACCAGGTTCAGCGCACCCCCCACCATGCGCCCTGTCTCATCCTCCGCCACCACCAGCAGCACCTTCTCTCCCAGCCGCTCCCCCAGGAGATGGAAGAACTCGCGAGTGAGGTACGTCTGCCCCCACCTGGTTGGGGTAGGGGGGACAATGGGAAGGGAATGGAATCAGCTCCCCACCATGCGCCCTGTCTCATCCTCTTCCGCCACCACCACCAGCAGCACCTTCTCTCCCAGCCGCTCCCCCAGCAGATGGAAGAACTCGCGAGTGAGGTACGTCTGCCCCCACCTGTTGAGAGCATAAAAGAAAAGGTGGATGGTGGAAATGGAGACAATCGAGGGAGGCGGATTAGGGAAGCATGAGGAGGCCTGTACGCCCATCCAGTCAATCCCTCGTTCCACACCTTGGACGCATTCGAGGCACCTAAACTCTACGTCCGCCTTCAGGCAGCAGTGAGCTGCCTTCAGGCAGCAGTGAGCTGCCTTCAGGCAGCAGTGAGCTGCCTACAGGCAGCAGTGAGCTGCCTACAGGATTTTATTCTTGGTTCTTGGTCTTGGGTTGATCAACTCACCCGCTTGCCTTGAGGCAGAGCTGCCTACAGCGTTTAGGCAGCACTGCCTGAAGGCAGTACAGTGTTTTTTTTCTTGGTTCTTGGTCTTGGGTTGATCAACTCACTCGCTCGACTCGACCTGACCTGCCTGAGGACTCACTTTCGGTTGGTGGTGTTGCAGTAGAATTGGAAGAAGCTGTTCCAGTGGTGTGCCTGCAAGAATATAGCCAGAACGAGAGTGGGGTGGGGAGGAGGAGATGAGTGAGGAGAGTGAGGGAAGGGGGGTGAATATTCCTACAGGAGAAGGCAATGGTGTGTCCGCAAAAAAATCTCATGAAGCGAGAGAACTTGATGAGTGGGCGGGGAGGTGAAGGGGGGTGAGGGAGGAGAGGGGGGTTGAGGGAGGTGAGGGAAGGAGCAGAGAGCATGAAAGGAAAGGAAAGAGGAAAAATGGATGAGAGGAGGAAAAGAGGCAGGTGTTAATTGTCTCTACTGTCTGCATCCACACAATCATGGAGAAACAATGCATGAAAATACGTATAGTGTAGTGTACATTCTTTTTTACACTCGATACACTCCCCTCAACATTACACCATCTCGCCTCACCTTAATGTCATCGCCCCTCAGCCGCAGCAGTTTCAAGCCCTGCGCCGCTACCTGTGATCAGAAAGGGAAGGAGAGGGGTGGCACACAGCAGATTCTTAAGTCAGCTCAAAAATAGTTTCAAGCCCTGCGCCGCTACCTGTGATCAGAAAGGGAAGGAGAGGGGTGGCACACAGCAGATTCTTAAGTCAGCTCAAAAATAGTTTCAAGCCCTGCGCCGCTACCTGTGATCAGAAAGCGGGAGGCAAAGGGGAAACCTGAGCTTCAAGGTTGAGCAACAACAACTAAAATCTATCAGATTATAAAGGGCCCCATTAGAGCATTCGTACCTGGTTTCAGGATAAGTGGAAAGTGGTGGTAGATGGAATTGAGGAATGGAATGCTGTGTGATGGTGCCAAATGGCTTCTTCAAGTGGCGTGAATGAGATGTGCCGTATGACATGGCATGGCATGGCATGGCACGGCATGGCATGGCATCGGATGGCACGGCACGGTATGGTCAAGACAGCACCTTCTTCCTCTCCTGTCGAATGGTCTTGCGCTTGGACTGCTTCAAATCCATGAGGAAATCGTTGAAGCTGGTGTTAGAAGCCGTGCAGATGGGTGGAATCATGCGGACACACAAATATGGGGGACATGGGTGGGACGGAGAGGAAGGGGAGCGAGAGAGCGGGTGTGGGAATGGTAGGAACGGGAGAGGTTGGGGATGGGAAAGGGGGGTTTGGGTCCACTCCAAAGCCGAATAGCACTTTGACTGCTTCAGACGAGATCATTGGGAGTTTGAAACATCCGAGTTGAAGGAAGTAAGGCCTCCGCAGCCCCCTGTCCATCATTGGCAAGATCATTAAGAAGCTGAAGTGTGTGAGAACAGAGGTGCGATGGGAAAGCACATCAGAAGCACTTGCTTCTCCGAACCACTGCATGAAGCCATGCCATGCCATGCCATGCCATGTCATGTCATGCCTTGCCATGCCTTGCCACACGCTAATGCCTTATCTCCCATCTGCCACACGCCATACCCCCCTCAACAACTACCATAAAAGCGGTTTTTCCAGTGCCCCTGTATGCCTATGCGATTACTGAGTCGCCTAAAATACCTGCATGCCAGTGCTCTGCAGCAGAACGGCCCACAAGTCAAGGTGTCACCACCGCACACTCACAAGCCACACTCCACACCCCATGCCTGCCCATCCATGCGCACACGCCTCTCACCCACCTGCCATAGTCACGGTTGCTCCAGTGGTACTGCATGCCCATGCGCTGCAAGAAGCCATGGCGTGTCATGACACATTTCACATCTGCCACACCCGATGCCCCTGTTTCCACCTGCCATAGCAACCCCCGTTCTGCACATGCCACATCCCACCACCCACCTGCCATAGCCATGGTTGCTCCAGTGGTACTGCATGCCCCACCTGCCATAGCCCCCCTAACCACCTGCCACACCCCATGCCTCTGCCCTCACCTGCCATAGCCGCGGTTGCTCCAGTGGTACTGCATGCCCATGCGCTGCAGGAAGCCATGGCGGGCCATGACCTGCCAGTCGTCCTTGCAGGGGAATGTCACATGCACCGATGATACCCCGTACTGTGTGGTGTTGGGGAGGGGGAGGCAGCAGGCAGGGGTGGGGTGAGGCAGCAGGCAGGGGTGGGGTGAGGCAGCAGGCAGGGGTGGGGTGAGGCAGCAGGCAGGGGTGGGGTGAGGCAGCAGGCAGGGGTGGGGTGAGGCAGCAGGCAGGGGTGGGGTGAGGCAGCAGGCAGGGGTGGGGTGAGGCAGCAGGCAGGGGTGGGGTGAGGCAGCAGGCAGGGGTGGGGTGAGGCAGCAGGCAGGGGTGGGGTGAGGCAGCAGGCAGGGGTGGGGTGAGGCAGCAGGCAGGGGTGGGGTGAGGCAGCAGGCAGGGGTGGGGTGAGGCAGCAGGCAGGGGTGGGGTGAGGCAGCAGGCAGGGGTGGGGTGAGGCAGCAGGCAGGGGTGGGGTGAGGCAGCAGGCAGGGGTGGGGTGAGGCAGCAGGCAGGGGTGGGGTGAGGCAGCAGGCAGGGGTGGGGTGAGGCAGCAGGCAGGGGTGGGGTGAGGCAGCAGGCAGGGGTGGGGTGAGGCAGCAGGCAGGGGTGGGGTGAGGCAGCAGGCAGGGGTGGGGTGAGGCAGCAGGCAGGGGTGGGGTGAGGCAGCAGGCAGGGGTGGGGTGAGGCAGCAGGCAGGGGTGGGGTGAGGCAGCAGGCAGGGGTGGGGTGAGGCAGCAGGCAGGGGTGGGGTGAGGCAGCAGGCAGGGGTGGGGTGAGGCAGCAGGCAGGGGTGGGGTGAGGCAGCAGGCAGGGGTGGGGTGAGGCAGCAGGCAGGGGTGGGGTGAGGCAGCAGGCAGGGGTGGGGTGAGGCAGCAGGCAGGGGTGGGGTGAGGCAGCAGGCAGGGGTGGGGTGAGGCAGCAGGCAGGGGTGGGGTGAGGCAGCAGGCAGGGGTGGGGTGAGGCAGCAGGCAGGGGTGGGGTGAGGCAGCAGGCAGGGGTGGGGTGAGGCAGCAGGCAGGGGTGGGGTGAGGCAGCAGGCAGGGGTGGGGTGAGGCAGCAGGCAGGGGTGGGGTGAGGCAGCAGGTAGGGGTGGGGTGAGGCAGCAGGCAGGGGTGGGGTGAGGCAGCAGGCAGGGGTGGGGTGAGGCAGCAGGCAGGGGTGGGGTGAGGCAGCAGGCAGGGGTGGGGTGAGGCAGCAGGCAGGGGTGGGGTGAGGCAGCAGGCAGGGGTGGGGTGAGGCAGCAGGCAGGGGTGGGGTGAGGCAGCAGGCAGGGGTGGGGTGAGGCAGCAGGCAGGGGTGGGGTGAGGCAGCAGGCAGGGGTGGGGTGAGGGTGCACGTTGGAATAAACACAGCCATGACCTGCCAGTCGTCCTTGCATGGGAACGTCACATGCACCGTTGATACCCCGTACTGCGCGGTGTGGGAGGGGCGGGGAGTGGAACAGTGGGGGGAGGGAGAGGGTCGAAACAAGCACCAAATGACCATGGGGGATGCCATACAGTGCCCCACTGGGCGGGCCATGACCTGCCAGTCGTCCTTGCATGGGAATGTCACATGCACCAATGACACCCCATAGTGCCCAGTGTGGGGTTGGGGAGTAGGGAAGATGCAGGGAGTTGACATGCCATGCCATGCCATGCCATGCCATGCCATACCATACCATGCCATGCCGTGCTGCGCCATGCCATACCCCTTCCCCCCATCCTGAACCCTACTTGCTCATTGTCACGGCACAGTCCCAACAGCACAGCACCTTAAGTCAACCCCGCATCCCCTTATCCCACAACCCCAATCCCCCCCTCCACCCCCTCCCTCCCCCCGCTCCCCACTCAAACTCATCTGCCACTCGCTTCATAGCCGGGCACAGCCCTGACAGCAACCTAAGCCAACCGGGTACACCTCTTTCCGGCTCTCCAGTTTCCCTCTACACTCCCCGCTTCCCCTTCCCCCCCTCACCTTATCCGCCACTTGCTTCATGGCCTGGCACAGCCCCGACAGCAGTCAACCATGCGCCCTCATAACCCCACCCCTTCGCCCCCACTCCCCCCTTCCCCTCTCCATCCCTCACCTCGTCCGCCACTTGCTTCATGGCCTGGCACAGCCCTGACAGCACAGCCTCGCGGTCAGGTCCGTCCCGAACCAGCAAACGAGGTCCGGTGGCGGGGGTGAAGGGCACGCAGGACTGCAGCTTCGGGTAGTACGAGCCTCCCGCCCGCATGAACGCATTCGCCCAGGAATGGTCAAACACATACTCTCCATAGGAGTGCCTGTGGGGACGCAGAGGAGAGGGAAGGAGGAAATGAAGGCTCCTATTATCGTCCACTGTATGAAGCCTTTTGAGGCGCCTCAAAAGTCCATTGTAAGAAGCCACGAGCCTCGAGTAGTACAAGCCTCCCGCCCGCATGAACGCATTGGCCCACGAATGATCAAATACATACTCTCCATAGGAGTGGCTGTGGGGAAGAGGGGAAGAAGAGCGATGAGGGAACGGAAAGGTGTCTATCTATTCAACCGAATCCAGACGCGTGTGACACAAACGGATTGTGCTTCTCCACTCCGCTCCTCCCCTCACCACCACAAGCTGCTGAGGCTGCTGTGGTAACCACCTCACCCCTACTCCCTCCCCCCCGCACCAATCCCGAACGATTTAAGCCACACACCCTTACCCTTACATGAATAAACGCACACGTACCCCTTTAAATAGAGGGGCAGCACTCCGACTACCCTCTCCTCATCGTCTCTCGCGACGAGGTGCTGTGGTAACCACCCCTCCTCGCGGCACGCGCTTCTGCTCTCCTCCAGACACTGCAGGAACGCGTGTGACACAAACGGGTTGTGCTTCTCCGCGCCCCCCGCCGCGTCCAGCGCACAGGCGTCCCAGTCAGCAGCAGGAATGGAGGCGATGGAGGAGGAGACTGTGACTGTAAGGGCCGTCGCTGTAGCGGTGGGTTCCTGCACATGTGGCAGCGGGATTAAAGAGAGAGAGAGAGGGGTGGTCAAAAGCACGCACCAATTCTTGAAGGGAAATGCACAATAAAACGAGGGGTGGTCAAAAACTCCCTGCAACGTCTCTTATATGATTTTCACTCACCCCTCCCCGCAGCCCACTTCTCTCCGTGTCCTCTGCTGCCGCCGATCCTGCACCCCCGACCAAGGCGCTCCTAATGCGCTGCGCCTTGTCTCCTTGCTGCTGTTCCTGTTGCCAGGGCCAAAGCGCGGCTGATACGGGGATGCGACGAGAGTGGATTTGACTGCGGCTGTGATTAGAACGAATGTGACTGTAACCAGACGGTGTTTTTGCGACTCGATTTCGGCCGCCGCCGACGGGGACGCCGAAAAGCGGCACCGCGCGCAGCGGCAGCAGCGACGAATGCGCTACTGCGTAAATTGGACGGGTCGATTTTTGCCGTGCGTCAACAGACACGTGGCGTCGCGGTTGATGTTCGCGAAACGCCTCGGTAACTTCGCCAATGGCACGGTTACTGTGTATCCGCGAGCGCGGATCAGCGCATAGAGATTTAAGCGCCTGGTTGGAAGCGAAGAGAGTCGCGGAACTCATGGCGAGAGGCGACTCGACGAGTTATTAGTGCCAGGAATTCCGAATTTGAGCTTCTTTTCGGATGCCTAGTACTGTGACACCGAAGATATTAACTCCAACCGTTTGAAAATGATAAAGCCGCCTCAAAATGTCGCAGAACCCATGCCGGAATCGGATCGGCGAGTTCGATGTTTTCAGCCGTGCACGGGGGGGAGCAGCGTCGAGAACAGTCGACGCTGGGATTTAAAAAGCTTCCTTGCCAGAAGTAATATGGAATAGTGCAAGGGAGAACGACGCAAGCTGCCGTGTGCCCCGAATACTACTACATTCGCGTCTGAGAAGTTGCCGCCAGCTTCGACGTATCTTGTATCTAATTTCAGTCTGGGATAACTATGCGGTAGTCTTTAGGAACGATGAGGGAGCAAAGCGAATGCGATACGACAGCTAAGGGAGCGAGATGAGAGATAAATGACCGACGCTTGAAAGTTGGACTAGGAGGGAGGAAGTATGACATCCATCTGGATCATGTGTGTGTCACTAGCGAGTAGAAATCAGCGCAACACAAACCTCCCCGCGAACTCTCTGTTATTGGTCCGTACGGCACAAAATCTGGGGTTCCTGCTTCACCATGTCAGCATAATGCCACGTGACTTCACTTCATTGGATTCGGAAGCTAAACAGACATTCGTTTGAGTGAACCTCGTAAGGCGTATTCAGCAGGTCTCCTTGGACATCCTCGTGTCGCCAGTCAGTTCATGATGCACACATGTAGATTAACACATATCAATGTAACAATATGTATTTATCTACATATTCTGAATGCACTCATCTTCTTTTCATTTTAATTGTTGCACTACCTATCATAACACTCAGTTCTCCGACCAAACTGCTTAAATCATGTGCTGAGCGATATAGTTTTTTTTTTTTTTCACCCCTACAGCCAGCCCTTCCAATTCCCAGTTCGGCAACACTTTTAACTGAAAGCATTAACGAATCCGACGCCACCTCGATAAACAGTACCACGAGTAGATTATATTGGGCAGTTTGGGCGGAAGCAATATGTCCACGACTCACATTCTTGTGAACGCGATCAATGTTGGTCAGAACCGTTTTGCGATTCAAGAAAACCGTGTTAAGTCGCTTTTTACCGTGCTCAGAACGTGTGTATCGTACCACACCGCCTAAAATCCACTGCGGGTCAATCAGTTTATCCAAACGAAATTGTAGTCGTCGGAACGTGTCTCACCGAACATCTCGACAGTGATTGGCTGAGATTTGCGATTCGCGATTGTGACTCACCCGCCGAGCATGAGCAACTGCACTTCAGCCCATTCACATCCACCACAAGCCGCCCTCTCACACAATTCAAATACTCGCTCATTTTTCCTTTCAAGACCAGTCTACACATTTCCTAGTAACACACTCAAGCAACATCCTCGCTCCCTCGTTACTAGCTCGTGATCATGGCGCGTCTGCTTACTGCTCTCTTTCTCCTGCTTGCCGTCACCGTCACTCTCGCATCACTCGCTTCCACGGCTGCTGCTCGACCTGCTCGGCTTCTTGGCGACGGGATGACAATTGATGGTATGTGGCAGGCCTCGATGATGACTGCCGATTCTTTCCCGTGTGATGCTTACGCACGTGAGATTGTACGCGCATCTTCGTGCGATGGTGAAGCTTACTTGGAAACCCTAAGTTCATGCGAGGTTGCTCCTGCGATAGATCGGCCTGTCACTCTCTCTCCCGCCCCATCTCTACAAAATGTGGGGCCACAACAACCATGCACGAAACCCGCTTTGCCCCACCCATGCCCAGCGGCGATTGCCGAAGCAATGTACAAACACTCAAAATACAGTGGTAGGCAAGGATGTTCAATGCTCAAACATTGCACTCACATTGCATACCTGTCTTCGCCCTTGCACATTGTATCCAACCCCTTCCACATTGTGTCCCCGTAGCCCCTAGCTGTTCGCATACAACCCGCCCCGCACGTGCCAAATTGGGCTGGTACAGCGAATTACTTCGGTTGTGTTGGGTGTACAGTGGTGTCCAACTTGCATGAATCTGAGTCTGAATTCGCATCGACGGAAATTTAGTGGCGTTATAACAGGACTGACTACATCGACATTGGATAAGGTGTTGCTGACGCGTCAGAAACCAGCGTCACTTTTGAAGGTGCGCTGTCAAAATCAGATGTGACAGCGCTGATGTGGTTTGGATTAGTGTGGCGAACAGAAACCAAGACATTATAGGGTTTCCATCTCGCTAGTTTCGTCAAGGTACTTGTGAACCCACTGTAGCGAAAACTTCAGACCTCACCAGGTTTGAATAATCACTCCATTTCGTCCAATTTTCGCCCAAGCGAAAACGAGGGCTTTTGGCGTGTGATGCTCCTCTCCGGCTCCTTCAAACTTCATCCACAGCTCAATACCCGTTCATTTTCACATCTCACGGTTTCTGTCTACCGTTTCATACACTCGATCAACTTCTGCGGTGCTCTTCCTGCTCCTACCTCTCCTTCACTGCGTCATAAACACCATTCAAATACGTGTGTCGATTTCTGTTCTTACATCCTCCCTCTTGCAGATACGGAAAGTCTGCTGTGGCGGACGGTTTCTGCTGTGAAATTTTACCGGCTGCACGAAGCTCGAGATTAGGATACCTTCTCACGCCTTCCTCCCCACTGGTAGGTTCATGATCAACTCAGGTGAGTTTCGTTTTCAGCCAAATACGCATTGTCTACTGCGCGACCTTGTTTGTACATATTTTCTTTTGCAGAATACCAGCGCGCTTGACAGCGCTCTACATCAGCGACTTCCGAGATTATCGCCAAGCGAAATTTATTGCTAAGTTGATATTCTCCTGAAATTTTATCACCTAGCTTATCACGGTTCCTAGAGGAGTTTCATGGGATGCTCTTCCGAGCATGTCAATGGCATCCATGATCGATAGGTTCATTTGTGGTTTTATGGTTTGGCCATGCATGTCCTCTCTCTGTGTTCTAACTCTGGTGGTGTTCTGCAGAGCCCTCGTTGCGCCCGGAATAAGCTGTAACCGGTAGTTCATGCATTTTATGTACCTGTGTGTGGATCATCATGAACGCGGGTATATAAATAGGATGTTAGGTCTTGTAGCTATTGATAAGGCGGATCGGGTATTGTGAGCATTGCTGTAAGGTTGAGTTGAATTGTAACTTTGGGATTACTAATTTCTAGCAGAGAATTCATTTCATAAGTGGCAAGAAGTTGCTATTTGCCTGAAACCTAGTGTGTGAACTGCGTTTTGTATTCTGCATTTTCCAATTGTTTGTATTCGATCATACTGAGATCCGTGTACTGTGATGATTGATCCGTTAAAAAGTTCCCTTATATGACGATTTTCCAGTTGCTTTAGTGAGGATGAGCAATGTTGGGTGTATGCTGGTGCACTCCTTGCCGAGCCTACTCAAGATTGCTCAGGCAAACGTTTCAATGATTCCTCTAACAAACCTGCACTGTTGAGCATTCATCATGATAAACCACAAGCATTGATGGCAGGGGAAAACCTCAAACAATCCCCGAAGAATAATTTTGCATTCTTTTTCCTTCCCAGATTTTGTAGAGATCAATCCCCTCACCCCTTCCCCTGTCCCCTCGACCCCCGCGCGAATCTACGTGTCGGCATCGCGTGGCCGCAGGTGCCTCACGAGCGGTAGAAACCGCCGGCGCCATCACGGAGGAGAGCGCACCGAGCGGTGCTCGATCCAGGGATGACGAACAAAGCCGCCGCAAACTCGGGTGGTTTAGAAATGCTGTGCAAACATCTGTGTCTTGGGCCAACGACAAGCTCTCCAGCAATAAGAATGGTCAAGGCAAGCCCTCACAAGTTCCAGATTTTTTTGTTTTCTTCCTGCCGTTTTTGGTGATTCCGTGCTCGCTGTAAGGCTGTGCGCACTTTCCCAAAAGCTCAAACTCCTGCCTGCATTGGTGCCGCTGTCCTTGCTAACCAGAGAGGCTCTCTGCTGTCGCCCTTTTGCCTTGGTGGGGACCCCGCATGTTGCAATAAGAAGCTTGCGTGCGGGCAGTAAGATGGTGAGTGGGCGATACTGTTGGGTGTGGTGCGATATGCTGCATACATGCCCCCATCATAAAACCATGTGCCATGCTAGCTGTTCCTTCGGAGCAAGCAAGCGCCTTGATTTCCACCTGGTCGTTCTCACCTCAACCCCTTGTGTGTAAGTGCTGTTGACTCATCATGTCGGCACGTGCGCCGCATGGAAAAGCCATAGTTGTCCCTTTTCACCGCAACAGAGGCTATAGAGCTTATGATGTGGGGCCCGCCACGCCCCTGTGTGCCTTATAGGCTGTGGCGCTCATCCTTGTCAGCATGTGCGCTGCATGAGGCCATAGCCACTGGCCGGTTTGCAGTGCACCAGAGTCTATAGAGCCTATCATGTGGAGCTCACCACGCCCCTGAGTGCATGAGAATCTGACTGATTCCTCCTCCCTACCTTGTCCTTTTGTCTGCAGGTCTGCAGCCGCAAAGTGAAACACCAAGCGACACGGGGGGGAGGAGGGGGTGCTGCCGAGCTGGAAGCGTGTAGGAGTGGTGGCGGGGGAAAGGCGAGGAGGCTTCTGCTTGCTGCAATGGATGTTAGCCTTGTGATTATGACGTGGGCGTGTAATATATGTGGGTTATTGTGGGTGTAGTGTATCCTTGTAACACTGTATTTCAACTCTGGTTTACCTAGTGTATGTTTCCTTCACGTGTGCTGCATTTGTTCAGAGCTAATGCATGAATTTGCTGCTTTCCTCGCGCAACACCTAACGTCGGTCCGAAGCAGTAACGTTGCCAGCGTTTTGGGTTTAGAGAGAGTTTCTGCTGCATAGGGCGGTTAAATTGCCTCGTCGGAAGCGACGAGAGCGGAGGCGACTCGACGAGTAAGTATGTCAGAACATTATAGCTTACTTATTTGTGTAGGCTATAGTGGGGTATCCCATAGGGGGTACAACACAATTAGGGTTTCATATTTGTACTCACTTCATTCATAGTCCACTCATTCTCGTTCGCTTCTTCTCATGGAATCAGAGCAGGTTCCCCTGTGGGAACTGTGCTTAGGGCCCACCACTTAGAATTTTTTTTCCTGCCCTAGCGCCTTGCGCCCTAGCGCCTACCCTAGCGCTCGCCCTAGCGCCCTAGCGCCCGCCCTAGCGGCCGCCTTAGCGCCCGCCCTAGCGCCTGCCCTAGCGCCCTAGCGCCCGGTGCCCGCCCTAGCGCCCGTTCGCCGCCCGCGGCCTGTCCGTGCGCTGCCGCCCGTGCGCCGCCGCCCGTGAGCGCCGCCCGTGAGCGCCGCCCGTGAGCACCGCCCGTGAGCGCCGCCCGTCAGCGCAGCCGCCCGTCAACTGCCGCTGGTGCGCCGCCGCCCGTGACGCCGCCGCCCGTGAGCCGCCGCCCGTAAGCCGCCGCCCGTGAGCCGCTCGCCCGTGAGCCGCCCGCCCGTGAGCCGCCCGCCCGTGAGCCGCCCACGACGCCGACGCCGCCGACGCCGCCGACGCCGCCCGTGCACCTCCGACGCCGCCGACGTCACCCGTGAGCCGCCGACGCCGCCCGTGAGCCGCTGACGCCGCCGTCGCCGCCGACGCCGCCCGTGAGCAGCCAACGCCGCCCTCGAGCCGCCCGTGCAGCCGCCCCAGCCGCCCGTAAGCCGCCCGTGCGCCGCCCGCGAGCCGCCCCAGCCGCCCGTGAGCCACCCGCGAGCCGCCCCAGCCGCCCATGCTGTCGCCCGCAAGACGCCCGCGCCACGCGAGCCGCCCGAGCCGCCCGAGCCGCCCAAGCCGCCCGAGCCGCCCGAGCCGCCCGAGTCGCCCGTGCCGCCCGAGCCGCCCGAGCAGCCTGAGGTGTCGGCCTCCTGTTCCTGTGGGGCTGCTGCTGCTCCTGGGCCGCCGTAGCTGCTGTGCTGCTGTGTGGCTGTACTCCTGAGCTACCCGACTCTTCCCGCCCGGTGAGACTGTCAGCTGCTATAATGGCCACCCCCAGTGTCCTGTCTTTTGACGCTGAGGGTCGCGCCATTGACTTTGCAGTCTGGGTCGAGGACCTGCAGCTGTACTTACTGTGCGATGCGATCGATGAGGTTTCTCTCTTTGACTTTGTCTCTGGCGCTGTCCCTGCCCCTCCTGCTGATGCTGATCCCTCTGTTCGCTCCAAGTGGGCCACGCGCGATGCTGCTGCACGTCTTGCTGTGCGTCGCCACCTCCCTTCCTCCGAGCGTGCACACTTTAGTCAGTGCAAGACCGCTCAGGCCTTGTACGACGCTGTAGTTGCGCGCTACTCCTCCCCTTCCTCCGCTACGCTGAGCCGCCTCATGCTACCGTTCCTCTTCCCTGACCTCGCTGCCTTTCCCACAGTCGCTGACCTCTTTACCCACCTCCGCGCTAGTGACACTCGCTACCGCGCTGCGCTTCCTGCTGAGTTCCGCGCTGCAAACCCTCCTCCCATGTACATCACTCTCTACTTTCTAGTCACCCGTCTCCCTGAGTCCCTTCGTGCCGTTAGAGACCAGTTTCTCTCGGTCTGTCCCACCACCCTCACTGTCGACCTCCTTGAGAAGTCCCTGCTAGCGGCTGAGAAGAGTATCGTCGCTGTAGGGGCCTCTCGTGGTGACCCTCGCACCCCCATCTTTGAGGGGTGTTCTCCTTCCCCCCTACTTCCCTCTGTCGCCTCTGCTGCTGCGGCCGACCTCGTTGGTTTGGAGTCGGTCGGTGCAGCGTCTGCCCCCAGCGGTAGGCGCCGCCCTGGCAGGGGCAAGGGGGGCAAGGGAGCGGGTGGAGCTAGCGGGGGCGGTGGCGGAGGCGGTGGAGGCGGCGGAGGGAGTGGGGGTGGCAGTGGAGGTGGTGGCGGGAGTGGAGGTACTGGTGGCGGCGGTGGAGGCGGAGGTGGTGGTGGTGGTGGTGGCGGTCGGAGCGGCGGGGGCGAGGGTGGCGGTGGCGGCGGTGGCGGCGGAGGCGGGGGTGGCGGTGGTGGAGGTGGTTGAAGTGGCTCGTCCCAGCGGAGCACCACTGGAGGTAGTCAGCGCCAGCAGCAGCAGCAGCAGCAGCAGCGCTCTCGCGACGTCCCCACCCCTCAGCAGCTCCGTGAGTGGTACTCCCAACGTCAGCGTGGTGGGGCGTTCGGTCCCTGCACCTACGTCCTTCGCACCGGCGACCGTGCGGGTGAGCAGTGTGGGGGCACCCACACCGCCCGCCGCTGCTTTGCCCGCTTGACCGACGCTTGGCGCCAGCAGTTTCCGGAGGCCTCTGAGATCCCCCGCTGGGGAGAGCTGTCTAGGGCTGGTGTAGCTATCTTTGATCTTGACTTTGATGCTATTCTAGCTGCCATGTATGCTCTGTCTGGTAGTGATGAGGGTGACTGTTACCGGTGTTTCCCGCCCGATCCGGGCATTGAGTCTGCTGCTCTAGGTACTAGTGCGGCTGCTGCCCTAGGTGCTTGCGACGCTGCTGCTCTAGGTGCTAGTGTGTCTGCGTCCTCAGGTACTGGTGAGTCTGCGCTCTCAGGTACTACGTCGGCTTCGGCCTCCCTAACCTTCACCCTTGACTCTGGGGCATCTCGCTCCTTCTTTCGGGACCGCACCACTCTCACGCCGCTTAGTCGGCCGGTTGCGGTGTCCCTGGCTGACCCCTCTGGGGGTCCTGTCCTGTCTCGCTTCTCCACAGTCCTCCCGTGTCCGGCGGCTCCCTCTGGCACCCTGACTGGTCTCTACCTCCCCTCGTTCTCTACGAACCTGGTGAGTGGTGCTGACCTACAGGATGGGGGTGTCCACCAGTTCACTCCTGCTCGTCAGCGGGTGACACACTGCACAGACGCTAGCACAGGTCGCCACCTAGCTACGTTTACACGTCAGCCAGGGTCGAGCCTGTACACACTGACCACTGCTTCTCCTCCCGGTGCTGAGTCTGGTAGAGTCCCTTCGTCTGGTCAGGTGTTTGCTGCAGCGTCCAGGTCTGGTCCTGAGTCTGCCCCCTGTTCGTGTCGCCGTCTGTCTCACGAGACTCTCCTCTGGCACCACCGCCTTGGCCACCCCTCTCTGCTTCGGCTCAGAGGCATGGCCTCCCGTCTTCTTGTGTCTGGTCTCCCCCGGTCCCTCCCTCCCCTTCCTCAGGGCCCTGGCCCTGCCTGTGTCCCCTGCGTCGAGGGGCGCCAGCGTGCTGCCCTTCACTCCTCCCAGTTTCCTCCGACAGAGGCTCCGTTGCAGACGCTTCACATGGACGTGTGGGGCCCTGCCCGCGTCCGTGGACTCGGTCACGAGTGCTACTTCCTGTTGTTGGTTGACGACTTCTCGCGTTACACCACAGTCTTCCCCTTGCGCAGCAAGGGTGATGTCACTGAGGTGCTGATCGACTGGATCCGCGCAGCTCGTCTCCAGCTCAGGCAGAGCTTTGGCTCGGACTTTCCTGTGTTGCGTCTGCACTCCGACAGAGGCGGAGAGTTCTCCTCTGGCCTTCTGTGTGCCTTCTGTCGTGCGCGAGGCATCCGCCAGACCTTCACGCTTCCGGACTCACCGCAGCAAAATGGGATTGCAGAGCGCCGCATTGGCATGGTCATGGACGTCGCTCGTACGTCTATGATGCATGCGGCTGCCCCCCATTTTCTGTGGCCGTTTGCGGTCAGGTACGCGGCGCATCAGATCAACCTCCACCCCAGGGTCTCCAGGCCGGAGACCTCCCCAGCCCTTCTGTGGACGGGGAAGGTTGGCGATGCGTCGGCGTTCCGGGTCTGGGGATCTCGGGCGTTTGTCCGCGACTTGTCTGCGGACAAGCTGTCCCCTCGCGCTGCTCCCTGCGTCTTCCTGGGGTTCCCCCCCGACGCCCCTGGGTGGCAGTTCTACCACCCCACCTCTCGACGTGTTCTGTCCTCCCAAGACGTCACGTTCGACGAGTCGGTACCCTACTACCGCCTCTTCCCCTACCGCACTCCGTCCCTCCCCCCGCCCCCGCCCTTCTTGGTACCAGGTCCCCCCACGGTAGACCCCCTCCCCCCTCAGGGTCCTGCCCCTTCAGGTGTGTCCCAGGTAGACGCGGTCGAGCCTGTCGAGGTCACTGGTGAGTCTGGTGCTGCTGCGGGAGCTGAGCCTGGGGGTGCTGAGACTGGTGGTGCTACGCCTGCGGGTACTGAGCTTGGGGGTGCGGAGTCTGGAGGTGCTGAGCCTGGGGGTGCTGAGCCTGGGGGTGCTGAGCCTGGGGGTGCTGAGCCTGGAGGTGCTGAGCCTGGGGGTGCTGTGCCTGGGGGTACTGAGCCTGGGGGTACTGAGCCTGGGGGTACTGAGCCTGGGGGTGCTGAGCCTGGAGGTGCTGAGACTGGGGGTGCTCCGCTTGGAGGTGCTACGTCTCGCCGAGAGCCACTCTCCCCTCAGGAGCTACGTGAGTGGTTTGCTAGGCGCTGGAGGCGTGCTGCTGGTGCTGGAGGTTCTTCGACTGCAGAGGGTACTGCTGCCGAGCGTCCCGGCGGTGCTCGTACTGTGGGTGCTGGAGCTGCTGGGTCTGAGGGTTCTCCTGGAGCTGGTGCTGCTGAGGGTGTTGATCTGAGACTGCCGCTGGAGGTCCGACTGGTGGTGCTCCTGGTGGTGCTGCTGGAGGTTCTGGAGCTACTAGAGGTGCTGCTGGAGCGGGTACTCCTTCTGGGGGTACTGGTGCTGTCCCTGCTGTTTCTGGCGTCGCCGCGCGGCCCCGGCCGTACTTCGTTCCGCTCCTGCAGCAGGTTCTTGGTCTTCCACCTTCTCCTGGTCCTCCTCCTCCTCCCTTAGAGGGTCCACAGCCTGTCTCGTCACAGTCACAGCTACAGCCTACCTCCCCTTTGCCTGCTCCTTCTCCCTACGCTGGTCCGACTGGAGGTCTTACTGAGCGTCGTGAGCCTGCGTCTCGTCCTGCGTCGCCTGTTCGTACTGCGCGCACTAGTGGTCGTGGTTCGCGTCAGCGTCCTCCTCCTGTCCCTGGCACGCACCGGATGTCTCTGCGTCCGTCTACTGCTCCTCTGCGTGCCCCTTTGCCTTCTCCTCCTGCTTCCTCTCTTCCTGCTCTTGCCGACCCGGAGTCGGACTCTCTTCGTGCTGCCAGTCCTACTGTCACGCGTCTTCTTGCTACTGCTGTCACTGACCCTTCTTTCGAGTCTTCTGCTGCGTCTGCCCTTGTCACTGAGCTCGTCGACTTTGCTGCGCGCTGTCGTCTAGAATACGCTGCTAGTCTTGTCGCTGGGTCTGAGTCTGCCTGTCCTCCGTCCGTCGGGGGTGAGTGTGCCCTTGGCACGGACGTCCTTGAGGACAGGCAGGAGGAGTTCCAGTGTCTGGCCGCCGCTTCACCTCATCTCGCGTCTGTACTGCTAGCCCCTGAGGGAGACCCGGATGCACTAGACATCCCGACTCCGCGCTCTTACGCGGAGGCGATAGAGGGTCCCTACTCCTCTCAGTGGCAGGCAGCTATGGATGCAGAGATGGCTTCCTGGAAGTCCACAGGCACCTACGTCAACGCTGTTCCCCCTCCTGGGGCGAACATCGTCAGTGGCATGTGGATTTTCAGGGTGAAGCGGCCGCCGGGTTCTCCGCCTGTCTTCAAGGCGCGTTACGTGGCTCGTGGCTTCAGTCAGCGGCAGGGGGTTGACTACTTTCAGACCTTCTCCCCCACCCCGAAGATGACCACTCTTCGGGTACTGCTGCACGTTGCTGCTCACCGTGACTACGAGCTCCACTCTCTCGACTTCAGCACAGCTTTCTTGCAGGGCAGCCTGCACGAGGAGATCTGGCTGCGTCGCCCACCTGGCTTCACTGGGTCTTTCCCTCCTGGTACCCAGTGGAGTCTCCGGCGTCCAGTCTACGGTCTCCGCCAGGCGCCACGTGAGTGGCACGACACACTCAGGACTACGCTTGCGGCACTTGGGTTTGCTCCTTCTACTGCCGACCCGTCGCTGTTTCTGCGCACTGACACCTCTCTGCCGCCGTTCTACATCCTCGTGTACGTCGACGATTTGGTCTTTGCCACAGCGGACACTGCTGGACTCGCCCACGTGAAGTCCGAGCTGCAGAAGAGACACACGTGCACTGACCTGGGTGAACTGCGCAGCTACCTTGGCTTGCAGATCACCCGGGACAGATCACGCCGCACCATTACCCTGACTCAGTCACACATGGTGCAGCAGGTCCTTCAGCGCTTCGGCTTCACGTACTCCTCGCCTCAGGCCACTCCTCTGCCTACTCGCCACTCGCTCTCAGCTCTGCCTTCGGATGAGTCCGTAGAGTCGAGTGGCCCGTATGCAGAGCTTGTTGGCTGCCTCATGTACCTGATGACCTGCACACAACCTGACCTTGCATACCCTCTCAGCATTCTCGCACGCTATGTTGCTCCTGGGAGACACCGACCTGAGCACATGGCTGCAGCGAAGAGGGTGTTGCGTTACTTGTGCAGTACGTTGGGCATGGGGCTAGTGCTTGGAGGGCGCAGTCCAGTGGTCCTCACTGGGCACGCGGACGCTTCTTGGGCTGACGACCAGGCTACGCAGCGGTCGTCACAGGGTTACACCTTCGGCCTTGGTTCCGGCTCTGTTTCGTGGCGGGCTACTCGCTCGTCTTCTGTTCTCGGCTCCAGTTGTGAGGCTGAGATCTACGCCGGGGCTATGGCTGCTCAGGAGCTTTGCTGGCTCACCTACCTGCTGACCGACCTTGGAGAGCCGCCTCGTTCTCCTCCAGTCCTGTACGTAGACAACAAGGCCATGCTGGCCTTGTGTCGAGAGCAGCGACTGGAGCACAGGACAAAGCACATTGCTCTCCGCTACTTTCTTGCTCGTGAGCTGCAGCAGCGTGGACAGTTGCGACTTGCGTACGTGGCCTCTGAGGCCAACACTGCTGATGTCTTCACCAAGGCACTTGCGCCTTGTGATCATCAGCGTTGCTGCACGCAGCTGGGTCTTGTGCCTGTCTTGCCTCACTTGCTCACTTCTTGACCTTGCTTGTACCTTGACCTATATATACTCTTGCTCTTGCTTGCCTGACTCTTGTATATCTCTATATATGATCTTGCATGCGAACTGGCCTTGTGGCCCTTGACCTTGCGCTCGGATTGTGTGGTGACTTTGTGATCCACCCTGAGCTTTGCTTTGCTTTGCTTGACTGGTCTTGTGACCCCTTGTTCTCCCCCACTTTGCCTATGGGGGTGTGTCAGAACATTATAGCTTACTTATTTGTGTAGGCTATAGTGGGGTATCCCATAGGGGGTACAACACAATTAGGGTTTCATATTTGTACTCACTTCATTCATAGTCCACTCATTCTCGTTCGCTTCTTCTCAAAGTAGACCCTGGATGTTCGAATCCAACACGCTTTCCGTAAACTAGCTGCGACACCAAACAAGTGGGACAGCGGCCTTTCAAAACGGTGTTATAGGAAGTACCTAAACATTCCGCATAACCCATCCTGTGAATAGGCGAACATGGGAGAGGCGGCGAAGGAAATACGACCAGGTATAGCAGCATCGCGGAAAAGGAAATTTGCGATTTTGGGGGTCCGAAGGTTTTTCTGCAACAAGTCTGCGGTTTTCTTGCGCCAAGTATACAGAAAACAACGACCCCAAAAAGCAACTCTGAAGACACCAATTGCGAAAGTGCATACCGGTGCCAAAAGGTCACTCGAAAGTAATGAAAATATCGCGTATTCGGTTTCGAGCGGTCAAGACAGATTGAAAACGGTTCCTTCTTTTGTTTGTCCCCACGAAAACTAGCGAAAATGTGAGTGTACATACAACAATTTCGTGAATACACTAGTCAGAACACATTCGCTTTCTGGACACTTGGACTGTACACGTGGTCACAAAACATTCGTTTTCTTCAAATCTGCATCCCAACCACCCAGCCTAAACCACACACTCACACCTGGTTGGTTCTGAAGGGTGACGAGTGATCACACCAAAATCCTACTCAGCCAATCATTGTTGCTGTATACTCACTCCAAGTAATCACCACCCTTCAGCTTCTACACGTCAGCATGCTATACACTCCAACCCAAGCAACATTCGTCCTCATCCTCCTCACACTTCTACTCCGTCCTTGCAAATGTTGGGCTGGGATGGCCCCTTAGGATCTTTGCAAGGGATAACTCTAGGTGAAGTAGTTGTAATAGCGGAAGCGTTTAGTGAAGAATTTGAACCGACCTTGCACTGGTGTGTGAGAGCAAAGTTGATTGAATTAAACAAGCAAATACAAGGATTTATATAAGAGTACAGGGAATAGATAGATAACTGTATTGCTGTTGCGGTTCGATATAGCGCGACTCGGGCAACTGCTCTGTAACGAGTCAGTTGTGTGTCCTTAACTGTCGCGCTGTAATTGTCGAGTCAAAGGTCAGCGGCCTTTGACTTTCTCGTAACCTCCAGGCGGTTACCCTAACCTCCGAGGTTGACTCGATGCTTCGATTGGGACTGCTTCGCTTGGTACCTTGGATTTTGATACGACAGAAGCGCACTTAGGACTTATTGTTTCCAACACTCCCCTTCGCTTCTGGAGTGTTACTGCTGGTGACGTGGCCTTGTCCAGTCAGCATCATGCAGTATTCGAACTTCTGCTTGCCGAGTTTCTTGGTCAAGTAATCGGCTGCCATCTCGGATGTTGGACAGTATGACAGATCGAGTTTCCCTTTTTCTATCTCGTCCTTCACGAAGAAATAGCGCAGGGCGATGTGTTTCGTCCTGTTTGCGAAGCCGTTTTTGTTGGCGATGCGAATTGCTGACTGGTTGTCGCAGAACACGGTGAAGCTGGGTAACTCGGCTAGCTTCGCTTCTTCCAGTAGTTCGCGAAGGTAAAGTCCCTCCTTGGTGGCTGAGCAGAGTGCAATATATTCTGCTTCTGCTGAAGATAGTGCGATTAACTCCTGCTTGCTCGACTGCCAGGAGATAGGACCGATAGGCTCAAGGCGGTAGACATAGCCGGTGCGTGAGCGCCTGTTGTCGGTGTCGCCGGCGTGATCGGCGTCGACGTAGCCGATTAGCTTAGTCGGTGTAGCTGCGCTCTTGTGGTAGGTTAGCCCGATCGTCGCGGTGCTGACGAAGTAGTGGAGAGCGCGATCAAGTTCCGCCAGGTGTTCAGCTTCAGGCTTCTTGAGATAGGTGGCGAGCTGACTTGTGGAGTAGGATAAGTCAGGACGGCAGGTGACGGCGGCGAATAGCAGGCATCCGAGCTTCTTCTGATAGTCGCGTATGCCGGCGGGCTTTAGTAGAGTAGTTCGTTCCTTCTCGGTTCCTGATGTGTAGCGGTAGGGCGTGGAGATGGCGCTTGGTGTGAGGCTGAAGCGTTTCGCGATGGTGTCGGCGTATTTCTCGGCGCTTAGATAGATGGCGTTTTCTTCTTCGCGGATGTTGAGCCCGAGGTACTGTGTAACGGTGGAGGAGACCGTGAGCGTGAGGTCTTTCTGGAGCTCTCCTTCGAACCACGTGGCGATGCCGTCGGTTGACCCAATGTAGAGGAGATCGTCCACGTAGACGATCAGGAGAACGTAGTCGCTTCCCTTAGTGAGGCGGTACATGCCTTGGTCGTGAGGTAGTTGACTAAAGCCGATGCGGATGAGACGGGCGTGCAGGTACTGCTGCCACAGTCGCGGTGCCTGCTTGATCCCGTAGAGCGACTTAAGTAGTTGACAGATTCGGTTGGGTTCGCCGTGGGAACCGTGCGGGAGCTCGACGTAGATTTCTGCATCCACAGGTGCGTAGAGGAAGGCATTCGCGACGTCGATCTGCCGTAACTTCTTCTTCTTCATGGCGGCAATGGCGAGGAGAATTCGGAGTGACGTGTGGCGGCTGACTGGAGCAAAGGTCTCGGTGAAGTCTCGTCCTTGCTCTTGGTCGAATCCACGTACGACCCAGCGTGCTTTGAATTTTTCGATCGTGCCGTCTGCTTTCGTCTTGATGCGGAAGACCCATTTCCCGGTAAGGATGGTTTTGTTCCGTGCCACGCTTACGGGAACAACCTTCCAAGTGTTGCGTTCCTCTAATGCCTTCAGTTCTCTATCCATGGCTTCACGCCATTTCTCCCTGTGTTCCCCCCCCAGAGCCTGCTGAACCGTTGCAGGCTCCTTAGGAAGCGAGCTGCGTGTGTTCCCGTGGACTGCGGTGACGAGGCCGAGGATTTGCAGCCCAGTCTGTGAGTATCGAGGGAGTTCTGGATCCTCGGGATAAGCTGCTTCGTCTCCCGTTTCTGGGTCGGGCATGAAATTTGGCCCTACCCTTTCTGCTTCGTTGGTGTTGACTGTCACAGGTGTTACGTAACCATCGTCGGCGAAACGGTAGAAGATTTCGGCGTTGTTACTGTCGCGAGGATTATCCTCATCCATGGGCACGTCGACGGAGCAGTATGGGAGAGGTCCGGCTTCTTCTGAGGCGTTGTCGACGTTCTGTTCATCCCAGTCTGCTTCGTCCGCTGCTGACGCGAAGGCTCGGTCACCACGAAAACCACTGGTGAGGTCCCGATTCTCGTGCAAGTTGGCGAGGTACGTCTGAAGGGTGAGTCTTTCGTAGAAGATCACGTCACGTGCTGCTACTGTTTCCTTTGTGTGGACGTCGAAGATTTTCCATGCGTTGTAATTTTTCTCGATGCCGAGGTGTAGTCCCCACTGTGCCCGTTGCGAAAATCTTCCCGCTCGTGCTTCTGGGGGTCTGTACTGTACCATGCACCCGAAAACTCGTAACATTTTCGTGCTGCCCTGCTTCCCTGTCCACAGCAGATGCGGTGATGCGTTGTTCGGGAGTGACGACGACGACAACAAGTTGTGTAGCATGACAGCGTGGTCCATTGCTGCTGGCCACTGGTGGTTGGGTAGCCGCATGCCACGTAATAGTTTGCGCATGCTGTTCTGCAGGGTCCTGTTCAGTCGTTCTGCAACACCTTGCTGCTGATGTGCGTAGGGAAGGGAGAGGAGTTGCTTGATCCCCCTTTCCGCCAAGAACTGCTTGAAGCGGTGAGAGGTGTACTCGCCACCTCCGTCTGACTGGAAATTTTTCAGTTGTGTTCCAGACTCTCTCTCTGCTATCGGTAGCCAGGCGGCGAATGCTGCGAGCGCCATGTCGCGGCTGGGTAGGTTGCGATGCCAGACGTATCGAGTGGCGGCGTCGATGAAGGTGATGGTGTAGTTGTAGTTGACTTGTCCTGGCTCGCGATTGTAGAGGATGTCGCTGTAGACTTTTTCGAGTGGTGCGTACGCTGGAGCGCTCGGGTTGTGATGTGAAGCAAACGGTCGATGAGGTAAGTCAGCTTCGGGACATATAAGGCAAGTCCCTCGTGCCTTCTGGAGTTCTCTGCCATCGGGTAGAAGTAGAGAATCTTTGTCAAGGACTCCTGCTCTTATCGTGTTATTCAAAACCGTGTTGCTTGGATGTCCTGTTCGTGCGTGCCAGATCTCTTCAGAGGCGCGGTGTCCAGGTGAACGCTGATATGCGTCGGAGTTGGAGTAAAAGCTGGCGACGAGGTTGGCGCTTCGGTGGACTTCACGTTGAGTCGGATTCAGCTGTTTCGCGGGTGTTGGTGGTGCTTCGTCGACTGTGACTGGTGTCGTTGTTCCTGCTGCTGCTGATGTTGTTGCTGCTGCCGATGTTGTTGCTGCTGCCGATGTTGTTACTGCTGCTGATGTTGTTGCTGCTGCCGATGTTGTTACTGCTGCCGATTGTCGAATTGTTGCTAATGCTCGTGTTCGTTCTGCTTCAGGAATGGTGTGCGAGTACCAGAAGCCTCCTGGGCTGAAGTCGGGGTCGAGATCCGGAGGGTGTGTCCAGTCAGTGAAATTCACGATGGCGTCGCTGTCTGCAGTGCCCAGGTCAGGAACGAAGTCGAGGACGAAGACGTTGTTCTTCAGCACTGCTTTCCCGATGTAGAGACCGCCTCTCCCGTGGTAAAGTTTGAACTCCTGGGTCGTGCTGTCGGCTTCCAGATGAATTCCTTTTGCCATCAACTGGCTAACGCTCAGTAAGTTGTAGCCGAGTCCTTCAGCGATGAGTACCTTAGACATGTGCAGTATGACATTTGTTTCTCTTGACTGAAGCTGTACCACTCCTTGTCTTCGTGTGCGCAGGTTTTGGTTGTTGGCAACCGTGATCATCACTTCCCGTTGGAGTCGATGTTCGCGTTGTACGAAACGCCCGGACGAGCACATGTGTTGCCCGCAGCAACTGTCCAAGAACCAGGTGTCTTGGCCGGACGGTTCACTTTGAGCGATGGCGGTGTACGTTGGATTCGGCTGGAGTAGCTCACGGCGAGGCGTTCTGTTGTCAAGCTCTTCTTCCGGTGAGTAGTGTGGTGGTGATTCGGTTGTACATGAATCGGTTATCTTCGTCATGCAGTTGATTATATTTCTTGCTCCTTGTGCAGGTTGTCCGGGTGAAGTCGTTGAAGCTTGAATAGTGGTCGTCGCACTTGCTTGTGTTGAAGCCATTTGGGAGCTTGAAGGTCGAAGTTGTCGCTGTGGTGCCGTTGATTGCTGACGATTCGGGCAGTGTGTGCGCGGGTGCCCTGAAGTCTTGCAGATGTGGCAGAAGGGAGGTACTATCTTCGGTTGCTGCTGTCGGTTGTTATAATTGCTGTGTCGTCGTTGAGTGTGGAATGCGAACTCTGATACTGTCGTTTTCTTCCTGTGTCGTTCTTCCTGCAGGTCCATATCTTGCTGCTCGGCATGTATTTCGGCGCAGAGTGCAGCTTCAGAGATTCTTCCGTGGGCTCGAAGAATGGCTTTGGTGGCGCGCCACTGAGGACCAAGCCCACCAATGATGACTGTCACGAAGGCGTCTTCAGAGATTGACCCTCCGCATCGAAGCAGCTTGTCGCGCAGTTCGCGACATCGGCTGATATACGCCAGTCCTTTTTCTCCTGGTTTCATTTCGACTGTCGTCAACTGCGCCATTAACCTGCTCTGGTTTACACTGTCTGTTGCTTGATACAGGTTCTTCAGATGGCTGTACGCGAGCTCCGCCGAGTTGCCGAAGGTCCGGTAAGAGCGAATGTTCTGCTGCTGAGTTGGTGTCACGTTCCTCAATAGGATTGTATACGCCATCATTGATTGATACGTATACTGCTGCTTTTCATATTGTGTCCCGTTGGCTGGATACTGCAGGGACCCGTCGAAGAAGCCGAGTATCTGCGCGCCCTCCATCATCAGCTCGAATTCAAAGGACCAGGTAAAGAAGTCTTTGCCGTCGAAGGGTCTTGACGTTTGCAGTTTTAAGACGTGTGCAAACTGCGACTGAACTTGAAGTGCGTCCAGTGGTCTTTCTTGTCCAGGTGAAGGTTGCGGGTGGGGCACGAAGCTGATTGACCCGCGCTCGTACGGAGCAAAGGTAGGTTGCTGCTGCTGGTTTCCTCGCGCATATGACGACCCATCAAGACTCATGGGTGTCGCTCCGTTGTTGCTGTTGTGTGTTTGTGCAGGTCCCGACTGCTGGTGTTGTTCGTAGAAGGACATGAAGGAGAAAAATTTCTCCATCATGTTCTGGTCAAAGTCCGAAGGGTGGTTCATGGGGGTCTCGGTTGACGTTCCTCTTGGTCTTGTTGCCGTGCCTTCTTCTGTCTGCAGGCCAGAGGCTGGCGGTGGAGTAGGAGTAGTGCCCGAGGAGCCATTAGGGGAGCTCCTTTCCTTGTTTGTTGCCATGTCTTGTAATGATATTGAAAAAAGAGTAGAGTTTCCCTTGTCAACTCTCATACCATGTTGGGCTGGGATGGCCCCTTAGGATCTTTGCAAGGGATAACTCTAGGTGAAGTAGTTGTAATAGCGGAAGCGTTTAGTGAAGAATTTGAACCGACCTTGCACTGGTGTGTGAGAGCAAAGTTGATTGAATTAAACAAGCAAATACAAGGATTTATATAAGAGTACAGGGAATAGATAGATAACTGTATTGCTGTTGCGGTTCGATATAGCGCGACTCGGGCAACTGCTCTGTAACGAGTCAGTTGTGTGTCCTTAACTGTCGCGCTGTAATTGTCGAGTCAAAGGTCAGCGACCTTTGACTTTCTCGTAACCTCCAGGCGGTTACCCTAACCTCCGAGGTTGACTCGATGCTTCGATTGGGACTGCTTCGCTTGGTACCTTGGATTTTGATACGACAGAAGCGCACTTAGGACTTATTGTTTCCAACAGCAAATACCTACTCAACCTTCAGTTTACAGTTTCACGAACCACAACTTCATCTTCAATGCTCACCTAGAGCTTCGACTCCTATCGCTCTAAGTCCTTTTCACTTAGCTCACGTATCTCTTGGGGCACCATCAGTCAAGTTTTGTACTCATTTCATTACGATGTCAGATCTATTTCTTCGTACGTACCACTGTCCGTCCCTATCATACGTTGTAGCCTTAGCCTGGACTATCTCCATATCCTTGCAACCATCCGTTCCCCTTAGCAGATCGACGGATTTGGGCCATCGCGGAGGTCAGTCGTGCACTTAGCGACGTGAAAGCGCATGCTCAACAACTATTTCAATGAGACGTATTCGTTTCGCTGGTAAAGTATGCGTTTTTTTACACGCGATGGTATTCGTTTCGCTGGTGAGGTATGCGTTTTTTTCCACGCGATGATATTATTGTCGCTAGTAAGATATGCGTTTCCTTCTACGCGATGGTATACGTTTCGCTGATAAGGTATGCGTTTCCATCTAAATGATGGTATTCGTTCTGGTGTTAAGGAATACGTTTATTTATACGCGATGGTATTTGTTTCGCTAGTGTAGTATACGTTTTTTCGCATTCGTAGTCTCTCAAAACGAATCCATCTTGCAACCAACTATCTATTTGTTTAACACATCTAAGAAACCCTATACATCGACGATTTCTCCCACCCGCTCCCTCTCCTCCCCTCCAAACTCCAACCTCCCATGACACTTTGCAGCCCGTCGACTTGTTTTGTCTATCACTTGCGACTAATGCTGTCGCAATGGCATATCAGGATGACGGTTTTCAAGTCGACGGTTTTTAGGTCGACGGATGTCAGCCTTCTCGCGATGGGCTTGAACGCAAGTATCGCCGCGAAGTATCCAGTTTAGGCCATTGTGTTTGCAGTGTGAAAGGAACTAGAATGAGAATGAATGAACTATGAATGAAGTGAGTACATATAGGAAACCCTAATTGGGTTGTACCCCCTATGGGATACCCCACTATGGCCTACACAACAGCATAAGCTATATAAAGTTCTGACACACCCCCATAGGCAAAGTGGGGGAGAACAAGGGGTCACAAGACCAGTCAAGCAAAGCAAAGTAAGCTCAGGGCGGATCACAAAGTCACCACACAGTCCGAGCACAACGACAAGGCCACAAGGCCAGTTCACATGCAAGAGTACACACATATATATAAAGTTAGACAAGCAAGAGCAGGTATATATATGTGACAGTACAAGCAAGGTCAAGAGGAGAGCAAGTGAGGCAAGACAGGCACAAGACCCAGCTGAGTGCAGAAGCGCTGATGGTCACAAGGGCAGTGTTGGCCTCAGAGGCCACGTACGCAAGCCGCAACTGTCCACGCTGCTGAAGCTCACGAGCAAGGAAGTAGCAAAGAGCGATGTGCTTTGTTCTGTGCTCCAGTCTCTGCTCTCAACACAAGGCCAGCATGGCCTTGTTGTCTACGTACAGGACTGGAGGAGAATGAGGCACCTCGCCAAGGTCGGTCAGCAGGTAGGTGAGCCAGCGAAGCTCCTGTGCAGGCATGGCCCCGGCGTAGATCTCAGCCTCACAACTGGAGCCGAGAACAGAAGACGAGCGAGTAGCCCGCCACGAAATAGAGCCGGAACCAAGGCTGAAGGTGTAACCCTGTGACGACCGCTGCGTAGCCTGGTCGTCAGCCCAAGAAGCGTCCGCGTGCCCAGTGAGAACCACTGGACTCCGCCCTCCAAGCACTAGCCCCATGCCCGACGTACTGCACAAATAGCGCAACACCCTCTTCGCTGCAGCCATGTGCTCTGGTCGGTGTCTCCCAGGAGCAACATAGCGTGCGAGAATGCTAAGAGGGTATGCAAGGTCAGGTCGTGTGCAGGTCATCAGGTACATGAGGCAGCCAACAAGCTCTGGGTACGGGCCACTCGACTCTACGGACTCATCTGAAGGTAGAGCTGAGAGTGAGTGGCGAGTAGACAGAGGAGTGGCCTAAGGCGAGGAGTACGTGAAGCCGAAGCGCTGAAGGACCTGCTGCACCATGTGTGACTGAGTCAAGGTAATGGTGCGGCGTGCTCTGTCCCGGGTGATCTGCAAGCCAAGGTAGCTACGCAGTTCACCCAGGTCTGTGCACGTGTGTCTCTTCTGCAGCTCGGACTTCACGTAGGCGAGTCTAGTAGTGTCAGCTGTGGCAAAGACCAAGTCGTCGACGTACACGAGGATGTAGAACGGCGGCAAAGAGGTGTCGGTGCGCAGAAATAGCGACGGCTCAGAAGTAGAAGGAGCAAACCCAAGAGCCGCAAGCGTAGTCCTCAGTGTGTCGTGCCACTCACGTGGCGCCTGGCGGAGGCCGTAGACTGGCCGCCGGAGACTCCACTGGGTACCAGGAGGGAAAGACCCAGTGAAGCCAGGTGGGCGGCGCAGCCAGATCTCCTCGTGCAGGCTGCCCTGCAAGAAAGCTGTGCTGAAGTCAAGAGAGTGCAGCTCGTAGTCACGGTGAGCAGCAACGTGCAGCAGTACCCGAAGAGTGGTCATCTTCGGGGTGGGGGAGAAGGTCTGAAAGTAGTCAACTCCCTGCCGCTGACTGAAGCCGCGAGCCACGTAACGCGCCTTGAAGACAGGCGGAGAGCCCGGCGGCCGCTTCACCCTGAAGATCCACATGCCACTGACGATGTTCGCCCCAGGAGGGGGGACAGCGTCAACGTAGGTGCCTGTGGACTTCCAGGAAGCCATCTCTGCATCCATAGCTGCCTGCCACTGAGAGGAGTAGGGACCCTCTATCGCCTCCGCGTAAGAGCGCGGAGTCGGGATGTCAAGTGCATCCGGGTCTCCCTCAGGGGTAAGTAGTACGGACACGAGATGAGGTGAAGCAGCTGCCAGACATTGGAACTCCTCCTACCTGTCCTCAAGGACGTCCGTGCCAAGAGCACACTCATCCCCGACGGATGGAGGACAGACAGACTCAGACTCAGCGACAAGACTAGCAGTGTAGTCTAAGCGACAGCGAGCAGCAAAGTCGACGAGCTCAGCAACTAGGGCAGACGCAGCAGTAGACTCAAAAGAAGGGTCAGTGACGAGAGTAGCAAGGAGACGCGTGACAGTAGGACTAGCAGCACGAAGAGAGTCCGACTCCGGGTCAGCAAGAGTAGGAAGAGAGGACTCAGGAGGAGAAGGCAAAGGGGCACGCAGAGGAGCAGTGGACGGACGCAGAGACATCCGGTGCGTGCCAGGGACAGGAGGAGGACGCTGACGCGAACTGCGACCACTAGTGCGAGCAGCACGGACAGGCGACGCAGGGCGGGACGCAGGCTCACGACGCTCAGCAAGACCTCCAGTAGGACCAGTGTAAGGAGAAGGAGCGGGCAAAGGGGAGGAAGGCCGCAACTGTGACGGGACAGGCTGTGGACACTCTAAGGGAGGAGGAGGACTAGTAGAAGGTGGAAGACCAAGAACCTGCTGCAGGAGTGGAACAAAGTACGGTCGAGGCCGCGTGGCGACTCCAGAAGCAGCAGGGACACCACCAGTACCCTCAGCAGGAGCACCCGCTCCAGCAGCACCTCCAGCAGCTCCAGAACCTCCAGCAGCACCAGGAGCACCCCTAGTAGGACCGCCAGCGGTGGTCTCAGCACCAACACCTCGAGCAAGAGCACCCGCTCCAGCAGCACCTCCAGCAGCTCCAGAACCTCCAGCAGCACCAGGAGCACCCCCAGCAGGACCGCCAGTGGTAGTCTCAGCGCCAACACCGCCAGCAGCACCAGCTCCAGGCCAACCTGCAGGCCCAGCAGCTCTAGTACTCCCAGGACGAGCACCTCCGGGACCCGCGACAGCAGCACCCTCAGGAGCCGACGAACCTCCAGCACCAGCAGCACGGCTCCAGGGACGGGAAAACCACTCGCGCAGCTCCTGTGGAGAGAGTGGCTCCCGGCAAGACGAAGCACCCGGAGAACCTCCAGGCGGAGTACCTCCAGGCTCAGCACCCCCAGGTCCAGCACCCCCAAGCAAAGCACCCCCAGGCGTAGCACCCCCAGGCTCAGCACCCCCAGGCTCAGCACCCCCAGGCTCAGCACCCCCAGGCTCAGCACCCCCACGCGTAGCACCCCCAGGCTCAGCACCCCCAGGCTCAGCACACCTAGGCTCAGCACCCCCAGTAGCCGAAGAACCTCCAGCACCAGCAGCACGGCTCCAGCGCCGGGCAAACCACTCGCGCAGCTCCTGTGGAGAGAGTGGCTCCCGGCGAGACGAAGCACCCGGAGAACCTCCAGGCGGAGCACCTCTAGGCTCAGCACCCCCAGGCAAAGCACCCCCAGGCGTAGCACCCCCAGGCTCAGCACCCCTAGGCTCAGCACCCCCAGCAGCACCAGAGTCACCAGTGACCTCGACAGGCTCGACTGCGTCTACCTGGGACACACCTGAAGGGGCAGGACCCTGAGGGGGGAGGGGGTCTACCTGGGGGGGAACTGGTACAAGGAAGAGCGGGGGCGGGGGGAGGGACGGAGTGCGGTACGGGAAAAGGCGGTAGTAGGGGACCGACTCGTCAAACGTGACGTCCTGGGAGGACAGAACACGTCGAGAGGTGGGGTGGTAGAACTGCCACCCAGGCGCGTCAGGGGGAAACCCCAGGAAGACGCAAGGAGCAGCACGAGGGGACAGCTTGTCCGCAGACAAGTCGCGGACAAACGCCCGAGATCCCCAGACCCGGAACGCCGACGCATCGCCAACCTTCCCCGTCCACAGCAAGGTTGGGGAGGTCTCCGGCCTGGAGACCCTAGGGTGAAGGTTGAGCTGATGCGCCGCGTACCTCACCGCAAACGGCCACAGAAAATGGGGGGTAGCCACATGCATCATAGACGTACGAGCGACGTCCATGACCATGCCAATGCGGCGCTCAGCAATCCCATTTTGCTGCGGAGAGTCCGGAAGCGTGAAGGTCTGACGGATGCCCCGTGCGCGACAGTAGGCTCTCAGAAGGCAAGAGGAAAACTCTCCGCCTCAGTCCGAGTGCAGACGCAGAACAGGAAAGTCCGAGCCAAAGCTCTGCCTGAGCAGGAGATGAGCTGCGCGGATCCAGTCGATCAGTACCTCAGTGACATCACCCTTGCTGCGCAAGGGGAAGACTGCGGTGTAACGCGAGTAGTCGTCAACAACTAGCAGGAAGTAGCGCTCGTGACCCTGTCCACGGACGCGGGCTGGGCCCCACACGTCCATGTGAAGCATCTGCAACGGGGCCTCTGTCGGAGGAAACTGGGAGGAGTGAGGGGCAGCACGCTGGCGCCCCTCGACACAAGGGACACAGGTAGGGCCAGGGCCCTGAGGAAGGGGAGGGAGGGACCGGGGAAGACCAGAAACAAGAAGACGAGAGGCCATGCCTCTGAGCCGAAGCAGAGAGGGGTGACCAAGGCGGTGGTGCCAGAGGAGAGTCTCGTGAGACAGGAGACGACACGAACAGGGGGCAGACTCAGGACCAGACCTGGACGCTGCAGCAAACTCCTGACCCGACGCAGCTACCCTACCAGATTCAGCAACTGGAGGAGACGCAGTGGTCAGTGTGTACAGGCTCGACCCCGGCCGACGAGTAAACGTGGCCAGGTGTCGGCCTGTTCGAGCGTCTGTGCAGTGGGTCACCCGCTGACTCGCAGGAGTGAACTGGTGAACCCCCGCATCCTGCAGGTCAGCACCACTCACCAAGCTCGTAGAGAACGAGGGGAGGTAAAGACCAGACAGGGTGCCAGAGGGGGCCGCCGGACACGGGAGGACAGTGGAGAAGTGAGCAAGGACAGGGCCCCGAGAGGGGTCTGCCAGAGAGACTGCAACTGGCCGACCAAGCGGCGTGAGTGTGGTGCGGTCTCGAAAGAAGGAGCGGGAAGCCCCCGAGTCAAGGGTGAAGGTGTGAGAGGCCGGAGCCGACGCGGTACCTGAGAGAGCAGACTCACCCGCACCTTAGGAAGCAGACTCACTAGCACCTAGAGCAGCAGCCTGTGAAACAAGAGAACAGGAATGAAATGACTAAGGAAAGATTGGGTACAAATACAACCCTAGAAAGCTGTACCCCATATGTGCTACCCCACTATAGCCTACAAACATGCATCAGCTATAATACTCTGACACACCCCCATAGGCTAAGTGGGGGAGAACAAGGGGTCACAAGACCAGTCAAGCAAAGCAAAGCAAAGCAAGCTCAGGGTGGATCACAAAGTCACCACACAGTCCGAGCACAAGAGCAGGGCCAGAGGCCAGTTCACATGCAGGAGTACAGACATATATATAAAACTAGACAAGCAAGAGCAGGTATATATATATGTCACAGTACAAGTGAAGTCAAGAGGAGAGCAAGTGAGGCAAGACAGGTACAAGACCCAGCTGGGTGCAAAAGCGCTGATGGTCACAAGGCGCGAGTGCCTTGGTGAACACATCAGCAGTGTTGGCCTCAGAGGCCACGTACGCAAGTCGCAACTGACCACGCTGCTGCAGCTCACGAGCAAGGAAGTAGCGGAGAGCAATGTGCTTCGTTCTGTGCTCCAAGCGCTGCTCTCGACACAAGGCCAGCATGGCCTTGTTGTCTACGTACAGCACTGGAGGAGAACGAGGCGGCTCTCCAAGGTCAGTCAGCAGGTAGGTGAGCCAGCGAAGCTCCTGTGCAGCCATGGCCCCGGCGTAGATCTCAGCCTCACAACTGGAGCCGAGAACCGAAGACGAGCGAGTAGACCGCCACGAGACAGAGCCGGAACCAAGGCTGAAGGTGTAACCCTGTGACGACCGCTGCGTAGCCTGGTCGTCCGCCCAAGAAGCGTCCGCGTGGCCGGTAAGGACTACTGGACTCCGCCCTCCAAGCACTAGCCCCATGCCCGACGTACTGCACAGGTAGCGCAATACCCTCTTCGCTGCAGCCATGTGCTCCGGTCTGTGTCTCCCAGGAGCAACATAGCGTGCAAGAATGCTAAGAGGGTATGCAAGGTCAGGTCGTGTGCAGGTCATCAGGTACATGAGGCAGCTAACAAGCTCTGCATACGGACCACTCGACTCTACGGACTCATCCGAAGGCAGAGCTGAGAGTGAGTGGCGAGTAGGCAAAGGAGTGGCCTGAGGCGAGGAGTACGTGAAGCCGAAGCGCTGAAGGACCTGCTGCACCATGTGTGACTGATTCAAGGTAATGGTGCGGCGTGCTCTGTCCCGAGTGATCTGCAAGCCAAGGTAGCTGCGCAGTTCACCCAGGTCTGTGCACGTGTGTCTCTTCAGCAGCTCGGACTTCACGTAGGCGAGTCCAGCAGTGTCCGCTGTGGCAAAGACCAAGTCGTCGACGTACACGAGGATGTAGAACGGCGGCAGGGAAGTGTCGGTGCGAAGAAACAGCGACGGGTCAGCAGAAGAAGGAGCAAACCCAAGAGCCGCAAGCGTAGTCCTCAGTGTGTCGTGCCACTCACGCGGTGCCTGGCGGAGACCGTAGACTGGCCGTCGGAGGCTCCACTGGGTGCCAGGAGGGAAAGTCCCAGTGAAGCCAGATCTCCTCGTGCAGGCTACCCTGCAGGAACGCAGTGCTGAAGTCGAGTGAGTGAAGCTCGTAGTCGCGCTGAGCGGCTATGTGCAGCAGCACCCGAAGAGTAGTCATCTTCGGGGTGGGAGAGAAGGTCTGAAAGTAGTCAACTCCCTGCCGCTGACTGAAGCCACGAGCAACGTACCGTGCCTTGAAGACAGGTGGAGAGCCCGGCGGCCGCTTCACCCTGAAGATCCACATGCCACTGACGATGTTCGCCCCAGGAGGGGGAACCGCGTCAACGTAGGTGCCTGTGGACTTCCAGGAAGCCATCTCTGCATCCATAGCTGTCTGCCACTGAGAGGAGTAGGGACCCTCTACGGCCTCCGCGTAAGAACGCGGAGTCGGGATGTCTAGTGCATCCGGGTCTCCCTCAGGGGCAAGCAGTACAGACGCGAGATGAGGTGAAGCAGCCGCTAGACACTGTAACTCCTCCTGCCTGTCCTCTAGGACGTCCGTGCCAAGAGCACACTCACCCCCGACGGACGGAGGACAGACAGACGCAGATTCAGCAACAAGACTAGCAGCGTAGTCGAGACAACAGCGAGCAGCAAAGTCGACGAGCTCAGCGACTAGAGCAGACGCAGCAGTGGACTCAAAAGAGGGGTCAGTGACGACAGTAGCAAGCAGAAGCGTGACAGTAGGACTGGCAGCACGAAGAGAGTCCGACTCAGGGTCGGCAAGCGCAGGAAGAGAGGACTCAGGAGGAGAAGGCAAAGGGGCACGCAGAGGAGCAGTGGACGGACGCAAAGACATCCGGTGCGTGCCAGGGACAGGAGGAGGACGCTGACGCGAACTACGACCACTAGCGCGAGCAGCACGAACAGGCGACGCGGGACGAGACGCAGGCTCACGACGCTCAGCAAGACCTCCAGTAGGACCAGTGTAAGGAGAGGGAGCAGGCAGTGGAGAGGAAGGCTCCAGCAGGGACTGCGACTGGACAGGCGGTGGACCCTCTACTAGAGGAGAAAGACCAAGAACCTGCTGCAGGAGCGGAACGAAGTACGGCCGAGGCCGCGCGGCAGCTCTAGACTCAGCAGGGACAGCACCAGCACCCTCAGCGACAGCACCAGCGCCACCCACACCTCCAGCGGCAGGACCAACAGCAGTAGGCTCAGCACCAACGCCCTCAGCAGCTCCAGCTCCAGGAGGACCCGCAGGTCCAGCAGCTGCGGGACCGGCAGCACCCGCACCCTCGACGGTCGAAGAAGCCCCAGCTCCAGCTCCAGCAGCACCTCCAGACTCAGCAGCACGCCTCCAGCGACGAGCGAACCACTCGCGCAGCTCCTGTGGAGAGAGGGGCTCCCGGCGAGACGCAGCAGCAGGAGAAACCCCAGGCTCAGCAGCTCCAGACGCAGCACCCCCAGGCTCAGCAGCTCCCAGCTCAGCACCCCCAGGCTCAGCAGCTCCCGACCCAGCACCCCCAGACCCAGCACCTCCAGGCACAGCACCCCCCGGCTCAGCACCCCCAGGCTCCGCACCCTCCGCAGTAGCACCCTCAGGCTCAGCACCCCCAGCAGTAGCACCCCCAGGCTCAGCACCCCCGCGCACAGCACCCCCAGAGTCAGCACCCCCAGGCTCAGCACCCGCAGCAGCACCAGAGTCACCAGTAACCTCGACCGGGTCAACGGTGTCTACCTGGGACACACCTGAGGGGGCAGGAACCTGAGGGGGGAGGGGGTCTACCGGGGGGGGAACCGGCACAAGGAAGTCCGGGGGAGGGGGGAGGGAAGGAGTGCGGTAGGGGAAGAGACGGTAGAAGGGGACTGACTCGTCGAACGTGACGTTCTGGGAGGACAGAACACGACGAGAGGAGGGGTGGTAAAACTGCCACCCTGGGGCGTCAGTGGGGAAGCCAAGGAAGACATAGGGAGCAGCACGAGGGGACAGCTTGTCCGCAGACAAGTCGCGGACAAACGCCCGAGATCCCCAGACACGGAACACAGACGCATCGCCAACCTTCCCCGTCCACAGCAAGGCTGGGGACATCGCAGGCCGAGAGACCCGGGGGTGAAGGTTGAGCTGATGCGCCGCGTACCTCACCGCAAACGGCCACAGAAAATGGGGGGCAGCCGCATGCATCATGGACGTACGAGCGACATCCATGACCATGCCAATGCGGCGCTCAGCAATCCCATTTTGCTGTGGTGAGTCCGGAAGCGTGAAGGTCTGGCGGATCCCCCGTGCACGACAGTTGTCCCGCAGAAGGCGAGAAGAGAACTCTCCGCCTCTGTCAGAGTGCAGACGCAGAACAGGAAAGTCCGAGCCGAAGCTCTTCCTGAGCTGGAGACGAGCCTCGCGGATCCAGTCGATCAGCACCTCAGTGACCGCACCCTTGCTGCGCAAGGGGAGGACTGTGGTGTAACGCGAGTAGTCGTCAACCACCAACAGGAAGTAGCGCTCGTAACCCTGCCCACGGACGGGGGCTGGGCCCCACACATCCATGTGAAGCGTCTGCAGGGGAGCCTCTGTCGGGGGGAAGTGGGAGGAGTGGGGAGTAGCCCGGAGGCGACCCTCGACACAGGGGACACAGGAAGGTCCTGGCCCGGAGGGGAGAGGAGGGAGAGACTGGGGAAGACCAGAGACAAGGACACGGGAAGCCATGCTCCGAAGACGGGGCAAGGAGGGGTGGCCAAGACGGTGGTGCCACAGGAGAGTCTCGTGAGACAGGAGGCGACAAGAACAGGGGGCAGACTCAGGACCTGACCGGGACGCAGCAGCAAGCACCTGACCCGACGCAGCCACCTGACCAGACGCAGGGACAGGAGGAGACTCAACAGTCAGGGTGTAGAGACTCGACCCCGGCCGACGCGAGAACGTGGCCAGGTGTCGGCCTGTGCGTGCCTCCGTGCAGTGGGTCACCCGCTGACTAGCAGGAGTGAACTGGTGAACCCCCACATCCTGCAGGTCCGCTCCACTCACCAAGTTCGTAGAGAACGAGGGAAGGTACAGACCCGACAGGGTGCCCGAAGGGGCAGCCGGACACGGGAGGACAGTGGAGAAGTGAGACAAGACAGGACCCCCAGAGGGGTCAGCAAGGGAGACCGCAACCGGCCGGCCGAGCGGCGTAAGGGTAGTGCGGTCTCGAAAGAAGGAGCGAGAAGCTCCGGAGTCAAGTGTGAAAGTGAGGGAGGACGAGGACGACGCAGTACCTAAGAGCGCAGTCTCACCAGTACCTGAGAGTACAGACGCACTGGCACCTAGAGCAGCAGCCTCACAAGCACCTAGCGCAGCAGTACCAATGCCCGGGTCGGGCTGGAAACAACGGTAACCCTCATTCTCCTCACTATAATCCACAACATACATAGCAGCAAGGATAGCATCAAAATCAAGATCAAAGATCGCTACACCAGCCCTGAGAAGCTCATCCCAGCGAGGGATCTCACTGGCCCCAGGGAACTGCTGACGCCAAGCGTCCGTCAGGCGGCCAAAGCAGCGCTGGGTGGCGTGGGCACCCCCACACTGCTCACCCGCGCGGTCGCCGGAACGAAGAACGTAGGTGCAGGGACCAGTACCCCCACCCCTCTGACGCCCAGCGTACCACTCACGAAGCTGCTGAGGCGGAGGGATGTCCCGCGAGCGCTGCTGCTGCTGCCGCTGCGAGCGCTGGCCACCACCACCGCCGCTACGCTGCTGGGTACCACCTCGACCAGCTCCACCTCCTCCACCACCACCGCCTCCTCCGCTGCCGCCTCCACCGCCTCCACCTCCGCCGCCTCCACCTCCGCCGCTGCCTCCACCACCACCGCTGGCACCACCACCACCGTCTCCGCCGCTGCTGCCACCACCACCACCACCCCCGCCACTAGTCCCGCCGCCACCCCCACTCCCTCCGCCGCCACCGCCGCCACCGCCACCGCCCCCTCCAGCTCCACCCGCGCCCTTGCCCCCCTTGCCCTTGCTGGAGCGACGTCTCCCACTAGGGGCAGACGCCGCGCCGACCGACTCAAGACCAAGCAGGTCGGCAGCAGCAGCAGAGGCAACAGAGGGCAGCAAGGGGGAAGGAGAGCACCCCTCAAAGATGGGGGTGCGAGGGTCACCACGAGAAGCACCTACAGCGACTATGCTCTTCTCCGCTGCGAGGAGGGCCTTCTCGAGGAGGTCGACGGTGAGGGTGGTGGGACAGACTGCGAGAAAGTGGTCCCTGACGACGCGAAGGGAGTCAGGGAGGCGCGCGACTACGTAGTAGAGAGCGATGTACATGGGGGGGGGGTTCTTAGCGCAGAACTCAGCAGGAAGGGCGGCGCGGTAGCAAGTGTCACTAGTGCGGAGGTGCGTAATGAGGTCAGCGACAGTGGGAAAGGCAGAGAGGTCAGGAAAGAGGTAGGGAAGCATGAGACGGCTCAGTGCAGCAGTGGCAGGGGAGGAGTAGCGCGCAACTACAGCGTCGTACAAGGTCTGAGCACTCTTGTACTGACTAAAGTGCGCACGCTCAGAGGTAGGGAGGTGGCGACGCACAGCAAGACGTGCAGCAGCATCGCGGGTGGCCCACTTAGAGCGGACAGTGGGATCAGCATCAGCAGCAGGAGCAGGAGAGGCGCCAGAGGTGAGGTCAAAGAGAGAAAGGTCGTCAGCCCTGTCGCACTGTAAGAACAGCTGCAGGTCGTCTAACCAGACCTCAAAATCAATGGCGCGACCCTCAGCGTCAAAAGCTAGGACACTAGGGGTAGCCATGGCGACGACAGCGACGCAGTGCAAGCAGTAGGGAAAGAGCTCGCAGTGTCAGTGGGACTGTGCTCACCAGGCAGGGCAGGTCGTGCAGCTCTGCAGAAAGGCGGCTCAGCGACCGGGCGGCTCGGGTGCACAGCGGCTCGGCTCCCGGGCGGCTCGGCGGCTGGGCGGCTCGGGCGCAGGGCGGCTCGGCTCCCGGGCGGCTCGGCGGCAGGGCGGCTCGGGTGCAGGGCGGCTCGGCTCCCGGGCGGCTCGGCAGCAGGGCTGCTCGGGTCCCGGGCGGCTCGGCGTTGGGCGGCTCGGCTCCCGGGGGGTTCGGCTGCTGGGGCGGCTCTGCTGCTGGGGCGGCTCAGCCGGGAGATGCAGGGGCGGGGCCGTCAGGTGCAGCGGCGGGTCGACCGGTGCAGTGGCGGGCCGACAGGTGCAGTGGCGGGGCCGTAGGGTGCAGCGGCGGGCCGACCAGGTGGGGCGGCGGGCCGTAGGGTGCAGCGGTGGGCCGTGGGGTGCAGCGGCGGGCCGGCAGGTGCAGCGGCGAGGCCGTCAGGTGAAGCGGCGGGCCGCTGGGTGCAGCGGCGGGCCGGCAGGTGCAGCGGCGGGCCGGCAGGTGTAGCGGCGGGCCGGCAGGTGCAGCGGCGGGCCGGCAGGTGCAGCGGCGGGGCCGTCAGGTGAGGCGGCGGGCCGTAGGGTGCAGCGGCGGGCCGTAGGGTGCAGCGGCGGAGCCGGCGGTGGGGCCGCGTCAGGGGAGGCGGCGGGGCCGCGTCAAGTAGGCGGCGGGGCCGCGACGAAGCGGGCGGCAAGGCCGCGTCAGGGCCGGCGGAGCGGGGCCGCGTCAGTGGAGGCGGCGGGGCCGCGTCAAGCAGGCGGCGGGGCCGCGACGAAGCTGGCGGCAGGGCCGCGTCAGAGCCGGCGGCGGAGCCGCGCCAAGCAGGCGGCGGGGCCGCGATCAGGAGGGGTGGCGGGGCCGCGTCTGAGGGACAGCGGGGCCGCGAGGGAAATGGCGACCCGAGGGGTCGCTAAAAAAAAAGGGCGCGCCTCGGGGCGCGCTTCGGTGGGCCCTAAAAAAACGGTCCTAAGGAAGGACCCGCTCTATACCATGTGAAACAAGAGAACAGGAATGAAATGACTAAGGAAAGATTGGGTACAAATACAACCCTAGAAAGCTGTACCCCATATGTGCTACCCCACTATAGCCTACAAACATGCATCAGCTATAATACTCTGACACAGCCGCACCTGTACCTGGAGCAGGAGACACACTAGCACCCAGAGTAGCAGCCGCACCAGTAGCTAGAGCAGCAGGCTCTATACCCGGGTCAGGCGGTACGCACAGGTGACCGGCACGGTCAGCACTAGTAGGCAATGCATACATGGCAGTGAGAATAGTATCATAGTCAAGAGCAAATATATCTACCCTCTGCCTAAGCAACTCCACCCAGTCGGGGAGCTCAGCCTCGTCGCCAAACTCGGTACGCCAGGCGTCGTTCAGACGGGCGAAGCAGCGGGACGGTGTATGACTAGGCGTCCCACAAGGCTGACCAGTCCGAGCACCAGTGCGAATCACGTAAGAGCAGCGAACACAACTGAGAGACCCTCTACTCTGAGCGTACCACTCACGAAGCTGGTGGGGCGTGAGAGACGCGCGTGGGCGTCGCTGGAGCTGCATCTGGCCGCCGCCAGTAGAAGCAGGAGCAGGAGTAGCAGCAGTAAGGCAGGCAGCCAAGCAAGCTGCAGGCAACGCGCTAGTAAGGCAGGGGCTCACCAGTGGTGGGAAGAGCAGGCTCGACGACTCGGCGACACGGCGGCACTGCAGCAACTGCGGCTCGGCGGCTCGGGCGACCCGGGCGGCTCGGCTGCTCGGGCGACTCGGGCGGCTCGGCGGCTCGGGTGGCTCGGGCGGCTCGGGCGGCTCGGGCGGCTCGGGCGGCTCGGACGGCTCGGCTGCTCTGCAGCTCGACTGCGGCTCGGCTGCTGGGCTGCTCGGCGGCTCGGTGGGGCGGCTCGGCAATGCAGCAGGCGACGGGCCGGGGCAGCTGCGCGGGGCCGGGACGGGCGGTGCACGGGCGGCGTGGGGCCGGGACGGGCAGCGCACGGGCGGAGTGGTGGCCGGGACGACGGCGTGGGGCCGGGACGGGCGGCGCACGGGCGAAGTGGGGGCCGGGACGACGGCGCGGGGCCGGGACGGGCGGCGCACGGGCGGCGTGGGGCCGGGACGGGCGGCTCACGGGCGTCGACGGGCTGGAGCAGCGGCGCGCGGTCGGGACGAGCGGCTCGCGGGCGGCTAAGGGCCGGGACGAGCGGCGCACGGGCGGCTAGGGGCCAGGACGGGCGGCGCGCGGGCGGCTAGGGGCCAAGACGGGCGACGCGCGGGCGTCTAAGGGCCGGGACTGGCGGCGCGCGGGCGGCTAAGGGCCGGGACGGGCGGCGCGCGGGCGGCTAGGGGCCAGGACGGGCGGCGCGCGGGCGGCTAGGGGCCAGGACGGGCGGCGCGCGGGCGGCTAGGGGCCAGGACGGGCGGCGCGCGGGCGTCTAAGGGCCGGGACGGGCGGCGCGCGGGCGGCTAAGGGCCGGGACGGGCGGCGCGCGGGCGGCTAGGGGCCAGGATGGGCGGCACGCGGGCGGCTAGGGGCCAGGACGGGCGGCGCGCGGGCGTCTAAGGGCCGGGACGGGGGGCGCGCGGGCGTCTAAGGGCCGGGACGGGCGGCGCGCCAGAAAAGAAAGAGGCCGCGCGCCCCGAGGCGCGCGCCAAAGTGCAAATCGCCGCGCGCCTACGAAAATGCGTCGCACGCCACGGGGCGTGCGACAGAGCATGTAGCAGCGGAAGCAGTAGTACCCACAGGCCGAGAGCGTAACCGCTCTGAAACCTTGTGAAAGGAACTAGAATGAGAATGAATGAACTATGAATGAAGTGAGTACATATAGGAAACCCTAATTGGGTTGTACCCCCTATGGGATACCCCACTATAGCCTACACAACAGCATAAGCTATATAAAGTTCTGACATGCAGTTCCTATGTTCCGTAATTTTTACTGTTTTTTTCATATTGCAACTCCTTACATCCCTATGGCGCAATGTCAGCGGAATGCGTGTGTGTGCATGCTTTGCAGCTCCAACCAGTTTATGCAGTCCTCGTCAACCAGAATCGTACGATGCATGTTTTTCACCGTTGAGCATACTCCATCTTTTAACACCAATGGTGAGTGGTGGAATGGCAGACTTGTTATACTTGTTTAACACGACTTTCATGTCTCTATTTGTGCAGATTATATTCAGTTTCTTATTAGAGGAGTTCATACATCTTTTTAGCTGCGCGTTACGGTAGTAATTTTACTATGGTTGGGTAGATTGTGCGTGCGCAAGCCTTGTTATACAAACTATGTATACTGTATATTTTATTTGTGCTAAAAAACGCATACCAATAAGACAGAAGCGCAAATCGAAACTGTCGCTGTTCCACTCGCCAGCCAATAAAATTTCGATATCGCATTCTATAAACTCTTGTCTGATTGGTCCACGTGGCTAGTTTTCGTGCGTCGTTATGAATCCGATCCGACGGTTATCATTAGCGTACAGTGTCAGCCACGTCGGCATGTTTCAGTTTCATCTCGAGTACGTTGTATGCCACGTGGCGTACTCGTGACACTTTTGCAGTGGTTGCTCAGAAGTGACTTTCCGCAACTTTGAGGTTGATTTACTGCATACCGGGTTAGTTGCGAACTGGTATGCAGTTTGTGACAGTAAGGTGACGGAAAAGTTGCTTCGCAAGTCACTTCAGCACCCACGATTTTGAACCTTGACTTTTTTCTTGCGTTTTTCAAGTAACCCTTGAGTTGCGGTTTTGTTACTTTCAAGTTGCTTTTCGCACTTCCCTTTTCCGCGATGACCATATAAAAAATACGACCAGCTTACTTGTATGAAAGCCTAAGTAGACGCTTACATTGAATAACTAGATTAGCATCTAAAAGCACTCAAACGCGACGTCTCCGCTGGCGCTTTCGGTTTGAGAAAGGACCATGCTAGTAGAAGCATCGAAGCAGATGCTAATCACGGAGCGAGACAGATGCCTGGAGGCTTGAAAGCACGAGGAGGAAACATTGATTCTCTTGAAATTTCAGTATATGTGGTTTTGTTTTGCTAACATGTAGTTCATACAATTCTCTTTATCAGACTCCCCGCATCTCACGGCTATTCGATTATTTTTTTGGGCGTAGAGCACTCAGGTCACGTATTTTCCTGGGTGATCTGCACGAACTGGCGGTTGTCATGGGTATGGACGTTCACGTGAATTTCATTCCTGGACTAAGGACCCTGATTCAAAACTTCGTTTCAAGACCTGATCATTCAGTCCGTGAGTCAATGTTTGAGGCTCCGAGTCTTGTAGCTAGCCGTTGCTAACTGAATCTGGAATCGGGATCCCCACCTGTTTGGGGATCAGTTCCCACTGGTACTTTCGGATCGGGCAGTCAGGGTGAAATAGAAAATGTATTCAGTTGGTCAAGCGCCACACATCCATTCGTGAACGCGATCAATTTTTGCTGGTACTCGTTTGTGATTCGAGCAAACTACTTGTATCCCTTTTTACCGCACTGGAAACGTGTCTAGCATACCACACCGTCCAGCATCCACTGCAAGTCAAGCAACTCATCCAAATGAATTTTAGTTCAAACGCGTTTCACCCAACTTCTGGATGGTGATTCGCTGGGGATTGTGATTCGCATTTGGTGAAAGCGCTGAGTCTGAGAAACTCCGCTTCTGCCCATTCACATCCACCACAATCCGCCCTCTCACACCACACAAATACACACTCCATTTTCCTTCCAAAACCAGTGTCACGCTTCGTAGCTTCCTAACTTCCTGATTCTTTACTAGCTCGTGGTCATGGCGCGCCTGCTTACTGCTCTCGTTCTCCTGCTTGCCGTCACCATCACTCTCGCATCACTTGCTTCCACGGCTGCTGCCGCTCGATCTGCTCGGTTTCTTGGCAACGGGATGAGTAACGATGGTAGGTCGCAGGCCTCGTCGATTGCATGACTTCCTATGGTAAGTCGCAGACCTCGCCGATGCATGACTACCGATGGTCCGTGCGATGGTGATGCGCACCTCGAGAAGCTAAAGTTGGCTCCATGTGAGGTTATTCCGCCTGCCACTCACTCCCTCCCCATCACTCCCCTCACCCCGTCCCGCTGTCCCCTCGTCCCCTGCGCGAATCCATGTGTCGGCATGGCGTGGCGGCAGGTGCGTCGGGAGCCGTAGGCACCGCCGGCGACATCACGGTAGAGAGCGCGCCGAGTGTTTCTCAGTCCAGCGCGGGGGGCGAGCTTAGCCGTCGCAAGCTTCAGCCTGGCAATACTACCCCTCGGCAATTTCCTAAAGGCCTAAACCTGTTTGCGAAGGATGGTAAATGATCATGCCCGGAAAAGTTTATTGTTTGATTTCATGCGGTTGCTATGTTTTTATTTCGTTTATTTTGCATTTTGTCCGTGCTGTGAATGTATTCACGGAGCTTATGATGCCTGCTGGCCAAGGGCTGGGCAGCATTGGTGCTGTGAAGAGCATAACCGACTGGCAGTTGGTTCGAAGGAACTGGTGCTCGTTCCTAGAAGCTCAAATCGCGGCGTGAGGTGAATCGCGGCCGTCCACGTGCTCCTGCCTCCCTTGATGTCTCAGGAGACCTTACCCCGAAGTGAAGAAGTCGATTCAGCAGTTTCCCCTTCGCTGTCGCCCATGCGCAGGCACTTTGTGCGTCACAGTGAAGAATAGGGATTGCGCAGCGCCCAAGAAGTCCTACTTTTATGGCTTCACAGGCAACACGCCCAGCCTGAAGGAGATTATCGAGTGCGAGGAGAAGCGTCAGCGACAGATCAAGGAGTGCGAACAGTGGTGAGCGGGCGACGCTTGTTCGTGAGAGGGCGACGCATGATGGTGGGAGGGCGATGCGGGTTGGTGAGAGTGCGATGCATGTTGGTGAGAGTGCGATTCGTGTTGGTGAAAGGGCGATAATGTAGGGTGAGGTGCTGGTACGCTGCACACACACACCCATGAAACCATGTGCAAGGTACTTTCTGTGCGGCGCATGATTCGTGTCATGGGAAGCCCATGCAAGCTGTTCCTTTGGAGGGAGCAAGCTTCACAAGTATGTCGGCATGTGCCTTCATTTCCAGCCCGGTCTTGCCCACCTCATCCCCGTCTGCATGGGCTCTGGGGCACAGCCGCCGTCATGGCAGCATGATGAGCGTTGCACGGAACGGCCATACCGGCTGTCCCTCTGTACCGGCTGTGCCTCTGCAGCGCAGAGGCTATAGAGTCTATGCGAGGCCCACCACGCCCGCATGTGCATGTGCTGTATGACTGACTTGTGCCACCTCCCCACCTTGTCCTTCTCTCTGCAGAAATATCCTACTCCATAAGGTCTCAACACCTAGCAAAACCGGGCATGGCAGCTGCCAAGAATTGGAGCATGTAGTAGTGGTGGGGGGAAGATGAGGGGGCTTCTGCTTGCTGAACTTAATTTAGGCTTGTGACCAAGGGGGAGTGCTCATTTCACTCTTGGTCATTCTGCATGGGTGTGCATTGATGCTTGTGTGCACCGTGTTGGTGTTTGTGGGTATGGTGTTGATGCTTGGGTGGGTGGGTGTTTGGGGGAAGTAACCTTTGTGCCTGGATGCCAATCAGCAAAGCAATTTATTTGATTGTAACAACTGTATTTCACCTATCATATGCTTCTTAAGACCCATGTGCAATTATTGAGCAGCCAATACTCGAATACAATGTGTGGTAGCCTAAAGCATCGCTTCATGTGGTGGAGATTTTGACCCTAATAAGGGGTATAGCTTTGGTCTTGGGTTCCTGCACTCATGGCATAAGACTTAAAGAGGGAAGTCTGAATGGGATTAATGGGGTGAATGGGGTTTAAGGAGGCATCTATATCCGACCAGCTCACAATAGAGTGAATCCGGAAATCGTTCTCTGCATTGTGCAAGCACACAGTGCCCAAGAAGGTCCTCCTGCTCATTAAGTACAAAAACTCCACCAATACTGGAGGTTCTCGAGTGCGAGAATAAGCATCAGCAAGAGCTCAAGGAGTGCAGCAAAAGTCAGGATGGTGAGCGGGCAACGCATGATGGTGCTGGTGCACGAGCGATGCATGATGTGATGGTGTGCGGGCAATGCATGATGTGATGGTGTGCGGGCAATGCATGATGTGATGGTGTGCGGGCAATGCATGATGTGATGGTGTGCGGGCAATGCAAGATGTGATGGTGAGCGGGCGACGCATGATGTGATGGTGTGCGGGCAATGCATGATGTGATGGTGTGCGGGCAATGCATGATGTGATGGTGTGCGGGCAATGCATGATGTGGTGGTGTGCGGGCAATGCATGACGTGATGGTGTGCGGGCAATGCATGATGTGATGGTGTGCATGCCCAACCTCCAATGCTATTGCATGCCCATGAGCTGCAAAAAGCCATGGCGGTTCATTTCACACCCCACACTCCGTACCTGCCTACCACCCCTGTGTGCATCCCTCTCCCCCGTCTGCCTGCCATAGCCCTCCCACCCACCTGCCATAGCCACGGTTGCTCCAGTGGTACTGCATGCCCATGTGTTGCAGGGAGGCCAGCATAGGGAGAAAGGTGCCGCCCCAACACACTCACCTGCCTGCCATCACCCCCCTTCCCCACCCACCTGCCATAGCCGCGGTTGCTCCAGTGGTACTGCATGCCCATGCGCTGCAGGAAGCCATGGCGGGCCATGACCTGCCAGTCGTCCTTGCATGGGAATGTCACATGCACCGATGATACTCCGTACTGTGTGGTGTGGTGGGGTTGGGGTGATGGGGAGAGGCGAGGATGGGGTGAGGGTTGAAACAAACACAGCCATGACCTGCCAGTCGTCCTTGCAAGGGAACGTGGCATGCACCGATGACACCCGTACTGTGATGTGTGGGAGGGGGCGTGGAGTGGAATGGTAGGACAAAGGGTTGGAACAAGCACCAAACGGCCATGGCATGCCATGCCTTGCCATGCCACACCCTTTTCACCTCGACCGCCACTTGCTTCATGGCCTGGCACAGCCTCGACAGCACAACATCCCCTTGTTTCCTTAACCCCCCTCCACCATTCCTTCCTCCACTCCCCCTTGTCCCACCCTCCCCCATCCACCCCTCACCTCGTCCGCCACTTGCTTCATGGCCTGGCACGCCCCGACAGCACAGCCTCGCGGTCAGGTCCGTCCCGAACCAGCAGGCGAGGTCCGGTGGCGGGCGTGAACGTCACGCAGGACTGCAGCTTCGGGTAGTACGAGCCTCCCGCCCTCATGAACGCATTCGCCCAGGAGTGATCAAACACTCCATAGGAGTGCCTGTGGGGAAGAGGAGGAAAAAGGGGGACGAGAAAGCGGTGGTCTAAATAGAAGCCACACAACACTTAAGTTAAAATGTTCCCTCCCGCCCACATGAACGCATTGGCCCACGAGTGATCAAACATATACTCTTCGTAGGAGTGGCTGTGGGAACGCAGAGGAGAGGAGAAGGCTCCTGTTATCGTCCATTGTACAGGAATGTGTGTCCATATTCGGGTGTCCACTGTACAAAGCCACACATTTTTGGGTGGTATGAGCCTCCCGCCCGCATGAACGCGTGGCACCACATTCGGGGCCCGCAAATGGTCGAACGTCCTCTGATTCTTTGCTTTTTACTGGTTTTCCTATGCGATGCACCTTCACATAGCCCAGAGCTATAAGAACAAGTGGCAGCCTTCTGCTCCCCATCGTTTGCCACCAGCAGCTGTGGTATAACACCCCTCCTTCCAACACCAACCGTGGATGATTTGAGTCACACTCTGACATAAGTAGAAACACATGTACCTCTTCAAATACAGGGGCAACACTCCGTCTACCCTCTCCTCGCCGTCCCGGGCAACGAGGTGCTGTGGTAACCACCCCTCCTCGCGGCACCACCCTAACATAGGCACATTAATACGTACCCCTTCAGATACAGGGGCAAAACTCCGACTACTCTCTCATCGGCATCTCTCGCGACGAGGTGCTGTGGTTGTTAGAATTAGGCTGTCAACACTTTGTGTACTATATTCTACATCGCGTAGGTTATTTGTGGGTTGGGTGTAGTTTGTGATCCCAACCCTATCTGGTTGGGATTCCCTCGTAATCCTGCAAATCTGCCAACTCACCAATTGGAGATTTGCTAGGATTCCCATCCCATCCTTTCCCTAGCCTTGCCCATCCCAACCTCGTTTGTACTTAAGGCCTAGTGCCTTCTTTCTTAATCAATCAGTTCAGTCTCAATTCCGTCATGGTATCGAGCTAGCACATTCCGCTCACGCGGAATCCGATCCTTGGCGTCGCGATCATTCTCTTCCTCTCAGCTATGGCGTTCTTGGTTCACGCCTTCTTCGCTTAGCATTTTTTCGTCTTCACATCGTCGCACTGGTCAAAAGCGCTTTCCCGCTCCGTCTACGTGCATTTTCGATTTCCACGGCGGCACATTTCTCCGTCAATTTCCTTCATCGTAAGCTCTGAAATTTCAAATTTCCGTGGCAATTTCCTCACATTCGAAACTTCCAGCAGGTTTTCATCGGTGCAGCAGAGCAGGTTCAGCGGCGCAGCAGAGCAGGTTCAGCGGCGCAGCAGAGCAGGTCAGCGGCGCAGCAGAGCAGGTTCAGCGGCGCAGCGGAACAGGTTCATCGGCGCAGCAGAACAGGTTCAGCGGCGCAGCAGAGCAGGTTCAGCGGCGCAGCAGAGCAGGTTCAGCGGCGCAGCAGAGCAGGTTCAGCGGCGCAGCAGAGCAGGTTCAGCGGCGCAGCAGCACAGGTCAGCGGCGCAGCGGAACAGGTCATCGGCGCAGCAGAAAAGGGGTCATCGGCGAAGTAGAGAAGCAGAACAGGAATCGCAATCTTATTGGCAAAATCGCACCTTTCCGCATTTCAGACTTCATCAATTTTCAAAATCGCCGCGCTGCGCGCAGCCGCTTCGTCACCGAACTTCGCTCCGCTTTGTATCGTTGACTTTAGCGCTGCGCTCCGCGCGAATGGCGACTTCAACTTCTACCCTCGTCGGAAACCTCATCATTCTCAACCTCGCTCCCAACGGCACGAGCACCAACTTTGGAGAATGGTGCTATGGGGTGGAGAAGCACCTCCTTAGCACGGAACTGAAAGGGATTTGCCTTAAGGACATCCTCCTCAACCGCGGCAAGGGAAAGATGCCTCTCCCTCCCGATCCCCTTGCCGAAGGCGCCACTGCCGCAGAGAAGGCCGCTTTTGACGCTCCGACCACCAAGTACGAGACTGATTTCAGTGTGTGGGAGCAGGCAGATGCAGCAGTTATTAGGGTTTTCATCACCACCACTCCGGTTGAGCTCGTCAAATCCTACCGCACCTTTCGCTCTGCTCATGCGATTTGGAAGTACCTCCAGGACCGTTTCCATGACAAGACAGCAGTGGGTGTTGCCATCCTCATCCCTCGAATGTTCCAGGTCCGCCTTGAGGAATGCCCTGGCATGGCAGATTACATCTCTGAAATCCGCAACATCCATGAGGAACTCAAGGACATTGGGATCATTTTCCCCGAACAAGCACCTGCAGCTGGCCTACTTGTAGGACTGACCCCGGCCTACAATGTCACCAGCTCCATGCTCAAGCAACTTCCCACCAAGGAACTCACCTTCGAAAAAGTCGCATCAGCTCTCCTTTCCGCCGAAAAGGACCTTGCAGCCCAAGCATCCGTCAATGCTGTGCGCTACACCCCTGGAATCCCATTCCGCTCCCAACAAGGACCAAGGCGCAACTCCTTTCCCCCATGCCCCTACATCATTAGGAAAGGCCCACGTGCGGGGCAGAAATGCGGAGGCACCAACCACCCTGAGGCAACTTGCTTCAAGAAGCGAGATGATGAGTGGTACGACGTCCATGGTGTCTCCACCAACAAGCGCCCTCCCAACTGGGCCCCACCCCGTCGCGTGAACTATGTCGAGGCAGTGGAGGTGCCTAGTCCCTCAGTTGATAGCACCCCATCTGATATTCGCCTCAACCTGTTGTTCTCAGGTGCTGGTCTTATTAATGAGAAGGGGTCACAGTACATCGGGGTTTCAAACACACAAGGGATCGAGTTCATACTAGACAGTGGTGCCACCCACACAGTGCTCAAAGACCAAACCGCGTTCGTTCCTTACCAGGCTCCCATCCCACTCCTCGGAGCCGACTCTAGCTTCTCCATCCAATGCCATGGGTCCTCCACAGTTCCTTGTCCAGCATTTCCATCGGGCACAGTCACTGGCATCTGTGCCCCCACCCTCCGCCACAACCTCCTGGCACAAAGTGAAATCCAACAAGCAGGAGTCATCACCATCTTTCCCAATGATGTCGACTACTGTGACCTCTTTGATGCCAAAACCGGCATTCATCTAGCCCGCTTCACTCTCAATTCCAACAACCTATACACGCTCGTAGTACCTCCCATTCAAACGTGCTCCCTCACAAACCTCCCGTTACCTTCCCTTGACTCCTCCACCTGTCACTGCCGCCTCCTTTCCGACAAAACCATGCTCTTTCATCACCGCCTTGGCCACATCAACTTTCGCGCGCTTTCAGACCTTGCCACAAAACAACTCCTCCACGGGCTTCCAACCTCACTTCCCTCTCCTACCTCCACCCTAGGGCCGCCTTGCCTTGACTGTGCACAGAGCAAGCTTCGTGAACAGCCCCATCCCCCCATTGAGTCCATCTCCGCTGCACCTCTCGATCGCGTGCACATGGACCTTTGGGGCCCAGCTCCTGTTCGCTCTCGCGGTGGACACTTTTACTTCCTTGTCATTATTGATGACTACTCCCGCTATGTGTCTGTCCACCTTCTCTCCTCCAAATCCGAAGCCCCAGGCGTAATCATTGAATGGGCGAAGCAGGCTCATAAACACTTCAAAACCACCATCAAGGTCCTTCACTCTGACGGCGGCGGTGAATTCCGCAACAACACTCTCAAAGCTTACTGCTCCACTGAGGGTATCCGTCAGACCTTCACTCTCCCAGACAGTCCCCAACAGAACGGTATTGCCGAAAGCCGGAACCGTACATTGGTGCAGATTGCTCGCTGCCTCCTCACGCACGCCTCCGCCCCTCCCTCTCTCTGGGGGTACGCCATGCTTCATGCTGCCGCCCTCCACAATCTCCATCCCCATCCTCATCACACCCACACCACCCCCGCTGAGCTATGGACGGGTCAAAAACCATCCGTCCGCCCTCTTCGTGTATGGGGGTGCACTTCTTATGTCCTCCTCAACTCCCAAGGCCGTCGTGCGGCTGGCGACAAACTTGCTCCCAAAACGATCACGTGCGTATACCTCGGGCACAACTTAGACTCGCCAGACTATCTCTTCCTCCATCCTTCCACCAACAAGCTCTATCGCAGCCGGGACGTTTACTTTGATGAGTCCCACCCATTCTACCCCTCCTCCAAGGCTTCCCCCTCTCCTCCGCCTCCCTCTCTTACTTGGGCTGACTTTGACAGTCTCCCTCTTCCCGACACTCCATCTCCTCCTCTTCCCGCTCCCTCCACCATTTCTGATCCCCCATCACCCGCTTCCCCCTCCAGTACCACACAGTCTCCCTCGCTCCCTCCCTCCTCCGCTACCCATCCTCCATCTCCTCTCGCATCTCCTCCTACCGAGCCCGTTCCTCTCAAAACCTACCAACGCCGTCACCCAGCTCCTCCTCCTCCTGCTCCCACCCCTGATCCCGATCCTGTCTCCACTCTCCCTCCCACCCCCACCTCCCCTTCCGCTACGCCTACTCCGGCCCCGCCTCCCTCACCCATCGCTTCTCGCACCCGCTCTCGCACACCTCCACAACCGTTCTCCCTTTCCGTTCGCATCTCTCTCAATCCTCCTCCTGTCGGGGGTGATTATTCTCTCATGCCATCCCTCCTTGAAGACAGACATGAGGAGTTGATTGATATCGACTCAGCCATCCACGCACTATGCTCCCTCTTTCTAGACATCGCAGACTCTCCCACCCTCAATTTCTCCGACAACCCTTCCATCCCCACACCTCTCACCTATGCTGAAGCAGTCTCTGGTCCTCACGCCGCTCAGTGGATGGGGGCCATTGTCGCAGAATGTGAGGCCTTCATTCACACAGGAACTTTCACAGACGTCTCTCCTCCCTCCGGCGTTAACATTGTGAAGGGAAAATGGGTCTTTCGGGTGAAACAACTTCCAGGCGAATTTCCTGTCTTCAAAGCCCGGTACTGTGCCAAGGGATTTACCCAAAAGCGTGGACTGGACTTCTTTGAGACATTCTCTCCCACCGCCAAACCTCCCACACTGCGCACTCTACTCGATGTCGCTGCTCGAGATGACATGGAGGTTGACTGCATGGATGTGTCTTCTGCGTTCCTGCAAGGGATCCTTCGAGAGGAAATCTATATGGAGCGGCCCGAAGGATTTCCAACTCCTTTTCCACCAGGCACTGTATGGAAGCTGAATCGGCCAGTGTATGGCCTCAAGCAAGCTCCCCGGGAATGGCACAACAAGCTAAAGAGCACCTTAGGGTCCCTCGACTTTCACCCATCCACCTCTGACCCCAGCCTCTTCATCCGAGCAACAGCCTCCCGGTTCTTCATCCTCGTTTATGTCGATGACATGATCCTTGTCACCAAGGATCAGACTGAGCTGGCAGCAGTCAAAACCGCACTTGGTGAGAAGCTGGCCATGAAGGACCTTGGGAAGCTGACGAACTATTTGGGAATGGAAATCACACGTGATCGCACGGCCCGCACCATCACCCTTTCGCAGAAGTTTTACATCAACAACGTTCTGACGAGGTTCCAGATGCAGGAAGCAGCATCAATGCCCACCCCACTCTCTCTGCAACACCAACTCACTGCACCCTCCGTTCCCTCACCTGAGCCCTGTGACGAGCCTTACCCCGAGCTTGTGGGATCCCTCATGTACGTGATGATGTGCACTCGACCAGACTTAGCCTATCCAGTCAGTGTACTGTCCCGCTACGTTGCACCTGGTCGCTTCACTCGCCACCACTGGTCTGCCGCCAAGCGGGTTCTTCGCTATCTCAAAGGCACACAGGATTATGTGCTCACACTTGGCGGCACTTCCCCGGTTCGCCTTGAGGGGTACAGTGACTCATCCTATGCTGATGACCAGAGTGATCGGCGCTCGTCCCAAGGGTATTGCTTTACCCTTGGCAGTGGGGTTGTAAGTTGGCGCTCCACTCGGTCGTCCTCCGTCTCACTGTCGACCTGTGAGGCAGAGCTGTATGCCGGGACCATGGCTGCACAGGAGGCTCGTTGGCTCTCCTTCCTGCTGACAGAACTGAGGTATCCCCAACCAACCCCAACGCTTTGGTGTGACAACGAGAGCACCATTCATCTCACCAAAGACCCCGTTTTCCATGGCCGCACCAAGCACATTGAAGTCCGTCACTACATTCTTCGGGAGCTGGTGCAGCGCGAGCAGCTGAAGGCTGAACACATTGCCTCCGACTGCAACCTTGCTGACTTGTTTACCAAGTCGCTTGTTCGCGAGGATCATTACCGCCTCCTCTCGGCCATGGGTGTTGGGCTTCCTTGTGGCTGATGTGTTGCAGCCTAGGGGGTGTGTTAGAATTAGGCTGTCAACACTTTGTGTACTATATTCTATATCACGTAGGTTATTTGTGGGTTGGGTGTAGTTTGTGATCCCAACCCTATCTGGTTGGGATTCCCTCGTAATCCTGCAAATCTGCCAACTCACTAATTGGAGATTTGCTAGGATTCCCATCCCATCCTTTCCCTAGCCTTGCCCATCCCAACCTCGTTTGTACTTAAGGCCTAGTGCCTTCTTTCTTAATCAATCAGTTCAGTCTCAATTCCGTCAGTGGTAACTACCCCTCCTCGCGACACGCGCTTCTGCTCTCCTCGAGGCACTGCAGAAACGCGTGTGACACAAACGAGTTGTGCTTCTCCGCGCCGCCCCGCACCATCACTAGCTGCTGCTCCTGCTGCTGTTGGGGTAACCAGGCCTCCTCCCAGCACCAATCCCAACATTCTAAGACACACCCTTACCCTTACAAGAACGCACACGCTCACTTTCCCTTTTAAGTACAGGGGCAACACCCCAGCCACCCTCTCCTCGTCGTCCCTGGTGACGAGGTGCTGTGGTAACCACCCCTCATCGCGACACGCGCTTCTGCTCTCCTCCAGGCACTGCAGGAACGCGTGTGACACAAACGGATTGTGCTTCTCCGCGCCGCCCGCCGCGTCCAGCACACAGGCGTCCCAGTCAGCAGCAGAGATGGAGGCGATGGAGGAGGAGACTGTGACTGTAAGAGCCGTCGCTGTAGCGAAGGGGTCCTGCACATGTACCCTCGAGATTAGAGAGAGAGAAGGGTGGACGGAGTCAAGAGGCGTCTATAAACGGGCGCACGAATGCAAGCGCATGCACGCAAGTATACAAACGCAAGCGCACGAACGGAAGCGCATACACGCACCAGTTTCGAGCAAAAAAAAATGCCCGATTCTCACATCTGCTATGACGCTCATGACAATTCCCACTCACCCCTGCCCGCGGCCCAATTCTATCCGTCTCCTCTGCCGCAGCCAACCCTGCACCCTCTTGTACGTGCGCAGCCCTTGGTCTAGACTATGAAGACTATTCAGAGTCTTAGTAACAAGCACATGAAGCTCTGGCCTCAACAGTGTGAAGGAATTTGCTGAAAAACGCCAAGGTAGAAAGTTCAAGTAATTTCATTGAATAAGGCATACAAAAACAGAAAACACAAAGCAAGTTATAAGCAAAAGGATTTCTGATTTCGCCCTCGCGCCGCATCTAATTTCGAGCTGACTTGTACTCGGCTCAATTTCCAAATCCAACCATGCACCGAACGCGCCTCGAGTTCGAATTTCAGACTTCCTTGGATGCGCCTTTGACCCGACGTGACTTCTCGTCACGTCGCTTGAAATCTCGACATTTCAGCCGCTTTCTACTCCACTTCTGCACACTTCCCCTTCTTCTCTTCGATTCCCACTGCAGGTCGTGCCGCCACCGTGTTTCTCCTTCCACCGTCCCAACATAGATAGCTCCTCTTCTTCTTAGGTCCTCGTTTTCCCTTAGTCACATCTCGTCACAGTAGGTCCTTCTTAGGTTGATGTAGGTCGCTCTAGGTAGTGGTTAGCTAACCACCTTCAACAATCTCCCCTGTGGTTTGCTAACCACCAGCTTATGCACTATCCCTCGTACGTTTCACCTTAAACCACCTCTAGGCCTGCTCCACATTCCCCTGCAATTCAGCCAAGGTACGCATCCCAACCTCTATCTTGCAACGCTCAAAATTTGCCCTTGGGAACACCTTAGTCAGAAAATCTGCTGCTTGTGCTTCCGTACATACGAATTCAAACTGGAACTCCTTGCTACGCACCTTGGAACGCACCCAATGATACTTCACATCCATATGCTTGGTCCTCCCGTGCCAATTGTCATTGTGAGCCAATTCGACGGCAGATTTTCTATCCGTGCGAATCACCGTAGGCCCTTCCACCTTGATTTCCATCTCCTTGAGTAGCCTTCTCAGCCAAACACCCTCTTGGCACGCGAAAAACAGAGCCATGTACTCCGCTTCCGCACTAGAGAGTGCTATGTCAGCCAACCTTTTCGCTTGCCACATGATTGCTGTCCCGCCGAGCAGAAACACGTAACCATATGCTCCCTTCCTTGTTTTGTTATCGGATGCACGTGAAGCATCCGCATACCCCACTAACTCCAAGGTCTCTTCACCTCCTTCGAATAACAGCCCCTCATCTTCATGTTGCAGTAGGTAGTCAATAGTCCTCCTCATCTCTCTCCATTTTCTCTCCCCTTGCTGCTGCACTTTTTGCCCAAGATAGCTAGCTGCGTATGCCATGTCGACACGCGTGCATGAGACCGGATACATGATAGACCCCACCATGGACTGATATACTTACAGAGCTTTCTTTTTGCAGCCCCATTGGTTGACATCCTCCTCCCTTTCACTGTCACTTTCAGCTACCCCACTCAATGGTGTAGAAATTGCCTTCGTGTAGCCGTTGCCAAACCTCTGCTGCACCCTGCTGCAATATTTTTGCTGGCATAGGAACATCTTCCTCTCCTCCTTACGTCGCTCCAGATTCATGCCGAGAAAGAGTGTGGTCCTCGGAATCTGCTTCACTTGAAAAACTTCCGCAAGATGAGCAGACACCTACTCTACCTCCTCCTCTAACACCCCAGCCACCAAGATGTCATCCACATATAGCACCAAGAACAACTTCTCCTTCCCTTCTCCCTTCCAGTAGAACGCCTTATCACACTCACTTTTCTGGAATCCCCCTTGCAGCAGCCGTTCATCCATCGCCATGTACCACTCCCTAGGACTCTGCTTCAGCCCATATAATGCCTTGTTGAGCTTGCATTTTCTGCCCGAGCCGTCGTCATGCCCTGGTGGTTGCTCGAGGTAGATATCCTCCTTGAGCACCCCATACAAAAAAAACATTTTTCATGTCCAGTTGCACCATGAAGTATTTCCTTGCTGCTACCACCTTGAGAAAGACTCGTGCCGTTGCCAACTTGCTCACTGGAGCGTAGATCTCATTTTGTTGGTAGTCTTTCCCCTCCACCTGAGTGTAGCCCTTGGCTACAAGCCTTGCTTTGAACCTTTCCTTGATTTTAAAAATCCACTTCACTCCCACGGCTTTCCTCCCTTCCGGCATAGGTACTAGTTCCCATGTGCCCCTTTCAGCCAGGGTATTCAACTCCTCCTCAATTGCCGCTTTCCACTGCTCCCTTTCTGAACCCTCTAGCGCCTCCTCGATGCTCACTGGTTCTTTGGGCAGGTTGTGTGTCACTTTTACTTCATTGGAGACTAGGTCAGTAGCTGTGGCAGAGAGTAGGAGGTGAGTATGGATGTCCTTCCAACATGTCATCAGCAGTTGCACATACCGAGGGTTTTGTTTCTTCACCCTCTTTCCTTTCCCCAACTCCTCTGCAGGCGATTCAGCCTCATCTCCATTGAAACCCTCCAATGCCTTTTCATTCTCTTCTCCAGATTTCACTTCCCTTCCAATGATGATGGCACCTTCCTTAAGCAGGTCCTCTATCTCTCTCATCTTGCCATTGCTGTCTTCACTATCTAGGAGCTTCCAAGGATCACTGTCTCCTTCAGCTGCTGAGTCTTCATCTCCCTCTTCTCCAGCCGCTTCATCATTGCCACCCTCAGCTACTTCATTGCTTGGCTGCTCCCCTGCTATCTCCACTCCCTTGTTTTCACCCGCTTCCCTGGTTGGTGCTTTCTCCCACACCCAATCAACTGAATCTGCCCATTCCACATCTTCGAGTTCCTCATCTCCTTCATACCCAACTCCCTCACTCTCCTTCTCCTCCAAAAGATCCTCCACCTTGTCCGGTGCAGTTGCTGCCCGTGCTGCTGCAATCTCTTTCTCTACTCCCTTCCATTTGCAGGTAGTTCACCTCCTCGTAGAAGACAACATCCCGGGTGATCGTGACATCTCGGTAAACTCCCCTCCATTATCTGTCCTTAAAACTTTCACCTCCTTCCCACTTTGCCGTTCCGCTTCTGCCATCCAAGTCACGAAGCTAGGAAACACTTCTGCCTTATCTTTCAGCTCCGTCACCCATGTGTGCCTTGTCCCCAAATCAGTGAAGGTAACGAAGTAGCGGCTGCCGTGACGTGACGCCACCCTCATAGGCCCACACACGTCGGCAGCTACGATGTCCAAGGTGCCATAAGGCTCATGTACCTGGTGGTGGGGGTGAGGGGACTTTGTGATTTTACCTTCAACACACTTGCTGCATTTTCCCTTGCTTCCAGCCCCCTCCTTCAGTGCCACACCTTTTACCATGCCCTTTTTGACTAACTCCTTGACCCTATCCATGCTTGCATGCCCCATGCGCTTGTGCAAGGTCTCCAATTCCACCTTCTCCATCCCAACCACCATGGCTGAAGCTTCCTGCTGCAGCTCCTTCACATGTAAGCCACCAAGCCGAGCCTTCAACTCCTCCCTAGCTAGGTCCCCTTCGAGAGATGGCAGGTAGGTGGCATTCTCATCCTCCAGTCCCTTCTTCCTCAGCTTCATTTCATACAATCCCTGATTTCTGTTCCCTTCTGCAACCACCTTCCAGTTCTTGTAAAAAACCCCACAATTTTCCTTTGTTGCTGAAGGTTTTGCACCCCGTGCTGTCAAGTTGAGTTTGGCTGATCAGATTCAGTGACAGCTTCTCCACTAAAAGCACATTCTCTAGTTTCAGCTCCCCGTATTCTCCCTGGAGCAGCAACTCTCCTTCCCCCTTCACACTTAGTTTCCCTTCATCGCCCAACAGAACGTAGGGTACCCTAGACTCCCTCAATCTGGTAAGCCACTCACGATGATTGGTCATATGTTGCGTGCAGCCACTATCCATGAACCACGCAGCTTCACCAAACCCCTTTGCCATCAAACACACTCCCGATGCCCTTGCCACGTTTGCCTTGTGAGCTCCCCCCAAAATTACGTCCGCCTCACTGTTTTCAGCTTCCACTGCATTTGCTTTTGCTGCTGCTGGTTGATTCTGCTGCTGATTTGCCCCTCTGTAGTTCCTGCTGTTCGGGTTTGAGTAGCAGTTGGCTGCCCTATGCCCAATTTTCTGGCAATAGTGACATGCCCCTGAAAATCCGCCTCTCTGCATCTTGTTATCGCCTCGAACCTCCCCCTCTCTCTGCTGCCCTCCATTTTGCAGGCCCCTTTGCTGCGGACCGCTCCACTTTCCCTTGAAATTTCTGCTCCTAGGGTTGTCATAGCAGTCTATCTGCTTATGGCCCTTCTTCCCACACTGAAAACACACCCCGAAACCTCCGTATCCTTTCCCTGTCACTGCTGCGTTTACCATAGCATGAGTGGCTGGTCCCATTCTCCTCAAGCTAATCTCCTTCCTGAGACGATCAGCTTTCACCCGCTCCAGAGCTTGGAGCGTTTCCAACAGCTTGGTCATATTCGCTGGTGGGTTGCAGGTTAGGAGCCCTATCTCTGATTCCCACTCCTTGGGCAGCCCAGTAATGATGTACCCCATCAGTTTCAGCTGATTTCTCCTTCAGTTTCAGCTGCCCCCATAGCCTTGAGGTCGTCATTGTACCCCTTTGCTCGATTCATGTAGTCAATGACCCTCTCCCCCGGCTCCATACTCAATAGAAGGAGTTTCTTCCGAACGGCTGCTTTGTTCGTATCCGTAAGCCCAAGGTAAGCAGCTTCCATGTACTCCCAGGCTCGTTCGGCAGAGTTCTCCTCTCCCGCAAATTGATCCAGCCCCACTGTAATGCTGTCAGAAACGGAATGGCACAATTGAAAAAAGGCTTGCTTACTCCTTTTTTTGAATGACGCATTTTCTTCTGGTTTTTCTTTTGCAGATGGTGGGACGCCCTCTCCTGTCTCCTTGTCCGGATGATAGTATGGCCAGAGATTGACTTCCTCCGCTCTACGAATGAACTTGAGTCGCCACGTGCTATAATTTCCTCCATGGAACCGTTGGGCCTCGCTAAGCCCAATCGTTGGCTTCGCCGTCAATTTAGCTTGTGCTAGCGTTGTTAGGACGTCCTGTAGTTCTGAGCCTCCAATGCTCACAGAGGAGCCCGAACTCGCCTCAGTATGATCGCCCCTCATAATTAGTAAATTCCGCCTATCCTTAAAACGCTAGAACACGCCTTAAACCTGTCAGATATATATGACTTAGCTGATGTAGGCTATAGTGGGGTAGCACATATGGGGTACACATTTCTAGGGTTTGTTCTTGTACCCAGCTTTTCCCTTAGTCATTCCCATTCCTCGTTTCTTCACATGGTATAGAGCAGGTTCCCTAGTGGGAACGGTTCCTAGGGACCACCACGATTTTTTTTCCTGCCCGGAGCGCGCTTCGCTCCTGCCCGAGTCGCGCCCCACGTGCCCTCCCTCCCGTCGCGTCCCTAGCCCTTAGCGGCCCGTCGCGCCCTCTCACGGCCCCTCCCGGCCCCTTCGTGCCGCCCTTAGCGACCCCTCTCACGGCCCCTCGCGGCCCCTTCACGCCGCCCTTAGCGACCCCTCTCACGGCCCTTCGCGACCCCTTATGGCACCTCGCGGCCCCTTACGGCCCCTCGAACCGCCCTTCGCGGCCCCTTACGGCCCCTTGCGCCGCCCTTCGTGGCCCCTCGCGGCCCCCTCACGGTCCTGTCCCCGCCCTTCGCGGCCCCTCGCGGCCCCTCCACGGCCCCGTCGCTGCCCTCCGCGGCCCTGTCGCCGCCCTTCGCGGCCTCTCGCGGCCCCGTCTCGGCCTCGTCGCCGCCCTTTGCGTCCCCTCACGGCCCTGACACGGCCCCGTTGCCGCCCTTCATGGCCCCGTAGCCGCCCTTCGCGCCCCCCCCCCCGTCGCCGCCCCTGCAGCAGCAGCCACCGCCGCCCCTACAGCGGAAGTCTTCACCGTCGGAGCCGCCGACAACAGCGGCCGCCGCCTTCACTCCCGGGGCAGCACCAGCCGCACCCACCGCAGCCGCCACCAGCAGCAGCCTCCGCCACCTCAGCCGGAGCCGCAGCCACCGCCGCCGCTGACTGCGGCCGCCGGTGCGCCTCGACCCTGCCGGCGCGCCTCGGCCCGTCCCTGCCGGCGCGCCTCGGCCCGCCCCTACCGGCGCGCCTCGGCCCTACCTGCGCGCCTCGGCCCGTCCCTGCCGGTGCGCCTCGGCCCTGCCCCAACACTTGCGGCCCTCTGCCCTGGTAACAGCATCGTCGTGCTGCGCTGCTACTGCTGCCACTGCTGTCATGGCTACCCCTAGCGTCCTCGTCTTTGATGCTGAGGGTCGGGCTGTTGACTTTGAGGTCTGGGTCGATGATCTGCTGCTTTTCCTACGGTGGGATATGGAAGACGGTCTCTCCCTGTTTGATCTCACGTTTGGCGCCTCTACTGCCCCTGCTGCCGATGCTGACAGCACTGTTCGTTCACAGTGGGCCACACGCGATGCTGCTGCCCGTCTTGCTGTGCGCAGTCACTTGCCGTCCTCTGAGCGCGCGCACTTAAGTCAGTACAAGAGTGCTAACACTCTGTACGACGCTGTTATTACATGTTAATCTTCCCCTGCCACTACTGCTCTTAGCCGCCTCATGTTGCCGTACCTGTTCCCTGACCTAGCCGCCTTTCCCACAGTTGCTGACCTCATTACGCACCTTCGCACTAGTGACGCCCGCTACCGCGCTGCGCTTCCTGCTGAGTTCTGCGCCAAGAACCCCCCCCCCCCCAAATTTACATCACCCTCTACTACCAAGTCACCCGGCTCCCTGACTCCCTTCGTTCAGTCAGGGACCACTTCCTCTCGGTTTTCCCCACCACACTCACCGTTGACCTCCTCGAGGAGCGCCTCCTGGCAGCAGAGAAGAGTATAGTCGCTGTAGGAGCCTCTCGTGGTGACCCTCGTGCCCCCTTCTTTGAGGGGTGCTCCCCCTCCCCCCTTTTGCCCTCTGTTGCCTCTGCTGCTGCTGTTCACTTAGTTGGCACCGAGTCGGTCGGCGCTGCGTCTGCCCCTAGCGGGAGACGCCGCACCGGCAAGGGCAAGGGGGGCAAGGGCGCTGGAGGGGCTGGCGGGAGTGGTGGAGGTGGCGGTGGAGGCGTAGGAGGGAGTGGGGGTGGCGGTGGGAGTGGTGGCTGGGGTGGGGGCTTCGGTGGCGGCGGTGGAGGCTGAGGTGGCGGCGGCGGTGGCGGTGGCGGTGGGAGCGGAGGCGGTGGCGGTGGCGGCGGTGGCGGAGGTGGCGGCGGTGGAGGTGGAGCTGGTCGGGGTGGCTCTGCGCAGTGGGGCGGCTTCAGTGGTGGTCAGCGCCAGGAGCAGGAGCGCGCTCGTGAGACCCGCCCCCCCAGCAGCTTCGTGAGTGGTACGCTACGCGTCAGCGGGGTGGGGGTCCTGGTCCTTGTGCCTACGTCCTGCGTACCGGCGACCGCACTGGTGAGCCGTACGGTGGCCCGCACACCACCCAGCACTGCTTCGGCCGCCTGACGGACGCTTGGCGTCTCCAGTTCCCTGACGCCACTGAGATCCCCCGCTGGGGCGAGCTGCTTAGGTCGGGAGTTGCTATCTTTGATCTAGACTATGATGCTATTCTTGCTGCCATGTATGTTGTGTCTACTAGTGATGAGGGTGTTTGTTACCTGTGTGTTCCGCTTGACCCGGGCATTGAGGCTGCTGCTCTAGGTGCTGGTGAGGCTGCTGCTCTAGGTGCTAGTGCGTCTGCTGCCCCAGGTGCTGGTGAGTCTGCTCTCTCAGGTACCACGTCGGCTCAGGCCTTGCACACTTTCACCCTTGCCTCGGGTGCTTCCCGCTCTTTCTTCAGAGACCGCACCACGCTTACGCCGCTTAGTCGGCCAGTTGCGGTCTCCCTGGCGGACCCCTCTGGGGGTCCCGTCCTTGCCCACTTCTCCACTGTCTTACCGTGTCCGGCGGCCCCCTCTGGCACCCTCTCAGGTCTCTACCTCCCCTCGTTCTCCACGAACTTGGTGAGTGGTGCTGATCTACAGGATGGGGGGGTTGACCATTTCACTCCTGCGAGTCAGCGGGTGACCCGCTGTACTTGTGCTCGGATGGGCCGACACTTGGCCACTTTTACCCGTCAGCCGGGGTCGAGCCTGTACACACTGACTACTGAGTCTCCTCCGGTCGCTGTGTCTGGTCGGGTAGCTGCGTCGGGTCTGGTGTTTGCTGCGGCGTCTAGGACTGTACCTGAGTCTGCTCCCTGCTCGTGTCGTCTCCTGTCCCACCGGACTCTCCTTTGGCACCACCGCTTTGGTCACCCCTCCCTGCCTCGTCTCCGAGGCATGGCCTCCCGTTACCTTGTCTCTGGTCTTAGCTTCACTCTCTTGACTTCAGCACAACTTTCTTGCAGGGCAGCCTGCACGAGGAGGTCTGGCTGCGCCGCCCACCTGGCTTCACTAGGTCGTTTCCTCCTGGTACCCAGTGGAGCCTTCGGCGGCCAGTCTACGGTCTCCGCCAAGCGCCTCGTGAGTGGCACGACACACTGAGGACTACACTTGCGGTTCTTGGGTTTGCTCCTGCTACTGCCGACCCGTCGTTCTTTCTGCGCACCGACACCTCTTTGCCGCCGTTCTACATCCTCGTGTACGTCGACGACTTGGTCTTTACCACTGCTGACACTGCTGGAATCGCCCACGTGAAGTCCGAGCTGCAAAAGAGACACACGTGCATAGACCTGGGTGAACTGCGCAGCTACCTTGGCTTGCAGATCACCCGGGACAGTGCACAGCGCACCATCACCCTGACTCAGTCACACATGGTGCAGGAGGTCCTTCAGCGCTTTTACTTCACGTACTCCTCGCCTCAAGCCACTCCTCTGTCTACTCGCCACTCGCTCTCAGCTCCGCCTTCGGATGAGTCCGTAGAGCCGAGTGGCCCGTACCCAGAGCTTGTTGGCTACCTCATATACCTGATAACCTGCACACGACCTGACCTTGCATACCCTCTTAGCATCCTGGCACGCTATGTTGCTCCTGGGAGACACCGAACAGAGCACATGGCTGCTGCGAAGAGGGTGTTGCGCTACTTGTGCAGTACGTCGTGCATGGGGCTAGGCGTTCAGTGGTCCTCGCAGGTCACGCAGACGCTTCTTGGGCTGACGACCAGGCTACACAGCGGTCGTCACAGGGTTACACCTTCAGCCTTGGTTCCGGCTCTGTTTCGTGGCGGTCTACCCACTCGTCTTTTGTTCTCGGCTCCAGCTGTGAGGCCGAGATCTACGTTGGCTGCATAGGACTTTCACTGGCTCACCTACTTGCTGACCGACCTGGGAGAGCCGCCTCGTTCTCCTCCAGTTTTGTACGTAGACAACAAGGCCATGCTGGCCTTGTGTTGGAAGCATAGACTGGAGCACAGAACGAAGCACATTGCTCTTCGCTACTTCCTTGCTCGTGAGCTGCAGCAGCGTGGTCAGCTGCGCCTTGTTTACGTGGCCTCTGAGGCCAACACTGCTGATATCTTTATCAAGGCACTTCTGCCTTGTAATCATCAGCGTTTTTGTACGATGTTAGGTCTCAGAAAACTAGAACGAGAATGATTGCATTGAGCATCATGAGGAGTACAAGTACCAAAACCTAAAGTGTTGTACCCCATATAAGCTACCCCACTACAGCCTACACAGGCTATAGTATATGAGTTTTACACACCCCCATAGGCAAAGTGGGGGAGAGCAAGGGGTCACAAGACTCGTCAAGCAAAGCAAGACAAAGCAAGCTCAGGGTGGATCACAACCTCACCACACATTCTGAGCACAAGTTCAAGGCCACAAGGCCAGTTCACATGAAAGATTACATATATATAAGGCTAGACAAGCAAGAGCAGGTATATATATATGTAACAGTACATGCAAGGTCAAGAAGTGAGCAAGTGAGGCAAGGTAGGCACAAGACCTAACTGAGTACAGAAGCGCTGATGATCACAAGGCGCAAGTGCCTTGGTGAAGATATCAGCAGTGTTGGCCTGAGAGGCCACGTAAGCAAGGCGCAGCTGACCACGCTGCTGCAGCTCACGAGCAAGGAAGTAGCGAATCGCGATGTGCTTCGTTCTGTGCTCCAGTCTGTGCTCCCGACACAAGGCCAGCATGGCCTTGTTGTCTACGTACAGCACTGGAGGAGAACGAGGCGGCTCTCCGAGGTCAGTCAGCAGGTAGGTGAGCTAGCAAAGCTCTTGTGCAGCCATGGCCTCAGCGTAGATCTCAGCCTCACAACTGGAGCCGAGAAAAGAAGACGAGCGGGTAGACCGCCACGAAACAGAGCCGGAACCAAGGCTGAAGGTGTAACCCTGTGACGACCGCTGCTTAGCCTGGTCATCAGCCCAAGAAGCGTCTGCGTGACCAATGAGGACCACTGGACTCCGTCCTCCAAGCATAAGCCCCATGCCCGGCGTACTGCACAAGTAACGCAACACCCTCTTCGCTGCAGCCATCTGCTCCGGTCTGTGCCTCCTAGGAGCAACATAGCGTGCCAGAATGCTAAAAGGTTATGCAAGGTCAGGACGTGTGCAGGTCATCAGGTACATGAGGCAGCCAACAAGCTCTGGGTACGGCCCACTCGACTCTACGGACTCATCCGAAGGCAGAGCTGAGAGCGAGTGGCGAGTAGACAGAGGAGTGGCCTGAGGCAAGGAGTACGTGAAGCCGAAGTGCTGAAGGACCTGCTGCACCATGTGTGACTGAGTCAAGGTAATGGTGCGCTGTGCTCTGTTCCGGGTGATCTGAAAACCAAGGTAGCTGCGCAGTTCACCCAAGTCTGTGCACATGTGTCTCTTCTGCAGCTCGGAATTCACGTGGGCGAGTCCAGCAGTGTCAACTATGGCAAAGACCAAGTCGTCGACGTACACGAGGATGTAGAACGGCGGCAAAGAATTGTCGGTGCGCAGAAACAGCGACGGGTCGGCAGTAGAGGGAGCAAACCCAAGAGCCGCAAGTGTAGGCCTCAGTGTGACGTGCCACTCACGAGGTGCCTGGCGGAGACCGTAGACTGGCCGCCTGAGGCTCCAGTGGGTGCTAGGAGGAAAAGTTCCAGTGAATCCAAGTGGGCGGCGCAGCCAGATCTCCTCGTGCACGCTACCGTGCAAGAAAGCTGTGCGGAAGTCAAGAGAGTGCAGCTCGTAGTCACGGTGAGCGGCTATGTGCAGCAGTACCCAAAGAGTGGTCATCTTAGGGGTGGGAGAGAAGGTCTGAAAGTAGTCAACTCCCTGCCGTTGACTAAAGCCACGAGCCACGTAACGCGCCTTGAAGACAGGCGGAGAACCCGGCGGCCGCTTCACCCTGAAAATCCACATGCCACTGACGATTTCGCCCCAGGCGGGGGAACCTCGTCAATGTAGGTGCTTGTGGACTTCCAGGAAGCCATCTCTACGTCCATGGCTGCCTGCAACTAAGAGGAGTAGGGACCCTCTATCGCCTCTGCGTAAGAGCGCGGAGTCGGGATGTCAAGTGCATCCGGGTCTCCCTCAGGGACAAGCAGCACAGACACGAGATGAGGTGAAGCAAAAGCCAAACACTGGAACTCCTCCTGCCTGTCCTCAAGAACGTCCGAGCCAAGGGCACACTCACCCCCGACGGACGAAGGACAGACAGACTCAGACTCAGCAACAAGACTAGGAGCGTAGTCTAGACGACAGCGAGCTGCAAAGTCGACGAGCTCAGTGACCAAGGCAGACGCAGCAGCGGACTCAAAGGAAGGGTTAGTGACAAAAGTAGCAAGGAGACGCGTGAGAGTAGGACTGGCAGCACGAAGGGAGTCCGACTCCGGGTCAGCAAGAGCAGGAAGAGAGGACTCACGAGGAGAAGGCAAAGGGGCACGCAGAGGAGCAGTGGACGGACGGAGAGACATCCGGTGCGTGCCGGGCACAGGGGGAGGACGCTGACGTGAACCACGACCACTAGCACGAGCAGCACGGACAGGCGACGCAGGACGAGACGCAGGCTCACGACGCTCAGCAAGACCTCCAGTAGGACCAGTGTAGGGAGAAGGAGCAGGCAGTGGGGAGGCCAGCTGTCACTTTGACTCGGACTGGACAGGCGGTGGACACTCTAAGGAAGGAGCAGGACCAGTAGAAGGCGGGAGACCAAGAACCTGCTCAAGGAGCGGAACGAAGTACGGCCGAGGCCGCGCATTGACTCTAGAAACAGCAGGGACAGCACCAGTACCCCCAGTGGTAGCACCAGCGCCAGCAGCACCTCCAGCTCCAGCAGCGCCAACTCCAGCACCCTCAGAAGCACCAGTGCCAGCAGGACCTCCAGCACCAGTACCTCCAGCAGCTCCAGCAGCTCCAGCAGCTCCAGGACCTCCAGCAGCACTAGCAGCACCACCAGCAGGACCACCTCCAGTACCGCCAGCAGTACCCTCAGCGCCAACACCCTCAGCAGCTCCAGCTCTAGCCGGACCTCCAGAAGACGCTGCAGCTCCAGCTCCAGTACCAAAAGTAACCGCAGGCCCAGCAGCTCCAGTACTCCTTGTACGAGCACCTCCGGGACCCGTGGTACCAGCACCCTCAGTAGCAGTAGAACCTCCATCTCCAGCAGCACATCTCCAGCGGCAGGAAAACCACTCACGCACCTCCTGTGGAGAGAGGAGCTCCCGCCGAGACGAACCACCAGGCCCAGCACCACCAGACGCCACACGAGTAGGCCCAGCACCCTCAGGCTCCGCACCCCCAGGCTCAGCACTCCCAGGCTCCGCACCCCTAGGCTCAGCATCCCCAGTCGTAGCACCCCCAGGCTCAGCAACCCCAGTCGTAGCACCCCCAGGCTCAGCACCCCCAGTCGTAGCACCCCTAGGCTCAGCACCACCAGAGTAAGCACCCCCAGGCTCAGCACCCCCAGCACCACCAGATTCAACAGCTACCTCAACAGGCTCGACTGCGTCTACCTGGGACACACCTGAGGGGGCAGGACCCTGAGGGGGAAGAGGGTCTACCGAGGGGGGACCTGGCACAATGAAGAGCGGTGGCGGGGGGAGGGACGGAGTGCGGTAGGGGAAGAGACGGTAGTAGGGAACCGACTCGTCAAACGTGACATCCTGGGAGGACAGAACACGGCGCAAGTTGGGGTGGTAGAACTGCCACCTTGGCGCGTCAGGTGGGAAGCCAAGGAAGACGCAGGGAGCAGCACGAGGGGACAGCTTGTCTGCAGACAAATCACGGACAAACGCCCGAGATCCCCAGACACGGAATGCAGACGCATCGCCAACCTTTCCCGTCCACAGCAAAGCTGGGGAGGTCTCCGGCATGGAGACCGTGGGCTGAAGGTTGATCTGATGCGCCACATACCAAACCGCATATGGACACAGAAAATGGGGAACAGCCGCATGCACCATGGACGTACGGGCGACGTCCATGACCATGCCAATGCGGTGCTCAGCAATCCCATTTTGCTGTGGAGAGTCGGGAAGTGTGAAGGTCTGGCGGATGCCTCATGCACGACAGTAGGCTCGCAGAAGGCCAGAGGAGAACTCTCCGCCTCTGTCAGAGTGCAGACGCAGAACAGGAAAGTCCGAGCCGAAACTCTTCCTGAGCTGGAGACGAGCTGCGCGGATCCAGTCGATCAGCACCTCAGTGACATCACCCTTGCTGCGCAAGGGGAAGACTGTGGTATAACGCGAGTAGTCGTCAACCACCAGCAGGAAGTAGCACTCGTGACCCTGTCCACGGACGCGGGCTGGGCCCCACACGTCCATGTGAAGCGTCTGCAGCGGGGCCTCTGTCGGAGGAAACTGGGAGGAGTGAGGGGCAGCATGTTGCCGCCCCTCGACGCAGGGAACACAGGTAGGGGCAGGCCCCGGAGGAAGGGGAGGGAGGTACCGGGGGAGACCAGAGACCAGGACACGTGAGGCCATGCCTCGGAGACGAGGCAGGGAGGGGTGACCAAGGCGGTGGTGCCAAAGGAGTGTCTGGTGAGACAAGAGACGACACGAGCAGGGGGCAGACTCAGGACCAGACCTGGACGCTGCAGCAAACACCTGACCCGACGCAGATACCTGACCAGACGCAGTGACCGGAGGAGACTCAGTGGTCCGTGTGTACAGGCTCGACCCCGCCCGATGGGAAAACGTGGCCAAGTGTCGGCCCGTCCGAGCACACGTGCAGTGGGTCACTCGCTGGCTCGCAGGAGTGAACTGGTGAACCCCCGCATCCTGTAGGTCAGCACCACTCACCAAGTTCGTAGAGAACGAGGGGAGGTATAGACCAGACAGGGTGCCACAGGGGGCCGCCGGACACGGTAGGACAGTGGAGAATTGGGCAAGGACAGGACCCCCAGAGGGGTCTGCCAGAGAGACTGCAACTGGCCGACTAAGTGGCGTGAGTGTGGTGCGGTCTCGAAATAAGGAGCGGGAAGCCCCCGAGTAAAGGGTGAAGGTGTGGGAGGCCGGAGCTGACGCGGTACCTGAGAGAGCAGACTCACCAGCACCTGAGGAAGCAGACTCACTGGTACCTAGAGCAGCAGCCTCACCAGTACCTAGAGCAGTAGTCCCAATGCCCGGGTCGGGCAGAAACACCGGTAACAGTCACCCTCATCACTAATAGTCACATCAGACATGGCAGCAAGAATAGCATCATAATCAAGATCAAAGATAGGAACCCCCGCCTAGACAGCTCGCCCTAGCGAGGGATCTCAGTGGCCTCAGGGAACTGGTGACGCCAAGCGTCCGTCAGACGGCCAAAACAGCGCTGGGTGGAGTGCGGACCCCCGCACGGCTCACCCGCACGGTTGCCGGTGCGTAGGACGTAGGTACACGGACCAGTACCCCCACCCCGCTGACGGGCAGCGTACCACTCACGAAGCTGCTGGGGGGGAGGGATCTCACGAGTGCGCTGCTGCTGCTGCTGCTGGCGCTGACCACCACCGGGGCCGACCCTCTACGCAGCGCCACCCCGACCAGCTCCACCTCCTCCGCCGCTACCTCCTCCACCACCGCCACCTCCGCCACCTCCGCCACCACCGCCACCGCCGCCGCCGCCTCCGCCTCCATTGCCGCCACCGACGCCCCCACCCCCGCCACCACCCCCACCGCCACCCCCACCCCCTCCACCGCCTCCACCGCCGCCTCCACCGCCCCCGCTAGCTCCTCTAGCGCCCTAGCCGCCCTTGCCGTTGCCAGTGCGGCGTCTCCTGCTAGGGGCAGACGCCGCACCGACCGACTCAAGAGTAACGAGGTCGGCCGCAGCAGCAGAGGCAACAGAGGGCAAGAGGGGAGAGGGGGAGCACCCCTCAAAGGCAGGTGCACGAGGGTCACCACGAGAGGCTCCTACAGCGACTATGCTTTCTCTGCTGCTAGGAGGCACTCCTCAAGGAGGTCAACGGTGAGGGTGGTGGGGCAAACAGAGAGAAGTGGTCCCTGACCGGGCGAAGGGTGTCAGGGAGTCGGGTGACTATGTAGTAGAGGGTGATGTACATAGGGGGGGGGGTTCTTGGCGCAGAACTCAGCAGGAAGGGCAGCGCGGTAACGAATGTCACTAGTGCGAAGGTGCGTAATGAGGTCAGCGACTGTGGGAAAAGCGGCGAGTTCAGGGAAGAGGTACGGCAGGATGAGGCGGCTAAGTGCAGCAGTGGCAGGGGAAGAGTAGCGTGCAACTACAACGTCGTACAAGGTCTTAGCACTCATGTACTGACTAAAGTGTGCACGCTCAGCAGTAGGCAAGTGGCGGCACACAGCAAGACGGGCAGCAGCATCGCGTGTGGCCCACTGTGAGCAAACAGTGGCGTCAACATCAGCAGAAGGGGCTGGAGAGGCACCAGAAGTGAGGTCAAAGAGGGAGAGACCGTCTGCCCTATCGCATTGTAGGAAAAGCTGCAAGTCATCTACCCAGACGTCAAAGTCAATGGCCCGACCCTCAGCATCAAAAGCGAGGACACTGGGGGTAGCCATGACAGCAGTAGACTAGCAGCGCGAGCAGCAGGCAAGGGCAGCGCAGTGGTAGAGGTGTTGCTCTTACCGGGCAGGCGAGAAGGACCGAGGCTCGCCGGCAGGAACAGGGCCGCGACGGCAGTGACCGGGTGTAGCGGACAGGGCGGCTCGGCGGCAGCGGCGGCTCGGCGGCAACGGCGGCTCGGCAGCTTGGCGGCAACGGCGGCTCGGCGGCAACGGCGACTCGGCGGCTCGGCGGCTCGGTGGCAACGGCGGCTCGGCGGCGCCGGCGGCTCGGCGGCTCGGCTGCTCGATGGTGACGGCGGGGCCGTGAAGGGCGGCAGGGCCGCTGAAGGGACGACGGCGGGGCCGAGTGGGGCAGCGACGAGGCCGCTGAGGGTGGCGGCGGGGCCACGAAGGGTGGCGACTGGGCCGCGGAGGTGTGGCGACAGGGCCGCGAAGGGCGGCGCCGGGGTCGCACGAGTGTGGCGACGGGACTGCTAAGGGCGGCGGTGGGGTCGCGGACGGCGGCGACGAAGCCGCGAGGGGCGGCGCCTGGGCCGCAAGGGTGGGGCCGCGGAGTCGCGAGGGTAGGGCGACGGGGCCAGCAAGGGCGGCGCCGGGGCCGGTAAGGGCGGCGCTGGGGCCGCGAGGGTAGGGCGACGGGGCCGCGAGGGCGGCGCGAAGGGGCCGAGAGGGCGGCGCGACGGGGCCGCGAGGGCGGCGCGACGGGGCCGCGAGGGCGGCGCGACGGGGCCGCGAGGGCGGCGCGACGGGGCCGCGAGGGCGGCGCAACGGGGCTGCGAAGGCGGCGCGACGGGGCCGCAAGGGCGGCGCGACGGGGCCGCTAGGGGCCGTGAGAGGGGAGACCCACGGGGCACGACTCAGGCAGGGGCTGAGTGCGCTCCGGGCAGGAAAAAAAATCGGTGGGCCCTTGGAACAGTTCCCACGAGGGAACCTGCTCGATACCATGAGAAAACTAGAACAAGAATGATTGCATTGAGCAGCATGAGGAGTACAAGTACCAAACCCTAAAGTGTTGTACCCCATATAAGCTACCCCACTACAGCCTACACAGACTATAGTGTATGAGTTTGACAAGGTCTTGTGCCTACTTGGCCTCACTTGCTCACTTCTTGACCTTGCTTGTACTGTGATCTATATATACCTGCACTTGCTTCTTCACCTTTATATATACTCCTGCATGTGAACTGGCCTTGTGGCCTTGACCTTGTGCTCGGACTGTGTGGTGACATTGTGATCCACCCTGAGCGTGTTTGCTTTGCTCTTCTTGACTGGTCTTGTGACCCCTAGTTCTCCCCCACTTTGCCTATGGGGGTGTGTCAGAAAACACAAAGCAAGTTATAAGCAAAAGGATTTCTGATTTCACCCTCGCGCCACGCCTAATTTCGAGCTGACTTGTACTCGGCTCAATTTCCAAATCCAACCATGCACCGAACGCACCTCGATTTCGAATTTCAGACTTCCTTGGATGCGCCTTTGACCCGGCGTGACTTCTCTTCACGTCGCTTGAAATCTCGACATTTCAGCCGCTTTCTACTCCACTTCTGCACACTTCCCCTTCTTCTCTTTGATTCCCACTGCAGGTCGCGCCGCCACCGTGTTTCTCCTTCCACCGTCCTAACATAGATAACTCATCTTCTTCTTAGGTCCTCGTTTTCCCTTAGTCACATCTCGTCACAGTAGGTCCTTCTTAGGTTGATGTAGGTCGCTCTAGGTAGTGGTTAGCTAACCACCTTCAACACACCCTCGACCGACTCGCTCCTAATTTGCTGCGCCTTCTCGCCCTGCCGCTGCTGCTTCTTCTCCTGCTGGTGCTGCTGCCAGGGCCAAAGCGCGGCTAATACGGGGATCGGACAAGAGTGAATTGGACTGCGCCTGTTATTAGAACGCAGGTGACTGTAACTAGAATGAGTTTTCACGGCGTGATTATGGCCGCCGATGGGAGCGCCGAAAAGCGGCACCGCGCGCAGCTGCAGCAGCGACGAATCATCGCGGAAAAGGCAAGTGTCGAAAGTGACTTTTTTGTGACTTTTCCATCACTTCCCCGTATACGAAATTCGGCATAAAAAGGTGATGGTTGGAAGTACCAGGCTCACGTCACTTCCAATGTCACGAAATTGTGACGAATCCGTGACTTTGGAGTCACAATGGATGTCATATTGCAGTGACTGGCGAAGCGGTGTTCTCGTAATTTTTTTGTGACTATGCCACGTGGACAAACCGCGTTACATCTTGCCATATATTTTGCCAGGTGTCCTAGTTGATGATTGGTCGAAATGAACCAATCGAATGTCGATTTTGGGTGTGCCCAACCGTGATCTCATTGGCTAGCGATTCAGAATAATGACCGCATGTCGCACACGAAACACAGCATCGCATTGCGCACGTCGAAATTTCAAAACACCACGACCAGGACGTCCATTGGCGTGGTTTTTTTTTTTTTTTTTTTTTAATATATATATTTATTTCCAATATTTAACAAGTACATACACTGGCAGAGCAACACAAGCCTACGACTGCACAACCGTCCATATGGACACATAGTGACCGAGCCCTATTGACACACATAAACACAACCGTCTGCTCAACCGCACGTCCATATGTACACATGGCGACTGAGCTCAATGGACACACATGGACACAACCATGTGCACAACGGTTAGGTGCTTCCATAATAGGTCGTTCGTTATGGAACCTGCAATCAAGACAGCATCAACAGATCCTGACACATGAGAAAAAAACCATAACCAAAGGCTTACCGATATGCATTAGCAACGATCACGCTGTGATTAGTCCATCTCCTTCACCTGGCTTCGATCGCGCTGCCGCTTGCGAATCGCCACGCGAAAATAAATGCAAATAGAAATATAGTGAGCGGAAGGATCGAAATAATGAAATGGCGACTCACCTGTCAGAACATTATAGCTTATGCTTTTGTGTAGGCTGCAGTGGGGTATCCCATAGGGGGTACAACCCAATTAGGGTTTCCTACTTGTACTCCTCATGCTGCTCAATGCAATCATTCTCGTTTCTTTTCATGGTTTCAGAGCAGGTTCCTTAGTGGGAACGCTACCTAGGGCCCACCACGACTTTTGTTTTCCCTGCCCGGAGCGCGCCTCGGACTAGACCGAGTCGCGCGCGCCCCGTGTGCCCTCCCTACCGTCGCGCCGCCCTTTGTGGTCCCTCGCGCTGCCCGTCGACCCCACGCGCTGCCCTAGCGGCCTCTCCTTGCGCCACCCGTCGACCCCGCGCGCCGCCTTAGCGGCTCCTTGCGCCGCCCATCGACCCCGCGCACCGCCCTAGCGGCCCCCCTCTGCGCCGCCCGTCGACCTCGCGCGCCGCCCTAGTGGCGCCTTACGCCACCCGTCAACCCCGCGCACCGCCCTTGCGGCCTCGCCGCCCTTACCTGCGGCCCCCCCACCGCCCTTACCTGTGGTCCCCGCCGCCCTTACCTGCGGTCCCCGCCGCCCTCAACTGCGGCCTCGCCGCCCTCACCTGCGGTCCCCACCGCCTTCAACTACAGCCTCGCCGCCCTTACCTGCGGCCCACCCGCCTTCTCTGCGGCCCCGTCACCTGCTGCAGCGCCGCCCGCCACCTGAGCCGCCCGGGCCGCCTCACCTCGCCGAGCAGCCGACCGCCGAGCCGCCCTGCAGCAGCACAGCCGGGCCGCCCAACAGCTGAACAGCCGAGCAGCCGAGCCGCCCAGCAGCCGAGCAGCCGAGCCGCCCAGCAACCAAGCAGCCGAGCCGCCCTGCAGCCGAGCCGCCCAGCGATCGAGCCGCCCTGCAGCCGAGCCGCCCAGCAGCCGAGCCGCCCAGCAGCCGAGCCGCCGTGCAGCCGAGCCGCCGAGCCGCCGAGCCGCCCTACCTTCGAGCCGCCCGAGCAGCCCCATCCGGTGAGCACAGTGCCTCTTTCACTGCACTGCCCTCACCCTACTGTTGCACTGCTAGTCTACTGTGGTCATGGCTACCCCTAGTGTCCTCGCTTTTGACGCTGAGGGTCAAGCCATTGACTTTGACGTCTGGGTAGATGACCTGCAGCTGTTTTTACAGTGCGATAGGGCAGACGGTCTCTCACTCTTTGACCTCACCTCTGGCGCCTCTCCTGCCCCTGCTGCTGATGCCGACGCCACTGTTCGCTCCCAGTGGGCCACGCGCGACGCTGCTGCACGTCTTGTTGTGCGCCACCACCTCCCTACCTCCGAGCGTGCACACTTTAGTCAGTACAAGAGTGCTCAGACCTTGTACGACGCTGTAGTTGCGCGCTACTCCTCCCCTGCCACTGCTGCACTGAGCCGTCTCATGCTACCGTACCTGTTCCCTGACCTTGCTGCCTTTCCCACAGTCGCTGACCTGATTACGCACCTCCGCACTAGTGACACTCGCTACCGCGCTGCACTTCCTCCTGACTTCTGCGCCAAGAACCCCCCCCCCATGTACATCACTCTCTACTACATAGTCACTCGCCTCCCTGACTCCCTTCGCGTAGTCAGGGACCACTTCCTGTCAGTCTGTCCCACCACTCTCTTTGTTGACCTCCTCGAGAAGTCCCTCCTAGCGGCCGAGAAGAGCATAGTCGCTGTAGGGGCCTCTCGTGGTGACCCGCGAACCCCCATCTTTGAGGGGTGTTCCCCCTCCCCCCTTCTGCCCTCTGTTGCCTCTGCTGCTGCGGCCGACCTCCTTGGTCTTGAGTCGGTCGGTATGGCGTCTGCCCCTAGAGGGAGACGCCGCTCTGGCAAGGGCAAGGGGAATAGGGGCAGTGGAGGCGCGAGCGGGGGCAGTGGAGGTGGAGGTGGAGGCGGCGGGGGGAGTGGGGGTGGCGGTGGGAGTGGAGGTGGGGGTGGAGGTGTCGGTGGCGGCAGTGGAGGCGGAGGCGGCGGCGGCGGTGGCGGTGGGAGCGGAGGTGGCGGAGGTGGCGGCAGTGGAGGAGGCGGCGGAGGTGGCGGTAGCAGCGGAGGCGGCGGAGGCGGTGGGGGTGGCGGTGGAGCTGGTCGCGGGTCTACGCAGCGGAGTGGCTCCGGTGGTGGTCTGCGCCAGCAGCAGCAGTGCGGTCGTGAGACCCTGTCCCCTCAGCAGGTCCGTGAGTGGTACACTGCACGCCAGCAGGGTGGGGGTTTTGGTCCGTGCACCTACGTCCTGCGCACCGACGACCGTGCGGGTGAGCAGTGTGGGGGTGCACACCCCACCTAGCGCTGCTTTGGCCGCCTGACGGACGCGTGGCGTCACCAGTTCACGGAGGCCACAGAGATCCCTCGCTGGGGCGAGCTGTCTAGGGCGGGTGTTGCCATCTATGATCTTGTTTTTGATGCTATTCTTTCTGCCATGTATGCTGTGTCTATTAGTGATGAGGGTGACTGTTACCGGTGTTTCCCGCTTGATCCGGGCATTGAGACTACTGCTCTAGGTACTGGTGAGGCGGCTGCCCTAGGTGCTTGCGACGCTGCTGCTCTAGGTGCTAGTGTGTCTGCGTCCTCAGGCACTGGTGAGTCTGCGCTCTCAGGTACTACGTTGGCTTCGGCCTCCCTCACCTCCACCCTTGACTCTGGGGCTTCTCGCTCCTTCTTTCGGGACCGCACCACACTCACGCCGCTTAGTCGGCCGGTTGCGGTGTCTCTGGCTGACCCCTCTGGGGGTTCTGTCCTGTCTCACTTCTCCACAGTCCTCCCGTGTCCGACAGCTCCCTCTGGCACCCTGCCTGGTCTCTACCTCCCCTCGTTCTCTACGAACCTGGTGAGTGGTGCTGACCTAAAAGATGGGGGAGTCCACCAGTTCACTCCTGCGCGTCAGCGGGTGACGCACTGCACAGAGGCTAGCACAGGCCGACACCTGGCTACGTTTCCTCGTCAGCCGGGGTCGAGCCTGTACACACTGACCACTGCGTCTCCTCCAGTTGCTGAGTCTGGTAGGGTAGCTGCGTCGGGTCAGGTGTTTGCTGCAGCGTCCAGGTCTGGTCCTGAGTCTGCCCCCTGTTCGTGTTGTCTCCTCTCTCACGAGACTCTCCTCTGGCACCACCGCCTTGGTCACCCCTCTCTGCTTCGGCTCAGAGGCATGGCCTCCCGTCTACTTGATTCTGGTCTCCCCCGGTCCCTCCCTCCCCTTCCTCAGGGGACTGGCCCTACCTGTGTCCCCTGTGTCGAGGGGCGCCAGCGGGCTGCCCCTCACTCCTCCCAGTTTCCTCCGACAGAGGCCCCATTGCAGACGCTTCACATGGACGTGTGGGGCCCAGCCCGCGTCCGTGGACAGGGTCACGAGCGCTACTTCCTGCTGGTGGTTGACGACTACTCGCGTTACACCGCAGTCTTCCCCTTGCGCAGCAAGGGTGATGTCACTGAGGTGCTGATCGACTGGATCCGCGCAGCTCGTCTCCAGCTCCGGCAGAGCTTTGGCTCGGACTTTCCTGTTCTGCGTCTGCACTCGGACAGAGGCGGAGAGTTTTCCTCTGCCCTTCTGAGAGCCTACTGTTGCGCACGAGGCATCCGTCAGACCATCACGTTTCTGGACTCTCCGCAGCAAAATGGGATCGCTGAGCGCCGCATTGGCATGGTCATGGACATTGCTCGTACGTCCATGATGCATGCGGCTGCCCCCCATTTTCTTTGGCCGTTTGCGGTCAGGTACGCGGCGCATCAGATCAACCTCCACCCCAGGGTCTCCAGGCCGGAGACCTCCCCAGCCCTGCTGTGGACGGGGAAGGTTGGCGATGCGTCGGCGTTCCGAGTCTGGGGATCTCGGGCGTTTGTCCGCGACTTGTCTGCGGACAAGCTGTCCCCTCGCGCTGCTCCCTGCGTCTTCCTGGGGTTCCCCCCCGACGCCCCTGGGTGGCAGTTCTACCACCCCACCTCTCGACGTGTTCTGTCCTCCCAGGACGTCACGTTCGACGAGTCGGTACCCTACTACCGCCTCTTCCCCTACCGCACTCCTTCCCTTCCCCCGCCCCCGCTCTTCTTGGTACCTGGTCCCCCCTCGGTAGACCCCCTCCCCCCTCAGGGTCCTGCCCCTTCAGGTGTGTCCCAGGTAGACGCGGTCGAGCCTGTCGAGGTCACTGGTTGTCAGAATGTTATTTGTCTAGCCTGCAGTGGGGTGCTCAATACTGAGTACAACCCCTTAGGGTTTTCTATTTGTATGTCCTGCTGCTTGCTAGTGCACTCTTCCTTCCTTCCAATTCTCCTTCCTAAACCCTAACTCCTAGTTCTAGAGCAAACTCAACTACCTCCTAGTGTGGGCCTAGGCTACTAAGCCTAGGCCCCACACCTACTATTTTGACATGGTATCAGAGCCGGCACGATCCTGCCGCCTAGTTCATCAGGCCCACCACCTACTTCCGCTGCCGTATTATCCGCCGCGCGCCCCGTGGTGCGCGGCATTGCTTTTTCATCCCGCCACGCGCTTCAAACGCGTGGCGGCTTTTTCTGCCCGTCGCGCGCTTGGGGCGCGCGTCGGTTTTCCCGTTCGTCGGAGCGCCCTCGGGGGGCCTGCGCGCTGCCCTCCCCGCTGCTCGTCGCGACGTCCGTGCGGGACCCGCGGGGCGTCGCCGTTGCTCGTCACGGCGCCCCCTGCGGGACCCGCGCGGCGTCGCCCCTGCTCGTCGCGACGTCCGTGCGGGACCCGCGGGGCGTCGCCCCTGCTCGTCGAGACGCCCCCTGCGGGACCCGCGCGGCGTCGCCTTGCTCGTCGCGACGTCCGTGCGGGACCCGCGGGGCGTCGCCCCTGCTCGTCGCGACGCCCCCTGTGGGACCCGCGGGGCGTCGCCCCTGCTCGTCGCGACCCCCCCCCTGCGGGACCCGCGGGGCGCCGTCAGATCCTGCAACAGCAGCCGCCGCCGCCCTGCAGCAGCAGCCGCCGCCAGGCCTGCAGCAGCAGACGCCGCCGCCCTGCAGCAGCAGCCGCCGCCAGGCCTGCAGTAGCAGCCGCTGCCAGAGCCTGCAGCAGCAGCCGCCGCCAGAGCCTGCAGCAGCAGACGCCGCCAGAGTCTGCAACAGCAGCCGCCGCCAGAGCCTGCAGCAGCAGCCGCCGCCGAGCCTGCAGCAGCAGCCGCCGCCAGACCTGCAGCAGCTGCCGCCACCGACCCAGCAGCAGCAGCCGCCGCTCTACCAGCAGCAGCAGCCGCCGCCGCTCTGCCGCAGCAGCAGCCGCCGCCAGAGCCTGCAGCAGCAGCCGCCGCCAGCGCCTGCAGCAGCTGCCGCCCCTGGACCCGGTACGCTCTGTGCTGCCCTGCCTGTGCTGCCCGTGCCTGTTGCTGCCTGTGCCTGTGCTGCCCGTGCCTGTGCTGCCCGTGCCTGTGCTGCCCGTGTTTGTGCTGCCTGTGCCTGTTGCTGCCCGTGCCTGTGCTGCCCGTGCCTGTGCTGCCCGTGCCTGTGCTGCTCGTGCCTGTGCTGCCCGTGCCTGTGCTGCCTGTGCCTGTTGCTGCCTGTGCCTGTTGCTGCCCGTGCCTGTGCTGCCCGTGCCTGTGCTGCCCGTGCCTGTGCTGCCCGTGCCTGTGCTGCCTGTGCCTGTTGCTGCCCGTGCCTGTGCTGCCCTGTGCTCCCTGTGCCTGTTGCTGCCTGTGCCTGTGCTGCCCGTGCCTGTGCTGCCCATGCCTGTGCTGCCCGTGCCTGTGCTGCCTGTGCCTGTTGCTGCCCGTGCCTGTGCTGCCCTGTGCTGCCTGTGCCTGTTGCTGCCTGTGCCTGTGCTGCCTGTGCCTGTGCTGCCCGTGCCTGTGCTGCCCGTGCCTGTGCTGTCTGTGCCTGTTGCTGCCCGTGCCTGTGCTGCCCTGTGCTGCCTGTGCCTGTTGCTGCCTGTGCCTGTGCTGCCCGTGCCTGTGCTGCCCGTGCCTGTGCTGCCTGTGCCTGTGCTGCCTGTGCCTGTTGCTGCCCGTGCCTGTGCTGCCCTGTGCTGCCCGTGCCTGTGCTGCCCTGTGCTGCATGTGCCTGGTGCTGCTCGTGCCTCGTGCTCGCGCCCTCGTGCGCTCTGCTACAGTCTGCGCCCTCGTGAGCACTGTTTCTGCTCTTCCCCCCCCCCCCCCCCCCCCCCCCCCCCCCCCCCCCCGTTTGCGGGTATGGGGGTGGCTGGTGTGCATTCCTCCCTTTGCTCCTCCTCCTCCTTCGTCTCCCACTGCTGCAGCTGTCGCTGAGGGGGGTGGTTGTGTGGGAGACTGGGGTTTAGGGTTTAAGGGGGGTGCGTGGGAGTGGAGCTAGCGGTGTAGCAGCGGGTGTGTGTCAGGGGGGTGGGACTGTTTGGGGAAGCTGCATGGAAGTTGCCGTACTGTAGTCCGCAGCACCTGTAGTCCGGGGCGCTGTCCCGGTAGCCCAGTGAGCCAGACTTCTACGCTAGCCGCCCGTGGGTCCGTTGCTCGTCTGCCGCTACTTTAGCCGCGGGGCCTGTTACTCCTGTAGTCCGGGCGCTTAGTCCGGTAGCCGCTGTGCCAGTCTGCCTCCTGTTGCCCGTGTGTCTGCAGCTTCAGCCGTCTCCTCCTATCTCCTCTCCCCTCACTCTCTCTCCTCCTCCTCACTTGCCCGTTGTGACTACCACTAGCTTTGCTCATAATTCTTAACTTTAAACTATTGCTTCTTTAACTTGTGCTCAGAATGTGTGGTGACATTGTGATCCACCCTGAGCTTGTACTACTTTGCCTGCTCTGCTGATTACACCCCACTTTGGCTATGGGGGTGTGTCAGAATGTTATTTGTCTAGCCTGCAGTGGGGTGCTCAATACTGAGTACAACCCCTTAGGGTTTTCTATTTGTGTGTCCTGCTGCTTGCTAGTGCACTCTTCCTTCCTTCCAATTCTCCTTCCTAAACCCTAACTCCTAGTTCTAGAGCAAACTCAACTACCTCCTAGTGTGGGCCTAGGCTACTAAGCCTAGGCCCCACACCTACTATTTTGACACTGGTGACTTTGGTGCTGCTGCGGGAGCTGAGCCTGGGGGTGCTGAGCCTAGGGGTGCGGAGTCTGGGGGTGCTGAGCCTGGGGGTGCTGAGACTGGGGGTGTTGAGCCTGGGGTGTTATGTGATGCAACCATATGCATTCACGTCTGTCTGCCTCCCATCATGTGTTTGTGCGTTGCATGCGTGGTGTGAGCGTGTGCAAGAAATTTGTGTCTTGTGTGGTTTGGATTTTCTGAGTGTGTGTGAATGTTATTTGGCTTGAGCAGATATCTGAAGTGACTCCTCTGCTCAAGAGCTTTCCGATGAACCAAGTATCGCTTCAATCGGAGCACGAACAAGAAAGTTACGAACGTTGGAGTTCGTATGCTTTTGATATTTGGTTGTGGTGACTATGGGGAGTTGTGGGGTTGACTCAATATGGGGTACAGACTTTTGGGGGTTGGGAAATTCGTCTTTTCTACTGTAGTTTCTGCCAAGTGGTTGGGTGAAACCAAACCAGGTTGGCAAGTGTGGCCAAGTTGGGTTAAGGTGGATGGCATGGGTTGGGAAAGTGACAAAAGTGAAAGTGGGGTTGCCTATGGAGAGGGGAATTGTGTGGCATGGGGTTTCCTTGGTTGGGGACTCTCTTGGGACCTTCCTTCTTGTCCTCCTCATCCCATCCCACCTGGTTTAGTGCTACTCCAACTCTCTTGTGTAGTTAATTGTGAGCTTGTGAGACAATTGTGATTGAGTTAATATTCTATGGCAGCATACCCCCTAGTGCGCCGAAATTCATAACTCAAGAAATACTTCACCTTATCGTACGATTCAAATTGGGAACTGTAGCCACCGACTAGAGCTACAACATATCTAAGTTTGGTGAAGTCGACGGCGTTTCTTGTGAAGTCGACGTTTTCTGTCCAGAATTCTAAGCCAACCATTTTGAGAATTTTTGGCACCTAATCTTCGTAGACTCCGTCCTTAGTCTCTAACATGGGGGTGCTGAGACTGGGGGTGCTGAGCCTGGGGGAGCTGAGCCTGGGGGTGCTGAGCCTGGGGGTGCTACGCCTGGGGGTGCTGTGCCTGGGGGTGCTGAGCCTGGGGGTGCTGAGCCTGGGGGTGCTGAGCTTGGAGGTGCTACGCCTGGAGGTCCTTTGGGTGCTTCGTCTCGGCGGGAGCCACTCTCTCCACCGGAGCTGCGCGAGTGGTTTGCCCGGCGCTGGAGGCGTGCTGCTGGAGCTGGAGGTTCTTTGGCTGCTGAGGGTGCTGGTGCCGCGGGTCCCGGAGGTGCTAGGCTGGCGAGTTCGACTAGAGCTGGTGCTGCTACGGGCCTTGGTGCTGAGCCTACTGCTCGCTGTCCTGCTGGGGGTACTACTGGTGCTGCGGGAGGTTCTGGAGCTGCTGGAGGTGCTGCTGGAGCGGGTGCTCCTGCTGGGGGTACTGGTGCTGTCCCTGCTATGTCTAGCGTCGCTGCGCGGCCTCGGTCGTACTTCGTTCTACTCCTGCAGCAGGTTCTTGGTCTTCCACCTTCTACAGGTCCTCCTCCTTCTTTCGAGTGTCCACAGCCTGTCTCGTCACAGTTACAGTTGCAGACTGCCTCCCCTTTGCCTGCTCCTTCTCCCTACACTAGTCCTACTGGAGGTCTTGCTGAGCGTCGTGAGCCTGGGTCTCGCCCTGCGTCGCCTGTCCGTGCTGCTCGCACTAGTGGTCGTGCTTCGCGTCCACGTCCTCCTCCTGTCCTTGGCACGCACCGGATGTCTCTGCGTCCGTCCACTGCTCCTCTGCGTGCCCCTTTGCCTTCTCCTCCTGAGTCCTCTCTTCGTGCTCTTGCCGACCCGGAGTCGGACTCTCTTCGTGCTGCCAGTCCTACTGTCACGCGTCTCCTTGCTACTCTCGTCACTGACCCTTCTTTCGAGTCCACTGCTGCGTCTGCCCTAGTTGCTGAGCTCGTCGACTTTGCTGCTCGCTGTCGCCTAGACTACGCTGCCGGTCTTGTTGCTGAGTCTGCGTCTGTCTGTCCTCCGTCCGTCGGGGGTGAGTGTGCCCTTGGCACGGACGTCCTTGAGGACAGGCATGAGGAGTTCCGGTGTCTGGCTGCTGCTTCACCTCATCTCGTGTCCGTACTGCTTACCCCTGAGGGAGACCCGGATGCACTTGACATCCCGACTCCGCGCTCTTACACGGAGGCGATAGAGGGTCCCTACTCTTCTCAGTGGCAGGCAGCATGGATGCAGAGATGGCTTCCTAGAAGTCCACAGGCACCTACGTTGACGAGGTTCCCCCGCCTGGGGCGAACATCGTCAGTGGCATGTGGATCTTCAGGGTGAAGCGGCCGCCGGGTTCTCTGCCTGTCTTCAAGGCACGGTACGTGGCTCGTGGCTTCAGTCAGCGGCAGGGAGTTGACTACTTTCAGACCTTCTCTCCCACCCCGAAGATGACCACTCTTCGGGTACTGCTGCACGTTGCTGCTCACCGTGACTATGAGCTGCACTCTCTCGACTTCAGCACAGCTTTCTTGCAGGGCAGCTTGCACTAGGAGATCTGGCTGCGCCGCCCGCCTGGCTTCACTGGGTCGTTCCCTCCTGGTACCCAGTGGAGTCTCCGGCGTCCAGTCTACGGTCTCCGCCAGGTGCCCCGTGAGTGGCACGACACACTGAGGACTACACTTGGGGCTCTTGGGTTTGCTCCTTCTACTGCCGACCCGTCGCTGTTTTTGCGCACCGACACCTCTCTGCCGCCGTTCTACATCCTCGTGTACGTCGACGACTTGGTCTTTGCAACAGCTGACACTGCTGGACTCGCCTACGTGAAGTCCGAGCTGCAGAAGAGACACACGTGCACAGACCTGGGTGAACTGCGCAGCTACCTTGGCTTGCAGATCACTCGGGACACAGCATGCCGCACCATTACCCTGACTCAGTCACACATGGTGCAGCAGGTCCTTCAGCTTCACGTACTCCTCGCCTCAGGCCACTCCTCTGCCTACTCGCCACTCGCTCTCAGCTCTGCCTTCGGATGAGTTCGTAGAGTCGAGTGGCCCGTATCCAGAGCTTGTTGGCTGCCTCATGTACCTGATGACCTGCACACGACCTGACCTTGCATACCCTCTTAGCATTCTCGCACGCTATGTTGCTCCTGGGAGACACCGACCAGAGCACATGGCTGCAGCGAAGAGGGTGTTGCGCTACTTGTGCAGTACGTCGGGCATGGGGCTAGTGCTTGGAGGGCGCAGTCCAGTGGTCCTCACTGGGCACGCAGACGCTTCCTGGGCTGACGACCAGGCTACACAGCGGTCGTCACAGGGTTATACCTTCGGCCTTGGTTCTGGCTCTTTCTCGTGGCGGGCTACTCGCTCGTCTTCTGTTCTCGGCTCCAGTTGTGAGGCTGAGATCTACGCCGGGGCCATGGCTGCACAGGAGCTTCGCTGGCTCACCTACCTGCTGACCGACCTTGGAGAGCCACCTCGTTCTCCTCCAGTTCTGTACGTAGACAACAAGGCCATGCTGGCCTTGTGTCGAGAGCAGCGACTGGAGCACAGAATGAAGCACATTTCTCTCCGCTACTTCCTTGCTCGTGAGCTACAGCAGCGTGGACAGTTGCGGCTTGCGTACGTGGCCTCTGAGGCCAACACTGCTGATGTCTTTACCAAGGCACTTCCGCCTTGTGATCATCAGCGCTTCTGCACTCAGCTGGGTCTTGTGCCTGTCTTGCCTCACTTGCTCACCTCTTGACCTTGCTTGTACTGTTACATATATATATATGTGAAAGAAAGAACGAGAATGAAATGACTATGAACGAAGTGAGTACAAATAGGAAACCCTAATTGGGTTGTACCCCCTATGGGATACCCCACTATAGCCTACACAACAGCATAAGCTATAATGTTCTGACACACCCCCATAGGCAAAGTGGGGGAGAACAAGGGGTCACAAGACCAGTCAAGCAAAGCAAAGCAAAGCTCAGGGTGGATCACAAAGTCACCACACAAGGTCAAAGGCCACAAGGCCAGTTCACATGCAAGAGGAGACACATATATATATAAGGCTACACATGCAAGAGCAGGTATATATATATGCAAGAGTACAAGCAAGGTCAAGAGGTGAGCAAGTGAGGTAAGACAGGTACAAGTCCCAGCTAAGTGCAGAACCGCTGATGATCACAAGGCGGAAGTGCCTTGGTGAAAACATCAGCAGTGTTTGCCTCAGAGGCCACGTACGCAAGTCGCAACTGACCACGCTGCTGCAGCTCACGAGCAAGGAAGTAGCGGAGAGCAATGTGCTTCGTTCTGTGCTCCAAGCGCTGCTCTCGACACAAGGCCAGCATGGCCTTGTCGTCTACGTACAGCACTGGAGGAGAACGAGGCACCTCTCCAAGGTCAGTCAGCAGGTAGGTGAGCCAGCGAAGCTCCTGTGCAGCCATAGCCCCGGCGTAGATCTCAGCCTCACAACTGGAGCCGAGAACAGAAGACGAGCGAGTAGCCCGCCAAGAGACAGAGCCAGAACCAAGACTGAAGGTGTACCCCTGCGACGACCGCTGCGTAGCCTGGTCGTCAGCCCAAGAAGCGTCCGCGTGACCAGTGAGGACCACTGGACTCCGCCCTCCAAGCACTAGCCCAATGCCCGACGTACTGCACAAGTAGCGCAACACCCTCTTCGCTGCAGCCATGTGCTCTCGTCGGTGTCTCCTAGGAGCAACATAGCGTGCAAGAATGCTAAGAGGGTATGCAAGGTCAGGTCGTGTGCAGGTCATCAGGTACATGAGGCAGCCAACAAGCTCCGGGTACGGGCCACTCGACTCTACGGACTCATCCGAAGGTAGAGCTGAGAGCGAGTGGCGAGTAGGCAGAGGAGTGGCCTGAGGCGAGGAGTACGTGAAGCTGAAGCGCTGAAGGACCTGCTGCACCATGTGTGACTGAGTCAAGGTAATGGTGCGGCGTGCTCTGTCCCGGGTGATTTGCAAGCCAAGGTAGATACGCGGTTCTCCCAGGTCTGTGCACGTGTGTCTCTTCTGCAGCTCGGACTTCACGTAGGCGAGTCCAGCAGTGTCAGCAGTGGCAAAGACCAAGTCGTCGACGTACACGAGGATGTAGAACGGCGGCAGAGAGGTGTCGGTGCGCAGAAACAACGACGGGTCAGCAGTAGAGGGAGCAAACCCAAGAGCCGCAAGCGTAGTCCTCAGTGTGTCGTGCCACTCACGCGGTGCCTGGCGGAGACCGTAGACTGGCCGTCGGAGGCTCCACTGGGTGCCAGGAGGGAAAGTCCCAGTGAAGCCAGGTGGACGGCGCAGCCAGATCTCCTCGTGCAGGCTACCCTGCAAGAAAGCAGTGCTGAAGTCAAGAGAGTGAAGCTCGTAGTCGCGCTGAGCGGCTATGTGTAGCAGCACCCGAAGAGTGGTCATCTTCGGGGTGGGAGAGAAGGTCTGAAAGTAGTCAACTCCCTGCCGCTGACTGAAGCCACGAGCGACGTACCGCGCCTTGAAGACGGGTGGAGAGCCCGGCGGCCGCTTCACCCTGAAGATCCACATGCCACTGACGATGTTCGCCCCAGGAGGGGGAACCACGTCAACGTAGGTGCCTGTGGACTTCCAGGAAGCCATCTCTGCATCCATAGCTGCCTGCCACTGAGAGGAGTAGGGACCCTCTACGGCCTCCGCGTAAGAACGCGGAGTCGGGATGTCTAGTGCATCCGGGTCTCCCTCAGGGGCAAGCAGTACAGACGCGAGATGAGGTGAAGCAGCAGCCATACACTGGAACTCCTCCTGCCTGTCCTCAAGGACGTCCGTGCCAAGAGCACACTCACCCCCGACGGACGGAGGACAGACAGACGCAGACTCAGCAACAAGACTAGCAGCGTAGTCTAGACGACAGCGAGCAGCAAAGTCGACGAGCTCAGCGACAAGAGCAGACGCAGCAGTGGACTCGAAAGAGGGGTCAGTGACAACAGTAGCAAGAAGACGCGTGACAGTAGGACTGGCAGCACGAAGAGAGTCCGACTCCAGGTCGGAAAGCGCTGGAAGAGAGGACTCAGGAGGAGAAGGCAAAGGGGCACACAGAGGAGCAGTGGACGGACGCAGAGACATCCGGTGCGTGCCAGGGACAGGGGGAGGACGCTGACGCGAACCGCGACCACTAGCGTGAGCAGCAAGAACAGGCGAAGCGGGACGAGACGCAGGCTCACGACGCTCAGGGAGACCTCCAGTAGGACCAGTGTAAGGAGAGGGAGCAGGCAGTGGGGAGGCCGGCTCTAACAGTGACGGCGACTGGACAGACGGCGGACACTCTACAGAAGGAGGAAGACCAAGAACCTGCTGCAGGAGCGGAACGAAGTACGGCCGAGGCCGCGCGGGGACTCCAGGCACAGCAGGGACAGCACCAGAACCCTCAGCGGCAGCACCAGCGCCAACAGCACCACCAGCGGCAGGACCTCCTCCAGGACAGACAGCAGCAGTCTCAGCACCAACACCCTCAGCAGCTCCAGCTCCAGTAGGACCCGAAGGCCCAGCAGCTCCAGGACCGGCGGCACCAGTACCCTCAGCAGCCGAAGAAGCTCCAGCTCTAGCAGTACGCCTCCAGCGGCGAGCAAACCACTCGCGCAGCTCCTGTGGAGAGAGGGGCTCCCGCCAAGACGGAACACCCGGAGAAACTCCAGGCCCAGCACCGCTAGACGCCACAAGGGGAGGTCCAGTGGCCGTAGGCTCCGCACCTCCCGGCTCAGCAGCTCCAGACGCCGCACCTCCAGGCTCAACACCCTCCGGCGCAGCACCCCCAGACTCAGCAACCTCAGGCTTGTCACCCCCAGACTCAGCACCCCCAGGCTCGTCACCCCCAGGCTCAGCACCTTCGCGCACAGCACCCCCAGAGTCAGCACCCCCAGGCTCAGCACCCTCAGCAGGACCAGAGTCACCATCAACCTCGACCGGCTCGACGGCGTCTACCTGGGACACACCTGAAGGGGCAGGAACCTGAGGGGGGAGGGGGGTCTACCGGGGGGGGACCTGGCACAAGGAAGTCCGGTGGCGGGGGGAGGGAAGGAGTGCGGTAGGGGAAGAGGCGGTAGAAGGGGACGGACTCGTCGAACGTGACGTCCTGGGAGGACAGAACACGGCGAGAGGAGGGGTGGTAGAACTGCCACCCTGGAGCGTCAGGGGGGAAGCCAAGGAAGACACAGGGAGAAGCACGGGGGGACAGCTTGTCCGCAGACAAGTCGCGGACAAACGCCCGAGATCCCCAGACACGGAACGCAGACGCATCGCCGACCTTCCTAGTCCACAGGAGGGCCGGGGAGGTACGGACCTTCCCCGGCCGGGAAACCCCTGGGTGAAGGTTGATTTGATGCGCCGCGTACCTCACCGCAAACGGCCACAGAAAATGGGGTGCAGCCGCATGCATCATGGACGTACGGGCGACGTCCATGACCATGCCAATGCGGCGCTCAGCAATCCCATTTTGCTGTGGAGAGTCCGGAAGCGTGAAGGTCTGGCGGATGCCCTGTGCACGACAGTAGGCTCGCAGAAGGCCAGAGGAAAACTCTCCGCCTCGGTCAGAGTGCAGACGCAGAACAGGAAAGTCCGAGCCGAAGCTCCTCCTGAGCTGGAGACGAGCAGCGCGGATCCAGTCGATCAACACCTCAGTGACATCACCCTTGCTGCGCAAGGGGAAGACTGTGGTGAAACGCGAGTAGTCGTCAACCACCAGCAGAAAGTAGCGCTCGTGACCCTGTCCACGGACGCGGGCCGGGGCCCACACGTCCATGTGAAGCGTTTGCAGAGGAGCCTCTGTAGGAGGAAACTGGGAGGAGTGGGAGGCAGCCCGGAGGCGCCCCTCGACACAAGGGACACAGGAAGGTCCTGGCCCCGAAGGAAGGGGAGGGAGAGACCGGGGAAGACCAGAGACAAGGACACGAGCAGCCATGTCCCTGAGACAAAACAAGGAGAGGTGCCCAAGACGGTGGTGCCACAGGAGAGTCTCGTGAGACAGGAGGCGACACGAGCAGGGGGCAGACTCAGGACCGGACCTGGACGCAGCAGCAAACACCTGACCCGACGCAGCTACCCGGCCGGACACAGGGACAGGAGGAGACTCAGTGGTCAGGGTGTAGAGGCTCGACCCCGGCTGACGGGAGAACGTGGCCAGGTGCCGACCTGTGCGCGCGTCCGTGCAGTGGGTCACCCGCTGACTCGCAGGAGTAAACTGGTGAACCCCCGCATCCTGTAGGGCAGCACCACTCACCAAGTTCGTCGAGAACGAGGGGAGGTACAGGCCTGACAGGGCGCCCGAGGGGGCAGCTGGACACGGTAGAACAGTGGAGAAGTGAGAGAGGACAGGACCCCCAGAGGGGTCAGCCAGGGAGACCGCAACCGGCCGGCCAAGCGGCGTGAGTGTGGTGCGGTCCCGAAAGAAGGAGCGAGAAGCCCGAGAGTCAAGTGTAAAGGTGAGGGAGGCCGAAGCCGACGCGGTACCTGAGAGCACAGCCTCACCAGTACCTGAGAGCGCAGCCTCACTAGTACCTGAGAGCGCAGCCTCACCAGCACCTGAGAGCGCAGCCTCACCAGTACCTGAGAGCGCAGCCTCACTAGTACCTGAGAGCGCAGCCTCACCAGCACCTGAGAGCGCAGCAGTGTCACCGGCACCTAGCGCAGCCGTACCAATGCCCGGGTCGGGCGGGAAACACCGGTAACAGTCACCCTCATCACTAATAGACACAGCATACATGGCAGCAAGTATAGCATCAAAGTCTAGCTCAAAGATCGCTACACCGGCTCTAGAAAGGTCTCCCCAGCGGGGGATCTCAGAGGCGTCAGGGAACTGCTGATGCCAAGCGTCCGTCAGGCGGCCAAAGCAGCGCCGGGTGGCGTGGGCACCCCCACACTGCTCACCCGCGCGGTCGCCACTGCAAAGAACGTAGGTGCACGGGCCAAAACCTCCACCACGCTGACTCTGCGCGTACCACTCACGGAGCTGCTGAGGCGGGGGGATGTCCCGAGAACGCTGCTGCTGCTGCTGCTGCTGCCGCGGACCACCACCAGAGCTGCTCCGCTGCGGGGTACTGCCCCGACCAGCTCCACCTCTCCCGCCACCACCTCCTCCACCTCCGCCACCACCACCGCCTCCGCTCCCACCGCCTCCGCCGCCGCCGCCTCCGCCGCCGCTGCCGCCACCACTGCCACCACCACTGCCACCACTCCCACCGCCACCCCCACTCCCTCCGCCGCCTCCACCGCCACCTCCACCGCCCCCGCCAGCTCCACCCACGCCCTTGCCCCCCTTGCCCTTGCCACGGCGTCTCCCGCTAGGGGCAGACGCCGCGCCGACCGACTCAAGACCAAGCAGGTCGGCAGTAGCAGCAGAGGCAACAGAGGGCAGCAGGGGGGAAGGAGAACACCCCTCAAAGATGGGGGTGCGCGGGTCTCCACGAGAGGCTCCTACAGCGACTATACTCTTCTCCGTCGCTAGGAGGGCCTTCTCGAGGAGGTCGACAGTGAGGGTGGTGGGACAGACTGACAGGAAGTGGTCCCTGACTACGCGAAGGGAGTCAGGGAGACGAGTGACTATGTAATAGAGAGCGATGTACATGGGGGGGGGATTCTTGGCGCAGAACTCAGCACGAAGGGCGGCGCGGTAGCGAGTGTCACTAGTGCGGAGGTGCGTAATGAGGTCAGCGACAGTGGGAAAGGCAGTGAGATCAGGAAAGAGGTACGGTAGCATGAGACGGCTCAGTGCAGCAGTGGCAGGGGAAGAGTAGCGTGCAACGACAGCGTCGTACAAGGTCTGAGCACTCTTGTACTGACTAAAGTGCGCGCGCTCAGTGGTGGGCAAGTGGCGACGCACAGCAAGACGTGCAGCAGCATCGCGGGTGGCCCACTGAGAGCGAACAGTGGGGTCAGCATCAGCAGAAGGGGCAGGAGAGGCGCCAAAGGTGAGGTCAAAGAGGGAGAGGCCGTCAGCTCTATCGCACTGTAAGAACAGCTGCAGGTCGTCGACCCAGACCTCAAAGTCAATGGCTCGACCCTCAGCGTCAAAAGCGAGGACACTGGGGGTAGCCATGACGACGACAGTGGAGCAGTGCAAGTAGTAGGGGAAGGGCACGCAGTGACAGCGGTACGGTGCTCACCGGGCAGGGCAGGTCGGGCGGCTCGGCTGCTGCTGGGCGGCTCGGCGGCTCCTGGGCGGCTTGGCTGCTCCTGGGCGGCTCGGCTGCTCCTGGGCGGCTCGGCTGCTCCAGGAAGGTTGCCCGGCGGCTCGGCGGCTCCAGGGCGGCTCGGCTGCTGCTGGGCGGCAAGGCTGCTGCTGGGCTGCTCGGCGGCTCCCGGGCGGCTCGGCTTCTGCCGGGCGGCTCGGCTGCGACTGGGCGGCTCGGTTGATGCTGGGCGGCTCGGCTGCGGCTGGGCGGCTCGGCTGCGGCTGGGCGGCTCGGCTGATGCTGGGCCGTGTAGGTAGGGCGGCGGCTGGGCCGCAGGTAGGGCGGCGGGGCCGCGCAGGAAGGGCGGCGGGGCCGCGAAGGAAGGGCGGCGGGGCCGCTAAGGGAGGGCGGCGGGGCCGCTTAGCAGAGGGCGGCGGGGCCGCGTGAGCAGAGCGGTGGAGCCGCTAAGCAGAGGGCGGCGGGGCCGCGAGAGCAGAGCGGCGGGGCCGCGAAGGAAGGGCGGCGGGGCCGCTTAGAAGAGGGCGGCGGGGCCGCTTAGCAGAGGGCAGGGGGGCCGCGTAGCAGAGGGCGGCAGGGCCGCGTAGCAGAGGGCGGCGGGGCCGCGTAGCAGAGGGTGGCGAGGCCGCGTGAGCAAAGCGGCAGGGCCGCTTAGCAGAGGGCGGCGGGGCCGCGTAGCACAGGGCGGCGGGGCCGCGTAGCAGAGGGCGGCGGGGCCACGTGAGCAAAGCGGCGGGGCCGCTTAGCAGAGGGCGGCGGGGCCGCTTAGCAGAGGGCGGCGAGGCCGCGTAGCAGAGGGCGGCGGGGCCTCGAAGCAAAGGGCGGCGGGGCCGCGTGAGCAAAGGGCGGCGGGGCCGCGATCGAAGGGCGGCGGGGCCGCTAAGGAAGGGCGGCGGAGCCGCGATCGAAGGGCGGTGGGGCCGCGATCGAATGGCGGCGGGGCCGCTAAGGAAGGGCGGCGCGACGGGCCGCTAGGGGCGACACGACGGGTCGCTAAAAAAAAAAGGAAAACGCGCCTAGGGGCGCGCTTCGGTGGGCCCTAGAAGCAGTCCCTAGGAGGGAACCTGCTCTGATTCCATGTGAAAGAAAGAACGAGAATGAAATGACTATGAACAAAGTGAGTACAAATAGGAAAACCTAATTGGGTTGTACCCCCTATGGGATACCCCACTATAGCCTACACAAACAAGTAAGCCATAATGTCCTGACAATATACTCCTGCTCTTGCTTGTCTAGCCTTTTATATATATGTACTCCTGCATGTGAACTGGCCTTGTGGCCTTGAACTTGTGCTCGGAATGTGTGGTGACTTTGTGATCCACCTTGAGCTTTGCTTTGCTTTGCTTGACTGGTCTTGTGACCCTCTGTTCTCCCCCACTTTGCCCATGGGGGTGTGTCAGAACATTATAGCTTATGCTTTTGTGTAGTCTGTAGTGGGGTATCCAATAGGACGCAGTACCTGAGAGCGCAGACTCACCAGTACCTGAGGACGCAGACGCACTAGCACCAGTGACTCTGGTGCTGCTGCGGGAGCTGAGCCTGGGGGTGCAGAGTCTGGGGGTGCTGAGCCTGGGAGTGCGGAGTCTGGGGGTGCGGAGTCTGGGGGTGCTGAGTCTGGGGGTGCTGAGCCTGGGGGTGCTGAGCCTGGGGGTGCTGAGCCTGGAGGTGCTGTGCCTGGGGGTGCTGTGCCTGGGACTGCTGTGCCTGGGGGTGCTGAGCCTGGGGGTGCTTCGTCTCGCCGGGAGCCACTCTCCCCACAGGAGCTGCGTGAGTGGTTTGCCAGGCGCTGGAGGCGTGCTGCTAGTGCTGGTGGTTCTTCGGCTGCAGAGGGCACTGCTGCCGCGCGTCCCGGCGGTGCTCGTCCTGTGGGTGCTGGAGCTGTTGGGTCTGCGAGTTCTCCTGGAGCTGGTGCTGCTGAGGGTGTTGGCGCTGAGCCTGCTGCTGGCGGTCCGACTGACAGTGCTCCTGGTGCTGCTGCTGGAGGTTCTGGAGCTTCTGGTGGTGCTGCTGGAGGTGCTACTGGAGTGGGTGCTCCTGCCGAGAGTGCTGGTGCTGTACCTGCTGTTTCTGGAGTCGCCGCGCGGCCCCGACCGTACTTCGTTCCGCTCCTGCAGCAGGTTCTTGGTCTTCCACTTTCTCCTCCTCCCTTAGAGGGTCCGCAGCCTGTCCGGTCACAGCCACAGCTACAGCCTGCCTCCCCTTTGCCTGCTCCTTCTCCCTACGCTGGTCCGACTGGAGGTCTTACTGAGCGTCGTGAGCCTGCGTCTCGTCCTGCGTCGCCTGTTCGTCCAGAGCGCGCTAGTGGTCGCGGTTCGCGTCAGCGTCCTCCTCCTGTCCCTGGCACGCACCGGATGTCTCTGCGTCCGTCCACTGCTCCTCTGCGTGCCCCTTTGCCTTCTCCTCCTGCTTCCTCTCTTCCTGCTCTTGCCGACCCGGAGTCGGACTCTCTTCGTGCTGCCAGTCCTACTGTCACGCGTCTCCTTGCTAGTGCTGTCACTGACCCTTCCTTCGAGTCGTCTGCTGCGTCTGCCCTTGTCACTGAGCTTGTCGACTTTGCTGCGCGCTGTCGTCTAGACTACGCTGCCAGTCTTGTCGCTGAGTCTGAGTCTGCCTGTCCTCCGTCCGTCGGGGGTGAGTGTGCCCTCGGCACGGACGTCCTTGAGGACAGGCAGGAGGAGTTCCAGTGTCTGGCCGCCGCTTCACCCCATCTCGCGTCTGTAGTGCTAGCCCCTGAGGGAGACCCGGATGCACCAGACATCCCGACTCCGCGCTCTTACGCGGAGGCGATAGAGGGTCCCTACTCCTCTCAGTGGCAGGCAGCTATGGACGCAGAGATGGCTTCCTGGAAGTCCACACGCACCTACGTCGACGCTGTCCCCCCTCCTGGGGCGAACATCGTCAGTGGCATGTGGATTTTCAGGGTGAAGCGGCCGCCGGGTTCTCCGCCTGTCTTCAAGGCGCGTTACGTGGCTCGTGGCTTCAGTCAGCGGCAGGGGGTTGACTACTTTCAGACCTTCTCCCCCACCCCGAAGATGACCACTCTTCGGGTTCTGCTGCACGTTGCTGCTCACCGTGACTACGAGCTGCACTCTCTCGACTTCAGCACAGCTTTCTTGCAGGGCAGTCTGCACGAGGAGATCTGGCTGCGCCGCCCACCTGGCTTCACTGGGTCTTTCCCTCCTGGTACCCAGTGGAGTCTCCGGCGTCCAGTCTACGGTCTCCGCCAGGCGCCACGTGAGTGGCACGACACACTGAGGACTACGCTCGCGGCACTTGGGTTTGCTCCGTCTACTGCCGACCCGTCGCTGTTTCTGCGCACCGACACCTCTCTGCCGCCGTTCTACATCCTCGTGTACGTCGACGACTTGGTCTTTGCCACAGCTGACACTGCTGGACTCGCCTACGTGAAGTCCGAGCTGCAGAAGAGACACACGTGCACTGACCTGGGTGAACTGCGCAGCTACCTTGGCTTGCAGATCACCCGGGACAGAGCACGCCGCACCATTACCCTGACTCAGTCACACATGGTGCAGCAGGTCCTTCAGCGCTTCGGCTTCACGTACTCCTCGCCTCAGGCCACTCCTCTGCCTACTCGCCACTCGCTCTCAGCTCTGCCTTCGGATGAGTCCGTAGAGTCGAGTGGCCCGTATGCAGAGCTTGTTGGCTGCCTCATGTACCTGATGACCTGCACTCGACCTGACCTTGCATACCCTCTTAGCATTCTCGCACGCTATGTTGCTCCTGGGAGACACCGACCAGAGCACATGGCTGCAGCGAAGAGGGTGTTGCACTACTTGTGCAGTACGTCAGGCATGGGGCTAGTGCTTGGAGGGCCCAGTCCAGTGGTCCTCACTGGGCACGCAGACGCTTCTTGGGCTGACGACCAGGCTACGCAGCGGTCGTCACAGGGTTACACCTTCAGCCTTGGTTCCGGCTCTGTTTCGTGGCGGGCTACCCGCTCGTCTTCTGTTCTCGGCTCCAGTTGTGAGGCTGAGATCTACGCTGGGGCTATGGCTGCACAGGAGTTACGCTGGCTCACCTACCTGCTGACCGACCTTGGAGAGCAGCCTCGTTCTCCTCCAGTCCTGTACGTAGACAACAAGGCCATGCTGGCCTTGTGTCGAGAGCAGAGACTGGAGCACAGGACAAAGCACATTGCTCTCCGCTACTTTCTTGCTCGTGAGCTACAGCAGCGTGGACAGCTGCGACTTGCGTACGTGGCCTCTGAGGCCAACACTGCTGATGTGTTCACCAAGGCACTTGCGCCTTGTGATCATCAGCGTTGCTGCACGCAGCTGGGTCTTGTGTCTGTCTTGCCTCACTTGCTCACTTCTTGACCTTCCTTATACCGTCACATATATATAGTCTTGCTCTTGCTTGCTTGACTCTTGTATATCTCTATATATATGATCTTGCATGTGAACTGGCCTTGTGGCCCTTGAACTTGTGCTCGGAATGTGTGGTGACTTTGTGATCCACCCTGAGCTTTGCTTTGCTTTGCTTGACTGGTCTTGTGACCCCTTGTTCTCCCCCACTTTGCCTATGGGGGTGTGTCAGAACATTATAGCTTACTTATTTGTGTAGGCTATAGTGGGGTATCCCATAGGGGGTACAACCCAGCTAGGGTTTCCTATTTGTACTCACTTCGTTCATAGTTCACACATTCTCTCATTCACTTCTTCACAACCTAGAGCAGCAGCGTCGCAAGCACCTAGGGCAGCAGCCGCACCAGTACCTAGAGTAGCAGTCTCAATGCCCGGATCGGACGGGAAACACCGGTAACAGTTACCCTCATCACTAATAGACACAGCATACATGGCAGAGAGAATAGCATCAAAGTCAAGATCATAGATGGCAACACCCGCCCTAGACAGCTCGCCCTAGCGAGGGATCTCTGAGGCCTCCGGGAACTGGTGACGCCACGCGTCCGTCAGGCGGCCAAAGCAGCGCTGGGTGGGGTGGGCTGTGAAACTGAATGAACGGGAGTGAATGACTATGAAATGAAGTGGGTACAAATAGGAAACCCTAATTGGGTTGTACCCCCTATGGGATACCCCACTATAGCCTACAGAAACAAGTAAGCTATATGTTCTAACACACCCCCATAGGCAAAGTGGGGGAGAACAAGGGGTCACAAGACCAGTCAAGCAAAGCAAAGCAAAGCTCAGGGTGGATCACAAAGTCACCACGCATTCCGAGCACAAGTTCAAAGGCCAGAAGGCCAGTTTACATGCAAGATCATATATAGAGATATACAAGAATCAAGCAAGCAAGAGCAAGAGTATATATAGGCGAAGGTACAAGCAAGGTCAAGAGGAGAGCAAGTGAGGCAAGACAGCCACAAGACCCAACTGCGTGCAACAACGCTGATGATCACAAGGCGCAAGTGCCTTGGTGAACACATCAGCAGTGTTGGCCTCAGAGGCCACGTACGCAAGTCGTAGCTGTCCACGCTGCTGTAGCTCACGAGCAAGAAAGTAGCGGAGAGCAATGTGCTTTGTTCTGTGCTCCAGTCGCTGCTCTCGACACAAGGCCAGCATGGCTTTGTTGTCTACGTACAGGACTGGAGGAGAACGAGGCTGCTCTCCAAGGTCGGTCAGCAGGTAGGTGAGCCAGCGTAACTCCTGTGCAGCCATAGCCCCAGCGTAGATCTCAGCCTCACAACTGGAGCCGAGAACAGAAGACGAGCGGGTAGCCCGCCACGAGACAGAGCCGGAACCTAGGCTGAAGGTGTAACCCTGTGACGACCGCTGCGTAGCCTGGTCGTCAGCCCAAGAAGCGTCTGCGTGCCCAGTGAGGACCACTGGACTGCGCCCTCCAAGCACTAGCCCCATGCCCGACGTACTGCACAAGTAGCGCAACACCCTCTTCGCTGCAGCCATGTGCTCTGGTCGGTGTCTCCCAGGAGCAACAAAGCGTGCGAGAATGCTAAGAGGGTATGCGAGGTCAGGTCGTGTGCAGGTCATCAGGTACATGAGGCAGCCAACAAGCTCTGCAAACGGGCCACTCGACTCTACGGACTCATCCGAAGGCAGAGCTGAGAGCGAGTGGCGAGTAGGCAGAGGAGTGGCCTGAGGCGAGGAGTACGTGAAGCCAAAGCGCTGAAGGACCTGCTGCACCATGTGTGACTGAGTCAGGGTAATGGTGCGGCGTGCTCTGTCCCGGGTGATCTGCAAGCCAAGGTAGCTGCGCAGTTCACCCAGGTCAGTGCACGTGTGTCTCTTCTGCAGCTCGGACTTCACGTAGGCGAGTCCAGCAGTGTCAGCTGTGGCAAAGACCAAGTCGTCGACGTACACGAGGATGTAGAACGGCGGCAGAGAGGTGTCGGTGCGAAGAAACAGCGACGGGTCGGCAGTAGAAGGAGCAAACCCAAGTGCCGCGAGCGTAGTCCTCAGTGTGTCGTGCCACTCACGTGGCGCCTGGCGTAGACCGTAGACTGGACGCCGGAGACTCCACTGGGTACCAGGAGGGAAAGACCCAGTGAAGCCAGGTGGGCGACGCAGCCAGATCTCCTCGTGCAGGCTGCCCTGCACGAAAGCAGTGCTGAAGTCAAGAGAGTGCAGCTCGTAGTCACGGTGAGCAGCAACGTGCAGCAGAACCCGAAGAGTGGTCATCTTCGGGGTGGGGGAGAAGGTCTGAAAGTAGTCAACCCCCTGCCGCTGACTGAAGCCACGAGCCACGTAACGCGCCTTGAAGACAGGCGGAGAACCCGGCGGCCGCTTCACCCTGAAAATCCACATGCCACTGACGATGTTCGCCCCAGGAGGGGGAACAGCGTCAACGTAGGTGCCTGTGGACTTCCAGGAAGCCATCTCTGCATCCATAGCTGCCTGCCACTGAGAGGAGTAGGGACCCTCTATCGCCTCCGCGTAAGAGCGCGGAGTCGGGATGTCTGGTGCATCCGGGTCTCCCTCAGGGGCTAGCAGTACAGACGCAAGACAAGGTGAAGCAGCGGCTAGACACTGGAACTCCTCCTGCCTGTCCTCAAGGACGTCCGTGCCAAGGGCACACTCACCCCCGACGGACGGAGGACAGGCGGACTCAGACTCAGTGACAAGACGAGCAGCGTAGTCTAGACGACAGCGCGCAGCAAAGTCGACAAGCTCAGTGACAAGGGCAGACGCAGCAGACGACTCGAAGGAAGGGTCAGTGACAGCAGTAGCAAGGAGACGCGTGACAGTAGGACTGGCAGCGCGAAGAGAGTCCGACTCAGGGTCGGCAAGAGCAGGAAGAGAGGAAGCAGGAGGAGAAGGCAAAGGGGCACGCAGAGGAGCAGTGGACGGACGCAGTGACATCCGGTGCGTGCCAGGGACAGGAGGAGGACGCTGACGCGAACCACGACCACTAGCGCGCTCAGTACGAACAGGCGACGCAGGACGAGACGCAGGCTCACGACGCTCAGTAAGACCTCCAGTCGGACCAGCGTAGGGAGAAGGAGCAGGCAAAGGGGAGGCAGGCTGTAGCTGTGGCTGTGACCGAACAGGCTGCGGACCCTCTAAGGGAGCAGGAGGAGGTGCAAGACCAAGAACCTGCTGCAGGAGCGGAACGAAGTACGGTCGGGGCCGTGCGGCGACACCAGAAACAGCAGGAACAGCAGCAGCAGCCCCGTCCGGAGCACCCACTCCAGCAGCACCTCCAGCAGAACCACCAGAAGCTCCAGAACCTCCAGCAGCAGCACCAGGAACACTGTCAGTCGGACCGCCAACCGCAGGCTCAGTGCCAACACCCTCAGCAGGACCAGCTCCAGGAGAACTCTCAGACCCAGCAGCTCCAGCACCCACAGTACGAGCACCGCCAGGACGCGTGGCAGCAGTACCCTCTGCAGCCGAAGAACCACCAGCACCAGCAGCACGCCTCGAGCGCCTGGCAAACCACTCACGCAGCTCCTGTGGGGGGAGTGGCTCTCGGCGAGACGAAGCACCCCCAGGCACAGCACCCCCAGGCTCAGCACCCCCAGGCTCAGCACCCCCAGGCTCAGCACCCCCAGGCTCAGCACCCCCAGGCTCAGCACCCCCAGGCACAGCACCCCCAGGCTCGACACCTCCAGGCTCAGCACCCCCAGGCACAGTACCCCCAGGCTCAGCACCCCCAGACTCCGCACCCTCAGGCTCAGCTCCCGCAGCAGCACCAGAGTCACCAGTGACCTCGACAGGCTCGACCGCGTCTACCTGGGACACACCTGAAGGGGCAGGACCCTGAGGGGGGAGGGGGACTACCGGGGGGGGACCTGGTACCAAGAAGAGCGGGGGCGGGGGGAGGGACGGAGTGCGGTAGGGGAAGAGGCGGTAGTAGGGTACCGACTCGTCGAACGTGACGTCTTGGGAGGACAGAACACGTCGAGAGGTGGGGTGGTAAGACTGCCACCCAGGGGCGTCGGGGGGGAACCCCAGGAAGACGCAGGGAGAAGCACGAGGGGACAGCTTGTCCGCAGACAGGTCGCGAACAAACGCCCGAGATCCCCAGACCCGGAACGCCGACGCATCGCCAACCTTCCCCGTCCACAGCAGGGCTGGGGAGGTCTCTGGTCGAGAGACCCTGGGGTGGAGGTTGATCTGGTGCGCACCGTACCTGACCGCAAACGGCCACAGAAAATGGGGGGCAGCCGCATGCATCATGGACGTGCGAGCGACGTCCATGACCATGCCAATGCGGCGCTCAGCAATCCCATTCTGCTGTGGTGAGTCCGGAAGCGTGAAGGTCTGACGGATGCCTCGCACACGACAGTAGGCACTCAGGAGGCCAGAGAAGAACTCTCCGCCTCTGTCCGAGTGCAGACGCAAAACAGGGAAGTCAGAGCCAAAGCTCCTCCGAAGCTGAAGACGAGCTGCGCGGATCCAGTCGATCAACACCTCAGTGACCTCACCCTTGCTGCGCAAGGGGAAGACTGTGGTGTAACGCGAGTAGTCGTCAACCACCAGCAGGAAGTAGCGCTCCTGACCCTGTCCACGGACGCGGGCTGGGCCCCACACGTCCATGTGAAGCGTCTGCAACGGGGCCTCTGTCGGAGGAAACTGGGAGGAGTGAGGGGCAGCACGCTGGCGCCCCTCGACACAGGGGACACAGGCAGGGCCAGGGCCCGGAGGAAGGGGAGGGAGGGACCGGGGAAGACCAGACACAAGGACCCGCGAGGCCATGCCTCTGAGCCGAAGCAGAGAGGGGTGGCCAAGGCGGTGGTGCCAGAGGAGGGTCTCGTGAGACACACGACGACACGAACAGGGGGCAGACTCAGGACCAGACCTGGACGCTGCAGCAAACACCTGACCAGACGAAGGGACTCTACCAGACGCAGCACCTGGAGGAGAAGCAGTGGTCAGTGTGTACAGGCTCGACCCTGGCCGACGTGTAAACGTAGCCAGGTGACGACCTGTATCCGCCTCCGTACAGTGGGTCACCCGCTGACGAGCAGGGGTGAATTGGTGGACACCTGCATCCTGGAGGTCAGCACCACTCACCAAGTTCGTCGAGAACGAGGGGAGGTAGAGACCAGTCAGGGTGCCAGAGGGGGCCGCTGGACACGGGAGGACAGTGGAGAAGCGAGACAGGACAGGTCCCCCAGAGGGGTCAGCCAGGGACACCGCAACCGGCCGACTCAGCGGCGTGAGAGTGGTGCGGTCCCTAAAGAAGGAGCGAGACGCTCCAGAGTCAAGGGTGAAGGTGTGAGAGGCCGAAGCCGACACAGTACCTGAGAGGGCGGACTCACCAGCACCTGAGAGCACAGACGCACTGGCACCTAGAGCTGTAGCCTCACTAGTACCTGACGCGGCAGTACCAATGCCCGGGTCGGGCGGGAAACACCGGTAACAGTCATCCTCATCACTACCAGTCACAGCATACATAGCAGAGAGAATAGCATCAAAGTCAAGATCATAAATAGCTACTCGAGCCCTAGACAGCTCTCCCCAGCGGGGGATCTCAGCGGCCTCCGGAAACTGCTGACGCCAGGCGTCGGTCAGGCGGCCAAAGCAGCGACGGGCTGTGTGGGCGCCTCCACACCTCTCCCCCGCACGGTCACCGGTGCGAAGAACGTAGGGGCAGGGACCAAGCGCACCACCGCGCTGACGCTGCAAGTACCACTCACGGAGCTGCTGAGGGCCGGGGACGGTGCGAGAGCGCTGCTGCTGCTGCGGCTGCTGCTGCTGCTGCTGCTGCTGGCGCTGACCACCCCCAGAGCTGCTCCGCTGGGACGAGCCACTCCGACCCCCGCCTCCACCGCCACCCCCGCCTCCACCGCCACCCCCGTCTCCACCGCCACCTCCCCCACCAGGACCGTCGCTCCCACCGCTCCCACCGCCTCCTCCGCTACCACCTCCGCCGCCACCTCCGCCTCCACCGCCGCCACTAGTACCTCCACTCCCGCCACCACCCCCACCGCCACCCCCACTCCCCCCTCCACCCCCACCGCCTCCTCCACCGCCCCCTCTAGCTCCACCCGCCCCCTTGCCCCCCTTGCCCTTGCCAGAGCGGCGTCTGCCGCTGGGGGCAGACGCCGCGCCGACCGACTCAAAACCAGCGAGGTCGGCCGCAGCGGCAGAGGCGACAGAGGGCAGCAGGGGGGAAGGACCACACCCCTCAAAGATGGGGGTGCGAGGGTCACCCCGAGAGGCCCCTACAGCGACAATACTCTTCTCAGCCGCTAGCAGGGACTCCTCAAGGAGGTCGACAGTGAGAGTGGTGGGACAGACAGAGAGAAACTGGTCCCTAACGACACGAAGGGACTCAGGGAGACGGGTGACGAGAAAGTAGAGAGTGATGTACATGGGAGGAGGGTTCGCAGCGCGGAACTCAGCAGGAAGGGCAGCACGGTAGCGGGTGTCACTAGCGCGGAGGTGGGTAACTAGGTCAGCAACAGTGGGAAAGGAAGCGAGGTCAGGGAAGAGAAACGGTAGCATGAGGCGGCTAAGGGTAGCGGAGGAAGGGGAGGAGTAGCGTGCAACTACAGCGTCGTACAAGGCCTGAGCGGTCTTGCACTGACTAAAGTGGGCACGCTCAGAGGAAGGGAGGTGGCGACGCACAGCAAGACGTGCAGCAGCATCTCGGGTCGCCCACTTGGAGCGAGCAGCAGAGTCAGCATCAGCAGGCGGGGCAGGGACAGCGCCAGAGACAAAGTCAAAGAGAGAGACCTCATCTATCGCATCACACAGTAAGTACAGCTGCAGGTCTTCAATCCAGACGGCAAAGTCAATGGCCCTCCCCTCAGCGTCAAAATTAAGAACATTGGGGGTGGCCATGGCAGCAGCTGAAAGTCTCACCGGGCTAGGAGAGTCGGGTAGGACAGCAGCAGGCGGCTCGGGCTGGTGGGGCGGCTCGGGCGGCTCGGGCGGCTCGGGCGGCTCGGGCGGCTCGGGCGGCTCGGGCGGCTCGGGTATCGGGCGGCTCGGCTGCTGCTGGGCGGCTCGGCTGCTGCTGGGCGGCTCGGCTGCTGCTGGGCGGCTCGGCTGCTGCTGAGCGGCTCGGCTGCTGCTGGGCGGTCCGGCTGCTGCTGGGCGGCTCGGCTGCAGTGTAGTGGCGGGGCCGGGACAAGGGACGGCGAGGCCGTCAGGGTGCAGCGGCGGGGCCGGGACAGGGGACGGTGGGGCCGTCAGGGTGCAGTGGGCCAGCAGGTGAGGTGGCGAGCCGGTAGGTGAGGCGGCGGGGCCGTCAGGTCAGGTGGCGGGCCAGCAGGTGAGGCGGCGAGCCGTCAGGTGAGGCGGCGGGGCCGTCAGATCAGGTGGCGGGCCAGCGGGGGAGGCGGCGGGCCGTCAGTGAGGTGGCGGGCCAGCAGGTCAGGCGGCGGGCCGTCAGGTGAGGTGGCGGGGCCGTCAGGTCAGGTGGCGGGCCAGTAGGTGAGGCGGCGGGCCGTCAGGTGAGGCGGCGGGGCCGTCAGGTAAGGTGGCGGCGGGCCGTCAGGTGAGGCGGCGGGGCCGTCAGGTAAGGTGGCGGGCCAGCAGGTGAGACGGTGGGCCGTCAGGTGAGGCGGCAGGGCCGTCTGGTGAGGTGGCGAGCCAGAGGGCGAGGCGGCGGGCCGTCAGGTGAGGCGGCGGCCGTCAGGTAAGGCGGCGGCGGGGCCGACAGAGGTGCAGCGGGGGGGGCCTGCCGCAGCGACGAAGAGGCCGCGCGGCCGTCTTGAGGGCGGCGCGGCGCGGCAGAGCCGAGAGGGCGGCGCGGCGCGGCTGTAAGGGCCGCGCGAAGTGGGGCCCGGGCCGCGCGCGCGAAAAAAAATGAGTCGCGCGCGCGACTCTCGGGGCGCCACAAGGGCAGCGCGATGCGCACTAGGGGGAGCGCGCCTCGAGGAGAATAGGGCGCGCTCCGGGCAGGAAAAAAAAGATCGTGGGTGGGCCCAAAAAAAACGGTCCTTAGAAGGGACCCGCTCTATACCATGTGAAACTGAATGAACGGGAGTGAATGACTATGAAATGAAGTGGGTACAAATAGGAAACCCTAATTGGGTTGTACCCCCTATGGGATACCCCACTATAGCCTACAGAAACAAGTAAGCTATATGTTCTGACATGGGCTCCCCCACACTGCTCACCCGCACGGTCGCCGGTGCGCAAAACGTAGGAGCACGGACCAAAACCCCCACCCCGCTGGCGCGCAGTGTACCACTCACGAAGCTGCTGAGGGGACAGGGTCTCACGACCGCGCTGCTGCTGCTGGCGCGAGCCACCACCGGAGCCACTCCTCTGTGAAGACCCGCGACCAGCACCACCGCCACCCCCGCCGCCTCCGCCTCCTCCGCCGCCTCCGCTGCTGCCGCCGCCTCCGCCTCCGCCTCCACCGCCGCCACCTCCGCCACCTCCGCTCCCACCGCCACCGCCGCCGCCACCTCCGCCTCCACTGCCGCCACCGACCCCTCCACCCCCACCTCCACTCCCACCGCCACCCCCACTCCCCCCACTGCCGCCACCTCCACCTCCACCGCCCCCGCTCGCTCCTCCAGCGCCCTTGTCCCCCTTGCCCTTGCCAGAGCGGCGTCTCGCGCTAGAGGCAAACGCCGCACCGACCGACTCAAGACCAAGGAGGTCGGCCGCAGCAGCAGAGGCAACAGAGGGCAGAAGGGGGGAGGGGGAACACTCCTCAAAGATGGGGGTGCGCGGGTCACCACGAGAGGCCCCTACAGCGACTATGCTCTTCTCGGCCGCTAGGAGGGACTTCTCGAGGAGGTCAACAGTGAGAGTGGTGGGACAGACAGAGAGGAAGTGGTCCCTAACTACGCGAAGGGAGTCAAGGAGGCGAGTGACTATGTAGTAAAGAGTGATGTACATGGGGGGGGGGTTCTTGGCGGAGAAGTCAGGAGGAAGTGCAGCGCGGTAGCGAGTGTCACTAGTGCGGAGGTGCGTAATGAGGTCAGCGACTGTGGGAAAGGCAGCAAGGTCAGGAAAGAGGTACGGTAGCATGAGACGGCTCAGTGCAGCCGTGGCAGGGGAGGAGTAGCGTGCAACTACAGCGTCGTACAAGGTCTGAGCACTCTTGTACTGACTAAAGTGCGCACGCTCGGAGGTAGGGAGGTGGCGACGCACAGCAAGACGTGCAGCAGCGTCGCGCGTGGCCCACTGGGAGCGAACAGTGGTGTCAGCATCAGCAGCAGGGGCAGGGGAAGCGCCAGAGGTGAGGTCAAAGAGAGAGAGGCTGTCTGCCCTATCGCACTGTAAGAACAACTGCAGGTCATCTACCCAGACCTCAAAGTCAATGGCCCGACCCGCAGCGTCAAAGGCGAGGACACTAGGGGTAGCCATGACCCTAGACGACTAGCAGTGCAAACAGTAGGGTGGGGGCAGTGCAGTGAAAAGGCGCTGTGCTCACCAGACTGGGCAGGTCGGGCGGCCCGGAAGTAGGGCGGCTCGGCGGCTCGGCGGCTCGGCTGCTGGGCGGCTCGGCGGCTCGGCGGCTCCGCTGCTGGGCGGCTCGGCTGCTGGGCGGCTCGGCTGCTGGGCGGCTCGGCTGCTGGGCGGCTCGGCTGCTGGGCGGCTCGGCTGCTGGGCGGCTCGGCTGCTGGGCGGCTCGGCTGCTTGGCGGCTTGGCTGCTCTGCTGTCGGGCGGCTCGGTTGTGCTGCTGAAGGGCGGCGCGGCGGTCGGCTGGTCGGCCGGGTGAGACGGCTCGGGCGGCTAGGGTGGCAGGCGGCACTGCAGCAGGTGACGGGGCCGAGAGCGAGGCGGCGGTGCCGCAGGTAGGGTGGCGGGGCCGCTGAGTGAGGCGGCGGGGCAGAAGGTAGGACGGCGAGGCCGTTGATAGGGTGGCCGGGCCGTAGGTAGGGCGGCGGGGCCGCAGGTAGGGTAGGGCGGCACGTGACGCCGCAAAGGGCGGCGACGGGCCGGTACGGGCGGCGACGGGCCGGGCGGCAACGGGCCGGTACGGGCGGCGACGGGCTGGGCGGCGACGGGCCGAGATAGGCGGCGCACGGGCCGCGTCGGGCGGCGACGAGCCGGGACAGGCGGCGAGGGGGCCGGGACGAGCGGCGCACGGACCGCGTCGCACGGGACGAGCGGCGCACGGGGCCGGGACGGGCGTCGACGGGCGGCGCACGGGACGGGCGGCGCACGTGGCCGGGACGGGCGTCGAAAGGGCGGCGGGCAGGCCGTGTAGGGTGGCGACGGGCCGCTAAGGGCGGCGACGGCCGAGCAAGGGCGGCTCGAGGGAGGCCGCGACGGTAGAGAGAGGACCCGAGGCACGACTCGGGCCTAAGCGGAGCGCGCTTCGGGCAGGAAAAAAAAAAATTCGATGGTGGGCCCTAGGATCAGTTCCCACGAGGGAACCTGCTCGATACCATGAGAAGAAACGAGAATGAATGAACTATGAATGAAGTGGGTACAAGTACTAACCCTAATTGGGTTGTACCCCCAATGGGATACCCCACTACAGCCTACACAAAAGTATAAGCTATAATGTTCTGACAGATAGATGTCGAACGAGATGTGCAGGCGACACTACGATTATTGCTGGGTGTGGAATCAAATCAGGCAACGCTTGCGACTCGGCACTGACCGAATCATTCGTATCAGGCGACGGGCGGCGGCTTCCCTTTGCGAAGCGTGCGGTGGTTCGTCATGGTGATGCAGAGATTAACCACCGGAGAGAGGGGGAAGGAAAGAGGGGGGGGAGGAGGGGGGGGGGGGGGGGGGGGGGGAGAGGAGGGAGAATGGGAGATATTATTTAACGTGGCTTTATTAAGACAAAACTACGTTTCACGCTCCGTCCGAACGAAGAACGACATAAGATAAGGTGTTGGAAAGGGATAGCATAACTCTATGAGAAAGAGTCAAATGTGAGGAGAGATCCTCATGTTTTTAGTGATGATAGCGGTTCAAGTGCACTATGCAATGCCCGGACCTGTCATTCAAAGTGACAACACCGGCTGCGGCATTCCATCACTAGGCGTGCGGAGGTTCCTCACGGTGACGCGAGATGAACTACAAGGGTGGAAGGCTAGGAGGGCAGGGTGGAAGCAAAGGGGGGTAGATTCAGAGTGAGATGTGCAGTCGCAAATAGCTTCAGAAATCAGTCATTAATACCCGAAGTGTAGGGACCAAGACTGAGCGGTAGCTTCGAAAGTTGCTAGCAGGGGGATGGGGATTGTCTAATTTCTTGGCGTCACGAATGTTAAGAGTGTTTCTGGAGTAATGAGAGTAGGTAGGAGGATAACCAAGATCCAACCTAAAAACTGTTGAGAAAGCTTGAAAGAAAGTTGGATGCATAAAGCATTTCTACTGCATAAGAGAGTGGGACGGGGGGTAGAATAAAGGGGGGTTGAGAGTGGTTTGAGGTTGTGCCTGCTGATGTGTGGATAAGGGAGGCTGGTGTGCGTTGATTCCGATTTTGCGCACTGCAATGATTGGTTGGAATCAGCGCTGGTATGCTCATGAATGAACATGAGTTTAGCTTGGAGAGATGATAGTCTATGACGTGGAGCATCTGTGTTGGGAGGTGGTGCTAGACCGAACGCGGATTGGTTGGTACACCCACGTCAGTTTGTAATATGACGCGTGTACACAGCAATCATCGTTCATTTTCATATGTGCGAATCTCACGACGTTTCTTCTCATCGTTATACTTCGCGGATGCTCACGGTTTCCTGAAAACTGTTTCGTGGCTTGGGTTCACGACGTCGTGCAGAAGTGCCTCTGATGCACCGCTTGCAAACACTTTCAACCGTATGCGAACCCAACCCTGCTTGAAATGCGATTTTCTTGTTCATGTTACATGCGCATAATCTTTGTGGACGCGACTTCATGCACCAATTGAAGTAAATCTGGATGGGCCGCACATTGCGACTTGACCAGAAATTTTGATTCGTGATGTGAACATGTCTGTGAGCGGAAATGAAATGGGCGGTGCGAGAGGCCCCAGCAAGTGAACTCAGTAAGGGGAGGGGGGCAATTTGTGACTTTTGCGTCACCAGTGTTCAGGGATCTTTTGTGTACTGTCTGGGACTTTGTGTATGTTTTTTCGTAGAAAAACCCACGCACCGGAAAAATGTGTCAGAATGTTATGCTCTAGCCTGTAGTGGGGTGCTCTATAGCGAGTACAACCCTTCTAGGGTTTGCTTTTTGTATCCTCATTCTTGCTAATGAACCCCTCTTTGCCTAAACTGTTCTTGCCTAGCTAGGGCTTTCCTTGCTATGGCGCCTACCTCTACTACTTATTATCACATGGTATTAGAGCGATATGCTCCTGGCCTGTGGGCCCACCACTTCACTGCTTCCGCTGCTACTGCTACTCCCTGTCCGCCGCGCGCCCCGTGGTGCGCGGCGTCGAAATTAGGGTTTTCAGCCCACCGTGCGCCCCGAGGCGCGCGGCGGGTTTCTGCCCCGTCACTCCGCGCGTCGCTCCCGGGAGGTGCTGCGACGGGCGACGGGGACCCGCGCGTCGCCCCCCCTCGCCCGTCGTGGCCTGTGCGCGGCCCGTACGGGCTGCGCCAGACCCGCGCGCGGCCCGTACGGGCTGCGCCAGGCCCGTGCGCGGCCCGTACGGGCCGCGCCAGGCCCGCGCGCGGCTCAGTCTGCGTGCGCGCGGTTTAGGAGGCTGTGCCAGGCCCGTGGGCAGCCCGTTCTTCGCTGCCCCTGCCCTGCCCACTGTCCCCCGTGCTTCTGATGGCGCCCCACCCCTCCTGCTGCCCGTTCTCCTGAATTAGGGTTTGGGGGTGGGGGGTATGGGGGTGCAGCTTCTATGTGCCGTCCCCTGCTCCTCCTCCTCCTCCGTCTCCCAGTGCTGCAGCTGCCGCTGAGGGGGGTGGACCTGTAGGAGCCGTCGGAGTGGTACTAAGGGGGGTGAAAGGGGAGTGGAGCTAGGGGTGAAGCAGGGGGTGTGTGTCATAGGGGGTGGGACTGTTTGGGGAGGTTGAACGGAGGTTGCCATCGTGTCGCGAGCAACACCTGTAGTTCGGGGAGTTGCTCCGGTAGCCCAATCGCAGCCACCTGTGCCAGTCGCCCGTGGGTCCTTTGCTCGTCTGCCGCTACTTTTAGCCGCGGGGCCAGTTACTCCAGTAGTCCGGAGCGCTGTTCCGGTAGCCGCTGTGTCAGTGTGCCTCCTGTTGCTCGTGTGTCTGCAGCTTCAGTCGTCGCCTCCTATCTCCTCTCCTCTTACAGTCTCGCCTCCTCCTCCTCACTTGCCCTCTGCGATAGCCTCTAGCTTTGCTTACATTTGTGAACTTTAAACTGTTGCTTCTTGAACTTGTGCTCAGAATGTGTGGTGACATTGTGATCCACCTTGAGCTTGTTCTGCTTTGCTTGCTCTGCTGATTACACCCCACTTTGGCTATGGGGGTATGTCAGAATGCTATGGTCTAGCCTGTAGTGGGATGCTCTATAGCGAGTACAACCCTTCTAGGGTTTGCTTTTTGTATCCTCATTCTTGCTAGTGAACCCCTCTTTGCCTAAACTGTTCTTGCCTAGCTAGGGCTTTCCTAGCTATGGCGCCTACCTCTACGTAGAAAAACCCACGCACATTCTGACAAAATGCGCACCTGCCTTTTCCGCGATGATGCGCTGCACCTTGGATTGGCCAAGTCGATCTCTGCCGTACGTAAACCGACACGCAGCATCGCAGTCGATGCTCGCAAAACGCTTCGGTAACTTCGCCAGCTACGAGTTTACCGTGTATCCACGTGCACGAATCAGCGCAGAGCGCTTGATTGGAAGCGACGAGGGTCACAACACTCATAGCGAGAGGCGACTCGAAGAGTAGTAATGCCAAATTTGAGCTTCTTTTGGAATTCTACATGCGATACCGAAGAGAATAACTTCAGTCATTCTAAAAAAATCTGATAGGATAACGCCCCCTCAAAATGTCGCAGAACCCATGCTGGAATCGGATCGGCTTGTTTGACGTTCTCAACCGCGCATGGGGAGGAGCGGCGTGTAGAACAGTCGAAGACGGGAAAGGGTAGCTTCCTTTATTCCGAGAGTAATACGGCATTAAGTGCGGCGGAGAACGGCGTAAGCTGACTTGTATCAGGAATACTACTAAATTCGCGTCTGAGAAGTTGACGCCAGCTTCGACGTATCTAAATCTCTATCTAGTGAGTCCTATGCGAGAGCAACAATGTGGGAGCAAAGCCAAATTTGCTCTCACAGTGAGAAACGCCCGAGGGTTGCAACTTGCAAGTCAGACGAGGAATCAGGGGGGAGCGTCTTCTGATGGATAAGGCGCGTACTCATTGGCGAATTCTATCCGCTTTCCGAGAATGTGTTGTTAGAACTAGCAGTCAGAAACAAGAATGAAGAAAGGAGAGGTTGCACTAGCAGCAGTTGAGATACATATAGGAAACCCTAATTGGGTTGTACTCGCTATAGAGTACCCCACTGCAGGCTAGACAATAATAAAATTCTGACACACCCCCATGGTCAAAGTGGGGTATAATCAGCACAGCAAGCAGTCATAGAGCAGGTTCACAAGGGCAAGCACAGCTAGAGGCATTCACAATGGGCACGTGAGGAGGAGGAGGCTGGACTGTGAGAGGAGAGGAGATGGGAGGAAACGGCTGAAGCTACAGACACACGGGCAACAGGAGCGACTGGCACAGTGGCTACCGAGAGCAAGACAGGCTCCGGACTACAGGAGTAACTGGCTCCATGGCTACGACGAGCGGCAGGAGCAACGGACCCACAGGCGACAGGCATAGCAGGCTCGCTGGGCTACGGAGAGCAAGACAGGCTCCGGACGACTGGCGCTGTAGGCGACACGACGGCAGCCTCCACGCAACCTCCCCCAACTGTCCGACACCCCTCTTTCACACACCCCTTGCTGTACCCCTAGCTCCACTCCCACGTCACCCCCCTAGCACCACTCATTCGTCTCCCACACACCCACCCCCCTCAGCGGCAGCTGCAGTAGCGGGAGACGGAGGAGGAAGAGGAGCAGGGGACCGCGCACACCCGCCACCCCCATACCCGTCACCCCCATATTCTGAGTGTGCGGTAAGCGAGCTCAGGTGTGCGCGAAGCGTGCACAAGCGTGCGGGAAGCGAACTCGGGTGTGCGGTAAGCAAACTCAGGTGTGCGGGGAGAGGGGCCGCAGGGCGACACGCGGGTCGCCGGGGGCGGCACGCGGGTCGACGGGGCTGCCGCGAAGGGCGACGGGGAGTCGCGTGCAGGTCAACGGGGACGGGCGCTCGGGTCGACGGAACGCGAAACCGCCGCGTGCGCCCAGGGTGCGCGGCGGGCAGGAAACCACCACGCGTCCCGAGCGCATGGCGGGTAGAAAACCGCCGCGCGAAGCAGGAAACCGCCGCACACCTCGTGGCGCACGGCGGGCAGAAAACCGCCGCACGCCCCGATCGCACGGCGGGATGAAAAACGCCGCGCGCTCCGAGTGCGCGGCAGGAAGAAAGGGTCACGCACCCGGGGCGCGCGACAGCACTAGACTAGCGGAAGCAACGGGTGGGGCCCACCCACAGGATCGACCCAGGAGGGTCGACCTGCTCTGATAGCATGTCAGAACTAGCAGTCAAAAACACGAATGAAGAAAGGAGAGGTTGCACTAGCAGCAGTTGAGATACATATAGGAAACCCTAATTGGGTTGTACTCGCTAAAGAGTACCCCCCTGCAGGCTAGACAATAATGACATTCTGACAGTTATAACTGAACCTTCATGAGTTACTAGTGCAACCTCCTCCTTTCTTCATTCTTGTTTTTGACTGTTAGTTCTGACAATAACCGAGATAAACTTCTCGTTTGAACAACTCGGCCAAACTCGGGTCTGCCCATCGGGAACCCGGTCCGGCAGAAATGTGAACGGAGGGTAACCTCTCCCCCCATTCCTTCCTCCACCCACATAGGTTTCGAGCAGCAAGGACTCGAGAAAATATTTTCTTGAAATTTGATTTCGGTCGGTGGTTGGGCGTTCAAGCTGCCCTGAGAATTTTTTCTGCCTTTTTGTTCCAGCCCCGTTATCAGTGGTGCGGAGGTGATTTCACCTCAAGAGGTCAAACCAGCGGTGCGGACCAATTGCCTGGCGAGGAATTGGCGTGGAACAAAGGGGCGGTCCTAGTACAGTGTCAATTAAGTGCTGTTCTGCATGTTTTCTCGGTTTTCTTGATGCGCCCAGCTTCGGACAGTGCCCAACCTGAACCGACGCACCACTGGTGCGGATAGAATCCGCGAAGGCCATTTTCGGCCAAAAGAACTGTGAGAATAAGCGAGCAGGAATGAATGAACTAGCAGTGAAATGAGTACAAGTAGGAAACCCTAGAATTGTGTACCCCCTATAGGCTAACCCACTGTAGCCTACACAAGCAGGACATATATAATGTTTGACACACCCCCATAAGCAAAGTGGGGGAGAACAAGGGGTCACAAGACCAGTCAAGCAAAGCAAAGCAAGCTCAGGGTGGATCACAAAGTCACCACACAGTCCGAGCACAAGAGCAGGGCCAGAGGCCAGTTCACATGCAGGAGTACAGACATATATATAAAACTAGACAAGCAAGAGCAGGTATAGATATATGTCACAGTACAAGTGAAGTCAAGAGGAGAGCAAGTGAGGCAAGACAGGCACAAGACCCAGCTGGGTGCAAAAGCGCTGATGGTCACAAGGCGCGAGTGCCTTGGTGAACACATCAGCAGTGTTGGCCTCAGAGGCCACGTACGCAAGTCGCAACTGACCACGCTGCTGCAGCTCACGAGCAAGGAAGTAGCGGAGAGCAATGTGCTTCGTTCTGTGCTCCAAGCGCTGCTCTCGACACAAGGCCAGCATGGCCTTGTTGTCTACGTACAGCACTGGAGGAGAACGAGGTGGCTCTCCAAGGTCAGTCAGCAGGTAGGTGAGCCAGCGAAGCTCCTGTGCAGCCATGGCCCCGGCGTAGATCTCAGCCTCACAACTAGAGCCGAGAACCGAAGACGAGCGAGTAGACCGCCACGAGACAGAGCCGGAACCAAGGCTGAAGGTGTAACCCTGTGACGACCGCTGCGTAGCCTGGTCGTCAGCCCAAGAAGCGTCCGCGTGGCCGGTAAGGACCACTGGACTCCGCCCTCCAAGCACTAGCCCCATGCCCGACGTACTGCACAGGTAGCGCAATACCCTCTTCGCTGCAGCCATGTGCTCTGGTCTGTGTCTCCCAGGAGCAACATAGCGTGCAAGAATGCTCAGAGGGTATGCAAGGTCAGGTCGTGTGCAGGTCATCAGGTACATGAGGCAGCCAACAAGCTCTGCATACGGACCACTCGACTCTACGGACTCATCCGAAGGCAGAGCTGAGAGTGAGTGGCGAGTAGGCAGAGGAGTGGCCTGAGGCGAGGAGTACGTGAAGCCAAAGCGCTGAAGGACCTGCTGCACCATGTGTGACTGAGTCAAGGTAATGGTGCGGCGTGCTCTGTCCCGAGTGATCTGCAAGCCAAGGTAGCTGCGCAGTTCACCCAGGTCTGTGCACGTGTGTCTCTTCAGCAGTTCGGACTTCACGTAGGCGAGTCCAGCAGTGTCCGCTGTGGCAAAGACCAAGTCGTCGACGTACACGAGGATGTAGAACGGCGGCAGTGAAGTGTCGGTGCGCAGAAACAGCGACGGGTCAGCAGTAGAAGGAGCAAACCCAAGAGCCGCAAGCGTAGTCCTCAGTGTGTCGTGCCACTCACGCGGTGCCTGGCGGAGACCGTAGACTGGCCGTCGGAGGCTCCACTGGGTGCCAGGAGGGAAAGTCCCAGTGAAGCCAGGTGGACGGCGCAGCCAGATCTCCTCGTGCAGGCTACCCTGCAGGAACGCAGTGCTGAAGTCGAGAGAGTGAAGCTCGTAGTCGCGCTGAGCGGCTATGTGCAGCAGCACCCGAAGAGTGGTCATCTTCGGGGTGGGAGAGAAGGTCTGAAAGTAGTCAACTCCCTGCCGCTGACTGAAGCCACGAGCAACGTACCGTGCCTTGAAGACAGGTGGAGAGCCCGGCGGCCGCTTCACCCTGAAGATCCACATGCCACTGACGATGTTCGCCCCAGGAGGGGGAACCGCGTCAACGTAGGAGCCTGTGGACTTCCAGGAAGCCATCTCTGCATCCATAGCTGCCTGCCACTGAGAGGAGTAGGGACCCTCTACGGCCTCCGCGTAAGAACGCGGAGTCGGGATGTCTAGTGCATCCGGGTCTCCCTCAGGGGCAAGCAGTACAGACGCGAGATGAGGTGAAGCAGCCGCTAGACACTGTAACTCATCCTGCCTGTCCTCTAGGACGTCCGTGCCAAGAGCACACTCACCCTCGACGGACGGAGGACAGACAGACGCAGACTCAGCAACAAGACTAGCAGCGTAGTCGAGACGACAGCGAGCAGCAAAGTCAACGAGCTCAGCCACTAGAGCAGACGCAGCAGTGGACTCAAAAGAGGGGTCAGTGACGACAGTAGCAAGCAGACGCGTGACAGTAGGACTGGCAGCGCGAAGAGAGTCCGACTCAGGGTCGGCAAGCGCAGGAAGAGAGGACTCAGGAGGAGAAGGCAAAGGGGCACGCAGAGGAGCAGTGGACGGACGCAGAGACATCCGGTGCGTGCCAGGGACAGGAGGAGGACGCTGACGCGAACCGCGACCACTAGCGCGAGCAGCACAAACCGGCGACGCGGGACGAGACGCAGGCTCACGACGCTCAGCAAGACCTCCTGTAGGACCAGTGTAAGGAGAGGGAGCAGGCAGAGGAGAGGAAGGCTCCAACAGTGACTGCGACTGGACAGGCTGTGGACACTCTACCGAAGGAGAAAGACCAAGAACCTGCTGTAGGAGCGGAACGAAGTACGGCCGAGGCCGCGCGGCAGCTCCAGACTCAGCAGGGACAGCACCAGCACCCTCAGCGACAGCACCAGCGCCACCAACACCTCCAGCGGCAGGACCTCCAGCAGCACCAGCAGCAAAACCACCGCCAGGACAGACAGCAGTAGTCTCAGCACCAACACCCTCAGCAGCTCCAGCTCCAGTAGGACCCGCAGGCCCAGCAGCTCCGGGACCGGCAGCACCAGCACCCTCGACGGTCGACGAAGCTCCAGCTCCAGCAGCACTCCTCCAGCGGCGAGCAAACCACTCGCGCAGCTCCTGTGGAGAGAGGGGCTCCCGGCGAGACGCAGCAGCAGGAGAAACCCCAGGCTCAGCAGCTCCAGACTCAGCCCCCCCAGGCACAGCAGCTCCAGACGTAGCACCCCCAGGCTCAGCAGCTCCAGACTCAGCACTTCCAGGCTCTGCAGCTCCAGACTCAGCACCCCCAGACTCAGTAGCTCCAGCTCCAGTAGGACTCGCAGGCCCAGCAGCTCCGGGACCGGCTGCACCCTCAGCAGGCGAAGAAGCTCCAGCTCCAGCAGCACGCCTCCAGCGGCGAGCAAACCACTCGCGCAGCTCCTGTGGAGAGAGCGGCTCCCGCCGAGACGGAAGAACCGGAGAGCCACCAGGTCCAGCAGGCGCAGGCTCCGCACCTCCAGGCCCAGCACCCCCAGGCTCAGCAGCTCCTGACGTAGCACCCTCCGGCTCAGCACCCCCCGGCTCAGCACCCCCAGACTCAGCACCCCCCGGCCTCGCACCCCCAGGCTCAGCACCCCCAGGCTCAGCACCCCCAGCAGCAGCACCCCCAGGTTCAGCACCCGCAGCAGGACCAGACTCAGCAGCAACCTCGACTGGCTCGACCGTGTCTACCTGGGACACACCTGAAGGGGCAGGAACCTGAGGGGGGAGGGGGTCTACCGGGGGGGGAACTGGTACCAGGAAGTCCGGTGGGGGGGGGAGGGAAGGAGTACGGTAGGGGAAGAGGCGGTAGAAGGGGACTGACTCGTCGAACGTGACGTCCTGGGAGGACAGAACACGACGAGAGGAGGGGTGGTAGAACTGCCACCCTAGAGCGTCAGGGGGGAAGCCAAGGAAGACACAGGGAGCAGCACGGGGGGACAGCTTGTCCGCAGACAAGTCGCGGACAAACGCCCGAGATCCCCAGACACGGAACGCAGACGCATCGCCGACCTTCCCCGTCCACAGTAACACTGGGGACATCGCGGGCCGAGAGACCCTGGGGTGAAGGTTGAGCTGATGCGCCGCGTACCGAACCGCAAACGGCCACAGAAAATGGGGGGCAGCCGCATGCATCATGGACGTACGAGCGACATCCATGACCATGCCAATGCGGCGCTCAGCAATCCCATTTTGCTGTGGAGAGTCCGGAAGCGTAAAGGTCTGGCGGATCCCCTGTGCACGACAGTAGTCTCGCAGAAGGCGAGAGGAGAACTCCCCACCTCGGTCAGAGTGCAGATGCAGAACAGGAAAGTCCGAGCCGAAGCTCCTCCTGAGCTGGAGACGAGCCTCGCGGATCCAGTCGATCAGCACCTCAGTGACAGCACCCTTGCTGCGCAAGGGGAAGACTGAGGTGTAACGCGAGTAGTCGTCAACCACCAACAGGAAGTAGCGCTCGTGACCCTGCCCACGGACGGGGGCCGGGCCCCACACGTCCATGTGAAGCGTCTGCAGAGGAGCCTCTGTCGGGGGAAACTGGGAGGAGTGAGGAGCAGCCCTGAGGCGCCCCTCGACACAGGGGACACAGGAAGGTCCTGGTCCCGAAGGAAGGGGAGGGAGAGACTGGGGAAGACCAGAGACAAGGACACGGGAAGCCATGCCCCGAAGACGGGGCAAGGAGGGGTGGCCTAGACGGTGGTGCCACAGAAGAGTCTCGTGAGACAGGAGGCGACACGAACAGGGGGCAGACTCAGGACCAGACCTGGACGCAGCAGCAAACACCTGACCCGACGCTGCTACCTGACCGGACGCGGGGACAGGAGGAGACTCAGTGGTCAGGGTGTAGAGGCTCGACCCCGGCCGACGCGAGAACGTGGCCAGGTGCCGGCCTGTGCGTGCGTCCGTGCAGTGGGTCACCCGCTGACTCGCAGGAGTGAACTGGTGAACCCCCGCATCCTGTAGGTCTGCACCACTCACCAAGTTCGTCGAGAACGAGGGGAGGTACAGGCCAGACAAGGTGCCTGAGGGGGCAGCCGGACACGGGAGGACAGTGGAGAAGTGAGCGAGGACAGGACCCCCAGAGGGGTCAGCCAGGGAGACAGCAACCGGCCGACCAAGCGGCGTGAGTGTGGTGCGGTCCCGAAAGAAGGAGCGAGAAGCCCCAGAGTCAAGTGTAAAGGTGAGGGAGGCCGAAGCCAACGCGGTACCTGAGAGCGCAGCCTCACCCGCACCTGAGGAAGCAGACTCACTAGCACCTAGAGCAGCAGCCGCACCTGTACCTGGAGCAGGAGACTCACTAGCACCCAGAGCAGCAGCCTCACCAGTAGCTAGAGCAGCAGGTCCTATACCTGGGTCAGGCGGGACGCACAGGTGACCGGCACGGTCAGCACTAGTAGGCAATGCATACATGGCAGTGAGAATAGCATCATAGTCAAGAGCATATATATCTACCCTCTTCCTAAGCAACTCCACCCAGTCGGGAAGCTCAGCCTCGTCGCCAAACACGGTACGCCAGGCGTCGCTCAGACGGGCGAAGCAGCGGGACTGTGTATGACTACGTGTCCCACAAGGCTGACCAGTCCGAGTACCAGTGCGAATCACGTAAGAGCAGCGAACAGCACTGAGAGACCCTCCACTCTGAGCGTACCACTCACGAAGCTGGCGAGGCATGAGAGACACGCGAGAGGGTCGCGGGAGCTGCATCTGGCCGCCACCACGAGTAGAAGCAGCAGGAGTGGAAGTAGGAGTAGCGTCGCCACCCCTACAGCCCCAACCAGCGTACCACTCACGCAGCTGCTGGGGCGTGAGGGACTCACGCAGGCGTCGCTGGGGCTGCATCTGGCTCCGCAAGTAGAAGCAGGAGCAGGACTAGCAGCAGGAAGGCAGGCAGCCAGGCAAGCCAAAAGGCAGGCAGGCAGGCAAGCAGGCGACGCGCAGCGTGCTAGCAGGGCAAGAGCTCACCAGTGGTGGGAAGAGTAGGCTCGGCGACACAGCGGCTCGGCAGCTCGGCGGCTCGGCGGCTCGGGCGACTCGGGCGGCTCGGCGGCAAGGCGGCTCGGCAGCAACTGCAGCTCAGCAGCTGGGTGACTCGGCGGCTCGGCGGCAGGGCGGCTCGGCAGCAACTGCAGCTCAGCAGCTCAGCGACCCGGCGGCTCGGCGGCAGGGCGGCTCGGCTGCTGCAGGTGAGCGATGAAGGAGGAGGAGAAGCAGGGGAGGCCACACACCTGCCACCCCTCTGTTGGCCTCTCAGGTCGCCTCGACAGGTGACGGGAAAAGGGGGGGTGGGTGGTGGGGGCCGGTAGGTGCAGCGGCGGGGCCAGCAGGTGCAGTTGCGGGGCCGGTAGAAGGGGACGGCAGGAGCCGTCAGGAGGGGACGGCGGGGCCGTCACGAAGGGACGGCGGGGCCGTCACGAAGGGACGGCGGGGCCGTCAGGAGGCGACCGGGCCGCGACGGGGGCAGGCGGCGGGGCCGCGTAAGGGCCAGGGCGGGGCCGCGACAGAGCCGTCGGCGGGGCCGCGGGAAAGCCGGGGCGGGGCCACGTAGAAGCCGGGGCGGGGCCGCGCGAGAGCAGGTGGCGGGGCCGCGAAGGAGCCGGGGCGGGGCCGCGTGAGAGCAGGCGGCGGGGCCGCGTAAGGGCCTGGGCGGGGCCGCGACAAAGCCGTCGGCGGGGCCGCGTGAAAGCCGGGACGGGGCCGCGTAGAAGCCGGGGCGGGGCCGCGCGAGAGCAGGCGGCGGGGCCGCAAAGGAGCCGGGGCGGGGCCGCGTGAGAGCAGGCGGCGGGGCCGCGTAAAGGCCGGGGCGGGGCCGCGACAGAGCCTGCTGCGGGGCCGCGTGAGAGCCGGCGACGGGGCCGCGTAAGGGCCGGCGGCGGGGCCCCGTCAGAGAGGGCGGCGGGGCCGCGTCAGTGAAAGCGGCGGGGCCGCAGGGAAAATGACGACCCGAGGGGTCGCTAAAAAAAAATCGCGCCTCGGGGGGCGCTTCGGTGGGCCCAAAAAAAAACGGTCCGTAGAAGGACCCGCTCTATACCATGTGAGAATAAGCAAGCAGGAATGAATGAGCTAGCAGTGAAATGAGTACAAGTAGGAAACCCTAGAATTGTGTACCCCCTATAGGCTAACCCACTGTAGCCTACACAAGCAGGACATATATAATGTTTGACAAGAACAGCGCCAAAATTTGGGGTTCCCAATTCACCATGTCAGCATGATGTCACGTGCTTACAAGACATTGGATCTGAGAACTAGCCACACATTCGGTAGTGGGAACTTTGTGAGGCGTATTCAGCAGTACAGCATGAACATCGGCCATTATCACCGATACTCAAATTTTGCCTGAGCGCGTTCTCAGGTGTAATCACCAACAGAATCGCTGTTTCGCGATATAGTGGGAAGACTTTCTGGAACATTTTTGTATACAGTCACTCAAAAGAAATAACTCCAGCGCTTGCAATATATTTATATATAACTATATATATAACCCGTAGCGAACCTAGATAATTTCCGGGAAGGATCAACCATAAATACCGAAAGCCGCCCAGTATTTTGGAAAACATATTGCAACCCACTTGACAAAAAAATAAAACCCAATCGGAAAGGGATGCGACTCGGGAGGCACCAACCCTAAAAACAATGCCCATTCCCGTGTTTAGGGTTGACCCCTCTCGAAAATGCATCCAGGTTCCCTAGGGGTTTTATTGTTTTCTGCCATGCCCGAATAGTTCTCGGTAGCGTCGTCTAGTGCTTTCGATAGCGTTGTTTAGCGGCCGGTTGCGCTACCGAGCACTACCAAGTGAATTATATGGGCTTCATTCTCTTACTACCTAAATTTCCATACTTATATCCAAGTCGGAAGGGTAAACTGTGTGAAGAAACGAGGAATGAATTCACTAGGCAAAAGGTGGGTACAAGTAGGAAAACCTAGAAAAGTGCTGTACCCCATATGTGCTACCCCACTATAGCCTACACAGACTATGGCATATAACTCTGACACACCCCCATAGGCAAAGTGGGGGAGAACAAGGGGTCACAAGACCAGTCAAGCAAAGCAAAGCAAAACAAGCTCAGGGTGGATCCCAACGTCACCACACATTCCGAGCACAAGTTCAAAGGCCACAAGGCCAGTTCACATGCAAGATCATATATAAAGGTAAACAAGCAAGTGCAGGTATAGATAGATCACAGTACAAACAAGGTCAAGAAGTGAGCAAGTGAGGCCAAGTAGGCACAAGACCTAGCATCGTACAGCACCGCTGATGATCACAAGGCGGAAGTGCCTTGGTAAAGATATCAGCAGTGTTGGCCTCAGAGGCCACGTAAACAAGGCGTAACTGACCACGCTGCTGCAGCTCACGAGCAAAGAAGTAGCGAAGAGCAATGTGCTTCGTTCTGTGCTCCAGTCTGTGCTCCCGACACAAGGCTAGCATGGCATTGTTGTCTACGTACAGAACTGGAGGAGAACTAGGCGGCTCTCCTAGGTCAGTCAGCAGGTAGGTGAGACAGCGTAGCTCCTGTGCAGCCATGGCCCCCACGTAGATATCAGCCTCACAGCTGGAGCCGAGAACAGAAGTCGAGTGGGTAGACCGCCACGAAACAGAGCCGGAACCAAGGCTGAAGGTGTAACCCTGTGACGACCGCTGCGTAGCCTGATCGTCAGCCCAAGAAGCGTCTGCGTGACCTGTGAGGACCACTGAACGCCGCCCTCCAAGCACTAGCCCCATGCACGACGTACTGCACAAGTAACGCAACACCCTCTTCGCTACAGCCATGTGCTCTGGTCGGTGTTTCCCAGGAGCAACATAGCGTGCCAAGATGCTAAGAGGGTATGCGAGGTCAGGTCGTGTGTAGGTCATCAAGTACATAAGGCAGCCAACAAGCTCTGGGTACGTGCCACTCGGCTCTACGGACTCATCCAAAGGCAGAGCTGAGAGCGAGTGGCGAGTAGATAGAGGAGTGGCCTGAGGCGAGGAGTACGTGAAGTCGAAGCGCTGAAGGACCTGCTGCACCATGTGTGACTGAGTCAGGGTAATGGTGCGCTGTGCTCTGTCCCGGGTGATATGCAAGCCAAGGTAGCTGCGCAGTTCACCCACGTCTGTGAACGTGTGTCTCTTCTGCAGTTCGGACTTCACGTGGGCGAGTCCAGTAGTGACAACAGTGGCAAAGACCAAGTCGTCGACGTACACGAGGATGTAGAACGGCAGCAAAGAGGTGTCGGTGCGCAAAAACAGCGATGGGTCGGCAGTAGAAGGAGCAAACCCAAGAGCCGCAAGTGTAGTCCTCAGTGTGTCGTGCCACTCACGTGGCTCCTCGCGGAGACCGTGGAGTGGCCGCCGGAGGCTCCTCTGGGTATCAGGAGGAAACGACCCAGTCAAGCCAGGTGGGCGGCGCAGCCAGATCTCCTCGTGCAGGCTGCCCTTCAAGAAAGCTGTGTTGAAGTCAAGAGAGTGAAGCTCGTAGTCGTGCTGAGCGGCTATGTGCAGCAGCACCCGAAGAGTGGTCATCTTCGGGGTGGGAGAGAAGGTCTGAAAGTAGTCAACTCCCTGCCACCGACTGAAGCCTCGAGCCACGTAGCGCGCCTTGAAGACAGGCGGAGAACCCGACGGCCGCTTCACCCTGAAAATCCACATGCCACTGATGATGTTCGCCCCAGGTGGGGGAACCTCGTCAACGAAGGTGCCTGTGGACTTCCAGGAAGCCATCTCTGCATCCATGGCTGGCTGCCACTGTGAGGAGTAGGGACCCTCGATCGCCTCAGCGTACGATTGAGGAGTCAGGATGTCTGGTGCATCCGGGTCTCCCTCAGGGGCAATCAGCGTGGACACGAGATGAGGCAAAGCAGCAGCAAAACATTGGAACTCCTCCTGCCTGTCCTCAAGGACGTCCATGCCAAGAGCGCACTCACCCCTGACGGACGGAGGACAGACAGACGCAGACTCAGCAACAAGACTAGCAGCGTAGTCTAGACGACAGCGAGCAGCGAAGTCGACAAGCTCAGCAACTAAGGTAGACGCAGCAGTGGACTCAAAGGAAGGGTCAGTGACAACAGTAGCCAGGAGACGCTTGACAGTAGGACTGGCAGCACGAAGAGAGTCAGACTCCGGGTCAGCAAGCGCAGGAAGAGAGGACTCTAGAGGAGACGGCAAAGGGAGACGCTGCGGGGCAGTGGAAGGACGCAGTGCCATCTGGTAGTGCGTGGGACCGCAGGAGGACGCTGACGCGGAGCACGACGACTAGTGCAAGCAGCACGAACAGGCGACGCAGGGCGAGACGCAGGCGCACGATGCTCAGCAAGACCTCTAGTAGGACCAGTGTAGGGAGAAGGAGCAGGCAGCGGTGAGGCGGGCTGTAACTGTGACTGCGACTGGACATTCTGTGGACACGCTAAGGGAGGAGGAGGAGGACCAGTAGAAGGCGGGAGACCAAGAATCTGCTCAAGGAGCGGAACGAAGTACGGCCGAGGCCGCGCAGCGCCTCCTGAAATAGCAGGGACGGCGCAAGTACCCCCAGCGGCAGCACCAGCGCCAGCAGCACCTCGAGCTCCACTAGCGCCAACTCCAGCACCCTCAGAAGCACCAGCACTAGCAGCACCTCCAGCTCCAGCAGCGCCAACTCCAGCACCCTCAGAAGCACCAGCACTAGCAGCACCGCTAGCTCCAACACCAGCAGAACCTCCAGCTCCAGCAGCGCCAACTCCAGCACCCTCAGAAGTACCAGTGCCATCAGCACCTCCAGCGCCAACACCAGCAGGACCGCCAGCTCCAGCACCGCCAACAGTACCAGCAGCACCAGCAGCACCTCCAGCAGGACCAGCGCCAACAGCTCCTGCGGTACCCCCGTGGGCCGCGGCAGTACCAAGAGTACCACTCACGTAGCTGCTGGGGAGAGAGAGCTCCCCTAGGCGCAGCACCTCCAGGCTCAGGACCTCCAGACCCAGCACCCCCAGGGAGAGCACCCCCAGGCTCAGCACCAGCAGTCTTTGCACCCCCAGGCTCAGCACCCACAATCACTGCACCCCATGGCTCAGCACCCACAATCACTTCACCCTTAGGCTCAGCACCCACAGTCACTGCACCCCCAGGCTCAGCACCCACAGTCTCCGCACCCCCAGGCTTAGCACCCCCAGGCGCAGTACCTCCAGACCCAGCACCACCAGGCTCAGCACGCTCAGTACCTTGCGCAGGACCAGAGTCGACAGCTACCTCGACAGGCTCGACCGGGTCTACCTGGGAAACACCTGAGGGAGCAGGAACCTGGGGAGGCAAGGGGTCTACCAAGGCAGCACCTAGCCTGAGGAAGAGCGGAGGAGGGGGGAGCGGGGCCGTGCGGTAGGGGAAGAGCCAGTAGAAGGGGACCGACTCGTCAAAGGTGACGTCCTGGGACGACAGAACACGGCGCGAGGTGGGGTGGTAAAACTGCCAACCAGGCGCGTCAGGGGGGAAGCCAAGGAAGATGCAGGCAACAGCACGGGGGGACAGCATGTCCGCAGACAAGTCGCGGACAAAAGCCTGAGATCCCCAGACACGAAACGCAGAGGCATCGCCAACCTTCCCGGTCCACCGCAGAGTAGGGGAGGTCACCGGCAAGGAGACCCGGGGCTGAAGGTTGATCTGATGCGCCGCGCACTAAACCGCGAACGGCCAAAGAAAATGGGTAGCAGCCGCATGTATTAGGGGCGTGCGAGCGACGTCCATGACCATGGCAATGCGGCGCTCAGCAATCCCATTTTGCTGTGGAGAGGCCGGAAGCGTGAACGTCTGGCGGATGCCCTGTGCACGACAGAAGGCTCGTAGAAGGTCAGAGGAAAACTCACCGCCTCTGTCAGAGTGCAGACGCAAGACAGGAAAGTCCGAGCCGAAATTCTCTCTGAGCTCGCGACGAGCTGCGCAGATCCAGTCGATCAACACCTCAGTGACCTCACCCTTGCTGCGCAAGGGGAAGATAGCGGTGTAACGCGAGTAGTTGTCAACCACCAGCAAGAAGTAACGCTCGTGACCCTGTCCACGGACGCGGGCTGGGCCCCACACGTCCAGGTAAAGCGTCTGCAGCGGAGCCTCTGTTGGAGGAAACTTGGAGGAGTGAGGAGTGGCGCGCTGCCGCCCCTCGACGCAGGGAACGCAGGTGGGGCCAGGCTCCGGAGGAAGAGAAGGGAGGGACCGGGGGAGACCCGAGACAAGGAAACGAGAGGCCATGCCTCGTAGACGAGGCACGGAGGGGTGACCAAGGCGGTGGTGCCAGAGGAGAGTCTGGTGAGACAGGAGACGACACGAGCAGGGGGCAGACTCAGGACCAGACCTGGACGCTGCAGCAAACACCTGACTCGACGCAGCTACCTGAGGAGACGCAGTAGTCAGTGTGTACAGGCTCGACCCCGGCTGACGGGTAAACGTGGCCAAGTGTCGGCCCGTCCTAGCACACGTACAGTGGGTCATTCGCTGACGCGCAGGAGTGAACTGGTCAACCCCTGCGTCCTGTAGGTCAGCACCACTCACCAAGTTCATAGAGAACGAGGGGAGGTAAAGACCCGACAGAGAGCCAGAAGGGGCCGCCGGACACGGTAAGACAGTGGAGAAGTGGGCAAGGACAGGACCCCCAGAGGGGTCTGCCAGGGAGACTGCAACCGGCCGACTAAGTGGCGTGAGTGTGGTGCGGTCTCGAAAGAAGGAGCGGGAAGCACCCGAGTCAAGGGTGAAGGTGTGTAACACCTGAGACGACGTGGTACTTGAGAGAGTAGACTCACCTGCACCTGGGGCAGCAGACTCACCAGCACCTGGGGCAGCAGGCTCACCAGCACCGGGAGGAGCAGTCGCACTAGCACCTAGAGCAGTAGCCTTACCAGCACCTAGAGGAGCAGCCTCAATGCCCAGGTCAGGCGGAGCACACAGGTAACAGTCACCCACATCACTAGTAGGCAATGCATACATGGAAGTGAGGATAGCATCATAGTCAAGAGCATAGATATCTACCCTCTGCCTAAGCAGCTCCACCCTGTCGGGGAGCTCAGCAGCGTCGCCAAACTCCGTACGCCAGACGTCGCTCAGACGGGCGAAGCAGCGGGACTCGACGTGACCAAGCGTCCCGCAGGGCTGACCAGTCCGAGCACCAGTGCGAATGACGTACGGACAGCGGGTAGAAATCCGTGACCCTCCACGCTGAGCGTACCACTCACGAAGCTGCTGGGGGGAAAGGACCGCGCGCGGACTACGCTGCAGCTGCACCTGGCCACTACAAGTAGCTCCCGAACTCCTCACGCCAGAACGATTCCCACTACGGCCACCCCGACAACCCCAAGTAGCGTACCACTCACGAAGCTTCTGGGGCGTGAGGGACTCACGCGGACGTCGCTGGAGCTGCATCTGGCCACCTCCAGGAGCAAGAGGAGCAGTGGTAGCCGCAGTAGCAGCAGTAGAAGCAGTAGCAGTATTCGCAGCGCGGCCACCCCTACAACCCCAACTAGCGTACCACTCACGGAGCTGTTGGGGGACGAGGGACTCACGTGGTCGGCACTGGAGCTGCATTTGGCCACGCCAAGAGCACCAGTAGTAGTAGAAAGAGCAGTAGCAGCAAGAGCAGCAGTAACAGACAGGGCAGTGCTCACCAGTGGCGATAAGGGCAGGCGTACGACGGCGGCAACGGCGAGGCCGCTACCACTGCAGGCGAGGGCTCCGCGGTTGCTGTAGGGGCGGCTGCTACAGGGGCGGCTGCTCCAGGGGCGGCTGCTGCAGGGGCGGCTGCTCCAGAGGCGGCTGCTGCAGGGTCGGCTGCTCGAGGGGTGGCTGCTGCACTGGCGGCTGCTCCAAGGGCGGCTGCTGCAGGGGCGGCTGCTCCAGGGTAGGGATGAGCAGAGGGCGAACTCGAACATGTTCGTGTTCGCCCCCTATCGAACATCGACTTATACCGAACCGAACCCTGTTCGGTTCGGCGAACTATTTGGGCGAAAACAGGTGTTCGTTGTTCGCCCTAGGGGGCAAACGAATTGTTGCAGCAGGCGAACTCGAACATGTTCGACTCGAACATGTTCGAGTTCGCCAAGGGGAAAATTCGATATAGTCACAGTGGTCCTGTTGTGAAACGCCGTCTCTACAACTAGACACCTTGACCGCTTGGTGCTTGATCCCTATGCTTCTCAACACTAATGTTCACACAAACACCCTACACTACGAACTACCCTAACCCTAATGTCCGTGTACATGAACGATGTAAGGTGTGCGATGGCTATTAAAACCGCAAGGCTAGGGCGGTTGTGTGAGAGAGGGCTAAGCGCTAAAGGCGTTTTGAGCTTGAGCTCACGAAATGAGTTCAAACTCAAAACGGCCGCAACCTAAAATTGGTCGCGGCCAATTTTGACGCGAACACTTTTGTGTTCGCGGGGCACCCAATTCGAACACGAACGCGTTCGTGTTCGAATTCCCTTAGCCAAAAATCAATGGCGAACGGCGAACATGTTCGGCCGAACACCGAACATGTTCGCCTCGAACGATTTAGGCAAAAAAAAAATGCCTGTTCGGTTCGCCTCGAACATGTTCGAGGCGAACCGAACAGGCGTTCGGGATTTTGCTCATCCCTACTCCAGGGGCTGCTGCTGCTGTGGAGGCTGCTCCAGGGGCGGCTGCTGGAGTGGTGGCTGCTCCATGGGCGGCTGCTGCAGTGGCAACTGCTCCAGGGGCTAATGCTGCAGTGGCGGCTGCTCCAGGGGCGACTGCTGCAGTGGCGGCTGCTCCAGGGGCGGCTGCTGCAGTGGCGGCTGCTCCAGGGGCGGCTGCTGCAGGGGCGACTGCTGCAGTGGCGGCTGTTCCAGGGGCGGCTGCTGCAGTGGCGGCTGCTCCAGGGGCGGCTGCTACAGTGGCGGCTGTTCCAGGGGCGGCTGCTGCAGTGGCGGCTGCTCCAGGGGCGGCTGCTGCAGTGGCGGTTACACCAGGGGCGGCTGTTGCAGTGGCGGCTGCTCCAGGGCGCGGGTTAGGGCAGGGCGCCGCGGCGGGCAGGGGCGACGAGGGACCCGCAACCGGGCCGCGAGGGAGCCGCGACGGGGCCACGAGGGGCCTGGAGAGGGGCCGCGGAGGGGCCGCGATGAGCCGCGACGAGCCACGAGGGGCCGCGAGGGGCCGCGACAGGGCCACGAGGGGCCGGGAGAGGGGCCGCGAGGGGCCGCGAACGGCCGCGGAGGGGCCGCGAGAGGGGCCGCGAGGGGTCCCGAACGGCCGCGGAGGGGCCGCGAGGGGCCGCGAACGGCCGCGGAGGGGCCGCGAGGGAGCCGCTAAGGGGCCGCGAGGGGCCGTGAGAGAGGGGCCGCGAGGGGCCGTGAGTGGGGCAGCGAGGGAGCGGCTAATGGGCCGCGAGGGGCCGTGAGAGGGGCCGTGAAGGAGCGGCTAAGGGGCCACTAAGGGCAGGGGACGCGGGGCGCGACGCGGGCATGGGTGAAGCGCGTTCCGGGCAGGAAAAAAAATAATTCGAATTTTCGATGGGCCCTAGGAAACGTTCCCACTAGGGAACCTGCTCTATACCATGTGAAGAAACGAGGAATGAATTCACTAGGCAAAAGGTGGGTACAAGTAGGAAACCCTAGAAAAGTGTTGTACCCCATATGTGCTACCCCACTATAGCCTACACAGACTATAGCATATAACTCTGACAAACTGGATGGTTCTGTTTTTGTCACTTCCTAATGAGTTCGACCAGCGTGAGAAATGTGACTATAAAGCGACGACCAATCAACTTCGAGAAATTCCAGGTTGATTACACCTGAGAACGCGCTTAGGCAAAATCTGAGTATTAGAGATAATGGCCGCTTGAACATCATCGTGTTGCGTGTGACTTCATTATGCTCACATGCTGATCAACACTAATAACATATTCTGCAATGACAGAAGTATCACAAATTTCACATCTTACATTTTTTCACCTACCTACCATAACATTCATTTGCTGAGTGATTACAAAAAAAATCATTGATTGAAAAAACTACCACAATATGTCTAAAAAGTAGCAACACCAATCTTATATAGTATTGTAGGAAAAGCAGAATAATAACATTAATAATTGTAGGGAATTACTGTTTTTTCAGTGATTTCAACTAATATTTTATTTTTCAAAACAGAGCTGAGATTTTACAGTGTTCTGCGTTCTTTAGTTATTGTACTATATTTTAGAATTTATATTACTCTAAACATGGTTTTGGCGTTTATCTAAGCATCTCAATTAGCGAATTAGAATCATGTAGCTCATATAATGCATTGATGCTTGACCCCCACATGCCACTGCGATTCAAACCATTCCTCGGGCGTAGAGCACGAGAGAAAATAGTTTTTTTTTTTCTGGACGATGCCTACGAGCTCTCGGCGACTACAGGGTATGGAAGCTTATACCACGCCTCGGATGCTGTGAATGTGTCGGGGCTTGAGTCTGGTCCTTGTTAGTCTTAAAACGTACTAGCCTACTCTCCAATCACCTTTCTAGCACTGCCAGCACTCTCTTCGGGGTCACCTCCAAGGGTCCCTGGGTGCCTGACTTAACGTCAGCCCCTATCCAAGGGTCCGAGTGTGTAGAAAGAGAAGCTTGCAGTGGTAGCTTGGTTGTCGCAGCAGGCGTTCCTTTCTAGGCGTTGTCTAAACTTTGAACACTGAAGGCGTTATTGCAGCAAGTACTAGAGAAAGAAATCCACCCAAGTTATTACTAAAACAAGCAAGGACAAACAACTTTATACTAGGGCTTGATAATTCTAGTTTCCTACCCTGTTTTACGTTTCTTTGTTTCCATGCTCGTAGCGCGAACACACATTGAGCTTTCCCTCCGTATTATTTCCTGACCTGGAACGCTCTCGAAGCGTTGCCGAAATAATTCGAAAATCGCGCGCGCTGAGTTGCGACGGCGGCGATTCGAACATTTCACTTCGCGCCATTTACGAACGGTTACGATGAAGCCCGTTCGTATTTTGCACGAGTCAATATGTCAGTGGCGATCAGCTTCGACTCGATCAGCAACTCAATCAGCACCCAACTGGTGCTCGCCACCTGTGCTTTGCTTTCGAGGCGTGAACGCCAACTCGATCCGAGTTAAATAACATGTCGCGAGCATGTTAACACTTGCGTTGCTCCCACGTGTCGCGAACAGCTGCTCGCAAACTGACGAAATGAACACGCTGCATGAGCAGCGACCAATCAGATCCCTTCGGAAGTCGCAGCGCAAGCAGCTGATTGCTCGCTAATGAACCGAACTCGCCGCACAAACATCAGCCAATCCCATTCCCCCAAAACTAGTGGTACGAACAGCTGCAAACTCACTCTCAATTCGAACTTGCATCTAGGGCAAGAACCGCTCGCTCTCATTGGTCTAGAAAGCACTCAACTCGAACTTGCACCCACCCAAATCTGAACTCACCTTTTGAGCAGCGAACTGCAACCTCATTGGTTAATGTTCAGTTCGACCCTCCCACTCTGAACACCACGTTTTTATCCCTGCCTTGCTCCCATTGGTCGAAATGAAGGGGCTGAACTGATTTCGCTGTCAGATTATCATAGCTGATGCATGTTTGTAGGCTATAGTGGGGTAGCACATATGGGGTACAGCTTTCTAGGGTTGTATTTGTACCCAACTCTGACTTAGTCATTTCATTCCTGTTTTCCTTGCTTCACATGGTATAGAGCGGGTCCTGCCTTAGGACCGTTTTTTTAGGGCCCACCGAAGCGCGCCCCGAGGCGCGCCTTTTTTTAGCGACCCCCTCGGGTCGCCTTTTCCCTCGCGGCCCCGCTGTCCCTCAGACGCGGCCCCGCCACCTCTCCTGATCGCGGCCCCGCCGCCTGCTTGACGCGGCCCCGCCGCCTCCCCTGACGCGGCCCCGCCGCCTCCCCTGACGCGGCCCCGCCGCCTCCCCTGACGCGGCCCCGCCGCCTCCCCTGACGCGGCCCCGCCTCTACTGCCGCGGCCCCCCCGTCGCCTCTGACGACCCCGCCGCTGCACCCTACGGCCCGCCGCTGCTCCTGCCGGCCCGCCGCCTCACCTGACGGCCCCGCCGCTGCTCCTGCCGGCCCGCCGTTGCTCCTGCCGGCCCGCCGCCTCACCTGACGGCCCCGCCGCTGCTCCTGCCGGCCCGCCGCTGCTCCTGCCGGCCCGCCGCTGCACCTGCCGGCCCGCCGCTGCACCCAGCGGCCCGCCGCTTCACCTGACGGCCCCGCCGCTGCACCTGCCGGCCGGCCGCTGCACCCTACGGCCCGCTGCTGCACCCTACGGCCCGCCGCCTGCACCTGCCGGCCCGCCTCTGCACCTGCCGGCCCGCCGCTGCACCTGCCGGCCCGCCACTGCACCGGTCGACCCGCCGCTGCACCTGACGGCCCCGCCCCTGCATCTCCCGGCCGAGCCGCCCCAGCAGCTCAACCGCCCGGGAGCCGAGCCGCCCAACGCCGAGCCGCCCGGGACCCGAGCCGCCCTGACGCCGAGCCGCCCGGGAGCCGAGCCGCCCTGCACCCGAGCCGCCCAGCCACCGAGCCGTCCGGGAGCCGAGCCGCCCTGCGCCCCAGCCGCCCAGCCACCGAGCCGCCCGGGAGCCGAGCCGCTGTGCACCCGAGCTGCCCGGTCGCTGAGCCGCCTTTCTGCAGAGCTGCACGACCTGCCCTGCCTGGTGAGCACAGTCCCACTGACACTGCGGGCTCTTTCCCTACTGCTTGCACTGCGTCGCTGTCGTCGCCATGGCTACCCCTAGTGTCCTAGCTTTCGACGCTGAGGGTCGCGCCATTGATTTTGAGGTCTGGTTAGACGACCTGCAGCTGTTCTTACAGTGCGACAGGGCTGACGACCTTTCTCTCTTTGACCTCACCTCTGGCGCCTCTCCTGCTCCTGCTGCTGATGCTGATCCCACTGTCCGCTCTCAGTGGGCCACCCGCGATGCTGCTGCACGTCTTGCTGTGCGTCGCCACCTCCCTACCTCTGAGCGTGCGCACTTTAGTCAGTACAAGAGTGCTCAGACCTTGTACGACGCTGTAGTTGCGCGCTACTCCTCCCCTGCCACTGCTGCACTGAGCCGTCTCATGCTTCCCTACCTCTTTCCTGGCTTCTCTGCCTTTCCCACTGTTGCTGACCTCATTACGCACCTCCGCACTAGTGACACTCGCTACCGCGCCGCCCTTCCTGCTGAGTTCTGCGCTAAGAACCCACCCCCCATGTACATCGCTCTCTACTACGTAGTCGCGCGCCTCCCTGACTCCCTTCGCGTCGTCAGGGACCACTTTCTCGCAGTCTGTCCCACCACCCTCACCGTCGACCTCCTCGAGAAGGCCCTCCTCGCAGCGGAGAAGAGCATAGTCGCTGTAGGTGCTTCTCGTGGTGACCCTCGCACCCCCATCTTTGAGGGGTGCTCTCCTTCCCCCTTGCTGCCCTCTGTTGCCTCTGCTGCTGCTGCCGACCTGCTTGGTCTTGAGTCGGTCGGCGCGGCGTCTACCCCTAGTGGGAGACGTCGCTCTAGCAAGGGCAAGGGGGGCAAGGGCGCGGGTGGAGCTGGAGGGGGCGGTGGCGGTGGCGGCGGTGGCGGCGGAGGGAGTGGGGGTGGTGGCGGGACTAGTGGCGGGGGTGGTGGTGGTGGTGGTGGCAGCGGCGGCGGAGACGGTGGTGGTGGTGCCAGCGGTGGTGGTGGTGGCAGCGGCGGAGGTGGAGGCGGCGGAGGTGGAGGCGGTGGAGGCGGCAGCGGAGGAGGCGGTGGTGGTGGAGGAGGTGGAGCTGGTCGGGGTGGTACCCAGCAGCGTAGCGGCGGTGGTGGTGGCCAGCGCTCACAGCGGCAGCAGCAGCAGCGCTCGCGGGACATCCCTCCGCCTCAGCAGCTTCGTGAGTGGTACGCTGGGCGTCAGAGGGGTGGGGGCACTGCTCCCTGCACCTACGTTCTTCGTTCCGGCGACCGCGCGGGTGAGCAGTGTGGGGGTGCCCACGCCACCCAGCGCTGCTTTGGCCGCCTGACGGACGCTTGGCGTCGGCAGTTCCCTGGGGCTAGTGAGATCCCTCGCTGGGATGAGCTTCTTAGGGCTGGTGTAGCGATCTTTGATCTTGATTTTGATGCTATCCTTGCTGCTATGTATGCTGTGGATTATAGTGAGGAGAATGAGGGTTACCGGTGTTTCCAGCCCGACCCGGGCATTGGTGCTGCTGCGCTAGGTGCTTGTGAGGCTGCTGCTCTAGGTGCCAGTGCGTCTGTGCTCTCAGGTACTGGTGAGACTGCGCTCTCAGGTACTGCGTCGTCCTCGTCCTCCCTCACTTTCACACTTGACTCCAGAGCTTCTCGCTCCTTCTTTCGAGACCGCACTACCCTTACGCCGCTCGGCCGGCCGGTTGCGGTCTCCCTTGCTGACCCCTCTGGGGGTCCTGTCCTGTCTCACTTCTCCACTGTCCTCCCGTGTCCGGCTGCCCCTTCGGGCACCCTGTCGGGTCTGTACCTTCCCTCGTTCTCTACGAACTTGGTGAGTGGAGCGGACCTGCAGGATGTGGGGGTTCACCAGTTCACTCCTGCGAGTCAGCGGGTGACCCACTGCACGGAGGCACGCACAGGCCGACACCTGGCCACGTTCTCGCGTCGGCCGGGGTCGAGTCTCTACACCCTGACCGTTGAGTCTCCTCCTGTCCCTGCGTCTAGTCAGGTGGCTGCGTCGGGTCAGGTGCTTGCTGCTGCGTCCCGGTCAGGTCCTGAGTCTGCCCCCTGTTCTTGTCGCCTCCTGTCTCACGAGACTCTCCTGTGGCACCACCGTCTTGGCCACCCCTCCTTGCCCCGTCTTCGGAGCATGGCTTCCCGTGTCCTTGTCTCTGGTCTTCCCCAGTCTCTCCCTCCTCTCCCCTCCGGGCCAGGACCTTCCTGTGTCCCCTCTGTCGAGGGTCGCCTCCGGGCTACTCCTCACTCCTCCCACTTCCCCCCGACAGAGGCTCCCCTGCAGGCGCTTCACATGGATGTGTGGGGCCCAGCCCTCGTCCGTGGGCAGGGTTACGAGCGCTACTTCCTGTTGGTGGTTGACGACTACTCGCGTTACACCACAGTCCTCCCCTTGCGCAGCAAGGGTGCGGTCACTGAGGTGCTGATCGACTGGATCCGCGAGGCTCGTCTCCAGCTCAGGAAGAGCTTCGGCTCTGACTTCCCTGTTCTGCGTCTGCACTCGGACAGAGGCGGAGAGTTCTCTTCTCGCCTTCTGCGAGACTACTGTCGTGCACGGGGGATCCGCCAGACCTTCACGCTTCCGGATTCACCACAGCAAAATGGGATTGCTGAGCGCCGCATTGGCATGGTCATGGATGTCGCTCGTACGTCCATGATGCATGCGGCTGCCCCCCATTTTCTGTGGCCGTTTGCGGTGAGGTACGCGGCGCATCAGCTCAACCTTCACCCCCGGGTCTCTCGGCCTGCGATGTCCCCAGCCTTGCTGTGGACGGGGAAGGTTGGCGATGCGTCTGTGTTCCGTGTCTGGGGATCTCGGGCGTTTGTCCGCGACTTGTCTGCGGACAAGCTGTCCCCTCGTGCTGCTCCCTGTGTCTTCCTTGGCTTCCCCACTGACGCCCCAGGGTGGCAGTTTTACCACCCCTCCTCTCGTCGTGTTCTGTCCTCCCAGGACGTCACGTTCGACGAGTCAGTCCCCTTCTACCGTCTCTTCCCCTACCGCACTCCTTCCCTCCCCCCTCCCCCGGACTTCCTTGTGCCGGTTCCCCCCCCGGTAGACCCCCTCCCCCCTCAGGTTCCTGCCCCCTCAGGTGTGTCCCAGGTAGACGCCGTTGACCCGGTCGAGGTTACTGGTGACTCTGGTGCTGCTGCGGGTGCTGAGCCTGGGGGTGCTGACTCTGGGGGTGCTGTGCGCGGGGGCGCTGAGCCTGGGGGTGCTACTGCTGGGGGTGCTGGGCCTGAGGGTGCTACTGCGGAGGGTGCGGAGCCTGGGGGTGCTGAGCCGGGGGGTGCTGTGCCTGGAGGTGCTGGGTCTGGGGGTGCTGGGTCGGGAGCTGCTGAGCCTGGGGGTGCTGAGCTGGGAGCTGCTGAGCCTGGGGGTGCTGCGTCTGGAGCTGCTGAGCCTGGGGTTTCTCCTGCTGCTGCGTCTCGCCGGGAGCCCCTCTCTCCACAGGAGCTGCACGAGTGGTTCGCTCGCCGCTGGAGGCGTGCTGCTGAGTCTGGCCGTGCTGCTGGAGCTGGAGCTGGAGCTTCGTCGACCGTCGAGGGTGCTGGTGCTGTCCCTGCTGAGTCTACTGCTGGTCCTCCTGGAGCTGGAGCAGCTGCGGGCGTTGGTGCTGAGCCTACTGCTGTTGGTCCTGCCGCTGGAGGTGTGGGTGGCGCTGGGGCTGTCGCTGAGGGTGCTGGTGCTGTCCCTGCTGAGTCTGGAGCTGCCGCGCGGCCTCGGCCGTACTTCGTTCCGCTCCTGCAGCAGGTTCTTGGTCTTTCTCCTCCAGTAGAGGGTCCACCACTTGTCCAGTCGCAGTCCCTGCTCGAGCCTTCCTCTCCACTGCCTGCTCCCTCTCCTTACACTGGTCCTACTGGAGGTCTTGCTGAGCGTCGTGAGCCTGCGTCTCGTCCCGCGTCGCCTGTTCGTGCTGCTCGCGCTAGTGGTCGCAGTTCGCGTCAGCGTCCTCCTCCTGTCCCTGGCACGCACCGGATGTCTTTGCGTCCGTCCACTGCTCCTCTGCGTGCCCCTTTGCCTTCTCCTCCTGAGTCCTCTCTTCCTACGCTTGCCGACCCTGAGTCGGACTCTCTTCGTGCTGCAAGTCCTACTGTCACGCGTCTGCTTGCTACTGTCGTCACTGACCCCTCTTTTGAGTCCACTGCTGCGTCTGCTCTAGTCGCTCAGCTCGTCGACTTTGCTGCTCGCTGTCGTCTCGACTACGCTGCTAGTCTTGTTGCTGAGTCTGCGTCTGTCTGTCCTCCGTCCGTCGGGGGTGAGTGTGCTCTTGGCACGGACGTCCTAGAGGACAGGCAGGAGGAGTTACAGTGTCTAGCGGCTGCTTCACCTCATCTCGCGTCTGTACTGCTTGCCCCTGAGGGAGACCCGGATGCACTAGACATCCCGACTCCGCGTTCTTACGCGGAGGCCGTAGAGGGTCCCTACTCCTCTCAGTGGCAGGCAGCTATGGATGCAGAGATGGCTTCCTGGAAGTCCACAGGCACCTACGTTGATGCGGTTCCCCCTCCTGGGGCGAACATCGTCAGTGGCATGTGGATCTTCAGGGTGAAGCGGCCGCCGGGCTCTCCACCTGTCTTCAAGGCACGGTACGTTGCTCGTGGCTTCAGTCAGCGGCAGGGAGTTGACTACTTTCAGACCTTCTCTCCCACCCCGAAGATGACTACTCTTCGGGTGCTGCTGCACATAGCCGCTCAGCGCGACTACGAGCTTCACTCTCTCGACTTCAGCACTGCGTTCTTGCAGGGTAGCCTGCACGAGGATATCTGGCTTCGCCGTCCACCTGGCTTCACTGGGACTTTCCCTCCTGGCACCCACTGGAGCCTCCGACGGCCAGTCTACGGTCTCCGCCAGGCACCGCGTGAGTGGCACGACACACTGAGGACTACGCTTGCGGCTCTTGGGTTTGCTCCTTCTACTGCTGACCCGTCGTTGTTTCTTCGCACCGACACTTCCCTGCCGCCGTTCTACATCCTCGTGTACGTCGACGACTTGGTCTTTGCCACAGCGGACACTGCTGGACTCGCCTACGTGAAGTCCGAGCTGCTGAAGAGACACACGTGCACAGACCTGGGTGAACTGCGCAGCTACCTTGGCTTGCAGATCACTCGGGACAGAGCACGCCGCACCATTACCTTGACTCAGTCACACATGGTGCAGCAGGTCCTTCAGCGCTTTGGCTTCACGTACTCCTCGCCTCAGGCCACTCCTCTGCCTACTCGCCACTCACTCTCAGCTCTGCCTTCGGATGAGTCCGTAGAGTCGAGTGGTCCGTATGCAGAGCTTGTTGGCTGCCTCATGTACCTGATGACCTGCACACGACCTGACCTTGCATACCCTCTGAGCATTCTTGCACGCTATGTTGCTCCTGGGAGACACAGACCAGAGCACATGGCTGCAGCGAAGAGGGTATTGCGCTACCTGTGCAGTACGTCGGGCATGGGGCTAGTGCTTGGAGGGCGGAGTCCAGTGGTCCTTACCGGCCACGCGGACGCTTCTTGGGCTGACGACCAGGCTACACAGCGGTCGTCACAGGGTTACACCTTCAGCCTTGGTTCCGGCTCTGTCTCGTGGCGGTCTACTCGCTCGTCTTCGGTTCTCGGCTCCAGTTGTGAGGCTGAGATCTACGCCGGGGCCATGGCTGCACAGGAGCTTCGCTGGCTCACCTACCTGCTGACTGACCTTGGAGAGCCGCCTCGTTCTCCTCCAGTGCTGTACGTAGACAACAAGGCCATGCTGGCCTTGTGTCGAGAGCAGCGCTTGGAGCACAGAACGAAGCACATTGCTCTCCGCTACTTCCTTGCTCGTGAGCTGCAGTAGCGTGGCCAGTTGCGACTTGCGTACGTGGCCTCTGAGGCCAACACTGCTGATGTGTTCACCAAGGCACTCGCGCCTTGTGACCATCAGCGCTTTTGCACCCAGCTGGGTCTTGTGCCTGTCTTGCCTCACTTGCTCTCCTCTTGACTTCACTTGTACTGTGACATATATATATACCTGCTCTTGCTTGTCTAGTTTTATATATATGTCTGTACTCCTGCATGTGAACTGGCCTCTGGCCCTGCTGTTGTGCTCGGACTGTGTGGTGACTTTGTGATCCACCCTGAGCTTGCTTTGCTTTGCTTTGCTTGACTGGTCTTGTGACCCCTTGTTCTCCCCCACTTTGCCTATGGGGGTGTGTCAGATTATCATAGCTGATGCATGTTTGTAGGCTATAGTGGGGTAGCACATATGGGGTACAGCTTTCTAGGGTTGTATTTGTACCCAACTCTGACTTAGTCATTTCATTCCTGTTTTCCTTGCTTCACATTCGCCCCTCCCACTCAGAACACCACCATTTCCCCCATGGCTCGCGCTCTTTGGTCGAGACCTCAGTTGACTTCGTCTCGAAAGTAGGAAACCCATTTCCGCTTCAGCCCCAAGCTAAATATTCTTGCGCACCCCATATAAAGTGAAATCGGCTGATTGAAATACAGAAAATGATTTCTGTAATCAACAAAACTCCCCCTCAATCTGGGGATTTTACTCCACGCACACTCTGTTGCTGACTTGTCCGTTTCCCCAACCTGTTAATAACTCATGAACTGTCGTGTTTGTCACTCACTGCTTTCTGCACAGGCTTCTTTATTTTCCTTCTCTGTCGATCCGATAATCATTACTCCTTCACCGATCCCTGACTTCCCTCCTTTAGCAAGTCAGATTCTGCCAATAGATAACCCTGTTCAGCTTCATCCCACGTTGAGCATCTCCGAAACTTCCCGTTGTTGCTGTCACACCTTGTGGTGCATCACTTTCACTTGACTCAAGCTTAGCAGTATTACTGTTTCTCTCGTTCCTCCTCCGCCTGTGCTGCAAGTGCAACAATACCTCCCACCATTTCTTGCACCCACTGCACCAGCTCCTTGAACACAGTGATTAATGCCGATGCATCCAGGTTCCCCACGGCTTTACTCGTGCCAATCGCCTTTCTTGTGTCAACCTTCCCACGGACAGTTTCTTCTTGCCTCAGACAACTGTGGATACGCTCCTTGACAACGGTTCCACTCGGCTTCAGCTTGTCCTTAGATATTTCTAGACCCTTGGTACATGTGGTTGTCTTGAGCAGTCCATTGTTCTTGCCAAGACCAGACCTGTCAGCAGTTTTCACCCCGGCGTTATCTTGTTTCTTGCTCCTTTGCACTTGACCCGCACAAGCAGCTTCACTTGCCTGCTTGCCCAGACCCTCAGCTTCACACGACTGTAGTGATGGCACAGCTTTGCACACCCTCACCCTCGCAGTAGCCTTACTCCCCCTGAAGGCAACCTTCCTCTTGTCTTTGGATTTCTTCAACTTCAAGCAGCACGCAATGACCTTCAGCTGCTCAACCAGCTGCACTCCTATCTGCTTCAACTCGTTTATCTCATCCATGCTAACTGTCATTGACTCCCCCTCGACGATACGCCCCTTCTCATCGGTTTGTGCTGCAACTTTCTCCCATGGCACAGCAGGTACTCGCCACAGCTCACTTTCCGAGTTCCACTCATCACGTAGTTCCCAAAGCACTTTGCTCCCAAACCTTCCTTTGAAGCGACCAGATCTGCTCTCGGTGTTCACTCCGGCGACAGCTAGCTTCCTTAGTGATATCAGGTTCGCCGTCATTTCCGGTATGAATAGCACATTCGTTCTGCTTACGGCGCGTCTGCTTACGGCTCTCGTTCTCCTGCTTGCCGTCACCGTCACTCTCGCATCACTCGCTTCCACGGCTGTTGCTCGATCTGTTCGGCTTCTTGGCGACGAGATGATTACCGATGGTAAGTAGCCGACCTCGATTATGGCTGCCGATGATTTCCCGTGCGTTTGTGCGCACATCTGGAAAAGCGAGAAATTCCGCTCCATGCGAGGTTGGCTCCATGCGAGATTGGCTCCATGCGACAGGTCCGCCTGTCACTCACTCCCGCCCCATCACTCACCTCTTCTCCCTCTCCCCTCGTCCCCTGCGCAAATCTACGTGTCGGCATGGCGTGCCGCAGGTGCGTCAGGAGCGGTAGACACTGCCGGCGGCGTCATCGCGGCAGAGAGCGCGCCGAGCGGTGTTCGGCCCAGGGACGACGCGCAGAGCCGCCGCAAACTCGGGTGGTTAAGTGATATTATCAAGAAATATAATGACTTTAAAAACAGTAAGCATGATCATGTCAAGCCCTGCTCCACGTAAGGCTGTGTGCCCTTTCCAGAAAGCTCAACTCGAGTTAAATCGCGGCCGTCCGTTTGCTCCTGCCTCCAGTGATGCCACTTTTCAGTGACCCATGCTCTGAAGTGAGAAGACGACTCTAACGGTCTCTCCTTGATGTCGCTCGTTTGCAGGCCGGCCCTGTAGTCCTCAGGACGTCCCTGCCTCTTGCGTTAACCCGCCGGTCACGGACTCGGACAAGGCGTGTGCAGCAAAGCGGAAGGAGTGCGGGCTGTCACCCTGGTGAGAGGGAGATGCATGGTGGTGAGCGGGAGAGGCATGGTGGTGAGAGGGAGATGCATGGTGGTGAGAGGGAGAGGCATGCTGGTGAGAATTAGATGCATGGTGAGAGGGAGATGCGTGGTGGTGAGAGGGCGATACTGCGGGGTATGGTGCGGTATGCTGCATGCATGCGGCCATGAAATCATGTGCTAGTTCCATATGCTACCTGTTCCTTTGGAGCAAGCAAGCTTCACACTGTGCCTTCATTCACCTCATCCCCGTGTGCGCAAGTGTTGTTGAGTCATCATGTTGGCATGTGCGCTGTATGGAAAGGCCATGATAGCTGTACCATAGCAGCGCGGCAGAGGCTTAGAGCCTATAATGTGGGGCCCACCGCGCCCGCGTGTGTATGTGATGTGAGACTGACTCGTGCCATCTCCCCACCTTGTCCTTCTCTCTGCAGATCCAGCAGCCGCCAACAGCAGCGCCTCGCAACAGCGACGGGTCCGCTGTCAAGACTGAGAGCGTGAAGTAGTGGCGGGGGAGACGAGGGGGTTCTGTTTGCTGCCATGGATGTTAGTAGCCTTGTGATCATGTGCTTGTGTACTCTGTCTGGGTGATTGTGGGTATGGTGTATCCTTGTGTAGGTGGGTGCTTGGGTGCCTGGGTTTCAATTAGCAACACAGTGTTATCTGATTGTAACAGCTGTATTTCACCTATCACATGATGCCTTGAACCCCTGTGCTTCATCTTACCAGCAGCTATGCATGAATGCGATGTATCGGTAGCCTCCAGCACCACTTCAGGCCGTTCCGAAGCGGTAACTTTGCTAACGGTGCTGCGTAGAGCGGTTTAGGGTTCATGGCGACTAGAGTCGCGGCTCTCATGGCGAGAGGCGACTCGACGAGTAAATAGTCCCGGGATTCTCAAATTTCAACTGGTTTTTGGAATCTAGCTGCGGCACCAAAGAAGCGGGACTTCGGCCTTTCGAAACGATAACCTAGTAAGAGAAAACTCAGATTGTCGCATAACTCAAGCGGCGGTGAGCCGACTTGCCTGACGCTGGGAAACTAAGAAACGTATGGCCTAACGTGCAGTTTATAGCCTCAAATACTACGGATCTCGTGCCTTATTGCGCTTAGCTCTCGAATTTGCCACCGTATTCGACGCTAGAAATATTCCCGTCTAAGAATGCTAGTAACAGTCAAGGAGCGAGCAAGCACTAACAATTTTGGTAGACACACGCTTCGAGAAGTCACAAAATGAGGAGTCAGGATGTAATTCTAGCCATAAAATGGTAGGGCGCGTGCTTATTAGTAAGTACGTCCGCGTATTAGGATTGGGTGTCAGTTGAGACCCTTCCGTTGTCAATTCACACCAGGAAGGACCAATTATCTCAATAACAAATCGTTCGTGTGGCTCGCCATCGTACAAGATGCGAAGCAGACGAAAATGCGAGTTCGGTTTGAAATGACACGGGAACACATTGGCTGAGTTATGCCTTGGAAAGTTGTAAGGCCCGACACTACAGTTGGTCATTACATCTTTCCACGCCCTTCCGTTGCGACTTCTGCTTGGACTGCATTGGATTTACACGCTCTGATTCCGCAGTGTGTCGCATAGGCCTGTTCTATCCTATCCGCATACACTCCCCTTCGAACCGCAACTTCGGAGTAGAGGCATCTAGAGGGAAACAACTTCAAGCCATACCGTCATTCAGTGTCCTGCAATTTTCTTAGCCGTACGATCGCCATGTTTAACATGGGACGTTCGCGGGCAGCACCGTTTGTCAGGAGCGGACAGGAAGAAGCTTTAGCGAAATATATGAGAAAAGTTCCCAGGCACCACTGACGAGCAGCTGGACGCGATCCTGCCGCCCAAGGTGTTCCTCAGTAGCTTCTCGCAAAAATCTTGTAGGCCCACAGTTAACCTTCAAGTAGGCCCACGCATTCGCCTCCAGATAACTCGCGTGATTTATCCTCTTTGATGCTTGCGCTCTCCGGACTTCCCGCTGTCTTTATTGGATAATTATTTTCGGATTTCCACAGAGTTATATTTTCAAGATAATCCCATCGGATTGTTTTTTAATAGAAACTACCGTTTTATTCCGGCTACAGGATACACCAGTAAAAAGCCCCCCCTGGGAGTCTCTATTCCTTCATTTAGGTGCATGTAGACACTTCCCTCAGTGGTTGATCTTTTGACGAAGAAAAGAAAAGAAAAGAGAAAGGGAGAAGGAAAGTGAAACCGCCAAGAAGAACCCAAATGCAACACACATAAAACCCCCCCTCAAGATACCCAATCAAAACGCCCAGTCAAGACACCCTGTCAAGACATCCCATCCCACACCCCATTTCCCCCCCCCCCCCCCAATCACAACAGCGAATCCACCATGTACGGGGCCTCCACCCAGAGAGCCCCGCCTTCCGCATCGCCATCGTCCCACTCCCGGTCCACCAAGTCAACGTTAATCCCCCCCATAGAAGACGCCGCTCGAAGCAGGATGACACGGGCTTGCGCACGTTGCAACGCCACCCCGATGAGCGCCTTCAGTGACCCTAGAAGATAAGCCGAAAACACAGTGTCGTCCTCCCGACAAGCCCCCCGCGACACAGCTAGCCCCACGTGCGCATCTCCCTGCTGACGAAGCCACCTCCGAAAGCGACCGCCGAGACACCCCCACGTCTCCACTATCAGAGGAGTGAACTGCACGCCCCGGTTGCGTGCAAGCAGAGGCGCGTAATCGCTCGTTTTACGACGCTCCCATTCTCTTGCCGCCACGCCTATTTGACGCCCGCACTGTCCTAGCAAAGATTGAGACAGCGATAGCGGGTCCGCGACGCTGATCTCCAGGGCGTGAGCCTCTCCAGCCATTGGTCGTCGCACCGCCACATCAACCCGCTTCCCCTGCAGCACCACACTATCCTCCATTGTCACCACCCCCCCAGACGCCTTAGAGATCTTCGCCACCGCAAACTTCACCTCATCATGTACCCGAGATGGACCATGCTGGTGCTTGCATCTCAGGGCATGATGCGGGTCTGCTGAGTCAACATATGCTGTGCCACAAACACACCTCCCCGCCACCTGCAGCTGCTGAATTGGGAGCCCGAGCCGTATAGCAGCAGCAATGCCCCACTCCGCCGCAGTGAATGTGAGATCTGAGTGAGCCGGAACCGCCGAAACCCATGCACCAGCCCCCGGGCCCTGAAGGGATGTGAAACGGGCCAGGGTGGCATCGTCACGAGCCGAGCGACGCAGTGTCTGGAGCTCCTCTACCGCCAACAACCGCTGCCGCGCCTGGAAAAGCCGAAGAGGAGGGGCCGCTACGCACAGAGGTAAGCCCGGCATCTCCTGGCGTATAGTCGCAGGCAGCTGCTCAAGAGCCTTGGCAAACCACGGGTCAAGAAACTCCGCCCCTGCCGAAGTGGTGAGGTACTCTGCAAACATCGCCTCCTCGCCCGCCACCCCCAACTGTGCAATATCACGCGTGGCCTGTGCCCACCCACAAACATAGGACAGCGGACTCAAAGAGGCTGCTGCCCGGATCCCAAACCCTCCGAGTCGCACAGGGAGATGCAGCTGCATGCGCGCGCGCCTAGACCGGTCGGGGTCATGCTCCCAAGTGCCAGGTGGGAAAAGCTGCTCAAAGCAATCCTCCAGACAGCTATCCCAATCCCTGAAGGCCTCCACCACCTCCGGACGCGGCGGCATAGTCCGGGCCAGGTACATCGGCCGTGCTGAAACTGCAATGGCGAGGAGATGTGAAGCCATCTGGGGGTGGTCGAGCAGGGGGAGCCATGGCAATGGCGCCTGCAACTGTCTAAGCCGCTCCCGTAACCGGGTCACCTCCCAACCCTCCTCCCCAATAGGCACACCCACCACTGTGAGACCCTCCTCCACCCGCTGCATCCCCAATGGCAATGCCAGCTCCACATCCCCGCCCTCGCGCTCCCAAAACCGGCACTTGTGCGCCTGCACCTCCAGCCCCACCCATTCCAACCGCTTCCGCAGCACCCCAAACGCCTCTAGAATCCTAGCCGCCGGTCCCAGGATATAGGTATCGTCTGCGTAGCTCAGGAAATGTAGGTCCCTGAACTCTCTAGTCACCGACTCCATCACCTGCTGCTGCGTGAACGCGAAAAGAAAAGGGCCGAGCGGGTCCCCCTGCCGCGATCCTCGTGCCGACTCAAGGCTCTGTACGAAAGGGCCCGCTCGGAGGTACAGATCGCTAGGTGTCCCGTAGAAAACACGTAAGAATGGGATCAACCCTGAGAAAGGCGACTCCCGCAGCCCCTCAAACATCGCATGACGGTGAAACGAATTGAAAGCGTTCGCGACATCTATCTGCAGCGCACACCAGTCGGGGTGAGTAGCCAGCGCTGACCGGAAAGAATGGGTAAGAATCTCTACCCCGGCCCTGGTGCCCGCTCCCAGCTGGTTGCACGGCAGAAAGTAGGAAGCCATCGCAGGGCGGAGCGAGATGCAGAGAGCTCGAGCAAGGATACGCGGAAGCACTTCCCCAATCGCGACCGGCCGGACGTCGCCGTTAGGCTTGGAAAGCCCAACTAGGTTGGATGCGGCGAGCCAGGGCCGAGCCCGCTCGGGGACCTGTCCCACCACCCATTGGTTGAACACCTCCAACAGGTGGGAAAGGCAGGAAGGTTCAGTGAGGAAGGTGTCGCGCAGATGCTCCGTGACCCACCCCGATGGCCCTGCTGCTGAAGCGCGAGCGGCTGTATGGATAGTTCTGGCCAGGATGTCGGCCGTGAGTGGAGGCCGCTGAGGAGCATCGACGGTGAAATCACGGACCCACTGTGGTACCTCGCTAGTGCTAGCAGGGTGCTTCTCTCGCAGCGACTGCACCATGGCCTCAGACGGCCGGGCCAACTCCCCTGCCGTAAGGCAAGCCAATCCGCGGCTCCACTCTCCCACTTTACACCGAGATCGGCACCGTGACAGGCGGATGGCATCCGGGTCCTGGTCAGAGCAAGTGTAGGCAAGTGGGCGTACTGCTGGCCGCGCCGCCACCATGGCGGAGTCGAACAGCTCCCGCCACCTCCCCTCCCAAAACGCCCCCAACCGCTCTATGATCAGCGCCTTCTGTCCTATGCCTGGCTTGGGAGGCACGGCTAGGATGAGGCGCGGAAAAGCCAAGAGTAGTAGGGTAGCGGCTTCATCCCCCGGCCGGCTCTTCAAACGCTTTAAGACGCAACAGAGCGCGTCTAAGACCCCCGACCGAGCCCGCTGTGGGATCCGGCGCACTGTCCTCCCTCCAACCGCCTCCACACTGAAAAATGCTTCCCATTCCCAAGACGTAACCTCGGCCCACGCCTCGTCCCCAAATTCCCGCGGCGTCGGTCGCTCCTGCGTGTCGGTCTCCACCAGTGACGGGGTCGAGCCAAGTGCCTGCGCGCGCCTCTCCGCCTCAGCCGCCCGGCATACCCTCATGTGGTTCGCAGCAGCCCCTCGCGTAGCGAACGTGTGAAAACACGTGTCACACGGAAAACGAGGGCATGGGGAAGGCTGCATGGGAGGTTCTTTGTCCGCCTCTGACTCCTCCGCAGTCGCCATGGGGGTATCAAACTCCAAAAGTCGGCACCACTCCTCCAACTGCTGCTCCCGGTCGTCCAATGACTGCCCCCCTGGCTGCTGCTCTATCTGGGGTGCTCCGGTCACCCCCGGCTGCCCCCCTGGCTGTAGCACTCCCAGGGGTGCTCCGGTCGCCCCCGGCTGCCCCCCTGGCTGTAGCACTCCCTGGGGTTCTCCAGTCACCCCCGTCTGCCCCCCTGTCTGTAGCACTCCCACGGGTGCTCCGGTCACCCCCGGCTGCCCCCCTGGCTGCTGCTCTCTCTGGGGTGCTCCAATCGCCCCCAGCTGCTCCCCTGGCTGTAGCGCTCCCTGGGGTGCTCCTGTCACCCCCGACTGCCCCCCTGGCTGTAGCACTCCCAGGGGTGCTCCGGTCACCCCCGGCTGCCCCCCTGGCTGTAGCACTCCTTGGGGTGCTCCGGTCACCCCCGGCTGCCCCCCTGCCTGTAGCACTCCCAGGGGTGCTCCGGTCACCCCCAGCTGCTCCCCTGGCTGTAGCACTCCCAGGGGTGCTCCGGTCACCCCCGGCTGCCCCCCTGGCTGTAACACTCCCTGGGGTGCTCCGGTCACCCCCGGCTGCCCCCCTGGCTGTAGCACTCCGTGGGGTGCTTTGGTCACCCCCGGCTGCCCCCCTGGCTGCTGCTCTCCCTCGGGTGCTCCGGTCACTCCCGGCCGCCCCCCAGGCTGCTGTGTTCTCTGGGGTGCTCCGGTCGCTCCCGGCTGCCCCCCAGGCTGCTGTGTTCTCTGGGGTGCTCCGATCACCCCCGGCTGCCCCCCTGGCTGTAGCATTCCCAGGGGTGCTCCTGTCACCCCCAGCTGCTCCCCTAGCTGTAGCGCTCCCTGGGGTGCTCCGGTCACCCCCGGCTGCCCCCCTGGCTGTAGCACTCCCAGGGGTGCTCCGGTCACCCCCGGCTGCCCCCCTGGCTGTTGCACTCCCAGGGGTGCTCCAGTCACCCCCGGCTGCCCCCCTGGCTGCTGCTCTCTCTGGGGTGCTCCGATCGCCCCCAGCTGCTCCCTTGGCTGTAGCGCTCCCAGGGGTGCTCCGATCACCCCCGGCTGCCCCCCTGGCTGTAGCACTCCCAGGGGTGCTCCGGTCACCCCCGGCTGCCCCCCTGGCTGTAGCACTCCCAGGGGTGCTCCAGTCACCCCCGGCTGCCCCCCTGGCCGTAGCACTCCCCGGGGTGCTCCGGTCACCCCCGGCCGCCCCCCTGGCTGTAGCACTCCCAGGGGTGCTCCGGTCACCCCCGGCTGCCCCCCTGGCTGCTGCTCTCTCTGGGGTGCTCCAATCGCCCCCAGCTGCTCCCCTGGCTGTAGCGCTTCCTGATGTGCTCCTGTCACCCCCGGCTGCCCCCCTGGCTGTAGCACTCCCCGGGGTGCTCCAGTCACCCCCGGCTGCCCCCCTGGCTGTAGCATTCCCAGGGGTGCTCCTGTCACCCCCAGCTGCTCCCCTAGCTGTAGCGCTCCCTGGGGTGCTCCGGTCGCCCCCGGCTGCCCCCCTGGCTGTAGCACTCCCAGGGGTGCTCCGGTCACCCCCGGCTGCCCCCCTGGCTGTTGCACTCCCAGGGGTGCTCCAGTCACCCCCGGCTGCCCCCCTGGCTGCTGCTCTCTCTGGGGTGCTCCAATCGCCCCCAGCTGCTCCCTTGGCTGTCGCGCTCCCTGGTGTGCTCCTGTCACCCCCGGCTGCCCCCCTGGCTGTAGCACTCCCAGGGGTGCTCCGGTCACCCCCAGCTGCTCCCCTGGCTGTAGCGCTCCCTGCGGTGCTCCGGTCACCCCCGGCTGCCCCCCTGGCTGTAGCACTCCCAAGGGTGCTCCGGTCACCCCCAGCTGCTCCCCTGGCTGTAGCGCTCCCTGCAGTGCTCCGGTCACCCCCGGCTGCCCCCCTGGCTGTAGCACTCCCAGGGGTGCTCCGGTCACCCCCAGCTGCTCCCCTAGCTGTAGCGCTCCCTGGGGTGCTCCGGACACCCCCAGCTCCCCCCCTGGCTGTAGAGCTCCCAGGGGTGCTCCGGTCACCCCCGGCTGCCCCTCTGGCTGCTGCTCTCTCTGGGGTGCTCCAATCGCCCCCAGCTGCTCCCCTGGCCAAGGCGCTCCCTGATGTGCTCCTGTCACCCCCGGCTGCCCCCCTGGCTGTAGCACTCCCAGGGGTGCTCCGGTCACCCCCAGCTGCTCCCCTAGCTGTAGCGCTCCCTGGGGTGCTCCTGTCACCCCCGGCTGCCCCCCTGGCTGTAGCACTCCCAGGGGTGCTCCGGTCACCCCCAGCTGCTCCCCTGGCTGTAGCGCTCCGTGGGGTGCTCCGGTCACCCCCGGCTGCCCCCCTGGCTGTAGCACTCCCAAGGGTGCTCCGGTCACCCCCAGCTGCTCCCCTGGCTGTAGCGCTCCCTGCGGTGCTCCGGTCACCCCCGGCTGCCCCCCTGGCTGTAGCACTCCCAGGGGTGCTCCGGTCACCCCCAGCTGCTCCCCTAGCTGTAGCGCTCCCTGGGGTGCTCCGGTCACCCCCGGCTGCCCCCCTGGCTGTAGCACTCCCAGGGGTGCTCCGGTCACCCCCAGCTGCTCCCCTGGCTGTAGCGCTCCCTGGGGTGCTCCGGTCACCCCCGGCTGTCCCCCTGGCTGTAGCACTCCCCGGGGTGCTCCGGTCACCCCCGGCTGCCCCCTTGGCTGCTGCTCTCTCTGGCGTGCTCCAATCGCCCCCACCTGCTCCCCTGGCTGTAGCGCTCCGTGGGGTACTCCTGTCACCCCCGGCTGCCCCCCTGGCTGTAGCACTCCCAGGGGTGCTCCGGTCACCCCCGGCTGCCCCCCTGGCTGTAGCACTCCCAGGGGTGCTCTAGTCACCCCCGGCTGCCCCCCTGGCTGTAGCACTCCCCGGGGTGCTCCGGTCACCCCCGGCTGCCCCCCTGGCTGCTGCTCTCTCTGGGGTGCTCCAATCGCCCCCAGCTGCCCCCCTGGCTGTAGCGCTCCGTTGGGTGCTCCTGTCACCCCCGGCTGCCCCCCTGGCTGTAGCACTCCCCGGGGTGCTCCGGTCACCCCCGGCTGCCCCCCTGGCTGCTGCTCTCTCTGGGGTGCTCCAATCGCCCCCAGCTGCCCCCCTGGCTGTAGCGCTCCGTGGGGTGCTCCTGTCACCCCTGGCTGCCCCCCTGGCTGTAGCGCTCCCAGGGGTGCTCCGGTCACCCCCGGCTGCCCCCCTGGCTGTATCTCTCCCTCGGATGCTCCGGTCACCCCTGGCTGGCCCCCGGCCCTCTGCCCTCCCTGTTGTCGCCCCCTTCGGCGCCGCGCCCGCGGCCTTTCCGCTTGGCCCGTGCCGCCCGGGCTAGTGACCCCCTGCTGATCCTGCACCTGCAACTCCTGCGACTCCCCCATCGGCAACCCCTGTTGTACGCTTCCAGTCAAGGGCTGGTTCGCCTCATGACACCCTTGCCGCCGCCCTTCCTGCGACTGGGGTTGATTCCCAATTTGACTCCCCTCCTGCACGCCTACCGGCAGCTCCCCTCGCGCCTCCTCTTGTGGCTCCTCCATCTCCACCTCCAGCTCATGCAGCTCTTGCTGCCCCCCCGCCTGCAGCTCCTGCTGCCCCCCTGCTTGCAGCTCCTGCTGACCCTCCTCTTGCAGCTCCTGCTGTCCCCGCGACTGCAGCTCCTGCCGTCCCCCCGCCTGCAGCTTCTGCTGCCCCCCAGCACGCAACTCCTGCTGCTCCCCGGCCCCCTGCTCCACCTCCATCGCCTCATGCGCCTGCCGCCCTCCGGCCGGCTCCTGCTGCCCCCCCACCTGCAGCTCCTGCTGTCCCCCCGCCTGCAGCTCCTGCTGCCCCCCCGCCTGCAGCTCCTGCTGCCCCCCCGCCTGCAGCTCCTGCTGCCCCCCCGCCTGCAGCTCCTGCTGCCCCCCCGCCTGCAGCTCCTGCTGCGCCCCCGCCTGCAGCTCCTTCTGCCCCCCCGCCTGCAGCTCCTGCTGCACCCTCGGCCACTCGTGTTGTCCTCTGGGCCGCAGCTCCAGCCCCTCTCCGGCCCGCCTCGCGCAGGGTCTTTCCTGCAGGGCTCCGGGCGTGTGCCTCCGTTCCTGTCGTTGGGCCAAACGTGGGCCGCGCAGTGTCGGGATGCCGCGTTCGGTGAGGGCGGAGCCCACCAACGAAGTGCCGAGGACATGGCGACGCCTGTCGTGTGTCTCCTGCAAACGCTGGCGGTGTGCTTCCCATGCTGCCATCGCCGCATCAGGGGCAATGCTCTGCCTAAGCTCCCCGTGTACCTGTTCTCCCTCTTCTGTGACCACCCCGCCTTGATTGGGGCAATTATTGCTGCCGGCTGCGGGGCTGCCCGGAGTGTCTTCAGAGTGTGCCTCCGTCCTCACCTCCGTCGAAAGTGATCCGCACCGTTGGCGTTTGCTGGGCGTGCCTAAGAGGCACTGCTCTTGACTGTGGTGTAGGATACGGAGATGTGGGTGTTGTGTGTCTAGTGCCGTCTCTCTGAGCCTCTTGGGGCCAGACTCCGACGGGCGCTTCCATCCCCTGGTTGCTGTCCTCTCCTCCACGTCGCCCTGGAGTTCCCCTGTTCGCCTCGGGTCTCCCCAGGGCGGCGCCGGGCGGCCTCGGTCAGGGGGTTCGGGGTTGTTGTTCATGGCGACCAGCGCTTGCACGCTGCTGGGCACTGGCGGGTTTCACGCTGCTACGCGCTGTTCGGTCGGATTTAACGCTGCTAAGGGCGGATTTAACGCTGCTAAGGGCAGATTTAACGCTGCTAAGGACGGATTTAACGCTGGCAAGGACGGATTTCTCGCTGCTAAGGGCAGATTTCGCGATGCTAAACGAGGATTTCACACTGCTAAGGGCGGATTTCGCGCTACAGGGGGCGGATCGTGCTTCTAAGGGCGGGTACCGCGCTGCCCAAGGCGTCCTGGCGCTGCTGAGGCTAGATCGCACTGCCTGGTGGCGTCGGGGCGCTGCTAAGGGGCGATTTCGCGCTGCCTAAGGCGTCCTGGCGCTGCTGAGGCTAGATCGCGCTGCCTGGTGGCGTCGGGGCGCTGCTAAGGGGCGATTTCGCGCTGCCTAAGGCGTCCTGGCGCTGCTGAGGCTAGATCGCGCTGCCTGGTGGCGTCGGGGCGCTGCTAAGGGGCGATTTCGCGCTGCCTAAGGCGTCCTGGCGCTGCTGAGGCTAGATCGCGCTGCCTGGTGGCGTCGGGGCGCTGCTAAGGGGCGATTTCGCGCTGCCTAAGGCGTCCTGGCGCTGCTGAGGCTAGGCCGCGCTGCCTGGTGGCGTCGGGGCGCTGCTAAGGGGCGATTTCGCGCTGCCTAAGGCGTCCTGGCGCTGCTGAGGCTAGGCCGCGCTGCCTGGTGGCGTCGGGGCGCTGCTTAGGCGATTTCGCGCTGCCTAAGGCGTCCTGGCGCTGCTGAGGCTAGGCCGCGCTGCCTGGTGGCGTCGGGGCGCTGCTAAGGGGCGATTTCGCGCTGCCTAAGGCGTCCTGGCGCTGCTGAGGCTAGATCGCGCTGCCTGGTGGCGTCGGGGCGTTGCTAAGGGGCGATTTCGCGCTGCCTAAGGCGTCCTGGCGCTGATGAGGCTAGGTCGCGCTGCCTGGTGGCGTCGGGGCGCTGCTAAGGGGCGATTTCGCGCTGCCTAAGGCGTCCTGGCGCTGATGAGGCTAGGTCGCGCTGCCTGGGAGTGTTGAAAGCGTTTGGTGGTCCAGGCTGACGTGGCGGTGACGAGGCTGGTGAATCGCGTGCTGGTGTATGGACTCGAGAGCGGGCTGCCCATGCTCTTCGACTGCGACGGCCGCGGCACCGAGATCTACCCCACTGGTAGCCACATCGCCATGTAACCACACGTGCGCACGTGTAACCACACCGATACCCATGTGCGAAACCCCCCCTCGTGCTGCTGTGCAGGGACTGTGGCGCTGCTGTTGGTGCAGCTTGTCAGACTAGCATCCCAAAATGCGTGAGGTCGGGGTGGCAGCTTTTTTAGGGTTTGCGAGAGAGTAACTCTCCAGAACTTACCCGCAGGTAGCATTTCGGGGTTCGCGGCTCGGGAATCAGTGGGCTGCATCAACTACGAAGTTTCGACCAGATCCTCGCGAATGATTTTATTGGTCGAACGCTTTCCACCAGATCCACGAAACTTCCCTTGAGACCCTTCGAATGATTTCTATTGGACATTCGATTCGAACCTACTGCTCGGTAAGTTTAGGTTTTCGAAATACTCCTTCCAAGAAGTAGCGGCTTTGAGAAGGTTTGCAGATACGTGACTCGCACAAGAGCATCTCCGTTCCAGTGTATAGTGATGATTGCTATTGAAATATCTTGTTCTTATGTGCATGAATTTTGTACACAGCTTATATTGACACCAACATATTATATTGGGTTGATTTGCATGCGTAACTAAAGCAGTTAAACACTCTGATCTTGTCTGTTGTGATTTTTTGGACATTAAATTCACTACATAATTATTTCTGCTACTTATATTTAGGTGAATTGTTAGGGAATGGTGGAAACAAGGTGGAAACAACCGGGGTAAGGGGGGCAGGGCTATAGACAGTGAGTCGTAATAAATGCGACTACTTTTCCAAATACAACCTACACTATAGTACCTGGTATAGAGTATCAGAAGCTACCGCACCATCCAGTGAAGCATTTTCATCACCACGCATACGGGTTCAATAGTTTCAGAGTGGTCCTCTTAAAGAGAGGAACTATGTGCTCAGCCCTCAAGATGGCATCAATGTGCACGACGCGATAGGCATCAGCCCTACGACGGCAGGCTAATTTTACGAAGGCTGTGTCTTAGTCCTCTCCTCTCACGTCCAGGAGCTTCACGTACGCGAGTGGCTGTTTCTTTATCTCCCGTCCAGCTCTGGTTTGGACATGGAAAAGCATGAGGAGCTGGGCATACACAACATCTGACCCCACTTGAGTACGGTTACTGACCATACTCCCGTCCAGAGCTAGATAGGAAAACCATGGATTCCCATGGAAAGCCACGGTTGCCCTTGCATAGTGAGCATCATTCAAATCATTCTTTGGGAGTGCAACTGCAGAATGCACCTGCATAGGACGAGAAAGTTTGGGATGGCGAATGCAAAAGTTTCATTCTTCGGGAAATACAAACTTCAACGTCGGCAATATAAAAGTGACAAAGCTTAGAATAACACTGCGCATAATGGTGGTGATGGTAGGTGAGATGTTTTTCTTACATGGACGATGTCATTTCGAATACCACGTTCAGCGAGGGCTATTGTGATATCGTTCATGGCGCTGCCGTGTTGCTCCAAAAGCCCTTGCCAGAGTTTCTCCGCTTTTCGACCATCAACAACATGTAGAAGTTGAGAAGAAGTGAACGAGAGAATGAGTGAACTATGAACGAAGTGAGTACAAATAGGAAACCCTAACTGGGTTGTACCCCCTATGGGATACCCCACTATAGCCTGTGAAGAAAGGAACGCTGATGATCACAAGGCCCAAGTGCGTGCAGCAACGCTGATGATCACAAGGCGCAAGTGCCTTGGTGAAGACATCAGCAGTGTTGGCCTCAGAGGCCACGTACGCAAGTCGCAACTGTCCACGCTGCTGTAGCTCACGAGCAAGAAAGTAGCGGAGAGCAATGTGCTTTGTCCTGTGCTCCAGTCGCTGCTCTCCACACAAGGCCAGCATGGCCTTGTTGTCTACGTACAGGACTGGAGGAGAACGAGGCGGCTCTCCAAGGTCGGTCAACAGGTAGGTGAGCCAGCGTAACTCGTGTGCAGCCATAGCCCCGGCGTAGATCTCAGCCTCACAACTGGAGCCGAGAACAGAAGACGAGCGGGTAGCCCGCCACGAAACAGAGCCGGAACCAAGGCTGAAGGTGTAACCCTGTGACGACCACTGCGTAGCCTGGCCGTCAGCCCAAGAAGCGTCCGCGTGCCCAGTGAGGACCACTGGACTGCGCCCTCCAAGCACTAGCCCCATGCCCGACGTACTGCACAAGTAGCGCAACACCCTCTTCACTGCAGCCATGTGCTCTGGTCGGTGTCTCCCAGGAGCAACATAGCGTGCAAGAATGCTAAGAGGGTATGCAAGGTCAGGTCGTGTGCAGGTCATCAGGTACATGAGGCAGCCGACAAGCTCTGGATACGGGCCACTCGACTCTACGGACTCATCCGAAGGCAGAGCTGAGAGCGAGTGGCGAGTAGGCAGAGGAGTGGCCTGAGGCGAGGAGTACGTGAAGCCGAAGCGCTGAAAGACCTGCTGCACCATGTGTGACTGAGTCAGGGTAATGGTGCGGCGTGCTCTGTCTCGGGTGATCTGCAAGCCAAGGTAGCTGCGCAGTTCACCCAGGTCAGTGCACGTGTGTCTCTTCTGCAGCTCCGACTTCACGTAGGCGAGTCCAGCAGTGTCAGCTGTGGCAAAGACCAAGTCGTCGACGTACACGAGGATGTAGAACGGCGGCAGAGAGGTGTCGGTGCGCAGAAACAGCGACGGGTCGGCAGTAGAAGGAGCAAACCCAAGTGCCGCCAGCGTAGTCCTCAGTGTGTCGTGCCACTCACGTGGCGCCTGGCGGAGACCGTAGACTGGACGCCGGAGACTCCACTGGGTACCAGGAGGGAAAGACCCAGTGAAGCCAGGTGGGCGACGCAGCCAGATCTCCTCGTGCAGGCTGCCCTGCAAGAAAGCTGTGCTGAAGTCGAGAGAGTGCAGCTCGTAGTCACGGTGAGCAGCAACGTGCAGCAGTACCCGAAGAGTGGTCATCTTCGGGGTGGGGGAGAAGGTCTGAAAGTAGTCAACCCCCTGCCGCTGACTGAAGCCACGAGCCACGTAACGCGCCTTGAAGACAGGCGGAGAACCCGGCGGCCGCTTCACCCTGAAAATCCACAGGCCACTGACGACGTTCGCCCCAGGAGGGGGAACAGCGTCAACCTAGGTGCCTGTGGACTTCCAGGAAGCCATCTCTGCATCCATAGCTGCCTGCCAGTGAGAGGAGTAGGGACCCTCTATCGCCTCCGCGTAAGAGCGCGGAGTCGGGATGTCTAGTGCATCCGGGTCTCCCTCAGGGGCTAGCAGTACAGACGCGAGATGAGGTGAAGCGGCGGCCAGACAGTGGAACTCCTCCTGCCTGTCCTCAAGGACGTCCGTGCCAAGGGCACACTCATCCCCGACGGACGGAGGACAGGCAGACTCAGACTCAGCGACAAGACTAGCAGCGTAGTCTAGACGACAGCGCGCAGCAAAGTCGACGAGCTCAGTGACAAGGGCAGACGCAGTAGAAGACTCGAAAGAAGGGTCAGTGACAGCAGTAGCAAGGAGACGCGTGACAGTAGGACTGGCAGCACGAAGAGAGTCCGACTCCGGGTCGGCAAGAGCAGGAAGAGAGGAAGCAGGAGGAGAAGGCAAAGGGGCACGCAGAGGAGCAGTAGACGGACGCAGAGACATCCGGTGCGTGCCAGGGACAGGAGGAGGATGCTGACGCGAACCGCTACCACTAGCGCGCGCAGTACGAACAGGCGACGCAGGACGAGACGCAGGCTCATGACGCTCAGTAAGACCTCCAGTCGGACCAGCGTAGGGAGAAGGAGCAGGCAAAGGTGAGGCAGGCTGTAGCTGTGACTGTGACGAGACAGGCTGTGGACCCTCTAAGGGAGGAGGAGGAGGACCAGGAGAAGGTGTAAGACCAAGAACCTGCTGCAGGAGCGGAACGAAGTACGGCCGGGGCCGCGCGGCAACGCCAGAAACAGCAGGGACAGCACCAGTACCCCCAACAGGAGTACCCGCTCCAGCAGCACCTCCAGTAGCTCCAGAACCTCCAGCAGCACCACCAGGAGCACCGCCAGTCGGACCTCCAGCGGCAGTCTCAGCGCCAACACCCTCAGTAGCACCAGCTCCAGGAGAACCCTCAGACCCAGCAGCTCCAGCACCCACAGTACGAGCACCGCCGGGACGCTCGGCAGCAGTACTTTCTGCAGCCGAAGAACCTCCAGCACCAGCAGCACGCCTCCAGCGCCTGGCAAACCACTCACGTAGCTCCTGAGGGGAGAGTGGCTCTCGGCGAGACGAAGCACCTCCAGGCGGAGCACCCCCAGTCTCAGCACCCCCAGGCTCAGCACCCCCAAGGCTCAGCACCCCCAGGCTCAGCACCCCAAGGCTCAGCACCCTCAGGCGTAGCACCTCCAGTCTCAGCACCCCCAGGCTCAGCTCCCGCAGCAGCACCAGAGTCACCAGTGACCTCGACAGGCTCGACCGCGTCTACCTGGGACACACCTGAAGGGGCAGGACCCTGAGGGGGGAGGGGGTCTACCGGGGGAGGACCTGGTACCAAGAAGAGCGGGGGCGGGGGGAGGGACGGAGTGCGGTAGGGGAAGAGGCGGTAGTAGGGTACCGACTCGTCGAACGTGACGTCCTGGGAGGACAAAACACGTCGAGAGGTGGGGTGGTAGAACTGCCACCCAGGGGCGTCGGGGGGGAACCCCAGGAAGACGCAGGGAGCAGCGCGAGGGGACAGCTTGTCCGCAGACAAGTCGCGGACAAACGCCCGAGATCCCCAGACCCGGAACGCCGACGCATCGCCAACCTTCCCCGTCCACAGCAGCGCTGGGGAGGTCTCCGGCCTGGAGACCCTGGGGTGGAGGTTGATCTGATGCGCTGCGTACCTGACCGCAAACGGCCACAGAAAATGGGGGGCAGCCGCATGCATCATGGACGTACGAGCGACGTCCATGACCATGCCAATGCGGCGCTCTCCAATCCCATTTTGCTGCGGGGAGTCCGGAAGCGTGAAGGTCTGGCGGATGCCTCGCGCACGACAGTAGGCTCTCAGAAGGCCAGAGGAGAACTCTCCGCCTCTGTCCGAGTGCAGACGCAACACAGGAAAGTCCGAGCCAAAGCTCTGCCTGAGCTGGAGACGAGCTGCGCGGATCCAGTCGATCAGCACCTCAGTGACATCACCCTTGCTGCGCAAGGGGAAGACTGTGGTGTAACGCGAGTAGTCGTCAACCACCAACAGGAAGTAGCGCTCGTGACCGAGTCCACGGACGCGGGCAGGGCCCCAAACGTCCATGTGAAGCGTCTGCAACGGAGCCTCTGTCGAAGGAAACTGGGAGGAGTGAGGGGCAGCACGCTGGCGCCCCTCGACACAGGGGACACAGGCAGGGCCAGGGCCTTGAGGAAGGGGAGGTAGAGACCGGGGGAGACCAGACACAAGAAGACGGGAGGCCATGCCTCTGAGCCGAAGCAGAGAGGGGTGGCCAAGGCGGTGGTGCCAGAGGAGGGTCTCGTGAGACAGACGGCGACACGAACAGGGGGCAGACTCAGGACCAGACCTGGACGCTGCAGCAAACACCTGACCAGACAAAGGGACTCTACCAGACTCAGCACCTGGCAAAGAAGCAGTGGTCAGTGTGTACAAGCTCGACCCTGGCTGACGTGTAAACGTAGCCAGGTGACGACCCGTGCTAGCCTCTGTGCAGTGCGTCACTCGCTGACTAGCAGGGGTGAACTGGTGGACTCCCGCATCCTGTAGGTCAGCACCACTCACCAAGTTCGTAGAGAACGAGGGGAGGTAGAGACCAGACAGGGTGCCAAAGGGAGCCGCCGGACACGGGAGGACTGTGGAGAAGCGAGACAGGACAGGACCCCCAGAGGGGTCAGCCAAGGAAACCGCAACCGGCCGACTAAGCGGCGTAAGTGTGGTGCGGTCCCGAAAGAAAGAGCGAGACGCTCCAGAGTCAAGAGTGAAGGTGTGGGAGGCCGAAGCCGACGCAGTACCTGAGAGCGCAGACGCACTAGTACCTGAGAGAGCAGTCTCACGAGCACCTGAGAGCACAGACGCACTGGCACCTAGAGCAGAAGCCTCACCGGCACCTGGAGCAGCAGTACCAATGCCCGGGTCGGGCGGAAAACACCGGTAACAGTCACCCTCCTCACTAATGGTCACAGCATACATGGCAGCAAGGATAGCATCAAAATCAAGATCAAAGATAGCTACACCTGCCCTAGTCAGCTCTCCCCAGCGGGGGATCTCCGCGGCCTCCGGGAACTGCTGACGCCAAGCGTCCGTCAGGCGGCCAAAGCAGCGCTGGGCGGGGTGGGCACCCCCACACTGCTCTCCAGTGCGGTCGCCAGTGCGGAGAACGTAGGTGCAGGGACCAAAACCCCCACCGCGCTGACGCTGCGTGTACCACTCACGGAGCTGCTGAGGGGTGGGGAGGTCGCGAGAACGCTGCTGCTGCTGCTGGTGCTGCTGGCGCTGACCGCCACCAGTGCCGCTCCGCTGCGAAGCTCCACTCCGACCACCTCCACCTCCGCCACCCCCGCCTCCGCCTCCACCGCCCCCGCCTCCACCTCCACCGCCGCCACCTCCGCCACCTCCGCTACCACCGCCACCGTCGCCGCCACTCCCGCCTCCACTGCCGCCACTAGCACCCTCACCCCCGCTACCACCTCCACCGCCACCCCCACTCCCTCCGCCGCCTCCACCTCCACCGCCACCGCCCCCACTGGCCCCACCCGCTCCCTTGCCCCCCTTGCCCTTGCCAGAGCGGCGTCTCCCGCTAGGGGCAGACGCCGCACTGACCGACTCAAGACCAACGAGGTCGGCCGCAGCGGCAGAGGCGACAGAGGGCAGGAGAGGGGAAGGAGAACACCCCTCAAAGATGGGGGCGCGGGGTTCACCTCGAGAGGCTCCTACAGCAACTATGCTCTTCTCTGCTGCAAGAAGGGCCTTCTCGAGGCTGTCGACTGTGAGGGTGGTGGGACAGACCGCGAGGAAGTGGTCCCGGACTACACGAAGGGAGTCAGGGAGGCGAGTGACTAGGAAGTAGAGAGTGATGTACATGGGGGGGGGGGTTCTTGGCGCTGAAGTCTGCAGGAAGCGCAGCGCGGTAGCGAGTGTCACTAGTGCGGAGGTGCGTGATGAGATCAGCGACAGTGGGAAAGGCGGCAAGGTCAGGGAAGAGGAAGGGGAGCATGAGGCGGCTCAGTGCAGCAGTGGCAGGGGAGGAGTAGCGCGCAACTACAGCGTCGTACAAGGTCTGAGCACTCTTGTACTGGCTAAAGTGCGCGCGCTCAGCGGTAGGCAGGTGGCGACGCACAGCAAGACGTGCAGCAGCATCGCGCGTGGCCCAATGAGAGCGAACAGTGGCGTCAGCATCAGCAGCAGGGGCAGGGACGGCGCCAGAGGTGAGGTCAAAGAGAGATAGACCGTTGGCCCTGTCGCACTGTAAAAACAGCTGCAGGTCGTCAAGCCAGACCTCAAAGTCAATGGCTTGACCCTCAGCGTCAAAAGCGAGGACACTGGGTGTAGCCATGACGACGACAGTGGCGCAGTGCAAGCAGTAGGGAAAGGGTACGCAGTGAGAGCAGTGCAGTGCTCACCGGGCAGGGCAGGTCGGGCGGCTCGGGAGGAAGGTCGCCAGGCGACACGGCCGCTAGGCTGCTGGGCGGCTCGGCTCCCGGGCGGCTCGGCTGCTGCTGGGCGGCTCGGCTGCTGCTGGGCGGCTCGGCGGCTCCTGGGCGGCTCGGCTGCTGCTGGGCGGCTCGGCGGCTCCGGGCGGCTCGGCTGCTGCTGGGCGGCTCGGCGGCTCCGGGCGGCGCGGCTGCTGCTGGGCGGCTCGGCTGCTGCTGGGCGGCTCGGTGGCTCCTGGGCGGCTCGGTTACTCCGGGCGGCTCGGCTGCTACTGGGCCGCGTAGGTAGGGCGGCCGGGCGGGCCGCAGGTAGGGCGGCGGGTAGGCCGCAGGTAGGGCGGCGGGACGGCCGCAGGTAGGGCGGCGGAAGGCCGCAGGTAGGGCGGCGGGTAGGCCGCAGGTAGGGCGGCGGGACGGCCGCAGGTAGGGCGGCGGACGGCCGTAGGTAGGGCGGCGGGTAGGCCGCAGGTAGGGCGGCGGGATGGCCGCAGGTAGGGCGGCGGACGGCCGCAGGTAGGGCGGCGGGGAGGCCGCAGGTAGGGCGGCGGGTGGGCCGCGACAGAGTGGCGGGGCCGTTCGAAGGAGTGGCGGGGCCGCGACGAAGTGGCGGGGCCGCGCGAAGAGGTAGCGGGGCCGCGACTGGGTGGCGGGGCCGCGACGGAGTGGCGGGGCCGCTCGAAGGGGTGGCGGGGCCGCGACGGAGTGGCGGGGCCGGGACGGAGTGGCGGGGCCGCGACGAAGGGGCGGGGCCGCTCGAAGGGGTGGCGGGGCCGCTACGGGACGGCGGGGCCGCTAGCAAGGGCGGCGGGTGGGCCGCTAAGGTAGGGCGGCGGCTGGGCCGCGAGTAGGGCGGCGGTCGGGCCGCGAAGTAGGGCGGCGGGGCCGCGAAGGAAAAGGGCGACTCGAAGGGTCGCTAAAAAAAAGGCGCGCGCCTCGGGCGCGCTTCGGTGGGCCCTAAAGAACAGTCCCTAGGATGGGACCTGCTCTGATTCCATGTGAAGAAAGGAACGTGAATGAAATGACTATGAATGAAGTGAGTACAAATAGGAAACCCTAGTTGGGTTGTACCCCCTATGGGATACCCCACTATAGCCTACACAAATAAGTAAGCTATAATTTTCTGACATAGCCTACACAAATAAGTAAGCTATAATGTTCTGACACACCCCCATAGGCAAAGTGGGGGAGAACAAGGGGTCACAAGACCAGTCAAGCAACGCAAGACAAAGCTCGGGGTGGATCACAAAGTCACCACACATTCCGAGCACAAGTTCAAAGGCCAAAAGGCCAGTTCACATGCAAGAGCACATATATAGGTATACAAGAGGCTAAACAAGCAAGAGCAAGAGTATATATATGTGACTGTACAAGCAAGGTCAAGAAGTAAGCAAGTGAGGTAAGACACGTACAAGTCCCAACTGAGTGCAGAAGCGCTGATGATCACAAGGCGCAAGTGCCTTGGTGAAGACATCAGCGGTGTTGGCCTCAGAGGCCACGTACGCAAGCCGCAACTGTCCACGCTGCTAAAGTTCACGCGCAAGAAAGTAGCGGAGAGCAATGTGCTTTGTCCTGTGCTCCAGTCGCTGCTCTCGACACAAGGCCAGCATGGCCTTGTTGTCTACGTACAGGACTGAAGGAGAACGAGGCGGCTCTCCCAGGTCGGTAAGCAGGTAGGTGAGCCAGCGAAGCTCCTGTGCAGCCATAGCCCCGGCGTAGATCTCAGCCTCACAACTGGAGCCGAGAACAGAAGACGAGCGGGTAGCCCGCCACGAAACAGAGCCGGAACCAAGACTGAAGGTGTAACCCTGTGACGACCGCTGCGTAGCCTGGTCGTCAGCCCAAGAAGCGTCCGCGTGCCCAGTGAGGACCACTGGACTGCGCCCTCCAAGCACTCGCCCCATGCCCGACGTATTGCACAAGTAGCGCAACACCCTCTTCGCTGCAGCCATGTGCTCTGGTCGGTGTCTCCCAGGAGCAACATAGCGTGCAAGAATGCTAAGAGGGTATGCAAGGTCAGGTCGTGTGCAGGTCATCAGGTACATGAGGCAGCCGACAAGCTCTGGATACGGGCCACTCGACTCTACGGACTCATCCGAAGGCAGAGCTGAGAGCGAGTGGCGAGTAGGCAGAGGAGTGGCCTGAGGCGAGGAGTACGTGAAGCCGAAGCGCTGAAAGACCTGCTGCACCATGTGTGACTGAGTCAGGGTGATGGTGCGGCGTGCTCTGTCCCGGGTGATCTGCAAGCCAAGGTAGCTGCGCAGCTCACTCAGATCAGTGCACGTGTGTCTCTTCTGCAGCTCGGACTGCACGTAGGCGAGTCCAGCAGTGTCAGCTGTGGCAAAGACCAAGTCGTCGACGTACAAGAGGATGTAGAACGGCGGCAGAGAGGTGTCGGTGCGCAGAAACAGCGACGGGTCGGCAGTAGAAGGAGCAAACCCAAGTGCCGCCAGCGTAGTCCTCAGTGTGTCGTGCCACTCACGTGGCGCCTGGCGGAGACCGTAGACTGGACGCCGGAGACTCCACTGGGTACCAGGAGGGAAAGACCCAGTGAAGCCAGGAGGGCGGCGCAGCCAGATCTCCTCGTGCAGGCTGCCCTGCAAGAAAGCAGTGCTGAAGTCGAGAGAGTGCAGCTCGTAGTCATGGTGAGCAGCGACGTGCAGTAGTACCCGAAGAGTGGTCATCTTCGGGGTCGGGGAGAAGGTCTGAAAGAAGTCAACTCCCTGCCGCTGACTGAAACCACGAGCCACGTAACGCGCCTTGAAGACAGGCGGAGAACCCGGCGGCCGCTTCACCCTGAAGATCCACATGCCACTGACGATGTTCGCCCCAGGAACAGAGTCAACGTAGGTGCCTGTGGACTTCCAGGAGGCCATCTCTGCATCCATAGCTGCCTGCCACTGAGAGGAGTAGGGACCCTCTATCGCCTCCGCGTAAGAGCGCGGAGTCGGGATGTCAAGTGCATCCGGGTCTCCCTCAGGGGCTAGCAGTACAGACGCGAGATGAGGTGAAGCGGCGGCCAGACACTGGAACTCCTCCTGCCTGTCCTCAAGGACGTCTGTGCCAAGGGCACACTCACCCCCGACGGACGGAGGACAGGCAGACTCAGACTCAGCGACAAGACTAGTAGCGTAGTCTAGACGACAGTGCGCAGCAAAGTCGATGAGCTCAGCGACAAGGGCAGACGCAGTAGAAGACTTGAAAGAAGGGTCAGTGACGACAGTAGCAAGGAGACGCGTGACAGTAGGACTGGCAGCACGAAGAGAGTCCGACTCTGGGTCGGCAAGAGCAGGAAGAGAGGAAGCAGGAGGAGAAGGCAGAGGGGCACGCAGAGGAGCTGTAGACGGACGCAGAGACATCCGGTGCGTGCCAGGGACAGGAGGAGGACGCTGACGTGAACCGCGACCACTAGTGCGCGCAGTACGAACAGGCGACGCAGGACGAGACGCAGGCTCACGACGCTCAATAAGACCTCCAGTCGGACCAGCGTAGGGAGAAGGAGCAGGCAAAGGGGAGGCAGGCTGTAGCTGTGACTGTGACGGGACAGGCTGTGGACCCCCTAAGGGAGGAGGAGGAGGACCAGGAGAAGGTGTAAGACCAAGAACCTGCTGCAGGAGCGTAACGAAGTACGGTCGGGGCTGTGTGGCGACGCCAGAAACAGCAGGGACAGCACCAGTACCTCCAGCAGGAGTATCCGCTCCAGCAGCACCTCCAGCAGCACCTCCAGTAGCTCCAGAGCCTCCAGCAGCACCTCCAGTAGCTCCGGAACCCCCAACAGCACCAGGAGCACCGCCGGTCAGACCGCCAGCGGTAGTCTCAGTGCCAACACCCTCAGCAGTACCAGCTCCAGGAGAACCCGCAGGCCCAGCAGCTCCAGCACCCACAGCACGAGCACCTCCGGGACGCGCGGCAGCAGCACCCTCTGCAGCCAAAGAACCTCCAGCACCAGCAGCACGCCTCCAGCGCCGGGCAAACCACTCACGCAGCTCCGGTGGGGAGAGTGGCTCTCGGCGAGACGAAGCACCTCCATGCGGAGAACCACCAGGCGAAGAACCTCCAGGCTCAGCACCCTCAGGCAAAGCACCTCCAGGCGGAGCACCCCCAGTCTCAGCACCCCCAGGCTCAGCACCCCCAGGCTCAGCACACCCAGACTCAGTACCCTCAGGCTCAGCACCCCCAGGCTCAGCACCCCCAGGCTCAGCACCTCTAGACTCCGCACCCCCAGGCTCAGCACCCCCAAGCGTAGCACCTCCAGTCCCAGCACCCCCAGGCTCAGCTCCCGCAGCAGCACCAGAGTCACCAGTGACCTCGACAGGCTCGACCGCGTCTACCTGGGACACACCTGAAGAGGCAGGACCCTGAGGGGGGAGGGGGTCTACCGGGGGGGGGACCTGGTACCAAGAAGAGCGGGGGCGGGGGGAGGGACGGAGTGCGGTAGGGGAAGAGGACAGAACACGTCGAGAGGTGGGGTGGTAGAACTGCCACCCAGGGGCGTCGGGGGGGAACCCCAGGAAGACGCACGGAGCAGCGCGAGGGGACAGCTTGTCCGCAGACAAGTTGCGGACAAACGCCCGAGATCCCCAGACCCAGAACGCCAACGCATCGCCAACCTTCCCCGTCCATAGCAGGGCTGGGGAGGTCTCCGGCCTGGAGACCCTGGGGTGGAGGTTGATCTGATGCGCCGCGTACCTGACCGCAAACGGCCACAGAAAATGGGGGGCAGCCGCATGCATCATAGACGTACGAGCGACGTCCATGACCATGCCAATGCGGCGCTCTGCAATCCCATTTTGCTGCGGTGAGTCCGGAAGCGTGAAGGTCTTGCGGATGCCTCGCGCACGACAGTAGGCACGCAGAAGGCCAGAGGAGAACTCTCCGCCTCTGTCCGAGTGCAGACGCAACACAGGAAAGTCCGAGCCAAAGCTCTGCCTGAGCTGGAGACGAGCTGCGCGGATCCAGTCGATCAGCACCTCAGTGACATCACCCTTGCTGCGCAAGGGGAAGACTGTGGTGTAACGCGAGTAGTCGTCAACCACCAACAGGAAGTAGCGCTCGTGACCGAGTCCACGGACGCGGGCAGGGCCCCACACGTCCATGTGAAGCGTCTGCAACTGAGCCTCTGTCGGAGGAAACTGGGAGGAGTGAGGGGCAGCACGCTGGCGCCCCTCGACACAGGGGACACAGGTAGGGCCAGGGCCCTGAGGAAGGGGAGGGAGGGACCGGGGCAGACCAGACACAAGAAGACGGGAGGCCATGCCTCTGAGCCGAAGCAGAGAGGGGTGGCCAAGGCGGTGGTGCCAGAGGAGGGTCTCGTGAGACAGACGGCGACACGAACAGGGGGCAGACTCAGGACCAGACCTGGACGCTGCAGCAAACACCTGACCAGACGAAGGGACTCTACCAGACTCAACACCGGGAGGAGAAGCAGTGGTCAGTGTGTACAGGCTCGACCCTGGCTGACGTGTAAACGTAGCCAGGTGGCGACCTGTGCTAGCCTCTGTGCAGTGTGTCACCCGCTGACGAGCAGGAGTGAACTGGTGGACACCCACATCCTGTAGGTCAGCACCACTCACCAGGTTCGTAGAGAACGAGGGGAGGTAGAGACCAGTCAGGGTGCCAGAGGGAGCCGCCGAACACAGGAGGACTGTGGAGAAACGAGACAGGACAGGACCCCCAGAGGGGTCAGCCAGGGACACCGCAACCGGCCGACTAAGCGGCGTGAGAGTGGTGCGGTCCCGAAAGAAGGAGCGAGACGCCCCAGAGTCAAGGGTGAAGGTGTGAGAGGCCGAAGCCGACACGGTACCTGAGAGTGCAGACTCACTATTACCTGAGAGCACAGACGCACTGGCACCTAGAGCAGCAGCCTCACTGGCACCTGACGCAGCAGTACCAATGCCCGGGCCGGGCGGGAAACACCGGTAACACTCACCCTCATCACTAACAGTCACAGCATACATGGCAGCAAGGATAGCATCAAAGTCAAGATCAAAGATAGCTACACCAGCCCTAGACAGCTCTCCCCAGCGGGGGATCTCAGAGGCCTCCGGAAACTGCTGGCGCCAAGCGTCGGTCAGTCGGGCAAAGCGGCGGCGGGCGGTGTGGGTGCCCCCACACTGCTCACCCGCGCGGTCGCCGGTGCGAAGGACGTAGGTGCAGGGACCAAGCGCCCCACCACGCTATCGCTGCGAGTACCACTCACGGAGCTGCTGAGGGGCGGGGATGTCGCGAGAGCGCTGCTGCTGCTGCTGCTGCTGCTGGCGCTGACCACCCCCAGTGCTGCTCCGCTGGGACGAGCCACTCCGACCACCTCCACCACCGCCACCCCCGCCTCCGCCGCCACCGCCGCCACCGCCACCCTCGCCCCCGCCGCTCCCACCGCCACCTCCGCCACCACCTCCGCCTCCACTGCCGCCACTAGTACCTCCACTCCCGCCACCACCTCCACCGCCACCCCCACTCCCCCCGCCGCCCCCACCTCCTCCGCCACCGCCCCCGCTAGCTCCACCCGCTCCCTTGCCCCCCTTGCCCCTGCCAGAGCGGCGCCTACCGCTGGGGGCAGACGCCGCACCGACCGACTCCAAACCAACGAGGTCGGCCGCAGCAGCAGAGGCGACAGAGGGTAACAGGGGGGAGGGAGAACACCCCTCAAAGATGGGGGTGCGAGGGTCACCACGAGAGGCCCCTACAGCGACTATACTCTTCTCAGCCGCTAGCAGGGACTTCTCAAGGAGGCCGACAGTGAGGGTGGTGGGACAGACTGAGAGAAAATGGTCCCTAATGGCACGAAGGGACTCAGGGAGACGGGTGACTAGAAAGTAGAGGGTGATGTACATGGGAGGAGGGTTTGCGGCGCGGAAGTCAGCAGGAAGCGCAGCGCGGTAGTGAGTGTCACTAGCGAGGAGGTGGGTGAAGAGGTCAGCGACTGTGGGAAAGGCAGCAAGGTCAGGGAAGAGGTACGGTAGCATGAGGCGGCTCAGCGTAGCGGAGGAAGGGGAGGAGTAGCGCGCAACTACAGCGTCGTACAAGGCCTGAGCGGTCTTGCACTGACTAAAGTGCGCACGCTCGGAGGAAGGGAGGTGGCGACGCACAGCAAGACGTGCAGCAGCATCGCGTGTGGCCCACTTGGAGCGAACAGTGGGGTCAGCATCAGCAGGAGGGGCAGGGACAGCGCCAGAGACAAAGTCAAAGAGAGAAACCTCATCTATCGCTTCGCACAGTAAGTACAGCTGCAGGTCCTCGACCCAGACTGCAAAGTCAATGGCGCGACCCTCAGCATCAAAAGCCAGGACACTGGGGGTGGCCATTATAGCAGCTGACAGTCTCACTGGGCAGGAAGAGTCGGGTAGCTCAGTAGTACAGTAACACAGCAGCACAGCGGCTGCGCCGGTCCAGGAGCAGCAGCAGCCCCACAGGAGCAGGAGCTCGGCACCTCAGGTTGCTCGGGCGGCTCGGGCGGCTCGGGCGGTTCGGGCGGCTCGGGCGGCTCGGGCGGCTCGGGCGGCTCGGGCGGCTCGGGCGGCTCGGGCGGCGCAGGCGTCTCGCGGGCGGCGCACGGGTGACTGCACGAGCGGCCGGGGCGGGTCACGGGCGGCTGGGGCGGCTCACGGGCGGCTGCACGGGCGGCTGGGGCGGCTCGCGGGCTGCTCGCGGGCGGCTTGCAGCTGTGCACGGGCGGCGCGGGCGGCTCACGGGCGGGTGGGTGGCTCGCGGACGAGCTGCGCACGGGCGGGCGGCGCACGGGCTGGCGGCTCACGGACGGGCGGCGCACGGGCGGCGCTAGCGGCTCACGGGCGGGCTGGTGGCGCATGTGCGGGCGGCTCACGGGCGGCGCCGGCTCACGGTCGGGCGGCGCGCGGGTGGGCGGCTCACGGGCGGCGGCTCACGGGCGGCGGCTTCGCAGACGGCGGCGGCGCACGGGCGGCGTCTGACGGGCGGCTGCTTACGGGCGGCGGCTGACAGGCGGCGCTCACGGGCGGCGGCTGACGAGCGGCGCACGGGCGGCGGATAACGGGCGGCGCTCACGGGTGGTGCTCACGGGCGGCGGCGCACGGGCGGCGGCTCACGGGCGGCGGCTCACGGGCAGGCCGCGGGCAGCTCAAGGGCGTTAGGGCGGGCGCCGGGCGCTAGGGCGCTAGGGCTGGCGCTAGGGCGGGCGCTAGGGCGGGCGCTAGGGCGGGCGCTAGGGCGGGCGCTAGGGCGTTAGGGCGGGCGCGAGGGTGGGCGCTAGGGCGCTAGGGCGCTAGGGCAGGAAAAAAAAAAAGGTTTTCGAAGTGGTGGGCCCTAAGCGAAGTTCCCACAGGGGAACCTGCTCGATACCATGAGAAGAAGTGAACGAGAGAATGAGTGAACTATGAACGTAGTGAGTACAAATAGGAAACCCTAACTGGGTTGTACCCCCTATGGGATACCCCACTATAGCCTACACAAATAAGTAAGCTATAATGTTCTGACAGAAGTGTCATGGCTGTGCTTCTCGCCTTGAGAACAGGGTTTTTGTTCCTTTCAGCATGTACAGACCTGGACTGCAGATGATGCCGTTTCGACGGTGCGTTTATTTGTCTTACAACTTTTATTCCCAGAAACTAAGACACTTATGATGCTATACATTCGTCACCCAATTAGTTGTCGTTCCCGAAATGTTATTGTTTTTCAACCAGACCTTTTGAGTGAATGCTTACCGTTTTATATATACAAAACTAAATGGTTTGTTTTTCAAACAATTCTGAACCTACATCGAGGTTCCGACAAAACGATAGTTTCCCTGATGGCATCCGCGTCTGTCATAGTCACAGTAGGCTCCAATGTGCCTAAAACGAAAGATAGAGTGCACAGTTGGATTTATGCACAGCGGCTTCAAACGTTCATAGCGTTCCGGTCACAGCTTCAAATGACTTGATTCAACTTGGATCTGGAGCGTCTTATTGTCGTCTACACTAGGCAATTTAGATCGCACGATTTGACCAAGTATTGACGACACAGCGTTGGTTTGAACGAACGGCACTATGGCAGCCACTATAGTCTTAGAACACAAGATAGGAAGAGTTAGGGAGAGTTATGAGTTGGGAATGACTCCCAGCTCCTACAAACCCCAAGAGCCGAGGTACAGTGATGTGGAACAGTGCCACACTGTCCCCAACCACGAAGGGTCTCGAAACTACCCTTCACTAGGGCCTACACCAAGTGAAATGTTACACTACACAAAGTAATGTAACTATCTTCAATATCTTGGGGTGTACCCTGTTTCGCGGGCTTCGCGATTACTTGTATGTTGACACCAGGGCTCGGGTTCTTCATCACAAACTCATTCTTGAGTTCTTGATGGGTCTGCTGCACACACCTGCGACACGCCGAACGTTCGACAAGCGACAAAATAGAAACCGCGCACGACAAAATAGAAACCACGCGGGACACACAAAACGACCATGTTACACGCGACTAGCGATAATTCGCTATTGACTTGACACGCACACTTGACATCATGACCCATCACTCACACACTATTATAAGCATGAAATATATATTTATTTCATGCCCTCATTCCATTCCATGCACACATGCATGCACGCACACGGACAACAAGCCGAGTGCAAACTGTAGGGTTGCACCAACAGCATCTAACACGAGAGGTTCATGAACTCAACCTCAGCGGTTGGATGTGCTGAGGGTTTCGTTATCAAGGGCTAGGAGAGCTTCACGCGAGCCCTGAAACAACCGTGGGCGTTGTTCCTTGTCCATCTCCTTGCTCGATGTTTTCAAACCTTTGGCCTTACTCTATCGGCTCTGTTCGGCTGTTTGAATTTTGAGATTTCAAACTTGAGAACTCTGTGCCAACCCTAGCCCACGACCATAGCTACTAACCTCACCTTACACCATGCCTAGCATTTGGTACCAACCCTGGCCGGCCACCACATCCAAAAATCCGCCAGGCCTAGCGTCCAGTTCTCAACTGAGTAAGGGAACGTCATCTGCTGTGAACGCGTTACCATACCTCACCTCCCTCCCGAAGCCTGATTTAGTGACACAGTCATTACCACAGATTGCCACCAGGCCTTGCGTCTAGTTCAGCTTCGTCAACTGCTGTCGGCGCGTTGCCTCACCGCACCTCATTCCCAAGCCTGATTCAGTGACGAGCCCTACTTTCCACCGTCTCACCAGGAGTCACGCTATTTTCGTAGTATATAATGGCGGGTCCGCCTCATTTTCCGCACAAACTTACCGAGAATCACTCTTCAAAGCTTCTCTACTTTTTCCGTCATGGAACAGTCTAACGCAACTGCTTCCGCCCTAATCTCTTCCATCCGCGGGCGTCGCCAAAATGGCCGGTTTCCTGCGATGCTCGGAACCCAGGCAATTCGTGCTGCATCGATGGGACATGCTACCTCTCTCGGTATCAACGTGGCGGCTCGACCATCTTCTCCGAAAAGTGAGTTTTTTTATGTTGTTTTGTTCCACACCATTTTACGCTATGTTTCTAGCTTCCTTGTGTTGATTCCGCAGGCCAATGAGAGATATTGACACATTGTTGCTGGATCTCGTTTTTGCAGGTCCTGTTCGGACGCGCTCCTTACACGCTGTGTTTTCCGACGCGGTAGGAAGTCAGCCGCGTCACGAGGAGAATCGGTCGCTCAACACCAGTGGTCATGCTCCACAAATCCCGGCCTCGCGTGGTGATGCGACTTCCGCTCACGTCAATGGCGTGGGAACGCCATCTGCTCACCATTCTCTGCGTTCCGGAAGTCAGGGCCGGTCGGGTGGGCGGCAAGCAAGTCAGGCGGCCTGCCAGAGTTCCGCCAATGCCGCAGGGCGCACGTCTGGTGCTGCTGGCGCAGGCCAGCAGTTCCGCCACGCTGCAGGGAGCAACACCGCCGCTGATGCATCTCAGCAGCCCCACAGGTGCATGCTTTGTATCACCATCCATAGTCAAGACCAAGCAATCACCTCACACCAACCCCCTTTCCTCCACTCCCCTCTCTCATTCTCGTCCCTATTCATTGAAAAAAACCGCCAGCATAGTGCTCACAGGCGATTCAGGGGAGGTTGCTGAGGAATTTGTTCTCATCCCCCACCTCCTTCTCTCAACACCCGCTTCCCTTCTCTCTCCCCTAAACCCTTCTCACCCCATATCTCAGCAGTCCCACTGGTGCACAGCTGGTATCGCCGGCTGTAGTCGAGGCTACGCAATCCTCCACCCCACCCTCCTCTACTCCACTCCCCTCTCTCCTTCCCGTCCTTATGTGAAAAACCGCCAGCATAGTGCTCACAGGCGATTCAAGGGAGGGTGCTGAAGACTCTGTTCTCATCCCACCTTGTCTAAACTCCCACTTCCCTCCTCTCTCCCATGTGCCTTCCCCAAATCCTTGTGAGTAGACTCCCTGTTCCATGCCTTGTATCGCCAGCTGTAGTCGAGGCTAGGCAATAACCTCACCCCACCCCCCTTCACTCCCCTCTCTCCTTCCCTTCCCCTGCTCAGTGACAAAACCGACAGCTGAATGAGAGTCAGGGGCGCTGCCTGGAATATGGTTCTCATCCCTCTTCTGTTTACTCCGGCCCCGTCTTCTCTCCCTATGTTGCTTCTGTTATGCAATCCCATCTGTTTTGCAATGCCTGAATGTGTGTGCAGTCGATGGGTCTTACGATCTGTACACGTGGCATTGCAACCAGAACGGGGTCCCTTTCTCCAACGCTGTCTTCACGCGCTTGATTGCGGCGTCTTTCCGCCGCGATGGGGAGGATGTCCTTGTGCTGAAGCTCAAACAGATTGCTTTTTATCTGTATGGGGTGAGTGAGTGTAACGTCCTTTTCTGAATTGAGTGTAATGCATACTAGTTGTAATTCATCAATGCCTCCTTATGTCCATGCAGGTAGAGCACAAGATCATACATGGGGAAGAATTGCCCCGCAGCACGACAAGGAACAGAGAAGGTGTTGTGCTGTACCACAACAACGTGCGACGTTGGGCGTGAGACGCAGTCGACACGAGCACCAATGCTACGGGTCCCTGGTGGGACAGTGCCAACAATGCATGGCGCTTTTCGCGCTCAGACTGTGGCGTTTTTATTAGCCAGGAGGGTCTGGATGATATTTGAGTATGGCGTGGTGCTTGATGGGTAATAGCAGTTGAGGAAGGTCCTCAATTATTACTGTAGCACTCGTCTTGCTGAAAAACGAGTGCATATTAATCTGGAAATATATCCAGATTTATATTAAATATGTAATATATAAAATTGTTTTAAGAATTATGATTCACGTATACGGTAAAATTAAAATTTCTAAAATGTATTGTTACAATATGTAGTAACAAAGTAACGTAGTAGCGCCGTAACAGTTGTTTATTGATATGCGCATAGGAGAATTGCATTCTACGTTTGAGTGTATGCGTAACTAGAATCGTAACCAGGTAGACTCTATGTAATCGCCGGATTGATGTCGCAACCAATAAGAACAATCTGTCGCGAACCAATACGATGAAGTCGATGGCGATTGGGTTCACCGCGGTAGCCCATCCCTGCACACCAAGTAACGAGCTCCGATTGGTCAGTCATTTCAAAGTTACGATAAAGCAAGATTTGGGTGTAAATGAGATTAACGGCTGAGATTCAGTGGTTTAGATTCCGAGAAGTTTCTGTTGAAGCCGAGTCATTTCAAAGTTACGAGAGGGAATGTTGGCCACAATCTTTGGAGTAGGTGTTGGAAAACCTACTGAAATGTTACCCCAATGTTGCCAGGTGGTAAGAAACGAAACCCCCGCGTTTTGGGATGAGGGTCGATGGCTGCTGTGTCGCAGAACGGAAGAGAATTAGCTGCAACAGTATGGCATGGCATGGCATGGTAGTATGGTATGGTATCGTATGGCATTGCATGGCATGGCGTGCCATAGCATGCCACGGTATAGTATGAATGGTATGGTACGATACGGTACGATACGGTACTATACGTTACGGTACGGTAGGGTAGGGTAGGGTAGGGTAGGGTAGGGTAGGGTAGGGTAGGGTAGGGTAGGGTAGGGCAGGGTAGGTAGGGTAGGGTAGGTAGGGTAGGGTAGGGTAGGGTATGGTAGGGTAGGGTAGGGTAGGGTAGGGTGGGTAGGGTAGGGTAGGGTAGGGTAGGGTAGGGTAGGGAGGGTAGGTAGGGTAGGGTAGGGTAGGGAGGGTAGGTAGGGTAGGGTAGGGTAGGGTAGGGTAGGGTAGGGTACGGTAGGGTAGGTAGGGTAGGGTAGGGTAGGGTAGGGTAGGGTAGGGTAGGGTAGGGTATGGTATGGTATGGTATGGTATAATATGGTATGGTATGGTATGGTATGGTATGGTATGGTATGGTATGGTATGGTATGTCGTGGTATGGTATGGTATGGATCCATGGCAATCTGTTTCAAGAACTCAAGTGCATCTCTAAAATACATGTGTGGCAAATCCTTTCATGTTATATGAACGCGTCTTGAATAATGCTGCAATTTCTCGCCAATTTTTTTGAACTCTCTTTCCTTTCCCATGCGTTCTTCCGATTTGTGTTTTGATATGGTCCCTTCAGCATGCTTCAAGAAAACCCTTCCGGCACAAGCTAAAAATAACCCACACGCAGTGTAGCACAACGGCCGCATACTCCTCTCACCCACACTCCTATCTTATAACCCTAACGTGACATCCCATCCCAGTGTTTTCTCTGTGGCGCGTGCCTGACTTGCTGCCGTCGTTTCTGCTCACGGGCGGGGAGGTTTCATGGTATTTGCTGTCAGGGGCTGACCTCATGGCACCAGGCGTGCAGGTGCGAGTGGGGTTAGGGTTTAGGGTACAGTGCAGTAGGTTACAGGGAGAGGATAGAGTGCAGCTACTAGTGCTTCAGATGTCTCCCGCTGCATGCTGTCAGGGGCTGACCTCATGGCGCCCGCCATGCGTGCAGGTATCGAGAGGGTATTGTGCAATCCGCAACTAGTGAACGGCAGATGTTTGTATCAAACTCTCTTTTCACTTGGTTTTTTTTACAGATTCGGAAAGTAGTCACCATTCACAGTCCTTCAGCGTCCCGTCCCCAAACCTCCCCCCTCTCCCCAACCTCCTACGCACCCCCCCTCTCCCCCTTTCTCGTCCCCACCCCTTTCCCCCCCAAACTCCCTCGTTCAGGTCTTCTCCCCATTTGCAATGTTCAACTGCCAGGTGCCTGCCGCAGGCCTGCCATGGTTTCAACCTGGGGAGGTGTGGTCCATGAAGGTTCTAGGAAACTCCAGCCCTATTGCTGTAGGTGTAATGTGCCTCTCAATTGCCCTTATCAAGTGCCCTTATCTTGCATGTGTGCTTCCAATCCTTCTTTCTTAGTGTTCTCTAAACCCAAAAACTGTCTTAACACACGCAGTTTGTGCTTCTAGCTCTTCTTTCTTAGTGTGTGCTTGCCTGTGCCCGTGCGTGCCTGCGCCCGTGCGTGCGTGTGTGCTTCCGTGCGTATATCCGTGTGTGTGTGTGTATGAGTGTGTTTTGTGTGTGTGTGTGTGTTCGTGTGTGTGTAAAATGGACCATATTTTACAAAAACCGTATCTTTAAACCCTGATGCACACATCCGTTCACTCACACAAGATGGGCATCACATAGGTAGGAAGTGAAGAGGCACTTTAGGCAGGCATGAGGGGAAAGCTCCAGTGAATTACCCACTACTACTGTGACTCATTATGGTCAGTATGGTTGACTTGATACACACAGTGTTCTCAATCAGCGTGCTCGTAGCGTTGGTAATGGGTAGGGCGAAAGCGTCGCACGGTCGAACAACGATGATCTGTTCCGCCACACATCTCTGGTGGAAGAGAACAAAACCCAACAGTCACCCGAGCTCACGGCGGCACTCTCTCAAACCCCAATGACTGTTGGTCTGTCTTCGAGTTGAAACATCCGCCACCTTTATTTAATCTCCTACACTGTTGTCCCCAATTGATTGTTTTGTGGCCTTTGACACCTATAATTATCCATTGGGGGGAGGGGGGGTCTGAAGTCTAGTCAAGGCCACCCCTATAATGATTGAAGATATGGAATTCTTCACTAGACCTCAGACCCCCCCTCACCACATCATCGGTCAGACATTCTTCACTGTCAACCATTTTTGTTCTCGTGGTCCAACACTGGTTCATCCCATTCTCCGGTTCCTACTCCTACAGATGCCCTTGTATTTACATATGGCCCTTTCCCTCCCTCCTGTCCCATCCCATCCTCCCCACGATGTTGCTACACGAAGAGTACAAAGGCTCCTATGTCCCCAACAATCGCTTCCTGCCAGATATGGTTGCGCCTTTTGAGGCGCCTCAAAACCGAACTACCCTCCCATCCTACCCAATCCTCCCTGCGATGCTACCACAAGGAGAGTGCAAAAGGACCCTATTTTCCCAACAAGGGCTTCCTGCCAGATATGGTTGCGCCCAACCCTGATGCCATGCCTGCACTCTTGGATGCAACACCTGGCGTTTCACCTGAAGATTCACATGAAGGTTCACCTCAAAATTTACGTGAAGTTTCACCTGACGATGAGTCTGGTGCTGCTGCAGCTTGGGGAGGGGAGAGGGAGGCGCGGCAGAGTGAGGGTATGAATGATGGAGAGGGAGGGGCAGCGGCAGTGACTGGGGAGGGATTGGCAGCAGCGGCAGCAGGAGCAGAAGGAGCAGCAGCAGCGGAAGCAGTGGCAGCAGATTTATCAGAGCACCCGTCAGAGTCTCTGCACTGTCTAGGCATCCATGGCAGTGCTGCTGCTGATGCTGGTTGTGGTGGTGATGGCGATACTGCGGCTACTGCTGCCTTAACAGCTGTTTTTGGGAGGGAGGGGGTTCAAACAGCTGCACCAGGTGCACAAGAGTGCGTACATGTCTTGAGCACATTGTGCATGGCATGTGTCCGAATGCTGCCATGTCTTGAGCACAATGTGCATGGCATGTGTCCGAGTGCTGCCATGTCTTGAGCACAATGTGCATGGCATGTGTCCGAATGCTGCCATGTCTAGAGCACAATGTGCGTGGTATGTGTCCGAATGCTGCCATGTCTTGAGCACAATGTGCATGGCATGTGTCCGAGTGCTGCCATGTCTTGAGCACAATGTGCATGATATGTGTCCGAATGCTGCCATGTCTTGAGCACAATGTGCGTGGCACATGTCCGAATGCTGCCATGTCTTGAGCACAATGTGCATGGCATGTGTCCGAGTGCTGCCATGTCTTGAGCACAATGTGCATGGCATGTGTCCAAATGCTGCCATGTCTTGAGCACAATGTGCATGGCATGTGTCCGAATGCTGCCATGCCTTGAGCACAATGTGCATGGCATGTGTCCTAGTGCTGCCATGTCTTGAGCACAATGTGCATGGCATGTGTCCGAATGCTGCCATGTCTTGAGCACAATGTGCATGGCATGTGTCCAAATGCTGCCATGTCTTGAGCACAATGTGCATGGCATGTGTCCAAATGCTGCCATGTCTTGAGCACAATGTGCATGGCATGTGTCCGAATGCTGCCATGTCTTGAGCACAATGTGCATGGCACGTGTCCGAATGCTGCCATGTCTTGAGCACAATGTGCATGGCATATGTCCGAATGCTGCCATGTCTTGAGCACAATGTGCATGGCACGTGTCCGAATGCTGCCATGTCTTGAGCACAATGTGCATGGCATGTGTCCGAATGCTGCCATGTCTTGAGCACAATGTGCATGGCATGTGTCCTTATGCTGCCATGTCTTGAGCACAATGTGCATGGCATGTGTCCGAATGCTGCCATGTCTTGAGCACAATGTGCATGGCATGTGTCCGAATGCTGCCATGTCTTGAGCACAATGTGCATGGCACGTGTCCGAATGCTGCCATGTCTTGAGCACAATGTGCATGGCACGTGTCCGAATGCTGCCATGTCTTGAGCACAATGTGCATGGCATGTGTCCGAGTGCTGTGATTTCCTGCTGCTGTAAAGTAATAGTGCTGTTGGTGCTGGCAGGTCCAATCACGTGCTGCCATGTCGGCCGCCCGGCACAACAGTGGACATCAAGAAGTCGTCACACAGGAAGCTGAGCAAGTGGCTGCATGCCAAGGCGGTTGAGGGGCTGGTGAGTGAGTGAGGGAGGGAGTGTGAGTGTAAGAGAGAGCATGAGTATGTCTCAGCGTTGCATGCCCAAAGTCGTACCATGTGCAACACCAAGAAGTCATCATGCAAGAAGCTGAGTGTTCTTGAGTGAGTGAGTACCATGTTTTATCTCTGCACCCACCCACCCGTGCAAGCTTATCAAGCAGAAAGTTCATTTCCCCTGCCATCAACCACCATGGCATGTACCCACCCCTTCCCGTACATGCATCTGCACTCAGCCACCTCTCCCTATCACGCTCTGGTGAATACTCTCAGGCAGGGAGGACAAGCACCCCAAGGAATTCATCATTACACTACATAGCATGTACACCCCTACTACCCAGGGGCCATAGCATGATAGCATGTACACTACACCATGTCTACTGCATACCTACCTACCCCCACAACCTACGTTGCTAAATACGAGTACCGAGCATAATACGTTAGCGTATTATACGCTTGGTATATACGCGGTACGCCAAGGCTGGCGTACTGCTGATACGCAAAAATATGCTGGTGGGCAGCTAAAACTTTTTCTCGGGCAGGTATAAAAAAACCCGTTTCAGGGGGGGGGGGGGGGGTTCAGGCCGACAACAACACATGTCAATATTTTATTTCAGAAGAAAATGTTTCTGAATGGTGTTCGAAAGGCCAGCCTCAACATGCTGCGTGTTGATCGCACTACTAGACGCGTGAGCAGAAGCTACATTGCTCGTCGCGCTAGGAGGGGTGGAGTTCGACGCCATGGGGCGCGACTAAGGAACGGTAAACTGCTTGAGGAAAACAGGAGATCAAAGCTCGGGAATGAAATTGAGGAGGAGAGAAACGAATGAAGGATAGGAAGGCGTCAACGAGTAAATGCTCACATGACGTGCTGGACATTTAAGAGGGGTGGTTGGATATGAGAGGTTTGGTGGGGTGGTGTGTGGTTGGGGTGGTGGGAGGTTTGGATTCTGAAATTTGAATTTCAGACGTGGGTTGGGCGATGTGCTTGGTCGCGTAACCAGTCGCGAAGCCCTAATAACTGTCACAATTTTTTTTCAATTTCGATTTTTTTTTTCGTCGGGCTGCCCGCGCGTTTTTTCACGAATTCGAAGCGTATTAGCGTACCACGTACGTACGCAATCGTATATACGTGGTACGCCACCCTACCCAGAGCGTATTTAGCAACGTAGCCCACAACCCCCCCTCAGTGCCTTCTCAGATAAGCGGCAGGGAGGACAAGCACCGCAAGAAGTTCATCATCTCTGCCTTTAACCGCACATAGAATGTACCCCCACCCCTTCCCTTACACCCTTCCCACTGCACAAATCTATATACCTCTCCCCATCACCCCCCTCCAGATAAGCAGAAGGGAGAACAAGCACCGCAAGGAGTTCATCATCTCATCTATCAACAACCCATGCTATGTGCCCAACCCTTCCCCTGCACCTCTTCCATTGCACCCATCTACCACACCCCCTCCCTCCTCCTCCCACCTCTGCCCTTTCAGATAAGCGGAAGGGAGGACAAGCACCGCAAGGAGTTCATCATCTCATCTATCAACCACCACCACCAGTCCCTCCTCGCATTCTGGCCACATAAGACAACCAAACCTGCCCAAGCCCCTGTTACTGCACTCGAAGGCAGCGCAGGGGTAGCTACCGGAACCGGCGCAGTCACAGCCACCACGACGGTAGAAGAGGTGTTTAAACCATCTCTCCACGTGTCTCCCCTCTTTGAAGCCATAAGGCTCGACCCACACGCCTTCTACTCCCCCTCAGCTGTTCACAACACTGATCTCTCCTACATCTCCCTCCACTCCCTCACGAATCCCTCTGACCTCTCTATAGGCATCCTCGATGCTACACTATGCGATGCACTGTACGAAGGCGCGATAAAGAAGGGACTGCCTTATCCAACTGAGTGCCCCAAGAGGGACGTAGGCCCCCTGTTACTGTGTCGCATGCAGGCAGGCATAGCACAGGGTGGAGAGGGGGGGGGGGGAGTGTGGAGCGGAATGGGGAGGTAGAAACGGTGTAGATATTTGTGAGGGGACGGCAGGGCAGTAGGAAGGTGATTCGGGTGACAGGCGTCAAGGCTTATCTGGTGGAGGCTGAACTGCTCGCTGCTGAGCTGCGGAAGAAGTTTGCTTCGAGCACATCAGTGGCTCAAGTGCCAGGTGGGTTCAGCTGCAACAGGTGCAGGTGCAGGTGCGGTAGCAGCACCAGGTGCCAGGTGGGTTCGGCTGCAACAGGTGCAGGTGCGGTAGCAGCACCAGGTGCAGGTGCGGTAGCAGCACCAGGTGCCAAGTGGGTTCAGCTGCACCAGGTGCAGGTGCAGGTGCGGTAGCAACACCAGGTGCCAGGTGGGTTCAGCTGCACCAGGTTCCAGGGCTATACCGACCGTACCTACCAGGTCCCGAACCTACCAGGTCTGGCAGCAGGTTCATGCATTGTCTTTCGTAAAGGAGCACACTGACTGCACAGCGCCAGCCAGGTGAGTATAGCCCTGTAAAGCTGCAGAAATTCAAAGGGAACCCGTCCCTGCTTTTGAGGCGCCTAAAAAATAGACCCGTCGCTGCTTTTGAGGCGCCTCAGTGGCTTGAGCACATCAGTGGCTCAAGTTCCAGGTGGGTTCAGCTGCAACAGGTGCAGGTGCAGGTGCGGTAGCAGCACCAGGTGCCAGGTGGGTTTAGCTACAACAGGTGCAGGTGCAGGTGCGGTAGCAGCACCAGGTGCCAGGTGGGTTCAGCTGCAATAGGTGTAGGTGCAGGTGCAGGTGCGGTAGCAGCACTAGGTGCCAGGTGGGTTCAGCTACAACAGGTGCAGGTGCGGTAGCAGCACCAGGTGCCAGGTGGGTTCAGCTGCAACAGGTGCAGGTGCGGTAGCAGCACCAGGTGCCAGGTGGGTTCAACTGCAACATGTGCAGGTGTAGGTGCGGTAGCAGCACCAGGTGCCAGGTGGGTTCAGCTGCAACAGGTACAGGTGCAGGTGCGGTAGCAGCACCAGGTGCCAGGTGGGTTCAGCTGCAACAGGTGCAGGTGCAGGTGCGGTAGCAGCACCAAGTGCCAGGTGGGTTCAGCTGCACCACGTGCAGGTGCAGGTGCGGTAGAAGCACCAGGTGCCAGGTGGGTTCAGCTACACCAGGTTCCAGGGCTATACCGACCGTACCTACCAGGTCCCGAACCTACCAGGTCTGGCAGCAGGTTCATGCATTGTCTTTCGTAAAGGAGCACACTGACTACACAGCGCGAGCCAGGTGAGTATAGCCCTGTAAAGCTGCAGAAATTCAAAGGGAACCCGTCCCTGCTTTTGAGGCGCCTCAAAAATAGACCCGTCGCTGCTTTTGAGGCACCTCAAAATTAGCCAGGTGAGTATAGCATTGTAGAGCTGCGGAAATTCTAGAGGAACCCGTCCCTGCTTTTGAGGCGTCTCAAAAGTAGACCCGTCCCTGCTTTTGAGGCGCCTCAAAAGTAGCCAGGTGAGTATAGCCCTGTAGAGCTGCGAAAATTCTAGAGGAACCCGTCTCTGCTGCAGATGTTCCGTGCGCCATTTTGTCTGCTGAAAGTTCCCATCTTCCACCCTTTCTTATGCACTCCTATCCCCCCATCGTTTCTAACCCCCTTTATGTTTCCCCAATTATCTTCATCTCTTTTCTTGCGCGAAGCCCACCCATTTCGATTTTTTCCTCTTCCCTCCTCTGTGCATATTGCCTCTCCCGTTGCCTAAGAGCAGGCAAGAAAGGCCAGCATGAGGTGTTCATTGGAGGAGAGTTCCTGGGTAAGTTGTCTCGGCTGCGTGTGGATGCGCATGGCATCCCAAAATCCTATGTAATGGCAATTACTTATACCAGAAGGTGATGCATGTACGCAAATATCCTTAAAGTCTTGTACATATTATGGCACTTCGGTCTCATCCTTCCCATATCCTGAAACAATCTCAACCACGTAAAATTATATTGACAATAGCACAAAAGTAATAGTATTCGATGGTTAAGGCTATCTTCAACCCAGCAAAAATTGCTTTTCACAATGACAGCCCAAATCATGATACTCCAGGATTTGTTTTGAATTTAATCCTCATGCGGCATCTCTATATGTGGCTAATGTTTATGCATCTCGTATCGTCATTGTGTAGTTCATATAAGGGCGTGGTCCTATGCTCTTATCAGGCAAACCTCTTGTCAACATTGCCTGGTAAAAGTAGCGAGGGTTTTTGGGTTTAGGGAATTTTCAAGGGGAAAAGTAGCGAGCTTGATAAGAGGTAGCCCTGATAAGGGGCAGTAGGAACACGCCCTAATTCACTTCTAAGTCCCCCCTTCCCCGCATCTCATGGCGAATGAAGCAGTTCCCTTGGGCGTCGTGCATGAGAGTGAAGTATTTTTCTGGGTGATGTGCAAGAAGTGGCGGTTGCTCAATGGTTTGATGCTTCACGTAAAACTCACATGCGTGGAAGTACGATTAGGACTCTGAGCTGGAAAAAATATTTGGAAACTTCACTTCCAGTCTATGAATTTAAGTTTGATACATACTTTTGCAACCAAACTTCTGGGTCTTTGCTGACGTCACACCTCGTAGCTTAGCGCTTTCTTTTCCAAGTTCGACAATACCACTTACGGAAACTGGAAACTGGATCCCGACCCGTTTGACTAAAATCAGCTCCCACAGGTAACCTCGGGAAATCAGGGTAAAAAGCTAAATGTACACGGGTTGTCAAGCAACCCATACTGTGAACGCGATCAATTTTGCTTGGGGCCCGTTTGTTATTCATGTTTCTTGAAGTTGAGTTCGTAAATAACAGTGTTACCAGTTGGTTCCGAACAACCCATCGCTTTCAAGTAGCAGAGGTGATCTGTGATTGGCCAGCGACAAACCAGAACAACCAGCAGGAAAAAGGGCTCAGGGGAAAGCACTGTTCACATAGAGTAAACTTGAAAACCATCGGGTACGCATGGACAAGCATATTATGAGGCACGAATGGGCAATCATCCTCCTAAGCGCAGTGTTCAAAGACACGAATCAGGGTCGTTTGGCGAGTCTAGTTTCATTCGAGCCGAGGCCGCGTAGTAACCTCTACCGCAACCGCCACTTTCTCGCCATATGAAGGTGCAGCGAAACGTAATCAAAAGCGTAGAAACAAGCTCCAACTCGCGCGTCGCGATAGTATTTCCAGCATGCCGCCTCCGCCGTCAATCCAATGGCCAAAATAGAGACCCAGACTTCTTGAATAGGTGCAGCTTATCGGTACGAAAGCAACGCGATGACGTATCACGATTTCGGGCTTACTCGCCCTGGCATCGCCCTTCCGCAAACTTCGCATTAGGATCCGCGTCCCCACGCTCACGCCCACGCTTCCCCTCACTGTCGAAAACCCTTTTCCTCACCGTCCCTCCCACTTCCCTTTACTGTCTCAAACGCTTCCTCATACCGTCTCAAACGCCCCCCTTTACCGTCTCAAACGCTTCCCTTTACCATCTCAAACGCTTCCCCTTACCGTCTCAAATGCTTCCCCTTACCGTCGCATGCGCTTCCTCCTGCCATCTCCAAAATGTTGACCACCTGGGGCTGACCTTTAGAAATTGGGAACCCCTAGGTGACTACCAGGTTCCTTGTTCCTCACCCGAAGGTGACTTCGGGGTCAGGTGCACACCGTTTTCACCCAAAGGTCACTAGGGGGTTATCGATTTCTAGGAAAATCACCCCCCTTGACCCCCAAATGACCCCAACCTGACCAGCGGGGCGCCTTTCAAAAGCACCGAACCGCGACCCAGCCAACATTGTCCAATCAGACACGTCCAAATCTAACGAGTCGCAAAAACGCAAACATTGACGAATCGGAGATTTCAATTTCTCGGATCGCACCTTAGGCAAACATTGACCAATCCGATGCCTCGAAAATCAATCATTTAAATTACTCGATAGAACAATGTACCAGAACAAGAAAACAATTCTGAAACAGAGTGTTAACTTGCTCTGCTGAAATCTTATATCGATTTTCTTGCAGGGGAATCTGGTAACACGCTTTGAATTCGCGCGACCAGCGTCGCACCCGTCGCGTCACCAAGAACGAATTGCGACCGAAAGAAAGTTACAAAACGTCACCTACGTGTTAGAATGTTATTGTTCTCTAGCTTGCAGTGGGGTACTCTATAGCGAGTACAACCCCTTAGGGTTTCCTATATGTATCCTGCTGCTTTCTAGTGAACTCCTCCTTCTTTGCCTAAACAGTCTCTTGCCTAGCTAGGACTCTCCTAGCTATGGCTCCTGATCTTAACTATACTACTCACTATCTTCACATGGTATCAGAGGGCGGCATGTCTGCTCCCGCCCTGTGTATGGGCTCACAACCTCCTTCCTCTTCCGCTCTGTCCGCCGCGCGCCCCGTGGTGCGCGGCGTCAAAATTAGGGTTTTCTGCCCGCCGTGCGCCCCGGGACGTACGGCGGTTCTCTGCCCGCCGTGCGCCCCGAGGCGCGCGGCGGCTTTCTGCCCTGTCACTCCGCGCGTTGCCCCCAGGAGGCGCTGCGACGGGCGACGGGAACCCGCGCGTCGCCCCCCGTCGCCCGTCGTGGCCCGCGCGACCTACGTAGGGCCCGCGCGCGGCCCGTACGGGCATCGCCAGGCCCGCGCGCGGCCCGTACGGGCTGCGCCAGGCCAGGGCGCGCCTCGGGCCGCCCGCGCGCGGTTCGTACGGGCTGCGCCAGGCCCGTGGGCGCCCTGTTTCCTCTTCCCTTGAGCCGCCCGCTGTCCCCCGCGCTTCTGACGGCGCCCCACCCCTGCTGCTACCCGTGCTCCTGAATTAGGGTTTGGGGGTGGAGCGTATGGGGGTATGGGGGTGCAGTTTCTGTGCGCCGTCCCCTACTCCTCCTCCTCCTCCTCCGTCTCCCGCTGCTGCAGCTGCCGCTCAGGGGGGTGGGTGTGTGGGAGCCGAAGGAGTGGTGCTAGGGGGGTGACGTAGGAGCGGAGTTAGGGTTTGAGCAGGGGGTGTGTGGAGGTAGCTGTCGTGTTGCCTGCAGCGCCTGTAGTCCGTCGCCCTTGCTTCGTAGCCAGTGAGCCTATTGCACCAGTCGCCAGTGGGTCCGTTGCTCCTGCCGCTCGTCTATAGCCGCGGAGCCAGTCACTCCAGTAGTCCGTCGCCCTTGCTTCGGTAGCCACTGAGTCAGACGCTCATGTGCCCGTGCCTCTGCAGCTTCAGTCGTTGCCTCCCATCTTCTCTCCTTCCACAGTTCCTCCTCCTCCTCACTTGCCCTCTGTGATATCCTCTAGCTTTGCTTGTCCTTGTGAACCTGCTCTAGGACTACTTGCTCTGCTGATTATACCCCACTTTGACTATGGGGGTGTGTCAGAATGTTATTGTTCTCTAGCCTGCAGTGGGGTACTCTATAGCGAGTACAACCCCTTAGGGTCTCCTATATGTATCCTGCTACTTTCTAGTGAACTCCTCCTTCTTTGCCTAAACTGTCTCTTGCCTAGCTAGGACTCTCCTAGCTATGGCTCCTGATCTTAACTATACTACTCACTATCTTCACACTACGATCGCAAAATAGGTACTTTGCAAAATCAGAGCAGCCTATCACGAGCACAATGAACAAATACAACCAGAAACAGGCGAGTCTTGTACACTCTGGCCTAGCCATAGGTTTGAAAACTGGAAACATCGCCAACTCAACAGTTTTAGGGCAGTAATTTTTGCCACCTGTCATGTACTGGTGGTCGTAATCTGCCAGCTGCGCCGAAAGCACCACACATGCCATACGAAGATCGGCTGCACAAAACAGAAGAGAACCACACAATCCAACTGATTCAATATCTTCTCCAACCCTTTCAAAACACCTCGTCAAACCCCAGTACCATTGCCAAACGTTTCCGAACCGTCCAATACCGCGATCAAGCCGCTAGACACAAAGTTATGCCTGCTCTGCTGCTGAGCCTATTTTCATTTGCTTAGAGATGCTCGACTTTTGTGTCTGATTGTGTACGCCCACAGCACTTAGCAATCTTTTCCGTTAGCAATGAGGCTCGATCGGGTCGTGTTTCGTCGTGTTTAGATAAATTACCATGCGTTAATGTTGTCGTGCAGCTGATATGACGCACAACTTCGGCCACATTCTTCTTCTAACTTATAATTTCTAAAGGTTTCTTGCCCTTCTCCTTGCCTATCGCTTTCGCAGGTTCTTCCAGCGAAGGCCCCACCGCATCCACCGTCGCACCGGCGTGAGAGCTGCCGCCTCCTGATCGAGCGCCGGTGGGAAGGGAGGCGAAGGGTGGTGGAAGGAGAGATGGCGCGGGGGTGGTTGGGCGGGTGGCGGTTATGGCGGTCCTGGGGAGCGACGAAGGTCTCACGAAGGGCAGCAACGGCTCCAATCGAGGGTACTAGCAGCCGTGGGTGACTATCGACTAGGTGACTTCAATTCGACGGTTCTTTTACCCAACATGGCAGTCTGATGTTAAGGTGAGACAATTTTAGATAAGTTAGCCACCTACCACATAACTAGAGATGTTACGCTGATGTAGCCCTTTTAGGCAAATAACGCTATCACCGTTTAGGCTCTCTCGAGTACATTTGTTTGCCTCTTTTTTCATTCAGTTTCTAACGGTTGTTCGCCCTTCTCCTTGCCTCTCGCTTTCGCAGGCTCTTCCAGGAGTGGAGGCAAGGAGCGAGGGCGCGTGGATGGTTGGGCGGGTGGCTATGTTGGGCGTGGTGGCGGTGATGGCGACCATATGTGGTGGTATTTTGTTTTTTTCCGCGTCCATGTTCCTGTTGGTACAAGGGGCGTCTACCCAGCAAAAGACTGGAAGTTCATTATGGCAATAACGGTTTGGCCTGCAACGTGGTATGTACTGAATTTCACAGCTTTCGTTATATATGCTAATTACTGACTTTTTTTTACTGCAGGTGTTCGATATGCAGATGTTACATGTCTTGGACTAGCCCCATACGTTAGCTGATGATTAGTAGCTGAAGGGTCACTAATACTGGAGAGTGGGGGATGTTGTAATTGTTGTAACTTCTCCTAGATGACGGGAAACTTTGATGCACGATGATTATATTTGATACTGGTTTTTATGTTGTGTTGTGTGCTGCTTATAAATGTATTATTTTAACTCTCAAAATAAAATAGTGCACCAGCTCTATTCGTGTTTATTCATAAGGGTGTAGGTACACGCATAATTACTGTAGCTAATATACCATTCTGCGAATCAGTCTATATGGTGTTAGCGACTCGGATGAACAGTGTTGACCTGCGCGTCACCTTTGGGTTGGCTGCGAGGTGAGGTTGGGGTCAGTTCCGAGTGACTCAAACTTGACGGACACTGGGACCCCAGCTGAACCTCGGCGCGTGACCCGAAGGTGACCTCAAAGTCAATTTTAGGTCAGGTTGAGGTGAGACCTTTTTAGAGATGGCCTCTGTGGGTGCACCCACGCTTCCCCACACTGCCGCTCACGCCTTCCCCCACATTCACTACAACTCATCACCCACGCTTCCTCCGATCGTCACCCCAACTTCAGCCCACCGTCAACCACGTTTCTGTGAAATAACTGAAACGAGAATGAATGAACTAAGGAAGAAGTGGGTACAAGTACTAACCCTAATTGGATTGTACCCCCTACGTGACACCCCACTACAGCCTACACAACAGCATAAGCTATAATGTTCTGACACACCCCCATAAGCAAAGTGGGGGAGAACAGGGGGTCACAAGACCAGTCAAGCAAAGCAAAGCAAAGCAAGCTCAGGGTGGATCACAAAGACACCACACATTCCGAGCACAAGTTCAAGGCCACAAGGCCAGTTCACATGCAGGATTACATATATATATACGGCTAGACAAGCAAGAGCAGGTATATATATATATGTAAAGGTACAAGAAAGGTCAAGAGTTGAGCAAGTGAGGCAAGACAGGGACAAGACCCAACTGAGTGCAGAGGCGCTGATGATCACAAGGCGCAAGTGCCTTCGTGAAGACATCAGCAGTGTTGGCCTCAGAGGCCACGTACGCAAGCCGCAACTGTCCACGCTGCTGTAGCTCACGAGCAAGGAAGTAGCGGAGAGCAATGTGCTTTGTTCTGTGCTCCAGCATGGCCTTGTTGTCTACGTACAGAACTGGAGGAGAACGAGGCGGATCTCCGAGGTCAATCAGCAGGTAGGTGAGCCAGCGAAGCTCCTGTGCAGCCATGGCCCCAGCGTAGATCTCAGCCTCACAACTGGAGCCGAGAACAGAAGACGAGCGAGCAGCCCGCCACGAGACAGAGCCGGAACCAAGGCTGAAGGTGTAACCCTGTGACGACCGCTGCGTAGACTGGTCGTCAGCCCAAGAAGCGTCTGCGTGCCCAATGAGGACCACTGGACTGCGCCCTCAAAGCGCTAGCCCCATGCCCGACGTACTGCACAAGTAGCGCAACACCCTCTTCGCTGCAGCTATGTGCTCTGGTCGGTGTCTCCCAGGAGCAACATAGCGTGCAAGAATGCTAAGAGGGTATGCAAGGTCAGGTCGTGTGCAGGTCATCAGGTACATGAGGCAGCCAACAAGCTCTGGATACAGGCCACTCGACTCTACGGACTCATCCGAAGGCAGAGCTGAGAGCGAGTGGCGAGTAGGCAGAGGAGTGGCCTGAGGCGAGGAGTACGTGAAGCCGAAGCGCTGAAGGACCTGCTGCACCATGTGTGACTGAGTCAGGGTAATGGTGAGGCGTGCTCTATCCCGGGTGATCTGCAAGCCAAGGTAGCTGCGCAGTTCACCCGGATCTGTGCACGTGTGTCTCTTCTGCAGCTCGGACTTCACGTGGGCAAGTCCAGCAGTGTCAGCTGTGGCAAAGACCAAGTTGTCGACGTACACGAGGATGTAGAACGGCGGCAAAGAGGTGTTGAAGCGCAGAAACAGCGACGGGTCGGCAGTAGAGGGAGCAAACCCAAGAGCCGCAAGCGTAGTCCTCAGTCTGTCGTGCCACTCACGTGGCGCCTGGCGGAGACCATAGACTGGACGCCGGAGACTCCACTGGGTACCAGGAGGGAACGACCCAGTGAAGCCAGGTGGGCGGCGCAGCCAGATCTCCTCGTGCAGGCTGCCCTGCAAGAAAGTTGTGCTGAAGTCGAGAGAGTGCAGCTCATAGTCACGGTGAGCAGCAACGTGCAGCAGTACCCGAAGAGTGGTCATCTTCGGGGTGGGAGAGAAGGTCTGAAAGTAGTCAACTCCCTGCTGCTGACTGAAGCCACGAGCCACGTACCGTGCCTTGAAGACAGGCGGAGAACCCGGCGGCCGCTTCACCCTGAAGATCCACATGCTACTGACGATGTTCGCCCCAGGCGGGGGAACCTCGTCAACGTAGGTGCCTGCGGACTTCCGGGAAGCCATCTCTGTGTCCATAGCTGCCTGCCACTGAGAGGAGTAGGGACCCTCTATCGCCTCCGCGTAAGAGCGTGGAGTCGGGATGTCAAGTGCATCCGGGTCTCCCTTAGGGGTAAGTAGTACGGACACGAGATGAGGTGAAGCAGTAGCCAGACACTGGAACTCCTCCTGCCTGTCCTCAAGGACGTCCGTGCCAAGGGCACACTCACCCCCGACGGACGGAGGACAGACAGACTCAGACTCAGCGACAAGACTAGCAGCGTACTCTAGGCGACAGCGAGCAACAAATTCGACGAGCTCAGCAACTAGGGCAGACGCAGCAGTGGACTCGAAAGAAGGGTTAGTGACGACAGTAGCAAGGAGACGCGTGACAGTAGGACTGGCAGCACGAAGAGAATCCGACTCCGGGTGGGCAAGAGTAGGAAGAGAGAACTCAGGAGGAGAAGGCAAAGGGGCACGCAGAGGAGTAGTGGACGGACGCAGAGACATCTTGTGCGTGCCAGGGACAGGAGGAGGACGCTGACGCGAACCACGACCACTAGTGCGAGCAGCACGGACAGGCGACGCAGGGCGAGACGCAGGCTCACGACGCTCAGCAAGACCTGCTGCAGGAGTGGAACGAAGTACGGTAGAGGCCGCGCGGCGACGCCAGTACCCCCAGCAGGAGCACCCGCTCCAGCAGCACCTTCAGCAGCTCCAGAACCTCCAGCAACACCAGGAGTACCCCCAGCAGGACCGCCAGCAGTAGTCTCAACGCCAACACCCTCAGCAGCACCAGCTCCATTCGAACCCGCAGGCCTAGCTGCTCCAGTACTAACAGTACGAGCACCTCCGGGACCCGCGACATAAGCACCCTCAGTAGCCGAAGAACCTCCTGCTCCAGCAGCACGGCTCCAGCGCCGAGCAAACCACTCCTGCAGCTCCTGTGAAGAGAGTGGCTCCCGCAGAGACGAAGGACCTGGAGAACCTCCAGGCGTAGCACCTCCAAGCTCAGCACGCCTAGGCTCAGCACCCCGAGGTGTAGCACTCCCAGGCAAAGCACCCCCAGCCGTAGCACCCCCAGGCACAGTACCCCCAGGCTCAGCACCCCCAGCGGCAGCACCAGCACCAGCAGCACCTCCAGCTCCAGTACCTCCAGCAGCACCAGGAGCACCCCCAGCAGGACCGCCTCCAGGACCGACAGCAGTATCCTCCGCGCCAACACCCGCAGCAGCTCCAGCTACAGAAGTACCCGCAGGCCCAGCAGCTCCAGGACTCCCAGTACGAGCACCTCCGGGACCCGCGGTACCAGGACCCTCAGCAGAAGTAGAACCTCCAGTACCCGCAGCACCTCCAGCTCCAGCAGCTCGCCTCCAGCGCCGGGCAAACCACTCACGCAGCTCCTGTGGAGAGAGTGGCTCCCGGCGAGACGAGGCACCCGGAGTACCGCCAGGCACAGCACCGCCAGACGCCACACGAGCAGGCCGAGCTCCAACAGGCTCTGCACCCCCATGCTCCGCACCCCCAGGCTCCGCACCCCCAGGCTCCGCACCCCCAGGCTCAGCACCTCCAGGCGTAGCACCCACATGCTCAGCACCCCCAGAGTCAGCACCCCCAGGCTCAGCACCCTCAGCATCACCAGAGTCACCAGCGACCTCGACAGGCTCAAGAGCGTCTACCTAGGAAACACCTGAAGGGGCAGGACCCTGAGGGGGGAGGGGGTCTACCGGGGGGGGACCTGGGACAAGGAAGAGTGGTGGCGGGGGGAGGGACGGAGTGCGGTAGGGGAAGAGACGGTAGTAGGGGACTTACTCGTCGAACGTGACGTCCTGGGAGGACAGAACACGGCGAGAGGTGGGGTGGTAGAACTGCCACCCTGGCCTGTCAGGGGGGAAACCCAGGAAGACACAAGGAGCAGCACGAGCGGACAGCTTGTCCGCAGACAAGTCGCGGACAAACGCCCGAGATCCCCAGACCCGGAACGCAGACGCATCGCCAACCTTCCCCGTCCACAGCAAAGCAGGGGAGGTCTCCGACATGGAGACCCTGGGCTGAAGGTTGATCTGATGCGCCGCGTACCAGAACGCAAACGGCCAAAGGAAATGGGGGGCAGCCGCATGCATCATGGACGTACGGGCGACGTCCATGACCATGCCAATGCGGCGCTCAGCAATCCCATTTTTCTGTGGAGAGTCCGGAAGCGTGAAGGTCTGGCGGATGCCTCGTGCACGACAGTAGGCTCGAAAGAAGGCAAGAGGAAAACTCTCCGCCTCTGTCAGAGTGTAGACGCAGAACAGGAAAGTCCGAGCCGAAGCTCTGCCTGAGCTGGAGACGAGCTGCGCGGAACCTGTCTATCAACACCTCAGTGACATCACCCTTGCTGCGCAAGGGGAAGACTGTGGTGTAACGCGAGTAGTCGTCAACCACCAGCAGGAAGTAGCGCTCGTGACCCTGTCCACGGACGCGGGCCGGGCCCCACACGTCCATGTGAAGCGTCTGCAGTGGGGCCTCTTTCGGAGGAAACTGGGAGGAGTGAGGGGCAGCCCGCTGCCGCCCCTCGACACAGGGGACGCAGGTAGGGCCAGGCCCCGGAGGAAGGGGAGGGAGGGACCGGGGAAGACCAGAGACAAGGACACGAGAGGCCATGCTTCGGAGACGAAGCAGGAAGGGGTGGCCAAGGCGATGGTGCCAGAGGAGAGTCTCGTGAGACAGGAGGCGACACGAGCAGGGGGCAGACTCAGGACCAGACCTGGACGCTGCAGCAAACACCTGACCCAACGCAGCTACCTGACTAGACGCAGTGGCTGGAGGGGACGCAGTGGTCAGTGTGTACAGGCTCGACCCCGGCCGACGAGTAAACGTGGCCAAGTGTCGGCCCGTCCGAGCGTCCGTGCAGTGGGTCACCCGCTGGCTCGCAGGAGTGAACTGGTGAACCCCCGCATCCTGTAGGTTAGCACCACTCACCAAGTTCGTAGAGAACGAGGGGAGGTAAAGACCAGACAGGGTGCCAGAGGGGGCCGCCGGACACGGGAGGACAGTGGAGAAGTGAGCAAGGACAGGACCCCCAGAGGGGTCTGTTAGAGAGACTGCAACTGGCCGACCAAGCGGCGTGAGTGTGGTGCGGTCTCGAAAGAAGGAGCGAGAAGCCCCCGAGTCAAGTGTGAATGTGCGGGAGGCCGAAGCCGACGCAGTACCTGAGAGCGCAAACTCACCAGCACCTGAGGAAGCAGACTCACTAGCACCTAGAGCAGCAGCCGCACCTGTACCTGGAGCAAGAGACACACTAGCACCCAGAGCAGCAGCTTCGCCAGCAGCTAGAGCAGCAGGCTCTATTCTGGGTCAGGCGGTACGCACAGGTGACCGGCACGGTCAGCACTAGTAGGCAAAGCATACATGGCAATGAGAATAGCATCATAGTCAAGAGCAAATATATCTACCCTCTGCCTAAGCGACTCCACCCAGTCGGGGAGCTCAGCCTCGTCGCCAAACTCGGTACGCCAAGCGTCGCTCAGACGGGCGAAGCAGCGGGACTGTGTGTGACTAGGCGTCGCACAAGGCTGACCAGTTCGAGCACCAGTGCGAATCACGTAAGAGCAGCGAACAGAACTGAGAGACCCTCTACTCTGAGCGTACCACTCACGAAGCTGCTGGGGCGTGAGAGACGCGCGTGGGCGTCGTTGGAGCTGTATCTGGATGTCGCCAATAGTAGTAGCAGTAGTAGCGCCGCCACCCCTACAACCCCAACCAGTGTACCACTCACGCAGCTGCTGGGGCGTGAGGGACTCACGCGGACGTCGCTAGGGCTGCATCTGGCTCCGCTAGTAGAAGCAAGAGAAGGAGTAGCAGCAGTAAGGCAGGCAGCCAAGCAAGCGGCGGGCAGTACGCTAGTAAGGCAGGGGCTCACCAGTGGTGGGAAGAGCAGGCTCGACGATTCGGCGACTCGGCGGTGCGGGCGGCTCGGGCGGCTCGGCGGCACGGCGGCACGGCAGCAACTACTGCTCGGCGGCTCGGGCGACTCGGGCGGCTCGGCGGCTTGGGCGACTCGGGCGGCTCGCCGACTCGGGCGGCTCGGCGGTACGGCGGCTCGGCAGCAACTGCAGTTGGGCGGCTCGGCGACCCGGCGGCTTGGGCGGCTGAGGTGGTGCTGCGGCTCGGGCGGCTCGGGTGGCTCGGGCGGCTCGGCACTAGCTCGGCGGTGCCGGCGGCTCGGTGGTGACTGCGGGGCCGCGTGGGGACGGCGGCGGGGCCGGGTGGAGCGGCGACGGGGCCAGCAGAGGCGGAGCCGGGGCCGCAGGGTAGGTGACCGGGCCAGCAAAGGCGGCGCCCGGGCCGGGAAGGGCAGCGCCGGGGCCGCAGGGGTAGGCGACGGGGCCAGCAGAGGCGGGGCCGGGTCGGGAAGAGTGGCATCGGGGTCGCCGGGGTAGGCGACGGGGCCAGCCAAGGTGGCGCCGGGGCCGGGAAGGGCAGAGCCGGGGCCGCAGGAGCAGGCGACGGGGCCAGCAGAGGTGGGGCCGGGTCGGGAAGGGCGGCGTCGCGGACACCAAGGTAGGCGACGGGGCCAGCCGAGGTGGCGCCGGGGCCGGGAAGGGCAGAGCCGGGGCCGGGAAGGGCGGCGCTGAGGCCGCAGGGGTAGGTGACAGGGCCACTAGGGCGGCGGATCGGGGCCGCGAGGGCGGCGCGACGCGGCCGCTAGGGCGGCGCGACGGGGTAGCGGGGCCGCGCGCCTCGGGGCGCGCGCCAGAAAGAAAATCGCCGCGCGCAATAGGTTGCACGCCACGGGGCGTGCGACAGATCGAGTAGCAGCGGAAGTAGTAGTAGGGCCCTAGGAACAGTTCCCACGAGGGAACCTGCTTGATACCATGTGAAATAACTGAAACGAGAATGAATGAACTATGGAAGAAGTAGGTACAAGTACTAACCCTAATTGGGTTGTACCCCCTATAGGATACCCCACTACAGCCTACACAACAGCATAAGCTATAATGTTCTGACAGTTTCCTCCCACCGTCGCCCACGTTTCCTCCCACCGTCGCCCACGCTTCCTCCAACCGTCGTCCACGCTTCCTCCCACAGTCATCTCTAAAAAGGTCTCACCCCAACCTGACCCAAATTTGACTTCGAGGTCACCTTCGGGTCACGCGCGTAGGATCAGCTGGGGTCCCAGGGTCCGTCAAGTTTGGGTCACACGAACCCGACCCCAACCTCACCATGCAGCTAACCCAGAGGTGACGCGGCGGTCAACACTGTTCATCTGAGTCACCCACCATAATAGAAAGATCCACTACATGCTATTATGAATGCGATACTGTACCTGCTACACTACGAGTAGTTTAAATTCTTGTTTTAAATCATTGTTATATACAATACTCCTGTAGCTAGTAAGTTGAGATTAGAATTTGCAATAAATTCAGGTGTGTTATACAAGCAAATGCAGGACATCTACAGGTGTACATGACAGACAGAATACGCACATCTACACACTATATAGCGACACGACATGGTAAGTAACAAAACACTATAGATCTTGCAGCTTGAACACCACCTGCCACACACCAGCAGCAGACGGAGTCTATTTCCCCCAAACGCAATAAATGCAGCCGGAAAAAAAAACATTAACATGTAAACGACAGTACATACCAAAGTGCTGCACTAACTGTTACTTCCACATCACATCGAAAATGCTCATACTGTTGTTCACCAGATGAGCGTAGCGCGTGCTGCACACAAGTCATAATAGAATTGACAATGGACTTTGTCTTGCAGACGCGCCTTGTAACAACAGCCAACATACCGCCACATGCACTGATGTTGGGTTAAGGAACGGGAAAGTAAAGTAGATGCTTTCTTACCTCGTCAATAGTCACCCACGGCTGCTAGTACCCTCGATTGGAGCCGTTGCTGCCCTTCGTGAGACCTTCGTCGCCCCTCACTATCGCCATCACCGCCACCCGCCGAAACCCCCGCGCCATCTCTTCTTGCCACCACCCGTCGCGTCCCTTCCCACCGACACTCGATCAGGAGGCGGCAGCTCCGACGCCGGCGCGATAGTGGATGCGGTGGGGGCTTCGCTTGAAGAACCTGCGAAAGCGATAGGCAAGGAGAAGGGCAAAAAACCTTTAAAATTAATAATTTAGGAGAAGCATCTGGGCGAGGTTGTGCGTCATATTAGTAAGCCGCCCCTGACCCATCTGCACCGACACCTTTTCGCCGCTCTGCGGCTTTCTTCCTTCCCACCCCCCTTCTTCCTTTGTCTCCCTGCAGCCGTGGGGAGGAGGGTATGGGGGTGGAGGGTGTTGGAGTGTTGGGTCACCTCTCTCCCTTCCCCTCCTCCTTCTTTCAGTCCCACCGCTGCAGCTGCCGCTGGGGGGGGGAGGGTGTGAGGATGTGGGGGAGCAGGGGGAGTGGTACCGGGGTGGCGGGTGTGAGGCAACATGCAGCCGTCCCTCCACCACTCCTCACTTCCCCCCCTTCTCTGCTGCTCTGCAGCAGTGTGGGGGAGGGGAAGGAGGAGGGTGAGGAGATGGAAGGGGTACCTGCTGTTGCTTGCTATGCTGTAACTACATATCTACCTACAAGCATTATGGGGGCGTGTCGAAATATATTGTCATGTTTTATAACTGCTTGTAGTTGTAGTTAGTGTAGTTATTTAAACTGTTGTTGGTGGTGCACCTTATTTGGTTTCTATGCTATATGTACCCTTGAACCTATAGTGAAACCATCCCTTTTCACCAATTCCTCTCTCAACTCACTCGACACCTCGCCTAGGGCAAAACCCGCTCGATACCTAAGTACGGGCCTAGGCTACTAAGCCTAGGCCCTTCCTTTCAACTTAGCCTATTATTTTGACAATTAGGTATACAACATCACTAACGCATGGTAATCTATCTAAACACGACAAAACACGACCCGATCGAGCATCATTGCTACCTGAATATGTTTCCTAAGTGTTGTGTGCGTAAACAGCAGACACAAAGCGCGAGCATCTGTAAGCAAATGAAAATCGACTCAGCAGCAGAGCAGCCCTAACTTGGTGTCTAGATGCTTGATCGCAGTACTGCTGACCCGTCGCTGTTTCTGCACACCGACACTACTCTGCCGCCGTTCTGCATCCTCGTGTACGTCGACGACTTGGTCTTTGCCACTGCTGAGACTGCTGGACTGGCCCACGTGAAGTCAGAGCTGTAGAAGTGACACACGTGCACAGACCTGGGTGAGCTGCGCAGCTATCTTGGCTTGCAGATCACCCGGGACAGAGCACGGCGCACCATTACCCTGACTCTGTCACACATGGTGCAGCAGATCCTTCAGCGCTTCAACTTCACGTACCCCCCCTTGACGACCCCATCGGCCCCTAGAGGCCCCCCTTGATGGCCCCGTGCTTACCTCCCTAACGGCCCCGAACGGCCCAGTCGGCCCCTAGAGGCCCCGTTAAGGCCCCGAACGGCCCCGCGCTCACCTCGATAAGGCCCCGAACGGCCCCGTCGGCCCCGCGCCCACCGTCCCTAGAGGCCCCAAACGGCCCCGCGCCCACTGCCCCTAGAGGCCCCGAGCGGCCCGTTACCGCCACAGCCCGGGACCGAACCGAGCCGCGCGACCGAACCGAGCCGCGCGACCGAACCGAGCCGCGCGACCCGAGCCGAGCCGCGCGACCCGAGCCGAGCCGCGCGAACCTAACCAAGCCGCCCCACCCGAGCCGCGCCGCCCTGCCCGAACCGAGCCGCCCTAACTGCTTCTACTACTGTTTTTGCTGCTACTTCTACTGCTCCTATGGCTAGCCCACAGGTTCTAGCTTTCGATGCTGAGGGCCGCCCAGTGAAGTTTGACACCTGGCTAGATGACCTGCACCTCTACCTACAGCTCACAGCCAAGGACGACATCTCACTGTACGACCACGCCCTAGGCCATGTCACTGCCCCTGCTGCTACTGCTGACAGCACTGCTCGCTCACAGTGGCAGACTCGTGATGCCCACGCTCGCTTCGCTATTCACAACTCCCTGCCCATAGACGAACGTGAGCACTTTGGCCAGCACAAGACTGCACAGGCACTGTACACAGCTGTCGTTGCTCGCTACTCCTCACCTGCCTCTGCCGCGCTAGGCCGTCTCTCCCTCCCCTACCTGTTTCCCGACCTGGCCTCGTTCCACACAGTCGCTGACCTCATCACGCACCTCCGTACTAGTGAGGCCCGCTTCCGTGCCGCCATGCCCGCTGAGTTCCTTGCCACGCACCCCCCCCCCACTCTGGCTCACTCTCTACCACCTAGTCACCCGCCTCCCTGACACACTGCGTGCTGTCAGGGACCACTTCCTCGCTCTCTGCCCCACTGAGCTCCCCATTACCCTCCTCGAGAAGGAACTACTTGCAGCTGAGACTAGCATAGTCGCTGTAGGTGCCTCTCGTGGCGACCCCCGTACCCCCTTCTTTGAGGGGTGTTCTCCTTCCCCCCTTCTTCCCTCTGTCGCCTCTGCTGCTGCTGTCGACCTCCTTGGTGCTGAGAAGGTCGGTACTGCGTTTGCTTCGAGCGGGCGCCGCAGCGGCAAGGGCAAAGGGGGCAAGGGTGGTGGCGGTGATGGCGGGGGAGGTGGTGGTGGGGGCGGTGGAGGCAGTGGGGGTGGTGGCGCGACTGGAGGGGCTGGTGGCAGCGGTGGGGGTGGTGGCGGCAGCGACGGGGGAGGTGGCAGGGGCGGAGGCGGTGGTTGGGGTGGCGGTGGAAGAGGCGGTGGCCGGGGTTGGGGTGGTCGAGGAGGTGGCGGCAGCGGTGGTGGTCGTAGAGGCGCTGGCGTTGGCCAGGGCCAGCAGCACACTCCTTCGCCCCAGGAGGTCCGTGAGTGGTACTCTCTGCACGAGGGGGGGGGGGGGGGGGGGGGGGGGGGGGGGTGGCCTTAGCTGCACGTACGTCATTCGCACTGGTGACCGCACTGGTCAGCAGTGTGGACGACCGCACGCCACACAGCGCTGCTTTGCTCGTCTCGACGACGCTTGGCGTGTTCAGTTCCCTCAGGCCACTGAGCTGCCCCGCTGGATTGATCTCCTGAAGAAGGGGATTGATATCTATGCTCTAGACTTTGATGCTATTCTATCTGCTATGTATGTGATGTCTACTAGTGGAGAGGGTGCTGAGTACCTGTGTGTGCCGCCCGACCCGGGCATTAGGACTAGTGCGTCTGCCGCTCCAGGTACTCGCGTGTCGGCTACCCTAGGTGCTGGTGAGGCAGCTGCTCTAGGTGCTTGTGCATCTGCCCCCCTTGCTGACCCCTCTGGGGGTCCGGTCATTGCGACCTCTTCCACTGCCTTCCCTGTCCTGCGGTCCCGTCGGGCACACTGTCAGGTCTCCACCTCCCCTCGTTCTCTACGAACTTGGTGGCAGGATGTGCGCTCCAGGACGGGGGTGTTCACCAGTTCACCCCTGCCTACGAGCGCGTGACACACTGTACGTGTGCTCGTACGGGCCGTCACTTGGCTACCTTCACTCGGCGGCCGGGGTCGGACCTGTACACATTGACTACTGAGTCCCCTCAGGTTGCTGTGTCTGCGTCTGCGTCCGCGTTAGGTCAGCTGTCGACCCCCTGCTCGTGTCGCTCTCTCGCGCACGAGACTGTCCTCTAGCACCACCGCCTTGGCCACCCGTCTGTGCAGCGGATTCGTGCCATGCACTCCCGGTACCTTGTCTCTGGCCTGCCCAGGGTCCTTCCTCCCCTACCACCCTCACCTGCTCCTACCTGTCTCCCCTGTGTTGAGGGACGGCAGCGCGCCGCTCCTCACTCCTCCTCGTTTCCCCCGACGACTGCTCCCTTGCAGACGCTCCACATGGACGTGTGGGGCCCAGCCCGCGTCCGTGGTCAGGGTCAGGAGAGGTACTTCCTGATAGTTGTTGACGACTACTCGCGCTACACCTCGGTCTTCCCCTTGCGCACCAAGGGTGAGGTCCCTGATGTCTTGATCCCTTGGATCCGCAGAGCCCGTCTCCAGCTCAGGGAGCGTTTTCACTCGGACTTTCCTGTCCTGCGCTTGCACTCTGACAGAGGTGGTGAGTTCACCTCCGACCTCTTGGCAGCCTACTGTGCTGAGCACGGCATTGAGCAGGTCGTTCATGCTTCCGGCCTCTCCACAGCAGAATGGGGTTGCGGAGCGCCGCATTGGCCTGGTCATGGAGGTCGCCCGTACCTCCTTGATCCATGCGGCTGCCCCCCACTTTCTTTGGCCGTTTGCGGTCCGGTACGCTGCGCATCAGCTCAACCTCTGGCCCCGTGTCTCCTTGCCGGAGACCTCGCCCACACTGCTGTGGACGGGGGAGGTTGGCGATGCATCGCGTTTCCGGGTCTGGGGATCTCGAGCTTTTGTCCGCGATACGTCTGCGGACAAGCTCTCCTCCCGTGCTGTTCCCTCCGTCTTCCTCGGCTTTGTCCTGGACGCGCCTGGTTGGCAGTTTTACCACGCCACCTCGCGCCGAGTATTGCCCTCTCAGGACGTCACTTTTGACGAGTCCATCCCCTACTACCGCCTCTTCCCCTACCGCACTGCCCCGCTCCCCCCCCCGCCTCTCTTCCTCGCGCCAGGTGCTGCTGTCGTAGACCCCCTCCCCCCTCAGGGTGCCGCTCCCTCAGGTGTGTCTCACGTAGACCCGGTTGAGCCTGTTGAGGTAGCTGTCGACTCTCGTCCTGCTGCGGGTGCGGAGCCTGGGGGTACTGAGCCTGGGGGTGCTGAGCCTGGGGGTGCCGGGACTGGGGGTGCTGAGCCTGGGGGTGCGGAGCCTGGGGGTGCGGAGCCTGGGGGTGCTGAGGTTGGGGGTGCTGAGCCTGGGGGTGCTGAGCCTGGGGGTGCTGAGCAGCCGAGTCCGGAGTCTGGGGGTTCTGAGTCTGGAGGTACTGAGCCTGGGAGTCCTACTCCTGGGGGAGCCCTCTCCTCGGAGCAGCTGCGTGAGTGGTGCTTACAGTACTGCAGCCTCAGGAGAGGCGCCTCTGGAGCCGGGCGTGCTACTGGGACTGGTACTAGTACTTCTCCTCCTAGTCGGGAGCTCCCCTCCCGTGAGCGGATCCGTGAGTGGTACGAGCGGCGCTGCACTCTTCGAAGTGGCGCGCCTCGTGTCGCGGACCCCGCTGCTGTTGGTGCTGCTGCTGGTGCTGCGGACCTGGGCGTTGGTGCTGCTGCTGGTGCTGAGGACCCGGGTGTTGGAGCTGCTGCTGGTGCTGCGGACCCGGGCGTTGGTGCTGCTGCTGGTGTTGAGGACCCGGGTGTTGGAGCTGCTGCTGGTGCTATGGACCCAGGTGTTGGAGCTGCTGCTGGTGCTGCGGACCCGGGCGTTGGAGCTGCTGCTGGTGCTGCGGACCCGGGCGTTGGAGCTGGTGCTGGTGCTACGGACCCAGGTGTTGGAGCTGCTGCTGGTGCTGCGGACCCGGGCGTTGGAGCTGCTGCTGGTGCTGCGGACATGGGCGTTGGTGCTGCTGCTGGTGCTGAGGACCCGGGTGTTGGAGCTGCTGCTGGTGCTGCGGACCCGGGCGTTGGAGCTACTGCTAGTGCTGAGGACCCTGGTGCGGGTGTCTCTCCTGGTTCTGGTGTCGCTGCACGGCCACGGCCGTACTTCGTTCCGCTCCTTCAGCAGGTTCTTGGTTCGCTCCCTCCTCCGTGTCCTCCTCCCTCCTTAGGGTGTCCTCCGTCTGCCCAGCTGCCGTCGCAGCTACAATCTGCCTCCTCTCTCCCTGGTCCTGCTCTTTACACTGGTCCGACTGGAGGTCTTACTGAGCGTCGTGAGCCTGAGTCTCGTCCTGCGTCGCCTGTCCGTGCTGCTCTCACTGGTAGTCGTGTCCAGCGTCAGCGTCTTCCTGCTGTCCCAGGCACTCACCGGATGGCGCTTCGTCCGTCCACTGCTCCACAGCATGTCCCACTGCCGTCTCCTCCTGCTTCCTCTCTTCCTACTCTTGCTGACCCTGGGTCAGACTCCCTTCGTGCTGCCAGTCCTACTGTCACGCGTCTCCTGGCTACTGTTGTTACTGACCCTTCCTTTGAGTCCGCTGCTGCGTCTGCCTTGGTTGCTGAGCTTGTCGACTTTGCTGCCACCTGTCGTCTAGACTACGCCGCTAGCCTAGTTGCTGAGTCTGAGTCTGTCTGTCCTCCGTCCGCCGGGGGTGAGTGTGCTCTTGGCACTGACGTCCTTGAGGACAAGCAGGAGGAGTTTGAGTGCTTTGCTACCGCTTTGCCCCATCTCGTGTTCATGCTTGTTGCCCCTGAGGGAGACCCGGATGCACCAGACATCCCGACCCCACGCTCTTACGCAGAGGCGATGGCCGGTCCCTACTCCTCTCAGTAGCAGTCAGCCATGGACACAGAGATGGCTTCCTGGAAGTCCACAGGCACCTACGTTGACGAGGTTCCCCCGCCTGGGGCGAACATCGTCAGTGGCATGTGGATTTTCAGGGTGAAGCGGCTGCCGGGCTCTCCGCCTGTCTTCAAGGCGCGTTACGTTGCACGAGGCTTCAGTCAGCGAGAGGGAGTTGACTTCTTCCAGACCTTCTCCCCGACCCCGAAGATGACCACTCTTCGGGTTCTGCTGCACGTCGCCGCTTAGCGTGACTACGAGCTCCACTCTCTTGACTTCAGCACTGCTTTCCTGCAAGGCAGCCTGACGAGGAGATCTGGCTGCGCCGTCCACCTGGTTTGACTGGGTCGTTCCCTCCTGGTACCCAGTGGAGCCTCCGACGGCCAGTCTACGGTCTTCGCCAGGCGCCACGTGAGTGGCACGACACACTGAGGACTACACTTGCGGCTCTTGGGTTTGCGCCTTCTACTGCTAACCCGTCGCTGTTTCTACGCACCGACACCTCACTGCCGCCGTTCTACATCCTCGTGTACGTCGACGACTTGGTCTTTACCATTGCTGACACTGTGGCACTCGCCCACGTGAAGTCGGAGCTGCAGAAGAGACACACGTGCACAGACGTGGGTGAACTGACAAGCTATCTTGGCTTGCGGATCACCCGGGACAGAGCACGCCGCACCATCACCTTGACTCAGTCACACATGGTGCAGCAGGTCCTTCAGCGCTTCCGCTTCACGTACTCCTCGCCTCAGCCCACTCCTCTGCCTACCGGTCACTCGCTCTCAGCTCTGCCTTCGGATGAGTCCGTAGAGCCGAGTGGCCCGTATCCAGAGCTTGTGTGTTGCCTCATGTACCTGATGACCTGCACTCGACCTGACCTTGCATACCCTCTTAGCATTCTTGCACGCTATGTCGCTCCCGGCCGTCACCGGAAGGAGCACATGGATGCAGCTAAGAGGGTGTTGCGGTACTTGTGCAGTACGTCGGGCATGGGGCTAGTGCTTGGAGGGCGAGTCCCAGTTACTCTCACTGGGCACTCAGACGCTTCTTGGGCAGACGACCAGGCTACTCAGCGGTCGTCTCAGGGTTACTCCTTCAGTCTTGGCTCTGGTTCAGTTTCTTGGCGTTCTACTCGCTCTTCTTCTGTTCTCAGCTCCAGTTGTGAGGCTGAGATCTACGCCACAGCCATGGCGGCCCAGGAGCTACGCTGGCTCACCTACTTTCTCACCGACGTTGGAGAGCAGCCTCGTTCTCCTCCAATGTTGTACGTCGACAACAAGGCAGCCATTGCCTTGTGTCTGGAGCACAGACTGGAGCACAGAACGAAGCACATTGCTCTGCGCTACTTCCTTGCTCGAGAGCTGCAGCAGCGTGGTGAGCTTCGCCTGCGTTACGTGGCCTCTGAGGCCAACACTGCTGATGTGTTCACCAAGGCGCTTCAGCCTTGTGACCATCAGCGCTTTTGCACTCTTCTAGGCCTTGTGCCTACTGTACCTCACTTGCTTACTTCTTGAGCCTGTTTGTACTCATATCTCTATTTATATATATACTTGCATGTTTACTCTTGCTAGGTTGTGATCATTGTACCTCTTGTTCTATTATAAACCTGCATGTGAACTGGTCTTGTGACCACTTGCTTGTGCTCGGAATTTGTGTGGTATCCTTGAGATCCACCCTGAGCTTGTTTTGTCTTGCTTTGCCTTGACTGGTCTTGTGACCCCTAGTTCTCCCCCACTTAGCCTATGGGGGTGTGTCAAACATTATATATGTTGTTGTGTTTGTTTAGGCTACAGTGGGTTAGCCTATAGGGGGTACACAATTTTAGTGTTAGGTACTTGTACTGTTTTCACTGCTAGTTCATTCATTCCTGTTCCGTTATTCCAACAAAGCGACAGTACTGGGGTAGGGTGAGGTGTTTTGAAAGGGTTGGAGAGGAAATAGGATGAGTTGGATGTGTGGTTCTCTTTTGTTTTGTGCAGCCGATTTTCGTGTGGCAGGTGTAGAGCTTTCGGCGCAGCTGGCAGATTACGACCACCTGTGCATCACAGGTGGCGCTAAATTACTACTCTAAAACCGCTGAGTTGGCGATGCTTCCAGTTTTCAGTCCAATGACTAAACCAGAGTGTACAAGGCTCGCCTGTTTCTGGTTGTATCTTGTTCATGGTGCTCGTGATAGGCTGCTCTGATTTCGCAAAGTACGTGAATTGCGATCGCGGGGGAGGTTTTGTAACTTCGTTTCGGTCGAAGTTCGTACTTGGTTACGTGACGGGTGTTACGCTTGTCGCGCGAATTCAAAGCGTGTTACCAGATTCCCCTGCAAGTAAATCGATATAACATTTCCTCAGAGATAACGTGCACTCTGTACTTGCTATTAAGAGTGTCAGAACATTATAGCTTATACATTTGTGTAGGCTGTAGTGGGGTAGCCCATAAGGGGTACAACCCAATTAGGGTTAGTACTTGTACCCAACTGTTTCATAGTTCAATCATTCTCGTTTCTTCTCATGGTATCGAGTAGGTTCCCTAGTGGGAACGCTACCTAGGGCCCACCACGATACTTTTTTTTTCCTGCCCGGAGCGTGCTTCACCCTAGACCGAGTCGCGCGCGCTCCGCGTGCCCTCCCTACCGTCGCGCCGCCCTTAGCGGCCCCTCTCATGGCCCCTTGAGCCGCTCTTACGGCCCCGTGCACCGCCCTTGCGGCCCCGCGCACCGCCCTTGCGGCCCCTCGCACCGCCCGTCGGCCCCTCGCGCCGCCCGTCGACCCCGCGCCACGCCCTAGCGGCCCCTCGCGCCGCTCGTCGCCTCCGTGCGCCGCCCTTGCGGCCCTTCGAGCCGCCCGTCGGCCCACCGTGCGCCGCCCTTGCGGCCCCTTGCGCCGCCCTAGCGGCCCCGACACCTACTCCTGCGGCCCCGGCGCCGCCCTACCCGGCCCCGGCACCACCTCGCCTTGCCCCGTCGCCTACCCCTGCGGCCACGGCGCCGCCCTTCCTGGCCCCGACGCCGCCTCACCCGGCCCCGCCGCCGCTCCACCTGGCCCCGCCGCCGCTCCACCCGGCCCCACCTGTAGGAACATATAGCTTGTGCTTATTGTGTAGGCTATAGTGGGGTAGCCCATAAGGGGTACAACCCAATTAGGGTTAGTACTTGTGCTCAGTTCATTCATAGTTCATTCATTCTCGTTTCTATTTTCTCATGGTATCGAGCAGGTTCCCTCGTGGGAACTGTTCTTAGGGCCCACCAAAATCGAAAAATTTTCTGCCCGGAGCGCGCCTCGCTTAGGCCTCCTTCGGCCCCGTCGCGTCGCCCCTACAGCCTCCCTTCCGCCGCCCTTGCTCGGCCATCGCCGCCCTTAGTGGCCCGTCGCCACCCTACGCAGCCCGGCGCCGCCCTTTCGCCGCCCGTCCCGGCCCGTGGACGCCCGTGCGCCGCCCGTCCCGGCCCCGTGCCGCCCCTTCGCCGCCCGTCCCGGCCCGTCGACGCCCGTGCGCCGCCCGTCCCGGCCCCGCGCCGCTTTCCCGGCTCGTCTCCGCCCGTGCGCTGCCCACCCCGGCCCATCGCCGCCCGTTCCGGCTCGTCGCCGCCCGTACCGGCCCGTGCGCCGCCTGTCCCGGCCCGTCGCCGCCCGGCCCGTCGCCGCCCGGCCCGTCGCCGCCCGGCCCGTCGCCGCCCGTACTGGCCCTTCGCGGCGTCACGTGCCGCCCCTACCCGCGGCTCTGCCGCCTTACCTGCGGCCCCGCCACCCTACCGTGGCTCCGCCGCCTTACCCTACCTGCGGCCCCGCCACCCTACCTGCGGGCCCGCCACCCTACCTGCGGCCCCGCCGCCCTAACTGCGGCCTGGCCACCCTATCAGCGGCCCCGCCACCCTACCTGCGGCCCCGCCGCCTTACTCTCGGCCCCGTCACCTGCTGCAGCGCCGCCCGCCAACCGAACCGCCCGAGCCGTCTCACCCGGCTGAGCAACCGACCGCCGCGCCGCCCTGCAGCAACACAACCGAGCCGCCCAGCGGCTGAGCAGCCGAGCCGCCCAGCAGCCGAGCCGCCCAGCAGCCGAGCCGCCCAGCAGCCGAGCCGCCAAGCTGCCGAGCCGCCCTACTTCCAGACCGCTCGAGCTGCCCACTCTGGTGAGCACAGCGCCTCTCTCATTGAACTGCCCTCACCCTACTGTTTGCACTGCTAGTTGTCTGTAGTTATGGCTACCCCTAGTGTCTTCGCTTTTGACGCTGAGGGTCGGGCCATTGACTTTGAGGTCTGGGTAGATGACCTGCAGCTGTTCTTACAGTGCGATAGGGCAGACGGCCTCTCTCTCTTTGACCTTACCTCTCGCGCTTCCCCTGCCCCTGCTGCTGATGCTGACGCCACTGTTCGCTCCCAGTGGGCCACGCGCAACGCTGCTGCACGTCTTGCTGTGCGTCGCCACCTCCCTACCTCTGAGCGTGCGCACTTTAGTCAGTACAAGAGTGCTCAGACCTTGTACGACGCTGTAGTCGCGCGCTACTCCTCCCCTGCCACTACTGCACTGAGCCGTCTCATGCTACCGTACCTCTTCCCTGACCTTGCTGCCTTTCCCACAGTAGCTGACCTCATTACGCACCTCCGCACTAGTGACACTCGCTACCGCGCTGCGCTTCCTGCTGACTTCTGTGCCAAGAACCCCCCCCCCCCATGTACATCACTCTCTACTATATAGTCACTCGCCTCCCTGACTCCCTTCGTGTAGTCAAGGACCACTTCCTCTCAGTCTGTCCCACCACTCTCACTGTTGACCTCCTCGAGAAGGCCCTCCTAGTGATAGAGAAGAGCATAGTCGCTGTAGGAGCCTCTCGTGGTGACCTCCGCACCCCCATCTTTGAGGGGTGTTCCCCCTCCTCCATTCTGCCCTCTGTTGCCTCTACTGCTGCGGCCGACCTCCTTGGTCTTGAGTCGGTCGGTGCAGTGTCTGCCCCTAGCGGGAGACGCCGCCCTGGCAAGGGCAAGGGGGGCAAGGGCGCTGGAGGAGCGAGCGGGGGCGGTGGAGGTGGAGGTGGCGGCGGTGGGGGGAGTGGGGGTGGCGGTGGGAGTGGAGGTGGGAGTGGAGGGGTCGGTGGCGCCAGTGGAGGCGGAGGCGGCAGCGGCGGTGGCGGTGGGAGCGGAGGTGGCGGAGGTGGCGGCGGTGGAGGAGGCGGCGGAGGCGGCAGCATTGGCGGAGGAGGCGGAGGCGGCGGGGGTGGCGGTGGAGCTGGTCGCGGGTCTTCGCAGAGGAGTGGCTCCGGTGGTGGCTCGCGCCAGCAACAGCAGCGCGGTCGTGAGACCCTGTCCCCTCAGCAGCTCCGTGAGTGGTACACTGCACGCCAGCGGGGTGGGGGTTTTGGTCCGTGCACGTACGTCCTGCGCACCGGCGACCGTGCGGGTGAGCAGTGTGGGGGTGCGCACCCCACCCAGCGCTGCTTTGGCCGCAAGACGGGCGCGTGGCGTCACCAGTTCCCGGAGGCCTCAGAGATCCCTCGCTGGGGCGAGCTGTCTAGGGCGGGTGTTGCCATCTATGATCTTCACTTTGATGCTATTCTCTCTGCCATGTATGCTGTGTCTATTAGTGATGAGGGTGACTGTTACCGGTGTTTCCCGCCCGATCCGGGCATTGAGACTGCTGCTCTAGGTACTGGTGAGGCGGCTGCCCTAGGTGCTTGCGACGCTGCTGCTCTAGGAGCTAGTGTGTCTGCGTCCTCAGGTACTGGTGAGTCTGCGCTCTCAGGTACTACGTCGGCTTCGGCCTCCCTCACCTTCACCGTTGACTCTGGGGCGTCTTGCTCCTTCTTTCGGGATCGCACCACACTCACGCCGCTCAGTCGGCCAGTCGCGGTGTCTCTGGCTGACTCCTCTGGGGGTCCTGTCCTGTCTCGCTTCTCCACAGTCCTCCCGTGTCCGGCGGCTCCCTCTGGCACCCTGTCTGGTCTCTACCTCCCCTCGTTCTCTACGAACCTGGTGCTGACCTACAGGATGTGGGGGTGCACCGGTTCACTCCTGCGCGTCAGCGGGTGACAATCTGCACAGAGGCTAGCATAGGCCGACACCTAGCTACGTTTACACGTCAGCCAGGGTCGAGCCTGTAGACACTGACCACCGCGTCTCCTCCCGTTGCTGAGTCTGGTAGGGTCACTGCGTCAGGTCAGGTGTTTGCTGCAGTGTCCAGGTCTAGTCCTGAGTCTGCCCCCAGTTCGTGTCGTCTCCTGTCTCACGAGACTCTCCTCTAGCACCACCGCCTTGGTCACCCCTCTCTGCTTCGACTTAGAGGCATGGCCTCCCGTCTTCTTGTGTCTGGTCTCCCCCGGTCCCTCCCTCCCCTTCCCCAGGGCCCTGGCCCTACCTGTGTCCCCTGTGTTGAGGGGCGCCAGCGTGCTGCCCCTCACTCCTCCCAGTTTCCTCCGACAGAGGCCCAGTTGCAGACACTTCACATGGACGCGTGGGGCCCAGCCCGCGTCCGTGGACAGGGTCACGAGCGCTACTTCCTGCTCGTTGTTGACGACTACTCGCGTTACACCGCAGTCTTCCCCTTGCGCAGCAAGAGTGATGTCACTGAGGTGCTGATCGACTGGATCCGCGCAGCTCGTCTCCAGCTCAGGCAGAGCTTTGGCTCGGAATTTCCTGTTCTGCGTCTGCACTCGGACAGAGGCGAAGAGTTCTCCTCTGGCCTTCTGCGAGCCTACTGTCGTACACGAGGCATCCGTCAGACCTTCACACTTCCGGACTCTCCGCAGCAAAATGGGATTGCTGAGCGCCGCATAGGCATGGTCATGGACGTCGCTCGTACGTCTATGATGCATGCGGCTGCCCCCCATTTTCTGTGGCCGTTTGCGGTGAGGTACGCGGCGCATCAGATCAACCTTCACCCAAGGGTCTCCAGTCCAGAGACCTCCCCAGCCTTGCTGTGGACGGGGAAGGTTGGCGATGCGTCGCAACTTGTCTGCGGACAAGCTGTCCCCTCGTGCTGCTCCTTGCGTCTTCCTGGGGTTCCCCCCTGACGCGCCTGGGTGACAGTTCTACCACCCCACCTCTCGCCGTGTTCTGTCCTCCCAGGACGTCACGTTTGACGAGTCGGTCCCCTACTACCGCCTCTTCCCCTACCGCACTCTGTCCCTCCCCCCGCCCCCGCTCTTCCTTGTACCAGGTCCCCCCACAGTAGACCCCCTCCCCCCTCAGGGTCCTGCCCCTTCAGGTGTGTCCCAGGTAGACGCAGTCGAGCCTGTCGAGGTCACTGGTGACTCAGGTGCTGCTGAGGGCGCTGAGCCTGGGGGTGCTGTCTCTGGGGGTCCTGGGCCTAGGGGTGCTGAGCCTGGGGGTGCTGGGCCTGAGGGTGCGGAGCCTAGGGGTGCTGAGCCTGGGGGTGCTGAGCCTGGGGGTGCTACGCCTGGGGGTGCTGAGCCTAGGGGTGCTGAGTCTGGGGGTGCTGAGCCTGGGGGTGCTGCGTCTAGGGGTGCTACGCCTGGGGGTGCTGAGCCTGGAGGTGCTCCGCCTGGAGGTTCTCCGGGTGCTTCGTCTCGCCGGGAGCCACTCTCTCCACAGGAGCTGCGCGAGTGGTTTGCCCGGCACTGGCGCCGTACTGCTGGTGCTGGAGGTTCTTCGGCTGCTGAGGGTGCTGCTGTCGCGGGTCCCGGAGGTGCTCGTACTGGGAGTACTGGGGCTGCTGGGCCTGCAGGTTGGACTGGAGCGGGTGCTGCTGAGTGTGTTGGCGCTTAGACTACTGCTGGCGGTCCTACTGGGGGTGCTCCAGGTGCTGCTGGAGGTTCTGGTGCTGCTGGAGGTGCTGCTGGAGCGGGTGCTCCTGCTGGTGCCGTCCCTGCTGCTTCTGGCATCGCCACGCGGCCTCGACCGTACTTCGTTCCACTCCTGCAGCAGGTTCTTGGTCTTCCACCTTCTACTCGTCCTCCTCCTCTCTTAGAGTGTCCACAGCTTGTCCTGTCACAGTTACGGTTGCAGCCTACCTCCCCACTGCCTGCTCCTTCTCCCTACACTGGTCCTACTGGAGGTCTTGCTGAGCGTCATGAGCCTGCGTCTCGCCCTGCGTCGCCTGTCTGAGCTGCTCGCACTAGTGGTCGCGGTTCGCGTCAGCGTCCTCCTCCTGTCCCTGGCACGCACCGGATGTCTCTGCGTCCGTCCACTGCTCCTCTGCATGTCCCTTTGCCTTCTCCTCCTGAGTCCTCTCTTCCTGCTTTTGCCGACCCGGAGTCAGACTCTCTTCGTGCTGCCAGTCCTACTGTCACGCGTCTCCTGGCCACTGTGGTCACTGACCCTTCTTTCGAGTCCACTGCTGCGTCTGCCCTAGTTTCTGAGCTCAACGACTTTGCTGCTCGCTGTCGCCTAGACTACGCTGCTAGTCTTGTCGCTGAGTCTGAGTCTGTCTGTCCTCCGTCCGTCGGGGGTGAGTGTGCCCTTGGCACGGACGTCCTTGAGGACAGGCAGGAGGAGTTCCAGTGTCTAGCAGCCACTTCACCTCATCTCGTGTCCGTACTGCTTACCCCTGAGGGAGACCCAGATGCACTTGCCATCCTGACTCCGCGCTCTTACGCAGAGGCGATAGAGGGTCCCTACTCCTCTCACTGGTAGGAAACTATGGATGCAGAGATGGCTTCCTGGAAGTCCACAGGCACCTACGTTGACGCTGTCCCCCCTCCTGGGGCGAACATCGTCAGTGGCATGTGGATCCTCAGGGTGAAGCGGCCGCCGGGTTCTCCGCCTGTCTTCAAGGCGCGTTACGTGGCTCGTGGCTTCAGACAGCGGCAAGGAGTTGACTACTTTCAGACCTTCTCTCCCACCCCGAAGATGACCACTCTTCGGGTACTGCTGCACGTTGCTGCTCATCGTGACTACGAGCTGCACTCTCTCGACTTAAACACAGCTTTCTTGCAGGGCAGCTTGCACGAGGAGATCTGGCTGCGCCGCCCACTTGTCTTCACTGGGTCTTTCCCTCCTGGTACCCAGTGGAGTCTCCGGCGTCCAGTCTACGGTCTCCGCCAGGCGCCACGTAAGTGGCACTACAGACTGAGGACTACGCTTGCGGCTCTTGGGTTTGCTCCTTCTACTGCCGACCCGTCGCTGTTTCTGCGCAGCGACAACTCTCTGCCGCCGTTCTACATCCTCGTGTACGTCGACGACTTGGTCTTTGCCATAGTTGACACTGCTGGACTCGCCTACGTGAAGTCTGAACTGCAGAAGAGACACTCGTGCACAGACCTGGGTGAACTGCGCAGCTACTTTGGCTTGCATATCACCCGGGACAGAGCACGCCGCACCATTACCCTGACTCAGTCACACATGGTGCAGCAGGTCCTTCAGCGCTTCGGCTTCACGTACTCCTCGCCTCAGGCCACTCCTCTGCCTACTCGCCACTCGCTCTCAGCTCTGCCTTCGGATGAGTCCGTAGAGTCGAGTGGCCCGTATGCAGAGCTTGTTGGCTGCCTCATGTACCTGATGACCTGCACACGACCTGACCTTGCATACCCTCTTAGCATTCTCGCACGTTATGTTGCTCCTGGGAGACACCGACCAAAGCACATGGCTGCAGCGAAGAGGGTGTTGCGCTACTTGTGCAGTACGTCGGGCATGGGGCTAGTGCTTGGAGGGCGGAGTCCAGTGGTCCTCACTGGGCAAGCGGACGCTTCTTGGGCTGACGACCAGGCTACGCAGCGGTCCTCACAGGGTTACACCTTCAGCCTTGGTTCTGGCTCTGTTTCGTGGCGGGCTACTCGCTCGTCTTCAGTTCTCGGCTCCAGTTGTGAGGCCGAGATCTACGCCGGGGCCATGGCTGCACAGGAGCTTCGCTGGCTCACATACCTACTGACCGACCTTGGAGAGCCGCCTCGTTCTCCTTCAGTCCTGTACGTAAACAACAAGGCCATGCTGGCCTTGTGTTGAGAGCAGAGACTGGAGCACAGAACAAAGCACAATTCCCCTTCGCTACTTCCTTGCTCGTGAGCTGGAGCAGCGTGGTCAGTTGCGGCTTGCGTACGTGGCCTCTGAGGCCAACACTGCTGATGTCTTCACCAAGGCACTTGCGCCTTGTGATCATCAGCGCTTTTGCACGCAGCTGGTTCTTGTGCCTGTCTTGCCTCACCTGCTCACCTCTTGACCTTGCTTGTACTCTTGCATATATATACACCTGCTCTTGCTTGTCTAGTCCTTTAGATATATGTACTCCTGCATGTGAACTGACCTTGTGGCCTTGCACCTGTGCTCAGAATGTGTGGTGACTTTGTGATCCACCCTGAGCTTGCTTTGCTTTGCTTTGCTTGACCGGTCTTGTGACCCCTTGTTCTCCCCCACTTTGCCTATGGAGGTGTGTCATAACATATGGCTTGTGCTTATTGTGTAGGCTATAGTGGGGTAGCCCATAAGGGGTACAACCCAATTAGGGTTAGTACTTGAACTCAGTTCATTCATAGTTCATTCATTCTCGTTTCTATTTTCTCACCAACGCCATCCCCACGCGGCCCCGCCGTCACCACCGGGCCCCGGCGCCGCCGAGCTGCTGCCGAGCCGCCGCGCCTCCTGAGCCGCCTGAGCCGCCCGAGCCGCCAGGTCCCCGAGCTGCCGAGCCGCCGGGTCCCCGAGCTGCCGAGCCGCCGTACCGCCGAGCCGCCCGAGCCGCCAGGGTTGCTGCGTCGCCGAGCCGACCGCATCGACGAGCCGCCGTACCGCCCGAGCCACCCGAGCCGCCTGAGCTGCCCTGTCCGGTAAGAACAGCGCCTCTGTCACTGCACTGCCCTTACCCTACTGTTCGCGCTGCTAGTCTACTGCTGTCATGGCTACCCCTAGTGTCCTCGCTTTTGACGCTGAGGTTCGGGCTATTGACTTTGACGTCTGGATACATGACCTACAGCTTTTCCTACAGTGCGATAGGGCAGACGGTCTCTCCCTCTTTGACCTCACTTCTGGTGCCTCTCCTGCCCCTGCTGCTGATGCTAACGCCACTGTTCGCTCAGAGTGGGCCACACGCGATGCTGCTGCACGTCTTGCTGTGCGTCGTCTCCTGCCTACCTCTAAGCGTGCGCACTTTAGCCAGTACAAGAGTGCTCATACCTTGTACGACGCTGTAGTTGCATGCTACTCCTCCCCTGCCACTGCTGCACTGAGCCGCCTCATGCTACCGTACCTCTTCCCTGACCTTGCTGCCTTTCCCACAGTCGCTGACCTCATTACGCACCTCCGCACTAGTGACACTCGCTACCGCGCTGCGCTTCCTGCTGAGTTCTGCGCCAAGAACCCCCCCCCCCCATGTATATCACCCTCTACTACATAGTCGCCCAACTCCCTGACTCCCTCCGCGTAGTCAGGGACCACTTCCTCTCTGTTTGCCCCACCACTCTCACCGTTGACCTCCTCGAGAAGGCCCTCCTAGCAGCAGAGAAGAGCATAGTCGCTGTAGGAGCCTCTCGTGGTGACCATCGCACCCCCGTCTTTGAGGGGTGTTCCCCCTCCCCCCTTTTGCCCTCTGTTGCCTCTGCTGCTGCGGCCGACCTCGTTGGTTTCGAGTCGGTCGGCGCTGCGTCTGCCCCGAGTGGGAAATGCCGCACCGGCAAGGGTTCTGGAGGGGCTGGCGGGGGTGGCGGAGGTGGTGGTGGAGGCAGTGGAGGGGGTGGGGGTGGTGGTGGGAGTGGTGGCGGGGGTGGAGGTGTCAGTGGCGGCAGTGGAGGCGGAGGCGGAGGCGGCGGTGGCGGTGGGAGCGGAGGTGGCGGCGGAGGAGGAGGCGGCGGCGGAGGAGGCGGAGCTGGTTGGGGTGGCGCTGCGCAGAGGGTCGGCTCCGGTGGTGGTCAGCGTCAGCAGCAGCAGCAGGAGCGCACTCGTGTCATCCCCCCCCCTCAGCAGCTACGTGAGTGGTACGCTGCACGCCTGCGGGGTGGGGGTACTGGTCCATGCACCTACGTCCTGCGCACCGGCGACCGCGCGGGTGAGCAGTGCGGGGGTGCGCACTCCATCCAGCGCTGCTTTGGCCGCCTTACGGACGCTTGGCGTCACCAGTTCCCTGAGGCCACTGAGATCCCTCGCTGGGGCGAGCTCTCTAGGGTGGGGGTTCCTATCTTTGATCTTGATTATGATGCTATTCTTGCTGCCATGTATGCTGTGACTATTAGTGATGAGGCTGACTGTTACCGGTGTTTTCCGCCCGACCCGGACATTGGCACTGCTGCTCTAGGTACTGGTGAGGCTGCTGCTCTAGGTGCTAGCGAGGCTGCTGCTCTAGGTGCTAGTGCGTCTGCTTCATCTGGTGCTGGTGACTCTGATCTCTCAGGTACTGTGTCTGCTTCGGCCTCCCTCACCTTCACCCTTGACTCGGGGGCTTCTCGCTCCTTCTTTCGAGACCGCACCACACCCATAACACTTGGTTGGCCAGTTGCAATCTCTCTGGCAGACCCCTCTGGGGGTCCTTTCATTGCTCACTTCTCCACTGTCCTCCCGTGTCCGGCGGCTCCCTCTGGCACCCGGTCTGGTCTTTACCTCCCCTCATTCTCTACGAACTTGGTGAGTGGTGCTGACCTACAGGATGGGGGAGTGCACCAGTTCACTCCTGCGAGCCAGCGGGTGACCCACTGCACGGAGGTTCGGACGGGCCGACATTTGGCCACGTTTACACGTCAGCCGCGGTCGAGCCTGTACACACTGACCACTGAGTCTCCTCCAGTCACTGCGTCTGGTCGGGTAGCTGCGTTGGGCTAGGTGTTTGCTGCAGCGTCCAGGTCTGGTCCTGAGTCTGCCCCCTGCTCGTGTCGTCTCCTGTCTCATGAGACTCTCCTTTGGCACCACCGCCTTGGTAACCCCTCCCTGCCTCGTCTTCGAGGCATGGCGTCCCGTGTCCTTGTCTCTGGTCTTCCCCGGTCCCTCCCTCCCCTTCCCCCAGGGCCTTCCCCTGCCTGCGTCCCCTGCGCCGAGGGGCGGCAGCGTGCTGCCCCTCACTCCTCCCAGTTTCCTCCGACAGAGTCCCCGCTGCAGACGCTTCACATGGACGTGTGGGGCCCAGCCCGCGTCCGTGGACAGGGTCACGATCGCTACTTCCTGCTGGTGGTTGACGACTACTCGCGTTACACCACAGTCTTCCCCTTGCGCAGCAAGGGTGATGTCAGTGAGGTGTTGATCGAATGGATCCGCGCAGCTCGTCTCCAGCTCAGGCAGAGCTTTGGCTCGGACTTTCCTGTTCTGCGTCTGCACTCTGACAGAGGCGGAGAGTTCTCCTCTGGCCTTCTGCGAGCCTACTGTCGTGCACGAGGCATCCGCCAGACCTTCACGCTTCCGGACTCTCCACAGCAAAATGGGATTGCTGAGCGCCGCATTGGCATGGTCATGGACGTCGCTCGTACGTCCATGATGCATGCGGCTGCCCCCCATTTTTTGTGTCCATTTGCAGTTCGGTACGCGGCGCATCAGATCAACCTTCAGCCCAGGGTCTCCATGCCAGAGACCTCCCCAGCCCTGCTTTGGACGGGGAAGGTTGGCGATGCGTCAGCGTTCCGGGTCTGGGGATCTCGGGCGTTTGTCCGCGACTTGTCTGCGGACAAGCTGTCCCCTCGTGCTGCTCCTTGCGTCTTCCTGGGTTTCCCCTCTGACGCGCCAGGGTGGCAGTTCTACCACCCCACCTCTCGCCGTGTTCTGTCCTCCCAGGATGTCACGTTTGACGAGTCAGTCCCCTACTACCGCCTCTTCCCCTACCGCACTCCGTCCGTTCCCCCGCCACCGCTCTTCCTTGTGCCAGGTCCCCCCCCGGTAGACCCCCTCCCCCCTCAGGGTCCTGCCCCTTCAGGTGTGTCCCAGGTAGACGCACTCGAGCCTGTAGAGGTTGCTGGTGACTCTGGTGCTGCTGAGGGTGCTGAGCCTGGGGGTGCTGACTCTGGGGGTGCTGAGCGTGTCGGTACTGCGCCTGGGGTTGCTGAGCCTGAGGGTGCTACTCATGGGGGTGCTAGGCCTGGGGGTGCTGCGCCTGGGGGTGCTACGACTGGGGGTACTGAGCCTGGGGGTGCTACGATTGGGGGTGCTGAGCATGGGGGTGCTACGCCTGGGGGTGCGGAGCCTGAGGGAGTTGGGCCTGCTCGTGTCGCGTCTGGTGGTACTGTGCCTGGAGGTTATCCGGGTGCTTCGTCTCGGCGGGAGCCACTCTCTCCACAGGAGCTGCGCGAGTGGTTTGCCCGGCGCTGGAGGCGTGCTGCTGGAGCTGGAGGTTCTTCGGCTACTGAGGGTGCTGGTGTCGCAGGTCCCGGAGGTGCTCGTACTGGGAGTAGTGGAGCTGTTGGGCCTGCGGGTACGACTGGAGCAGGAGCTACTGAGGGTGTTTGCGCTGAGGCTACTGCTGGTGGTTCTGCTGGGGGTGCTACTGGTGCTGCTGGAGGTCCGGGAGCCACTGGAGCTGCTAGGGGTCCTGGAGCTGGAGGTGCTGCTGGCGCTGGTGCTACCACTGGGGGTACTGGTGCTGTCCCTGCTGTGTCTGGAGTCGCCGCGCGGCCTCGGCCGTACTTCGTTCCACTCCTTCAGCAGGTTCTTGGTCTTCCACCTTCTACTGGTCCTCCTCCTCCCTTAGAGTGTCCATAGCCTGTCCTGTCACAGTTACAGTTAAAGTCGGCCTCCCCACTACCTGCTCCTTCTCCCTACACTAGTCCTACCGGAGGTCTTGCTGAGTGTCGTGAGCCTGCGTCTCACCCTGCGTCGCCTGTCCGTCCTAATCGCACTAGTGGTCATGGTTCGCGTCAGCGTCCTCCTCCTGTCCCTGGCACGCACTGGATGTCTCTGCGTCCGTCCACTGCTCCTCTGCGTGCCCCTTTACCTTCTCCTCCTGAGTCCTCTCTTCCTGCTCTTCCCATCCCGGAGTCGGACTCTCTTCGTGCTGCCAGTCCTAGTGTCACGCGTCTCCTTGCTACTGTCGTCACTGGCCCTTGCTTCGAGTCCACTGCTGTGTCTTCCCTAGTTGCTGAGCTCTTCGACTTTGCTGCTCGCTGTCGCCTAGACTACACTGCTAGTCTTGTCGCTGAGTCTGAGTCTGTCTGTCCTCCGTCCGTCGGGGGTGAGTGTGCCCTTGGCACGGACGTCCTTGAGGACAGGCAGGAGGAGTTCCAGTGTCTGGCTGCTGCTTCACCTCATCTCGTGTCCGTACTGCTTACCCCTGAGGGAGACCAGGATGCACTTGACATCCGGACTCCGCGCTCTTACGCGGAGGCGATAGAGGGTCCCTACTCCTCTCAGTGGCAGGCAGCTATGGACACAAAGATGGCTTCTTGGAAGTCCACAGGCACCTATGTTGACGAGGTTCCCCCGCCTGGGGCAAACATCGTCAGTGGCATGTGGATTTTCAGGGTGAAGCGGCCGCCGGGTTCTCCGCCTGTCTTCAAGGCGCGTTACGTGGCTCGTGGCTTCAGTCAGCGGCAGGGAGTTGACTACTTTCAGACCTTCTCTCCCACTTAGAAGATGACCACTCTTCGGGTACTGCTGCACATAGCTGCTCACCGTGACTACGAGCTGCACTCTCTTGACTTCAGCACAGCTTTCTTGCAGGGCAGCCTGCACGAGGAGATCTGGCTGCGTCGCCCACCTAGCTTCACTGGGTCTTTTCCTCCTGGTACCCAGTGGAGCCTCCGGCGTCCAGTCTACGGTCTCCGCCAGGCACCACGTGAGTGGCACGACACACTGAGGACTACACTTGCGGCTCTTGGGTTTGCTCCCTCTACTGCCGACCCGTCACTGTTTCTGCGCACCGACACTTCCTTGCCGCCGTTCTACATCCTCGTGTACGTCGACGACTTGGTCTTTACCACAGCTGACACTGCTGGACTCGCCCACGTGAAGTCTGAGCTACAGAAGAGACACACGTGCACAGACCTGGGTGAACTGCGCAGCTACTTTGGCTTGCAGATCACCCGGGACAGAGCACGCCGCACCATTACCCTGACTCAGTCACACATGGTGCAGCAGGTCCTTCAGCGCTTCGGCTTCACGTACTCCTCGCCTCAGGCCACTCCTCTGCCTACTCGACACTCGCTCTCAGCTCTGCCTTCGGATGAGTCTCTAGAGTCGAGTGGCCCGTATCTAGTGCTTGTTGGCTGCCTCTTGTACCTGATGACCTGCACACGACCTGACCTTGCATACCCTCTTAGCATTCTCGCACGCTATGTTGCTCCTGGGAGACACTGACCGGAGCACATGGCTGCAGCGAAGAGGGTGTTGCGCTACTTGTGCAGCACGTCGGGCATGGGGCTTGTGCTTGGAGGGCGGAGTCCAGTGGTCTTCACTGGGCACGCAGACGCTTCTTGGGCTGACGACCAGGCTACGCAGCGGTCGTCACAGGGTTACACCTTCAGCCTTGGTTCCGACTCTGTTTCGTGACGGGCTACCCGCTCGTCTTCTGTTCTCGGCTCCAGTTGTGAGGCTGAGATCTACGCAGGAGCCATGGCTGCACAAGAGCTTCGCTGGCTCACCTACCTACTGGCCGACCTCGGAGAGCCGCCTCGTTCTCCTCCAGTTCTGTACGTAGACAACAAGGCCATGCTGGCCTTGTGTCGAGAGCAGAGGCTGGAGCACTGAACAAAGCACATTGCTCTCCGCTACTTCCTTGCTCGTGAGCTACAGCAGCGTGGTCAGCTGCGGCTTGCGTACGTGGCCTCTGAGGCCAACACTGCTGATGTCTTCACCAAGGCACTTGCGCCTTGTGATCATCAGCGCTTCTGCCCTCAGCTGGGTCTTGTGCCTGTCTTTCCTCACTTGCTCACCTCTTGACCTTACTTGTACTGTTACATATATATATATGCACCTGCTCTTGCTTGTCTAGCCTTTTATATATATGTACTCCTGCATGTCAACTGGCCTTGTGGCCTTGAACTTGTGCTCGGAATGTGTGGCGACTTTGTGATCCACCCTGAGCTTGCTTTGTTTTGCTTTGCTTGACTGGTCTTGTGACCCCTTGTTCTCCCCCATTTTGCCTATGGGGGTGTGTCAGAACATTATAGCTTATACATTTGTGTAGGCTGTAGTGGGGTAGCCCATAAGGGGTACAACCCAATTAGGGTTAGTACTTGTACCCAATTGTTTCATAGTTCAATCATTCTCGTTTCTTCTCAAGGAGTACTCGTTAGCATAGTAACATCTATGTTGATATCAGTGATATAAACAAAAAAACGATATTTTGATTCATAAAATTATTCGCTTTAGCTAAATTAGAACCATTTGGAGTAATTATTACGACGCTTATTTCTTGAAGAATTTCGTAAATGTTTCTATATATAACCCGAAACGTTTGTGCTCATTTTTTTTATTTAATGATAATTTGAAATAGGTAGATGTTTTTACTGGGGTTATTTTTTGTGTAATCGTTTCAGATTTGTTTTCTTGTTCTGGTACATTGTTCTGTCGAATAATTTGAATTATATTTTTTTTGGGCATCGGATTGGGCAATGTTTGCCTAAGATGCGATCTGGTGCGGCGCATACCTCCGATTCGTCAATGTTTGCGTTTCTGCGACTCGATAAATTTGGACGTGTCTGATTGGTCAATGTTTGTTGGATCGCGGTTCGGCGCTTTTGGAAGGTGTCCTGCTGGTCAGGTTGGAGTTGGGGGTCAGGGGGGGTGATTTTCCTGAAAATCGATAACCCTCAAGTGACCTTCGGGTGAAAAATGCACGCACCTGACCCCGTAGTCACCTTCGGGTGAGGAACAGGGAACCTAGTAGTCACCTGGGGGTTCCCAATTTCCAAGGGTTAGCCCCAGGTGGTCAACATTTTGGAGATGGTCGCCCACGTTCCCTCCCACCGTCGCCCACGCTTCCCCCCACCATCGCCCACGCTTCCCCCCACCGTCGCCCACATTTCTTCCCACCGTCGCCCACGCTTCCCCCCACCGTCGCCCACGCTTCCCCACACCGTCGCCCACGCTACCCCCCACTGTCGCCCACGCTTCCTCCCACCGTCGCCCATGCTTCCTCCAACCGTCGCCCACGCTACCTCCAACCGTCGCCCACGCTTCCTCCCACCATCGCCCACGCTTCCCCCCACCGCCGCCCACGCTTCCCCCCACCGTCGCCCACGCTTCCCCCCACCGTCGCCCACGCTTCCCCCCACCGTCGCCCACGCATTCTCCCACCGTCGCCCACGCTTCCTCCAACCGTCGCCCACGCTTCCCCCCACCATCGCCCACGCTTCCCCCCACCGTTGCCCACGCTTCCCCCCACCGTCGCCCACGCCGCTTCCCCCCACCGTCGCCCACGCTATCTCCCCACTATTGCCCATGCTTCCCCTCCCATCGCCCTCCCATTCGCCAGGAAATTTCCCATCCAGCCGACCTCCCTTTCCTCCCACCTCTCTCCACGTCGTCAACACCTCCCCTGCCTATCACCTTCCCTTTCATCACCATCGCTTCAACACCCACGATGTGCATCCTCTCATCCCTTCCTGACGAATTCGGTTTGTCCTTGCTTCTCTTCCCCATTGCCTCATTAGGTCGCTCTCGCTCTCCTCATTGCCACCTTCTCTATTCCTACCATGGTCCATGGTAGGATCCACTCCACCCATGCAGCCTGCTTTCTTTCTCTCTCATTCTCCCTCCCCCCCTGCCTCCCACCCACCCTGCCTCCTCCTCTCAATCTCACCAACCTCCTCCTCTCTTTTGCACCAACCTATCTCCCTCTCTCTCTCTTGCGCCAACCTCCTCTTCTCTCTTGCGCCCACCTCCTCCTCTCTCTTGCGCCCACCTCTTGGCCTCCGCCCTTAATCCGTTCCGTCGTTCCCCCACAGTCAGCCTCCTCACGCTCTCTCTCCTCCCTTTCTCCATCTCTCCCACACTCTCGACCTTGCTACCCTCTTTCCCCTCTTTGCCATCCGTCCACCCTCCCTCCTTTCCTCCAGTCCTCCCGTCCTGCCATTCTTCCATCTCCTCATCATCCCTCGATCCAGTCACCCTGAACCCTATCCATCACCCACTCTCCTACTCCCTTCCTCACTCCAACCCTATTCTTCTGTTTCGCCCTTTCACCTTCCCACTTGTACCCAGCCTCACTCTTTCCTCCTTCGTTCATCCCTCTCTTTCTCCCTCTTTCCCCTTCACTCTCCCCCATCCACCCTTTTTCTCTTCCTCCTCAAGACCACTCATCTTCCCTACCTCTAATCAGCCCGCCCTCCCATCTTCCCTTCTTCTCATCCCCCTGTTCTCGCATCCCCCTGTCCTCTCATCCTCTCCCGTTGTCTTCTCGTCCCCCTTGTCTTCTCATCCCCATGTCTTCTCATCCCCATGTCCTCTCATCCCCCTGTCCTCTCATCCCCCTGTCCTCTCATCCCCCAGTTTTTTCATCCCCCTGTCTTTTCATTCCCCTGTCTTCTCATCCCCGTGTCTTCTCATCCACCTGTCCTCTCATCCCCCTGTCCTCTCATCCCCCTGTCCTCTCATCCCCCTGTCCTCTCATCCCCCTGTCCTTGAATCCCTCCCTCCCCTCTCTCCCCTATCATGTAGACGAGCAGGCAGTGGTGATGTACGAAGAGGGGCCAGACGAGTTTGACATCAATGCACCTCTCCTTTGCCTTCACACATCGCATCCCCACCCCTTTCCTTGTTCCCGTCACATTGCTCTTCCTCCTCCACCCTCCCACAGACGAGCAGGCAGTGGTGATGTGCGAAGAGGGGCCAGACGAGTTTGACATCAATGCACCTCCCTTGAGAGGCGAGATGGGTTCGAATGGGTGCTGATGGTTCCTCCCCTCCCCTCTCCCCTCTCTCCCACAGACAAGCAGGCAGTGGTGATGCATTAGGAGGGGCCGGACGGGTTTGACATCGATGCACCTCCCCCATACAACCTGGCCTTCTGCTCCTATCAGATGTACCGACTCCTCAACCCAAAGACCGTCCAGGAATGGCTACAGGTATGCACAGACGGAGTGGCTACAGTTATGAATGTGCAGGTTACCACACGCGGTGAACCATTGCTTTCTAGGTGAGAACGCGCACTTGTTACCTCTGCTGGGTGCGTCTGTTGTAAAAGGCATTTACAAGGTGAGCTGTTGCTTTCCAGGTGAGAACGCGCACTTGTGCACCATTGCTGGGTGCGTCTGTTATAAAAGACGTTTACGAGGTGAGCTGTTGCTGTCTAGGTGAGAATGTGCACTTGTTTCCATTCCTAGGTGCGTCTGTTGTGAAAGACGTTTGCGAGGTCAGTTGTTGCTTTGTGAGGAGAAATCGCTTCCTAGTTTACCCTCCCTCTCCCACTCACTCACTCACTCACTCACTCACTCACTCACTCACTCGTTCCCTCATTCTCTCCCACTCTCACTCATTTCCACCCCTCTCTCTACCACTCCTCCCTCCCTCCATCCCTCCCTCTCTCCCTCTTTTTAACTCACTCCATCACTCTCGCCTCCTTCCCCACTCACTCACGCACCCATTTGCTCCCTCACACACTCATTTTTACACTCATGTACTCACTCACACTCTCACTCAATTGCTCACTCACTCACAGGTCCTTGAGCCTTACATGGCTGCGGGGATGATGGAGATATTGGACAATCGCAAGCTCACACGCACCTGGCAGCCCAATCACTTGTACCCTTCCGCACTCGCTCACTCACTCACCCTCTCAATCACTCACAGGTCTTGGAGCCTTACATGGCTGCGGGGATGATAAAGATACTGACACTCAATCACTCACACACGCCTGGCAGGCCACTCACTCGTATCCTCCCTCTCCCCCTGCCTCACTCACTCACAGGTCCTGGAGCCTTATATGGTAGCGGGGATGATAGAGACACTGACACTCAATCACTCACCATGCACCTGGCAGCCCAATCACTCGTACCCTTCTACACTCACTCACTCTATTTATTCCTCACTCAATCATTTCCACACTCACTCACCCTCTCACTCACTCACAGGTCCTGGAGCCGTACATCACAGCGGGGATGATGGAGATATTGGACATGCAGGGAGGGTAAAAGTGAGTGGGGAGGGGTACAAGTGAGTGAGGAGGGGTACAAGTGAGTGGGGAGGGGTACAAGTGAGTGGGGAGTGGTACTCCCTCTGTCCCCCGTCTCTCTGTCCCCCGTTCTCTCTGTCCCCATTCTCTCTGTCCCCCTCCTCTCTGTCCCCCTTCTCTCTCTTCCCCTTCTCTCTGTCCCCCGTTCTCTCTGTCCCCCTTCCCTCTGTCCCCCTTCTCTCTGTCCACCTTCTCTCTGTCCCCCTCCTCTCTGTCCCCCTCCTCTCTGTCCCCCTTCTCTCTCTCCCCGTTCTCCTTGTCCCCCGTCTCCCTGTCCCTCGTCTTCCTCACCCCCTTCCCCGCTTACCTATCCCCTACTACAACCCACCCTCTGCTGCGCTTTCCCTCACCCTCTCTACTATTTTCTGTTGGTGCAACCCTATGGTTTGCACTCGGCTTGTTGTCCGTGTGCATGCATGTGTGTGTGTATGGAATGGTATGAGGGCATGGGATAATATATATTTCATGCTTATAATTGTGTGTGAATGTTGAGTCATGATGTCAAGTGTGTTTGTTGAGTCAATAGCGAGTTATCGCTAGACGCGTGTTACGCGGTCGTTTGTGTCTCGCGCGCGGTTTCTATTTTGTCGTGCGCGGTTTCTATTTTGTCCTGTGTCGAACGTTCGGTGTGTCGCAGGTTTGTGCAGCAGACCCATCAAGAACTCAAGGATGAGTTTGTAATGAAGAGCCCGAGCCTTGGTGTCAAGCCTCAAGTGATTTCGAAGCTCGCCAAAAGGGTACACCTCAAGATATTGAAGATAGTTACATTACTTTGTGTAGTGTAACATTTCACTTGGTGTAGGCCCTAGTGAAGGGTAGTTTCGAGACCCTTCGTGGTTGGGGACAGTGTGGCACTGTTCCACATCACTGTACCTCTGCTCTTGGGGTTTGTAGGAGCTGGGAGTCATTCCCAACTCGTAACTCTTCCTAACTCTTCCCATCTTGTGTTCTAAGACTATAGTGGCTGCCATAGTGCCGTTCGTTCAAACCAACGCTGTGTCGTCAATACTTGGTCAAATCGTGCGATCTAAATTGCGTATTGTAGGCGACCATAAGCAGCTCCAGATCCAAGTTGAATCAAGTCATTTGAAGCTGTGACCGCAACGCTATGAACGTTTGAAGCCGCTGTGCAGAAATCCGACTGTGCACTCTATCTTTCGTTTTAGGCACATTGGAGCCTACTGTGACTATAACAAGTGGTATCAGAGCCTCTTGGAGCAGTTTCCACAATGGCTGGACATGAGGAAAGGGGTGGCAGAGGTGCTGGTGGCAGAGGAGAAGCCCAAGCTCAAGGCCAACCCCGTGACTCAACCATGGCGCCCATGCAACCAAGTGTTGGCCCATCTAGGGATGAGCCTAGAGTGTTTGGCCTTGACAAGTTCAATGGTGACAACTTTGCTGAGTGGTCCTTCAGAATGGAAAACATATTTGACCACTATGACCTGCTGGAGGTGATGGAAGGAACGGAGAAGCGTCCCGAGAACGACCCGGAGAAGAGCCCGTGGGTGCGGAAGAGCGCACAAGGCTACCTCCTACTTGGGCAAGCGTTGGAGAGCAGCCAAATCCGTCACATCAAGCCTTTCCAGCTTGAACCAGAGAAGGGACCAAACGCATGGGCTGCTCTCAAGGGTGTACACGCTCCTGCGACAGCGGCGGTAGCTGTGGTGTTGGAACGGCAAATGGCGACGTTACGAATTGAAGAGGATGAAGCGGTTGAAGAAGGGGTGCAGAAATTCTTCGACTTGTTGACGCGGCTTGAGGGAGCGGATTTGAACTATAGTGAGCTCCAAAAGAAGACCAAGTTGCTGGCCCTACTCCCCGAATCATGGTCCTCGCTCATCATCAACCTGAATCGCGACTTGCCCCGCCTCTCGCTCAAAGACGTGAAGCGGGCTATCCTTCAAGAGGATTTCCGCCGCCGTGAGTTGGCGAGTGCGGATGGCACTGGGGCAGCGAGCATTGGCCGTGGATATGGTCGAGGAAGAGGCAGAGGACGAGGGGGAGGAAGGTTTGGTGGCAGCAACTTCGGCGGAGGCCGCGGGAGTGGCGGTTACGGCAGCGACGACAAGAGCTACGGACGCGGTCGCGGCCGATTCGACGGCGAGTGTCACTATTGCCACAAGAGCGGACACATGTGGCGCGACTGCTACAAACTCCCTGATGGTTGGACCCCTGCTCAAGGCCAAGAGGGTAGAGGAGCAGGAGGAGGGAGAGGACGAGGCCGTGGAGGCCGTGGCGGTCGCGGTGGCGGAGCTGCAAACATGAAGAACGGAGACAACGACAAGGACCCGAGCGACGATCGATACCCGGGTCTATTCTACTTCGTGTCGACGCAAGTACCGGCTGGTCCAGAGAAGGATGAAGGCTTTGAGGAGCCAGCAGCTGTGGGGAAGGTGACCCTACACCCCCTGGACTATTGGGTGATTGATAGTGGCGCTACCTATAGCATGACACCTCGCCCGGACTTGCTCACCGAACTCGAGCCGTCACCGGTGAAGCATGTCACATCGGCTTTGGGGCAGCGAGCAGGGGTGAAAGGCATGGGGAAGGCCATGTTCAAGGGTGGTGATGGGAAGATGGTGGGCCTCAAGAACGTGCTTTGGGTGCCCAGCCTTGCTGCAAACCTGATTTCCGTGCGGCGGTTGGCAAAGGCCGGCATGGACACTAACTCGAAGGGAGCCAAGACCTACACCGCAAGGCTTGGTGATCGAATTCTTTGGGACCTTCATGAGGACAAGGATGTCTACAACGAGATGTGGCAGATCCCAGTGGTCCCTATGCCTAAGGAGAGGCAAGTGGCAGCAAGCATCAGCACCAAGGATGGAGCGGTCGGTAGCGACGATGGCGCGAACGGTCGCGCTAAGGAGAATGGGCTCAAGAAGAGCAAACCTGGAGGGACCAGCAAGTTCAGTGAACCTAAGGAGAGTGGTGCAGCAACCAAGGAGCAGCAAAAGGGTGAGGAGAACCCCGAGGCAGCAGCGGAGGAGGCCTACGAAGAGAGTATGTGGGGCGCTATTGCGAGCGCGGCATTCTCCAATCCAACTTCGGCTACGGGGGAGTGTGATTGGCTCACCTTGCATCGGCGCATGGGGCATGTGGCCCTGCCTATCTTGCAGCAGCTAGTGAAGAATGAGATGGTTGCTGGCATACGTGTGAAGGGGGAGCCCGATGAGGTGCTTGGTTGCCCGACGTGCATTCAAGCCAAGTTCACCCGGTTTCCGTTCCCTAGTTCGGAGGCAACGGCAAAGGCACCGCTTGATGAGGTGGTGATGGACGTGGTGGGCCCCCTGAAGCTTGGAGCTGCTGGAGCTGAGTATTTTCTCACCATTGTCAACGTCTACACCCGCATGACTTGGGTGTATGTGCTGGCCAAGAAGAGCGACGTGGCTGAAACGTTGAAGGCGGATCGGTTCCCGATGGTGGAGCGGCAACAAGACCGTCTAGTCAAGTCAATCCGCACCGATCGAGGGGGAGAGTTCCTGAGCAAGGAGTTTGGGTTGTGGCTGAAGAAGAATGGTATTCGGCACTCCCTCACCATGCCATACTCCCCTGCAATGAACGGCATCGCCGAGCGAGCGAACCGCACAATCACGGAGGCGGCATGCGGGTTGCTCATTGAAGCCGGGCTACCCGACTATTTCTGGCCTGATGCGGTGCGGAGCGTGTGTGTGGCCAAGAACAGAGCCTTGACTCATGTGGGAGCAGACAAATGGGTGCCCTATGTGGAGTGGCTAGGAAGGAAGCCAAAGGTGGATATGCTTCGGGTGTTCGGGTGCATGTGCATGGCGCTTGTGCCTAAGCATCTTCGGCACAACAAGCTTGGTGCCAAGTCGGTGTGGGCCGTGCACTTGGGCATGGCTCAAAACAGCAAGGGATGGCTTCTTTGGGACCCATTCACCAAGAAGTTCTTGGTGAGCAGGGACTGCAAGTTCATGGAGAACTTCATGTACAAGGATTGGAAGGCGGAGAATGAGGCGAAGATAGGCGTGCGGTTTGGGGAGGTGAAGAGTTCCGGTTTGGAGCATGTGGAGCTGCCTTTGGAGCTGAGCAGCGGCAGCACAACCACGAGGCAATCCTCCCTTGTGAATGGGGGAGAGGAGGCCAATGATGCAGAGGAAGAAGAGGAGGAGGTGCAGCAAGTGAGCGAGCGTGCACCGTCACTCCCTTCCCGTACCACGAGTGCTCCACGGATTCGAGCCACACCGCAGCAACGCCAAGGCCTTCAAGTCCCTGCAGCTGAGGAGGAAGGAAGGGGGAAGAGGAGAGTTCAACCCCCTAATAGGCTAACCTATCATGCACTTGGAAAGCAAGGCAAGACAGCCCTGGCCGGAGCGGCAATGATGGTCGGAGACGACGAGGAGAGTGACTACGAGGAGTGTGCCTTCGCGTTCTTCTCTCCGGTGGAGATGCCGGGAGAACCAGCAACTCTCAAGGAGGCTTTGGAGAGTAGTGATGCTGAGGAGTGGAAGAAGGCCATGGAAAGTGAGCTGAAGAGCATCGAGGAGAATGACACGCTTGAATTGGTGGAGCTACCGGAGGGGCGTACGGCGATAACGTCCAAGTGGCTTTTCAAAATCAAGTCGGATGCCGACGGCAAGTTCGAGCGTTACAAGTCTAGGCTTGTAGCCAAGGGGTACCAGCAGAAGGAGAAGGTGGACTTCAAGGAGCTGTTTGCCCCTGTGGTGAAGCCGACGACGCTGCGAACCCTATTCGCGGGAGCCGCCATCAAAGGATGGGTGGTGAAGCAAATGGACATTGTGACGGCATTCCTTAACGGCATCCTTGAGGAGGAGATTTTTATGGCGCAGCCAGAGGGGTTTGATGATGGTAGTGGCAGAGTGTGGAAGCTGAAGAAGGCCCTCTATGGGCTGAAGCAGGCCCCTAGGCAATGGTACATGAAGCTGCGCGAAGTGTTGGAGGAGATCGGCTTCACTCCCTCAACGGCCGATCACTCCTTGTTCATGCTTGGCGAGGGGGAGCAGAGGAGCTTCATGGTGGTTTATGTGGATGACATTCTCATATTCTCACCCTCCTCTGACCTTGTGAAAGAGGTGATGCTGAAGCTGCATGACAAGTTCAAGTGCAAGTCCCTTGGTGACGTGAACTGCTACCTTGGGCTCCACATCGAATGAGACGTGGAGAAGCGGAGCATGCGAGTGCACCAACGGAAGTACCTGGAGGCGTTGGCTGCCAACTTCGGCCAGAGTGAAGGTCATGTGGCTACTCCCTTTCCCTCTGGGTTCAAGTGTGTGAAAGGGCCAGAGGAGGAGAGCGTTGGAGAAGAGGAGAGGCGCCGATTTCACTCGTTGGTGGGCAGCCTCATATATGCGGCGGTAAACACCTGACCGGACGTCGCGTTTGCTACCGGGCAGCTGGCTAGGGTTGTGCAATGCCCTAATGAGGAGCAGGTAGCAGCTGGAATGAGGGTGGCCAAGTATTTTGGCCAAACACCGACCGTTGGGCTGCAATACTCGGCGGCGGCACAAAGGCGCCAAAAGGGCGCGGATGGTGTTGAACCCGGGCGTTTGTTCCTCACCGCCTACTCGGATGCTTCATATGCATCAGAACCAGAGGACATGACAAGTGTGGGAGGCTTCATATGCTGTGTTGGTGGAGGCCCAACTGCTTGGGAGAGCAAGAAGCAGGTTGACCAAGCTTTGAGCTCGGTGGAGTCCGAGTACATGGCACTCTTCCGTGCCGTACGGGAGATTGTGTGGCAGCGGCGTTTGTTGGCTGAATTGGGGGAGGAGCAGCAAGGACCTACCCCATTGTATTGTGACAGCCAGGGTGCCATTGCTCTTGCTAAGAACCCTGTGTTGCATGGACTCACGAAGCACATGAGGGTGAAGTGGCATTGGACGAGGAGCATGGTAACCGCGGGTGAAGTTGAGTTGCGCTACGTGAAGACCACGGGGCAGCCGGCTGACATGATGACCAAGAGGCTGGTGGAGCAGCAGCATTGGAAGTGTTGCAAGCTGGCTGGGATGGCTCTAAACTGAGAGAGCAACATATCCTAAGGCCAACAATCCGAGGGGGAGTTTGTTGGTGCAACCCTATGGTTTGCACTCGGCTTGTTGTCCGTGTGCATGCATGTGTGTGTGTATGGAATGGTATGAGGGCATGGGATAATATATATTTCATGCTTATAATTGTGTGTGAATGTTGAGTCATGATGTCGAGTGTGTGTGTTGAGTCAATAGCGAGTTATCGCTAGACGCGTGTTACGCGGTCGTTTGTGTCTCGGGCGCGGTTTCTATTTTGTCGTGCGCGGTTTCTATTTTGTCCTGTGTCGAACGTTCGGTGTGTCGCAGGTTTGTGCAGCAGACCCATCAAGAACTCAAGGATGAGTTTGTAATGAAGAGCCCGAGCCTTGGTGTCAAGCCTCAAGTGATTTCGAAGCTCGCCAAAAGGGTACACCTCAAGATATTGAAGATAGTTACATTACTTTGTGTAGTGTAACATTTCACTTGGTGTAGGCCCTAGTGAAGGGTAGTTTCGAGACCCTTCGTGTTTGGGGACAGTGTGGCACTGTTCCACATCACTGTACCTCGGCTCTTGGGGTTTGTAGGAGTTGGGAGTCATTCCCAACTCGTAAATCTTCCTAACTCTTCCCATCTTGTGTTCTAAGACTATAGTGGCTGCCATAGTGCCGTTCGTTCAAACCAACGCTGTGTCGTCAATACTTGGTCAAATCGTGCGATCTAAATTGCCTATTGTAGGCGACCATAAGCAGCGCCAGATCCAAGTTGAATCAAGTCATTTGAAGCTGTGACCGCAACGCTATGAACGTTTGAAGCCGCTGTGCAGAAATCCGACTGTGCACTCTATCTTTCGTTTTAGTCACATTGGAGCCTACTGTGACTATAACATTTTCCCCCACCCTGTCTTGCTTTCCCTCACCAAACGCTAGATGTGTGGTAACCGTCGGCAGACCCAGCGCCACCACACCTCCACCCTCAACCGAGAACAATGCACTGATGTTGATGGAGCCCGGGGGTTGACCACCTCCAACACCACCTGTTGGCTCGTGCACCACACGAGGGCACTCAATTTTGATCACTATTGACTATCACTGCAGGAGTGCTTATGTTGTGTCATTTCTTGAAACCAGGACCACTGTGGCAAACATGTATGGTAGACGACACGCATTGGTGAATGTCGGCCTCATTTGCTGCTCCATTGTTGTTGCAGCCGGTCCTCGTCTCTGTTATGTCAAAACCAGCAGCATCAACAATTCTAGGATACAAGCATCGAACTCCAATCTGAATATGGCATAGAAAGTAAGTTTCACAAAGTGTTCGTACCAGTGGCTTCATCAACGTTGGCCCACGGAGTCGTCACGCCGATGAATCATAAGTTACTTCATGCACCGGCATGTGCGTGCACGATGAGAGAACTAGCCAATGACGATGGTCTCGCACCACGCACAAGATGGATATCGTATTGCCATTACTCCTCCACATCCGCCCACTGCACATCAACTTGGGTTGCACCCGCGTCCGCCTCGTCATCTGCATCATCTCGAACAATGGGCTGCATCTCTCCAGCCGTATCAGGACGCACCTCGCCATATCCCACCGGGACATCTACCACCGCCCGTTCTCCTCCCAGCCGCCGGACTTTTCTCAACTCAGGAAACTTCCACTGCGCTTCATCAGGGGTCATTTTCACATATGCAATGGTACCCATGGCATCGCATACCGCTTCCACAAGTGATGCTTTGAGTGTCCCCTTCGCCTCTTTTTCCAATCCTTTGGTCCTCAACCACTGCCGTAGATCTTCCATCTTAGCCAACCATAGCTCCTCGATACAGCTTGCTTTGTCCACCTCCACTGCCATCCGCATCTGATCCTGAAGCTCCTTGCAAAAAAGATTGTACAGCGTCCGCTTCACGTGCCACCAATCCACCTGATGATCCAGCTTTCGCTCTGCCGCAGCCCCTCTAAACGTGGTCCCTTGATCCGAAATGATGCCCTTCACATCGAACCCCAACAGCTTCAACTCATCAACCCCTCTATCGAATGCAATCCGCTCCAATCGCACTGACGATATATCATCCACCCCTTTACGCGTTGTTACACAGTACAAGATCTTCCGCGAACATGTGATCATCGGCCATCCACCGTCACGTATTCGGCCGGAATGTCACGTTTGCTCATCTCCTCCCGCACCAAGGCCATCGACTTATCTGCCTCCCTAATTATTTGTTTTCCACAGCCCATTATCGCCCCCAAGGTATCGATAGAATGTGCCTTTGCCAGGACATGGAATGCCAAAATTGCGGCTAAACTCCCACATCTGTTGATACCCCATCCCATCGAACGCAAATGCTCCCACATATTTTGAGTGTAGCATGGGCACTCGTGCACCAACCCCAACTCTCTTCTTGTCAAGAGTTCGAGTGGTGCACGACCAGAATTCCACACCATGAGAACACTTATCGCATCTCCAAAAAATGCCAACTGAAGCCCATGAAAACTTCCACGACCTGAGAGACATAGCACCTCCGCATGTATCTTGATGCGAGCACACTAAGCGACACCCCTTGAAGAACCCGACAACGGTACATGGTTCGACTAGACATACCCGCTGCTCAGGAGTATCATCAAGACTTGGTGATGAAGGCCGATGCCTGGGGACTGTCCCACGCGCGCTCGCGCGTGGATGGCTGCAAACAGGCCTTACGAGGGGTATGGAAAAAGGACACAAATGATGAACACATTGTTGATGTGAGAGTGAAAAGAGGAATTTACAAGGTAGTGCGCAAAAGTCAAATATTGTAGTATATCAACTGCTCACCTGTCCGCTGGCATGCCATTCATCGTGCTTGGTGGTGCTGTAGGCAATGGCATGCTGCCGCTTGCATCACCACCATCCCCAGCAGGCAAAGGAGGCACGGAAGGAGTAGCGGGTAAGCCTTCGACATCACCACCACCCCCGACGGGCAAAGTAGGCACGGAAAAAGTCGAGGGCATGCCTTCGCCATAACCACCACCCCCGACGGGCAAAGGAGGCACGGAAGGATCAGATGAAGCCGTAGCATTCTCCACCCCACCATCGTCCGTAGTTCCGCTACGAGTAGCGCGCCCTGGGTTACCTGCACTTCAGCAATAGTGGTATGATAAGTGGATGTGGGCGACTCGACACGCCATCGTGAGATTGCATTACCCGCATTCGGCTATGTACAACGTTTGAAATGCATTACCTCCTTGGCGTTGTAGTGCAAATGCCTTCCCGCGTCTTGCTCCTCCCCAAGACAAGCCCTCCACACGCCTTGGTCTCCCGCGATCATCTAACCGCATAAGCGGAAAGGAGTATCTCACTCCAAACAGCTCCCGATCCAGTCGTTGTAATAAATTAGTGACCTTCTCGAAGGGCACATGGGTGTGGGCCTTGAAAATGCGATGGTACTCTTGGCGGTGCAACTCGACCGTGGCGCCCGTCTGTGACCGTCCAGACTCAGCATCTGTGAGGGATGGGGGAGAAGGTAGAGAAAGGCAGAATTTGAAATAAACGACCCTAAATTTGGGTGCGAGGAGACGGCTGATGAGGCCCTTGGGCCCCATGACCAGCGCTATGGTGGAGCGCTGAGGGGAGGAGAGAGGGAAGACAGGAGTGAGAGTGGGGCAGATAATGCAGGTCTGGAGTCGAGGAGGCGGCTGATGAGCCCCTTGGGTCCCATGACCAGCGCTATGGTGGGGCGCTGGGGTGAATGAGGGGGGGGCAGGGATGAGGGAGGGGGGGTGTGGCGGGGTGGGAATAAGACAAACAATGCAGGACAGGCGTCATTGAAGTTGGGTGCGAGGTGGCGGCTGATGTGATGAGGCCCTTGGGTCCCATGACCAGCACTATCGTGGGGCGCTGGGGGGAAGGGGGGAAGGGGGGAGGGTAGAGTAAGGCAGATTTCAGAATACAGATCATTGAATTTGGGTGCGAGGAGACGGCTGACGAGGCCCTTGGGTCCTATGACCAGCGCTATGGTGGGGTGCTGAGGGGAGGGAAAGTGTGAGGAGCAAGGAGTGGGGGTTGGGGAGGGCAAAGGGGGAGTACGAGAGGAAATGCAGGGCAGGAGTTGTTAAGATTAAGCGCGAGGAGACGGCTGACGAGACCCTCGGGACACATCACCCACGCTATCGTGGGGCGCTGGGGGGAGGAGAGAGGTACGAGAGGAGGGAGAGTGGGGCAGGCAATGCTGGTCTGGAGTCGAGCAGGCGGCTGATGAAACCCTTGGGTCCCATCACCAGAGATATGGTGGGTTGCTGGAGGGGGGAGGGGATGTTGGGAGAAAGTGGGGGGAGGGGATGGGGAGTAGGAGGTAAGGCAGAGAATGCAGGGCAGGCGTCATCACAAGGACGCGCGCGGGGACCAGTACGCGCTTGTGGACCAGGGCGCACGTGTTAGACTTATATGATCTAGCGTGTGTAGGCTGTAGCGGGTTAGACACTAAGGGGTACACAATCCTAGGGTTTCATATTTGTATCACACTCATTCCTTAGTCATTCATTCTTGTTCACTTCAACATGTTATCGAGCAGGTTCCCTCGTGGGAACTGTTCCTAGGGCCCACCATCTTTTTCAGCCCCTGCCCGAGTCGCGCTCCCCTCTCACAGCCCCTAGTGGCCCCGTCGCGCCGCCCTTACGGCCCCGTCGCGCCGCCCTTACGGCCCCGTCGTGCCGCCTTCGCGGCCCCGTCTCGTCGCGCTGCCCTTACGGCCCCGTCGCGTAGCGCCGCCCTCGCGGCCCCGTCGCGCCGCCCTCCCGGACCCGTCGCGCCACCCTCGCGGCCCTGTCGCGCCGCCCTCGCGGCCCCTTTGCGCCGCCCTCGCGGCCCCTTCGTGCCGCCCTCGCGGCATCTTCGCGCCGCCCTCGCGGCCTCTTCGAGCCGCCCTCCCGGCCCCTTCGAGCCACCCTCGCGGCCCCGGCGCCGCTCTTACCGGCCCCGGCGCCGCCCCTGCTGGCCTCGTCGCCCTACCCTCGCGACCCTGCGGCCCCACCCTTGCGGCCCCTGCGCCGCCTCTTCGTCGCCGCCGCCTGCGACCCCGGCGCCGGTCGCCACCCACCGTGGCCCCGCCGCCGCCCTCAGCGGCCTCGTCGCCGTCCCACTCGGCCCCGCCGACGCCACCGAGCAGCCGAGCCACCGAGCCGCCGGCGCCGCTGAGCCGCCGTTGTAGCTGCTCCGCCGAGCGGCCGTTGCCGCCGAGCTACCGAGCCGCCGAGCCGCCGTTGCCGCCGAGCTTTCGAGCCGTCGAGCCGCTGCTGCTGCCGTTGCCGCCGAGCCGCCGCTGCCGCTGAGCCGCCCGAGCAGCCCTGTCCGCTCCACCTGGTCACTGCCGTCGCGGCCCTGTTCCTGCCGGCGAGCCTCGGTCCTTCTCACCTGCCCGGTAAGAGCAGCGCCTCTACCACTGCACTGCCCTTAGCCTGCTGCTCGCCCTGCTAGTCTACTGCTGTCATGGCTACCCCTAGTGTCCTCGCTTTTGACGCTGAGGGTTGGGCCATTGACTTTGACGTCTGGGTAGATGACCTGCAAAGTTTCCTACAGTGCGATAGGGAAGACGGTCTCTCCCTCTTTGACCTCACTTCTGGTGCCTCTCCTGCCCCTGCTACCGATGCTGACGCCACTGTTCGCTCACAGTGGGCCACACGCGATGCTGCTGCCCGTCTTGCTATGCGCCGCCACTTGCCTACCGCTGAGCGTGCACACTTTAGTCAGTACAAGAGTGCTAAGACCTTGTACGACGCTGTAGTTGCACGCTACTCTTCCCCTACCACTGCTGCACTTAGCCGCCTCATACTGCCGTACCTGTTCCCTGACCTCGCCGCTTTTCCCACAGTCGCTGACCTCATTACGCACCTTCGCACTAGTGACATTCGCTACCGCGCTGCCCTTCCTGCTTAGTTCTGCGCCAAGAACCCCCCCCCCTATGTACATCACCCTCTACTACATAGTCACCCAGCTCCCTGACACCCTTCGCTTGGTCAGGAACCACTTTCTCTCAGTTTGCCCCACCACCCTCACCGTTGACCTCCTCGAGGAGCGCCTCCTAGCAGCAGAGAAGAGCATAGTCGCTGTAGGAGCCTCTCGTGGTGACCCTCGTGCCCCAGTATTTGAGGGGTGCTCCCCCTCTCCCATCTTGCCTTCTGTTACCTCTGTTGCTGCGGCCAACCTAGTTGGTCTTGAGTCGGTCGGTGCGGCGTCTGCCCCTAGCGGGAGACGCCGCACAGGCAAGGGCAAGGGGGGCAAGGGCGCTGGAGGAGCTAGCAGGGGCGGTGGAGGCGGCGGTGGAGGGGGTGGGGGTGACGATGGGGGTGGTGGTGGGGGTGGGGGCGTCACTGGCGGCAGTAGAGGCGGAGGCAGCGGCGGCGGTGGCGACGGGAGCGGAGGTGGCGGAGGTGGCGGCGGTGGAGGAGGTAGCGGCGGAGGAGGTGGAGCTGGTCGGGGTGGCGCTGCGCAGAGGGTCGGCTCCGGTGGTGGTCAGCGCAAGCAGCAGCAGCAGCTGCTGCGCACTCGTGAGATCCCTCCCCCTCAGCAGCTTCGTAAGTGGTACGCTGCACATCAGCGAGGTGGGGGTACTGGTCCGTGCACCTACGTCCTACGCACCGGCGACCGCGCGGGTGAGCCGTGCGGGGGTGCGCACTCCACCCAACGCTGCTTTGGCCGCCTGACGGACGCTTGGCGTCACCAGTTCCCTGAGGCCACTGAGATCCCTCGCTTGGGCGAGCTCTCTAGGGCGGGGGTTCCTATCTTTGATCTTGATTATGATACTATTATTGCTGCCATGTATGCTGTGACTATTAGTGATGTGGATGACTGTTACCGGTGTTTTCCGCCCGACCCGGGCATTAGGACTGCTGCTCTAGGTACTGGTGAGGCTGCTGCTCTAGGTGCTGGTACGGCTGCTGCTCTAGGTGATAGTGAGTCTGCTTCCTCAGGTGCTGGTGAGTCTGCTCTCTCAAGTACCGCGTCGGCTCCGGCCTCCCACACCTTCACCCTTGACTCGGGGGCTTCCCGCTCCTTCTTTCGAGACCGCACCACACTCACGCTGCTTAGTCGGCCAGTTGCAATCTCTCTGGCAGACCACTCTGTGGGTCCTGTCCTTGCCCACTTCTCCAATGTCCTACCGTGTCCGGCAGCCTACTCTTGCACCCTGCCTGGTCTTCACCTCCCCTCGTTCTCTAAGAACTTGGTGAGTGGTGCTGACCTACAGGATGCGGGGGTTCACCAGTTCACTCTTGCGAGCCAGCGAGTGACCCACTGCACGTGTGCTTGGACGGGCCGACACCTGGCCACGTTTACTCGTTGACCGGGGTCGAGCCTGTACACACTGACCACTGAGTCTCCTCCAGTCACTGCGTCTGGTCGGGTAGCTGCGTTGGGCTAGGTGTTTGGTGCAGCGTCCAGGTCTGGTCCTGAGTCTGCCCCCTGCTCGTGTCGTCTCCTGTCTCACGAGACTCTCCTTTGGCACCACCTCCTTGGTCACCCCTCCCTGCCTCGTCTCCGAGGCATGGCGTCCCGTGTCCTTGTCTCTGGTCTTCCCCGGTCCCTCCCTCCCCTTCCCCCAGGGCCTTCCCCTGCCTGCGTCCCCTGCGCCGAGGGGCGGCAGCGTGCTGCCCCTCACTCCTCCTAGTTTCCCCCGATAGAGGCCCCGCTGCAGACGCTTCACATGGACGTGTGGGGCCCAGCCCGCGTCCGTGGACAGGGTCACGAGCGCTACTTCCTGCTGGTGGTTGACGACTACTCGCGTTACACCACAGTCTTCCCCTTGCGCAGCAAGGGTGATGTCACTGAGGTGTTGATTGACTGGATCCGCACAGCTCGTCTCCAGCTCAGGCAGAGCTTTGGCTCGGACTTTCCTGTTCTGCGTCTGCACTCTGACAGAGGCGGAGAGTTCTCCTCTGGCCTTCTGCGAGCCTACTGTCGTGCACGAGGCATCCGCCAGACCTTCACGCTTCCGGACTCTCCACAGCAAAATGGGATTGCTGAGCGCCACATTGGCATGGTCATGGACGTGGCCCGTACGTCCATGATGCATGCGGCTGCCCCCCATTTTCTGTGGCCGTTTGCGGTTCGGTACGCGGCGCATCAGATCAACCTTCAGCCCAGGGTCTCCATGCCGGAGACCTCCCCAGCTTTGCTGTGGATGGGGAAGGTTGGCGATGCGTCTGCGTTCCGTGTCTGGGGATCTCGGGCGTTTGTCCGCGATTTGTCTGAGACAAGCTGTCCCCTCGTGCTGCTCCCTGCGTCTTCCTTGGCTTCCCCCCTGACGCGCCAGTGTGGCAGTTCTACCACCCCACCTCTCGCCGTGTTCTGTCCTCCCAGGACGTCATGTTTGACGAGTCGGTTCCCTACTACCGTCTCTTCCCCTACCGCACTCCGTCCCTCCCCCCGCTACCGCTCTTCCTTGTGCCATGTCCCCCCCCCCTAGACCCCCTTCCCCCTTAGGGTCCTGCCCTCTCAGGTGTGTCCCAGATAGATGCAGTCGAGCCTGTTGAGGTAGCTGTTGACTCTGGTGCTGCTGGGGGTGCTGAGCCGGGGGGTGCTGACTCTGGGGGTGCTGAGCCTGGGGGTGTTACGCCTAGGGGTGCTACGACTGGGGGTGCTGAGCCTGGGGGTGCTGACTTTGGGGGTGCTGAGCCTGAGGGTGCTACGACTGGGGGTGCTGAGCTTGGGGGTGCTACGCGTAGAGGTGCTGAGCCTGGGGTTGCGGAGCCTGAGGGTGCTGGGCCTACTCGTGTGGCGTCTGGCGGTGCTGGGCCTGGAGGTTCTCCAGGTTCTTCGTCTTGGCGAGAGCCCCTCTCTCCACAGGAGGTGCGTGAGTGGTTTGCCTGGCGCTGGAGGGGTGCTGCTGGAGCTGGAGGTTCTCCTGCTGCTGAGGGTGCTGGTACCACGGGTCCCGGAGGTGCTCATACGGGGAGTACTGGAGCTGCTGGGCCTGCGGGTACTGGTGGAGCTGGAGCTACTGCGTCTTCTCATGGTCGGACTGGAACTGGAGCTCCTGAGGGTGTTGGCGCTGAGGGTAGTGCTGGCGTTACTGGAGGTGGTCCTACTGGGGGTGCTGCTGGTGCTGCTGGAGGTCTTGGAGCTAGTGGACCTGCTGGGGGTGCTGGAGCTGGAGGTGCTGCTGGCGCTGGTGCTACCACTGGGGGTACTGGTGCTGTCTCTGCTATCGCTGGAGTCGCTGCGCGGCCTCAACCGTACTTCGTTCCGCTCCTTGAGCAAGTTCTTGGTCTCCCACCTTCTACTGGTCCTGCTCCTTCCTTAGGGTGTCCGCCGCCTGTCCAGTCCGAGTCATTGTTACAGCTGGCCTCCCCACTGCCTGCTCCTTCTTCCTACACAGGTCTTACTAGAGCTCTTGCTGAGCGTCGTGAGCCTGCGTCTCGTCCTGCGTCGCCTGTCCGTGCTGCTCGCGCTAGTGGTCGTGGTTTGCGTCAGCGTCCTCCCCCTGTCCCTGGCACGTACCGGATGTCTCTCCGTCCGTCCACTGCTCCTCTGCGTGCCCCTTTGCCTTCTCCTCCTGAGTCCTCTCTTCCTGCTCTTGCGTACCCGGAGTCGGACTCCCTTCGTGCTGCCTGTCCTACTGTCACGCATCTCTTTGCTACTGTTGTCACTGACACTTCCTTTGAGTCCGGTGCTGCGTCTGCCTTGGTCACTGAGCTCGTCGACTTTGCTGCTCGCTGTCGTCTCGACTACGCTGCTAGTCTTATCGCTGAGTCTGAGTCTGTCTGTCCTCCATCCGTCGAGGGTCAGTGTGCCCTTGGCACGGACGTCCTTGAGGACAGGCAGGAGGAGTTCCAGTGCTTGGCTCCTGCTTCACCTCATCTCGTGTCCGTGCTGCTTACCCCTGAGGGAGACCCGGATGCACTTGACATCCCGACTCCGCGCTCTTACGCGGAGGCGATAGAGGGTCCCTACTCCTCTCAGTGGCAGGCAGCCATGGACGCAGAGATGGCTTCCTGGAAGTCCACAAGCACCTACGTTGACAAGGTTCCCCCGCCTGGGGAGAAGATCGTCAGTGGCATGTCGATTTTCAGGGTGAAGCGGCCGCCGGGTTCTCCGCCTGTCTTCAAGGGACATTACGTGGCTCGTGGCTTCAGTCAGCGGCAGGGAGTTGACTACTTTCATACCTTCTCTCCCACCCCAAAGATGACCACTCTTCGGGTACTGCTGCACATAGCCGCTGAGGACTACACTTGCGGCTCTTGGGTTTGCTCCCTCTACTGCCGACCCGTCGCTGTTTCTGCGCTTCAACACCTCTTTGCCGCCGTTCTACATCCTCGTGTATGTCGACGACTTGGTCTTTGCCACAGCTGACACTGCTGGACTCGCCCACGTGAAGTCCGAGCTGCAGAAGAGACACACGTGCACAGACGTGGGTGAACTGCGCAGCTACCTTGGCTTGCAGATCACCCGGGACAGAGCACAGCGCACCATTACCCTGACTCAGTCACACAAGGTGCAGCAGGTCCTTCAGCGCTTCGGCTTCACGTACTCCTCGCCTCAGGCCACTCCTCTGTCTACTCGCCACTCGCTCTCAGCTCTGCCTTCGGATGAGTTCGTAGAGTCGAGTGGCCCATACCCAGAGCTTGTTGGCTGCCTCATGTACCTGACGACCTGCACACGACCTGACCTTGCATACCCTCTTAGCATTCTTGCACGCTATGTTGCTCCTGGGAGATACAGACCGGAGCACATGGCTGCAGCGAAGAGGGTGTTGCGCTAGTTGTGCAGTACATCGGGCATGGGGCTTGTGCTTGGAGGGCGGAGTCCAGTGGTCCTCACTGGGCACGCGGACGCTTCTTGGGCTGACGACCACGCTACGCAGCAGTCGTCACAAGGTTACACCTTCAGTCTTGGTTCCGGCTCTGTTTCGTGGCGGGCTACTCGCTCGTCTTCTGTTCTCGGCTCCAGTTGTGAGGCTGAGATCTAAGCTGGGGCCATGGCTGCACAGGAGCTTCGTTGGCTCACCTACGTGCTGACTGACCACAGAGAGCCGCCTCGTTCTCCTCCAGTGCTTTACGTAGACAACAAGGCCATGCTGGCCTTGTGTCGGGAGCAGAGACTGGAGCACAGAACGAAGCACATCGCTCTTCGCTACTTCCTTGCTCGTGAGCTGCAGCAGCGTGGTCAGTTGCGCCTTGCTTACGTGGCCTCTTAGGCCAACACTGCTGATATCTTCACCAAGGCACTCGCGCCTTGTGATCATAAGGGCTTCTGTACTCAGTTGGGTCTTGTGCCTACCTTGCCTCCCTTGCTCACTTCTTGACCTTGCTTGTACTGTTACATATATATATACCTGCTCTTGCTTGTTTAGCCTTATATATATGTAATCTTGCTTGTGAACTGGCCTTGTGGCCTTGAACTTGTGCTCGGAATGTGTGGTGACGTTGTGATCCACCCTGAGCTTGCTTTGCTTTGCTTTGCTTGACTGGTCTTGTGACCCCTTGCTCTCCTTCACTTTTCCTATCGGGGTGTGTCAGACTTATATGATCTAGCCTGTGTAGGCTGTAGCGGGTTAGACACTAAGGGGTACACAATCCTGGGGCTTCATATTTGTATCACACTCATTGCTTAGTCATTCATTCTTGTTCACATCAACAGCGCGGACCAAGGCGCGCGTGCAAAGAATGCCCACACACCTTTCAAGACCCCAACTGCGCACACTTGTCTGGGTCCGGTAGGATGAGTACTGGCACTGTAGTCAGTGCTGTCTGTAGCTGCTCCATGGCTTGTTGATGAGGAGTATCCCATTTGTAGGGCGTATCCTTTTTCAGTAGGTCGGTCAGTGGCGCTGCTATCTTAGCATACTGCGGCACGAACCTATTGTAATAGTTGGCGAAGCCTAGGAATTGTTGCAACTCCTTTACATTCTCCGGTACTTTCCACCTCTTGACAGCTTCGATCTTCCGCGGGTCCACGTGTACGCCCTCGGCACTCACCATGTGCCGGAGAAACTGCACCTTCTTCAGTGCAAAGTCACTCTTCGACAGCTTCACATAGAACTTGTTTTTCCGCACGATCTCGAACACCTTTCGCAGATGCTCCACGTGCTCCTTCATGTTCTTGGAGTAGATTATAATGTCGTCCAGGTACACCACTACGCACTCGTCCAGTAGGGGCCGTAAGATGTGATTCATCTCCGCCTGAAACGTTGCTGGTGTGTTGCAGAGTCCGAACGGCATCACCAAGTATTCGTAGGAGCCGTATGTGGTACGGAACGTCGTCTTGTGGATCGAGCTGTCCGCCATCTTGATCTGCCAGAAACCCGACCGTAGGTCCAGCTTCGAAAAGATTGTTGCACCACGCAGTTGATCCAGAAGGTCGTCGATGCACGGTATGGGGTATTTGTTTTTTACTATCTGTTTATTCACTGCGCTGTAGACGATGCACATCCGTAGAATGCCGTCTGGTTTTGGAGTGAAGAGGACTGGTGCACCGTAGGGAGAGGTGGATAGGCGGATCAGTTGTCTGTCCAGTAGATACTCTGTCAGAACATTTTAGTTTATGCTTTTGTGTAGGCTGTAGTGGGGTATCCCCATAGGGGGTACAACCCAATTAGGGTTTCCTACTTGTACTCCTCATGCTGCTCAATGCAATCATTCTCGTTTCTTTTCATCACCAGCATTGTCGTCGCCATCGGTTGCCCGGGTGGCATCCCGTCGGTTGTCGCGCGCACGTTAGCGCGGACGTAGATCTGATGCTAACCCTGAAAAACTATGGGGAATGGAGGTGGGAGGGGGATAGATGTCGAACGAGATGTGCAGGCGACACTACGATTATTGCTGGGTGTGGAATCAAATCAGGCGACGCTTGCGACTCGGCACTGACCGAATCATTCGTATCAGGCGACGGGCGGCGGCTTCCCTTTGCAAAGCGTGCGGTGGTTCGTCATGGTGATGCAGAGATTAACCAACGGAGAGAGGGGGAAGGAAAGAGGGGGGGGAGGAGGGGGGGGGGGGGGGGAGAGAGGAGGGAGAATGGGAGATATTATTTAACGTAGCTTTATTAAGACAAAACTACGTTTCACGCTCGGTCCAAACGAAGAACAACATAAGATAAGGTGTTGGAAAGGGATAGCATAACTCTATGAGAAAGAGTCAAACGTGAGGAGATATCCTCATGTTTTTAGTGATGATAGCGGTTCAAGTGCACTATGCAATGCCCGGACCTGTCATTCAAAGCGACAACACCGGCTGCGGCATTCCATCACTAGGCGTGCGGAGGTTCCTCACGGTGACGCGAGATGAACTACAAGGGTGGGAGGCTAGGAGGGCAGGGCGGAAGCAAAGGGGGGTAGATTCAGAGTGAGATGTGCAGTCGCAAATAGCTTCAGAAATCAGTCATTAATACCCGAAGTGTAGGGACCAAGACTGAGCGGTAGCTTCGAAAGTTGCTAGCAGGGGGATGGGGATTGTCTAATTTCTTGGCGTCACGAATGTTAAGAGTGTTTCTGGAGTAATGAGAGTAGGTAGGAGGATAACCAAGATCCAACCTAAAAACTGTTGAGAAAGCTTGAAAGAAAGTTGGATGCATAAAGCAATTCTACTGCATAAGAGAGTGGGACGGGGGGTAGAATAAAGGGGGGTTGAGAGTGGTTTGAGGTTGTGCCTGCTGATGTGTGGATAAGGGAGGCTGGTGTGCGTTGATTCCGATTTTGCGCACTGCAATGATTGGTTGGAATCAGCGCTGGTATGCTCATGAATGAACATGAGTTTAGCTTGGAGAGATGATAGTCTATGACGTGGAGCATCTGTGTTGGGAGGTGGTGCTAGACCGAACGCGGATTGGTTGGTACACCCACGTCAGTTCGTAATATGACGCGTGTACACAGCAATCATCGTTCATTTTCATATGTGCGAATCTCACGACGTTTCTTCTCATCGTTATACTTCGCGGATGCTCACGGTTTCCTGAAAACTGTTTCGTGGCTTGGGTTCACGACGTCGTGCAGAAGTGCCTCTGATGCACCGCTTGCAAACGCTTTCAACCGTATGCGAACCCAACCCTGCTTGAAATGCGATTTTCTTGTTCATGTTACATGCGCATAATCTTCGTGGACGCGACTTCGTGCACCAATTGAAGTAAATCTGGATGGGCCGCACATTGCGACTTGACCATAAATTTTGATTCGTGATGTGAACATGTCTGTGAGCGGAAATGAAATGGGCGGTGCGAGAGGCCCCAGCAAGTGAACTCAGTAAGGGGAGGGGGGCAATTTGTGACTTTTGCGTCACTAGTGTTCAGGGATCTTTTGTGTACTGTCTGGGACTTTGTGTATGTTTTTTCGTAGAAAAACCCACGCACCGGAAAAATGTGTCAGAATGTTATGCTCTAGCCTGTAGTGGGGTGCTCTATAGCGAGTACAACCCTTCTAGGGTTTGCTTTTTGTATCCTCATTCTTGCTAATGAACCCCTCTTTGCCTAAACTGTTCTTGCCTAGCTAGGGCTTTCCTTGCTATGGCGCCTACCTCTACTACTTATTATCACATGGTATTAGAGCGATATGCTCCTGGCCTGTGGGCCCACCACTTCACTGCTTCCGCTGCTACTGCTACTCCCTGTCCGCCGCGCGCCCCGTGGTGCGCGGCGTCGAAATTAGGGTTTTCAGCCCACCGTGCGCCCCGAGGCGCGCGGCGGGTTTCTGCCCCGTCACTCCGCGCGTCGCTCCCGGGAGGTGCTGCGACGGGCGACGGGGACCCGCGCGTCGCCCCCCCTCGCTCGTCGTGGCCTGTGCGCGGCTCGTACTGCCTGCGCCAGGCCCGCGCGCGGCCCGTACGGGCTGCGCCAGGCCCGCGCGCGGCCCGTACGGGCTGCGCCAGACCCGCGCGCGGCCCGTACGGGCTGCGCCATGCCCGTGCGCGGCCCGTACGGGCGGCGCCAAGCCCGCGCGCGGCTCAGGCCGCGTGCGCGCGGTTCAGGAGGCTGTGCCAGGCCCGTGGGCGGCCCGTTCTTCGCTGCCCCTGCCCTGCCCACTGTCCCCCGTGTTTCTGATGGCGCCCCACCCCTCCTGCTGCCCGTTCTCCTGAATTAGGGTTTGGGGGTGGGGGGTATGGGGGTGCAGCTTCTGTGTGCTGTCCCCTACTCCTCCTCCTCCTCCGTCTCCCAGTGCTGCAGCTGCCGCTGAGAGGGGTGGACCTGTAGGAGCCGTCGGAGTGGTACTAAGGGGGGTGAAAGGGGAGTGGAGCTAGAGGTGAAGTAGGGGGTGTGTGTCAGGGGGGGTGGGACTGTTTGGGGAGGTTGAACGGAGGTTGCCATCGTGTCGCGAGCAACACCTGTAGTTCGGGGAGTTGCTCCGGTAGCCCAATCGCAGCCACCTGTGCCAGTCGCCCGTGGGTCCTTTGCTCGTCTGCCGCTACTTTTAGCCACGGGGCCAGTTACTCCAGTAGTCCGGAGCGCTGTTCCGGTAGCCGCTGTGTCAGTGTGCCTCCTGTTGCTCGTGTGTCTGCAGCTTCAGTCGTCGCCTCCTATCTCCTCTCCTCTTACAGTCTCGCCTCCTCCTCCTCACTTGCCCTCTGCGATAGCCTCTAGCTTTGCTTACATTTGTGAACTTTAAACTGTTGCTTATTGGACTTGTGCTCAGAATGTGTGGTGACATTGTGATCCACCTTGAGCTTGTTCTGCTTTGCTTGCTCTGCTGATTACACCCCAGTTTGGCTATGGGGGTATGTCAGAATGTTATGGTCTAGCCTGTAGTGGGGTGCTCTATAGCGAGTACAACCCTTCTAGGGTTTGCTTTTTGTATCCTCATTCTTGCTAGTGAACCCCTCTTTGCCTAAACTGTTCTTGCCTAGCTAGGGCTTTCCTAGCTATGGCGCCTACCTCTACGTAGAAAAACCCACGCACATTCTGACAAAATGCGCACCTGCCTTTTCCGCGATGATGCGCTGCACCTTGGATTGGCCCCGCACATTCTAAAAAAATCTGATAGGATAACGCCCCCTCAAAATGTCGCAGAACCCATGCTGGAATCAGATCGGCTTGTTCGACGTTCTCAACCGCGCATGGGGAGGAGCGACGTGTAGAACAGTCGAAGACGGGAAAGGGTAGCTTCCTTTATTCCGAGAGTAATACGGCATTAAGTGCAGCGGAGAACGGCGTAAGCTGACTTGTATCAGGAATACTACTAAATTCGCGTCTGAGAAGTTGACGCCAGCTTCGACGTATCTAAATCTCTATCTGGTGAGTCCTATGCGAGAGCAACAATGTGGGAGCAAAGCCAAATTTGCTCTCACAGTCAGAAACGCCCGAGGGTTGCAACTTGCAAGTCAGACGAGGAATCAGGGGGGAGCGTCTTCTGATGGATAAGGCACGTACTCATTGGCGAATTCTATCCGCTTTCCGAGAATGTGTTGTTAGAACTAGCAGTCAGAAACAAGAATGAAGAAAGGAGAGGTTGCACTAGCAGCAGTTGAGATACATATAGGAAACCCTAGTTGGGTTGTACTCGCTATAGAGTACCCCACTGCTCGCGCTGCTAGTCTACTGCTGTCATGGCTACCCCTAGTGTCCTCGCCTTTGACGCTGAGGGTCGGGCCATTGACTTTGACGTCTGAGTAGATGACCTGCAGCATTTCCTACAGTGCAATAGGGCGGACGGTCTCTCCCTCTTTGACCTCACGTCTGGTGCCTCTACTTCCCCTGCTGCTGATGCTGACGCCACTGTTCGCTCACTGTGGGCCACACGCGATGCTGCTGCCCATCTTGCTGTGCGCCGCCACTTGCCTACCGCTGAGCGTGCACACTTCAGTCAGTACAAGAGTGCTAAGACCTTGTACGACGCTGTAGTTGCATGCTACTCTTCCCCTGCCTCCGCTGCACTTAGCCGCCTCATCCTGCCGTACCTCTTCCCTGACCTAGCCGCTTTTCCCACAGTTGCTGACCTCATTACGCACCTTCACACTAGTGACATTCGCTACCGCGCTGCCCTTCCTGCTCAGTTCTGCACCAAGAACCCCCCCCCCCTATGTACATCACCCTCTACTACATAGTTACTCAGCTCCCTGACACCCTTCGTCCGGTCAGGGACCACTTTCTCTCCGTTTGCCCCACCACCCTCACCGTTGACCTCCTCGAGGAGCGCCTCCTAGCGGCACAGAAGAGCATAGTCGCTGTAGGACCCTCTCGTGGTGACCCTCGTGCCCATGTCTTTGAGGGGTGCTCCCCCTCTCCCCTCTTGCCCTCTGTTGCCTCTGCTGCTGCGGCAGACCTCGTGGGTCTTGAGTCCGTCGGCGCGGCGTCTGCCCCCAGCGGGAGACGCCGCACTGGAAAGGGCAAGGGGGGCAGGGGCGCTGGAGGAGCTAGCGGGGGCGGTGGAGGCGGCGGTGGAGGCGGTGGAGGGAGTGGGGGTGGCGGTGGGGGTGGTGGCAAGGGTGGAGGCGTCAGTGGCGGCGGTGGAGGAGGCGGCGGCGGCGGTGGCGGTGGGAGCGGAGGTGGCGGAGGTGGCGGTGGTGGAGGTAGCGGCGGAGGAGGTGGAGCTGGTCAAGGTGGTGCTGCGCAGAGGGTCGGCTCCGGTGGTGGTCAGCGCCAGCAGCAGCAGCAGCAGCAGCAGCGCACTCGTGAGATCCCTCCACCTCAGCAGCTTCATGAGTGGTACGCTGCACGTCAGCGAGGTGGGGGTACTGGTCCGTGAGCCTATGTCCTACGCACCGGCGACCGCACGGGTGAGCCGTGCGGGGGTGCGCACTCCACCCAGCGCTGCTTTGGCCACCTGACGGACGCTTGGCGTCACCAGTTCCCTGAGGCCACTGAGATCCCTCGCTGGGGCGAGCTCTCTAGGGCGAGGGTTCCTATCTTTGATCTTGATTATGATGCTATTCTTGCTGCCATGTATGCTGTCACTATTAGTGATGAGGGTGACTGTTACCGGTGTTTTCCGCCCAACCCGGGCATTGGTACTGCTGCTCTAGGTACTGGTGAGGCTGCTGTTTTAGGTGCTGGTGAGGCTGCTGCTCTAGGTGCTTGAGAGTCTGCTTCCTCAGTTGCTGGTGAGTCTGCTCTCTCAGGTACTGCGTCGGCTCCGGCCTCCCACACCTTCACCCTTGACTCGGGGGCCTCCCGCTCCTTCTTTTGAGACCGCACGACACTCACGCTGCTTAGTCGGCCAGTTGCAGTCTCTCTAACAGACCCCTCTGGGGGTCCTGTCCTTGCCCACTTCTCCACTGCCCTCCCGTGTCCGGCGGCCCCCTCTGGCACCCTGTCTGGTCTTCACCTCCCCTCGTTCTCTACGAACTTGGTGAGTGGTGCTGACCTACAGGATGCGGGGGTTCACCAGTTCACTCATGCGAGCCAGCGAGTGACCCACTGCACATGTGCTTGGACGGGCCGGCACCTGGCCACGTTTACTCGACGACCGGGGTCGAGCCTGTAAACACTGACCACTGAGTCCCCTCCTGTCCCTGCGTCTGGTCAGGTAGCTGCGTCGGGTCAGGTGTTTGCTGCAGCGTCCAGGTCTGGTCCTGAGTCTGCCCCCTGCTCGTGTCGTCTTCTGTCTCACCAGACTCTCCTCTGGAACCACCGCCTTGGTCACCCCTCCCTGCCTCGTCTCCGAGGCATGGCCTCGCGTGTCCTGGTCTCTGGTCTCCCCCGGTACCTCCATCCCCTTCCTCCGGGGCCTGCCCCTACCTGTGACCCTTGCGTCGAGGGGCGGCAGCGTGCTGCCTCTCACTCCTCCCAGTTTCCTCCGACAGAGGCCCCGATGCAGACGCTTCATATGGACGTGTGGGGCCCAGCCCGCGTCCGTGGACAGGGTCACGAGCGCTACTTCCTGCTGGTGGTTGACGACTACTCGCGTTACACCACAGTCTTCCCCTTGCGCAGCAAGGGTGATGTCACTGAGGTGTTGATCGACTGGATCTGCGCAGCTTGTCTCCAGCTCAGGAAGAGTTTCGGCTCGGACTTTCCTGTTCTGCGTCTGCACTCCGACAGAGGCGGAGAGTTCTCCTCTGGCCTTTTGCGAGCCTACTGTCGTGCACGAGACATCCGCCAGAACTTCACGCTTCCGGACTCTCCACAGCAAAATGGGATTGCTGAGCGCCGCACTGGCATGGTCATGGACGTCGCCCGTACGTCCATGATGCATGCGGCTGCCCCCCATTTTCTGTGGTCGTTTGCGGTTCGGTAGGCGGCGCATCAGATCAACCTTGACCCCAGGGTCTCCATGCCGGAGACCTCCCCAGCTTTGCTGTGGACCAGTAAGGTTGGCGATGCGTCAGCGTTCCGTGTCTGGGGATCTCGGGCGTTTGTCTGTGACTTGTGTGCGGACAAGCTGTCCCCTCGTGCTGCTCCCTGCATCTTCCTTGGCTTTCCCCTTGACGCACCAGGGTGGTAGTTCTACCACCCCACCTCTCGCCGTGTTCTGTCCTCCCAGGACGTCACGTTTGACGAGTCGGTTCCCTACAACTGTCTCTTCCCCTACCGCACTCCATCCCTCCCCCCGCCACCGCTCATCCTTGTACAAGGTCCCCCCACGGTAGACCCCCTTCCCCCTCAGGGTCCTGCCCCCTCAGGTGTGTCTGAGGTAGACGCAGTCGAGCCTGTTGAGGTAGTTGTTGACTCTGGTGCTGCTGGGGGTGCTGAGCCTCGGGGTGCTACGACTGGGGGTGCTGAGCCTGGGGGTGCTGGCTCTGGGGGTGCGGAGCCTGGGGGTGCTACGACTGGGGGTGCTGAGCCTGGGGGTGCAACGCTTGGAGGTGCGGAGCCTGAGGGTGCTGGGCCTATTCGTGTGGCGTTTGGCGGTGCTGGGCCAGGAGGTTCTCCGGGTGCCTCGTCTCGGCGGGAGCCCCTCTCTCCACAGGAGGTGCGTAAGTGGTTTGCCCGGCACCGGAGGCGTGCTGCTGGAGCTGGAGGTTCTCCTGCTTCTGAGGGTGCTGGTACCACGGGTCCCGGAGGTGCTCGTACTGGGAGTACTGGAGCTGCTAGGCCTGCGGGTACTGCTGGAGCTGGAGCTACTGCGTCTTCTCGTGGTCTGACTGGAGCTGGAGCTGCTGAGGCTGTTGGCGCTAAGGGTGCTGCTGGTGTTGCTGGAGGTCCTGGAGCTCGTGGAGCTGCTGGGGGTGCTGGAGCTGGGGGTGCTGCTGGCGGTGGTGCTACCACTGGGGGTACTGGTGCTGTCCCTGCTGTTTCTGGAGTCGCTGCGCGGCCTCAGCCGTACTTTGTTCCGCTCCTTGAGCAGGTTCTTGGTCTCCCGCCTTCTACTGGTCCACAGCCTGTCCCGTCGCAGTTACTGTTACAGGCGGCCTCCCCACTGCCTGCTCCTTCTCCCTACACTGGCCCTAGTGGAGGTCTTGCTGAGCGTCATGAGCCTGCGTCTCGTCTTGCGTCGCCTGTCCGTGCTGCTCGCGCTAGTGGTCGTGGTTCGCGGCAGCGCCCTCCTCCTGTCCCCGGAACGCACCGGATGTCTCTGCATCCGTCCACTGCTCCTCTGTGAGCCCCTTTACCTTCTCCTCCTGAGTCCTCTCTTTCTGCTCTTGCTGACCCGGAGTCGTGTTAGAGACTAAGGACGGAGTCGATGAAGATTAGGTGCCTAAATTTCTCAAAATCGCTGGTCCCTATTTCTGGACAGAATAGTTGCGCTCACAAGAAACGTCGTCGACGGAAATTTCACAGTTAAAACTTCACCAAACCCAGATATGTTGTAGCTCTACTTTGTGGCTATAATTCCCAAGTCGAATCGTACGGAAAGGTGAAGTGTGTCTTGAGTTATCGATTTCAGCGCACTAGGGGGTATGCTGCCATAGAATCTTAACTCAATCACAAAGTTTACACAAGTTCACACAAGAGAATTGGAGTAGCACTAAACCAGGTGGAAGGGATGAGGAGGACAAGAGGGAAGGTTCCAATAGAGTCCCCAACCAAGGAAACCCCATGCCATACAATTCCCTTCCCCATAGGCAACCCAACTTTGACCTTTGTCACTATCCCAACCTCCACAATCCACCTCAACCCAACTTGGCCACACTTGCCAACCTGGTTTGGTTTCTCCCAACCAGTTGGCAGCAACTACAGTAGAAAAGACGAATTTCCCAACCCCCAAAAGTCAGTACCCGATATTGAGTCAACCCCACAACTTCCCATAGTCACCACAACCAAATAGCAAAAGCATACGAACTCCAACGTTCGTAACTTTCTTGTTCGTGCTCCGATTGAAGCGATACTTGGTTCCTCGGAATGCTCTTGAGCAGAGGAGTCACTTCAGATATCTGCTCAAGCCAAATAACATTCACACACACACTCAGAAAAACCAAACCGCACAAAACACAAATTCTTGCACACACTCACAACACGCATGCAACGCACGAACATATGATGGGAGGCAGACAGACGTGAATGCAAATGGTAGCATCACTCAACAAGTCGGACTCCCTTCGTGCTGCCAGTCCTACTGTCACGCGTCTCCTTGCTACTGTTGTCACTGACCCTTCCTTTGAGTCTGCTGCTGTGTCTGCCTTGGTCACCGTGCTCGTCGACTTTGCTGCTCCATGTCGTCTAGACTACGCTGCTAGTCTTGTTGCTGATTCTGAGTCTATCTGTCCTCCGTCCGTCGGGGGTGAGTGTGCCCTTGGCACGGACGTCCTTGAGGATAGGCAGGAGGAGTTCCAGTGCTTGGGTGCTGCTTCACCTCATCTCGTGTCCGTGCTGCTTACCCCTGAGGGAGACCCGGATGCACTTGACATCCCGACTCCGCGCTCTTATGCGGAGGCGATAGAGGGTCCCTATTCCTCTTAGTGGCAGGCAGCCATGGACGCAGAGATGGCTTCCTGGAAGTCCACAGGCACCTACGTTGACGACGTTCCCCCGCCTGGGGCGAACATCGTCAGTAGCATGTGGATTTTCAGGGTGAAGCGGCCGCCGGGTTCTCCGCCTGTCTTCAAGGCGCGTTACGTGGCTCGTGGCTTCAGATAGCGAGTTTGTCAGAACATTATAGCTTATGCTTTTGTGTAGGCTGGAGTGGGGTATCCCATAGGGGGTACAACCCAATTAGGGTTAGTACTTGTACTCACTTCTTTCATAGTTCATTTCATTCTCGTTTCAGTTTTCTCATGGTATTGAGCAGGTTCCCTCGTGGGAACTGTTCCTAGGGCCCACCAAGTCGATTTTTGTTTTCCTGCCCGGAGCGCGCTCAGCCCTAGCCCGAGTCGCGCTCCCCTTTCTCGACCCAGTCGCGCCGCCCTAGTGGCCCCCTCGTCTACCTCGCGGCCCTCGCGCCACCCTTCGGCCTCGTCGCCTACCCCGCGTCCCGCACGCCGCCCTTTCCCGGCCCCGATCCGCCGCCTTGCGGCCTCGTCGCCCGCCCTACGGCCCGCGCGCCGCCCTTCCTGGCCCCGGCCCGCTGCCCTGCAGCCTTGCCGCCTACACCGCGGCCCGCGCGCCGCCCTTTCCCGGCCCCGATCCGCCGCCCTGCGGCCTTGACGCCGCCCTTACCTGTGGCCCCGCCACCTACCTGCGGTCCCGCCGCCCTTACCTGCGGCCCCGCCCTTACCTGCGGCCCCGCCACCTACCTGCGGCCCCGCCACCAACCTGCGGCCCCGCCAGCTACCTGCGGCCCCGCCCTTACCTGCGGCCCCGCCACCTACCTGCGGCACCGCCGCCCTTACCTGCGGCCCCGCCGCCCTTACCTGCGGCCCCGCCACCTACCTGCAGCACCGCCGCCCTTACCTGCGGCCCCGCCGCCCTTACCTACGGCCCCGCCGCCCTCACCCGCGGCCCCGGCGCCCTTACCTGCGGCCCCGCCGCCACCACTACGGCGCAGGCGCCGTCGCCTGCTGCAGCGCCGCCCGCCACCAGCGCCGCCCGAGCCGCCTCACCCAGCCGAGCAGCCGACCGCCGCGCCGCCCTGCAGCCGCACCGCCAAGCCGCCCAGCAGCCGAGCAGCCGAGCCGCCGAGCCGCCCAGCCGCCCAGGAGCCGAGCCGCCGAGCAGCCGAGCCGCCGAGCCGCCGAGCCGCCCTGCAGCCGAGCCGCCCAGCCGCCCAGCAGCCGAGCCGCCGTGCAGCCGAGCCGCCGAGCCGCCGAGCCGCCCAGCAGCCGTGCCGCCAAGCCGCCCAGCAGCAGAGCCACCCTAAAGCCGAGCCGCCCGCACCGCCGAGCCGCCCGAGCAGCCCTGTCCGGTAAGAGCACCGCCTCTGTTACTGCACTGCCCTTACCCTACTATTTGCGCTGCTAGTCTACTGTTGTCATGGCTACCCCTAGTGTCCTCGCTTTTGACGCTGAGGGTTGGGCCATTGACTTTGACGTCTGGATAGATGACCTGCAGCTTTTCTTACAGTGCGATAGGGTAGACGGTCTCTCTCTCTTTGACCTCACCTCTGGCGCCTCTCCTGCCCCTGCTGCTGATGCTGACGCCACTGTTCGCTCCCAGTGGGCCACGCGCGATGCTGCTGCACGTCTTGCTGTGCGTCGCCACCTCCCTACCTCTGAGCGCGCGCACTTTAGTCAGTACAAGAGTGCTCAGACCTTGTACGACGCTGTAGTTGCACGCTACTCCTCCCCTGCCACTGCTGCACTGAGCCGTCTCCTGCTACCGTACCTCTTCCCTGACCTTGCTGCCTTTCCCACAGTCGCTGACCTCATTACGCACCTCCGCACTAGTGACACTCGCTACCGCGCTGCGCTTCCTGCTGATTTCTGCGCCAAGAACCCCCCCCCCCCCCCCCCCCATGTATATCACCCTCTACTACATAGTCACCCGGCTCCCTGACTCTCTTCGCGTAGTCAGGGACCACTTCCTCGCAGTGTGCCCCACCACTCTCACCGTTGACCTCCTCGAGAAGGCCCTCCTTGCAGCGGAGAAGAGCATAGTCGCTGTAGGGGCCTCTCGTAGTGACCCCCGCACCACTGTCTTTGAGGGGTGTTCTCCCTCCCCCCTCTTGCCCTCTGATGCTTCTGCTGCTGCGGCCGACCTCGTTGGTTTTGAGTCGGTCGGCGCTGCGTCTGCCCCTTCAGGGAAGCGCCGCGCAGGCAAGGGCAAGGGGGGCAAGGCTGCTAGAGGAGCGGGCGGGGGCAGTGGAGGCAGTGGTGGAGGCGGCGGAGGGGGTGGGGGTGGTAGTGGGAGTGGTGGCGGGGGTGGGGGTGATGGTGGCAGAAGTGGAGGCGGAGGCAGCGGCGGTGGTGGCGGAGGGAGCGGAGGCGGCGGTGGTGGCGGAGGCGGCGGCGGTGGTGGCGGAGGCGGCGGCGGTGGCGGAGGCGGCGGAGGTGGTGGTGGAGCAGGTCGCGGTTCTGCGCAGAGGAGTGGCTCCGGTGGTGGTCAGCGCCAGCAGCAGCAGCAGCGCGGTCGTGAGACCCTGTCCCCTCAGCAGCTTCGTGAGTGGTACACTGCACGCCAGCGGGGTGGGGGTTCTAGTCCGTGCACCTACGTCCTGCGCACCGGCGACCGTGCGGGTGAGCAGTGTGGGGGTGCGCACCCCACCCAGCGCTGCTTTGGCCGCCTGACGGACGCGTGGCGTCACCAGTTTCCTGAGGCCACAGAGATCCCTCGCTGGGGCGAGCTGTCTAGGGCGGGGGTTGCTATCTTTGACCTTGACTTTGATGCTATTCTTTCTGCCATGTATGCTGTGACTATTAGTGATGAGGGTGACTATTACCGGTGTTTCCCGCCTGATCCGGGCATTGAGACTTCTGCCCTAGGTACTGGTGAGGCTGCTGCCCTAGGTGCTTGCGAGGCTACTGCTCTAGGTGCCAGTGCGTCTTCGTCCTCAGGTACTGGTAACTCTGCGCTCTCAAGTACTGCGTCGGCTTCGGCCTCCCTCACCTTCACCCTTGACTCTGGGGCTTCTCGCTCCTTCTTTCGGGACCGCACCACACTCACGCCGCTTGGTCGGCCGTTTGCGGTGTTTCTGGCTGACCCCTCTTGGGGTCCTGTCCTGTCTCACTTCTCCATAGTCCTCCCGTGTCCGGTGGCTCCCTCTGGCACCCTGTCTGGTCTTTACCTCTCCTCGTTCTCTACGAACTTGGTGAGTGGTGCTGACCTGCAGGATGGGGGAGTGCACCAGTTCACTCCTGCGAGTCAGCGGGTGACGCACTGCACTGAGGCTCGGACAGGCCGACACTTGGCTACGTTTACACGTCAGCCGGGGTCGAGCCTATACACACTGACCACTGCGTCTCCTCCAGTCATTGAGTCTGGTCGGGTAGCTGCGTCGGGTCAGGTGTTTGCTGCAGCGTCCAGGTCTGGTCCTGAGTCTGCCCCCTGTTCGTGTCGTCTCCTGTCTCACGAGACTCTCCTCTGGCACCACCGCCTTGGTCACCCCTCTCTGCTTCGTCTCAGAGGCATGGCCTCCCGTTTCCTTGTTTCTGGTCTTCCCCGGTCCCTCCCACCCCTTCCTCAGGGGCCTGGCCCTACCTGTGTCCCCTTTGTCGAGGGGCGGCAGCGCGCTGCCCCTCACTCCTCCCAGTTCCCTCCGACAAAGGCCTCGCTACAGACGCTTCACATGGACGTGTGGGGCCCAGCCCGCGTCCGTGGACAGGGTCACGAGCGCTACTTCCTGCTGGTGGTTGACGACTACTCGCGTTACACTGCAGTCTTCCCCTTGCGCAGCAAGGGTGATGTCACTGAGGTGTTGATCGGCTGGATCCGCGCAGCTCGTCTCCAGCTCTGGCAGAGCTTCGACTGGGACTTTCCTGTTCTGCGTCTGCACTCGGACAGAGGCGAAGAGTTTTCCTCTGGCCTTCTGAGAGCCTACTGTCATGCACGAGGCATCCGTCAGACCTTCACGCTTCCGGACTCTCCGCAGCAAAATGAGATTGCTGAGCGCCGCATTGGCATGGTCATGGACGTCGCTCGTACGTCCATGATGCATGCGGCTGCCCCCCATTTTCTGTGGCCGTTTGCGGTGAGGTACGCAGCGCATCAGATCAACCTCCACCCCAGGGTCTCCAGGCCGGAGACCTCCCCAGCTTTGCTGTGGACGGGGAAGGTTGGCGATGCGTCTGCGTTCCGTGTCTGGGGATCTCGGGCGTTTGTCCGCGACTTGTCTGCGGACAAGCTGTCTCCTCGTGCTGCTCCTTGCGTCTTCCTGGGTTTCCCCCCTGACGCGCCTGGGTGGCAGTTTTACCACCCCACCTCACGCTGTGTTCTGTCCTCTCAGGACGTCACGTTTGACGAGTCGGTCCCCTACTACCGCCTCTTCCCCTACCGCACTCCGTCCGTCCCCCTGCCACCGCTCTTCCTTGTACCAGGTCCCCCCCCGATAGACCCGCTCCCCCCTCAAGGTCCTGCCCCTTCAGGTGTGTCCCAGGTAGACGCAGTCGAGCCTGTCGAGGTTACTGATGACTCTGGTGCTGCTGAGGGTGCTGAGCCTGGGGGTGCTGAGCGTGTGGGTGCTACTCCTCAGGGTACTGAGCCTGGGGGTGCTGCGCCTGGGGGTGCTGAGCCTGGGGGTGTTGAGCCTGGGGGTGCTGAGCCTGGGGGTGCTGAGCCTGGGGGTGCTGAGCCTTGGGGTGCTGAGCCTTGGGGTGCTGTGCCTGAGGGTGCTGAGCTTGGGGGTGCTGTGCCTGGGAGTGCTACGCCTGGAGGTGTGGAGCTGGAGGGAGCTGGACATGTTCTTGTGGCGTCTAGTGGTGCTGGGCCTGGAGGTTCTCCGGGTGCTTCGTCTCGGCGAGAGCCACTCTCTCCAGAGGAGCTGCGCGAGTGGTTTGCCCGGCGCTGCTGGAGCTGGAGGTTCTTCGGCTACTGAGGGTGCTGGTGTCGCGGGTCCCGGAGGTGCTCGTAGTGGGAGTACTGGAGCTGCTGGGCCTGCGGGTTCGACTAGAGCTGGTGCTGCTAAGGGTGTTGGCGCTGAGACTACTGCTGGCGGTCCTACTGGCGGTGCTACTTGAGCTGCTGGAGGTCTTGGAGCTACTGGAGCTGCTGCGGGTACCAGAGTTGGAGGTGCTGCTGGAGCTGGTGCTCATGCTGGGGGTACAGGTGTTGTCCCTGCTGTGTCTGGAGTCGCCGCGCGGCCTCGACTGTACTTCGTTCCACTCGTGCAGCAGGTTCTTGGTCTTCCGCCTTCTACTGGTCCTCCTCCTCCCTTAGAGTGTCCACATCCTGTCCCGTCACAGTTACAGTTACAGCCCGCCTCCCCTTTACCTACTCCTTCTCCCTACACTGCTCCTACTGGAGGTCTTGCTGAGCGTCGTGAGCCTGTGTCTCGCCCTGCGTCGCCTGTCCGTCCTGCTCGCACTAGTGGTCGTGGTTCGCGTCACCGTCCTCCTCCTGTCCCTGGCACGCACCGGATGTCTCTGCGTCCGTCCACTGCTCCTCTGCGTGCCCCTTTGCCTTCTCCTCCTGAGTCCTCTCTTCCTGCTCTTGCCGACACGGAGTCGGACTCTCTTCGTGCTGCAAGTCCTACTGTCATGCGTCTCCTTGCTACTGTCGTCACTGACCCTTCCTTTGAGTCCACTGCTGCGTCTGCCCCAGTTGCTGAGCTCGTCGACTTTGCTGCTCGCTGTCGCCTAGACTACGCTGCTAGTCTTGTCGCTGAGTCTGAGTCTGTCGGCCCTCCGTCCGTCGGGGGTGAGTGTTCCCTTGGCACGGACGTCCTTGAGGACAGGCAGGAGGAGTTCTGGTGTGTGGCAGCTGCTTCACCTCATCTCGTGTCCGTACTGCTTACCCCTGAGGGAGACCCGGATGCACTTGACATCCCGACTCCACGCTCTTACGCGGAGGTGATAGAGGGTCCCTACTCTTCTCAGTGGCAGGCAGCTATGGACACAGAGATGGCTTCCTGGAAGTCCACAGGCACCTACGTTGACGAGGTTCCCCCGCCTCGGGCGAACATCGTCAGTGGCATGTGGATCTTCAGGGTGAAGCGGCCGGCGGGTTCTCCGCCTGTCTTCAAGGCACGGTACGTGGCTCGTGGCTTCAGTCAGCGGCAGGGAGTTGACTACTTTCAGACCTTCTCTCCCACCCCGAAGATGACCACTCTTCGGGTACTGCTGCACGTTGCTGCTCACCGTGACTACGAGCTTCACTCTCTTGACTTCAGCACAGCTTTCTTGCATGGCAGCCTGCACGAGGAGATCTGGCTGCGCCGCCCTCCTGGCTTCTCTGGGTCGTTTCCTCCTCGCACCCAGTGGAGCCTCCGGCGGCCATTCTACGGTCTCCGCCAGGCACCTTGTGAGTGGCACGACACACTGAGGATTACACTTGCGGCTCTTGGGTCTGCTCCGTCTACTGCGGACCCGTCGCTGTTTCTGCGCACCGACAACTCTTTGCCGCCGTTCTACATCCTCATGTACGTCGACGACTTGGTCTTTGCCACAGCTGACAGTGCTGGACTCGCCCACGTGAAGTCCGAGCTGCATAAGAGACACACATGCACAGACCTGGGTGAACTGCGCAGCTACCTTGGCTTGCAGATCACCCGAGACAGAGCACAGCGCACCATTACCGTGACTCAGTCACACATGGTGCAGCAGGTCCTTCAGCGCTTCGGCTTCACGTACTCCTCACCTCAGGCCACTCCTCTGTCTACTCGCCACTCGCTCTCAGCTCTGCCTTCAGATGAGTCCGTAGAGTCGAGTGGCCCGTACCCAGAGCTTGTTGGCTGCCTCATGTACCTGATGACCTGCACACGTCCTGACCTTGCATATCCTCTTAGCATTCTGGCACGCTATGTTGCTCCTGGGAGACACAGACTGGAGCACATGGCTGCAGCGAAGAGGGTGTTGCGCTACTTGTGCAGTACGTCGGGCTCGGGCTTGTGCTTGGAGGGCGTAGTCGAGTTGTCCTCACTGGTCACGCAGACGCTTCTTGGGCTGACGACCAGGCTACGCAGCGGTCGTCACAGGGTTACACCTTCAGCCTTGGTTCCGGCTCTATTTCGTGGCGGGCTACCCGCTCGTCTTCTGTTCTCGGCTCCAGTTGTGAGGCTGAGATCTACGCTGGGGCCATGGCTGCACAGGAGCTTCGCTGGCTCACCTACCTGCTGATTGGCCTCGGAGAGCCGCCTCGTTCTCCTCCAGTGCTTTACGTAGACAACAAGGCCATGCTGGCCTTGTGTCGGGAGCAGAGACTAGAGCACAGAACGAAGCACATCGCTCTTCGCTACTTCCTTGCTCGTGAGGTGCAGCAGCGTGGTCAGCTGCGCCTTGCTTACGTGGCCTCTCAGGCCAACACTGCTGATATCTTCACCAAGGCACTCGCGCCTTGTGATCATCAGCGCTTCTGTACTCAGTTGGGTCTTGTGCCTACCTTGCCTCACGTGCTCACTTCTTGACCTTGCTTGTACTGTTACATATACCGTAATACCCCGGATAGAAGCGCACCTGCGCTTATAATAAAACATTGTTTTTTGGGGGGGTGCGCTTATAATTGAGTCAGATTTATAAGCGCATGCGCTTGTATAAAGGGAAAAATGAAAATCAATTTTGAACACACCATTGTGAAGCTCTCAATAAGGCGAATTCAACCGACCATGCACCAAGTGGGATCGTGCATGGTTTTCAGGCAGAAACCGCAGCGGTTCGGTTTACCACCGCACAATGTTGTCTGGAAACATAGAATGTGACAGCCGTGACGATGATGTTGTCGTGCGGCCCAATCAGAGCCGCATGCGCTGCGAGGCATGTGCATTCGGGCAGAACCATCTCGAAGGTTCGGCAAGATTCTCTGCCAGCGCAGCGTAGATGCTGCCACGCAGGCGCCTCTACGGGAGTGGGCGGGGGTTTCCTGCCTGTCATCGACGAGGAACCCGAGCCGTCACACAGCAGGGGTCACCGTCGTTGCCCATTTCTTCACCCTCTTCTCTGATTTTTTCATTCAGTTCCTTGTCAACCCCGCCTGGCAGGCGAAGCCATGGCGGAATTTAGTGGGACGAGCATCCTCTTCAAGAAAAAGCCACGCCGCACATGGCGACTTACCGAAGACGGGTGGTATACCCGTGAGCCACCAGCGCCTCCAGTGCCACCGGATCCCCCTGCACCCCCTGCTCCTCCTGCTCCCCCTGCACCCCCTGCTCCACCCGCTCCTCCCGCACCTCCCGCTCCTCCGAATCCGCCTGCTTTTGCCACGGCAGGTGCTCACCAACGGCCCGTGCTCCAACTGTATTTACCAGCCACGTTCGACGAATGGTTGGCTGAAGCGGACACACCGAAGGCCCGCGATGCACGCATCCAAGCTCCAGCGACTGCACCACGGTGGGGACAACCAGAATCCTGCGCGTGGGATGAGTCGGCTGTGGGCGCCGACGATGATGTGGCTACCGATAAACATGACAGCGGCGCCGGCGAAGCTGGAGGCGACGGTGAAGCTGGTGGCGACGGTGCAGCGGGCGACGAGGAAGACGTGTTCCCCGACCGTGACGAGGACGAGGACGGTGTGGAGTCCTGGTGGCGCGACGCACCACGCGCGAAGATGCCGGTACCGACATATCCGCCCCTTAATAAAAAACGCCCCCACCCGTCTACCGAGAATCGAGATGCCCGCCCCCCCTCCCCCAGGCACAAGCTGAATCAACATAAGCGGCAGTCCTACACCGCCCAGGAGAAGTTGAGGTGGCTCGTGCGGCTCGAGCTTGCGGCTTCGGTGAGCGAAGTGGCGCGGGAGTCAGGCATTCACCGAAAATGTCTGACAGAATGGAAAGCCCAAGCGGATGCGCTCAAGGCTGCACACGGAGCACGGATGCGACTTCACGGGCGCGGGAGGTCGTCTTGGTACCGCCCCATGGAGTTAAAGGTGTACGCGCAACTCCTCGACTGGCGACGCCGCGGAGTTGCGGTTTCGGTCGGCCGGCTGCAAGAGTGGTCCAAAGAAGTGATGAAGGTTCTATACCCAGACGTCAAGTGGAAAGCCAGTCAGCGGTGGACGGAGCGGTTCCGCAGGCGGTGGAACCTCAGCGTGCGCATGAAAACAAAGGTGGCACAGAAAACACAGGAGCGTAAGTGGGTCGTTTACTGCTGATTTTGGTGGGTACCCGATTGCGCTTAGTTTTTTTCGCATGTCTCCTATGCGTCATACTAATTTGGTTTACTGTATGTACCTTTCTCCCTGTTCTGCAGACGTGGCTGAGCAGTGCAATGATTTTTGGCAGTACGTACGTGACGCCCGTCACGAATACGACATTGACAACCGCTACATCATCAACGCCGACCAGACACCGCTGTGGTTAGAGATGCCGGCGACGACCACCGTGGAGCAGACGGGCGTGAGGTCGGTGCCCATTCGCAGCGGTGGGTACCAGAAGGAGAGAGTGACCGTCATGCTTGCGTGCACGGCGACGGGCGAGAAGCTGAAGCCGTGGGTGTTTTTCAAGCGCAAGACACTCCCCAAGGGTGACTTCCCGAACGGTAAGTGATCGTCCACCGTGTTTATTCCCGTTACTACCTGAGTCGTTAACTGTTCTTTTTCGTTGCGTGCAGATGTTGTGGTCGGCTGCCAAGCCAACGGGTGGATGGAGGCCGCAGGCGTCATCGAGTGGCTCAACACGGGCGTGGTGCCGTTCCTGAAGCCGAAATTCGGCCTGCAGAGTCGTAGCGCCATGCTGGTGCTCGACTCGTATCGCGGTCACCTGACACCAGAAGTCAAGGCGAGATTCGCGGCGCTCAACATCGTGCCTGCTATCATTCCGGCGGGTTGCACGGCAGACCTGCAGCCCCTCGATGTGTCGATCAACAAAAGCTTCAAAGCAAGCATTCGTCAGCAGTACCAAAATTGGTTTGAGGAGGACGGCATGAACATCCTGACCCCGGCAGGTGAGTGACGGCATGTGCTCCCGTCTGCAAATCTTGAGCTTGAATGCATGTTTACTTGTCTCATGTTTTCCCCGCCCCACTCCGTGTGATGCAGGGAACATCAAGAAACCACCTCCGGAGGTGGTGCTCAAGTGGATTTCACGGGCCTGGAAGGCGGTGCCCGCCGACCTCATCAAGAAAGCCTTCCTCACTTGCGGCATCAGCAACGCCCTTGATGGGAGCGAAGACAAACTGGTGCTAGCGCACCGAAGGTGCCAGTTGTCCCATGAGGTGGAGGTGGACGACGACATCCAGGCAGATGGGTTCTGGGGCAACAACTCCACGGAGCCTGAGTCGGACGAGGAGGAAGAAAAGGCAGTAGGGTAGACTAGGCAGGTTGAAAGGTGTAGTGCAGGACAGCAGAGACCACCCTTGTATGTGATAGTCATTCTTAATGGAAAGTTTAGAACATGTAGGCTAGGTAGGTTAAAAAAAATGAAATTCTTTTTTTTTTTTTAACTAAACGAGTGCGCTTATAATAAGTCAAGAATTCCAAAGGGGTGCGCTTATAATTGAGGATCGGCCATAAGCGCATTGCTCCAGATACAAGCGCATGCGCTTAACATAGGCCTGCGCTTCTATCCGGGGCCATACGGTATATATACCCGCCCTTGTTTGTTTAGCCTCATATATATATATGTAATCTTGCATGTGAACTGGCCTTGTTGCCTTGAACTTGTGCTCAGAATGTGTGGTGACGTTCTGATCCACCTTGAGCTTGCTTTGCCTTGCTTTGCTTGACTGGTCTTGTGACCCCTTGCTCTCCCCCACTTTGCCTATGAGGGTGTGTCAAACTCATATACTATAGTATGTGTAGGCTATAGTGGGGTAGCTTTTATGGGGTACAACACTTTAGGGTTTCGTACTTGTACTCTTCATGCTGCTCAATGCAATCATTCTTGTTCACTTCAACAAGAGCAACTGAACTTGTCGAAGAGATTCAGAAAATATTTTCATTAGAAAGGATTGAGCACAATCAAGCACAAGCACATGTTTTATATTTCGCCTAACACACATGCATAGGGAAATAGCCAAGTAGTTGTAAAACTGAATTTCGGACATTTGCCATGCTGTACTTGAAAACGGTTGCTCAACTTCTTGCGAATTTGGCTTGATTCTCCTCTTGAAAATACCTGTCTTCAAATTACACATATGACAATTACCTTGCTGACTCAAATGAGTGCACTCATGAGTTCCAATGTAGCTCCAATTTGGCACTCACGAATTTCATGCGAGCAAACAGTTGTAAAACGGTTTTTACCGTTGAGAAAACGGAATACCCGTTTTGTAATTGCGTCGAAATCATTCCGCAAAGCGGTGTGACTTTCGTGCGCAATTTCTTGTTCTGTGTGTCAACTCCGAAAAACAGTTTTTCAACTGTAAATTCCGAGCACCCTTCGGAATCCCGCTGTATCTCTCAACGGAAACGGGGGTGACGCCCCGTTTTGTCAGGGGTGACGCTCGGGGGTGGCGCTTTCGGGAGCATCACCCTGACCCGGGCAGAAAAAACTAAAACCCCATGGGCCCTGCCACGATCGCAACAGTGCACGAGCACACGCTCGGGCCCTCAGGGCCCACACGCGAAATCAGGACCACACGCGCGGTCAAGAGTTTGCGTGCTTGACCAGCACGAAAGTCAACAGCACCCCCTTTGACCAGTCAAAGTATCGAGCCCCACAAATACCCCATGGTACACCACTCGCTCACATATGCCACGCATGAAACATACAAGCAAATCGGACTTTCATCGGAGGCTCATTTGAGCCTCATTTGAGCCTCATTTGACAACTTCTGTAAGGAATTTTCTCAGGCATTCCTTACGGAACCGACTACATCGCGTACAGCAACAGTCGACTGTTCGCCCGTTACTGCTAACGGAACTTCGCCGACTTCGCGCGCACTGTTTTGCCAAACCTCGCACTGCTGGCATGGCCGTATCGGCCTACGCTTCGGGACTAGCCCGAGCCTCGCTCCAGCGTAGCACTAGCAAGTTCGCACGCACCGCGTTACCGTTTTGCATGTTTCGCGTATAAATGCTCGCTCATGCCTTCGCTCACATTTTGTACTCGTTTGACACCTTAGTGCAATTCTCGCTACCTCGATTCATTGCACCCGTAACACTTGGTTATCAGAGCCCCTTTCTTTCGGACCGCGCATCTCCGCACACCAGGAAATCAACTTTTGATTTTTCACTCGAAGGGACTCACGCACCTTAGCCCCTAGGAGCCGCTGTCCTCGCGTTCTCTCGTAAACGCGTGCAGCCACGACTGCGCCTAGACTAAGACGAGCCGACGCCCTTCGTCATGGCCGAAAACATCGACGTCACCACTCTCACGCAGGAGCGTTTGAACGATCTGCTGCGACAACTGCACGAAAGCTCCGAGGAAATCGCGGCATTGACGGCAGAACGCTCATCACTGCAAAATGACCTCATGAGAGCACAATCCCAAGCACCTGGCACTCCGATTCAACCTGCACCCTCAACATCACAACACGGGAGTGTGGGGCAACCCGCGAGCGCGGCCAGTGATGGCGTCGTCCGCCCCGACGGAGACGACGACCACGGCACGACACACCCCAGAGCGACGCCTGCGGCCCCAAGTCAGCCTCGCGTCACGATTTCGGCACCAACCCACGATTCGGGACTGCCGTCACCGATGCCGCTGAAACCGCAGCGCCCGCCATGCTTTGACCCGAGTCAACGGGGTGGTCCTACCGTTCAGGCGTGGTTATTCACAATGAATGTTTTCTTCGACGCCAACTACGTCTCGGAGGACTCGGCGAAGATTCGATACGCCGTGTCGTTGCTGCGAGGACCCGCCATGGACTGGTGGCGCGTCATCGTCACGAAGCCGACCGACTACGCGACACTACCGACACGGGAAGGACAAACCGGACCCTGGGCGCCGTCGTATTTCGTGGAGGTGCCCCAGTATCGCACGTGGGACGCGTGGTGCGCAGGTCTGCGCGCTCGATTTGAGCCAATCGCGGCCTCGATCTCGGCGCGACAGAAGCTCCGCACTTGGCGCCAACTCGGTTCCGTCCAGGATTACACGAGCGGATTTCTGGCGCAATGCGAGCAGGTGGGCTACATGCATGAGAGCGAACGCATCGACCGCTACATCGGCGGCCTGAAGCAGGACATCGCTCAGGAAATCCAGCTTCGCGGCGTCACTGAGTTTCAGGAAATTCTCGCTATGGCGGAGAAGCTCGACTTCTTTCGCCGACCGAGACCGGGGTCCTACGGAAACAACACCTGGGGACATCGGCCTCGTGGGACGAACGAGAGCGCCACGATACGCGCCGTCGCCGCAAATGCCGCTGCCGCACCGTTCAAAGGGCGCTGCTTTGCGTGCAATCGGCCGGGACATCGCAAGAGCGAATGCCCGGAAAACGCTAAGGGAAAGGGGGAAGCTGAGCAGCAGACACAGACCAAGCAGCAGGGAAACGCTGGAAGTCAGTAGCAGACGGGCCCTCTACTAACAGGTCACGCCGCTCGCCCGACCCAACCGACCCTCACCGAGTGATTGTGCCGGTTCACGCAATCGACCACACCCGGCCGAATAAGGAGGGTACCACGGTAGATAGCCCTATACTGCTCAGTGGGAAAATTGGGACGGACTTAGTTAAAATCTTCGTAGATGGGGGAGCCAGCCACAGCCTCATTAACACTGCTACAGCACGAAAACTGCGACTGCCACTGGACCGATGCTTACCTGAGATCGACGCACGACTGGTAGACGGCACGCCGCTGGCAATACGGGAACGCGTAGACCGAGTTCGGATTCGATGCGGGGGTAACTTCACGTTTAGTCAGGAAATGCTCGCAACGACCCTCGACGGAACCGACATTTTACTCGGGCGTGATTGGCTGCGACGACACAACCCGCGAATTGACTGGACGACGGGTGACTGCACCGTGCGAGTGAACGGTAACAGCATCGCCTTACCTCGCTGGGGCTCGCCTGAGTCTTCGTCGGTGCGTGTCAACGCGATCACGATGAAACGCGCTGTTGCGGCCGGAGCCGACGTGTACGCGGTTGACATTCGGGAAGCCGAGGCAGCAGACAAGGGAGGCGATTTACAGAAACTGCTGACCGACGTACCGAGTGACCTGGCGGCACTGTTACAACAGTACAGTGACATTTTCCCGGATGACCTGCCGACGGGACTGCCACCTCAGCGACCGCACGATCACAGGATAGAACTGGAACCGGGGGCACAGCCAACAGTACAGCGACAGTTCCGACTGACCCAACCCGAACTAGACGAACTAAGGAAGCAGCTCGATTACCTGCTAGAAAAGGAATTCATTCGCCCTAGTTCGTCGCCTTTCGCCGCACCAATACTGTTCACACCGAAAAAAGACGGGGGTTTTCGCATGTGCATCGACTACAGGGCACTGAACAGGGTTACCATCAAATCCCGTTACCCCATCCCACGAGCCGACGAACTGATCGACCAACTGCGCACAGCCCGGGTTTTCTCGAAAATCGACCTCCGAGGAGGCTACCACCAAATCCGCGTCAACCCACCCGACTGCCCTAAAACCGCATTCCGAACACGCTACGGATCCTTCGAATACACCGTCATGCCATTCGGACTGACCAACGCCCCCGCCACTTTCCAAATGACCATGAACGAAGCATTCCGCCCGCTTTTAGATAAGTGCGTCATCGTTTATCTGGACGACATACTGATTTACAGCCCTGACAGAGCACAGCACTTACAAGACATCGAAGCAGTTTTTAAAATCCTGAGTGCGAACCGCCTACTGACCAAAGCATCTAAGTGTGAGTTTTTACAGGACCGCCTGGAGTTTTTGGGACATGTTATTTCAGCTGCAGGAGTGGAAATAGACCCGAAGAAAATTGCGACGATTCAGGCTTGGCACGCGCCGACCAACTTGACCGAGTTGCAGAGTTTCCTGGGGTTCGTCAACTACGTGCGCCGGTTCGTCCCCGACATGGCGAAACTGACTGCCCCGTTGACTGACCTGCTGAGGAAGGGGGTTGAGTACACGTGGGGGGAGAAAGAGCAAGCTGCCTTCTCGGCCCTCAAAAATATTTTGTGCTCCCCGCCCGTCCTTCACATTGCAGATCCCCACCGTCCGTTCGAGCTCGTCACCGACGCAAGTGACATCGCTGTGGGAGCAGTACTGTTGCAGGATTTCGGGAATGGCCTCCAGCCAATCGCGTACGAGTCCCGCAAGTTACACCCGCCCGAACGTAACTACCCGATACACGACCGCGAGATGCTAGCGATCGTGCACGCGTTCAAAGTTTGGCGATGTTACCTGACTGGTGCCGACGTGACAGTACGGACAGACCACCGCTCGCTACAGTACCTTCGCGCCCAACCGAATCTCAACCCACGACAGATTCGCTGGCTGGACTATCTCGAGTCCAATTTTCACTACACCGTCACGTACAAAAAAGGAGCATCCAACATCGCCGACGCTCTCACCCGCCCCACCGCCCAACTCCACGCCATCCTACTCGCCCAGACCAACCCGCTTTTAACTGGCCTATTCACCCACGGACACCGCACCGACCCATTTTTCACGACCGGAAATTCACAGCAACTGGCAGAAGCAAAAGGAGTTTATTACGTAAAAACAGGCACCAACCGCATTTGGGTACCCGCGTACCCACTACTGAGGGAGCTGCTGCTGCAGGAGGCACACGACGGGATCACCTCGGGACATTTCGGGGTAGAAAAAACACGACAGCAACTGCAGCGGTACTATTACTGGCCGGAGCTGTTGACCGACGTACAGCAGCACGTGGGCTCGTGCCCGACGTGTCAGGTGATGAAGAGTTCAAGGAAGCGGAAGGCGGGTCAATTGCAGCCGATCCCACCGCCCGAACGCGCCTGGCAGCAAGTAACCATGGACTTCGTCACAGGGTTACCTTCGAACCCTGGGGGTAACGACGCGGTGATGGTCGTCGTGGATAGGTTGACGAAGATGGCACACTTCGCTGCGTGCAAAAAGTCGATCTCAGCCGAAGAGACCGCTCGCCTGTTCATCGCAGCCGTTGTTCGCCTGCACGGGATACCAGCAGCAATTATCAGCGACAGGGACACGAAGTTTACCAGCAACTTCTGGAAGAACCTCTGGGAGCAGTTCGGGACCAGGCTACAGTTCAGCTCGTCGTACCACCCCGAGACCGACGGCCAAACGGAGCGGACGAATCAGACGATGGAGCAGTTGATTCGTGCCACGTGCGACGACCCCACGACCTGGGAGCAGCAGCTGCCGCTGATCGAGTTCGCGTACAACAACGCCACATCAGCCACGACGCAGCAGTCCCCGTTCTACCTGAACTATGGGCAGAACCCCACAGTGCCCATGACGCCGAGTCCGGACAACCCCACGCCACGCGCACAACAATTCGCCGAAATCCTGCAAGCTGCCCGCGCCAGAGCCGTCGAAGCAATAAAAAAGGCCAACGTCATCGCTAAGCGCAACGCTGATCGCCACCGCCGCCCCGTCACGTATCAATCTGGAGATTACGTGCTACTCGACACGCAAAATCTGCGACTGCCCGACGTACCAAAATTACGACCGCGCTACTGTGGACCATTCCAAATCAGTCACATGATCACACCCGTCACCGCGCACCTACTGTTGCCAATTGACTGGTACATCAGCCCTTCGTTCCACGTCAGCCTACTTCGCCCATACATCCCGACCACGAGTCAACTGCCGCGTCACCGGCCACAATCAATGACTCGCCCTGCATCAGAGCCGATCATCGAGCCCGAGAAATTGTTGAGCCATCGGATCCGCCACCCCACGGGAATCAGGAGGATTGAATTCCTCGTTCGCTGGAAAGACCGCACGCCAACTGAAGATAGCTGGGTGCCCCTGAGCAACATCGAAAATCACCCTGCCCTGCAAGTGTACTTGAGAAGCCGGGGATTCCGGGATATACACGCACTCGCGTAGCGGAGGGGGCTTCTTCAGGGGGGGGGGTAGTGTAAGGAATTTTCTCAGGCATTCCTTACGGAACCGACTACATCGCGTACAGCAACAGCCGACTGTTCGCCCGTTACTGCTAACGGAACTTCGCCGACTTCGCGCGCACTGTTTTGCCAAACCTCGCACTGCTGGCATGGCCGTATCGGCCTACGCTTCGGGACTAGCCCGAGCCTCGCTCCAGCGTAGCACTAGCAAGTTCGCACGCACCGCGTTACCGTTTTGCATGTTTCGCGTATAAATGCTCGCTCATGCCTTCGCTCACATTTTGTACTCGTTTGACACCTTAGTGCAATTCTCGCTACCTCGATTCATTGCACCCGTAACAACTTCGCATGAGTGTAAGGAAATTCCCTTTTCCTTACTTCGCGTCCCTGCCCAGCGCGTACGTCACTGTAGCACCTCAGTCAGCACCGTTACCACTCGCGACCATCGCATCATTCATCATCCCGCCTTTTTCGCACATCGCATCCCGACCTCACGGCTCGGCTGGTAACCCGCGCTCCGGGCCTACGCTTCGACACTTTCCCAACCTCAGTCTCAGGCTCGACGCGCGACAACCACAGTCCATTACCGTTACCACTATTGTTTCGCTATATAATCCTTCGCTCATGCCTTCGCTCATTGTACTTTTGCTTCGATAGTGCAATTCTCGTTCGTTCACTCAATTGCACACGTAACACTTGGTATTCAGAGCCTACGATCTCATCTCGGACCGCATCCACACCTTCGCTTCCCACTATCTCAATTTTTGGGGGGGGTAGACGTCTCTCAGCGACACAGCACCGCCGCTCGAAGTGCTCTCTCGCAAGCACGCACGGCCACGACCGAGGCTCTCGCTGAGCTTGCCCGACACCCCCGCCATGGCCGACCTCAATCTCGCCACGTTGACGCAGGAGCAACTCGATCGTCTCGTGCGACAATTGGAGGATTCGGCGCTTGAAATCGCGACGCTCACGGCGGAACGTGACTCCGCCCGTCAACAGTCAGCGGTGAATGCTCCGACAACATCCCACGCACCAACCAATGTCTCTGTACATTCGGAGGAGCCGATTATCATTTCATCCGGCACACCGACGCAACACAACAGCACGGGACAGCGCTCAGGCGCAGCCAGTGACGGCGCAGCCCAACCGATGCCCGGCATGGGAGGGAACAGGAGCACGCTAAGCCCACGGGAGCCCCGAGAAGCCCGTCGGCACGTGGAGTTTGCGACGACAAGTGGTGAAAACGCCATGATGGCCCCAATGCCACTCAAGCCGCAACGCCCGCCCTGCTTCGACCCAAGCCAACGCGGCGGCCCGACAGTTCAATCATGGGTCTTCACGATGAATGTGTTTTTCGACGCCAACTACGTCGAGTCGGACGCCGCCAAGATTCGGTATGCGGTTTCACTACTCAGGGGCCCCGCCATGGACTGGTGGCGAGTCATCGTGACGTCGCCACGCGCCTACGAGCCACCGCCGCACGAGGAAGGGCCCTCGGGTCCAGCTGTCACCTGGAGTTCGTTCTGCGAAACAGCCCAATACAGCACGTGGGATGCGTGGTGCGCAGGGCTTCGGGCGCGTTTTGAGCCGATCGCGGCTTCGATTTCGGCGCGTCAGAAACTGCGCACTTGGCGCCAGCTCGGGTCGGTTCAAGACTACACCAGCGGTTTTCTCGCACTTTGCGAACAGGTCGGCTACATGCACGAGGCGGAGCGGGTGGACCGTTACGTCGGAGGGCTGAAGCCGGACATATCGCACGAGATAATGCTACGCGGGCTATCGAATTTCAACGAAATCCTCGCGCTCGCCGAGAAAATCGATATCCTACGCCGACCGAGACCGGGGTCCTATTTCGGACATCGCCCTCGGGGACCGATCGAGCACGCCACTGTACATGCCGTCGCAACGAATGCAGCTGCCACGCCATTTAGAGGGCGCTGCTTTGCTTGCAACCGGCCGGGCCATCGCAAGAGCGAATGTCCAGAGGAGCTGAGGCGTCGAGGAGCAGAGCAGGGGAAGGAGTCTCAGAGGCAGGGAAACGCCAGCAGTCAGTAGAAGTTGGGCCAACTACTGACGAGACTGCCTGCTCGCCCAACCACACCGACCCTCACCGAGTCACAGTACCGATTCACGCCATCGATCGGGCTCGGATGAATAAGGAGGGTACAGCGACGGATTGCCCGGTACTGATCTACGGGAAAATACAGGGAGCAGCAGTGAAAATCTTCATTGACGGAGGAGCAAGTCACAGCTTAGTTAATACTGCAACCGCACGGAAATTACAGTTAACACTTAACCGATGTTTACCTGAGATAGATGCACGCTTAGTCGACGGCACGCCATTGGCCATACGAGAAAAAGTGGAGCGAGTAAAAGTCCGCTGCGGGGGAAACTTCGGGTTTACACAGGAAATGCTCGCAACGACGCTGGATGGGCACGACATTTTACTGGGACGTGATTGGCTGCGACGGTACAACCCACGGATCGACTGGACGACGGGGAGCTGCACAGTGCGAAGTAGCGGTAACTGGGTCGTCCTACCTCGCTGGCGGCCACCCGAATCTTCGACAGTCCAGGTCAACGCCATCGCGATGAAACGAGCTGTCGCTGCTGGAGCTGACGTGTACGCAGTGGATATCGCAGTGGTAGAAAAAGACGAGCAGCAGAACGATTTTCAGAAACTGCTAGCAGCCGTACCGACCGAATTACAAGCACTACTGAAACGGTTCCCGGGGATATTTCCGGATGATTTACCACAGGGACTGCCACCTCAGCGAGTGCACGACCATAGGATCGAGCTAGAACCGGGGGCACAGCCAACAGTACAGCGGCAATTTCGACTGACACAGCCCGAGCTCGACGAGTTAAGGAAGCAGTTAGATTACCTGTTAGAGAAGCAGTTTATTCGACCGAGCTCGTCACCGTTCGCCGCACCCATACTGTTCACACCGAAAAAAGACGGAGGTTTTCGCATGTGCATCGACTACCGAGCGCTTAACCGAGTAACAATCAAATCGCGATACCCCATCCCCCGCGCCGACGAACTCATTGACCAACTGCGAACAGCACGTGTCTTTTCGAAAATAGATTTACGGGGAGGTTACCATCAGATTCGGGTCGAACCATCGGACTGCGCAAAAACAGCATTTAGGACTAGGTACGGGTCATTCGAGTATACAGTAATGCCTTTCGGATTGACGAACGCGCCTGCGACTTTTCAGATGACCATGAACGAGGCGTTTAGACCACTTTTAGATAGATGCGTGATCGTTTACCTCGACGATATCCTCGTTTACAGTCGGGATAAGCAGCAACACTTAGCAGATCTCGAAGCAGTTTTTAAGGTTTTAGAGGAACATCGGCTGCTCACCAAGGGCTCCAAGTGCGAGTTTTTTAGGGATAGGCTAGAGTTTTTAGGTCACGTCATTTCCGAGGCTGGGGTTGAGATCGACCCAAAGAAGCTGGATACGGTAAAAGCGTGGCGCCCCCCGACAAACATCACGGAACTGCAGAGTTTTTTAGGGTTTGTTAATTACGTTCGACGGTTCGTGCCCGACATGGCACGTTTAACAGCCCCACTAACTGATTTACTGCGTAAGGGGGTCGCTTTTACGTGGGGGGAGAAAGAGCATGCTGCCTTCTCTGCCCTAAAAAACGTCCTCTGTTCACCACCCGTTCTACGTATCGCTGATCCCCACCGCCCTTTCGAAGTGGTTACCGACGCAAGTGACATCGCCATCGGAGCTGTACTGTTACAGGACTTCGGCAACGGCCTCCAACCCATCGCCTACGAATCACGCAAACTACATCCGCCTGAGCGAAATTACCCGATACACGACCGCGAAATGCTCGCGATCGTGCATGCATTCAAAGTTTGGCGCTGCTACTTGACTGGCGCAGACGTGACAGTACGGACAGACCACCGATCTCTACAGTACCTCCGCGCACAGCCCCACCTCAACCCACGACAGATTCGATGGCTCGATTTCCTCGAGTCGAATTTTCACTATACGGTCACATACAAAAAAGGAGCATCGAATATCGCCGACGCACTGACCCGCCCCACTGCCCAGATCCACGCGATACTACTCGCCCAGACCAGCCCACTGCTTACCGGCCTATTTACCCACGGATATCAAACAGACTCGTTCTTTACAGGAGGCAACTCACAGCAATTCGCAGCGGCAAAAGGAGTCTATTACGTAAAAACTGGAACCGACCGCATCTGGGTACCGGGATACACGCTACTGCGGGAACTACTGTTACAGGAAGCACACGATGGAGTTACCTCGGGACATTTCGGGGTAGAAAAAACACGGCAGCAGCTGCAGCGGTACTACTACTGGCCAGAAATGTTGACCGATGTGCAACGACATGTGGCATCGTGTCCCACTTGCCAGCTCATGAAGTCAAGCAGGAAGCGACCAGCGGGGCAATTACAACCCATCCCGCCTCCAGAGCGTGCTTGGCAGCAGGTGACGATGGACTTCGTCACGGGGTTACCAGCTGGGGCGAGTGGGAATGACGCGATCCTGGTCGTCGTCGATCGACTAACGAAAATGGCTCATTTCGCAGCATGCAGGAAATCCATCACAGCCGAAGAAACCGCCCGACTATTCATCTCCACCGTCGTACGACTGCACGGGATACCCGCGTCGATCATCAGCGACAGGGACACGAAATTTACCAGCAACTTCTGGCGGAACCTGTGGCAGCAGTTCGGCACACGCTTACAGTTCAGTTCATCCTATCACCCCGAAACCGACGGACAGACGGAACGAACAAATCAGACCATGGAGCAGCTGATTCGAGCCACGTGCGACGACCCGAATACGTGGGAACAGCAGCTGCCACTTATCGAGTTCGCATACAATAACGCACCATCAGCCACGACGCAACAGTCGCCGTTTTATCTAAATTACGGACAGGACCCAACAGTACCCATGACACCGAATCCCGACAACCCCGTCCCACGAGCACAACAGTTCGCTGAGATTCTGCAGGCAGCACGGACCAGGGCAGCAGAAGCAATAAAAAAATCAAACATCATCGCTAAACGCAACGCCGATCGACATCGCCGACCCGTTACTTATCAGCCCGACGACCTCGTTTTACTCGACACTCAGAACCTTCGCCTGCCCATCACTCCAAAACTTCGCCCCCGATATTGTGGGCCATTTCGCATCAGCCACATGATCACACCAGTTACCGCCCACCTCCTCCTCCCCGCTGACTGGTACGTCAGCCCGTCATTCCACGTCAGCCTACTTCGCCCTTACATCCCATCCACGAGCCAACTGCCACGACATCGCCCAGCCAGCATGACACGTCCCCCAACCGAACCACTCATCACCCCTGACAAAATCCTCAGCCACCGCGTCCGCGACCCTCGGGGAGCCCGAAGGATCGAGTTCCTAATTCGCTGGAAGGACCGAACGGCCACAGAAGACAACTGGGTCCCCATGGATAAAATTGAGAACCACCCTGTCTTCACCGAGTATCTGCGAAGCCGAAATTTCCGCGACGTCCATGCGCTCTCGTAAGAGGGGCCTCCTTGGGGAGGGGGGTAGTGTAAGGAAATTCCCTTTTCCTTACTTCGCGTCCCTGCCCAGCGCGTACGTCACTGTAGCACCTCAGTCAGCACCGTTACCACTCGCGACCATCGCATCATTCATCATCCCGCCTTTTTCGCACATCGCATCCCGACCTCACGGCTCGGCTGGTAACCCGCGCTCCGGGCCTACGCTTCGACACTTTCCCAACCTCAGTCTCAGGCTCGACGCGTGACAACCACAGTCCATTACCGTTACCACTATTGTTTCGCTATATAATCCTTCGCTCATGCCTTCGCTCATTGTACTTTTGCTTCGATAGTGCAATTCTCGTTCGTTCACTCAATTGCACACGTAACAATGAGCCTCATTTGATTGCTTCGCGTGAGCCTCATTTGAGCGCTTCATGAGAGCTTCATTTGAGCTCATTTTGTGAGCCTCATTTGAATGCTTCATAAGAATAGTGAAACTGCAAATGAAAATGCACTAACACAAAATGTAATTATGAATGAAAATGAAACACACAAAATGTGGAAACAAAGAACGAGAATGAAATGACTCTGAACGAAGTGAGTACAAATAGGAAACCCTAATTGGGTTGTACCCCCTATGGGATACCCCACTATAGCCTACAGAAACAAGTAAGCTATAAGTTCTGACACACCCCCATAGGCAAAGTGGGGGAGAACAAGGGGTCACAAGACCAGTCAAGCAAAGCAAAGCAAAGCTCAGGGTGGATCACAAAGTCACCACGCATTCCGAGCACAAGTTCAAGGCCACAAGGCCAGTTCACATGCAAGATCATATATAGAGATATACAAGAGCAAGAGTATATATATGCGAAAGTACAAGCAAGGTCAAGAGGAGAGCAAGTGAGGCAAGACAGGCACAAGACCCAACTGCGTGCAGCAACGCTGATGATCACAAGGCGCAAGTGCCTTGGTGAAGACATCAGCAGTGTTGGCCTCAGAGGCCACGTACGCAAGTCGCAGCTGTCCACGCTCCTGTAGCTCACGAGCAAGAAAGTAGCGAAGAGCAATGTGCTTCGTTCTGTGCTCCAGTCGCTGCTCTCGACACAAGGCCAGCATGGCCTTGTTGTCTACGTACAGGACTGGAGGAGAACGAGGCTGCTCTCCAAGGTCGGTCAGCAGGTAGGTGAGCCAGCGTAACTCCTGTGCAGCCATAGCCCCAGCGTAGATCTCAGCCTCACAACTGGAGCCGAGAACAGAAGACGAGCGGGTAGCCCGCCACGAGACAGAGCCGGAACCAAGGCTGAAGGTGTAACCCTGTGACGACCGCTGCGTAGCCTGGTCGTCAGCCCAAGAAGCGTCTGCGTGCCCAGTGAGGACCACTGGACTGCGCCCTCCAAGCACTAGCCCCATGCCCGACGTACTGCACAAGTAGCGCAACACCCTCTTCGCTGCAGCCATGTGCTCTGGTCGGTGTCTCCCAGGAGCAACAAAGCGTGCGAGAATGCTAAGAGGGTATGCGAGGTCAGGTCGTGTGCAGGTCATCAGGTACATGAGGCAGCCAACAAGCTCTGCAAACGGGCCACTCGACTCTACGGACTCATCCGAAGGCAGAGCTGAGAGCGAGTGGCGAGTAGGCAGAGGAGTGGCCTGAGGCGAGGAGTACGTGAAGCCGAAGCGCTGAAGGACCTGCTGCACCATGTGTGACTGAGTCAGGGTAATGGTGCGGCGTGCTCTGTCCCGGGTGATCTGCAAGCCAAGGTAGCTGCGCAGTTCACCCAGGTCAGTGCACGTGTGTCTCTTCTGCAGCTCGGACTTCACGTAGGCGAGTCCAGCAGTGTCAGCTGTGGCAAAGACCAAGTCGTCGACGTACACGAGGATGTAGAACGGCGGCAGAGAGGTGTCGGTGCGCAGAAACAGCGACGGGTCGGCAGTGGAAGGAGCAAACCCAAGTGCCGCGAGCGTAGTCCTCAGTGTGTCGTGCCACTCACGTGGCGCCTGGCGGAGACCGTAGACTGGACGCCGGAGACTCCACTGGGTACCAGGAGGGAAAGACCCAGTGAAGCCAGGTGGGCGACGCAGCCAGATCTCCTCGTGCAGGCTGCCCTGCAAGAAAGCTGTGCTGAAGTCGAGAGAGTGCAGCTCGTAGTCACGGTGAGCAGCAACGTGTAGCAGAACCCGAAGAGTGGTCATCTTCGGGGTGGGGGAGAAGGTCTGAAAGTAGTCAACCCCCTGCCGCTGACTGAAGCCACGAGCCACGTAACGCGCCTTGAAGACAGGCGGAGAACCCGGCGGCCGCTTCACCCTGAAAATCCACATGCCACTGACGATGTTCGCCCCAGGAGGGGGAACAGCGTCAACGTAGGTGCCTGTGGACTTCCAGGAAGCCATCTCTGCATCCATAGCTGCCTGCCACTGAGAGGAGTAGGGACCCTCTATCGCCTCCGCGTAAGAGCGCGGAGTCGGGATGTCTGGTGCATCCGGGTCTCCCTCAGGGGCTAGCAGTACAGACGCGAGACGAGGTGAAGCGGCGGCCAGACACTGGAACTCCTCCTGCCTGTCCTCAAGGACGTCCGTGCCAAGGGCACACTCACCCCCGACGGACGGAGGACAGGCGGACTCAGACTCAGTGACAAGACGAGCAGCGTAGTCTAGACGACAGCGCGCAGCAAAGTCGACAAGCTCAGTGACAAGGGCAGACGCAGCAGACGACTCGAAGGAGGGGTCAGTGACAGCAGTAGCCAGGAGACGCGTGACAGTAGGACTGGCAGCACGAAGAGCGTCCGACTCCGGGTCGGCAAGAGCAGGAAGAGAGGAAGCAGGAGGAGAAGGCAAAGGGGCACGCAGAGGAGCAGTGGACGGACGCAGTGACATCCGGTGCGTGCCAGGGACAGGAGGAGGACGCTGACGCGACCCGCGACCACTAGCGCGCTCAGTACGAACAGGCGACACAGGACGAGACGCAGGCTCACGACGCTCAGCAAGACCTCCAGTCGGACCAGCGTAGGGAGAAGGAGCAGGCAAAGGGGAGGCAGGCTGTAGCTGTGGCTGTGACCGGACAGGCTGCGGACCCTCTAAAGGAGGAGGAGGAGGAGGAGGTGTAAGACCAAGAACCTGCTGCAGGAGCGGAACGAAGTACGGTCGGGGCCGCGCGTCGACGCTAGAAACAGCAGGAACAGCACCAGCAGCCCCGGCAGGAGCACCCACTCCAGCAGCACCTCCAGCAGCACCACCAGAAGCTCCAGAACCTCCAGCCGCAGCACCAGGAGCACTGTCAGTCGGGCCGCCAACGGCAGGCCCAGCGCCAACACCCTCAGCAGGACCAGCTCCAGGAGAACTCTCAGACTCAGCAGCTCCAGCACCCACAGTACGAGCGCCGGCGGGGCGCGCAGCAGCAGTACCCTCTGCAGCCGAAGAACCACCAGCACCAGCAGCACGCCTCCAGCGCCCGGCAAACCACTCACGCAGCTCCTGTGGGGAGGGTGGCTCCCGGCGAGACGAAGCACCCCCAGGCACAGCACCTCCAGGCTCAGCACCCCTAGACACAGCACCCCCAGGCACGGCACCCCCAGGCTCAGCACCCCCAGGCTCAGCACCCCCAGGCTCAGCACCCCCAGGCACAACACCCCCAGACTCGGCACCTCCAGACTCAGCACCCCCAGGCACAGCACCCCCAGGCTCAGCACCCCCAGGCTCAGCACCCCCAGACTCGGCACCTCCAGGCTCAGCACCCCCAGACTCCGCACCCCCAGGCTCAGCTCCCGCAGCAGCACCAAAGTCACCAGTGACCTCGACAGGCTCGACCGCGTCTACCTGGGACACACCTGAAGGGGCAGGACCCTGAGGGGGGAGGGGGACTACCTGGGGGGGACCTGGTACCAAGAAGAGCGGGGGTGGGGGGAGGGACGGAGTGCGGTAGGGGAAGAGGCGGTAGTAGGGTACCGACTCGTCGAACGTGACGTCCTGGGAGGACAGAACACGTCGAGAGGTGGGGTGGTAAAACTGCCACCCAGGGGCGTCGGGGGGGAACCCCAGGAAGACGCAGGGAGAAGCACGAGGGGACAGCTTGTCCGCAGACAGGTCGCGAACAAACGCCCGAGATCCCCAGACCCGGAACGCCGACGCATCGCCCACCTTCCCGGTCCACAGCAGGGCTGGGGAGGTCTCCGGTCGAGAGACCCTGGGGTGGAGGTTGATCTGGTGCGCAGCGTACCTGACCGCAAACGGCCACAGAAAATGGGGAGCAGCCGCATGCATCATGGACGTACGAGCGACGTCCATGACCATGCCAATGCGGCGCTCAGCAATCCCATTCTGCTGCGGTGAGTCCGGAAGCGTGAAGGTCTGACGGATGCCTCGCGCACGACAGTAGGCACTCAGGAGGCCAGAGGAGAACTCTCCGCCTCTGTCCGAGTGCAGACGCAAAACAGGGAAGTCAGAGCCAAAGCTCCTCCGAAGCTGGAGACGAGCTGCGCGGATCCAGTCGATTAACACCGCAGTGACCTCGCCCTTGCTGCGCAAGGGGAAGACTGTGGTGTAACGCGAGTAGTCGTCAACCACCAGCAGGAAGTAGCGCTCCTGACCCTGTCCACGGACGCGGGCTGGGCCCCACACATCCATGTGAAGCGTCTGCAACGGGGCCTCTGTCGGAGGAAACTGGGAGGAGTGAGGGGCAGCACGCTGGCGCCCCTCGACACAGGGGACACAGGTGGGGCCAGGGCCCGGAGGAAGGGGAGGGAGAGACCGGGGAAGACCAGACACAAGGACTCGCGAGGCCATGCCTCTGAGCCGAAGCAGAGAGGGGTGGCCAAGGCGGTGGTGCCAGAGGAGGGTCTCGTGAGACAGACGACGGCACGAGCAGGGGGCAGACTCAGGACCAGACCTGGACGCTGCAGCAAACACCTGACCAGATGAAGTGACTCTACCAGACTCAGCACCTGGAGGAGAAGCAGTGGTCAGAGTGTACAGGCTCGACCCTGGCCGACGTGTAAACGTAGCCAGGTGGCGACCTGTATCCGCCTCCGTGCAGTGGGTCACCCGCTGACGAGCAGGGGTGAACTGGTGGACACCCGCATCCTGGAGGTCAGCACCACTCACCAAGTTCGTCGAGAACGAGGGGAGGTAAAGACCAGTCAGGGTGCCAGAGGGGGCCGCTGGACACGGGAGGACAGTGGAGAAGCGAGACAGGACAGGCCCCCCAGAGGGGTCAGCCAGGGACACCGCAACCGGCCGACTCAGCGGCGTGAGAGTGGTGCGGTCCCGAAAGAAGGAGCGAGACGCTCCAGAGTCAAGGGTGAAGGTGTGAGAGGCGGAAGCCGACACAGTACCTGAGAGGGCAGACTCACCAGCACCTGAGAGCACAGACGCACTGGCACCTAGAGCAGCAGCCTCACTAGTACCTGACGCGGCAGTACCAATGCCCGGGTCGGGCGGGAAACACCGGTAACAGTCATCCTCATCACTACCAATCGCAGCATACATAGCAGAGAGAATAGCATCAAAATCAAGATCATAAATAGCTACACCAGCCCTAGACAGCTCTCCCCAGCGGGGGATCTCAGCTGCCTCCGGAAACTGCTGACGCCAGGCGTCAGTCAGGCGGCCAAAGCAGCGGCGGGCAGTGTGGGCGCCTCCACACCTCTCCCCTGCACGGTCACCGGTGCGGAGAACGTAGGGGCAAGGACCAAGCGCACCACCACGCTGACGCTGCGAGTACCACTCACGGAGCTGCTGAGGGGCGGGGACGGTGCGAGAGCGCTGCTGCTGCTGTGGCTGCTGCTGCGGCTGCTGCTGCTGCTGCTGCTGGCGCTGACCACCCCCGGAGCTGCTCCGCTGGGACGAGCCACTCCGACCCCCGCCTCCACAGCAACCCCCGCCTCCACCGCCACCCCCGTCTCCACCTCCACCTCCCCCACCAGGACCGTCGCTCCCACCGCTCCCACCGCCTCCTCCGCTACCACCTCCGCCGCCACCTCCGCCTCCACCGCCGCCACCAGTACCTCCACTCCCGCCACCACCCCCACCGCCACCCCCACTCCCCCCGCCACCCCCACCGCCTCCTCCACCGCCCCCTCTAGCTCCACCCGCTCCCTTGCCCCCCTTGCCCTTGCCAGCGCGGCGTCTGCCGCTGGGGGCAGACGCCGCGCCGACCGACTCAAAACTAGTGAGGTCGGCCGCAGCGGCAGAGGCGACAGAGGGCAGCAGGGGGGAAGGACCACACCCCTCAAAGATGGGGGTGCGAGGGTCACCCCGAGAGGCCCCTACAGCGACAATACTCTTCTCAGCCGCTAGCAGGGACTCCTCAAGGAGGTCGACAGTGAGAGTGGTGGGACAGACAGAGAGAAACTGGTCCCTAACGACACGAAGGGACTCAGGGAGACGGGTGACGAGAAAGTAGAGAGTGATGTACATGGGAGGAGGGTTCGCAGCGCGGAACTCAGCAGGAAGGGCAGCGCGGTAGCGGGTGTCACTAGCACGGAGGTGGGTAACGAGGTCAGCAACAGTGGGAAAGGAAGCGAGGTCAGGGAAGAGAAACGGTAGCATGAGGCGGCTAAGGGTAGCGGAGGAAGGGGAGGAGTAGCGTGCAACTACAGCGTCGTACAAGGCCTGAGCGGTCTTGCACTGACTAAAGTGGGCACGCTCAGAGGAAGGGAGGTGGCGACGCACAGCAAGACGTGCAGCAGCATCGCGGGTCGCCCACTTGGAGCGAACGGCAGAGTCAGCATCAGCAGGTGGGGCAGGGACAGCGCCAGAGACAAAGTCAAAGAGAGAGACCTCATCTATCGCATCACACAGTAAGTACAGCTGCAGGTCTTCAATCCAGACGGCAAAGTCAATGGCCCTCCCCTCAGCGTCAAAGGTAAGAACATTGGGGGTGGCCATGACAGCAGCTGAAAATCTCACCGGGCTGGGAGAGGCGGGTAGGTCAGCAGCAGAGGAACAGCAGCACGGCTCCGCAGGCGGCTCGGCCGGCGCGGGCGGCTCGGGCGGCACGGGCGGCTCGGCGGCGGCTCGGGCGGCGGCTCGGCGGCGGCTCGGCGGCGGCTCGGCGGCGGCTCGGCGGCGGCTCAGGCGGCGGCTCGGCTGCTGCTGGGCGGCGCGGGCGGCCCGGGCGTCACGGGCGGCTCGGCGGCGGCTCGGGCGGCTCGGCGGCGGCTCGGGCGGCGGCTCGGCGGCGGCTCGGCGGCGGCTCGGCGGCGGCTCGGCGACGGCTCGGCGGCAGCTCGGCGGCGGCTCAGGCGGCGGCGGCTGCTGCTGGGCGGATCGGCGGGGCCGCGTAGCAGAGTGGCGGCGGGGCCGCGACCGAAGAGAGCGGCGGGGCCGCGTAGCAGAGGGCGGCGGGGCCGCGTAGCAGAGGGCGGCGGGGCCGCGTAGCAGAGGGCGGCGGGGCCGCGACCGAAGAGAGCGGCGGGGCCGCGTAGCAGGGGGCGGCGGGGCCGCGTAGCAGAGGGCGGCGGGGCCGCGTAGCAGAGGGCGGCGGGGCCGCGATCAAAGGGCGGCGGGGCCGCGTAGCAGAGGGCGGCGGGGCCGCGTAGCAGAGGGCGGCGGGGCCGCGTGGCAAAGGGCGGCGGGGCCGCGATCGAAGGGCGGCGGGGCCGCGTAGCAGAGGGCGGCGGGGCCGCGTAGTAGAGGGCGGCGGGGCCGCGTAGCAGAGGGCGGCGGGGCCGCGAGGCAGAGGGCGGCGGGGCCGCGTAGCCGAGGGCGGCGGGGCCGCGATCGAAGGGCGGCGGCGGGGCCGCGTAGCAGAGGGCGGCGGGGCCGCGATCGAAGGGCGGCAGGGCCGCTAGGGAAGGGCGGCACAACGGTCCGCTAGGGGCGACACGACGGGTCGCTAAAAAAAACGCGCCTCGGGGCGCGGTTCGGTGGGCCCTAGAAGCAGTCCCTAGGAGGGAACCTGCTCTGATTCCATGTGGAAACAAAGAACGAGAATGAAATGACTCTGAACGAAGTGAGTACAAATAGGAAACCCTAATTGGGTTGTACCCCCTATGGGATACCCCACTATAGCCTACAGAAACAAGTAAGCTATAAGTTCTGACACAAAATGCAAAAACGAATGCGCACAGAACACACAAAAAATGCGCACACACAAAATGCAAAATGAAATGACATTTCTCTGTTAGAGGTCCACTGGTGATCCTCGATCGATCTTATGGAAGGGCTATAGGCTCGTTGTCCAGGGGGGTTATGGGCGCACTAACCCGCTATTTAACAAGCCCTTTTATCCCAATTGTCTAGTGGTTGGGATTCTGACATGGTATCATAGCGAGGGTCTCGGGTTCGAATCCTAGTGTGTGCACTTTGAGCATCCCAGTGCGGGGGGGTGTCAGAGGTCCACTGGTGATCCCCGATCGATCCTAGGAAAGGGCTACACGCTCGTTGTCCTGGGGGGTAATGGGCGCACTGATCCGCTTCTTAACAAGCCCTTTTATCCCAATGGTCTAGTGGTTGGGATTCTGACATTCTCACACCACAAATTACCTTCAACCAGAACACCCCATTTTCCGTCACCGCCGACGAATATGCGGTAGGTTGTCGTGCAAACCATGTATTGCACGCATCAGATTACCCCTGTTGCCGTCCGATCATGGCGTTTTAAATTCGCACCATCGTGTCCTCCTTTTTTCGCCATCGTGGATGTCGCACTGTTGTTGCCCTGCAGCTCCGCTCGTGCCTTCTTCATTTTCCAACACGCCAAGAGTCGATGTCCTGCTGCGCCGCAAAATTCGCACTTCTCATATTTTGTCTGCCGCTGCTTCGCGTCGATCTTGTCGATATCCATCGGGTCGGCGGTCGTGGGTGGTGCCGATCGCTTCGTGCCAAATGATTGGTTCGGCACGTGGCGTCGTGTCTCGGGTTCACATCGCATCAGCGCATCGAATCTCTCTGCTGCACACACCATGTCGCGGTAGTTGTTGTAGTTCGCGGCAATCACCTGACGACGGACTTCCATTTTTAGCCCCTCAGTATACGCTTGGTTTATTTCCCCTTCGGTCAGGTCGGTAATGAGAAGAATTGAACGAGAATGGAATGACTATGAACGAAGTGAGTACAAATAGGAAACCCTAATTGGGTTGTACCCCCTATGGGATACCCCACTATAGCCTACACAAATAAGTAAGCTATATGTTCTGACACACCCCCATAGGCAAAGTGGGGGAGAACAAGGGGTCACAAGACCAGTCAAGCAAAGCAAAGCAAAGCTCAGGGTGGATCACAAAGTCACCACGCATTCCGAGCACAAGTTCAAAGGCCAGAAGGCCAGTTCACATGCAAGATCATATATAGAGGTATACAAGAGTCAAGTAAGCAAGAGCAAGGGTATATATATGCGAAGGTACAAGCAAGGTCAAGAGGAGAGCAAGTGAGGCAAGACAGGCACAAGATCCAACTGCGTGCAGCAACGCTGATGATCACAAGGCGCAAGTGCCTTGGTGAAGACATCAGCAGTGTTGGCCTCAGAGGCCACGTACGCAAGTCGCAACTGTCCACGCAGCTGTAGCTCACGAGCAAGAAAGTAGCGGAGAGCAATGTGCTTCGTTCTATGCTCCAGTCGCTGCTCTCGACACAAGGCCAGCATGGCCTTGTTGTCTACGTACAGGACTGGAGGAGAACGAGGCTGCTCTCCAAGGTCGGTCAGCAGGTAGGTGAGCCAGCGTAACTCCTGTGCAGCCATAGCCCCAGCGTAGATCTCAGCCTCACAACTGGAGCCGAGAACAGAAGACGAGCGGGTAGCCCGCCACGAGACAGAGCCGGAACCAAGGCTGAAGGTGTAACCCTGTGACGACCGCTGCGTAGCCTGGTCGTCAGCCCAAGAAGCGTCTGCGTGCCCAGTGAGGACCACTGGACTGCGCCCTCCAAGCACTAGCCCCATGCCCGACGTACTGCACAAGTAGCGCAACACCCTCTTCGCTGCAGCCATGTGCTCTGGTCGGTGTCTCCCAGGAGCAACAAAGCGTGCGAGAATGCTAAGAGGGTATGCGAGGTCAGGTCGTGTGCAGGTCATCAGGTACATGAGGCAGCCAACAAGCTCTGGGTACGGGCCACTCGACTCTACGGACTCATCCGAAGGCAGAGCTGAGAGCGAGTGGCGAGTAGGCAGAGGAGTGGCCTGAGGCGAGGAGTACGTGAAGCCGAAGCGCTGAAGGACCTGCTGCACCATGTGTGACTGAGTCAGGGTAATGGTGCGGCGTGCTCTGTCCCGGGTGATCTGCAAGCCAAGGTAGCTGCGCAGTTCACCCAGGTCAGTGCACGTGTGTCTCTTCTGCAGCTCGGACTTCACGTAGGCGAGTCCAGCAGTGTCAGCTGTGGCAAAGACCAAGTCGTCGACGTACACGAGGATGTAGAACGGCGGCAGAGAGGTGTCGGTGCGCAGAAACAGCGACGGGTCGGCAGTAGAAGGAGCAAACCCAAGTGCCGCGAGCGTAGTCCTCAGTGTGTCGTGCCACTCACGTGGCGCCTGGCGGAGACCGTAGACTGGACGCCGGAGACTCCACTGGGTACCAGGAGGGAAAGACCCAGTGAAGCCAGGTGGGCGACGCAGCCAGATCTCCTCGTGCAGGCTGCCCTGCAAGAAAGCTGTGCTGAAGTCGAGAGAGTGCAGCTCGTAGTCACGGTGAGCAGCAACGTGCAGCAGAACCCGAAGAGTGGTCATCTTCGGGGTGGGGGAGAAGGTCTGAAAGTAGTCAACCCCCTGCCGCTGACTGAAGCCACGAGCCACGTAACGCGCCTTGAAGACAGGCGGAGAACCCGGCGGCCGCTTCACCCTGAAAATCCACATGCCACTGACGATGTTCGCCCCAGGAGGGGGAACAGCGTCAACGTAGGTGCCTGTGGACTTCCAGGAAGCCATCTCTGCATCCATAGCTGCCTGCCACTGAGAGGAGTAGGGACCCTCTATCGCCTCCGCGTAAGAGCGCGGAGTCGGGATGTCTGGTGCATCCGGGTCTCCCTCAGGGGCTAACAGTACAGACGCGAGACGAGGTGAAGCGGCGGCCAGACACTGGAACTCCTCCTGCCTGTCCTCAAGGACGTCCGTGCCAAGGGCACACTCACCCCCGACGGACGGAGGACAGGCGGACTCAGACTCAGTGACAAGACGAGCAGCGTAGTCTAGACGACAGCGCGCAGCAAAGTCGACAAGCTCAGTGACAAGGGCAGACGCAGCAGACGACTCGAAGGAAGGGTCAGTGACAGCAGTAGCAAGGAGACGCGTGACAGTAGGACTGGCAGCACGAAGAGAGTCCGACTCCGGGTCGGCAAGAGCAGGAAGAGAGGAAGCAGGAGGAGAAGGCAAAGGGGCACGCAGAGGAGCAGTGGACGGACGCAGTGACATCCGGTGCGTGCCAGGGACGGGAGGAGGACGCTGACGCGACCCGCGACCACTAGTGCGCTCAGTACGAACAGGCGACACGGGACGAGACGCAGGCTCACGACGCTCAGTAAGACCTCCAGTCGGACCAGCGTAGGGAGAAGGAGCAGGCAAAGGGGAGGCAGGCTGTAGCTGTGGCTGTGACCGGACAGGCTGCGGACCCTCTAAGGGAGGAGGAGGAGGTGTAAGACCAAGAACCTGCTGCAGGAGCGGAACGAAGTACGGTCGGTCCCGCGCGGCGACGACGCTAGAAACAGCAGGAACAGCACCAGCAGCCCCGGCAGGAGCACCCACTCCAGCAGCACCTCCAGCAGCACCACCAGAAGCTCCAGAACCTCCAGCAGCAGCACCAGGAGCACTGTCAGTCGGACCGCCAACGGCAGGCTCAGCGCCAACACCCTCAGCAGTACCAGCTCCAGGAGAACTCTCAGACCCAGCAGCTCCAGCACCCACAGTACGAGCACCGGCGGGACGCGCGGCAGCAGTACCCTCTGCAGCCGAAGAACCACCAGCACCAGCAGCACGCCTCCAGCGCCTGGCAAACCACTCACGCAGCTCCTGTGGGGAGAGTGGCTCCCGGCGAGACGAAGCACCCCCAGGCACAGCACCCCCAGGCTCAGCACCCTCAGGCTCAGCACCCCTAGGCACAGCACCCCCAGGCACAGCACCCCCAGGCTCGGCACCCCCAGGCACAGCACCCCCAGGCTCGGCACCTCCAGGCTCAGCACCCCCAGGCACAGCACCCCCAGGCTCAGCACCCCCAGACTCCGCACCCCCAGGCTCAGCTCCCGCAGCAGCACCAGAGTCACCAGTGACCTCGACAGGCTCGACCGCGTCTACCTGGGACACACCTGAAGGGGCAGGACCCTGAGGGGGGAGGGGGACTACCGGGGGGGGACCTGGTACCAAGAAGAGCGGGGGTGGGGGGAGGGACGGATTGCGGTAGGGGAAGAGGCGGTAGTAGGGTACCGACTCGTCGAACGTGACGTCCTGGGAGGACAGAACACGTCGAGAGGTGGGGTGGTAAAACTGCCACCCAGGGGCGTCGGGGGGGAACCCCAGGAAGACGCAGGGAGAAGCACGAGGGGACAGCTTGTCCGCAGACAGGTCGCGAACAAACGCCCGAGATCCCCAGACCCGGAACGCCGACGCATCGCCAACCTTCCCCGTCCACAGCAGGGCTGGGGAGGTCTCCGGTCGAGAGACCCTGGGGTGGAGGTTGATCTGGTGCGCAGCGTACCTGACCGCAAACGGCCACAGAAAATGGGGAGCAGCCGCATGCATCATGGACGTACGAGCGACGTCCATGACCATGCCAATGCGGCGCTCAGCAATCCCATTCTGCTGCGGTGAGTCCGGAAGCGTGAAGGTCTGACGGATGCCTCGCGCACGACAGTAGGCACTCAGGAGGCCAGAGGAGAACTCTCCGCCTCTGTCCGAGTGCAGACGCAAAACAGGGAAGTCAGAGCCAAAGCTCCTCCGAAGCTGGAGACGAGCTGCGCGGATCCAGTCGATCAACACCTCAGTGACCTCACCCTTGCTGCGCAAGGGGAAGACTGTGGTGTAACGCGAGTAGTCGTCAACCACCAGCAGGAAGTAGCGCTCCTGACCCTGTCCACGGACGCGGGCTGGGCCCCACACGTCCATGTGAAGCGTCTGCAACGGGGCCTCTGTCGGAGGAAACTGGGAGGAGTGAGGGGCAGCACGCTGGCGCCCCTCGACACAGGGGACACAGGTAGGGCCAGGGCCCGGAGGAAGGGGAGGGAGAGACCGGGGAAGACCAGACACAAGGACTCGCGAGGCCATGCCTCTGAGCCGAAGCAGAGAGGGGTGGCCAAGGCGGTGGTGCCAGAGGAGGGTCTCGTGAGACAGACGACGACACGAGCAGGGGGCAGACTCAGGACCAGACCTGGACGCTGCAGCAAACACCTGACCAGACGAAGGGACCCTACCAGACTCAGCACCTGGAGGAGAAGCAGTGGTCAGTGTGTACAGGCTCGACCCTGGCCGACGTGTAAACGTAGCAAGGTGGCGACCTGTATCCGCCTCCGTGCAGTGAGTCACCCGCTGACGAGCAGGGGTGAACTGGTGGACACCCGCATCCTGGAGGTCAGCACCACTCACCAAGTTCGTCGAGAACGAGGGGAGGTAGAGACCAGTCAGGGTGCCAGAGGGGGCCGCCGGACACGGGAGGACAGTGGAGAAGCGAGACAGGACAGGCCCCCCAGAGGGGTCAGCCAGGGACACCGCAACCGGCCGACTCAGCGGCGTGAGAGTGGTGCGGTCCCTAAAGAAGGAGCGAGACGCTCCAGAGTCAAGGGTGAAGGTGTGAGAGGCGGAAGCCGACACAGTACCTGAGAGGGCAGACTCACCAGCACCTGAGAGCACAGACGCACTGGCACCTAGAGCAGCAGCCTCACTAGTACCTGACGCGGCAGTACCAATGCCCGGGTCGGGCGGGAAACACCGGTAACAGTCATCCTCATCACTACCAGTCACAGCATACATAGCAGCGAGAATAGCATCAAAATCAAGATCATAAATAGCTACACCAGCCCTAGACAGCTCTCCCCAGCGGGGGATCTCAGCGGCCTCCGGAAACTGCTGACGCCAGGCGTCGGTCAGGCGGCCAAAGCAGCGGCGGGCTGTGTGGGCGCCTCCACACCTCTCCCCTGCACGGTCACCGGTGCGAAGAACGTAGGGGCAGGGACCAAGCGCACCACCACGCTGACGCTGCAAGTACCACTCACGGAGCTGCTGAGGGGCGGGGACGGTGCGAGAGCGCTGCTGCTGCTGTGGCTGCTGCTGCGGCTGCTGCTGCTGCTGCTGCTGCTGGCGCTGACCACCCCCAGAGCTGCTCCGCTGGGACGAGCCACCCCGACCCCCGCCTCCACCGCCACCCCCGCCTCCACCGCCACCCCCGTCTCCACCGCCACCTCCCCCACCAGGACCGTCACTCCCACCGCTCCCACCGCCTCCTCCGCTACCACCGCCGCCGCCACCTCCGCCTCCACCGCCGCCACCAGTACCTCCACTCCCGCCACCACCCCCACCGCCACCCCCACTCCCCCCGCCACCCCCACCGCCTCCTCCACCGCCCCCTCTAGCTCCACCCGCTCCCTTGCCCCCCTTGCCCTTGCCAGAGCGGCGTCTGCCGCTGGGGGCAGACGCCGCGCCGACCGACTCAAAACCAGTGAGGTCGGCCGCAGCGGCAGAGGCGACAGAGGGCAGCAGGGGGGAAGGACCACACCCCTCAAAGATGGGGGTGCGAGGGTCACCCCGAGAGGCCCCTACAGCGACAATACTCTTCTCAGCCGCTAGCAGGGACTCCTCAAGGAGGTCGACAGTGAGAGTGGTGGGACAGACAGAGAGAAACTGGTCCCTAACGACACGAAGGGACTCAGGGAGACGGGTGACGAGAAAGTAGAGAGTGATGTACATGGGAGGAGGGTTCGCAGCGCGGAACTCAGCAGGAAGGGCAGCGCGGTAGCGGGTGTCACTAGCACGGAGGTGGGTAACGAGGTCAGCAACAGTGGGAAAGGAGGCGAGGTCAGGGAAGAGAAACGGTAGCATGAGGCGGCTAAGGGTAGCGGAGGAAGGGGAGGAGTAGCGTGCAACTACAGCGTCGTACAAGGCCTGAGCGGTCTTGCACTGACTAAAGTGGGCACGCTCAGAGGAAGGGAGGTGGCGACGCACAGCAAGACGTGCAGCAGCATCGCGGGTCGCCCACTTGGAGCGAACGGCAGAGTCAGCATCAGCAGGTGGGGCAGGGACAGCGCCAGAGACAAAGTCAAAGAGAGAGACCTCATCTATCGCATCACACAGTAAGTACAGCTGCAGGTCTTCAATCCAGACGGCAAAGTCAATGGCCCTCCCCTCAGCGTCAAAAGTAAGAACATTGGGGGTGGCCATGGCAGCAGCTGAAAGTCTCACCGGGCTGGGAGAGTCGGGTAGGTCAGCAGCAGAGGAACACAGCGCAGGAACAGCGGCACAGCTCGGGCGGCTCGGGTTGCTGGGGCGGCGCGGGCGGCTCGGGCGGCTCGGGCGGCTCGGGCGGCTCGGGCGGCTCGGGCGGCTCGGGTTGCTGGGGCGGCGCGGGCGGCTCGTGCGGCTCGGGCGGCTCGGGCGGCTCGGGCGGCTCGGGTTGCTGGGGCGGCGCGGGCGGCTCGGGCGGCTCGGGCTGCTCGGCTGTACGGGCGGCTCGTGCGGCGCTGGTGTCGCGACGGGCGGCTCGCTGGCGGCTCGCGGGTGGCCGCACAGGCGGCTCAGGGACGGCGGCGCGGGCGGCTCAGGGAGCTCACGGGCGGCTGCGACGGGCGGCTCACGGGCGTCGGGCGCTAGGGCGTTGGGGCGACGACGGGCGGCGCTCATGCGTTCGGGCGGGCGGCCGTAAGGGCGAAAGGGCGGTCGGCGCTCGGGCGCTAGGGCGGGCGGCCGGCCGACAGGGCGCTAGGGCGGGCGGCCGTCAGGGCGCTAGGGCGGGCTGCGGTCGGGCGCTAGGGCGGGCGGCCGTCAGGGCGCTAGGGCGAGTGGCGCACGGGCGCTAGGGCGGGCGGCCGTCAGGGCGCTAGGGCGAGCGGCGCTCGGGCGCTAGGGCGGGCGGCCGTCAGGGCTCTAGGGCGGGCGGCGCTCGGGCGCTAGGGCGGGCGGCGCTCGGGCGCTAGGGCGGGCGGCGCTCGGGCGCTAGGGCGGGCGGCCGTCAGGGCGCTAGGGCGGGCGGCCGTCAGGGCGCTAGGGCGGGCGGCGTTCGGGCGCTAGAGCGGGCGGCCGTCAGGGCACTAGGGCGGGCGGCCGTAAGAGGAGGGAGCGGCGGGAGCGTGACGGTAGGGGCGACACGCAGGGTCGCTAAAAAAAGAACGCGCGCCTCGGGGCGCGCTTCGGTGGGCCCTAGGAACAGTCCCTAGGAGGGGACCTGCTCTGATACCATGAGAAGAATTGAACGAGAATGGAATGACTATGAACGAAGTGAGTACAAATAGGAAACCCTAATTGGGTTGTACCCCCTATGGGATACCCCACTATAGCCTACACAAATAAGTAAGCTATATGTTCTGACAGGTAATTCGGTTGAAGAGGCTCTCCATCTGCTGCGTGTTACACTGCCGAACTGTTTATGCCGATGAATCTGCTGCCGCGCCATGTAACTGGAGTTGATTGGTTCAAAACGTTGAATTAAAGCTTCCCGAAACTGCGTCCATGGCCCCTCGCCTCGGATCTTATTGCTGTTGTAAATCCACTAGAGCGCCGGGCCACGTAACAGTGTCGCTGCTAGCCGAATCCGCATTGCATCGTGTGTCGGGGTCGTACAGCCAACGGCCTCGAAGTAAATTTCGAGGGTCGCAGTGAATCGACGGACGTCGATGTCTCTCGCATTCGGATTAAACGTTTCCGGTAGCCTCGGATGTGTCGTCTCAAGATTCACTGTAGCCGCTGCCACTGCTGCTGGGTGAAGTGTCGGTGTCGCCGCCGCCGCTGCTGACGTTGCTGCTGCATTCGCCGCTGCGTGCGCTGCTGCCGTGGCGGCTGCCGACTGGTTTCCGAGAAGCGCCTCTATTCGCTGGAGTGCCGCTTGAGAAGAAACGAGGAATGAATCAACTATGAAAGAGTTGGGTACAAGTACTAACCCTAATTAGGTTGTACCTCTTATGGGCTACCCCACTACAGCCTACACAAATGTATAAGCTATATTGTTCTGACACACCCCTATAGGCAAAGTGGGGGAGAACAAGGGGTCACAAGACCAGTCAAGTAAAGCAAAGCAAAGCAAGCTCACGGTGGATCACAAAGTCACCACACATTCCGAGCACAAGTTCAAGGCCACAGGGCCAGTTCACATGAAGGAGTACATATATATATATATATATATATATATATATATATATATATATATATATATATATATATATATATATATATATATATATATATATATATATATATATATATATATATATATATATATATATATATATATATATATATATATATATATATATATATATATATATATATATATATATATATATATATATATATATATATATATATATATATATATATATATATATATATATATATATATATATATATATATATATATATATATATATATATATATATATATATATATATATATATATATATATATATATATAAGGCTAGACAAGCAAGAGCAGGTATATACATATGTAAGTGTACAACCAAGGTCAAGAGGTGAGCAAGTGAGGCAAGACAGGCACAAGACCTAGCTGAGTACAGAAGCGCTGATGATCACAAGGCGCAAGTGCCTTAGTGAAGACATCAGCAGTGTTGGCCTCAGAGGCCACGTACGCAAGCCGCAACTAACCACACTGCTGTAGCTCACGAGCAAGGAAGTAGCGGAGAGCAATGTGCTTTGTTCTGTGCTCCAGTCGCTGCTCTCGACACAAGGCCAGCATGGCCGTGTTGTCTACGTACAGAATTGGAGGAGAACAAGGCGGCTCTCCGAGGTCAGTCAGCAGGCAGGTGAGCCAGCGAAGCTCCTGTGCAGCCATGGCTCCTACATAGATCTCAGCCTCACAACTGGAGCCGAGAACAGAAGACGAGCGGGTAGCCCGCCACGAAATAGAGCCGGAACCAAGGCTGAAGGTGTAACCCTGTGACGACCGCTGCGTAGCCTGGTCGTCAGCCCAAGAAGCGTCTGCGTGCCCAGTGAGGACCACTGGACTCCGCCCTCCAAGCACAAGCCCCATGCCCGACGTACTGCACAAGTAGCACAACACCCTCTTCGCTGCAGCCATGTGCTCCGGTCTGTGTCTCCCAGGAGCAACATAGCGTGCGAGAATGCTAAGAGGGTATGCAAGGTCAGGTCGTGTGCAGGTTATCAGGTACATGAGGCAACCAACAAGCTCTGGGTACGGGCCACTCGACTCTACGGACTCATCCGAAGGCAGAGCTGAGAGCGAGTGGCGAGTAGGCAGAGGAGTGGCCTGAGGCGAGGAGTACGTGAAGCCGAAGCGCTGAAGGACCTGCTGCACCATGTGTGACTGAGTCAGGGTAATGGTGCGGCGTGCTCTGTCCCGGGTGATCTGCAAGCCAAGATAGCTGCGCACTTCACCCAAGTCTGTGCACGTGTGTCTCTTCTGCAGCTCGGACTTCACGTGGGCGAGTCCAGCAGTGTCAGCTGTGGCAAAGACCAAGCCGTCGACGTACACGAGGATGTAGAACGGCGGCAAAGAAGTGTCGGTGCGTAGAAACAGAGACGGGTCGGCAGTAGAGGGAGCAAACCCAAGAGCCGCAAGTGTAGTCCTCAGTGTGTCGTGCCACTCACGGGGTGTCTGGCAGAGACCGTAGACTGGCCGCCGGAGGCTCCACCGGGTGCCAGGAGGAAAAGACCCAGTGAAGCTACGTGGGCGACGCAGCCATATCTCCTCGTGCAGGCTGCCCTGCAAGAAAGCAGTGCTGAAGTCAAGAGAATGCAGCTCGTAGTCACGGTGAGCAGCTATGTGCAGCATTACCCGAAGAGTGGTCATCTTCGGGGTGGGAGAGAAGGTCTGAAAGTAGTCAACTCCCTGCCGCTGACTGAAGCCACGAGCCACGTAACGTGCCTTGAAGACAGGCGGAGAACCCGGCGGCCGCTTCACCCTGAAAATCCACATGCCACTGACGATGTTCGCCCCAGGCGGGGGAACCTCGTCAACGTAGGTGCCTGTGGACTTCCAGGAAGACATCTCTTTGTCCATAGCTGCTTGCCACTGAGAGGAGTAGGGACCCTCTATCGCCTCCGCATAAGAGCGCGGAGTCGGGATGTCAAGTGCATCCGGGTCTCCCTCAGGGGTAAACAGTACGGACACGAGATGAGGTGAAGCAGCAGCCCGACACTGGAACTCCTCCTGCCTGTCCTCAAGGACGTCCGTGCCAAGGGCACACTCACCCCCGACGGACGGAGGACAGACAGACTCAGACTCAGCGACAAGACTAGCAACGTAGTCTAGGCGACAGCGAACAGCAAAGTCGATGAGCTCAGCAACTAGGGCAGACGCAGCAGTGGACTCAAAGGAAGGGTCACTGACGACAGTAGAAAGGAGACGCGTGACAGTGGGACTGGCAGCACGAAGAGAGTCCGACTCCGGGTCGGGAAGAGCAGGAAGAGAGGACTCAGGAGGAGAAGGCAAAGGGGCACGCAGAGGAGCAGTGGACGGACGGAGAGACATCCGGTGCGTGCCAGGGACAGGAGGAGGACGCTGACGCGAACCACGACCACTAGTGTGAGCAGGACGGACACGCGACGCAGGGCGAGACGCAGGCTCACGAAGCTCAGCAAGACCTCCAGTAGGACCAGTGTAGGGAGAAGGAGCAGGCAGTGGGGAGGCGGGCTGTAACTGTAACTGTGACAGGACAGGGTGTGGACACTCTAAGGGAGGAGGAGGACAAGCAGAAGGCGGAAGACCAAGAACCTGCTGAAGGAGTGGAACGAAGTACGGCCGAGGCCGCGCGGCGCCTCCAGACACAGCAGGGACAGCACCAGTACCCCCAGCGGTAGCACCTCCAGCTCCAGTACCCCCAGCAGCTCCAGTAGCTCCAGGACCTCCAGCAGCAGCCTCAGCGCCAACACCCTCAGCAGCTCCAGCTCCAGTCGTACTCGCAGGCCCAGTAGCTCTAGTACTCCCAGTACGAGCACCTCCGGGACCCGAGACAGCAGCACCCTCAGTAGCCGAAGAACCTCCACCTCCAGCAGCACGCCTCTAGCGCCGGGCAAACCACTCGCGCAGCTCCTGTGGAGAGAGTGGCTCCCGCCGAGACGAAGCACCCGGAGAACCTCCAGGCACAGTACCGCCAGACGCGACACGAGCAGGCCCAGCTCATTGAGGCTCCGCACCCCCAGGCTCCGCACCCCCAGGCTCAGCACCCCCAGTCGTAGCACCCCCATGCTCAGCACCCCCAGGCGTAGCACCCCCAGGCTCAGCACCCACAGGCGTAGCACCCCCAGGCTCAGCACCCCCAGGCGCAATACCCACATGCTCAGCACCCCCAGAGTCAGCATCCCCAGGCTCAGCACCCTCAGTAGCACCAGAGTCACCAGCAACCTTGACAGGCTCGACTGCGTCTACCTGGGACACACCTGAAGGGGGAGGACCCTGAGGGCGGAGGGGGTCTACCGGGGGGGGACCTGGCACAAGGAAGAGCGGTGGCAGGGGAAGGGACGAAGTGCGGTAGGGGAAGAGGCGATAATAGGGGACCGACTTGTCAAACATGACGTCCTGGGAGGACAGAACACGGCGAGAGGTGGGGTGGTAGAACTGCCACCCTGGCGCGTCAGGGGGGAAACCCAGGAAGACGCAAGGAGCAGCACGAGGAGACAGCTTGTCCGCAGACAAGTCGCGGACAAACGCCCGAGATCCCCAGACATGGAACGCAGACGCATCGCCAACCTTCCCCGTCCACAGCAAGGCTGGGGAGGTCTCCGGCATGGAGACCCTGGGCTGAAGGTTGATCTGATGCGCCGCGTACCGAACCGCAAACGGCCACAGAAAATGGGGGGCAGTCGCATGCATCATGGACGTACGAGCGACGTCCATGACCATGCCAATGCGGCGCTCAGCAATCCCATTTTGCTGTGGAGAGTCCGGAAGCGTGAAGGTCTGGCGGATGCCTCGTGCACGACAGTAGGCTCGCAGAAGGCCAGAGGAGAACTCTACGCCTCTGTCGGAGTGCAGACGCAGAACAGGAAAGTCCGAGCCGAAGCTCTGCCTGAGCTTGAGACAAGCTGCGCGGATCTAGTCGATCAACACCTCAGTGACATCATCCTTGCTGCGCAAGGGGAAGACTGTGGTGTAACGCGAGTAGTCGTCAACCACCAGCAGGAAGTAGCGCTCGTGACCCTGTCCACGGACGCGGGCTGGGCCCCACACGTCCATGTGAAGCATCTGCAGCGGGGCCTCTGTCGGAGGAAACTGGGAGGAGTGAGGGGCAGGACGCTGCCGCCCCTCGACGCAGGGGACGCAAGCAGGGGCACGCCCTCGGGGAAGGGGAGGGAGGGACCGAGGAAGACCAGAGACAAGGAAACGGGACGCCATGCCTCGGAGACGAGGCAGGGAGGGGTGACCAAGGCGGTGGTGCCAAAGGAGAGTCTCGTGAGACAAGAGACGACACGAGCAGGGGGCAGACTCAGGACCAGACCTGGACGCTGCAGCAAACATCTGACCCGACGCAGCTACCCGACCAGACGCAGTGACTGGAGGAGACTCAGTGGTCAGTGTGTACAGGCTCGGCCCCGGCCGACGTGTAAACGTGGCCAAGTGTCGGCCCGTCGGAGCCTCAGTGCAATGTGTCACCTGCTGGCTCGTAGGAGTGAACTGGTGCACTCCCCCATCCTGTAGGTCAGCACCACTCACCAAGTTCGTAGAGAACGAGGGGAGGTAAAGACCAGACAGGGTGCCAGAAAGAGTCGCCGGACACGAGAGGACAGTGGAGAAGTGAGCAAGGACAGGACCCCCAGAGGGTTCTGCCAGAGAGACTGCAACTGGCCGACCAAGCGGCGTGAGTGTGGTGCGGTCTCGAAAGAAGGAGCGAGAAGCCCCCGAGTCAAGGGTGAAGGTGAGGGAGGCCGAAGCCGACGCAGTACCTGCGAGAGAAGACTCACCAGCACCTGAGGAAGCAGACGCACTAGCACCTAGAGCAGTAGCCTCGCTAGCACCAAGAGCAGCAGCCTCACCAGTACCTAGAGCAGTAGTCTCAATGCCCGGGTCGGGCGGAAAACACCAGTAACAGTCACCCTCATCACTAATATGCGGAGATAACTGCTGCAACGGGAGCTTGACTACGGGCTAGGCACATGTGCTCGTGTGATCTCTGCATTCGTTCACTTAGTCGTTTCCTTGTGTTCACGCTTCTGGATAGTTCATGGGGAGAATTGGCAAGAGTTTCACTAGGAAAACATAACAACAATGATAGCAACAACATTGGCATCATTGACTACATCAGAGCTAGCTATGCTGCTGGTCGACCTCCAGCGCAGCACGGTCGACCGCACTCCAGCGCAGCGGCGCTCGCACCGCTCGAGCGTAGCAGAGTAGCGGTTCGCCAACGTTGCAAGTCCACGGTGTGGCATGTTGTGCCAACACATTACAGTGGCACGGTCATCGCACTCCCATTCGGCCTACAAGCCTGCTCAGCTTCTGGAATTTTGTGGGGAGGGTTTTCAACATGTGTTCTTCAAACCCTCAAAGTTTCAGAGTTTTTGAAGAAGTTACCAAGGCATGACAACATTTTATGTTTCAAGACTTATGGCATCCCGGAAGTGTGTGTTACTCCTTTTTGGTAACACCCGAGTTCACCATTTCGGCTGCTGACTCGTCTACCGAGATCTGCTTGGTCTGAACTTTAGTCTGGCAGTCCTTTGCCGCGTTGTTCAGGTGGTCACCAAGTTTCAGAACGATCCAACATCTGAGCATTGCGTGACAGCTGCCGCAATTCACTGTTCCGTGGTTATGGTGCACTGTTGGCAGCATTTCCCTTGCCACCCTTTCATTGTTGTCATGCCAATGGTGCAGGGACAGAGAATGAGACAAGAAGCACAGTTGGTCAAGTGGGACTCTACAACCCTCCTTTTGAAAAGTGTGGTCTTCCTGGAAGCAGCTTGCAAGAGGGTGCAAGTGGGAAGACAAGCTGACTCATGTTGGCTTGACTCACTATTGGTAGCCTTGAGTACAGCTCTGAACATCCAAGTGTGGTTGGCTTTGCTGACCTAGCTAGGAGGTTTCCCATTCTTCTCTAGCCTTTATCCCCTAGGACTCAACCTTCTCTGAGTTCCCAGGATGACCCAACTCCTTATGAGTCCCCTAGGCAATGTTGTACTCACCTCTTCCTTGCATCAATGAAACTACACGTTTTTCAGCCGAGCTTACGTTTTCGTTCACTGCATAGTGCACACACCTCTGATAACAGCAAGCAATATACCGTTGGAAAGCAAACACCTAAGGCTAACCGCTGTCCAAGTTTAAGCCTCGTATGAATTTGGAGCTGATCGTGATGGCGTTTTGAACAGAGGCGGTTTGAAGACGTCAGATTCTGCTTAGGGGGTTTCATGGGCATCCGCGACCTCTAAGTGGACTGCAGACTATAACAAGTGGTATCAGAGCTGTTCTACTCTGTTCGTGGTTGAATATGGAGGCTGAAGGTTCTGCTCTAGCTGGTCCTAGTGGCAGTGGTGGCGTGAGAGGCGCTGGGGAAGCGGGAAGAGGCGTTGCAGGCGGATCTGCATCAATGGCTTCCGTTTCAACATCAGCTAAGGATGATGTGAAGGCATTCAACCTGGAGAAGTTCTCTGGGGATGATTGGGCATCATGGAGCTTCAGGATGGAGCTCCTCTTCAACCATTATGGGCTGATTGAAGTGATGGATGGAGAATTGAAGAGGCCTGCGAGCGAAGGAGCGACCAAGGAATGGGATCGCCGGTCCAAGGATGGATTCTTCCTTCTCTCCCAATGCCTCTCATCCAACCAGCTGCACCACATCAAGCATCTCATCAAGGAAGTTGAGTGTGGTCCTAAGGCATGGAAGATATTGAAGGATGTCCATGCCCCCAGCAGCGAAGCTATGGTGGTGGTGCTCGAGCGACAACTCCATGCGGTAAAGATCAACGAGGGTGATGCTGTGCAAGGAGCGTTCGATCAACTCCGGGACCTTTATGTGAAGCTCTCTGCTGCTGGTGTGGACTACCCTGAGAAAATCAAGTGCTACAAGGCTCTCTCCCTGCTGCCGGAGTCGTGGGGGCCCTTGGTGGTCAACCTTAATGGCATGAAGGACTCGTGGTCCCTTGAGTGGATTCGCGCGCAAGTTCTTTAAGAGGAGTTTCGGAGGAAGGAGCTGACCGCCGCTGCCGGTGAAGGTGGAGGCTCTGCCTATGGCATGAAGGGCTTCAAGGGGCGTGGCAGCAAGAAATGGAAGGCCAAGGAAGGCTCTGGAGGGGAGCAGCATTCGGGAGGGAAGCGTGGCAACAAGGGAGGCAAGCGGTGTGGTGGCAAATGTTGGTATTGCCATGTGGAAGGTCACCCATGGTTTAAGTGCCGCAAGTTACCTGACGGTTGGAGGCCTGGTCAGCCATCACTTGAGGGCTCCAAGGGTGTTCATGGAGCTATGGGAGAAGGCGTGGGCAGTGAGGAGGGCGATGGAGGTGCTGGCGGATACGGCGGCATGTTCTACCATGTAGGAGAGGCGTGCTCCGAGGACATAGTTGTGTCGGCCAGCAAGGTTGCTCTTCACCGCTCCTCCCATTGGGTCATCGACACGGGAGCCTTCATGACCATGACAAACCGAGAGGATCTACTGGATGAAGTTAGGCCATCAAAGGCAGCCACTGTCGTTTCAGCCACCGGCCAAGTTGTACCCGTGCGTGGCGAGGGGAGAGCCATGTTCATGGGTGCGGATGGGAGGCTTGTGGGGCTGAAGCGTGTTCTCCTTGTTCCTGGATTGTGTGCCAACCTCCTCTCTACCAAGGCCCTAAGTGAGGCAGGGATGAAGATGGAGATGTTGGGCACAAAGGCTTTCAAGGCAACTCTGGATGGGCGCGTATTGTGGGACCTCCGAGGCGGCAAGGACATGCACCGGTCCATGTGGGATATACCGGTGCTGCCATGGAAGGAGGCGGCTGCGCGCTTGGCTGCTGGAGATGTGAGAGGAGGGCGTGTTAACCACGTAGACAATGGAGGGGTTGGTGATGACAGTGATGGTGGGCTCCTTGGGCATGGAGGGGCTGCGCTTCCAAGTGTAACTCCTAGCACGGGTGAGACGGATTGGCTCACCGCACACCGTCGCTTTGGCCACGTGGCGCTACCTCAGTTGCAGCAGCTGTTTAAGGAGGAAAGAGTCCAGGGGCTGAGGATAAAGGGGGAGCCCAAGGAGGTGGGATCTTGTGAGACTTGCTTGACCAGCAAGTTTTCACGGTTTCCCTTCCATTCGGTGGAGGGGAAGTCGAGTGACCCGGTGGAGCTCGTGCATGTGGATCTCGTGGGACCCATGAAGGTGAAGGGAGATGGTGGGGCCCTGTATTCCATGACCATGGTGGATGACAACACAAGGCTCACCTGGTCCTTTCCACTTGCAAAGAAGAGTGATGCTGCAAGGGTCATCATTGAAGAGTGGCTGCCCATGGTGGAGCGAGAGAGCGGCAAGCGGGTGAAGGCGATTCGTAGCGACCGTGGTGGGGAGTTCTTGGGAGCGGAGTTCCGGAGCTGGCTGAAGCGGCACGGCATCAAGCAGCAGCTCACCACGGCCTACACCCCTCAATCCAATGGCGTGGCAGAGAGAGCGAACCGGACCATCTTGGAGGGCGGGAGAACGATGTTGGTAGACTCGGGTCTACCCTTACGATTCTGGCCCCTCGCTATTCGCCATGCCACCGTTATCAAGAACCGAGTATTGACTCATGTGGGAGGGCAGCATTGGGTCCCTATGGAGAAGTGGAGAGGTAAGAAGCCCTTGGTGGATATGCTTCGAGTCTTTGGGTGCATGGGACTCGTGCCCGTCCCTAAGGAGAAGCGTGACAAGCTTCAAGCGGCGGCGGTGTGGGCTGTTCATTTGGGACTTGCACAAGGGAGCAAGGGGTGGCTCATGTGGGACCCAAAAGCTAACACCATCTTCACCACCAGAGATGCCAAGTTCATGGAGGGGCTCATGTTCAAGGAGTGGTTGGAGCGAGGGAGGAGCAAGGTCACCATTCCGCTCGGAATAGAGGTGGGAACAAATGACCCACTCCTCATTCCCATCGAGTTGTCTTCATGTTCAGAGGTAACGGAGGTGTCACATGACTTGGGAGGTGCTGAAGGGGAGGCAACAGAGGTGGAAGGAGTTTTGCAGCAAGAGGAGGCCCCTGTAGCTGAGAGAGGTGATGCCGGGGAGGAGGTGCAGCAGCCAACATCATCCCCTTCACTTCCATCAAGGCGGACACCCAAAGGAAGCGTGGTGCTGTCCGCGGTGGAGCAAAGGAGGGTGCAGCCAAGGAGAGGCCCAAGAGAGCTGCTCACCCAAGGGATTTCCTCAAGTATGAAAGGCTTGGGGGTCCCAAGGCATTGCTGGTCCAGGAGGAGGAAGATGATGAGAAGGGAGCTGAGGAAGAGATGGAGCAGATTTGTTGCTTCGGTGTCAACTTACCTCATGAACCGGCTTCAATGGAGGAAGCACTTGCTGGAGATGATCGAGAGGCTTGGTTGGCTTCAAGGGAGGATGAGTTTCAGAGCCTCATGGAGAATGGAACATGGACCCTCACTGATCTGCCCCCTGGAAGAAAGGCATTGGATTGCACATGGATATTACGTGTGAAGACCGATGCGGAGGGGAAGTTGGAGAGGCGCAAAACAAGACTTGTGATCAAGGGTTTCCAGCAGAAGGAGGGGGTTGACTTTAAGGAGGTGTTTGCTCCTGTTGCCAAGGCTCCTACGCTTCGGGTGTTGCTGGCGGCAGCTGCCGTTTGTGGTTGGAAGGTGGAGCAAATGGATGTGAAGACGGCTTTCCTCTATGGCGTGGTAGATGAGGAGATCTACATGAAGCAGCCAGAGGGGTATGACGATGGGAGCGGACGTGTTTGCAGGCTCAACAAGGCCCTCTATGGCCTCAAACAAGCTCCAAGGTGCTGGTATGCAAGGCTGGTGGAGGCTTTGGAGGCTCTTGGCTTCAAAGTCAGCGGGTGCGACAAGAGTCTCTTCATGACCGAGGGGAAGGAGGAGAAGGTGTTTCTTCTTGTCTACGTCGATGACATTCTCCTCTTCTCTCCATCACTAGAGAGGATCAAGGAGGTGCAAGGGAAGCTGAAGGAGACCTTTAAATGCAAGGCCCTTGGACCAGTGGGGTATTACCTTGGTCTTCATGTGGAGCGGGACGAGGTGAAGGGATGGTTGAGGCTTCACCAACACAAGTACCTTGCAGCCATGGGGGAGAGGTATGGGCTGGAGGAAGGGAGGAGTGTGAAGACTCCTCTACCCTCAGGGTTTCAGCTACACCTTGATGAAGAGGAGGGTGAGGTGTTGGAGCCCGAGTTGCAGCGTCAGTTCCAGTCAATGGTGGGGAGCTTGATGTATGCTTCGGTCAACACTCGCCCCGATATTTCATTTGCGGTTTCGCAGCTGGCTCGTGTGGTGTCTAGGCCCCTTCAAGAGCACCTTGATGCAGCAGAGAGGCTGGTGAGATACTGCATGGCAACCTGAAGGGTGGGGCTGCAATATTCAGTGCATGGGCAGCTGAAGCAAAAGGGGGTGGAGGAGGCGAGCACGAAGACCGGTGCACCTGCAAGGTGTGGACACTTGTACCTCTCGTGCTTCACCGACGCTCCATGGGCAAGTGACATCAGTGATGCAACATCCCATGGTGGCTATGTATGCTGCGTTGGAGGGAGTCCAGTGAGCTGGAAGTCTAAGAAGCAAGGGGAGATAGCTCACTCATCAACGGAGAGCGAGTACATGGCGTTGTTTCATGGGGTGAAGGAGGTGGTTTGGATGAGGACGTTGCTTGAGGAGTTGGGACAGGAGCAAGAGGGTCCTACACTTGTGTTTTGTGACAGCCAAGGAGCAATAGCAATGGCTCGCAATGCTGTGCTCCATGGGCTGAACAAGCACATGCATATCAAATGGCATTGGGTGAGGAAGGAGGTGAAGAAGAGCACGGTCTCCTTGCACTACATCAACACTGTCAACGGGAGTTGGGTATTGGCCCCGTCCTCGCTTGGGCGGAGCCGACCTCGTGGTCGGGTGTGAGGGGAGCAGCCGACCTGCAGCAGTGGGTGAGCTGGTCGACGAGGAGGTCGACCTGCACGGGGGACCACTGCACGGGCGCCGACTTCAGGGTGGCGCCGACTTCAGGGAGGTCGACTTGGGTGTTGACCTGCGGAGGACGTCAACTTGGTGACGTCAACTTGGGGAAGCCGACTTCGGCGGTCGGCTAACGGACTGCTGGTCAACCTGTTAGTGGTCGACTGGACCTGGTGGTCGACGAAGGAGGGGCCGACGTCGACCTCGACTCAGGACGCCGAGCAGTTGGGCGTCGAGTAGCGGGGCGTCAACTTCGTGACGCCAGCTTCGGGTGGCCGACGTGGGTGGTCGGCCGACGACTGTGCTGGTCGACGAGGAGCAGGTCGACCAGGAGTACTGGTCGACATGGAGCTGGTCGACCAGAGGGGACGTCGACTTGGAAGAGGTCAACCGATGGTATCGTCGACCTGGTGAGGTCGACGTGGAGGTGGTCGTCGACTTGGGAGGTCGACGGGCACGTACGGGAGCTGCTGGTCGACGTGGTTGCCTGGTCGACCAGGTTACCTGGGTGACAAAGTGCTGCGGAGGAGTGCGACGGTCGCCCAGGCAAAGTTGGCGAGCCCGACCTCGGTGGTGGTATCCCGAGGTCGTCGTGGCGGATCAGAGGCAGTCATCAGCTCGAGGTTGACGTGGTGTGTGCGCTGTGCAGATGACGAGACTCTGCACGCCAATCATCTGCGCGCAACTGCGAAGCAGGGTGTACTGCTGTCCTGCGTGAGCAACGCTGTCACGCCGTCAACCTGCGACGTTGGCACGCCGTCGACCTTGCCTTGCTGGAGCGCGGTCGACCAAGTCGTGCTGGAACGCGGTCGACCAAGCTGCACTGGCAGTTGGCCGACCTGAATGCTTGCTCTGATGTAGTCTTGCTATGCCAACTTCATTGTACTCATTGTTCTGAACTTTTCCTAGTGAAACTCTTGCCAATTTTCCCCGTGAACTAGCAAGTAGTGTGTGCACAAGGAAAACGACTAAGGACTTACGAACGCAGAGATCACACGAGCACACGTGCCTAGCCCGTAGCCTAGCTCCCGTTGCTGCAATTATCTCCGCATGGTGCAATGAGCGTGGAAGACACCGCGACGTAGTTCAGTTTAGCCGACTTAGCACATCCCGATCGTGTTCGTAGACCGGCAGCCGTGCAGTCACTAGCGTGCGCGAAGGCGACGCCGAGGTGATGCATACCCTGGAGGGACGGCTGGAAGATGCGAGGAGACGCCATGAGGCCCAGGAGTATGGGGCGATACCCTGGGCAGTCGTCGAAGCCGGACTCCGCTCCGTGTGGGCGGCGGAGCACCCCCCTTCTCGACCTGCCTCTCCTCGACCGGTGAACAACGACGGCGGCGTCGACGTGGGTGTCAACGCCGGTGGAGGTCAGGTCGGCAGCAGTGCGGGAGGCACGTCGAGGCACCGAGGTGTGATACACGCCGGTGAAGCCGGCGGCGTTCAGGCGAGAGGGATGCAGTCGTCGGCGGCTGCAGGCTCCTCACATAGTGACGCCGGTGGGCGTCGAAGTGGGCTGTCGCCGATGACGGCGTCCCAGGTGACGGCAGGTGGGATTGCACCGAGCTACGGCTACTTCAAGTTTACGCCGGACAGGATCTCGGTCACCCCTCCGCTGGTTGGTCGACCCGACATTCTCACCTGGAAGGAAGCCATCGAGCCCTAACTGGAGATGGCCGGGCTGATCGGCTTCACCCGAGGGACCGTGGCGACGCCGGGTGAGCACCACCCCGACCTGCGTGCGGAGTTTCGCGCCGTGCAGCTGTTGACCTTCACGGTCATCTCGCGGTGCTGCTCGCCGGGCGTGCAGATCGCCTTGAAGTGGTGCCGGGAGTACCTCGTCGCTGGCCACCGGGCGGGGCACTTCATTGAGTCGACGTACCAGGTCACCGACGACCTGTTCATCGCCCAGCTGGAGGGACAGCTGACACACCTGCGTATGGGCGACGAGGAGAGTGCGACCGACTACTGCAACTGAGCCAGGCAAATTCTCGCCACCATCAGGATGGCCGGCGCGCAGTACTCCACGGCGTCGTACATCACCCATGTCATGCAGGGTCTCTCTAGCAGCTACAACCTGCTAAAGCGGCTGTCTATGGCGCCGAGCACAAGGGCGACGCTCAACGAGGACAACCTGACCTCGTATATCCTACAGGACGAGGCGATGCAGGAGGCTGAGCGATCGCAGGAGCTCTTGGCGCAGGCAAACTCGGTTACCTCAGCGAAGCAAGGAGGCCGGCCGGGGCAGCGCGGGCAGTCTGGCGGTGGTGGTAGCAGTGGCTGGAAGCCGGCCAAGGAGGTCGACAAGAACAAGTCGACCAAGAACAGCGGTCGAGGAGGAGGAGGTCGACGACGGGAGTGCTGGCTGTGTGGCGCCCCCGACCACCTCTCCTTCGAGTGCCCTGACCGCAGTGATTCCGACGACGACGACGCCAAGGGAGGCCGCGGGAGGTCTGGCAGCCGTCGTCCTCGTCGAGGAGGAAACAAGCCGCGCAAGGAGAACCAGTCGACGACATCGACCTCGGCGAAGGACGCCGACTCCGTTGCAGGCGGCAAGGGGCGAGACGACAAGATGGCGTCGTGCTCGCTGGTTGGCGTCGTGGAGCCGACCATCTCTCTGGCGCCGGAGGCCGGAGAGGACTTCCAGGCGGTGGCGGCGGCTTTGCAGGCGAACCCAGCGGTGGTCCTGCTCGAGAGCGGTTGCTCTCACCACCTGATGGGAACGAAGGAAGCCTTCGTCGACTTGCAGCCGAGTGGCTCCATCAAGCACGTGCGCGGCTTTAATGGGGCGCTGCAGGACGTTCAGGGCTGTGGCACCGTCTCCCTGCAAGGAGAAGCCGGTAAGGAGGTGCTCATCTCCGACGTGCTGTACGTCCCGGGTGTGCGGGCCAACCTGCTGTCGGCCGGCCAGCTGAAGGAGCACGGCGTGAAGCTGCAGGAGGACGGCAACGGCATGCTGCTCGTCTCGGCAGCAGGGGAGGTGCTCGGGTGGGCGACATACTCCGGGCGAGTCCTCTGCACCGACCTGCGTCCCTGCGCGACGAGGTCGACGCCGCCCACGACGGAGGTTGTGGCTCTGCGGGTGATCGTCTCGAAGACGAAGTCGACGCCAGACAGACTGCATGCGAGGCTTGCGCACGCCGGCATGGACACCATACGGAGCTCGGCGAAGAACGAGGTCGCCATTGGGCTGGACCTCAAGTCGGCGACGGACGCCGACCCCCCGTGTGTCTCGTGCGTCGGCGGGAAACTGGCGCGGCACACCTTCCCCGACCAAGGCTCCGACGCCGACGACGTGCTGGCCGTTGTGCACATCGACCTGTGCGGGCCATTTCGCGTGGCTGCCAAGGATGGCAGCCTGTACTTCTTGCTGCTGAAGGATCGCAAGACCCGCTAGGTGTGGGTGAAGCCGGTCGCCAAGAAGTCAGATGCGTTGCAGGCCTTCGTTCATTGGCTGGCGGTGGCTGAGCGGCAGACGAAGAAGCCGGTGTTGATGCTGCGATCTGACCGGGGAGGGGAGTTCCTCGGGAAGCAACTCACCGACTTCGTGAACGGCAAGGGGATCGTCCACGACCTGACCTGCCCATACACCCCGCAGCAGAACGGCATGGCGGAGCGGGAAATGAGGACGGTGGTGGAGTCAGTGCGGACAATGCTGCTGCACATGGGTGTGCAGCACCACTGGTGGCACCTCACTCTGCGGCAGGCCGTCTGGGTCCGCAACTGTCTAGAGAGGTCGACGCTGCCGCCGGGGACGACGCCGTACCAGCTGCTGACCGGGAAGAAGCCCGACTTGTCGCTGGCGCGGGTGTGGGGCTGCATGGCGCAGTTCCTTGTCCCTGAGCAGCAGCGTGGTGGGAAGCTGAAGCCGAAGGCCAGGTGGGACCTGCACCTTGGCATGTCGGCGGCGAGCAAGGGCTGGGAGCTCCTCGACGTCGACACCGACCGGGTGGTCACCACGTCGGACGTGGTGTTCTACGAGGAGATGTCGCTGGCCGAGTGGAAGACGGAGTGTGGGCCGGTGTCCGGCCGCTCGTAATCCACTCCGCCCTCTGACACCTCGTCGGCGACACTGCCGCTTCTTGCCGAGGTTGGCGAGCTTGCTACTGAGGACGTTGAGGATGTCCACACCCCTGCCCCTCCCCTCGTGATCGACCTGCGTGGGCTGACCTCGGTGTCGGCCTCCGGCGATGCGGGGAGTCGTGGGACGCCGCCTTCGACGCCGGCCAAGTGCATCGCTGGTGGCCGACGTGACGAGCGGCGAATCGACGGGGGATTGCAGTCGACAGGGGAGGAGCAGGTCGAGGAGCAGCAGCCGACAAGGGAGCAGGCTGCCGTGAAGCCGACCACGGAGCAGTCGGCGACCGGGCCGTCGGCAGGGGAGCCGACCACAGGGGAGAAGTCGGCTGGGAAGCCGACCACAGTGGAGCAGTCGGTTGGTACGCCGGCTGAGTAACAGCAGGACGCCAAGGGCAGCGACGACAGCGACGATGGAGGGGATGCCGAGGAGGCCCAGCCAGGACCACGGCGTTCAGGCCGACTTCGGAGGCCGCCTGACTTCTTCGTCCCCGCTGCCTTCACCACGGTGTATGACGTGGACGATGACGACGACCTGCTGTACGATGACGCCGAGGAGGATGAGGAGTTCCCAGAGCTCGACCCCGACATGCTAGCCGACCTCGAGCACCGTTGGGACATCTCGACGATGACGGTGAAGGAGGCGCTGGCGAGCTGGAAGGGCCCGGCGGTGAAGGCCGCCATGGAGGAGGAGATTCGCAGCCTCCTCAACATGGGCACTTGGGAGCTGGTCGAACGCCCGCCGGGGGTGAACGTCATGAAAAACCGGTGGGTGTTGTCGACGAAGTATCACATCGACGACACCGTCGAGCGAGAGAAGGCAAGGCTGGTCGTGAAGGGCTTCACACAGGTGTACGGCGCCGGCTACGACGAGACGTTCGCGCCGGTGAGCAGCTACGTCACGCTGAGGATCTTCCTCAGCATCGTCGCCATCCTCAACCTCAACCTGATGCAGCTCGACATGAAGAACGCCTTCCTGCAGAGCAAGCTCGATCGGGTGCTGTACATGTCCCAGCCGGACTACTTCAACGACGGAACCGGCCGGGTGTGCAAGCTGCTAAAGAGCCTCTACGGGCTGAAGCAGTCGCCGCTGTTGTGGTACTTGGCGCTCAACGATGTGCTGGTCGGCGCTGGGTGGAAGAAGAGCCAGGTCGACGAGGCTCTCTACTTCAAAGTTGGCGAGGGTGGAGTGGCCTGCTGGGTGCTGGTCTACGTCGACGACCTGCGTGCCGCCAGCAGCAGCGCCGCGATGCTGAAGGAGCTGAAGGAGCTGCTGGATACGCCGACATGCTGCGTAGCCACTTCATTGACGAGGAGCAGACCGGGCGCATCCCGAAGACGCCGGTCTCGGTCGGCGCCTACGCCGAGCTCACCTTCGACGATGAGGAGGCGCAGGAACGGCAGGAGGAGGAGTACCGGCAGAAGGTCGGCTCGCTGCAGTTCGCGGCGACGACGACGAGGCCGGACATCGCCTTCGCCTGCAGCAAGCTGGGTAGCGGCCTCACAGTGAGGAGCGACCAGCACTGGCGCGAGGTCGACCGCTGCCTCGCCTACCTCGCCAACACACGTGACACCGCTCTGGAGTTCGGCGGTGGACCTGAGTCGCTGGAGCTGGTTGGCTACGTGGACGCCGACAACGCTGGTGACAAGCAGAACAGGACGAGCACGGGCGGCTACGTGTTCGTCTACGGAGGGGCTGCAGTCTCCTGGTCGAGCCAGCGCATCAAGTGCGCGACGTTGTCTTCGACCGAGTCAGAGTACGTGGCGGCCACTGAAGCTGGCAAGGAGGGACATCGCCTTCGCTTCCTTCTTGCAGAGTTCCGGCAGCTGGACGCCGGGAAGCCGACTGTCCTGCGAGTGGACAACAAGTCGGCTATCACAGTCGCCGAGGGCATGGGGTTGACAGGCAAACTCAAGCACATGGAGCGGCGACAGGCCTGGTTGCAGCACATGGTGAAGCGCGGGAAGTTCTCACTGCTGTACATCCCGACCACTGAGCAACCAGCCGATTTCCTGACGAAGGCGCTGCACTATCCGGCCTTCAACCGGTGCTCCGTCGCCATCGGCCAGGTGCGCTTGGCCGACGTGGGCAACGAAGTCGACGACGTGCAGCAGTAGGTGCCATGCCCTTTTGCATGGCTGGTGCGGTGGACGATGTGCTGTGTGTTGGGTGCACGTCGACGAGCTTTTCTCCGAGCTGTACTGCCGTGAGGGCTGGGTGCCCAAGCGTGAACGCGGCAGGGGAGTGTCAACGGGAGTTGGCTATTGGCCCCGTCCTCGCTTGGGCGGAGCCGACCTCGTGGTCGGGTGTGAGGGGAGCAGCCGACCTGCAGCAGTGGGTGAGCTGGTCGACGAGGAGTTCGACCTGCACGGGGGACCACTGCACGGGCGCCGACTTCAGGGTGGCGCCGACTTCAGGGAGGTCGACTTGGGAGTTGACCTGCGGAGGACGTCAACTTGGTGACGTCAACTTGGGGAAGCCGACTTCGGCGGTCGGCTAACGGACTGCTGGTCGACCTGTTAGTGGTCGACTGGACCTGGTGGTCGACGAAGGAGGGGCTGACGTCGACCTCGACTCAGGACGCCGAGCAGTTGGGCGTCGAGTAGCGGGGCGTCAACTTCGTGACGCCAGCTTCGGGTGGCCGACGTGGGTGGTTGGCCGACGACTGTGCTGGTCGACGAGGAGCAGGTCGACCAGGAGTACTGGTCGACGTGGAGCTGGTCGACCAGAGGGGACGTCGACTTGGAAGAGGTCGTCCGATGGTATCGTCGACCTGGTGAGGTCGACGTGGAGGTGGCCGTCGACTTGGGAGGTCGACGGGCACGTACGGGAGCTGCTGGTCGACGTGGTTGCCTGGTCGACCAGGTTACCTGGGTGACGAAGTGCTGCGGAGGAGTGCGACGGTCACCCAGGCGAAGTTGGCGAGCCCGACCTCGGTGGTGGTATCCCGAGGTCGTCGTGGCGGATCAGTAGCAGTCGTCAGCTCGAGGTTGACGTGGTGTGTGCGCTGTGCAGGTGACGAGACTCTGCACGCCAATCATCTGCGCGCAACTGCGAAGCAGGGTGTACTGCTGTCCTGCGTGAGCAACGCTGTCACGCCATCAACCTGCGACGTTGGCACGCCGTCGACCTTGCCTTACTGGAGCGCGGTCGACCAAGTCGTGCTGGAACGCGGTCGACCAAGCTGCGCTGGCAGTTGGCCGACCTGAATGCTTGCTCTGATGTAGTCTTGCTATGCCAACTTCATTGTACTCATTGTTCTGAACTTTTCCTAGTGAAACTCTTGCCAATTTTCCCCGTGAACTAGCAAGTAGTGTGTGCACAAGGAAAACGACTAAGGACTAACGAACGCAGAGATCACACGAGCACACGTGCCTAGCCCGTAGCCTAGCTCCCGTTGCTCCAGTTATCTCCGCAAACACTACCAAGCAACCTGCAGATTTCTTGACCAAGCGGCTTGCAGAGCATCAGCATTGTACCTGTGCCACCTTGTGTGGCATGTTCTTCAACTAAGGGAGGCAGCTTCAAGGAGCAGCTAAGGGATGAATGAGAGCACGATGAGGGGGAGTTTGTTGTGCCAACACATTACAGTGGCACGGTCATCGCACTCCCATTCGGCCTACAAGCCTGCTCAGCTTCTGGAATTTTGTGGGGAGGGTTTTCAACATGTGTTCTTCAAACCCTCAAAGTTTCAGAGTTTTTGAAGAAGTTACCAAGGCATGACAACATTTTATGTTTCAAGACTTATGGCATCCCGGAAGTGTGTGTTACTCCTTTTTGGTAACACCCGAGTTCACCATTTCGGCTGCTGACTCGTCTACCGAGATCTGCTTGGTCTGAACTTCAGTCTAGCAGTCCTTTGCCGCGTTGTTCAGGTGGTCACCAAGTTTCAGAACGATCCAACATCTGAGCATTGCGTGACAGCTGCCGCAATTCACTGTTCCGTGGTTATGGTGCACTGTTGGCAGCATTTCCCTTGCCACCCTTTCATTGTTGTCATGCCAATGGTGCAGGGACAGAGAATGAGACAAGAAGCACAGTTGGTCAAGTGGGACTCTACAACCCTCCTTTTGAAAAGTGTGGTCTTCCTGGAAGCAGCTTGCAAGAGGGTGCAAGTGGGAAGACAAGCTGACTCATGTTGGCTTGACTCACTATTGGTAGCCTTGAGTACAGCTCTGAACATCCAAGTGTGGTTGGCTTTGCTGACCTAGCTAGGAGGTTTCCCATTCTTCTCTAGCCTTTATCCCCTAGGACTCAACCTTCTCTGAGTTCCCAGGATGACCCAACTCCTTATGAGTCCCCTAGGCAATGTTGTACTCACCTCTTCCTTGCATCAATGAAACTACACGTTTTTCAGCCGAGCTTACGTTTTCGTTCACTGCGTAGTGCACACACCTTTGATAACAGCAAGCAATATACCGTTGAAAAGCAAACACCTAAGGCTAACCGCTGTCCAAGTTTAAGCCTCGTATGAATTTGGAGCTGATCGTGATGGCGTTTTGAACAGAGGCGGTTTGAAGACGTCAGATTCTGCTTAGGGGGTTTCATGGGCATCCGCGACCTCTAAGTGGACTGCAGACTATAACATGGCAGTGCTGCACCAAGTCGGCTGCACAGCGTTGCACCCGCAGGACAACGGTGCACCTGCTTCACAGGTGCGCGTAGCTGGTTGGTACGCACTTCCTTGTCACGTGCACAACGCAGACGCCTAGCAGACTCCACGCCAGCGACTGTGCCCACCAGCCACGTCGACCTCAGGATACCACCCCCGAGTTCGGCGTCGCATACTCCTCCCTGGCGACACTCGCGTACGTCGCCCGGGTATCCCGATCGACCGGGCAACCACGCCTGGTCGACCCACGCAGTCCGTAGCTGGCCACGCATGCCCGACGTCCCTAGTCCGGCGTCTAGGCACCCAGGACGCCTTCCAAACCCCTAGGTCGGCGTCCAGATGCCCAGGACGCCGAGCAAACCTCCAGAGCGGCGTCCCTCCTCCCAGGACGCCGACCAGACACCCAAGTCGGTGTCTGGACCCCCCGGAGCCGTGCAGGCGCCCACGACGTCGACCAGGCGCCTGGGTAGTCGTGGCGACGCCCAGCTCGGCGTCCAGCTTCCCAGGACGCTGTCCAAGCGTCCGGGATGCCAACCCAGTGTCCAGGGCGGCGTCCTCCTGCTCAACGCCCTCCAGCCAGGCGCCCTCCATCTTGGCGCCCTTCTAGTGGCCCCCGTGCCCACTGCTGCAGGTCGGCTGCAACCCCCGCACATCCGACCACAAGGTTGGCTCCGCCCAAGCGAGGACGGGGCCTTACAACGCTCCCGTTGGCACTCCCCTGCCGCGTTCACGCTTGGGCCCCTAGCCCACACGGCAGTACACCTCCGAGAATAGCCCGTCGGCGTGCACCCAACACACAGCACGCCGGTCACTGCACCAGCCATGCAAGAGGGCATGGCACCTACTGCTGCACGTCGTTGTCGGCGTCACCTCCGTCGGCCAAGCGCACCTGGCCGATTGCGACGGAGCACCGGTTGAAGGCCGGATAGTGCAGTGCCTTCCTCAGGAAGTCGGCCGGCTGCCCAGCGGTTGGGATGTACTGCAGCGAGAACTTCCCGCGCTTCACCATGTGCTGCAGCCAGGCCTGTCGCCGTTCCATGTGCTTGAGGTTGCCTGTCAACCTCATGCCCTCGGTGACCGTGATAGCCGACTTGTTGTCCACACGTAGGACAGTCGGCTTCCCGGCGTCCAGCTGCCGGAACTCGGCGAGGAGGAAGCGAAGGCGGCGTCCCTCCTTGCCAGCTTCAGTGGGCGCCACGTATTCCGACTCGGTCGACGACAACGTTGCGCACTTGATGCGCTGGCTCGACCAGGAGACTGCAGCCCCTCCGTAGACGAACACGTAGCCGCCCGTGCTCGTCCTGTTCTGCTTGTCACCAGCGTCGTCGGCGTCCACGTAGCCAACCAGCTCCAGCGACTCAGGTCCACCGCCAAACTCCAGAGCGGTGTCACGTGTGTTGGCGAGGTAGGCGAGGCAGCGGTCGACCTCGCGCCAGTGCTGGTCGCTCCTCACCGTGAGGCCGCTACCCAGCTTGCTGCAGGCGAAGGCGATGTCCGGCCTCGTCGTCGTCGCCGCGAACTGCAGCGAGCCGACCTTCTGCCGGTACTCCTCCTCCTGCCGTTCCTGCGCCTCCTCATCGTCGAAGGTGAGCTCGGCGTAGGCGCCGACCGAGACCGGCGTCTTCGGGATGCGCCCGGTCTGCTCCTCGTTGATGAAGTGGCTACACAGCATGTCGGCGTATCCAGCAACTCCTTCAACTCCTTCAGCATCGCGGCGCTGCTGCTGGCGGCACGCAGGTTGTCGACGTAGACCAGCACCCAGCAGGCCACTCCACCTTCGTCGACCTTGATGTAGAGAGCCTCGTCGACCTGGCTCTTCTTCCACCCGGCGCCGACCAGCACATCGTTGAGCGCCAAGTACCACAACAGCGGCGACTGCTTCAGCCCATACAGGCTCTTCAGCAGCTTGCACACCCGGCCGGTTCCGTCGTTGAAGTAGTCCGGCTGGGACATGTACAGCACCCGATCGAGCTTGCTCTGCAGGAAGGCGTTCTTCATGTCGAGCTGCATCAGGTTAAGGTCGAGGATGGCGACGATGCTGAGGAAGATCCTCAGCGTGACGTAGCTGCCCACCGGCGCGAACGTCTCGTCGTAGTCGGCGCCGTACACCTGTGTGAAGCCCTTCACGACCAGCCTCGCCTTCTCGCGCTCGACGGTGTCGTCGACGTGGTACTTCGTCGTCAACACCCACCGGTTCTTCATGACGTTCACCCTCGGCGGACGTTCGACCAGCTCCCAAGTGCCCATGTTGATGAGGCTGCGAATCTCCTCCTCCATGGCGGCCTTCACCGCCGGGCCCTTCCAGCTTGCCAATGCCTCTTTCACCGTCATCGTCGAAATGTTCCAACGGTGCTCAGGGTCGGCTAGCATGTCGGGGTCGAGCTCTGGAAACTCCTCATCCTCCTCGGCGTCGTCGTACAGCAGGTCATCATCGTCGACGTCATACACCGTGGTGAAGGTAGCGGGGACGAAGAAGTCAGGCGGCCTCTGAAGTCGGCCTGAACGCCGTGGTCCCGGCTGAACCTCCTCGGCGTCCCCTCCATCGTCGCTGTCGTCGCTGCCCTCGGCGTCCTGCTGCTCCTCAGCCAGCGTCCCAGCCGACTGCTCCCCTGTGGTCGGCGTCCCAGCCGACTTCTCCCGTGTGGTCGGCTCTCCTGCCTACGGCCCGGTTGCCGACTGCTCCGTAGTCGGCTTCACGGCTGCTTGCTCCTTTGTCGGCCGCTGCTCTTTGACCTGCTTCTCGACCTGCTCCTCCCCTGTCGACCTTGACTGCAAACCCATGTCGACCTGCCGCTCGTCACGTCGGACATCGGCGATGCACTTGGTCGGAGGCGGCGTCCCACTACTCCCCTCATCGCTGGAGGCCGACACCAAGGTCAGCCCACGCAGGTCGGCCACAAGGGGAGGGGCAGGGGTCGGAGGGGGAGGGGTAGGGGGGCGGACGTCCTCGACGTCCTCAGTAGCAAGCTTACTGACCTCGGCAATCAGCGGCAGCGTCGCCGACGAGGTGTCAGAGGGCGGGGTGGACGACGAGCAGCCGGACACCGGCCCATGCTCCGTTTTCCACTCGGCCAGCAACATCTCCTCGTAGAACACCAAGTCCGACGTGGTGACCACTCGGTCAGTGTTGACGTCGAGGAGCTCCCAGCCCTTGCTCGCCGCCGACACGCCAAGGTGCAGGCCCCACCTGACCTTCGGCTTCAGCTTCCCACCACGCTGCTGTTCAGGGACAAGGAACTGCGCCATGCAGCCCCACACCCGCGCCAGCGACAAGTCGGGCTTCTTCCCGGTCACCAGCTGGTACGGCGTCGTCCCCGGCGGTAGCGTCGACCTCTCAAGGCAGTTACGGACCCAGACGGCCTGCCGGAGAGCGAGGTGCCACCAGTGGTGCTGCACGCCCATGTGCAGCAGCATCGTCTGCACCGAATCCACCACCGTCCTCATCTCCCGCTCCGCCATGCTGTTCTGCTACGGGGTGTATGGGCAGGTCAGGTCGTGGACGATCCCCTTGCCGTTCACGAAGTCGGTGAAATGCCTCCCGAGGAACTCCCCTCCCCGGTCAGAGCGCAGCATCAACACCGACTTCTTTGTCTGCCGCTCAGCCACCGCCAGCCACTGCACAAACACCTGCAACGTATCTGACTTCTTGGCGACTGGCTTCACCCACACTTAGCGGGTCTTGCGGTCCTTCAGCAGCAAGAAGTACAGGCTGCCATCCTTGGCAGCCACGCAGAACAGCCCGCACAAGTCGATGTGCACGACGGCCAGCACGTCGTCGGCGTCGGAGCCTTGGCCGGGGAAGGTGTGCCGCGCCAGTTTCCCGCCGACGCACGATACACACGGGGAGTCGGCGCCCGTCGCCGACTTGAGGTCCAGCCCAATGGCAACCTCGTTCTTCGCCGAGCTCCGTATGGTGTCCATGCCGACATGTGCAAGCCGCGCATGCATCCGGTCCGGCGTCGACTTCGTCTTCGAGACGATCGCCCGCAGAGCCACAACCTCCGTCGTGGGCGACGTTGACTTCGTTGAGCAGGGATGCAGGTCGGTGCAGAGGACACGCCCGGAGTACGTCGCCCGACCGAGCACCACTCCGGCTGCAGAGACGAGCATCATTCCCTCTCCGTCCTCCTGGAGCTTCACGCCGTGCTCCTTCATGTTGTGCCAACACATTACAGTGGCACGGTCATCGCACTCCCATTCGGCCTACAAGCCTGCTCAGCTTCTGGAATTTTGTGGGGAGGTTTTTCAACATGTGTTCTTCAAACCCTCAAATTTTCAGAGTTTTTGAAGAAGTTACCAAGGCGTGACAACATTTTATGTTTCAAGACTTATGGCATCCCGGAAGTGTGTGTTACTCTCTTTTGGTAACACCCGAGTTCACCATTTCGGCTGCTGACTCGTCTACCAAACTCTGATTGGTCGGAAATTCGGTCTGGCAGTTCTATTCCCCGCTGTGCAGGTGGTCACCAAGTTTCAGAACGATCCAACATGTGAGCATTGCGTGACAGCTGCCGAAATGCACTGTTCCGTAGTCATGGTGCACTGTTGGCAGCATTTCCCTTGCCACCCTTTCATTGTTGTCATGCCAATGGTGCAGGGACAGAGAATGAGACAAGAAGTACAGGTGGTCAAGTGGGACTCTACAGCCCTCCTTTTGAGAAGTGTGGTCTTCCTGGAAGCAGCTTGCAAGAGGGTGCAAGTGGGAAGACAAGCTGACTCATGGTTGGCTTAACTCACAATTGGTTGCCTTGAGTACAGCTCTGATTATCCATGTGTGGTTGGCTTTGCTGACCTAGCTAGGACGTTTCCCATCCTTCTCTAGCCTTTCTCCCCTAGGACTCAACATTCTCTGAGTTCCCAGGATGACCCAACCCCTTATGAGTCCCCTAGGCAATGTTGTACTCACCTCTTCCTTGCATCAATGAGACTACACGTTTTTTTCAGCCGAGCTTACGTTTTCGTTCACTGCGTAGTGCACACACCTCGGATAATAGCAAGTTATATACCGTTGAAAAGCAGACACCTAAGGCTAACCGCTGTCCAAGTTTCAGCCTCGTATAGTCTTGGAGCTGATCGTGACGGCGTTTTGAACAGAGGCGGTTTGAAGACGTCAGATTCTAGTTAGGGGGTTTCATGGGCATCCGCGATCTCTAAGTGGACTGCAGACTATAACAAGTGGTATCAGAGCTGTTCTACTCTGTTCTTGGGTGAATACGGAGGCTGAAGGTTCTGCTCCAGCTGGTCCCAGTGGCAGTGGTGGCGTGAGAGGCGCTGGGGTAGCGGGAAGAGGCGTTGCTGGCGGATCTGCACCAATGGCTTCCGTTTCAACATCAGCTAAGGATGATGTGAAGGCATTCAACCTGGAGAAGTTCTCTGGGGAGGATTGGGCATCATGGAGCTTCAGGATGGAGCTCCTCTTCAACCATTATGGGCTGCTTGAAGTGATGGATGGAGAATTGAAGAGGCCTGCGAGCGAAGGAGCGACCAAAGAATGGGATCGCCGGTCCAAGGATGGATTCTTCCTTCTCTCCCAATGCCTCTCATCCAACCAGCTGCACCACATCAAGCATCTCATCAAGGAAGTTGAGTGTGGTCCTAAGGCATGGAAGATATTGAAGGATGTCCATGCCCCCAGCAGCGAAGCTATGGTGGTGGTGCTCGAGCGACAACTCCATGCGGTGAAGATCAACGAGGGTGATGCCGTACAAGGAGCGTTCGATCAACTCAGGGACCTCTATGTGAAGCTCTCTGCTGCTGGTGTGGACTACCCTGAAAAAATCAAGTGCTACAAGGCTCTCTCCCTGCTGCCGGAGTCGTGGGGGCCCTTGGTGGTCAACCTTAATGGCATGAAGGACTCGTGGTCCCTTGAGTGGATTCGCGCGCAAGTTCTTCAAGAGGAGTTTCGGAGGAAGGAGCTGACCGCCGCTGCCGGTGAAGGTGGAGGTTCAGCCTACGGCATGAAGGGCTTCAAGGGGCGTGGCAGCAAGAAAGGCAAGGCCAAGGAAGGCTCTGGAGGGGAGCAGCATTTGGGAGGGAAGCGTGGCAAAAAGGGAGGCAAGCGGTGTGGCGGCAATTGTTGGTATTGCCATGTGGAAGGGCACCCATGGTTCAAGTGCCGCAAGCTACCTGACGGCTGGAGGCCTGGTCAGCCATCAATTGAGGGCTCCAAGGGTGTTCATGGAGCTATGGGAGAAGGCGTGGGCAGTGAGGAGGGCGATGGAGGTGCTGGCGGATACGGCGGCATGTTCTACCATGTAGGAGAGGCGTGCTCCGAGGACATGGTTGTGCCGGCCAGCAAGGTTGCTCTTCACCGCTCCTCCCATTGGGTCATCGACACGGGAGCCTTCATGACCATGACCAACTGAGAGGATCTACTGGATGAAGTTAGGCCATCAAAGGCAGCCACTGTCGTTTCAGCCACCGGCCAAGTTGTACCCGTGCGTGGCGAGGGGAGAGCCATGTTCATGGGTGCGGATGGGAGGCTTGTGGGGCTGAAGCGTGTTCTCCTTGTTCCTGGATTGTGTGCCAACCTCCTCTCTACCAAGGCCCTAAGTGAGGCAGGGATGAAGATGGAGATGTTGGGCACAAAGGTTTTCAAGGCAACTCTGGATGGGCGCGTGTTGTGGGACCTCCGAGGCGGCAAGGACATGCACCGGTCCATGTGGGAGATACCGGTGCTGCCATGGAAGGAGGCGGCTGCGCGCTTGGCTGCTGGAGGTGTGAGAGGAGGGCGTGTTAACCACGTGGACAATGGAGGAGGTGGTGATGATAGTGATGGTGGGCTCCTTGGGCATGGAAGGGCTGAGTTACCAAGTGTAACTCCTAGCACGGGTGAGACGGATTGGCTCACCGCACACCGTCGCTTTGGCCACGTGGCGCTACCTCAGTTGCAGCAGCTGTTCAAGGAGGAAAGAGTCCAGGGGCTGATGATAAAGGGGGAGCCCAAGGAGGTGGGATCTTGTGAGACTTTCTTGACCAGCAAGTTTTCACGGTTTCCCTTCCATTCGGTGGAGGGGAAGTCGAGTGACCCAGTGGAGCTCGTGCATGTGGATCTCGTGGGACCCATGAAGGTGAAGGGAGATGGTGGGGCCCTGTATTCCATGACCATGGTGGATGATAACACAAGGCTAACCTGGTCCTTTCCACTTGCAAAGAAAAGTGATGCTGCAAGGATCATCATTGAAGAGTGGCTGCCCTTGGTGGAGCGAGAGAGCGGCAAGCGGGTGAAGGCGATTCGTAGCGACCGTGGTGGGGAGTTCTTGGGAGCGGAGTTCCGGAGCTGGCTGAAGCGGCACGGCATCAAACAGCAGCTCACCACGGCCTACACTCCTCAATCCAATGGCGTGGCAGAGAGAGCGAACCGGACCATCATGGAGGGTGGGAGAACGATGTTGGTAGACTCGGTTCTACCCTTACGATTCTGGCCCCTCGCTATTCGCCATGCCACCGTCATCAAGAACCGAGTATTGACTCATGTGGGAGGGCAGCATTGGGTCCCTATGGAGAAGTGGAGAGGCAAGAAGCCCCTGGTGGATATGCTTCGAGTCTTCGGGTGCATGGGACTCGTGCACGTCCCTAAGGAGAAGCGTGACAAGCTTCAAGCGGCGGCGGTGTGGGCTGTTCATTTGGGACTTGCACAAGGGAGCAAAGGGTGGCTCATGTGGGACCCAAAAGCCAACACCATCTTCACCACCAGAGATGCCAAGTTCATGGAGGGGCTCATGTTCAAGGAGTGGTTGGAGCGAGGGAGGAGCAAGGTCACCATTCCGCTCGGAATAGAGGTGGGAACGAACGATCCACTCCTCATTCCCATCGAGTTGTCTTCATCTTCATATGTAACGGAGGTGTCACATGACTTGGGAGGTGCTGAAGGGGAGGCAACAGAGGTGGAAGGAGTGTTGCAGCAAGAGGAGGCCCCTGTAGCTGAGAGATGTGATGCCGGGGAGGAGGTGCAGCAGCCAACATCATCCCCTTCACTTCCATCAAGGCGGACATCCCAAGGGAAGCGTGGTGCTGTCCGCGGTGGAGTTAAGGAGGGTGCAGCCAAGGAGAGGCCCAAGAGAGCTGCTCACCCAAGGGATTTCCTCAAGTATGAAAGGCTTGGGGGTCCTAAGGCATTGCTGGTCCAGGGGGAGGAAGATGATGAGGAGAAGGGAGCCGAGGGAGAGATGGAGCAGATTTGTTGCTTCGGTGTCAACTTACCTCATGAACCGGCTTCAATGGAGGAAGCACTTGCTGGAGATGATCGAGAGGCTTGGTTGGCTTCAAGGGAGGATGAGTTTCAGAGCCTCATGGAGAATGGAACATGGACCCTCACTGATCTGCCCCCTGGAAGAAAGGCATTGGATTGCACGTGGATATTACGTGTGAAGACCGATGCGGAGGGGAAGTTGGAGAGGCGCAAAACAAGACTTGTGATCAAGGGCTTCCAGCAGAGGGAGGGGGTTGACTTCAAGGAGGTGTTTGCTCCTGTTGCTAAGGCTCCTACGCTCTGGGTGTTGCTAGCAGCAGCTGCCGTTTGTGGTTGGAAGGTGGAGCAAATGGATGTGAAGACGGCTTTCCTCTATGGCGTGGTAGATGAGATCTACATGAAGCAACCAGAGGGGTATGACGATGGGAGCGGACGTGTTTTCAGGCTCAACAAGGCCCTCTATGGCCTCAAACAAGCTCCAAGGTGCTGGTATGCAAGGCTGATGGAGGCGTTGGAGGCTCTTGGCTTCAAAGTCAGCGGGTGCGACGAGAGTCTCTTCATGACTGAGGGGGAGGAGGAGAAGGTGTTTCTCCTTGTCTATGTCGATGACATTCTCCTCTTCTCTCCATCTCTAGAGAGGATCAAGGAGGTGCAAGGGAAGCTGAAGGAGACCTTTCAATGCAAGGCCCTTGGACCGGTGGGGTATTACCTTGGTCTTCACGTGGAGAGGGACGAGGTGAAGGGATGGTTGAGGCTTCACCAACACAAGTACCTTGCAGCCATGGGGGAGAGGTATGGGCTGGAGGAAGGGAGGAGTGTGAAGACTCCTCTACCCTCAGGGTTTCAGCTACACCTTGATGAAGAGGAGGGTGAGGTGTTGGAGCCCGAGTTGCAGCGTCGGTTCCAGTCAATGGTGGGGAGCTTGATGTATGCTTCGGTCAACACTCGCCCCGATATTTCATTCGCGGTTTCGCAGCTGGCTCGTGTGGTGTCTAGGCCCCTTCGAGAGCACCTTGATGCAGCAGAGAGGCTGGTGAGGTACTGCATGGCAACCTCAAGGGTGGGGCTGCAATATTCAGTGCATGGGCAGCTGAAGCAAAAGGGAGTGGAGGAGGTGAGCACGAAGACCGGTGCACCTGCAAGGCGTGGACACTTGTACCTCTCGTGCTTCACCGACGCTACATGGGCAAGTGACATTAGTGATGCAACATCCCATGGTGGCTATGTATGCTGTGTTGGAGGGAGTCCAGTGAGCTGGAAGTCTAAGAAGCAAGGGGAGATAGCTCACTCATCAACGGAGAGCGAGTACATGGCGTTGTTTCATGGGGTGAAGGAGGTGATTTGGATGAGGAGGTTGCTTGAGGAGTTGGGGCAGGAGCAAGAGGGTCCTACACCTGTGTTTTGTGACAGCCAAGGAGCAATTGCAATGGCTCGCAATGCTGTGCTCCATGGGCTGAACAAGCACATGCATATCAAATGGCATTGGGTGAGGAAGGAGGTGAAGAAGGGCACGGTCTCCTTGCACTACATCAACACTACCAAGCAACCTGCAGATTTTTTGACAAAGCGGCTTGCAGAGCATCAGCATTGGACCTGCGCCAACTTGTGTGGCATGTCCTTCAACTAAGGGAGTCAGCTTCAGGGAGCAGCTAAGGGATGAATGAGAGCACGATGAGGGGGAGTTTGTTGTGCCAACACATTACAGTGGCACGGTCATCGCACTCCCATTCGGCCTACAAGCCTGCTCAGCTTCTGGAATTTTGTGGGGAGGTTTTTCAACATGTGTTCTTCAAACCCTCAAATTTTCAGAGTTTTTGAAGAAGTTACCAAGGCGTGACAACATTTTATGTTTCAAGACTTATGGCATCCCGGAAGTGTGTGTTACTCCTTTTTGGTAACACCCGAGTTCACCATTTCGGCTGCTGACTCGTCTACCAAACTCTGATTGGTCGGAAATTCGGTCTGGCAGTTCTATTCCCCGCTGTGCAGGTGTTCACCAAGTTTCAGAACGATCCAACATGTGAGCATTGCGTGACAGCTGCCGAAATGCACTGTTCCGTAGTCATGGTGCACTGTTGGCAGCATTTCCCTTGCCACCCTTTCATTGTTGTCATGCCAATGGTGCAGGGACAGAGAATGAGACAAGAAGTACAGGTGGTCAAGTGGGACTCTACAGCCCTCCTTTTGAGAAGTGTGGTCTTCCTGGAACCAGCTTGCAAGAGGGTGCATGTGGGAAGACAAGCTGACTCATGGTTGGCTTAACTCACAATTGGTTGCCTTGAGTACAGCTCTGAACATCCATGTGTGGTTGGCTTTGCTGACCTAGCTAGGACGTTTCCCATCCTTCTCTAGCCTTTCTCTCCTAGGACTCAACATTCTCTGAGTTCCCAGGATGACCCAACCCCTTATGAGTCCCCTAGGCAATGTTGTACTCACCTCTTCCTTGCATCAATGAGACTACACGTTTTTTTCAGCCGAGCTTACGTTTTCGTTCACTGCGTAGTGCACACACCTCTGATAATAGCAAGTTATATACCGTTGGAAAGCAGACACCTAAGGCTAACCGCTGTCCAAGTTTCAGCCTCGTATAGTCTTGGAGCTGATCGTGACGGCGTTTTGAACAGAGGCGGTTTGAAGACGTCAGATTCTGCTTAGGGGGTTTCATGGGCATCCGCGATCTCTAAGTGGACTCTTGACTATAACACTTCAGCTGGCCAGCGGAAAGCAGATTTGCCCGCACACCCGGGATGTACAGCACGTCGGGGATGAGGACCTGCTTCCCGGCCTCCCCTTGCAGAGCGACGGTGCCACGGCCCTGGACGTCCTGCAGCGCCCCATTGAAGCCGCGCACGTGCTTGATGGTGCCGCTCGGCTGCAGGTCGACGAAGGCTTCCTTCATCCCCATCAGGTGGTGGGAGCAGCCGCTGTGGAGCAGTACCACTGCCGGGTTCGCCTGCACAGCTGCCGCCACCGCCTGGTAGTCCTCTCCGGCCTCTGGCGCCAGAGAGACGGTCGGCTCCACGACGTCGACCAGCAAGCACAACGCCGTCTTGTCGTCCCGCCCCTTGCCGCCTGCAGAGGAGTCGGCGTCCTTCGCCGAAGTCGATGTCTTGGTCGACTGCTTCTCCTTGCGCGGCTGGTTTCCTCCACGACGAGGACGAGGGCTGCTAGACCTCCCACGGGCTCCCTTAGCGTCGTCCTCGTCGGATTCACTGCGGTTGGGACACTCGAAGGAGAGATGGTCGGGGTCGCCGCACAGCCAGCACTGCCGACGTCGACCTCCTCCTCCCCGACCGCTGTCCTTGGTCGACTTCTGCTTGTCGACCTCCTTGGTCGACTTCCAGCCACTGCTCCCGCCGCCACCAGACTGTCCGCGCTGTCCTGGTCGGCCTCCTTGCTTTGCCGGGGCGACGAAGTTGGCCTGCGCCAAGAGTTCGTGTGACCGCTCAGCCTCCTGCATCGCCTCGTCCTGCAGGATGTACGAGGTCAGGTTTTCCTCGTTGAGCGTCGCCCTCGTGCTCGGCGCCATGGACAGTCACTTCAGGAGGTTATAGCTGCTAGAAAGTCCCTGCATGACATGGGTGATGTACGACGCCATGGAGTACTGCGTGCCGGCCATCCTGATAGTGGCAAGAATTCGCCGGGCTCGGTTGCAGTAGTCAGTCGCTGTCTCCTCGTCACCCATACGCAGATGCGTCAGCTGTCCCTCCAGCTGGGCGATGAACAGGTCGTCGGTGACCTGGTACGTCGACTCAATGAAGTGCCACACCCGGTGGCCGGCGTCGATATACTCCCGGCACCACTTTAAGGCGATCTGCACACCCGGCGAGCAGCACCGCGAGATGACTGTGAAGGTCAACAGCTGCACGGCGCGAAACTCCGTCCGCAAGTCGGGATGGTGCTCCCCCGGCGTCGCCACGGTCCCTCGGGCGAAGCCGATCAGCCCGGCCATCTCCAGCTGGGGGTCGATAGCTTCCTTCCAGGTGAGAATGTCGGGTCGACCGACCAGTGAGGGGGTGACTGAGATCGTGTCCGGCGTGAACTTGAAGTAGCCGTAGCTCGGCGCAATCCCACCTGCCGTTACCTGGGACGCCAACATCGGCGACAGCCCACTCCGTCGACCTCGACGTCACCCTGCGAAGAGCCTGCAGCCGCCAACGACTGCATCCCTCGTGCCTGAACGCCGCCGACTTCACCGGCGCGTATCACACCTCGCTGCCTCGACGTGCCTCCCGCACTGCTGCCGACCTGGCCTCCACCGGCGTTGACGCCCACGTCGACGCCGCCGTCATTATTCACCGGTCGGGGAGAGGCAGGTCGAGAAGGGTGGTGCTCCGCCGCCCACACGAAGCGGAGTCCGGCTTCGACGACTCCCCAGGGTATCACCCCATACTCCTGGGCCTCATGGCGTCTCCTCGCATCCTCCAGCCGTCCCTCCAGGGTGTCCATCACCTCGGCGTCGCCTACGCGCACGCTAGTGACTGCACGGCTGCCGGTCTACAAACTCGATCGGTATGTGCTAAGTCGGCTAGACTGAACTATGTCGCGGTGTCGCCCACGCTCACCGCACCATGCGGAGATAACTGCTGCAACGGGAGCTAGAGTACGGGCTAGGCACGTGTGCTCGTGTGATCTCTGCGTTCGTTCACTTAGTCGTTTCCTTGTGTTCACGCTTCTTGCTAGTTCACGGGGAGAATTGGCAAGAGTTTCACTAGGAAAACATAACAACAATGATAGCAACAACATTGGCAGCATTGACTACATCAGAGCTAGGTATGCTGCTGGTCGACCTCCAGCGCAGCACGGTCTACCGCACTCTAGCGCAGCAGTGCTCGCACCGCTCCAGCGTAGCAGAGTAGCGGTTCGCTAACGTTGCAAGTCCACAGTGTGGCAGTGCTGCACCAAGTCGGCTGCAAAGCGTTGCACCCGCAGGACAACGGTGCACCTGCTTCACAGGTGCGCGTAGCTGGTTGGTGTGCACTTCCCTGTCACGTGCACGACGCAGACGCCTGGCAGACTCCACGCCAGCGACTGTGCCCACCAGCCACGTCGACCTCAGGATACCACCCCCGAGGTCGGCGTCGCATACTCCTCCCTGGCGACACTCGCGTACGTCGCCTGGGTATCCCGATCGACCGGGCAACCACGCCTGGTCAACCCATGCAGTCCGTAGCTGGCCACGCATGCCCGGCGTCCCCAGTCTAGCGTCCCCAGGACGCCTTCCGAACCCCCAGGTCGGCGTCCAGATGCCCAAGACGCCGAGCAAACCTCCAGAACGGCGTTCCTCCTCCGAGGACGCCGACCAGACACCCAAGTCGGTGTCTGGACCCCCCGGAGCCGTGCAGGTGCCCACGACGTCGACCAGGCGCCCTGGTAGTCGTGGCGACGCCCAGCTCGGCGTCCAGCTTCCCAGGACGCCGTCCAGGCGTCCGAGATGCCAACACGGTGTCCAGGGCAGCGTCCTCCTGCTCGGCGCCCTCCAGCCAGGCGCCCTCCAGCTTGGCGCCCTTGTAGTGGCCCCCGTGCCCACTGCTGCAGGTCGGCTGCAACCCCCGCACATCTGACCACAAGGTTGGCTCCGCCCAAGCGAGGACGGGGCCTTACAATGCTCCCGTTGACATAATAGTCACAGCATACATGGCAGCAAGAATAGCATCAAAGTCAAGGTCAAAGATAGCTACTCCCGCCCTAGACAACTCGCCCCAGCGAGGCATCTCAGTGGCCTCAGGGAACTGGTGACGCCGTGGGTGGAGTGCGCACCCCCGCAATGCTCACCCGCGCGGTCGCCGGTGCGCAGGACGTAGGTGCACGGACCAGAACCCCCACCCCGCTGGCGTGCAGCGTACAACTCACGGAGCTGCTGCTGCTGCTGGCGCTGACCACCACCAGAGCCGACCCTCTACGCAGCGCCACCCCGACCAGCTCCACCTCCTCCGCCTCCGCCTCCTCCTCCGCCACCACCTCCGCCACCTCCGCTCCCACCGCCACCGCCGCCTCCGCCTCCGCCTCCACTGCCGCCACCGACACCTCCACCTCCGCCACCACTCCCACCACCACCCCCACCCCCTCCACCGGCTCCACCGCCACCTCCACCAACCCCGCCAGCTCCTCCAGCGCCCTTGCCCCCCTTGCCCTTGCCTGTGCGGCGCTTCCCCGAAGGGGCAGAAGCAGCGCCGACCGACTCGAAACCAACGAGGTCGGCCGCAGCAGTAGAAGCAACAGAGGGCAAGAGGGGTGAGGGAGAACACCCCTCAAAGACGGTGGTGCGAGGATCACCACGAGAGGCTCCTACAGCGACTATGCTCTTCTCTGCTGCTAGGAGGGCCTTCTCGAGGAGGTCAATGGTGAGAGTGGTGGGGCAAACAGAGAGGAAGTGGTCCCTGACTACGCGGAGAGAGTCAGGGAGCCGGGCGACTATGTAGTAGAGGGTGATGTACATGGGGGGGGAGGTTCTTGGCCCAGAACTCAGCAGGAAGTGCAGCGCGGTAGCGAGTGTCACTAGTGCGGAGGAGCGTAATGAGGTCAGTGACTGTGGGAAAGGCAGGAAGGTCGGGGAAGAAGTACGGTAGCATGAGGCGGCTCAGTGCAGCAGTGGCAGGGGAGGAGTAGCGTGCAACTACAGCGTCGTACAAGGTCTGAGCACTCTTGTACTGGCTAAAGTGCGCACGCTCGGAGGTAGGCAGGTGGCGACGCACAGCAAGACGTGCAGCAGCATCGCGTGTGGCCCACTGTGAGCGAACAGTGGCGTCAGCATCAGCAGCAAGGGCAGGAGAGGCACCAGAGGTGAGGTCAAAGAGGGAGAGACCGTCTGCCCTATCGCACTATAAGAATAGCTGCAGGTCTTCTATCCAGACGTCAAAGTCAATGGCTTGACCCTCAGCGTCAAAAGCGAGGACACTAAGGGTAGCCATGACAGCAATAGACTAGCAGCGCGAACAGTAGGGTAAGGGCAGTGCAGTGACAGAGGCGCTGCTCTTACCGGACAGGGCGGCTCGGGCGGCTCGGCGGTGCAGGCGGCTCGGCTGCAGGGCGACTCGGCGGCTCGGCTGCTGGGCGGCTCGGCTGCTGGGCGGCTCGGTTGCAGGGCGACTCGGCGGCTCGGCTGCTGGGCGGCTCGGCGGCTCGGCTGCTGTGCGGCTCGGCGGCTCTGCGGCTCGGCGGCTCGGCGGCTCGGCTGCTCGGATGCTGGGCGGCTCGGCGGCTCGGCTGCTGGGCGGCTCGGCGGCTCGTCGGCTTGGCTGCTGGGCGGCTCGGCGGCGGCGGCTCCTGCCTCAGGGACGGCAGCGGCCGGCCGCTAGGGGCCGCGAAGGGCGGCGGAGGGGCCGTGAAGGGTGGCACTAGGGGCCGCCGAGGGCGGCGACGGGCCCTGAGGAGGCCGCGGAAGGCGGCTCAAGCTGCCGCGAGGGGGACGTAAGGGGCCAACGGATGGGCCCGTAAGGGTAGGGCGAGGGGCCGTAAGGGGCCGTAAGGGCGGCTTGAGGGGCCGTACGGGCGGCGCGATGGGCCGTAAGGGCGGAGTTAGAAGCCGTAAGGGCGGCACGAGGGGCCGTAAGGGCGGTTCGACGGGCCGTAAGGGCGGCGCTAGGAAGCCGTGAGAGGGCCGCAAAGGGCGACGCGACGGGGCCGTGAGGGGCCTAGCAAGGGCGCGACGGTAGGGAGAGGGCACGGGGTGCGACTCGGGCCTGAGCGAAGCGCGCTCCGGGCTGGAAAAAAATTTCGTGGTGGTGGGCCCTAGGAATCGTTCCCACTAGGGAACCTGCTCGATACCATGAGAAGAAACGAGGAATGAATCAACTATGAAAGAGTTGGGTACGAGTACTAACCCTAATTGGGTTTTACCCCTTATGGGCTACCCCACTACAGCCTACACAAACGTATAAGCTATAATGTTCTGACACCGTTCGCATCTGGTCCAAGCCGGTGTGTAACTCCGTAATTTTTCGTACGGAATTATCACCGTTTTCCTCCATTTGGCCATTTACAGAAAGATTTGCGACAAAAATAAATGAATTCTAGGCGCTGATCATCTTACTCTGAGTCGAATCGAATGTAGAAATAACGAGCGCTGATTCTGTAGGTCGCGTAATTCTCCCTTAAAGCGACGGGCAACTTTTGGCAGTGTTGGGTTCAGAAGTTTTTTTTTTTTTTTTTTTTAACCAGGCTTGCCAGCGCGTAAGTGCTGGCTGGCGAAAACCAGGATTTCGTGGGGACACTTTCCACCCGCAGTAACAGTTCGCCAGGGTTCTGGGTTTTGGGTGGCAAATTTGCACCGTTGCTTTAAGTGAAATTCGCGTCCAATCTCGGCTGTTGAGATGAAATTCGATTCGACGCTCCAAATTCCAACTTTTTTGGGCGAAATTCTCAAGGCCGTTGAGATTCGAATCGATCCGACGGTCGAAATTTCAACTTTTTTGCCACTGGACGTGAGGAGTGTTCGAAAACCGGTTCGAGGGGGACGTTGGAAAATAGCGCGGAACTGGTTTACGTACCCGAAATTGGCGCTTTCTGTCGTCGCCCCCGCGGTTTTAAAAGCTAGGTTTTAGCGGTCGAAAAACTTCGCTTGCAAACAGGCTCTGATTACCAAGTGTGAGGATCTAGGATCGAGCTCAGGAAAGAGAGTTTGAATTGAATTGAATTGAATTGAATTGAATGATCACCTGGGTACAACACGAGGCTATATATAGGCTCGACACAAGGCCTAGTAACCAGGTGTTACGCGAAGGTTCCGCGGGTCGCGAAGCGTCTCGGACAGATCCTTCCCGAATTCAGTAGAAGGTAATTCGGTGGCAACCGAAAAGCCCAAAATTCAGTGCACGCAACCTAGCTCGGTGCTATAACTATAATAAAATATAGGAAAGCACCTAGTCTAGGAAATCAAGCAATTCATGCATGCATCTAATTATCCTATGCTAGAAATAGCATAATAAAGTAAAGGCAAGCAAGCATAGCTAGCATAAGCCGTCGTACTCTCACAGATGGGATGTTGTGATATGAGGAGGAGTGAGCACATCCTCTGTCATAAGAACCAGTGACCAGAGGATGTGACATAAAGCGTCAAATTAACATAATGCTGTGACTTGGCAGCAGTGTCGGCTCATGTTGTGATGCCAGTAGTAGAGGCAACATGCTTTGACACGAGCAGCAGTGTGCAGAAGCCGTGACATAATCAGCAGTGACTCCGCACGCTATGACGTGAACAGTAGTAACCATATGATGGGACCTAAGTAGCGGTGGCAGCGCACGCTATGACGTGAGCAGCAGTGAGGTGTGACATAAGCAGCGGTGACACCGCTCGCTATGACGTGCTTCGCATTGACCTTATGCTGTGACACAAGCAGCAGTGGTCCCGCATGCTGTGACTTGGACAGCAGTGACGCCGCATGCTGTGGCACCAAGGCGGTGTCGCGCATGCGTTTTGCGGGACGGACCTCTGTTTGAAACCGTGGCCCTGATAGTTGCCGCGAAAGAGGGCGACATCACGCTCGACTATAGCAGTCCGTTGACAGCTGTTTGTGTTGTAGATGCCGACAGCCACTAAAACTGCAGCTTGACCAAGACAACACTACAACCGTAGCTCAAGATTGCGGTTATCATCTCTTACAGATGGGTGCCGCCCTCGAATTGTATTGCAGGACGTTGTCCTCGTATTCCGTTCACCACTCGTCTCTCTCCCTCCCGGGCTTCGTTTCCGTCCTTTCAACGGCGCAGTCTTGTGGTCGACCTGTCGAAGCTTATTGTCACAAGTCTGGGCGTAGATATTACACCCTTCAGGTACTACAGGCTCTACCAAGCTTTCCTCTTGAATACGTAATGATCGGTTCCACCCAAAATCGACTTTGTTCACCTCGAGAATACACCTACAATGCTCTGACTTCGTGGAGCGCCAACTACTTTTCTCCGCAATCCGTGCTATGCAAATCTGGCCCTGAACGTCGCGTTTCACTGTTGACATCTCCTGCGACGCGGCGTCCTAGTGCCAGCGCGTCGCGCCAAACTTTCGTGCCTATCTGCGTACTACAGCATCACCTCTGGTTGGTAGTCATCACGATTCCGTGCTCTGCCATGATTTCGTGGTTCATCGAAGACGTTTGGCGAGGCTATAGGTGCTTCAGGTCGCTGTCGAGGTTGGTGTCAAATTTCTACCTACCACCTATGTCGGTTGGTTCAAATCAACACTTCACCGGACTGCAACCCACCTATTCCCTCTTTACCCCCTCGTTCTGTGGATGCGATGCGAATCTTCTTTTTGAATGGTACTGATTGGCTGCGTTTCTGTACCGACTGAGGCGTCAGAATGGTTGTTAAGGTGAAGCCCTGCATGCGCCTGGTTTTGCATGTAGCAGCCCTATGCGATGTAGCGAGGTTTCGCATACCGCATACCGGAGCTTTGGTATTCACCGAGTACACTCCAATAGTGCACTTCGGTATGCACTGTTCAACACTGAACCGAAATAGAGGGAAGTGACGACATTGCACAAACGAGTATGTGCAGCTGTCTATTGCGAGCACCTGCGCAACTACTCCTGGGCAGGTAGAAAATGCACCTGACGGTATTTTCACCTGATGGTATTTTTGCCTGGCGGTGCCAACCTGGAACCGCATACTAGAGTAGGTGCTTGCACGTTCTCCTTGAACGACGTTCTTTATGGACAACGTTCTCGTAGAACGTTCTCGCACACGTCACTATGTTTCCTATAAGGTTCATGTTGTATCTGTTGTAATCAATCAATTAATCAATTACTTTCCTTTTGTTACTGGATACCAAGCCTATTGCTGCATACCAAGCATACTGTTCTTCAAATACCAGTATCCGGCTTCCAACAAGTCTGTACACGGAAAAGGCGCACTTCACTCTCTGCGCCTAGGCTCTCCCACAATCGCTTATTCTCCGCATGGTGCGGTGAACGTGGACGCATACGCAAACTTCAGATAGCCTCGAATACGATTGACAAAGTTCAACCTTGAGCCGGCAGCCACTTCGGTTCCGTATGGTTGGTGAGGGCGCCACTACGCAAGTCATGGACCTGGAGGCGCAGGTCGCTGTTTTGAGGGAGCGCCACAGTCGTGGCGAAATCAGCGACGCGGATCTGGAGCTGATGATCGAAGGAGCTCGTTCAAAGTGGGCTCGCGATCACCCACCTCCTCGCGCAGAGGCGGAAATTGAGTCTGCTTCTCCCCGTGCTGAAGGCGAAAACGTCAACATCGATGGCAATGAAGGCACAAGAGTGACGCGCGGTGAACTGCGAGGGGCCGTTGGAGTGCACATTATCGAAACTTGAACGAGAATCATCAAGTTTAACTAGGGCCTAGGCTTAGGAGCCTAGGCCCAACTAGGATGTCGAGTAGTTTGTGTCTAGGGTGAGAGTCGAGAAAGTTGGAAAGGATGGTTTTCACTATAGGTTTCGAAGAACATATAGCAAAGGAAACAAATAAGGTGCACCACCAAACTAAGTTTATAATAACTACACTAACTACAGCTACAGGCAGTTACAAATATAAGTTCTGACACTCCCCCATAACTGCCTGCAGCAGGAGTTTGTGCAGAATACAACCTGCAGGGGTACACATGCAAAATCATAAACAAGCAACAGCAGGTACTGCAGGCGGGCTAACACTAGCTGGTCACCCCCTCCATCTCCTCACTCTCCTCCTTCCCCTCCCCCACACTGCTGCAGGAGCAGCAGAGAGGGGGGGAAGAGAGGAGAGGTGGAGGGACGGCTGCTGGTTGCCTCACACCCGCCACGCCGGTGCCACTCCCCCGTCTCCCCCACACCCTCACACCCTCCCCCCCAGCGGCAACTGCAGCAGTGGGAACGAAAGGAGGAGGAGGGGAAGGGAAGGATACGACCCAACGCTCCAACACCCGCCACCCCCATACCCTCCCCCCCCACGGCTGCAGGGAGACAAAGGAGGAGGGGGTGGGCGGGAAGAAAGCCACAGAGCGGCTACAATTTGTCGGCGCAGGTAGGTCAAGGGCGGCTGCAGTGAGAGCAGGTGCGGAGAGGCCCGTCGCATGCCATGGGGCGCACGACGGGTAAGTTTAAGGTAAGGGCACCGTCGTGTGCCTCGGGGCGCACGACGAGCAGGGCATCATCGCGTGCCACGGGGCGCACGACGGGCAGGTTTAGGGCACCGTCGCGTGCCACGGGGCGCGCGACGGGCAGAGTAGGAGTCACTCGCCAACCGGGGGCGGGACAATAGAAAATCGCCACGCGCCCTAGGCGCGCGACCGGAAAAATGTAGCAGCGGAAGCATGAGGCGGGCCCACAGGCCAGGACGTAACTCACTCTGATAGCATATCGAAACTTGAACGAGAATGATCAAGTTTAACTAGGGCCTAGGCTTAGGAGCCTAGGCCCAACTAGGATGTCGAATAGTTTGTGCCTAGGGTGAGAGTCGAGAAAGTTGGAAAGGATGGTTTTCACTATAGGTTTCAAAGAACATATAGCAAAGGAAACAAATAAGGTGCACCACCAAACAAAGTTTATAATAACTACACTAACTACAGCTACAGGCAGTTACAAATATAAGTTCTGACACACACCGCGAGCGACGGTGGAACGCAAGCGCAAGTCCTTCGGTTAGCCGCTGCAGCGAGTGTGCGTAGTGACGCGCATGGTCGTCGCAACCCTACACGACCAAGTGGTGGCGGACCCTCTTGGACGGCAAATGCGTCAACCGTACGCGATGGTGGAATTGCTCCGGAATACGGATACTTCAAGTTCTCGCCCGACAAGATCATCGTGCCAAAACTACTTGAAGGGCGTCATGACTTGACAACGTGGGTCGAGTCTATTGAACCGCAGTTGGAGATCACGCAACTGAAGAAGTTCGTTGACGGCACAGTGGAGGTGCCGCCTGAAGATGACGCTGAGCGACGCGCATAGTTTCATTCCGCACAGCTGTTGACGTTTATGGTCATCTCACGGTGTTGCTCGCCGGTCGTCCAAGTTGCATTGAAACCATGCCGTCTACGGGTGGACGTTGGTTTTCAAACTTGGCAATTCATTATGAAGACCTAAAAGGCAACGAATAACCTTTACATCGCCCAGCTGGAGCAACGGTTGACAAATTTGGAGATGGGGGAGCACGAAAGCGCAACTGCATACTGCAATCGCGCAAAACAGATTCTTGCAGATCTGCGTATGGCTGGCGTGGACTACTCAATGTCTTCGTACGTCACGCATGTCATCAAAGGTCTGCCTGCAGGCTACAATCTCCTTCGATGCATGGTGAAACTCCCAGGTGTGCGGGAAGAGCTCGATGAGGATACGCTTTCGAGCTACATCATTGAAGAGGAGTTCACACTTGAATCCGAGCGGCGCAAGGAGCAGCTTCTCCCTCAAGTCAACTATGTCGCGTCGAAGCAGAAGTGGCAGCATCAGAAGTGGGCGAAATCGCGTGGAGGAGGTGACAATGACAAACAAGTCAACCACGCGAAGATGACCAAGAGTGACGAGCGTTCCGATGGCAGAAAGCGCAACTCTCAACGATATTGCTTCGTGTGTGGAGATCCCGACCACTTCGCGAACCAGTGCCCCGATCGCGTCAACAAGGAGGCTGGCGACGGTCAAGAAGCTCTGCGAGGACGGTCGCAAAACCGTCAACCTCGGCGCAAAATCGCCTACCGCAAGGACAACCAGTACTCGGATTCCAAGGACAATCAGCCGTCGGATGCTGTAACATCCCGTACAATGGGTGCGAAGGAGGCCCCAACTGACGATGTGCACCACGAAGGGCAACCGTCGTGTTCGATGGTCGGCGTGGTGACGGACGCATCCGCAGAATCGACCATTTCTTTGGCTCTTGAAGGTGGCGAGGACTTCCAAGCAGTTGCGGCAGCGGTGCAAGCAAACCCGACCGTGGTACTCCTCGACAGTGGCTGTTCTCATCACCTTATGGGGACGCATGAGGCATTTGTGGATATGAATGCGGGAGGCGACGTTCACCATGTGCGTGGATTCAACGGCGCTATTCAGCCCATGCAGGGGCGCGGCACGATTGCTATTCAAGGCACAGCAGGCACAAAGGTTCTCATTCCCGATGTGCTGTATGTGCCTGGCGTACAGGCAAATCTGCTGTCAGCTGGACAGTTAAAGGATAGTGGTCTGCAGTTTCAGGACACCGGTGACGAGACGCTTCTCGTATCTGCTGAGCGAGCTGTTCTCGGTCGTGCGCGCTACACTGGCCGCGTCCTCTGCTCTGACCTGCGTTTGTGTTCATCGCAGCAGCCGACGGCGCCGCCAACGGAGACGGTCGCTTTGCGGACGATTGCGTCATCTACAAGGTCGTCGGCGGACATCTGGCATGCACGCCTTGCGCACGCGGAGATGGATACGATCAAGCGCACAGCTGCACATGGCGCAGCACCCGGTTTGGAGATCACGTCATCGGCTGGCGCGGATCTGGTGTGCGTTTCTTGCGTTGGCGGAAAGCTGGTTCGGCATACCTTCCCCGACCAGGGTTGTGAAGTTGACAACGCATTGGATGTTGTGCACATCGACATCTGCGGACCCTTTCGCATTGCTGCCAAGGACGGGAGTCGCTACTTTCTTCTCCTGAAAGATCGCAAAACGCGCTTCGTGTGGGCGTATCCTCTCACCCGGAAGAGTGATGCTTTGGAGACATTTGAAAAGTGGTTGACGATGATGGAGCGCCAAACGACGCTGACGGTGAAGATGATCCGATCTGACCGTGGAGGGGAGTTCTTGGGTGGCGATTTCACTGCCTTCGTCGACAAGCACGACATTGTACACGATCTGACATGTCCGTATACCCCGCAGCAGAACGGTATGGCCGAACGCGAAATGCACACACTTGTCGAGGCGGTGCGGACCATGCTTCTCCACATGAACGTGCCACACCATTGGTGGCACCTCGCGCTTCGCCAAGCTGTGTCGGTGCACAATAACATTGAATGCGCTTCTCTGTCCTTGGGAGCAACACCGTATACGCTGATGTACAAAGAGAAGCCGGATCTCACCATGGCCCGGGTGTGGGGTTGCATGGTGCAATACATGGTCCCGCAACATCAGCGCGGTGGGAAGCTTGCGCCGAAAGCGAGCTGGGGACTTCATCTTGGTGTTTCTCCAGCGAGCAAAGATTGGGAGGTGCTGGATCTCGCTGCAAACCGCATCGTCACCACTGTGGAGGTGATATTTTACGAAACCCAGTCGCTGGATGACTGGAAAGCTGAGCGCGCGCCAGGAAGTGCACCTAAGGTATCCACTTCGGCGGTCTCTGCTCCTTCAGCGAGTCTTCTCGTTGAGGAGATTGACGATCTACTTGACACTCCGGATTCAGCACCTGCACCTCCGCACGTCCCCACGTCCATCCCCAGCTCTGCCCTCCCACCGGTATACCCACGTGTACAGTCAAGCGACTGCCTTGGTTTTAGTCGGAAATCGGCCGTGTTTTTCAGTCTGATTTCAGCCGCGGGTCCTGAAAGCAGGCTGAAAACCAGCTGAATTCCGGACCTGGTTTTTGTGATGTCTCGAAACGAGTTCGCGGCGGCGACCCTGCTCATCCCCCGCGCTGTGCTGAGCAACACTCAGCGCGCTCTCCGCCATGATGGCTCCGCCGGCGATGTCTACCACTCCTGACGCACGTGCCGCCACACCATGCCGACAAATAGATCCGCGAAGGGGACGAGGGGACCAGGAAAAAGGGTGAGGGGAGGCAAGGAGAGGGAGTGAGTGTCAGACACTTCCCCCTTGTGTTTCATGCTGCGTGGGAACGTAAGGCATGAGTCATAAGGAGAAGTGATGGGCCGTGCAGAGTGATTCACTCTTATTTTCCGTGCGATGTTAACGTGCATTCCGAGAAGCGAGAGAGGTTGGCCCCATGTTGTGGTGATTGGAAGACCATTGCGATTGTAGTCCATCTGCAAAACCGTCTCACCCCAACCTCACCCAGAATTGACCTCGGGGTCACCCTCGGCTGGAGTTGGGGTCACTCAACATTCACCCCAACCTAACCTGGCAGCGAACCCAAAGGTGACGCTCAGGTCGTTACTGTTCATCCAAGTTGCTACTTGCGTTTAGAGTGATTCGCTCTATGCTATAAGTAGCATGTCTACTACAGTAATTATATCGTGCAGCAACATTCGTATTACACATTATATATTGGTGACATTGCTGTAACAGTAGATAAGGATTCGGATGTTTCAATTTAACATTAAACACATCCATATACATAGGACATACAAGAGCATCAAAATCTACAACGATACATTACACACGTAATACTATATCTACAGTAAGGTTGAGGCATGGTTAATCTAGGTGAGTGAGGTTTTGCATTTCGACCACCACCTGCCACACACCACTGAAAAGCACATGTAAGCAATTTTGATAAATCGCACATGAATGCAACCTATAAAAACCCCAGTTAAACTTTAGTACCGTACCATCGGACAGTTATTGCCATACCAAACATAAAAATACTCTCTGGCCGCTTCATAAGCACTGCAACATCTGCACACATACACATGGAGATAAGACATTGTAATAAAAAAAGAAATCACAAAAAAAAAAAATCACACGTACTGTCATGTTGAGAAGGCCAGTTTGAATGTAACGAGAGAGATAATCGTTCTGAAATTAAGAAGATGACCACTCACGGAAAATAGCGAGGCGTGAGTGCGGTGGGCAAATGGATTAGGCGCCATGGCAGAGACTGCTGTAGTTGCTGAGCTTGTGAAAACGGGTCATATTGAGCCCTGCATGCTAAAAAGGGCTTGGCCACGATCAAAACGCACAGAAGATCAGGGAGGGAACAAAGGAATTGATAATCATACAAAAAAGAGAGTGGCAAAAACGGAAGGAAGGAAGACCCGTCGCTGCGTAGCTGTCACCGCATTGCAGGATGCTCTCTCCGAGCATCACTGCTGGCACATCGACCGTAACCGTCTATGTGGCCAGCGTTTCACCGTGTCGAGCTCTGATGTCACCACAGTCTGAAAAGCTAAGTGCTAAGTGCGAAGACAAGCAGACACAAAAGTCGAGCTGTTGTAAGCGAATGAAAATAGACTTAGCAGAACAACGTCTATTTGGCAACTTTGCGCCTTAATAGGGTTGATCGGGGTATTACACGGTTCAGAAATATTCAGCAACAGTACTGGGGTTGGGCAAGGTATGCTGGAAGGGTGGGAGAAGAAATTGGATGACTTGGATTATGTGGTTCTCTGTTGTTCTGTGCATATGATTTTCGGATGGCAGGTGTGCAGCATTCAGCGCAGCTGGCAGATTAGGACCACCTGTGCATGACAGGTGGCGCACATTTACTGCCCTAAACCCATTGAGTTGGTTGGGCCACTGTCTACGGGGCTCGCCTGTTTCTGGTTCAGGGTGCTCGTGATAGGCTGTTCGGATTCGTGTGTTTTCAATTTGCGATCGCAAGGGAGATTTTGTAACTTAGTTCGCTCACAGTTCACCCTTGGTGATGCGACAGGTGCTACGGAAGTCGCGCGATGTAGTGAATGTGAATTCATTACTGTAGAGGCTACTCCTAGCGAGGACAGCCCGAACTGTTCGCGTCAGTTTGGGTTCGGCCTACACTTCGGCCCGAACCACTTCCGAGTCGCCCCGCACCAATCGCGACACTTCCAACCCATCCACGTCCCGAGGTCCTCGCCTAGCCCAGTTTCGACCCTATAAATGCGTGCTCCTTTATCATTCTTGAGGATTCAGTGATTCTGTATTCGACATCCTTTTTATAAAGTCTTCCGGGCACTCTTCTTAGTACAACTCATAACACCTGGTATCAGAGCCTAATTTCCTAGGTTCCCCGTTTTTTTAGAGTGTATTACCCCTCGGGGGGGGGGGGGGGGGGGGGGGGGACAGGGAAGGATGCCGTGGTGACATGAGCAACGCAGTAGCTGGCCAGGAGAACGGATATTTGCTCCTAGCGGCCATGATTTTACGGGCGCTCCTGCTGCACCGACGGATCCTTGCCCTCGACGGTCGAGATGGACCGTGGCCTCCCTCCCCCCGGGTGGCGGACAGCTTTTGCTGTCGTCGCAGTTAATGCGTGAGTTAACAGTGTTCGTTTCGGCATTTTCGGAGTTAATTTGTGTGGCAGCTGACGTCGACAGGATCTCCGTCAGTGCACATCCGAAGATGTCGGAAGCAAGATCGTCGTGCGAATTGCGTCAGCGTGTGGTCGACAACTACGCGCGACAATTTCGGAACGGATTGCATGCATCACGTGGCGTCGAGCATCTTCGTCGCATTGCGCATCAGTCCGTTGGAGGTCTTCGGCAAGTGACGATCGTGGTCACTGTGCGCGAAGATTTCGGGTAGCAGCACGTGGAAAACGACTGCTGTGCGAGCAGCCAGGCGCATGGTGATTTGCGTCAGAAAATGCAACGGCGCGGAGTGGCGGCGTGACGACTACCCGAAGAAAGCGGGGGTCTACCGTCGTTCCAGTCCGGGTGTGGCCGGTGTGGCTACAAGAGGGTGCGTCGTTGGCGTTTTCGGCAGGAGCGGCACAGTGTGGGTCGGAAGTTATTTTCAAACCGCCAAAAAGTTCGGAAAAGGCCGCCTACGACTAGACTGTTTTCGTTAGGGTCACTTCTGCGCCTGCAACAACGTCGGCCGAAATCTTCGGAGCAACAGCAGCAGCCGACACTGTACTTCAGGCGGCACAGGTTCCCTCTGATCAAGGGAAGTTGCGCCGCAGACAGGGCAGTACACCGACAGGACAACGGTTTATCGCAGCGTTTAGACCCGCAAATTTTGCCTGGTCTACCGGCTACAATAAATGGAGTTGCGACAAATACGGGTCTGGCGAGAGAAACGGATTTCGAGCTTCAAGAGGGGCGAAAACGACCTATTGTGACGACTTTTTGCTGAGGGCCGAGTTTGTGGCTAAGCGGCGGTAGTAGAAGGAGCTCCCTACCGGCCAAAGTCTACCGACGTTTCGCATACCTCACGCCCAGAAGGCCTCGAAGGCAAGGTGTAAGTCCTATTGGCCACTGGATCCACAGGTGGGGCCCTGTGTTTAGCTTTGTGCTGGTTAGAACGGTGCGGGTGACGCTGGTTCGACGACAGGGCGTACAAGAAAATTTCTGGGAGCGACACTGTTTCGGCCCCGACAAAACCGGACCATCGGCAGCAGTTACCCCGCCGACAAAGTCGGAGCTGAAGCAGTTGGTGCAGCTGTCGGAGTTTCTCCTAATTCAACGGTCTACCCGACATGGTGTAGCGGCAAGAAGGGGCTTTCCGAAGCTGTGGAGTTTTAAATGCGATAGACGCGGTGGGCAACGAAGCGGCCGGTCCGACTGTTTGATCCGATAAACAAGACCCGGCTACGATAGCATTCGCGCCTTCACCGAATGTCAGAAAATCGCGGGCAACACGGAGTTAAACCTCATCCGACAAAAGCGGACGCTGGGTGAACGGCGGCAAGCGAAATTGTCGGGGGGTGAAGACAAAAAAAAATGGAGGGAAATTTGTGGGTGCTCCAGCAAATCTATAGAGTGAAAGGTTGAGCCCGTACACCAATCCACCGCGAATTTCGGAGTCTTTTCGGTAGACCCTCGAAAGGGTTTGATATTGTTACATGGAGGCGTGGCGAGCGGTGTATCGCCAAGGATACCTGGGATTCGCTAAGTAATTTCGGCGGGTACGAAGACGGGTGAACGTCGGAGTACCAGGGTCAACGGCGGAAACGTCGGGGTTATGCGGCGGAAAATACTTCGGGACTGCTTCAACAACCATGATTTTCAAGGTTTAATTCCAACGGTGGGAGACGGGTGAACGTCTGCTCGCCAACTGTTTCAGCGGTTTACGGTGTACTTAGAAGCCAGCTGGGGAAATTCTATGGCAAGATCTGCGGCGTTGATGCGGACTAGGTTCCGTGAAATTCGGTCCCGGTAGACCCATGACTCCGGGTTCTACACAAAAGAGCACCTCCTGTTGGTGGGTTGCTAGTGTGGTTAACCATGGAGAGAAAAATGGCGACGGGTGGGCACGCTAGACACACCGGTTCTTTCGGGGGGCAACGTGCAGGCGACCAAGACTTTACGTGGTGTGGAAATTTCCAACATTTACGGGTGCAACGAGCAGTTCCGAAAAGAGTTTTTAACGGAGTCAGCAGGGTCGCTGACAGTATCCGTGCCGACGGCCGACTGCAGCGTTGCTTGATTAAGCGCGTGAAGGCACTCGTCGTCTAAGTGTGTAGCCGTGCAAATCGGAAGCTGCTCGGGGGTACCAGCCGCAAAACGAGGGAAAATTTTGCAACAGATGGGGGGAGAAGGCGACAGCTGTTTTCGCCCCTGCCCGGAAGTTTTCGGCGAGTCACGACAACGTCGCCGAGGTAGCTGACGTCATCGACAATTCCAGTTCAAGTTTGAAAAAATATTTCGGTGATCAGGGGGAGGAATGTCAGAATCCCAACCACTAGACCATTGGGATAAAAGGGCTTGTTAAGTAGCGGGTCAGTGCGCCCATAACCCCCCAGGCCAACATGCCTGTAACCCTTCCCTAGGATCAATCGGGGATCACCAGTGGACCTCTGACACCACCCCGCACTGGGATGCCCGAAGTGCATACACAGGGATTCGAACCCGAGACCTTCGCTCTGATACCATGTCAGAATCCCAACCACTAGACCATTGGGATAAAAGGGCTTGTTAAGTAGCGGGTCAGTGCGCCCATAACCCCCCAGGCCAACATGCCTGTAACCCTTCCCTAGTATCAATCGGGGATCACTAGTGGACCTCTGACAAGGAACAACAGCTGATTTTCGCCTCTGCCCGGGAGATTTTGGAGAACAGCGACAAAAACCTCGGCGAGTCAGGACAACACTGCCGGAGGTGCTGACAGCTGGAGAAGCTACAGCGAGGATTTTCGCCTGCAAACAAGACAAACGGCAGCAATTTCAGGATTGCAGCAGCTGCCAACTGGAGATTGGGTAGCAGACAAGTGATTCGATACTGCCACGCGGGGGTTTTCGAGGTGGCAGTCACGAGAGATGCTGCAGCAACAGTCGTGACAACAAGACAACACGAAGAAAATCTTCATGCCGAGTTCCTGCAAAAACGATATTATTTTGAAGGGGTTTCAACAGAATTTACCCTTGGCATTTCCGGGATTTTTCGACGGTGAGATTTCGCCACCGACAGCAATTTCGACTGCACAGCGGCTGAATTTCAGGCGGCTAGGTCATCACACATGGTATTCTGCGTCAGGGTGGTTGAGGTTTTGTGCCCGCGCAGCTGTGCACATTTTGGTGGGCAGCAGTTCCCAGGGGGGGGGGAGAAAGAGTGCTCACGCACTGTTCTTGGCAGGTCTCTGACATGTCGGCAGTTATTGCTGACAGTTCGTTTGACACATACAGCATGACGGACGCACGCGATGGCTTCATCGACATCGACGGCACCAGATTCATCGATCTCTGACAACGCGTCAGACTTCCCGCCGACATGACATTCACCAGAACCATCCGATACACATCCGCGACATCGACGGTCTTCCTTCGTCGAAAGATTTGAGATCGACATTCGCTTTCAACCGCCCAATTGACATCGGCAGTATCAACGGCTGACATCCCAACTCTTTGAAATTCGCCTGGTCAACGCGCTCAGCCACGCGTCAACTCGAAAGTCAACATGCTTCCGCACCGTCAGGTCGGTTTTCGACCAAGATCTGCAGTTTTCACGCTACTCCAGGACTCGCCTACGTATAAGGGCACCTTATTTAGAAGGTGGGAGAGTGTAATGAATGTGAATTCATTACTGTACAGGCTACTCCTAGCGAGGACAACCCGAACTGTTCGCGTCAGTTTGGGTTCGGCCTACACTTCGGCCCGAACCACTTCCGAGTCGCCCCGCACCAATCGCGACACTTCCAACCCATCCACGTCCCGAGGTCCTCGCCTAGCCCGGTTTCGACCCTATAAATGCGTGCTCCTTTATCATTCTTGAGGATTCAGTGATTCTGTATTCGACATCCTTTTTATAAAGTCTTCCGCGCACTCTTCTTAGTACAACTCATAACACGCGAAGTGAAGGCGTGTAACCAGCAGTTAAATCGATAGAAGTTTAGGGAAAATATGCCACAAGTAACCATCATGTGACCCGATAACATCAATGGTTAAAAAAAAAAAAAGCATACGGTACCTATAACGAGTATCATGACGGGCTTGGTAAGTGGGGTCACGGAATCAGGTTGTATTCCAAAGTTGGAACACCATCCAAAGTTCCCCCACACGACTCGAAATGTCAAAGTGACATTTCAATGTTTCCCCATGCGGTTCGAAGTCTGGACACCAAGGAAGATGCCGGTCAGCTGTTGTGCGAATGATTTGCATGTCAAAATGAGACATGGACGTTTGGGGAGTTTAGGGATCAAATCCAATGACTTCAACTTACAATCGTGACCGTCACAACCTTGCAAATTCAGCCCACAACAACCAATGAGCCCATGTTGAATATTTTTCCCAGGTCACTCGAATAAATTTGGTCGTTTATTGATTTCGCGCTCTGATTGGGCACGAAACCAGTCTGATCCAATAACCGTCAGGCGATTCTAACGAACCTGGTCGCACGCCTAATCTAGTCACATGTCCAAACTGGGGCCCCACCCCACACGGATACCATCCACCCCCAAAAAGTGCTTGCTGTGGGGGAACTTCGATGGTGTCCCAACTTCGGAATACAATGTCAGTCACTAACAACAACTCAAGAATCACACGAATGGTGACACATGAAACGCCCTCCAGGAAAATTCCTGAAACCAGGCCAATTTCCCGCTCGCGCCAACTCGTGCGGAGAGGTTTGATGCATGCCTGTACCATCGAGCCTCCAGCCCACCGTAACCACAACACGACCCGACGTGCTGTACACCCCCCTGCTCGCTACGGTTCCAACCAAGTACAGAACCTTGACCCCAGCGGATCTCTCCAACTTACTTCCCGCCATCAGCTATTACTCATGCTATTACTAGTAGCTATAGCTTTCGCCAGCTGGCTTCCCCGTCACGCATCCAAGGCATTCGTTAGCAGCACCAGACGTCTATCAACGGTGCGTGCCTTAGCCCAAAAGCCTTTTCCCATCTGTTCATGTTTAGTCCCTTGTTACTCGAAAAAATACTAATAATATACATAATAAAGAATCGGTCACACCGCTGTCGCGATGTGCCCCGCGGCTGGCGCGCCGCTGCACGCATCATGCCAATCGGGCTCGATCGTCGCAAGATGCAGTGCGGCCACTTCGACGCTCGACGCATCGAGACGATCTAGAGCAGCCGCCGCCGCGATACGCATTGCAGCCAGCTTTTGGCCGCTCCACGCATCGCGCCAACTGGGCCGCCTCCGTCGCAATGCGCAATGCGGCCACCCTGATGGGCGAGAGTGTGCCACTGCCGAGGCCGAGGTTTCCAAGCTCTCTCGTCTGCTAGCAACCCCTCTCATGCTTGTCTCCTGCCCATTTTTTCTCTCTCCCTCACATGCCGTGTCATCCTCGGCCAAAGCCTCGAATATGGCAATACTCTCTCTCGTGCCAGGCCTCGCTTTTAAGCTATCTCGTGCTTGACTGCTCTCTAGTCCCCTGACACTCTCATCCCCTCTCATCCCCTCTCACACACTCTCATCCCCTCTCATCCCCTCTCACACACTCTCATCCCCTCTCACCCCTCTCACAAACTCTCAACCCCTCTCATCCCCTCTCATCCCCTCTCATCCACTCTTCTCCCTTATCATCCACTCTTCTCCCTTATCATCCACTCTCATCCCCTCTCACCCCCTCACATACACTCTCATGCACTCTTGACCACTTTAATCCACTCTCATATTTTCTCAACCTCTCTAATCCACTCTCATCCACTCTCTTACACTCTCATTCCCTCTCATATCCTCTCATCCACTCCTATCCCTTCTCATACACTCGCATCCCCTCTCATACCCTCTCATACACTCTCATACACTCTCATATACTCTCATTCAATCTCATACACTCCCATCCCCTCTCATTCACACTCAACCACTCTCATCTCCTCTCATACTCTCATCACTTCTCATACACACTCATACTCTCTCATACCCTCCCATCCACTATCATATACACTCTCATATCCTCTCATCCACTCTCATCTCCTCTCATCCCCTCCCATCCCCTATCATAAGCTCTCATACACTCTCATTCACTCTCATCCACTCTCATACACTCTCATACACTCTCATCCCCTCTCATAAACTCCCACATACACTCATATATTCTTAGCCCTCCTCATCCACTCTCATACATGTTGTGTGATGCAACCATATGCATTCACGTCTGTCTACCTCCCATCATGTGTTTGTGCGTTGCATGCGTGGTGTGAGCGTGTGCAAGAAATTTGTGTCTTGTGTGGTTTGGATTTTCTGTGTGTGTGTGTGTGTGTGTATGTTATTTGTCTTGAGCAGATATCTGAAGTGATTCCTCCACTCAAGAGGTTTCCGACGAACCAAGAATCGTCGCGATCGGAGCACAACCAAGAAAGTTACGAACATTGGAGTTCGTATGCTTATATATTTTGGTTGCAGCTACTTTGGGAAGTTGTGGCATTGACTCAATATGGGGTACAGACTTGTGGGGGTTGGGAAATTCGAACCCATCACTGTAGATGCTGCCAAGAGGTTGGGTGAAGCCAAACCAGGTTGGTAAGTGTGGCCAAGTTGAGGTGAGGTGGATGGCATGGGTTGGAAAGTGACAAAGGTCAAAGTTTGTTGCCTATGGGGAAGGGAATTGTGTGGCATGGAGTTTCCTTGGTTGGGGACTCTCTTGGGACCTTCCCTCTTGTCCTCCTCTTCCCCTCCTACCTGGTTTATTGCTACTCTAATGCTCTTTTGTGGGACTTGTGAGTTAATTGTGATTGAGTTAAATTTCTGTGGCAGCATACCCCCTAGTGCGCCGAAATGCATAACTCAAGATATGCTTCATATTTTGATACGATTCAAACTGGGTAATGTAGCCACGGTCTAGGGCTACAACATACTCGGAATTCGTGGGATTCTAACAGTGCACCTTTCGTCGACAACGTTTCGTGTGAAGTCGACGTTTCTGTCCAGAATTCTAAGCCAACGATTTTGTGATAATTTCGGCTCCTAAGCTTCTAGACTCCGTCCTTAGTCTTTAACAAGTGGTATCAGAGCCGATTAAGGACTTTGTGGAGAGTCTACTGAAGTGTGAAGACCCTCCTAGACCCACCATGGCCTGTGGGCGTGCCTAAGTGGAGTTCTAGAGGTTGCACGTGACTTCCGCTAAGGGGAAACTCTGCCGAAATTTCGTTGGCGCCGACACTTGTGAAGATTGTGTGGATCTACATTGTGACCAGCAAAGGAGGGGAGCTGACACCTCTAATTGGGAGCAGAGGAGATGAGTCAAGGGAGTGGATAAGGAGCTGAGAAGAAGAGTGAGCCGCCACCATCCAAGATTCAGGCATTGGATGGCTCCAACTATGAAGAATGGAGTGGGCGGATGAGGAGCGCCTTCAAGCGCTACAAGCTGCTCAAATTGGCTATGTGAGAGGAGAAGATGCCCGAGGAAGGAGATGCCCGCGATCGGTAGATTGAGCAAAGCGCGGTGCTGTACGACTTGATTCTACAGTCAGTCAACAACGACATGTTCCAGCACATCAAGGATTTGGTGGAGCTCGATGACTCGGGACCGAAGGCGTGGAAGCTGCTACGCGACGTGGTTCAACCCAACACGCTGCCGATGGTGATCGTATTGGAGAAGGAGCTGGCTGCCCTCTCCATGCGGCCAGGAGATGATGTGAAGCCAGCCCTTGACAAGATCAAGGACACCTATGCGAGGATGGCAGCGGCGGGCAGGAAGGTGTCGGAAATGCAGCAATGCACCAAAATCATCTCGGTGCTCGACAACTCGTGGGACAACCTTATCCCCACCCTCAACGCTCAGCAGGACAAGTGGACGCCTGAGTGGCTACGGCAGCAGATCCTGCAGGAGGACTTCCGCAGGCGCCATACGGGAGGTGGTGCTCCCAACAAAACTTCTGAGGGGTATGGAGCTGCAGGAGGCAGCAGGGGGAGAGGGGGAGGGAGAGGCCGAGGCCGTGGGAGAGGCTTTGGCAGAGGAAGAGGCCAAGGTGACTACAACGAGGGGCATGAGAGCTCTGGTGGCAGGGGGAGCACTCGAATGGAGGGTGCGTGCTGGTACTGCAAGAAGGCTGGACACCCGTGGTTCAAGTGTTTCAGCCGGCCTGAAGGATGGGCGCCTCCAGGCATGAAGCCGCCAAGTGGTGAACGTGCACGAGGTGGTGCTGTGCAAGGTTCAGGTGCACAAGGTGATGGTGCACAAGGTAAAGCCGACCCTGGGATGTTCCTCATGGTTGAGGATGTGCAAGGGAGTGGGGGTGATGTGGGCTCAGTTGGGAAGGTTGTGATGCACCCCCTCACTCATTGGGTGATCGATTCAGGTTGGACGAGTCACATGACTCCACGGGCAGATTTGCTTGATGAGGTGAAGCCCCCTGGGAAGATTAAGTTTGTGGCTGCCGCTTCGAGTGCCTTGCTCCCTGTTCTTGGTGTTGGGAATGCCAAGGTTATAGGAGCTAATGGGGGGCTTGTGGGGCTGGGAAATGTGCTGTTGGTTGAAGGTTTATCCGTTAACCTCCTCTCTGTGCGCCGGCTGCAGAAAAGCAAGGCCAAAGTTACGTTCGGCCCAACCAGCTGCCGTGCAAAGCTTGGGAAGTTGCTGCTGTGGGATTTGGAGGAGAAGAGCAGCTGCATCAAGGACCTGTGGCAGCTGCCCATCATCCCTTGGAATGGGAAACCTTCAGCAACCGCATAGGCAGCGGCAGCGGCTAAAGCAACTGCGGGAGGAGAGGAGACTGCACCAACTGCTGGGGCCCTGGATGCAGTCAAGAAGGTGCAGCAGCCACAGCAATCACATGGTGAGGTGCTTGCTGGTGTGGATGCAACGGGTGCATGGGCAAAGGCTTCGTCTGGGAGTGGTGAGGCCGATTGGGAGACGTGGCATGAGAGGCTGTGCCACATCAACATACCGATGCTGCAGAAGTTGGTGTAGGATGGGAGCTTGAAGGGATTGGAGGTGAAGGGGGCAGCAAAGGAGATTGGGAGCTGCCCTACATGCCTTGAGACAAAGTTCACCAAGTTCCCTTTCAGCAGCAGCACGGGACCAGCCAAGGTTCCACTCGCGCTTGTGCACATGGATGTGGTGGGCCCAACAAGGGCCCTTTCTCTCACGGGCAGCCGCTACTTCTTGACCATTGTGGACGACCACACACGTGCAGTGTGGGTCTACCCTCTCAAGACTAAAGGGGAGGTGGCAACGGCTGTTCTTAAGGAGTGGATGCCAAGAGCTCAAAGGGAGAGCGGACACAAGGTCAAGGTGATCCGCACCGACAATGGGGGAGAGTTTATTGGCGCTGATTTTGAGGCGGTGCTGAAGAAGAAAGGGATCAAGCATCAGCTCACGGTGCCCTACAACCCTCAGCACAACGGCGTGGCTGAGCGGTTCAACCAGACCCTGCAGGAAGGTGCTCGCACTCTCCTTGGGCGTGCAGGGCTGCCGGATCCGTTTTGGGTGACAGCACTGCGGCAGGTCGCTGTTGTGAAGAACCGGGTGCTGGCGACAGTGGGGGACAAGCAATGGGTCCCCTACACCAAGTGGTATGGGAGTGCACCAGCAGTCAACATGCTGAGAGTCTACGGCTCGATGGTGTGTGAGGGGAAGAGGGGAAAACTGGAAGCTTCTGGGAGATGGGGTGTGTACTTGGGGCTTGCTAAGGATCACAAGGGCTGGCTGATTTGGGACTTGACCAGCCAGCAGCTGACTGTGTCGAGGGATGTGAAGCTCCTTGAGTCCTTGTACTACAAGGAGTGGAAGCAGCAGCAGCAGAAGCTTCCCACTACACCGCTGATCATTGAGGCTGATGAGGTGCAGCGGCCTTCGAGGCAAGTGCAGGTCACTGTCTCAGAGGAGGAGATTTCTGGGGTGACTGAGGATGGGGGAGAACCTGAGGTGGAGGAGCAGCAGCAGCAGCAGCAGCAGCAAGATGCTCCACAAGGTGCCGTACGTCCGGCTGACCGTCCAAGGAGGGATGTGCGCCCTCCTAACCGGCTGACCTATCCGAGCTTTGGGAAGCCAAGTGTGGTAAGGGCTGGGAGTGTGGCTGAGCAGTGTGATGAGGAGGAGATAGCGCATTGTTACTGGGCAGCCGTCCCTGAGCCCAAGACACTTACCGGGGTCTTGAGTGGGCCCGATGCTGAGAAGTGGAAGCAGAGTGTGAAGGAGGAGTATGACTCTCTGTAGGAGAACGAGGCGTGGGAGCTGTGTGAGCTGCCTCCAGGGAAGAAGGCCATTTCTTCCAAGCTGATTTTCAGGCACAAGTACGGACCTGATGGGGAGCTGACCCGCTACAAGTCAAGGCTTGTGGCTAAGGGGTTTCAACAGACAAAGGGGAAGGATTTTGATTATATCTTTGCTCCTGTGGGGAAAGGCACTACAATGAGGACGATGTTGGCAATGGCTGCAAACCGTGGCTGGAAGATCAAGCAGATGGACATAATCACTGCCTTCCTCAATGGAATCATTCTGGAGGAGCTGTACATGCTGCAGCCTGAGGGGTTGGATGATGGGAGCGGCAGGGTGTGCAGGCTCAAGAAGGCCATCTATGGCCTGAAGCAGGCTCCTCGCGCATGGTACCACAAGCTGGAGGAGACACTGCTGGCCGGGGGGTTCAAGAAGAGCGAGTGTGATCACAGCCTGTTCCTGCTGCAAGAGAAGGAGCAGTTCCTCATGCTCCTGGTGTACGTGGACGACATCCTGCTCTTCTCTGAGTCGTCTACGATGATTGAGCGTGTGGAGGAGATGCTGGAGATGCAGTTCAAGTGCTCGAAGATTGGAGATGTGAAGTACTACCTGGGGATGCACGTGGAGAAGGATCTCGACAAGGGAGTGTTAAGGTTGCACCAGAGGAAGTACTGTAAGTGGCTGGCTGAGAAGTATGGACTGCAAGATGGAGGAAAGCCAGCCACCCCACTGCCTTCAGGGTTCACTGTGGAGCCTTGTGCTGATGAGGAGGTGGTGGGTGAGAGTGAGAGGAAACGTTTTCATTCCATGGTTGGGGCACTCAACTATGCGGCTAACCACACGCGGCCTGACATTGCCTTTGCTACATCCAGGCTTGCGAGTGTGGTTTCATGCCCAAGTCATGAGCAGCTGGAAGCGGCCAAGAGGTTGGTCCGCTATGTGAGTGCAACGGCATCAGTGGGCTTGGAGTACAGTGCTGTACGACAAAGGCTACAGAGGGTTGCAGCTGATTTGAGCAAGGGGGAGATGCGCTTGACTTGCTACACCGACGCTAGCTTGGAGGCTATGTGAAGACGGATGGCACCAGCATTGGAGGCTATGTGTGCCTCTTTGGAGGTGGTGCAGTGAGCTGGCGCAGCAAGAAGCAGAACGAGGTGGGGTTGTCCTCATGTGAGACAGAGTACATGGCCCTGCATCATGGGGCAAAGGAGGTGGTGTGGCTGATGCGTTTGTTGGAGGAAATCGGAGTGTGTCAGAGGGAGCCGACTGTGATTTTCTGTGACAATGAGTTGGCGGTGAAGCTTGCGAAGAATGCATGTCTTTATGGCTTGACAAAGCACATCAGGCCAAAATGGCATTGGACAAGGAGGCTCCTGGACAAGGAGGTGCGGCTGGAGATTGTGAAGACCCAGCAGCAGGCGGCTGACATTCTCACCAAGCGCCTGGCAGAACTTGAGCATTGGAAGGGCATGAAGCTTGCATGAATGAGTGTGCATTGAGGGTGCATGCTTGAGTTATGGCATGTGGGATGATGGTTGGCAGCCAGAGGGGGAGTTTGTTGTGTGATGCAACCATATGCATTCACGTCTGTCTACCTCCCATCATGTGTTTGTGCGTTGCATGCGTGGTGTGAGCGTGTGCAAGAAATTTGTGTCTTGTGTGGTTTGGATTTTCTCTGTATGTGTGTGTGTATGTGTGTGTGTATGTGTGTGTGTGTGTGTGTGTATGTGTGTTATTTGACTTGAGCAGATATCTGAAGTGATTCCTCTACTCAAGAAGTTTCCGAGGAACCAAGAATCGTCGCGATCGGAGCACAACCAAGAAAGTTACGAACATTGGAGTTCGTATGCTTATATATTTTGGTTGCAGCTACTTTGGGAAGTTGTGGCATTGACTCAATATGGGGTACAGACTTGTGGGGGTTGGGAAATTCGAAACCATCACTGTAGATGCTGCCAAGTGGTTGGGTGAAGCCAAACCAGGTTGGTAAGTGTGGCCAAGTTGAGGTGAGGTGGATGGCATGGGTTGGAAAGTGACAAAGGTCAAAGTTTGTTGCCTATGGGGAAGGGAATTGTGTGGCATGGGGTTTCCTTGGTTGGGGACTCTCTTGGGACCTTCCCTCTCGTCCTCCTCTTCCCCTCCTACCTGGTTTAGTGCTATTCTAATGTTGTTTTGTGGGACTTGTGAGTTAATTGTGATTGAGTTAAATTTCTGTGGCAGCATACCCCCTAGTGCGCCGAAACGCATAACTCGAGATACGATTCATATTTTGATACGATTCAAATTGGGAAATGTAGCCACGGTCTAGGGCTACAACATACTCGACATTCGTGGGATTCTAACAGTGCACCTTTTGTCGACAACGTTTCTTGTGAAGTCGACGTTTCTGTCCAGAATTCCAAGCCAACGATTTTGTGATAATTTCGGCTCCTAAGCTTCTAGACTCCGTCCTTAGTCTTTAACAATACACTCTCATCCCTTCTCATCCCCTCTCATATACTCTCATGCACTCTCATCCCCTCTCATCAACTGTCATATGCACTCTCATACACTCTCATCCCCTCTCATACACTCTCATACACTCTCATACACTCTCATACCCTCCCATCCACTATCATATACACTTTCATACCCTCTCATCCACTCTCATCTCCTCGCATCCCCTCTCATCCCCTCTCATAAACTCTCATACACTCTCATTCACTCTCATCCACTCTCATACACTCTCATACACTCGCAACCCCTCTCATACACTCCCACACACACTCATACATTCGCATCCCTCCTCGTCCACTCTCATACATTCTCATCCCCTCTCATCCCCTCTCATACACTCTCATACCCTCCCATCCACTATCATATACACTCTCATGCCCTCTCATTCACTCCCATCTCCTCTCATCTCCTCTCATCCCCTCTCATAAACTCTCATACACTCTCATTCACTCTCATCCACTCTCATACACTCTCATACACTCTCACCTCGTCTCATCCACTGTCATATACACTCTCATACAATATCATCCCCTCTCATACACTCTCATACCCTCCCATCCACTATCATATACACTCCCATACCCTCTCATCCACTCCCATCTCCTCTCATCCCCTCTCATAAACTCTCATACACTCTCATTCACTCTCGTCCACTCTCATACACTCTCATACACTCTCATCCCCTCTCATCCACTAGCATATACTCTCTCATACCCTCTCATCCACTCTCATCCCCTCTCATAACCTCTCATTCACTCTCATCCACTCTCATACATTCTCATACACTCTCATCCCCTCTCATCCACTATCATATACACTTTCATACACTCTCAACCCCTCTCTTACACTCCCACACACACTCATACATTCCCATCCATCCTCATCCACTCTCATACACTCTCATCCCCTCTCATCCCCTCTCAACCACTCTCATACACAATTTTTCACTCTCATCCACTCTCATGCACTCTCATACACTCTCATCCCCTCTCATCCACTGTCATATATACTCTCAGACACTCTCATCCCCTCTCATACACTCTCATACCCTCCCATCCACTATCATATCCACTCTCATACCCTCTCATCCCCACTCATCCACTCTCATACACTCTCAACCCCTCTCATACACTCCCACACACACTCATACATTCTCATCCATCCTCATCCACTCTCATACACTCTCATCCCCTCTCATCCCCTCTCAACCACTCTCATACACAATTTTTCACTCTCATCCACTCTCATGCACTCTCATACTCTCATCCCCTCTCATCCACTGTCATATATACTCTCATACACTCTCATCCCCTCTCATACACTCTCATACCCTCCCATCCACTATCATATCCACTCTCATACCCTCTCATCCCCACTCATCCACTCTCATACACTCTCATACACTCTCATCCCCTTTCATCCACTATCATATACACTCTCGTACACTCTCGTCCCCTCCCATACACTCTCATACACTCTCATTCACTCTCATCCACTATCCTATACACTCTCATCCCTTCTCATACACTCCCATACACTCCCATTCACTCTCATTCACTCTCTACCGCTCTCATACACTCTCATACACTCTCATCCCCTCTCGTACACTGTCTTACACTCTTATGATTTCTCATCCACTCTCGTACACTCTCAACCCCTCTCATACACTCCCACACACACTCATACATTCTCATCCATCCTCATCCACTCTCATACACTTTCATCCCCTCTCATCCCCTCTCATACACTCTCATACACAAATTTTCACTCTCATCCACTCTCATGCACTCTCAAACACTCTCATCCCCTCTCATCCACTGTCATATATACTCTCATACACTCTCATCCCCTCTCATACACTCTCATACCCTCCCATCAACTATCATATACACTCTCATACCCTCTTATCCACTCTCATCCCCTCTCATCCCCACTCATCCACTCTCATACACTCTCATACACTCTCATCCCCTTTCATCCACTATCATATACACTCCCGTACACTCTCGTACACTCTCGTCCCCTCCCATTCACACTCATACACTCTCATTCACTCTCATCTACTATCCTATACACTCTTATCCCTTCTCATACACTCCCATACACTCTCATTCACTCTCATTCACTCTCGACCACTCTCATACACTCTCATACACTCGCATACACTCTCATCCCCTGTCGTACACTGTCTTACACTCTTATGAGCTCTCATCCACTCTCACACACTCTCAACCCCTCTCATACACTCCCACACACACTCATACATTCTCATCCATCCTCATCCACTCTCATACACTCTCATCCCCTCTCATACACTCTCATACACAAATTTTCACTCTCATCCACTCTCATGCACTCTCAAAGACTCTCATCCTCTCGCATCCACTGTCATATATACTCTCATACACTCTCATCCCCTCTCATACACTCTCATACCCTCCCATCAACTATCATATACACTCTCATACCCTCTTATCCACTCTCATCCCCTCTCATCCCCACTCATCCACTCTCATACACTCTCATACACTCTCATCCCCTTTCATCCACTATCATATACACTCCCGTACACTCTCGTACACTCTTTTCCCCTCCCATTCACACTCATACACTCTCATTCACTCTCATCCACTATCCTATACACTCTTATCCCTTCTCATACACTCCCATACACTCTCATTCACTCTCATTCACTCTCGACCACTCTCATACACTCTCATACACTCGCATACACTCTCATCCCCTGTCGTACACTGTCTTACACTCTTATGAGCTCTCATCCACTCTCACACACTCTCAACCCCTCTCATATACTCCCACACACACTCATACATTCTCATCCATCCTCATCCACTCTCATACACTCTCATCCCCTCTCATACACTCTCATACACAAATTTTCACTCTCATCCACTCTCATGCACTCTCAAAGACTCTCATCCCCTCGCATCCACTGTCATATATACTCTCATACACTCTCATCCCCTCTCATACACTCTCATACCCTCCCATCAACTATCATATATACTCTCATACCCTCTTATCCACTCTCATCCCCTCTCATCCCCACTCATCCACTCTCATACACTCTCATACACTCTCATCCCCTTTCATCCACTATCATATACACTCTCGTACACTCTCGTACACTCTTGTCCCCTCCCATTCACACTCATACACTCTCATTCACTCTCGTCCACTATCCTATACACTCTTATCCCTTCTCATACACTCCCATACATTCTCATTCACTCTCATTCACTCTCTACCACTCTCATACACTCTCATACACTTGCCTACACTCATCCCCTCTCGTACACTGTCTTACACTTTTATGAGCTCTCATCCACTCTCATACACTCTCGACCCCTCTCATACACTCCCACACACACTCATAAATTTTCATCCATCCTCATCCACTCTCATACACTCTCATCCCCTCTCATCCCCTCATACACTCTCATACACAATTTTTCACTCTCATCCACTCTTATGCACTCTCAAACACTCTCATCCCCTCTCATCCACTGTCATATATACTCTCATACACTCTCATCCCCTCTCATACACTCTCATACCCTCCCGTCAACTATCATATACACTCTCATACCCTCTTATCCACTCTCATCCCCTCTCATCCCCACTTATCCACTCTCATATACTCTCATACACTCTCATCCCCTTTCATCCACTATCATATACACTCTCGTACACTCTCGTACCCTCCCATTCACACTCATACACTCTGATTCACTCTCATCCACTATCCTATACACTCTTATCCCTTGTCATACACTCCCATACACTCTCATTCACTCTCATTCACTCTCTACCACTCTCATCCACTCTCATTTGCCCCATTCCTTCTCATCCCCTCTCACACACTCTCATCCCCTCTAATTCCCTCACATTGCCTCTCATTCCCTCTCATTCCCTCTCACACATTCTCATTCCCTTTCATCCCCTCACATTGCCTCTCATTCCCTCTCATTCCCTCTCACACACTCTCATTCCCTTTCATCCCCTCACATTGCCTCTCATTCCCTCTCATTCCCTCTCACACACTCTCATGCCCTTTCATCCCCTCACATTGCCTCTCATTCCCTCTCATCTCCTCTCACACACTCTCATTCCCTTTCATCCCCTCACATTGCCTCTCATTCCCTCTCATTCCCTCTCACACACTCTCATTCCCTTTCATCCCCTCACATTGCCTCTCATTCCCTCTCATTCCCTCTCACATACTCTCATTCCCTTTCATCCCCTCACATTGCCTCTCATTCCCTCTCATTCCCTCTCACACACTCTCATTCCCTTTCATCCCCTCACACACTCTTATTCCCTTTCATCCCCTCACATTGCCTCTCATTCCCTCTCATTCCCTCTCACACACTCTCATTCCCTTTCATCCCCTCACATTGCCTCTCATTCCCTCTTATTCCCTCTCATTCCCTCTCATCCCCTCTCAATCCCTCGCATTCCCTCACATTTCCCTTTCATTACCTCTCATCCACTCTCATTCCCTCTCATCTTCTCTCATTAACTCTCATCCCCTTTCGTCCCCTCTCATTCCCTCTCATACACTCTCATACGCTCTCATCTCCTCTCATCCTATCACACACTATCATTCCCTCTCATCTCCTCCTATTCACTCTCATCACCTCTCTGGTCCTGGTCCCCGTGCCTATCATATACACTCTCATACCCTTTCATCCACTCCCATCTCCTCTCATCTCCTCTCATCCCCTCTCATCCCTTCTCATAAAATCTCATACATTCTCATACACTCTCATCCCCTCTCATCCTATCACGCACTCTATCATTCCCTCTCATCTCCTCCCATTCACTCTCATCACCTCTCTGGTCCTGTTTCCCCGTGCCTATCATATACACTCTCATATCCTCTCATCCACTCCCATCTCCTCTCAACCCCTCTCATAAACTCTCATGCACTCGCATCCCCTCTCATCCACTATCATATACAATCTCGTACACTCTTGTCCGCTCCCATACACTCTCATACACTCTCATTCACTCTCATCCACTATCCTATACACTCTCATCCCTTCTCATACACTCCCATACAATCTCATTCACTCTCATTCACTCTCTACTACTCTCATACACTCTCACACACTCACATCCCCTCTCATACACTGTCATACACTCTTATGAGCTCTCATCCACTCTCATACACTCTCATACACTCTCATTCGCCCCCATTCCCTCTCATTCCCTCTCACACACTCTCATTTCCTTTCATCCCCTCACCTTGCCTCTCATTCCCTCTCATTCCATCTCATACACTCTCATTCCCTCACATCCCCTCTCATACCCTCTTATCCCCTCTCACAAGCTCTCATTTCCTCTCATCCCCTCTCATTCACTCTCATTCCCTCTCATCCCCTCTCATCCCCTCTAATCCCTTCTCATCCCCTCTCAAACATTGTTTTACTCTCTCATACCCTCTCATCCTCTATCATACACTCTCAACCACTCTCATCCCCTTTCATCCACTCTCAACCACTCTCAGCCCCTTTCATCCACTCTCATCCATTCTCATCACCTCTCTAGTCCTGGTTCCCTGTTCCTATCATCCCCGCTCATGCCCCGTTATCTTCCCGTGCTCATTATCCATCAGAGCTCTTGGCACTTGGGATCAGCGTCATGTCTCACCCAATGCAAGCCAGGTGAGGTCTGGCCCATGTATTTAGGGTTGACCCATGCAGATCCTAATATTCTTGGTTGGCATTACGATGCTTCGTACGCTCCATTGTAATGCCAGATTTCACACACAAATTGCAATCTGATGTTCCTTGATCTCTATTTCGTTTGGTGCACTAGTCATGTCGATATGCAGGAGTTCGGCGTATGCAACATATTAAAGGGGAAGGTTTATCCATCAGCCGCAGAAGCGAGGGAGGATGTTTGGTTGTATTGTCGGCAAAATATGATTAGGGAGTTCTACTATTTTAGTTGCGAAAAACACATCGAGGTATGGTGCAACTCGATGCAAAATTTGAGTTGGCTAGGTGGAGAGGTAAGCCGCAAAGATGCGTTATGTCCATTTTGCATTGTCATACACAGGTCCAAAAACGGTACCATGAAGGTCTCGGTAGCAAGTTTGAGTCATGCCGTCGGATGTATAGCTGGTGCCAGAAGAGATATGAAGAAAGCAGTCGGAGTGTTTACAAGGGAGACGATACATCACCATGACGATGACGGACCCACCAAGAGTGCCGGATATATCGGTGGCCGAGGACGCGTGCAGGTTGAGGACTGCGAAGGTCAAGGCTGCAAAACACACATGGAAGGTTCAGGAGAACGGATGGCGAAAGGAGATGAGAAGGCAGGCGGTGACTTAGTGCATACACATATAAATGTTATCTGAAGTGACGGTTAGAGGGTGGGTAAATTGGTGTGGGCGGCTATAAATGGCTGGTTAGACGGTGTTGTGAATGAGGTATATGGGACGAGAAGCGTGGTGTGGAGAAATTTCATTGTCAATTTGGACGGTTCAGAGCTGGGAAGTTCTGCGAGCATGGTTTCGGGTAGAAGTGTGGCTTCTCCGTGGGACACCACGCTGATCAGATCATTCAAATATATATATATATATATATGTCTGGCATTGTATGCAATTTCACTACCGTATTCTCCCGGACATAACAGCCTAGGGTATAGCTAAAAATACAGGGAAAAAATGGGGGGGGTCTCCTCAAAGGAAAAAAATACAGAATACCCGGGTCTTTACATATGGTATATTTTAGTGTTAGTGTTTATTTGATTAGACAATATGGGTGTTTTGATTTTCATTTTAACATCACTGTCTGAGGCGCGAATGTGAGTTTCGGCCACGAACTTCATCACCCCTACAAAAATGCCATGTGGCACCTCTCTTGCCACTTGCAGCGGAAGATTCGCCTGCAAGTGGCGACTGCGAAGTAGTGGGAGGGGGGAAATCTCGGTAGATTGTAAGTGAATGTACCGCGAAATTTCATCTAGGGATAAATTTTTGTGATATTCTTCCGTATTGCAGCTACTCGTTAACGACTATAATGACGAATTCGTAAGAAAAGGCGGCTGTTATAGAAAATCAGCCAAAAAGGGGGGTATAGTAGAAACGAGGTCTATCATAACACCCACCCCGCACAAGCTATCCGGGGGTGTACAATTACGGGGGGGGGGGGGGGGGGGTGTTTTGTCCAGGAGAATACGGTACTCTCATCATTGCATACTGTCGTGCAGGATTCGAACCATTCGTACCAAACACCAACTCTGCTGTCATCAATTGCACATGTACAAAACTGCACCGTCCAAGACCATGAGACATACATATATAAGTTGACACGATGACCGTATGTACCATGTCAACCCCTGCAGCAATAAAGGAAAGTCATAAAGCTAGCAAGAGCAACTGTCCCACGCACTTCTTACCCCCACAACAGGGTGTCCTTGTATGGAAACAGAACAACACTTATGGTTAGGATAAAAATGGCAAGACATAATTGAGCAGTTTAACACGCATGAATCTAACCGCTTGCCCAAGCATGATTGGAGACCAAGTGGATGAGGGTAGGCCTGCCAGACTATGATCAAACTAGATGAAAAACGCTCATGACTCCTTGAGGTCAACTTACCGTACTACTACGGTTACCATGCATAGTACCATAGTCCCAAGTGCAGTATCTACAAGGACCTGCTACTGTTATTTGTCCATGTTGGCAATGAGATCTAGTGTCCATTCCATGCATTAACCCCGTAACCTACTGATGGAGTGGCATGCCGATATGACCGTACGGTATTGTTACAAACATTCCACCAGGCCATAACAGGTATGTACATAACACGCCTTGTCAACCATTGCCGTGATTTAGGGTAGGTAATTCATTCAACAACTCCCTTGCTCACCTTCCTACCCCACAACGTCCTGTAAAAAATGGACACACTGAACAAGACAAACAATAGAAAGAAGTAACTAGAGGATGTCGAGCAAATGATATTGCTTATCTTAACTGTTGAATATTGGTACCATACGCTTGCATGAGAGTATTTTTGTGACGGTGCAGAGCCACGAATACAAGCTATCAAACCAGTTGCAGAGCGCTTTTGAAGTCAATCAAGTAACCATGACTACAATATTATGCATAGCCCACAAGTTCGTACTGGAAAGAGCTATAACTGTTCTCGTCCCCCTGTTGGCACGGCGTCCTTTTGTGCATACCAGGCACGGACCCCTCAACCTCCTGTTGCAATGGCATGCCCACATGGCTCCAACGTTGCGTCAGGCCTGCAACATTCCCGTGCATTGGCATTCCCACGCGTCCCCATCGTTGGTTAAGGGGTTGAACGTACCCATTTTGCCCTTGTAATTCTTCTTGGGACCCAAGTTGGCCACTCGTATCCTGCAGCCCTCCCATACCCTGCTGCCCTCGCAACCCCGCCTGTCCTTCGCTCCCCTGATGCCCTGTCATCCCGTGCTGCCTGGCCATTCCCTGCTGCCCACCCAGTCCCTGCTGCCCTCCCAACCCCGCCTGTCCTCCGCTCCCCTGCTGCCCTGTCATCCCGTTCTGCCTGGCCATCCCTTGCTGCCCTCCCATCCCCTGCAGCCTTCCCATCCCCTGCAGCCCTCCCATCCCCTGCAGCCCTCGCAACCCCGCATGTCCTCCACTCCCCTGCTGCCTTGTCATCCCCTGCAGCCCTCCCATCCCATGCTGCCCTCCCACACCCGCCTGTCCTCCCCCCCCCCCTGCTGCCCTCCCATCCCCTGCAGCCTTCCCATCCCCTGCAGCCCTCCCATCCCCTGCTGCCCTCGCAACCCCGCATGTCCTCCGCTCCCCTGATGCCTTGTCATCCCCTGCAGCCCTCCCATCCCCTGCTGCCCTCCCACACCCGCCTGTCCTCCCCCCCCCCCCCCCCTACTGCAGTGTCATCCCATGCTGCCTTGCCATCCACTGCAGCCCTCCCTGGAGCCCTCGCAACCCCGCATGTCCTCCACTCCCCTGCTGCCCTGTCATCCCATTTTGCCTGGCCATCCTCTGCTGCCCTCCCATCCCCTGCTACCCTCCCATCCCCTGCTGCCCTCCCATCCTTTGCTGACCTCCCAACCCCGGCCGTCCTCCCCATTCCCTGCTGCCCTCTCAACCCCTGCTGACCTTCCATCCCTTCCAATCTGCTCCCACCATTTTGTTCCATCTGTTCAGCTCCACCCTGCTGTTCCGTGGAAGACCGAGATCCATATCTGCCTCTGCCTCTCCCTCTCCCTCTCCCTCTTCCCTGTTGCCCTGTGCTTGCATGGCGTCTCCTGCCTCTGCCCCTACCTTCAGTTGTTGCACGTTCCTCTCCTGCCTGTCTTGCCACATCACGCTGCAGGAGTAATCCCTGCATCCACCGTATACGCCCTGCAACCACGTCCTCTGCAGTCCTCAGCCCTTCCACCCGCTCGGCCACCGAAGTATAAGACACTCGTCCCGCCTGACTCTCTTGTGTGATGTCTATCTGTGTTGCCCCATAATTTTCTGTTTGAGTGGGTAAGTCTAGGTTCGTGGTTGTGCGTTCACCAAGACCAACATCACCAGCGGTTCCTGGATCCCTACCAAACACCTCGATCAGCTCCCCACCATATGTCACAGTATCGCGATCATCCCGTCCCTCCTCATCCACTTCACCAATCCCTTCCACCAAATCGAAACTCCCATCATCCTCGCTGCACGACTCTTCCTCCACATCACCCGACTGTCCTTGTCGACGCATGGCTTGACACCTAATCCCTCTGTGTTGAATTCGATTGCAAGCGCTGCACAGGGCTACATGCTCTGCACCATCTGTGTCCGTCATTGTTTGCATTGTCAATTGCGCTATGGGGGTTTGCAAAGGCTCCCACAACACATTGTTGGCTGCACGAACCTCGCATGTTCGTGCATTATGACCGTACTCACCGCACTTTCCACACTTGCGCAACTTGATTGGGTCCATCTCTCCTGTGGACTGCATTCTTCACTTTGGTGGCCGACCTGCCTTCTTCTTGTAGACTAGAGAGGGTAACACCGTCAGGGACCATAGAGGTTGGGTCGAGGAGTCGAACTGGCGTTCTGTACACTTGTTGCAATGCAGAAGTTGTGTGGTATTTCTGGATCACTGCGTGCGCCCTGTGACCATCAATTTTTAACACAGCGAAGATGTGTACGCATGGCAGCCCGTATTCCCTGTTTTTGGGATAAATGGGCGATGAGGTAAAAAGGGATTAACGCATTATCAAACTATCATTATTCTTGTAAATATACAAACTGTGCCCTCCCTTGGGTTTGGGGAAGTAAAGACCTGTGTAAGGGGTAAAAGAAGAGAGGGTATAAACTGTTCATTGAATAGCTACAAACCAGCAGGATTTTATAACACACATGAACACATGGCTTAAAGAAGCCCACATTCAGCAAATATGATTACGGCAAGCATATGTACACACGTCACTTTGGCGACCTTATTCCCCTGCATGTGCAAGGTAGATGGTCAGGGGGATAGGGCAGTCCTCAATATTTTGGGATAAATGGGGTCTGAAATTTAGAGTGGGTACATTATGAGGCTTGATCTTGCATGACTTTGAAAAAGCTAATGAACACAATATTCATGGCTGAGTTGGATCAAGTATACACCAATGAAGCATACGCTAGCAATGGTAAAAACAGAACCTAAACACCACTTACTTGGTGTAGCCACATGAGCAGTGGGTGACTGTAGGATCCTCAAGGTTTGTGGTCACGACTCACCTCTCCTCCCCTTGGCATACTATGTACTCGTTCTGTCCTGATTCAGCCACCCTGTATCTTTTGCCCTCATCGCGATTCCCAAGGACTATTGGCTTTGTCCTGGGAGAGAAGTCAGCGGCTGTCATCTCAGAGTACAATCGGCGCCTCTCTTCGATCTTCGTCGATAGCTTAGTTGCCAAGCCTAGCAGCACCTGCGACGGATTCTTATCCCGCAATCCCCAAAGCGACGCATGGTGAGACTCAACGGGATTAGAAGAAAAGCGTCTATAACGCGGTGCTCCAAAATAAGCTGTCGCCCACTTAACACCCAATCCATTATCCACAAGGTACGAGGATCCACCGGGACATTCCATCTCAAAATTTTCCATTGTCTTGAGGTACACAAGCAATGTCAGAGCCGCTGCTGCTGCTAGAATTTGTCCGTCCAGATCTGTCCTGAACTTATTTTTGAAGTTTCATACCAAATGGGTGATGCAAATCCCGTATGAGGGGGAGACAAGTGGATGTGGCGGATATCTATGCCCATCCACTATCATGCATCATCACAAAGTTAGAGGAGTTCACCTTCGGAACGACCTCCAGCAAGAGATTGAATAGGAAAGCACATGCATGCTTGTTTTCACCCTCCACCCATGCACACCCCAACATAACAAGTTTTTTTTGGCTATCCAACATGCATATGTTCAGGGTGTATCCCCCCCATGCGGTCTTGTTATGGCATCCATCTGCAAAAATGTTCGGCAGGCAGTTCATAACCGCATTTCTCGCCCCTAGAAAAATAATTCCCTCACGGTAGAAGTTATTTCCCCGTCTGACCATGGACACAACAGATGAAGGGTTATCATCCTTGAACTTTCCTAACAGGTCCTCCATGTATTGAAACCCATCGTCTCCACAAAACGGATCCGCATTCCTCAGCTCAAATAGCACCTCGCGCGCAACCATGTACGAGCACTCCACACGCAAAACCGCCCTAACACGACTTATCAACGCATGAGGTCTCACGTCACCATGCTTTTGCATCTCACGCGCAACGTCTTTGACCTCATCCCTCCGAATCCTTGCAGCATCGGTGACACACCTATCGGTGTGATCCAAATTCGCCTCCGTGACCCGCAGGTTACTATAGCACGGTCCCCGTATGACAACACGAAATAGACACATCCCTTCTCCGATGTGCACCTCCCCACGATGCCATACCTTGCCCTCCATGGACTTGCACCACACCTCAATGAGATTCGATCGATTATAGCGGAAATACGGAGCAAACGTCTGCTGCCTACAGTACAACCGCACCTCCTCCCTTGCTGCTACAACAGTTGGGTAGAGCTTCCCCTTGTAAATGTTGACAGCATCATCTTCCTGCACATCAAAATTGCTACAGAACCAAAAGATAATGGATCGAGGGGATACCACACGGAAGTTTGCAAGTTATCAAATACAATTCTTGTTTGGAAATGAACGATGGCTAATATTAACAATGCACTTCAGCTTATTTCATGCTTAACATGGGTATTCAACATCAACCTCTCACCTTGAACGTATGAGGTGAAACATGATGTCCCTCACGACCGCCACAAGCTCTGTTGGAGAATACGACCATGCGGAAATAAAGTTGAGAGAATGTAAGGGGGTAAATTGAGCGCCTTTCAAGAGTTAGGGGCATGATTCGGAGACAAGAGAGAATGTCAAATAAAACAGAAATTTTGTGAGAAATAGAGGGTTGCAAAGGGGACCGGTTGATGATGGGAGGAGATGGGGAAGAGTGTATGAGAGTATAGGAGAGGGTATGAGAGTGTATGAGGGGGGATGAGAGTGTATGAGAGTGTATGAGAGGGGATGAGAGTGTATGAGAGTGTATGAGAGTGGATGAGTGGGAATAAGAGTGGATGAGAGTGTACGAGAGGGGATGAGAGGGGATGAAAGGAAATGAATGTGCATGAGAGTGTATGAGAGTGGATGAAAGCGGATTAGGGGGTATGAGTGTGTATGAGAGGGGATGAGAGTGTATGAGAGGGGATGAGAGTATATGAGTGTGTATGAGAGGGGATGAGAGTGTATGAGAGTGTATGAGAGTGGATGAGTGGGAATAAGAGTGGATGAGAGTGTATGAGAGGGGATGAGAGGGGATGAGAGAAAATGAGTGTGTATGAGAGTGCATGAGAGTGTATGAGAGTGGATGAGAGCGGATTAGGGGGTATGAGTGTGTATGAGAGGGGATGAGAGTGTGTAAGATAGTGGATGAGAGGGGATGAAAGTGAATAAGAGTGTATGAAAGTTTATGAGAGAGGATGAGAGGGGATGAGAGTGTATGAGAGTGTATGGGAGTGTATGAGAGTGTATGAGAGGGAATGAGAGGGGATGAAAGGGGATGAAAGGGGATGAGAGGGGATGAGAGGGAATGAGAGGGGATGAAAGGGCATGAAAGGGTATGAGACGGGATGAGAGGGAATGAGAGTGATGAGAAGGAATGAGAGGGAATGAGAGGGAATGAGAGGGAATGAGAGGGAATGAGTGTGGATAAGTGGGAATGAAAGGGAATATGAGTGAATGAGAGTGAATGAGAGGGGATGAAAGGGAATGAGAGTGTGTGAGGGGATGAAAGGGGATAAGAGAGGATGAGAGGGGATGAGAGAGAATGAGAAGGGATGAGAGTGTATGAGAGTGAAAGGGAGTGTATGAGAGTGTATGAGTGTGTATGGGAGTGTATAAGAGGGGATGAGAGTATATATGATAGTGTGTGAGTGGGTATGAGAGGGTATGAGAGTGTATGAGAGTGTATGGTAGGGAATGAGATGGGATGAGAGGGGATGAGAGTGGATGAGGAGGGATGAGAGTGTGTAAGAGAGTGTATGACAGTGTATGCGAGTGTATGAGAGGAGATGAGAGGGGATGAGACGGGATGAGACGGAATGAGAGGAAATGAGAGTGTATGAGAGTTAATGGGAGTGTATGATAGGGGATGAGAGTGTATGAGAGTGTAGGAGAGTAAATGAGTGGTTGAGAGTGTATGAGAGGGGATGAGAGTGTATAAAATAGTGGATGAGAGGGGATGAGAGTGAATAAGAGCGTATGAGGGTTCATGAGAGAGGATGAGAGGGGATGAGAGTGTATGAGAGGGAATGAGAGTGTATGAGAGGGGATGAGAGTGAATGAGAGTCTATGAGAGGGAATGAGAGGGGAGTGAATGAGAGTCTATGAGAGGGAATGAGAGGGAATGAAAGGGGATGAAAGGGGATGAGAGGGGATGAGAGGGAATGAGAGTGATGAGAAGGAATGAGAGGGAATGAGAGTGGATGGATGGGAATGAAAGGGAATATGAGTGAATGAGAGGGAATGGGAGGGGATGAAAGGGAATGAGAGTGTGTGAGGGGATGAAAGGGGATGAGAGTGTATCGGAGTGTATGAGAGTGTATGAGAGTGTATGAGAGTGAATGAGGGTGGTTGAGAGTCTATGAGAGTGTATGCGAGGGGATGAGAGTGTATGAGAGTGTTTGAGAGTGAACGAGAGGGGTTGAGAGGGGATGAGAGTGGATGAGAGTGGATGAAAGGGGATGAGAGTGTTTCAGAGTGTATGAGAGTGAATCAGAGGGGATGGGAGGGGATGAGAGTGTATTAGAGGTAATGCGAGGGGATGAAAGTGAAAAAGGGGATGAGAGGGAATGAGAGGGGATGAAAGGGGATGAAAGGGGATGAGAGGGGATGAGAGGGAATGAGAGTGGATGAGAGGGAATGAGAGGGGATGAAAGGGGATGAAAGGGGATGAGAGGGGATGAGAGGGAATGAGAGAGGATGAGAGGGAATGAGAGGGAAGGAGAGGGGATGAGAGGGAATGAGAAGGAATGAGTGTGGATAAGTGGGAATGAGAGAGAATATGAGTGAATGAGAGTGAATGAGAGGGGATGAAAGGGAATGAGAGTGTGCGAGGGGATGAAAGGGGATGAGAGTGTATCAGAGTGTATGAGAGTGTATGAGAAGGAATGAGAGGGGATGAAAGGGGATGAAAGCAAATGAGAGGGGATGAAAGTGTGTGAGTGTATGTGAGTGAATGTGCGGGAATGAGAGTGTGTGTGAGGGGATGAGAGTGGATGAGAGGGCATGAGAGGGAATGAGAAGGTATGAGAGGGAATGAGAGGGATGAGAGTGTATGAGATAGGATGAGAGGGGATGAGAGTGTATGAGAGTGTATGAGAGGGAATGAGAGTGCATCTGATTTGTATCGGAGGGTATGAGAGGTTATGAGAGTCTCATCGAGTGTATGAGAGTGGATAAGAGGGGATGAGAGTGTATGAGAGTGAGTGGGAGTGAATGCGAGGGGATGAGAGGGGATGAGAGTGGACGAGAGGGTATGAGAGGGAATGAGAGTATACGAGAGTGGGTGAGAGGGATGGAGAGGGGATGAGTGTGTATGAGAGGGGGTGACAGAGAGGGATGGAGAGGGGATTCAATGTAACTAGAGGGGACTAGAGAGCAGTCAAGCACGAGATAGCTTAAAAGCGAGGCCTGGCACGAGAGAGGGTATTGCCATATTCGAGGCTTTGGCCGGGGATGACACGGCATGTGAGGGAGAGAGAAATAATGGGCAGGAGACAAGAGAGCACGAGAGGGGTTGCTAGCAAACGAGAGAGCTTGGAAACCCTGGCCTTAGCAGTGGCACACTCTCGCCCAGCAGGGTGGCCGCATTGCGCATTGCGACGGCGGCGGCCTGGTCGGCGCGATGCGCCGAGGGGCCAGAAGCTGGCCGCATTGCGCATTGCGGCGGCGGCGGCCTAGTCGGCGTGATGCGCGGAGCGGCCAAAAGGTAGCCGCATGGCGCATCGCGGCAGCAGCGGCCCGGTCGGCGCGATGCCCAGTCTCCCTCAAGGCGGCGCAACGGGGCCGCAAGGGCGGCGCGACGCGCCGGGGTCGCGAAGGCGGCGCGACGGGGCCGCAAGGGCGGCGCGACGCGGCGGGGCCATAAGGGCGGCGCGACCGGGCCACTAGGTGCCGAGAGAGAGGGGAGCGCGACTCGGGCAGGGGCTGAGTGCGCTCCGGGCAGGAAAAAAAAGATGGTGGGCCCTAGGAACAGTTCCCACGAGGGAACCTGCTCGATACCATGAGAAAACTGAAACGAGAATGAAATGACTAAGTGAAAGTTGGGTACAAGTACAAACCCTAGAAATCTGTATCCCATATGTGCTACCCCACTATAGCCTACAGTAGCTAGGCGCAGAGTTGCACGATCAGAGAGTGAAGTGCGAGTTTTCCGTGTACGGACTTGTTGGAAACCGGATACTGGTATTTGAAGAACACTATGCTTGGTATGCAGCAATAGGCTTGGTATCCAGTAACAAAAGGAAAGTAATTGATTAATTGATTGATTATAACAGATACAACATGAACCTTATAGGCAACATAGTGACGTGTGCGAGAACGTTCTACGAGAACGTTGTCCATAAAGAACGTCGTTCAAGGAGAATGTGCAAGCACCTACTCTAGTATGCGGTTCCAGGTTGGCACCGCCAGGTGAAAATACCATCAGGTGAAAATACCGTCAGGTGCATTTTCTACCTGCCCAGGAGTAGTTACGTAGGTGCTCGCAATAGACAGCTGCACATACTCGTTTGTGCAATGTCGTCACTTCCCTCCATTTCGGTTCAGTGTTGAACAGTGCATACCGAAGTGCACTATTGGAGTGTACTCGGTGAATACCGAAGCTCCGGTATGCGGTATGCGAAACCTCGCTACATCGCATAGGGCTGCTACACGCAAAACTAGGTGCGTGCAGGGCTTCACCTTAACACTCCCCTGCCCTGCTCGTGCCTGGGCATCTGAAGAGTTAGCACACCATACAAAACGAAAGGAAATAATGGAGTACAATAGGGTGACGATTCTGAAACTCGTCCGCGTGTTTCCGCACACGCATACTCACCGCACCAGCCATGTTGAAGGACATGGCACCTATTCCTGCTCATTGTCACGCTCGTCGTCTGCAAGATCGACTTGCCCAACAGCGACAGTGCAACGTTTGAATGCCGGGGAATGCAATGCCTTTGTGAGATAATCCGCGGGTTGCTCGCTCGTCGAAATATACGTAAGCGCGAGCTTCTTGCGCTTCACCATCTGCTGCAGCCAAATGTAACGCCTCTCCATGTGCTTGAGACTCCCCTTGAGGCCCAGCCCTTCCGCAACAGCAATCACAGATGAGTTGTCCACGTGGATGACGGTTGGCACCCCGGCATCGAGAAGCCGAAATTCAGTGAGTAGAAAGCGCAAACGGCGCGCCTCCTTGCCACCTTCCGTTGCAGCTATGTATTCGGATTCAGTTGAGGACAGCGTCATGCACTTATTCCTCGGACTTGCCCACGAAACGGCAGCTCCGCCAAGCACAAAAACGTATCCGCTGGTACTGCTGCGCGTCTGCCTGTCACCCGCGTCATCGGAATCCGCGTACCCCACCAGGCGTAGAGTGTCCGGTCCACCACCAAATTCGAGGGCGAAATCGCGGGTGTTCACCACGTAGTCAATGCAGCGGTCCAGCTCCCTCCAGTGCTGGTCACTGCGAATCGTCAACCCCGAGCCCAACTTGCTGCATGCGTACGCAATGTCGGGACGGGTCGTGGTCGCGGCAAACTGGATTGAACCCACTTTCTGGCGGTACTCCTCCTCTTCACGCGCTTGGTACTCTTCGTTGTCAAACGTCAACTCCGTGTACGCGTCGACCAAGATAGGCGTTTTCGGGCGGCGACTTGTCTGCTCTTCGTCCACAAAGCGGCGACGCAGCTTGTCCACGTATGCGCTTTGGTGCAGCCACAGCTTGCGTGCGGACCTGTCCCGTACTATCTCCAGCCCCAAATAATTCTGCACGGGAGTGATTTCCCGCAACTCGAATGCGTTTTGCAGAAGCTCACGGAGGTCCTTCAGCATCTCGAGGCTGCTACTTACGGCGAGCAAATCGTCAACGTAGACCAGCAGCCAGCAACCGACTCCATCAGCACCGAACTTGAAGTAGAGCGCTTCGTCAACCTGACTCTTGCTCCACCCGCCGCCAATGAGTACGCTGTCGAGCGCCGAATACCACAGCAGTGGACTCTGTTTGAGTTCGTACAAGCTCTTCTGAAGCTTGCACATGCGAGATGTACCGTCGTTGAAGTATGCCGGCTGCTCCATGTACAGAACTCGGTCCAATGGCTCCAGCGTAGATCTCAGCCAACTCAACGAACCGCTGAAGGACCTGCTGCACCATGTGTGACTGTGAGAGTATAATAGTGCGAGCGGGCTGTCTCTGGTAATCTATAGGCCAAGGTATTGGCGCAGCTCACCAAGGTCAGTGCACGTGTGTCTCTTCTGCAGTTCGCGCTTCACGTCAGCCAAAGCAACCCTGTCGGCAATGGTGAAAACCAGGTCGTCGACGTAGACTAGTACAAAGAACGGTGTGGAGCCACGACGAAAAAACAGCGACGGGTCAGCAGAAGACGGCTGGAAACCGAGGTCAGACAGGGTGGAACGAAGGGTGTCGTGCCACTCATGAGGAGCGTGACGAAGACCGTAGACTGGTCACCTCAGCCTCCACTGGGTCCTAGGAGGGAATGTGCAAGTGAAAGCAGAGGGACGACGCAACCAGACCTCCTTGTGTAGGCTACCCTGAATGAAGGCAGTGGAGAAGTCGAGAGAGTGTAGCTTGTAGTCTCTCTGTGCTGCTACGTGCAGTAACACCCGAAGAGTGGTCATCTTCGGGGTAGGCGTGAAGGTCTGAAAGAAGTCAACTCCCTCACGCTGACTAGCCACATAGCACGCCTTGAAGACTGGAGGAGATCCCGGTGGCAGCTTCACCCTGAAGATCCACATGACATCGACTACGTTCGCCCCAAGGGGGGGAACCTCGTCGACGTAGGTGCCTGTGGATCTGTAGGAAGCCATCTCTGAGTCCATGGCAGCTCTCCACTGAGAGGCTCAAGGCCTTGACACTGCCTCAGTGTAAGTGCGAGGAGTAGGTATGTTAAGGGCGTCGAGGTCTCCCTCAGGGGCAAGCAGCATGGCAGAGAGATGAGGGGAAGCGGCTGCCAAGAACTCTAGCTCAAACTGCCTGTCCTCTAGGGCGTCACAACCAAGGGCAGACTCACCCCCGACGGCCACAGGACTGGTAGGAGGTGCAGCAATGAGACAAGTGGCGTAGTCAAGGCGGCGAGTAGTGGCAAACTCAGTGACGGTGACAGTAAGGGTGGAGACAAAGGACAAAGAGGCACGAGGGTCCGTAACAAGAGAGCCGAGAACACGAGAGAGAACAGGCCGGTACGTGCAGTAGTAGTCAGTGACAGGAGTAGAGAGGGAAGCAGTGAAGGCCGACTCAGGAGGAGAAGGAAGCACAGACTGAGACGAAAGAGGAGGACTAGAAAGAAACAGGACAGTACGAAGGTCAGTGAAGGGTATAGGGGACGACGGACGAGCACGAGGAGAGGGACAAGAAGGCCAAGTGTGAGAAAGAGGAGGGGACAACAGAGGCGGAGAAGGAGTGAAAACAGCAAGGGAGGGGTCAGGAGGAGGAAACGTGGGACCGTAGACAGGAGGAGAGGGAGAGGAAGGAGGAGAGGGAGAGGGGAGACCGAGGGTCCGAAGGCCAGAGACAGGAGGCAGAGGAGGCGGCTGCTGTTGCTACTGCTGCGGCGGCTGCTACAGCTGCTCTTGCTGCGGTGGCTACTGCTGCTGCTCCTGCTGCGGCGGGCTGCTGCTCCTGCTGCGGTGGCTGCTGCTGCTGCTCCTACTGCGGCTCCTCTTGCTGTGGCTGCTCCTCGAGCTACGGCTCCTGCTGCTGCGGCTATTGCTCCTGCTCCGGCTACAAGCGCTGCTGCTGCTGCTGCTCCTCCAGACGCTGTAGCTCCAGCTCTGCCGCTCCAACTCTCGCTCCTCTCGCTCCAACTCCAGCTGCTCCTCAGGGGCGCGGCGAACACGAGCGTGGTGCCGGGTCGAGTAGGGATGGGGGGGAGGAGTAGTGTCCGGGGCGGTGGTAGCCCCAGGACCGCTCTCCAAAGCACCAGTCGCACCACCCCCAGAGCCAGCACCACCAGCAGCAACTCGACCAGTCCCAGACTCTCTAGGTCCCACAGTGGGTGCACCCACACCCCCAGTCATAGCACCCCCAGAGACAGCTCGATCAACACCAGCTCCCCGAACACGAGAACCTCCTACAGACACGGGCTCAGCTCCAACTCCAACACCTCCAAAGGTAGCACCCCCAAGGTCCTTGACACGAGCACCTGCTCCCGCAGGGTCTGCAGTAGGCTGGGAGGAGGACTGTGGGGAAGGGGACGGTACCTGAGGGGCGATTGAAGGGGGGGGGGGGGGGGGTAGCGTGTGACACACCTGACGGGGCTGGACTAGGGGGTGGGAGGGGGCTGTACCGGAGGGGCAGGAGGGGGGGCGGGAGTCACAAAGAGAGAGGGAGGAGGAACTGAAAGACCTTGACAGGGGTACCGAGTGTAGTAGGGGACGGACTCGACAAAATGAACGCCGCGGGAGTCAAAGAACCTGTGAAGGGGAGGATGGTAAAAGGTGAAGCCAGAGGAGTCCTCGGGAAAAACAAAGGAACACACAGGGAAGGGCGCGAGGGGATAGCTTATCCGCGGAGGTGTCGCAAACAAGCGCCAAGTAGGCCCAGACACGAAAACGCGACGCAGCACCAGGGGACCCAGTCCAAAGACTGGTCGGTGAAGCCTCTGGCCGAGAGACACGTGGCCAGAGGTTCAGCTGGTGAGCGGCGTACCAAACCATGTAGGGCCACAGAAAATGGGGCGCACAGGCGTGAATCATGAAGGTGCCTGCAATCTCCATGACCAAGCATATGTGGCGCTCAGCAACCCTAAACCCTATGTAGCTGCTGCTGCTGCCAAGGCAGAGTGTAAAGTATGTAGAGACCAGAGCCCAGCTCAGCAGTGAAGGTGGACAGAGGCGCGTACGTGACCCCGTCGACACAAACCGCAGTCTCGCCAGAAGGCTCAATCCACACACCCACGTGCTGACCCACGACTGGCCTCACGCCCACCAAGTGTCCTCGAGAACGAGGGGACGCGGAAGCCGGTCAGAGAACCGGAGGGAACAGCCGGGCACGGAAGCGTAGTAGTGTAGCGAGCAGTGACTGGTCCCGAACTGGGATCAGCCAGTGCCACAGAGACCGGCAAAGGAAGCGGAGTAAGCGTCATGTGGTTGCGGAAGAAACAGTGCGAAGTTTCAGAGTCCTGGGTGAAAGACAACGAAGTGCCCTCCGGAGCAGCTACTAGACTAGTGTCTACACAAGTACCTACACTAGCCACGAGCACCTCAGCAACACAAGCACCTAAACTAACAACACTCGAGTAAACAGAGGTAGAAGCACTAGAATCAACAACAGCATACATAGCATGAGGAGTTCCTAAGAGATCAAGCAACTGAGAAGCTGACATGCCCCACAGAGCGGGGCCGTACGATTAAACAAGGGGAAGCCAGTCAGGGGCAGGGCCGTCAACGCCGTAGGCCGCACGAAGTGTGTCAGTGAGCTGAGCAAAGCACTGACCCGGTGGGTGGGTGCGGCCACAGGGAAGGCCTTGGTGAGCACCTGTATGAACGAGGTAGGTGCACGGAGGGTGGACGGCGCCACGCGACAGCTGATGCGGTCCTGACCCTTGCCCCGGAGCCTGCTGCTGCCGCTGCTGCTGCTGTGGCTGCTGCGAGAGGAGGGGCTGCTGCTGCTGCTAAGCCAGGTACCAAGCCGCCACTCCAGCACCTGCAGCTGGCGGACCAGCAGGTGCCAGACGAACCCGAGCGTCACCTCCATTAGCTGCAGTAGAGGAGCCACTAGCTGCTGCACGAGGCGCTCCTCCAGCCTCTGTACTGCCGCCACCGCCGCTCGCCACGCCACCTCCGCTGCCTCCACCGCCTCCGCCCGCACCCTGACCGCCCCTCCTGCCACTCCTACCCCTAGACAGCGAAGAAGTCGTAACAGCAGCTGCGGTCACGTTAGAAGCAGCAGTGGCGAGGGAGGCAGTAAAGGTGGGCGGCTGAGGACAGTGCACCCGTGAAACAGTGGAAGGGCCACAGCACCAGAGGCGGAGGCTACCGAGCGGAGGTTGTTCTCGACGTCCTTGAGGGCAGACTCAAGAACCTCGATAGTGAGCTCGTTAGGGTGCTTCAGAAGAAGCGTGTCACGAACCGAGGCAAGGCGGTCAAGGAGACTAGTGGCGATGAATTGATCATAATCGCCATAGGGGGAGGGAGCAGTGCAAGCTGCGCATCTGTGCAGGCAGCGTGGTAGCTAGAATCAAGCGAGCGCAGGTGAGCGATCAAGTGAGTAGAGCGCTCAAACAAGGCGAGGACAGGAAACAAGAACGGGAGGAAAAGTCGACCAAGAGAGACAGTGGTGGGAGTAGCGTAGCGGGCCTTGATCGCAGTCAGGAACTCACTAGCAGTGGGAACCTAAGTGAAGTGGGCCTCGTCAGACTCAGGGAGGAGGCTGCTAAGGGTGATGCAGGTCGCAGCGTCAAGCGACTTCCACGCTGTCAAGTCAGCACGCTGGCGTGCATAACGGTCTCTGTCTGCAGTGCTAGCGTCAGCGCCTAAGGGTGCAGGGGCAGGGGGCGCAAGAAGGTCACCGAAAGTGTGTGCCCACAAAGACTCGTCTGCCTAAACCTGACTCTCTAGGAGGCGGCGCACACGCTGGAGCCAGACCGAGAACTTGAGTGGCCTACCCTCGGCGTCAAAGTGCAGGACCCGAGGGGTCGCCATAGCGGAAGCGAAGAGGTGGGAACTGCTGCTGCGGAAACCCTAAACGTGTAAAGGGCCTAAGGAGGGCGTGACAGGCAGTGGGTGAGGCTCAAGGCACTACAGGACGCTAGCGTAGGGCGCCACGAGGCGCTACGAGGTAGGCAAAATGGGACGCGCGCGGCTCGGCGCCGCGCGATAAGCAAAACCGGATGCGCGCGGCTCGGCGCCGCGCGGCAGGCAAAACGGAACGGACGTGGCATGGCGCTGAGGGACGGGCAGGTACGGCGCACGCGACGGGACAGACGGGACGGACGCGACGAGCTAGACGCGACGAGACAGACGGGACAGACGCGACACGACGGGACGACGGGACCGGATGGGATGCGACGCGACAGGACGGGACGGGACGGGATGACAGGATGGGACGACGGGACAGGACGCGACGCGACGGGACGGGCGCTACGGGCGCTTCGGGCGCTACGGGCGCTGCGGGCGCTACGGGCGTCGAGCGTGGTAGGCTAGGCGCAACGGGAGCTAGGGAACGAGACGAACTTGCGTGAGAGGTGCTAGGGGACGATATGGGCGTAACGGGCACTAGGGAACGAGAGGAACCGGCGTGACAGGCGCCAAGAGACGATACGGGCGTAACGGGCACTAGGGTACGAGACGAACCGATGTGACAGGCGCTAGGAGACGGTACAGGAGGAACGTGATCCCAGAGGATCCTAACCTAGGTGATACCATGTCAAGAACGGAATGGTGATGTTCACTAAGGTTGGTTGGGGTACATAAACCCAACCCTTGCTGTTGTACCCCATATGACACACATCACTAAGACTAAAACATCTGACATTTTGAGGCGCTTCTTCGGTCCTCTTCAGGGCTTCAAAACCTGCTGGGTTCCGACTGGTTTCTGGGCAGTTTTTGCCTGGTGTAAAGGCTTGGCCGCGCTTCAGTATTCTGTACACTCATTTTATACTGTACACCTATATCATAACATAAATTACATATAGATTTGAATAGATTGCCATTTCGTAGAAGCAAAACATACATATGTATTTCTGACATTCTCGAAGAAAAGCTAGTTAGTTCTTCAATGTGTCTGTCAAATTTAATTCCGGAAATACAATATGGATAATAACCGGGGACCACTTGCATTAAACAGGTTATAACAAACTATTCAACAGTAATAGCAGCATCCTATGATATCATGGCAACTGCTTATACGAAAAGAGGCATACATGCCATACATGGTACTAATACAACAAATGGAAAGTTGATAACTAAGCACAAGGACGTGAACACCAATCAATTGTTAGTAATGAACAAAATATAACAAAGCTTGCAGATAGGGTGCATAACGCACCTAGTACTGGCACCGGAAGTAGCATGTCCTGAGCGACACCAACACGACATGTCGATAGGCACAAGCACTAAAAGCCGCTAAGAACCGTCAATCTGCGAACAAACATAACAAGGACGTTAGTTTCGCCAAACGTCACAAGCACGTGTAGGAAAAGGCTTGTAAAGAACATGATTACCTCGACGGCCAATATCCTACTTAGCACGGTCATAAGCTGTGAAACAGAGAAAAACAAAACGTCAAAAATTATGATAACGGAAACCCGCCATTGCCATAGCATAGGAAAGGAAACAGGTGCTTTGTCGAGTAGTAATAAAGGCGCTCCATGACACAGCGATAGGTAAATAGCTATGGTGGCTGAGGAAAACCTACGAAAAAATAGTAAACTGGTAACACGACAAGCTATTACACCACCTGCGATCGATAACGCAAGGAGGGACCACCAGGGAGGTGTATGACATGAGATATGTGCAGGGAAGGAGAGCTGAAGTACAAGCAGCGACAGAAACCAAGGAACAAAAATAACTTGAAGTCAAGAAACTAGGAGCACAACTAAGAGAACGATGGAAGTCGAAACTGAATGAACGAGAGCAGCGAGAGACAGCTGGGGTGTGTGGGTGGATTATGCTGCTGGGGGAAGGAGAGTTGCGCTTGCATTGCGCTGTACTGGAGTGGAGGTCGTAGTTCGGTGGGTGCGCTGGAGGCAGTTCAGGCATCAGCGCGCATGTGGGGGTTGGCGCAATTGCGCTGCTAGCATGTGCAGGAACTGCGCAGTTGGCAGTTGCAAGATCCATGCGCAGTTGCACTGGAGTTGCCAAATCCAACGCAACTGCGCTAGGTGTACAGTTCTGCAGCATCTTGCCAGTGCGCTACGGCAAAAAGAAACCAATCACAACAAATTTTATCGCCAACAAAGATTGGTGAAGTGGGTATTGACCAATTACAAAACACTCCGACGATGACGTGTTCGCGTACTTGACAAGGAGAATATAGAATTGCCGCGCAAGGTGCTGGAATGACCAATGCGGTGAACTCGGACAAGTACTTCGTAGAATATATTGGCTCAGCGCTTGATAACATGCAGAACAGTCTTGATGTACAACTTTGTGTGCTTGCATGCATATTAAACATCATATCTCCCTAACAGATGTTAAAAATGGCACCAAATCCATCTTGCATGCTTACAAATGTAGTAAATGTGTGAATGGTCAAGAGAAACCTGGTTACAAATGACAAACGAATGTTGAAAGGACATCACGTTTCCCACAGGCCTATCCTTGCACAGCTTTCCCTGCTCAATTGTTTGAAACATCACATTTTCCTACCTCATGCGGCGAATGGCACCAAATCTGTCTTGCAAGCTTACAAATATAGTAAATGCATGAATGGTCAAGAGAAACCTGGCTAAAAATGACAAACAAACGTTGAAACTGAGAAAACTGAAACAAGAATGAAATGACTAAGTGAAAGTTGGGTACAAGTACAAACCCTAGAAATCTGTACCCCATGTGTGCTACCCCACTATAGCCTACAGTAGCTATGTCATATAAATCTGACAGAAACGAAGTCACGACTAGCACGGGCCTATTATTGCTCAGTTTTCCCTGCTCAATTGTGTGACACAACATATCTTCATACCTGATGCTGCGAATGGCACTAAATCTATCTTGCATGCTTACAAATATAGTAAACAAGTGAAAGCTCAAGAGAAACATGGTTACCATGAGAAGAAACGAGAATGATTGAACTATGAAATAGTTGGGTACAAGTACTAACCCTAATTGGGTTGTACCCTTTATGGGCTACCCCACTACAGCCTACACAAATGTATAAGCTATAATGTTCTGACACACCCCCATAGGCAAAGTGGGGGAGAACAAGGGGTCACAAGACCAGTCAAGCAAAGCAAAGCAAAGCAAGCTCAGGGTGGATCACAAAGTCACCACACATTCCGAGCACAAGTTCAAGGCCACAACGCCAGTTCACATGAAGGAGTACATATATATATAAGGCTAGACAAGCAAGAGCAGGTGCATATATATATGTAATGAGAAGAAACGAGAATAAATGAACTATGAATCAAGTGGGTACAAGTACTAACCCTAATTGGGTTGTACCCCCTATGGGATACCCCACTACAGCCTACACAAATGTATAAGCTATAATGTTCTGACACACCCCCATAGGCAAAGTGGGGGAGAGCAAGGGGTCACAAGACCAGTCAAGCAAAGCAAGCTCGGGGTGGATCACAAAGTCACCACACATTCCGAGCACAAGTTCAAGGCCACAAGGCCAGTTCACATGCAGGAGTACATATATATATATAAGGCTAGACAAGCAAGAGCAGGTGTATATATATATATGTAACAGTACAAGCAAGGTCAAGAGGTGAGCAAGTGAGGCAAGACAGGCACAAGACCCAGCTGAGTGCAAAAGCGCTGATGATCACAAGGCGCAAATGCCTTGGTGAAGACATCAGCAGTGTTGGCCTCAGAGGCCACGTACGCAAGCCGCAACTGACCACGCTGCTCTAGCTCACGAGCAAGGAAGTAGCGGAGAGCAATGTGCTTTGCTCTGTGCTCCAGTCTCTGCTCTCGACACAAGGCCAGCATGGCCTTGTTGTCTACGTACAGAATTGGAGGAGAACGAGGCAGCTTTCTGAGGTCAGTCAGCAAGTAGGTGAGCCTGCGAAGCTCCTGTGCAGCCATAGCCCCAGCGTAGATCTCAGCCTCACAACTGGAGCCGAGAACAGAAGACGAGCGAGTAGCCCGCCACGAAACAAAGCCGGAACCAAGGCTGAATGTGTAACCCTGTGACGACCGCTGTGTAGCCTGGTCGTCAGCCCAAGAAGCGTCTGCGTGCTCAGTGAGGACCACTGGACTCCGCCCTCCAAGCACTAGCCCCATGCCCGACGTACTGCACAAGTAGCGCAACACCCTCTTCGCTGTAGCCATGTGCTCTAGTCGGTGTCTCCCAGGAGCAACATAGCGTGCGAGAATGCTAAGAGGGTATGCAAGGTCAGTTCGTGTGCAGGTCATCAGGTACATGAGACAGCCAACAAGCTCTGGATACGGGCCACTCGACTCTACGGACTCATCCGAAGGCAGAGCTGAGAGTGAGTGGCGAGTAGGCAGAGGAGTGGCCTGAGGCGAGGAGTACGTGAAGCTGAAGCGCTGAAGGACCTGCTGCACCATGTGTGACTGAGTCAGGGTAATGGTGCGGCGTGCTCTGTCCCGGGTGATCTGCAAGCCAAGGTAGCTGCGCAGTTCACCCAGGTTGGTGCACGTGTGTCTCTTCTGCAGCTCGGACTTCACGTAGGCGAGTCCAGCAGTGTCAGCTGTGGCAAAGACCAAGTCGTCGACGTACACGAGGATGTAGAACGGCGGCAGAGAGGTGTCGGTGCGCAGAAACAGCGACGGGTCGGCACTAGAAGGAGCAAACCCAAGAGCCGCAAGCGTAGTCCTCAGTGTGTCGTGCCACTCACGGGGCGCCTAGCGGAGACCGTAGACTGGACGCCGGAGACTCCACTGGGTACCTGTAGGGAACGACCCAGTGAAACCAGGTGGGCGACGCAGCCAGATCTCGTCGTGCAGGCTGCTCTGCAAGAAAGCTGTGCTGAAGTCAAGAGAGTGCAGCTTGTAGTCACGGTGAGCAGCAAGGTGTAGCAGTACCCGAAGAGTGGTCATCTTCGGGGTGGAAGAGAAGGTCTGAAAGTAGTCAACTCCCTGCCGCTGACTGAAGCCACGAGCCACGTACCGTGCCTTGAAGACAGGCGGAGAACCCGGCGGCTGCTTCACCCTGAAGATCCACATGCCACTGACGATTTTCGCCCCAGGCGGGGAAACCTCGTCAACGTAGGTGCCTGTGGACTTCCAGGATGCCATCTCTGCGTCCAAAGCTGCCTGCCACTGAGAAGAGTAGGGACCCTCTATCGCCTCCGCGTAAGAGCGCGGGGTCGGGATGTCAAGTGCATCCGGGTCTCCCTCAGGGGTAAGCAGTACGGACACGAGATGAGGTGAAGCAGCTGCCAGACGCTGGAACTCCTCCTGCCTGTCCTCAAGGACGTGCGTGCCAAGGGCACACTCACCCCCGACGGACGGAGGACAGACAGACTCAGACTCAGCGACAAGACTAGGAGCGTAGTCTAGGCGACAGCGAGCAGCAAAGTCAACGAGCTCAGAAACAAGGGCAGACGCAGCAGTGGACTCGAAGGAAGGGTCAGTGACGACAGTAGCATGGAGACACGTGATAGAAGGACTGGCAGCACGAAGAGAGTCCGACTACGGGTCCATAAGAGCAGGAAGTGAGGACGCAGGAGGAGAAGGCAACGGGGCACGCAGAGAAGCAGTGGACGGACGCAGAGACATGCGGTGCGTGCCAGGAACAGGAGGAGGTTGCTGACGCGAACCACGACCACTAGTGCGAGCAGCACGGACAGGCGACGCAGGGCGAGACGCAGGCTCACGACGCTCAGCAAGACCTCCAGTAGGACCAGTGTAGGGAGAAGGAGCAGGCAAAGGGGAGGTAGGCTGCAATTGTAACTGTGACGGGACAGGCTGTGGACACTCTAAAGGAGGAGGACCAGTAGAAGGCGGAAGACCAAGAACCTGCTGCAGGAGTGGAACGAAGTACGGTCGGGGCCGCGCGGCGACGCCAGACACAGCAGGGACAGCACCAGTACCCCCAGTAGGAGCACCAGCTCCAGCAGCACCTCCAGCAGCTCCAGAACCTCCAGCAGCACCAGTAGCACCCCCAGCAGGACCGCCAGCACTAGTCTCAGCGCGAACACCCTCAGCAGCACCAGCTCCAGGCGAACCCGCAGGCCCAGCAGCTCTAGTACTCCCAGTACGAGCACCTCCGAGACCCGCGACACCAGCACCCTCAGCAGCCGAAGAACCAGTAGCACGGCTCTAGTGCCGGGCAAACCGCTCGCGAAGCTCCTGTGGAGAGAGTGGCTCCCGCCAAGACGAAGCACCCGGAGAACCTCCACGCTCAGCACCCCCACGCTCAGCTCCCCCAGACTCAGCACCCTCTGGCTCAGCACCCCCAGGCTCGGTACCCCCAAGCTCAGCACCCCTAGGGGTAGCACCCACACACTCAGCACCCCCAGGCTCAGCACCCTCAGTAGCACCAGAGTCACCAGTAACCTTGACAGGCTCGACTGCGTCTACGTGGGACACACCTGAAGGGGCAGGACCCTGAGGGTGTAGGGGGCCTACCCGGGGGGGACCTGGTACAAGGAAGAGCGGGGGCAGGGGGAGTGTCGGAGTGCGGTAGGGTAAGAGGCGGTAGTAGGGGACCGACTCGTCAAACCTGACGTCCTGGGAGGACAGAACACGGCGAAAGGTGGGGTGGTAGAACTGCCACCCATGCGTGTCAAGGGGGAACCCTAGGAAGACGCAAGGAGCAGCACGAGGGGACAGCTTGTCCGCAGACAAGTCGCGGACAAACGCCCGAGATCCCCAGACATGGAACGCCGACGCATCGCCAACCTTTCCCGTCCACAGCAAGGCTGGGGAGGTCTCCGGCCTGGAGACCCTGGGGTGAAGGTTGATCTGATGCACCGCGTACCTCACCGCAAACGGCCACAGAAAATGGGGGGCAGCCGCATGCATCATAGACGTACGAGCGACGTCCATGACCATGCCAATGCGGCGCTCAGCAATCCCATTTTGCTGCGGAGATTCTTGAAGCGTGAAGGTCTGGCGGATGCTTCGTGTGCGACAATAGGCTCTCAGAAGGCCAGAGGAAAACTCTCCGCCTCTGTCCGAGTGCAGACGCAGAATAGGGAAGTCCGAGCCAAAGCTCTGCCTGAGCTGGAGATGAGCTGCACGAATCCAGTCGATCAGCACCTGAGTGACATCACCCTTGCTGCGCAAGGGGAAGACTGCGGTGTAACGCGAGTAGTCGTCAACAACGAGCAGGAAGTAGCGCTCCTGACCCTGTCCACGGATGCGGGCTGGGCCCCACACGTCCATGTGAAGCGTCTACAGCGGGGCCTCTGTTGGAGGAAACTGGGAGGAGTGAGGGGCAGCCCGCTGGCGCCCCTCGACACAGGGGACACAGGTAGTGCCAGGTCCCTGAGGAAGGGGAGGGAGGGACCGGGGAAGACCAGAAACAAGAAGACGGGAGGCCATGCCTCTGAGACGAAGCAGTGAGAGGTGACCAAGGCGGTGGTGCCAGAGGAGAGTCTCGTAAGACAAGAGACGACACGAACAGGGGGCAGACTCAGGACCAGACCTGGACGCTGCAGCAAACACCTGACCCGACGCAGCTACCCGACCAGACGCAGTGACTAGAGGAGACGCAGTGGTCTGTGTGTACAGGCTCAACCCCGGCTGATGTGTAAACGTAGCCAAGTGTCGGCCTGTCCGAGCCACAGTGCAGTGCGTCACCCGCTGACTCGCAAGAGTGAACTGGTGCACTCCCCCATCCTGCAGGTCAGCACCACTCACCAAGTTCGTAGAGAACGAGGGGAGGTAAGGACCAGACAGGGTGCCAGAGGGAGCCGCCGGACACGGGAGGACTGTGGAGAAGTGAGACAGGACAGGACCCCCAGAGGGGTCAGCCAGAAACACCGCAACCGGCCGACCAAGCGGCGTGAGTGTGGTGCGGTCCCGAAAGAAGGAGCGAGAAGCCCCAGAGTTAAGGGTGAAGGTGAGGGAGGGCGAAGCCGACGCAGTTCTTGAGAGCGCAAACTCACCAGTGCCTGAGGACGCAGACGCACTGGCACCTAGAGCAGTAGCCTCGCAAGCACCTAGGGCAGCAGCCTCACCAGTACCTAGAGCAGCAGTCTCAATGCCCGGATCGGGCGGGAAACACCGGTAACAGTCATCCTCATCACTAATAGTCACAGCATACATGGCAGAAAGAATAGCATCAAAATCAAGATCAAAGATGGCAACTCCCGCCCTAGACAGCTCACCCCAGTGAGCAATCTCTGCGGCCTCGGGGAACTGGTGACGCCACGCGTCCGTCAGGCGGCCAAAGCAGCGCTGGTGGGGTGCGCACCCCCACACTGCTCACCCGCACGGTTGCCGGTGCGCAAGACGTAGGTGCACGGACCAAAACCCCCACCCCGCTGGTGTGCAGTGTACCGCTCACAGAGCTGCTGAGGGGACAGGGTCTCACGACCGCGCTGCTGCTGCTGGCGCGGACCACCACCGGAGCCACTCCTCTGCGTAGACCCGCGACCAGCTCCACCGCCACCTCCGCCGCCCCCGCCGCCTCCGCCGCCTCCGCCACCACCGCCGCCTCCGCTCCCTCCGCCACCGCCGCCGCCTCCGCCGCCACTACCGCCACCGGTACCCCCACCCCCTCCACCACTCCCACCACCACCCCCACTCCCTCCGCCGCCTCCACCGCCACCTCCACCACCCCCGCTAGCTCCTCCAACGCCCTTGCCCCCCTTGCCCTTGCCTGTGCGGCGCTTCCCCGAAGGAGCAGACGCAGCGCCGACCGACTCAAAACCAATGAGGTCGGTCGCAGCAGCAAAAGCAACAGAGGGCAAGAGGGAGGAGGGAGAACACCCCTCAAAGACAGGGGTGCGGGGGTCACCACGAGAGGCTCCTACAGCGACGATGCTCGTCTCCGCCGCTAGGAGGGCCTTCTCAAGGAGGTCAACGGTGAGAGTGGTGGGGCACACTGCGAGGAAGTGGTCCATGTCTACGCGAAGGGAGTCAGGGAGTCGGGTGACTATGTAGTAGAGGGTGATATACATGGGGGGGGGGTTCTTGGCGCAGAACTCAGCAGGAAGCGCAGCGCGGTAGCGAGTGTCACTAGTGCGGAGGTGCGTAATGAGGTCAGCGACTGTGGGAAAGGCAGCAAGGTCAGGGAAGAGGTACGGTAGCATGAGATCGCTCAGTGCAGCAGTGGCAGGGGAGGAGTAGCGTGCAACTACAGCGTCGTACAAGGTCTGAGCACTCTTGTACTGACTAAAGTGCGCACGCTCGGAGGTAGGGAGGTGGCGATGCACAGCAAGACGTGCAGCAGCGTCGCGCGTGGCCCACTGGGAGCGAACAGTGGCGTCAGCATCAGCAGCAGGGGCAGGAGAGGCGCCAGAGGTGAGGTCAAAGAGAGAGAGACCGTCTGCCCTATCGCACTGTAAGAACAGCTGCAGGTCATCTACCTAGACGTCAAAGTCAATGGCTCGACCCTCAGCGTCAAAAGCGAGGACACTAGGGGTAGCCATGACCACAGTAGACTAGCAGCGCAAACAGTAGGGTGAGGGCAGTGCAGTGAAAGAGGCGTTGTGCTTACCGGACGGGGCAGCTCGGGCGACTCGGCGGTAGGGCGGCTCGGCGGCTCGGCTACTGGGCGGCTGGGCGGCTCGGCTGCAGTGCGGCTCGGCGGCCCGGCGGCTCGGCTGTACGGCGGCTCGGCTGCTGGGCGGCTCGGCTGCAGGGCGGCTCGGCTGCTCGGCTGCTGGGCGGCTCGGCGGCTCGGCTGTCCGGCTGCTTGGTTGCCCGGGCGGCTCGGTGGTGCTGCTGCAGGGCGGCGCGGCGGTCGGGTGCTCGGCTGGGTGAGGCGGCTCGGGCAGCTCGGGTGGTGGGCAGCGCTGCAGCAGGCGACGGGGCCGCAGGTAAGGATGGCGGGGCCGGAAGTGAAAGAGGCGGGGTCGCAGGTGAGAGCGGCGGGGTCGCCGGTGAGAGCGGCGGGGCCGCAGGTGAGAGAGGCGGGGCCGCAGGTGAGAGCGGCGGGGCCACAGGGAAGGGCGACGGGGCCGCAGTTGAGGGCGGCGGAGCCGCAGTTGAGGGCGGTGGGGCCGCAGGTAAGGGCGTCAGGGCCGCAGGTAAGGGCAGCGGGGCCGCTGGTAAGGGCGGCGAGGCCGCTAGTAAGGGCGGCGGGGCCGCTAGGAGACGGCGGCAGGGCCGCAGGGAAGGGCGACGGGCCGCAGGAAGGGCGTCGGGCCGCAGGTGAGGGCGGCGGGGCCGCTGAGAAGGGCGGCGACGGGCCGCTACAAGGGCGGCGACGGGCCGCTGCAAGGGCGGCGACGGGCCGCTGCAAGGGCGGCGACGGGGCCGCTGGTGAAAGGGCGGAGGATCGGGGCCGCAAGGGCGGCTGATCGGGGCCACGAGAGGCCGCTAGGACGGCGCGACGCGACCGTAGGGCAGCGTGACGGGGCCGCGAAGGGGCCTAAGGGGCCGCAAGGGTCGGCGCGACAGGCCGTGAGGAGGCCGCTATGGGCGACGCGACAGTAAGGTGAGCATACAGGGCGCGACTCGGGCTTAAGAGGAGCGCGCTCCGGGCAGGGAAAAAAAATCGTAGTGGTGGGCCCTAGGAATCGTTCCCGTTAGGGAACCTGCTCGATACCATGAGAAGAAATGAGAATGAATGAACTATGAATCAAGTGGGTACAAGTACTAACCCTAATTGGGTTGTACCCCCTATGGGATACCCCACTACAGCCTACACAAATGTATAAGCTATATAATGTTCCGACATGTAACAGTACAAGCAAGGTCAAGAGGTGAGCAAGTGAGGCAAGGCAGGCACAAGACCCAGCTGAGTACAGAAGCGCTAATGATCACAAGGCGCAAGTGCCTTGGTGAAGATATAAGCAGTGTTGGCCTTAGAGGCCACGTACGCTGATGACCACGCTGCTGTAGCTCACGAGCAAGGAAGTAGCGGAGAGCAATGTGCTTTGTTCTGTGCTCCAGTCTCTGCTCTCGACAGAAGGCCAGCATGGATGGCTTCCTGGAATTCCACAGGCACCTACGTTGACGAGGTTCCCCCGCGTGGGGCGAACATCGTCAGTGCCATGTGGATCTTCAGGGTGAAGTGGCCGCCGGGTTCTCCGCCTGTCTTCAAGGCACGGTACGTGGCTCGTGGCTTAAGTCAGCGGCAGGGAGTTGACTACTTTCAGACCTTCTCTCCCACCCCGAAGATGACCACTCTTCGGGTACTGCTACACGTTGCTACTCACCGTGACTATGAGCCGCACTCTCTCGACTTCAGCATAGCTTTCTTGCAGGGCAGCCTGCACGAGGAGATCTGGCTGCGCCGCCCACCTGGCTTCACTGGGTCCTTCCCTCCTGGTACTCAGTGGAGTCTCCAGCGTCCAGTCTACGGTCTCCGCCAGGCGCCACGTGAGTGGCACAACACACTGAGGACTAGGCTTGCGGCTCTTGGGTTTGCTCCTTCTACTGCTGACCCGTCGAAGTTTCTGCGCACCGACACCTCTCTGCCGCCGTTCTACATCCTCGTGTACGTCGACGACTTGGTCTTTGCCACTGCTGACACTGCTGGACTCGCCTACGTGAAGTCCGAGCTGCAGAAGAGACACACGTGCACTGACCTGGGTGAACTGCGCAGCTACCTTGGCTTGCAGATCACCCGGGACAGAGCACGCCGCACCATTACCTTGACTCAGTCACACATGGTGCAGCAGGTCCTTCTGCGCTTCGGCTTCACGTACTCCTCGCCTCAGGCCACTCCTCTGCCTACTCACCACTCGCTCTCAGCTCTGCCTTCGAATGAGTCCGTAGACTCGAGTGGCCCGTATCCAGAGCTTGTTGGCTGCCTCATGTACCTGATGACCTGCACACGACCTGACCTTGCATACCCTCTTAGCATTCTCGCACGCTATGTTGCTCCTGGGAGACACCGACCATAGCACATGGCTGCAGCGAAGAGGGTGTTGCGCTACTTGTGCAGTACGTCGGGCATGGGGCTAGTGCTTGGAGGGCGCAGTCCAGTGGTCCTCACTGGGCACGCAGACGCTTCTTGGGCTGACGACCACGCTACGCAGCGGTCGTCACAGGGTTACACCTTCAGCCATGGTTCCGGCTCTTTCTCGTGGCGGGCTACTCGCTCTTCTTCTGTTCTCGGCTCCAGTTGTGAGGCTGAGATCTACGCTCGGGTCATGGCTGCACAGGAGCTTCGCTGGCTCACCTACCTGTTGACTGACCTCAGAGAGCCGCCTCGTTCTCCTCCAGTTCTGTACGTAGACAACAAGGCCATCCTGGCCTTGTGTCGAGAGCAGCGACTGGAGCACAGAACAAAGCAGATTGCTCTCCGCTACTTCCTTGCTCGTGAGCTACAGCAACGTGGACAGTTGCGGCTTGCGTACGTGGCCTCTGAGGCCAACACTGCTGATGTTTTCACCAAGGCACTTCCGCCTTGTGATCATCGGCGCTTCTGCACTCAGCTGGGTCTTGTCCCTGTCTTGCCTCACTTGCTCACCTCTTGACCTTCATTGTACTGTTACATATATATATATACCTGCTCTTGCTTGTCTAGCCTTATATATATATGTGTACTCCTGCATGTGAACTGGCCTTGTGGCCTTGAACTTGTGCTCGGAATGTGTGGTGACTTTGTGATCCACCCTGAGCTTTGCTATGCTTTGCTTGACTAGTCTTGTGACCCCCTGTTCTCCCCCACTATGCCTATGGGGGTGTGTCAGAACATTATAGCTTATGATTTGTGTAGGCTGTAGTGGGGTATTCCATAAGGGGTACAACCCAATTAGGGTTAGTACTTGTACCCACTTCATTCATAGTTCATTCATTGTTGTTCTCACTTTCTCAACAGCTTGTCCGCAGACAAGTCGCGAACAAACGCCCGAGATCCCCAAACACGGAACGCAGACGCATCCCCAACCTTCCCCGTCCACAGCAAGGCTGGGGAGGTCTCCGGCATGGAGACCCTGGGCTGAAGGTTAATCTGATGCGCCGCGTACCGAACCGCAAACGGCCACAGAAAATGGGGGGCAGCCGCATGCATCATAGACGTACGAGCGACGTCCATGACCATGCCAATGCGGCGCTCAGCAATCCCATTTTGCTGTGGAGAGTCCGGAAGCGTGAAGGTCTGGCGGATGCCTCGTGCACAACAGTAGGCTCGCAGAAGGCCAGAGGAGAACTCTCCGCCTCTGTCAGAGTGCATACGCAGAACAGGAAAGTCCGAGCCGAAGCTCTGTCTGAGCAAGAGACGAGCTGCGCGGATCCAATCGATCAACACCTCAGTAACATCACCCTTCCTGCGCAGGGGGAAGACTGTGGTGTAACGCGAGTAGTCGTCAACCACCAGCAGGAAGTAGCGCTCGTGACCCTGTCCACGGACGCGGGCTGGGCCCCACACGTCCATGTGAAGCGTCTGCAGCGGGGCCTCTATCAGAGGAAACTTGGAGGAGTGAGAGGCAGCACGCTGCCGCCCCTCGACGCAGGGGACGGAGGCAGGGGAAGGCCCCAGGGGAAGGGGAGGGAGGGACCGGGGAAGACCAGAGACAAGGACACGGGACGCCATGCCTCGGAGACGAGGCAGGGAGGGGTGACCAAGGCGGTGGTGCCAAAGGAGAGTCTCGTGAGACAGGAGGCGACACGAGCAGGGGGCAGACTCAGGACCAGACTTGGATGCTGCAGCAAACACCTGACCCGACGCAGCTACCCGACCAGACGCAGTGACTGGAGGAGACTCAGTGGTCAGTGTGTACAGGCTCGACCCCGGCTGACGTGTAAATGTGGCCAAGTGTCGGCCCGTCCGAGCCTCCGTGCAGTGGGTCACCCGTTGGCTCGTAGGAGTGAACTGGTGCACTCCCCCATCCTGTAAGTCAGCACCACTCACCAAGTTCGTAGAGAACGAGGGGAGGTAAAGACCAGACAGGGTGCCAGAGGGAGCCGCCGGACACGGGAGGACAGTGGAGAAGTGAGCAAGGACAAGACCCCCAGAGGGGTCCGCCAGAGAGACTGCAACTGGCCGACCAAGCGGCGTCAGTGTGGTGCGGTCTCGAAAGAAGGAGCGAGAAGCCCCCGAGTCAAGGGTGAAGGTGTGTAAGGCCTGAGCCGACGTGGTACCTGAGAGAGCAGACTCACCAGCACCTGAGGAAGGAGACGCACTAGCACCTAGAGCAGTAGCCTGGCTAGCACCTAGAGCAGCAGCCTCACCAGTACCTAGAGCAGCAGTCCCAATGCCCGGGTCGGGCGGAAAACACCGGTAACAGTCACCCTCATCACTAATAGTCACAGCATACATGGCAGCAAGAATAGCATCAAAGTCAAGGTCAAAGATAGCTACTCCCACCCTAGACAGCTCGCCCCAGCGAGGGATCTCAGTGACCTCAGGGAAATGGTGACGCCAAGCCTCCGTAAGGCGGCCAAAGCAGCGCTGGGTGGAGTGCGCACCCCCGCACTGCTCACCCGCGCGATCGCCGGTGCGCAGGACGTAGGTGCACGGACCAGTACCCCCACCCCGCTGGCGTGCAGCGTACCACTCACGGAGCTGCTGATGGGGGGGATGTCACGAGTGCGCTGCTGCTGCTGCTGCTGACGCTGACCACCACCGGAGCCGACCCTCTGAGCAGCGCCACCCCGACTAGCTCCTCCTCCTCCGACGCCGCCTCCTCCTCCGCCGCCACCTCCGCCACCTTCGCTCCCACCGCCACCGCCGCCTCCGCCTCCGCCTCCACTGCCGCCACTGACACCTCCACCCCCGCCACAAGGCCCACCACCACCCCCACCCCCTCCACTGCCTCCACCGCCGCCTCCGCCACCCCCGCCAGCCCCTCCAGCGCCCTTGCCCCCCTTGCCCTTGCCGGTGCGGCGTTTCCCGCTCGGGGCAGACGCAGCGCCGACCGACTCGAAACCAACGAGGTCGGCCGCAGCAGCAGAGACAACAGAGGGCAAAAGGGGGGAGGGGGAACACCCCTCAAATACGGGGGTGCGAGGGTCACCACGAGAGGCTCCTACAGCGACTATGCTCTCCTCTGCTGCTAGGAGGGCCTTCTCGAGGAGGTCAACGGTGAGAGTGGTGGGGCAAATAGAGAGGAAGTGGTCCCTGACTACGCGGAGGGAGTCAGGGAGCCGGGCGACTATGTAGTAGAGGGTGATGTACATGTGCGGGGGGTTCTTGGCGCAGAACTCAGCAGGAAGCGCAGCGCGGTAGCGAGTGTCACTAGTGCGGAGGTGCGTAATGAGGTCAGTGACTGTGGGAAAGGCAGCAAGGTCAGGGAAGAGGTACGGTAGCATGAGGCGGCTCAGTGCAGCAGTGGCAAGGGAGGAGTAGCGTGCAACTACAGCGTCGTACAAGGTCTGAGCACTCTTGTACTGGCTAAAGTGCGCACGCTCAGAGGTAGGCAGGTGGCGACGCACGGCAAGACGTGCAGCAGCATCGCGTGTGGCCCACTGTGAGCGAACAGTGGCGTCAGCATCAGCAGCAGGGGCAGGAGTGGCACCAGAAGTGAGGTCAAAGAGGGAGAGACCGTCTGCCCTATCGCACTGTAGGAAAAGCTGTAGGTCATGTATCCAGACGTCAAAGTCAATAGCCCGACCCTCAGCGTCAAAAGCGAGGACACTAGGGGTAGCCATGACAGCAGTAGACTAGCAGCGCGAACAGTAGGGTAAGGGCAGTGCAGTGACAGAGGCGCTGTTCTTACCGGACAGGGCGGCTCGGGCGGCTCGGGCGGTACGGCGGCTCGTCGATGCGGGCGGCTCGGCGATGTAGCAACACTGGCGGCTCGAGCGGCTCGGCGGTACGGCGGCTCGGCAGCTCGGGGACCCGGCGGCTCGGGCGGCTCAGGCGGCTCAGGAGGCGCGGCGGCTCGGCAGCAACTCGGCGGCGCCAGGGCCCGGTGGTGACGGCGGGGCCGTGTGGGGACGGCGGTGGGGCCGGGTGGAGCGGCGGCGGGGCCAGGTGGAGCTGCGGCGGGGCCTGGTGAGGCGGCGTCGGGGCCAGGAAGGGCGGCGCCGTGGCCGCAGGGGTAGGCGACGGGGCCAGCCTAGGTGGCGCCGGGGCTGGGAAGGGCGGTGCCGGGGCCGCAGGAGTAGGTGTCGGGGCCGCAAGGGCGGCGCAAGGGGCCGCAAGGGCGGCGCACGGTGGGCCGACGGGCGGCTCGAAGGGCTGCAAGGGCGGCGCGCGGAGCCGACGGGCGGCGCGAGGGGCCGACGGGTGGCGCGAGGTCGACGGGCGGCGCGAGGGGCCGACGGGCGGTGCGAGGGGCCGCAAGGGCGGTGTGCGGGGCCGTAAAGGGCGGTGCGCGGGACCGCAAGGGCGGTGCACGGGGCCGTAAGAGCGGCTCAAGGGGCCGTGAGAGGGGCTGCTAAGGGCGGCGCAACGGTAGGGAGGGCAAGCGGAGCGCGCGCGACTCGGTCTAGGGTGAAGCGCGCTCCTGGCAGGAAAAAAAAAGTATCGTGGTGGGCCCTAGGTAGCGTTCCCACTAGGGAACCTGCTCGATACCATGAGAAGAAACAAGAATGATTGAACTATGAAACATTTGGGTACAAGTACTAACCCTAATTGGGTTGTACCCCTTATGGGCTACCCCGCTACAGCCTGCACAAATGTATAAGCTATAATGTTCTGACATACCAATAACAAAGGAACATCGAAACAGCATCGCGGGTCGCTCCTGCCTTCGCGTATACACTTTTCGCAGCTCAATATTTTGAAACGACACACTTTCTTAGACGCTGGTGCGATTGACACCAAACATTTCCAGCAAACTTGCAATGTAGTGACTTTTGGAAATATCAAAAGAACCATCACTAAAAAAAATTAGCGTGGCGTTAAGATAACAATAGGTGTTGCATGTGCCTAAACCTCCACACATTTGTTTAAATAAATTGTGCGAATCCCCTATTTGAAATCTTAGATTTTGTGGAGCATTATAGCATGAGTAGTTGAAAAATATTCAAGTACCGTACATTGTATCATTTGTAACATATATATGGTATACATATCTATTGAGTTTTGTTTTCACATAACAAACTTGACAACAAATATACCTTGGCCCATAACCAGATTTATACAGAGTCGAATCACGTATCAGAAGCACACAATCCAACAAAACCGTGAACTTTGTGATGGAATGATTAAGGCAAGCCACTGTCAGAAACAAGAAGTGATTGAACTATGAAAAGATGGAGTACAAGTAGGAAACCCTAGATTTATGTACCCCCTAAAGGCTAACCCACTATAGCCTACACAACAATAACACATATAGTGTTTGACACACCCCCATAGGCAAAGTGGGGGAGAGCAAGGGGTCACAAGACCAGTCAAGAAAGGCAAGCAAGCTCAGGGTGGATCACAACGTCACCACACATTCCGAGCACAATTAAAGGGCCATAGGGCCAGTTCACATGGAGAGGCATATATGCAACACAAACAGCAAAATGATCTCAGCCTAGTAGAGCAAATAGGCAGGAGTATATATATAGAGATCATAGTACAGGTAAAGCCTACAACAAGTGAGGAAAAGTGGGCACCAGCCCCAGCAAAGTGCAGAACCGCTGATGATCACCAGGCTGAAGTGCCTTGGTGAATATATCAGCGGTGTTGGCCTGAGAGGCCATGTAACGCAGACGAAGCTGACCACGCTGGTGCAGCTCTCGAGCTAGAAAGTAACGGAGAGCAATGTGCGTCGTTCTGTGCTCCAGTCTGTGCTCCTCACACAAGGCAATGGCAGCCTTGTTGTCGACGTACAGCACTGGAGGAGAACTAGGCCGCTCTCCCAGGTCGGTCAGCAGGTAGGTGAGCCAGCATAACTCCTATGCAGCCATGGCTGTGGCGTAGATCTCAGCCTCACAACTAGAGCTGAGAACTGAAGACGAGCGAGTAGAACGCCAAGAAACTGAACAAGAGCCAAGGCTGAAGGTGTAACCCTGTGACGACCACTGAGTAGCCTGGTCGTCAACCCAAGAAGCGTCTGAGTGCCCAGTGAGAACAACTGGGTTCCCTCCTCCAAGCACGAGCCCCATGCCCGATGTACTGCACAAGTAGCGCGATACTCTCTTTGGAGCATCCCAGTGCACCTTTTGGTGCCTGGCAGGAGCCACGTAGCGGGCGAGAAGGCCAAGAGGGTATGCTAGGTCAGGATGAGTGCAAGTCATCAGGTACATGAGGCAACCAACTAACTCTGGATAAGGACCACTCGACTCTACGGACTCATCCAAAGGCAGAGCTGAGAGCGAGTGACCTACAGCAAGAGGAGTGGCCTGTGCTGAGGACCAGGTGAAGCCGAAGCGCTGAAGGACCTGCTGCACCATGTGTTACTGAGTCAGTGTGATGGTGCGGCGTACTCTGTCCCGGGTGATCTGCAAGCCAAGGTAGCTGCGCAGTTCACCCTGGTCTGTGCACGTGTGTCTCTTCTGCAACTCCGACTTCACGTAGGCGAGAGCGTCAGTGTCAACAGTGGCAAAGACCAAGTCGTCGACGTACACCAGGATGTAGAACGGCAGCAGCGAAGTGTCGGTGCGCAGAAATAGCGACGGGTCAGCAGTAGAAGGAGCGAACCCAAGTGCCGCAAGAGTAGTCCTCAGTGTGTCGTGCCACTCACGTGGCGCCTGGCGGAGACCGTAGACAGGGGGGCTCGAAAGTTTGACTGATCAAAGAGGTGCTGTTTGACCGTTTTCACGCGAGTCAAAGGTGTCAGAATGTTATATTATCTAGCCTACAGTGGGGTGCTCTATAGCGAGTACAACCCAGTTAGGGTTTGCTATTTGTATCCAACTGCTTGCTAGCGAATCCCTCTCCTTTCTTCATTCTTACTCTCAACTGCTAGTTCTGACAAAAGGGTGCGAAAATCAGCACCGCGTGTGGGGTTTGTGAGAAGAAACGAGGAATGGATGAACTAACATTGAAATGAGTACAAGTAGGAAACCCTAGAATTGTGTACCCCCTATAGGCTAACCCACTGTAGCCTAAACAACTACAACATATATATAATGTTTGACACATCCCCATAGGCAAAGTGCGGGAGAACTAGGGGTCACAAGACCAGTCAAGTAAAGCAAAGCAGAGCAAGCTCAGGGTGGATCACACAGTCACCACACATTACGAGCACAAGTTCAAGGCCACAAGGCCAGTTCACATGCAGGAGTACACATACATATATAAGTCTAGACAAGCAAGAGCAGCAATATATATATGTAACAGTACAAAGAAGGTCAAGAGGAGAGCAAGTGAGGCAAGACAGGCACAAGACCCTGCTGGGTACAGAAGCGCTGATGATCACAAGGCGGAAGTGCCTTGGTGAAGACATCAGCAGTGTTGGCCTCAGAGGCCACGTACGCAAGTCGCAACTGACCACGCTGCTGTAGCTCACGAGCAAGGAAGTAGCGGAGAGCAATGTGCTTTGTTCTGTGCTCCAGTCTCTGCTCTCGACACAAGGCCAGCATGGCCTTGTTGTCTACGTACAGGACTGGAGGAGAACGAGGCGGCTCTCCAAGGTCGGTCAGCAGGTAGGTGAGCGAGCAAAGCTCCTGAGCAGCCATGGCCCCTGCGTAGATCTCAGCCTCACAACTGGAGCCAAGAACAGAAGATGAGCGAGTAGCCCGCCACGAAACAAGGCCGGAACCAAGGCTGAAGGTGTAACCCTGTGACGACCGCTGCGTAGCCTGGTCGTCAGCCCAAGAAGCGTCCGCGTGCCCAGTGAGGACCACCGGACTCCGCCCTCCAAGCACTAGCCCCATGCCCGACGTACTGCACAAGTAGCGCAACACCCTCTTCGCTGCAGCCATGTGCTCTGGTCGGTGTCTCCCAGGAGCAACATAGCGTACAAGAATGCTAAGAGGGTATGCAAGGTCAGGTCGTGTGCAGGTCATCAGGTACATGAGGCAGCCAACAAGCTCTAGATACGGGCCACTCGACTCTACGGACTCATCCGAAGGCAGAGCAGAGAGTGAGTGGCGAGTAGGCAGAGGAGTGGCCTGAGGCGAGGAGTACGTGAAGCCGAAGCGCTGAAGGACCTGCTGCACCATGTGTGACTGAGTCAGGGTAATGGTGCGGCGTGCTCGGTCCCGGGTGATTTGCAAGCCAAGGTAGCTACGCAGTTCACCCAGTTCAGTGCACGTGTGTCTCTTCAGCAGCTCGGACTTCACGTAGGCGAGTCCAGCAGTGTCACGTGTGGCAAAGACCAAGTCGCCGACGTACATGAGGATGTAGAACGGCGGCAGAGAGGTGTCGGTGCGCAGAAACAGCGACGGGTCGGCAGTAGAAGGAGCAAACCCAAGTGCCGCAAGTGTAGTTCTCAGTGTGTCGTGCCACTCACGTGGCGCCTGGCGGAGACCGTAGACTGGACGCCGGAGACTCCACTGGGTACCAGGAGGGAAAGATCCAGTGAAGCCAGGTGGGCGGTGCAGCCAGATCTCCTCGTGCAGGCTGCCCTGCAAGAAAGCAGTGCTGAAGTCGAGAGAGTGCAGCTCGTAGTCACGGTGAGCAGCAACGTGCAGCAGTACCCGAAGAGTGGTCATCTTCGGGGTGGGGGAGAAGGTCTGAAAGTAGTCAACTCCCTACCGCTGACTGAAGCCACGAGCCACGTAACGCGCCTTGAAGACAGGCGGAGAACCCGGCGGCCGCTTCACCCTGAAGATCCACATGTCACTGACGATGTTCGCCCCCAGGAGGGGGGACAGCGTCAACGTAGGTGCCTGTGGACTTCCAGGAAGCCATCTCTGCGTCCATAGCTGCATGCCACTGAGAGGAGTACGGACCCTCTATCGCCTCCGCGTAAGAGCGCGGAGTCGGGATGTCAAGTGCATCCGGGTCTCCCTCAGAGGTAAGCAGTACGGACACGAGATGAGGTGAAGCGGCTGCCAGACACTGGAACTCCTCCTGCCTGTCCTCAAGGACGTCCGTGCCAAGGGCACACTCACCCCTGACGGACGGAGGACAGACAGACTCAGACTCAGCGACAAGACTGGCAGCATAGTCTAGGCGACAGCAAGCAGCAAAGTCGACGAGCTCAGCAACTAGGGCAGACGCAGCAGTGGACTCGAAAGAAGGTCAGTGACGACAGTAGTAAGGAGACGCGTGACAGTAGGACTGGCAGCACGAAGAGAGTCCGACTCCGGGTCGGCAGGAGCAGGAAGAGAGGACTCAGGAGGAGAAGGCAAAGGGGCACGCTGAGGAGCAGTAGACGGACGCAGAGACATCCTGTGTGTGCCAGGGACAGGAGGAGGACGCGGAGGCGAACCACGACCACTAGTGCGAGCAGGACGGACAGGCGACGTAGGGCGAGACTCAGGCTCACGACGCTCAGTAAGACCTCCAGTAGGACCAGCGTAGGGAGAAGGAGCAGGCAAAGGGGAGGTAGGCTGTAGCTGGGACTGTGACGGGACTGGGTGTGGACCCTCTAAGGGAGGAGGAGGGCCAGAAGAAGGTGGAAGACCAAGAACCTGCTGCAGGAGAGGAACGAAGTACGATCGAGGCCGCGTGGCGACGCCAGAATTAGCAGGGACAGCACCAGTACCCCCAGCAGGAGCACCCTTCAGCACCACCTCCAGCAGCTCCAGAACCTCCAGCAGAAACAGGAGTACCCCCAGCAGGACCGCCAGTGGTAGTCTCAGCGCCAACACCCTCAGCAGCACCAGCTCCAGTCGAACCTGCAGGCCCAGCAGCTCCAGTACTCCCAGGACGAGCACCTCCGGGACCCGCAACAGCAGCACCCCCAGTAGCCAAAGAACCTCCAGTACCAGCAGCACGGCTCCAGCGCCGGGCAAACCACTCTCGCAGCTCCTGTGGAGAGAGTGGCTCCCGCCGTGACGAAGCACCCGGAGAACCACCAGGCGGAGCACCTCCAGGCTCAGAACCCCCAGGCCCAGCACCCCCAGGCAAAGCACCCCCAGGCTCAACACCCCCAGGCTCAGCATCCCCAGGCTCCGCACCCCCAGTCGCAGCACCCCCAGGCGCAGCACCCCCAGTCGCAGCACCCCTAGGCTCAGCACCCCCAGGCTCAGCACCCTCAGGCGTAGCACCCCCAGGCTCAGCACCCTCAGCAGCACCAGAGTCACCAGTGACCTCGACAGGCTCGACTGCGTCTGCCTGGGACACACCTGAAGGGGCAGGACCCTGAGGGGGGAGGGGGTCAACCGGGGGGGGACCTGGTACAAGGAAAAGCGGGGGCGGGGGGAGGGACGGAGTGCGGAAGGGGAAGAGGCGGTAGTAGGGGACCGACTAGTCGAACGTGACGTCCTGGGAGGACAGAACACGGCGAGAGGTGGGGTGGTAGAACTGCCACCCAGGCGCGTCAGGGGGGAACCCCAGGAAGACGCAAGGAGCAGCACGAGGGGACAGCTTGTCCGCAGACAAGTCGCGGACAAACGCCCGAGATCCCCACACCCGGAATGCCGACGCATCGCCAACCTTCCCCGTCCACAGCAAGGTTGGGGAGGTCTCCGGCCTGGAGACCCTGGGGTGAAGGTCTGACGGATGCCTCGTGCACGACAGTAGGCTCGCAAAAGGCCAGAGGAGAACTCTCCGCCTCTGTCCGAGTGCAGACGCAGAACAGGAAAGTCCGAGCCAAAGCTCTGCCTGAGCTGGAGACGAGCTGCGCGGATCCAGTTGATCAGCACCTCAGTGACATCACCCTTGCTGCGCAAGGGGAAGACTGTGGTGTAACGCGAGTAGTCGTCAACCACCAAGAGGAAGTAGCGCTCGTGACCCTGCCCACGGACGCGGGCTGGGCCCCACACGTCCATGTGAAGCGTCTGCAACGGGGCCTCTGTCGGAGGAAACTGGGAGGAGTGAGGGGCAGCAAGCTGGCGCCCCTCGACACAGGGGACACAGGTAGGGCCAGGGCCCTGGGGGAGGGGAGGGAACTAAATTTTCGATGGTGGGCCCTATGATCAGTTCCCACTAGGGAACCTGCTCGATACCTGAGAAGAAACGAGAAATGGATGAACTAACAGTGAAATGAGTACAAGTAGGAAACCCTAGAATTGTGTATGTCAGAACATTATAGCTTGCTTATTTGTGTAGGCTATAGTGGGGTATCCCATAGGGGGTACAACCCAATTAGGGTTTCCTATATGTACTCACTTCATTCATAGTCATTCCATTCTCGTTCTCTTTTTCACATGGAATCAGAGCAGGTCCCCTCCTAGGGGCTGTTCCTTGGGCCCACCGAAGCGCGCCCCGAGGCGCGCGTTCTTTTTTTTTTTAGCGACCCGTCGTCTCGCCCTCCCCCTAGCGGCCCGTCGCGCCGCCTTTTCGGTCGCGGCCCCGCCGTCCTACCCTTACACGGCCCCGCAGCCCTACGTCGCGGCCCCGCCGCCCTACTTTGTTGGCCCCGCCGCCCTACGTCGCGGCCCCGCCGCCCTACCCTACGTCGCGGCCCCGCCGCCCTACCCTTCGCGGCCCCGCCGCCCTACTTCGACGGCCCCGCCGCCCTACCCTACGTCGCGGCCCCGCGGCCCTACTTCGACGGCCCCCCCGCCCTACCCTTTGCGGCCCCGCCGCCCTATTTCGACGGCCCCGCCGCCCTACCCTTCGCGGCCCCGCCGCCCTACTTCGACGGCCCCGCCGCCCTACCCTTCGCGGCCCCGCCGCCCTACCCTTCGGCGGCCCCGCCGCCCAACCTACGACCGCCGCGCCGCCCTGAACCAGAGCCGCCCGACCGCCCAGCCGCAGACCGCCGAGCCGCCCAGCAGCTGCCCGCCGAGCCGCCCAGCAGCCGAGCCGCCGTGCCGCCCAGCAGCCGAGCCGCCGAGCCGCTGAGCTGCCCTACTTCCAAACCGCCTGTTCTGCCCAGTCTGGTGAGCACAGAGCCTTCTTTTTCACTGCACTGCCCTCACCCTACTACTTGCACGACTAGGCGTCTGTCGTCATGGCTAGCCCCAGTGTCCTCGCTTTTGACACTGAGGGTCGAGCCATTGACTTTGAGGTCTGGGTAGATGACCTGCAGCTGTTCTTACAGTGCAATAGGGCAGACGGCCTCTCTCTCTTTGACCTTACCTCTAGCGCTTCCCCTGCCCCTGCTGCTGATGCTGACCCTACTGTTCGCTCCCAGTGGGCCACGCGCGATGCTGCTGCACGTCTTGCTGTGCGTCGCCACCTCCCTACCTCTGAGCGTGCGCACTTTAGTCAGTACAAGAATGCTTTGACCTTGTACGACGCTGTAGTTGCGCGCTACTCCTCCCCTGCCACTGCTGCACTGAGCCGCCTCATGCTACCCTTCCTCTTCCCGGACCTTGCCGCCTTTCCCACAGTCGCTGATCTCATTACGCACCTCCGCACTAGTGACACCCGCTACCGCGCTGCGCTTCCTGCTGACTTCTGCGCCAAGAACCCCCCCCCCCCCCCCATGTACATCACTCTCTACTTTCTAGTCACCCGCCTCCCCAACTCCCTTTGTGTAGTCCGGGACCACTTCCTTGCGGTCTCTCCCACCACTCTCACAGTCGACAGCCTAGAGAAGGCCCTCCTAGCGGCGGAGAAGAGCATCGTCGCTGTAGGTGCCTCTCGAGGTGACCCCCGCGCCCCCATCTTTGAGGGGTGTTCTCCTTCCCCTCTCTTGCCCTCTGTCGCCTCTGCCGCTGCGGCCGACCTCGTTGGTCTTGAGTCGGTCGGTGCGGCGTCTGCCCCTAGCGGGAGACGTCGCCCTGGCAAGGGCAAGGGGGGCAAGGGAGCGGGTGGGGCTAGTGGGGGCGGTGGCGGTGGAGGTGGAGGCGGCGGAGGGAGTGGGGGTGGCGGTGGAGGAGGTGGCGGGGGTGGGGGTGCTAGTGGCAGCAGTGGTGGCGGAGGCGGCGTCGGCGGCGGCGGTACTGGCGGGGGTGGCGGCGATGGCGGAGGTGGAGGAGGTGGAGGAGGAGGTGGTGGAGGTGGTCGGAGTGGCACTTCACAGTGGAGCGGCACTGGGGGTGGTCAGCGCCAGCAGCAGCACCAGCAGCAGCAGCGTTCTCGCAACGTCCCCACCCCTCAGCAGCTCCGTGAGTGGTACACGCAGCGTCAGCGTGGTGGGGGTCTTGGTCCTTGCACCTACGTCCTTCGCACCGGCGATCGCGCGGGTGAGCAGTGTGGGGGTGCCCACCCCACCCAGCGCTGTTTTGGCCGCTTGACAGACGCTTGGCGTCAGCAGTTTCCGGAGGCCACGGAGATCCCCCGCTGGGGAGAGCTGTCTAGGGCTGGCGTAGCTATCTTTGATCTTGACTTTGATGCTATCCTTGCTGCCATGTATGCTGTGACTGTTAGTGATGAGGGTGACTGTTACCGGTGTTTTCCGCCCGACCCGGGCATTGAGACTGCTGCTCTAGGTACTGGTGAGGCTGCTGCCCTAGGTGCTTGCGACGCTGCTGCTCTGGGTGCTAGTGTGTCTGCGTCCCCAGGTACTGGTGAGTTTGCGCTCTCAGGTACTACGTCGGCTTCGGCCTCTCACACCTTCACCCTTGACTCTGGGGCGTCTCGCTCCTTCTTTCGGGATCGCACCACACTCACGCCGCTTAGTCGGCCGGTTGCGGTCTTCCTGGCTGACCCTCAGGGGGTCCTGTCCTGTCTCGCTTCTCCACTGTTCTCCCGTGTCCGGCGGCTCCCTCTGGCACCCTGTCTGGTCTCTACCTCCCCTCGTTCTCTACGAACTTGGTGAGTGGTGCTGACCTACAGGATGCGGGAGTCCACCAGTTCACCCCTGCTCGTTAGCGGGTGATGCACTGCACAGAGGCTAGCAAAGGTCGACACCTGGCTACGTTTCCCCGTCAGCCAGGGCCGAGCCTGTACACACTGACCACCGCGTCCCCCCCAGTTACTGAGTCTGGTAGGGTCCCTGCGTCTGGTCAGGTGTTTGCTGCAGCGTCCAGGTCTGGTCCTGAGTCTGCCCCCTGTTTGTGTCGTCTCCTGTCTCACAAGACTCTCCTCTGGCACCACCGCCTTGGTCACCCCTCTCTGCTTCGGCTCAGAGGCATGGCCTCCCGTCTTCTTGTGTCTGGTCTCCCCCGGTCCCTCCTTCCCCTTCCTCAGGGCCCTGGCCCTTCCTGTGTCCCCTGTGTCGAGGGGTGCCGGCGTGCTGCCGTTCACTCCTCCCAGTTTCCTCCGACTGAGGCCCCGTTGCAGACGCTTCACATGGACGTGTGGGGCCCCGCCCGCGTCCGTGGACAGGGTCACGAGCGCTACTTCCCGCTTGTTGTTGACGACTACTCGCGTTACACCACAGTCTTCCCCTTGCGCAGCAAGGGTGATGTCACTGAGGTGCTGATCGACTGGATCCGCGCAGCTCGTCTCCAGCTCAGGCAGAGCTTTGGCTCGGACTTTCCTGTTCTGCGTCTGCACTCGGACAGAGGCGGAGAGTTCTCCTCTGGCCCTCTGTGAGCCTACTGTCGTGCGCGGGGCATCCGTCAGACCTTCACGCTTCCGGACTCTTTGCAGCAAAATGGGATTGCAGAGCGCCGCATTGGCATGGTCATGGACGTCGCTCGTACGTCTATGATGCATGCGGCTGCCCCCCATTTTCTGTGGCCGTTTGCGGTGAGGTACGCGGCGCACCAGATCAATCGTCACCCGAGGGTCTCCAGGCCGGAGACCTCCCCAGCCCTGCTTTGGACGGGGAAGGTTGGCGATGCGTCAGCGTTCCGGGTCTGGGGATCTCGGGCGTTTGTCCGCGACTTGTCTGCGGACAAGCTGTCCCCTCGTGCTACTCCCTGCGTCTTCGTGGGGTTCCCCCCCGATGCCCCTGGGTGGCAGTTCTACCACCCCACCTCTCGCCGTGTTCTGTCCTCCCAGGACGTCACGTTCGACGAGTCGGTACCCTACTACCGCCTCTTCCCCTACCGCACTCCGTCCCTCCCCCCACCCCCGCTCTTCTTGGTACCAGGTCCCCCCCCGATAGACCCCCTCCCCCCTCAGGGTCCTGCCCCTTCAGGTGTGTCCCAGGTAGACGCGGTCGAGCCTGTCGAGGTCACTGGTGACTCTGGTGCTGCTGCGGGTGCTGAGCCTAGGGGTGCTGCGATTGGGGGTACTGTGCCTAGGGGTGCTGAGACTGGGGGTGCTGAGCCTGGGGGTGCGGAGCCTGGGGGTGCTGAGCCTGGGGGTGCGGAGCCTGGGGATGCTGAGCCTAGGGGTGCTGAGCCTGGGGGTGCTGAGCCTGGGGGTGCTGAGCCTGGAGGTGCTTTGTCTGGGGGTGCTGAGCCTGGAGTTTCTTCGCCTGGTGGTTCGCCGGGTGCTTCGTCTTGCCGAGAGCCACTCTCCCCACAGGAGCTGCGTGAGTGGTTTGCCCGGCGTTGGAGGCGTACTACAGGTGCTGGAGGTTCTTTGACTGCTGAGGGTGCTGCTGTCGCGGGTCCCGGAGGTGCTCGTACTGGGAGTACTGGAGCTGCTGGGCCTGCGGGTTCGACTGGAGCTGGTGCTGCTGAGGGTGTTGGCGCTGAGACTACCACTGGCGGTACTACTGGAGCGAGTGCTCCTGGTGCTGCTGGTACTGCTGGTGCTGCTGGTGCTGCTGGGGGTTCTGGATGGAGGTGCTACTGGAGCGGGTGCTCCTGCAAGGGGTGCAGGTGCTGTCCCTGCTGTGTCTGGCGACGCCGCGCGGCCTCGACTGTACTTCGTTCCACTCCTGCAGCAGGTTCTTGGTCTTCCACCTTCTACTGGCTCTCCTCCTCTCTTAGAGGGTCCACAGCCTGTCCCGTCCCAGTCACAGCTACAGCCTGCTTCCCCCTTACCTGCTCCTTCTCCCTACGCTGGTCCTACTGGAGGTCTTACTGAGCGTCGTTAGCCTGCGTCTCGTCCTGCGTCGCCTGTTCGTCCTGCACGCACTAGTTGTCGCAGTTCGCGTCAGCGTCCTCCTCCTGTCCCTGGCACGCACCGGATGTCACTGCGTCCGTCTACTGCTCCTCTGCGTGCCCCTTAACCTTCTCCTCTTGCGTCCTCTCTTCCTGCTCTTGCCGCCCCGGAGTCGGACTCTCTTCGTGCTGCCAGTCCTACTGTCACGCGTTTCCTTGCTACTGTCGTCACTGACCCTTCTTTTGAGTCTTCTGCTGCGTCTGCCCTCGTTACTGAGCTCGTCGACTTTGCTGCTCGCTGTCGCCTAGACTACGCTGCGAGTCTTGTCACTGAGTCTGAGTCTGTCTGTCCTCCGTCCGTCGGGGGTGAGTGTGCCCTTGGCACGGACGTCCTCGAGGGTAGGCAGGAGGAGTTTCAGTGCCTGGCAGCCGCTTCACCGCATCTCTTGTCCGTACTGCTTTCCCCTGAGGGAGACCCGGATGCACTTGACATCCCGACTCCGCGCTCTTACGCGGAGGCGATAAAGGGTCCCTACTCCTCTCAGTGGCAGGCAGCTATGGATGCAGAGATGGCTTCCTGGAAGTCCACAGGCACCTACGTTGACGCTGTCCCCCCTCCTGGGGCGAACATCGTCAGTGGCATGTGGATCTTCAGGGTGAAGCGGCCGCCGGGTTCTCCGCCTGTCTTCAAGGCGCGTTACGTGGCTCGTGGCTTCAGTCAGCGGCAGGGAGTTGACTACTTTCAGACCTTCTCCCCCACCCCGAAGATGACCACTCTTCGGGTACTGCTGCACGTTGCTGCTCACCGTGACTACGAGCTGCTCTCTCTCGACTTCAGCACAGCTTTCTTGCAGGGCAGCCTGCACGAGGAGATTTGGCTGCGCCGCCCACCTGGCTTCACTGGGTCTTTCCCTCCTGGTACCTAGTGGAGTCTCCGGCGTCCAGTCTACGGTCTCCGCCAGGCGCCACGTGAGTGGCACGACACACTGAGGACTACGCTTGCGGCTCTTGGGTTTGCTCCTTCTACTGCCGACCCGTCGCTGTTTCTGCGCACCGACACCTCTCTGCCGCCGTTCTACATCCTCGTGTACATCGACGACTTGGTCTTTGCCACAGCTGACACTACTGGACTCGCCTACGTGAAGTCCGAGCTGCAGAAGAGACACACGTGCACTGACCTGGGTGAACTGCGCAGCTACCTTGGCTTGCAGATCACCCGGGACAGAGCACGCCGCACCATTACCCTGACTCAGTCACACATGGTGCAGCAGGTCCTTCAGCGCTTCGGCTTCACGTACTCCTCGCCTCAGGCCACTCCTCTGCCTACTCGCCACTCGCTCTCAGCTCTGTTTTCGGATGAGTCTGTAGAGTCGAGTGGCCCGTATCCAGAGCTTGTTGGCTGCCTCATGTACTTGATGACCTGCACTCGACCTGACCCTGCATACCCTCTTAGCATTCTCGCACGCTATGTTGCTCCTGGGAGACACCGACCAGAGCACATGGCTGCAGCGAAGACGGTGTTGCGCTACTTGTGCAGTACGTCGGGCATGGGGCTAGTGCTTGGAGGGCGGAGTCCAGTGGTCCTCACTGGGCACGCGGACGCTTCTTGGGCTGACGACCAGGCTACGCAGCGGTCGTCACAGGGTTACACCTTCAGCCTCGGTTCCGGCTCTGTTTCGTGGCGGGCTACCCGCTCGTCTTCTGTTCTCGGCTCCAGTTGTGAGGCTGAGATCTACGCCGGGGCTATGGCTGCCCAGGAGCTTCGCTGGCTCACCTACCTGCTGACCGACCTTGGAGAGCCGCCTCGTTCTCCTCCAGTCCTGTACGTAGACAACAAGGCCATGCTGGCCTTGTGTGGAGAGCAGCGACTGGAGCACAGAACGAAGCACATTGCTCTCCGCTACTTCCTTGCTCGTGAGCTACAGCAGCGTGGACAGTTGCGGCTTGCGTACGTGGCCTCTGAGGCCAACACTGCTGATGTCTTCACCAAGGCACTTGTGCCTTGTGATCATCAGTGCTTCTGCACTCAGTTGGGTCTTGTGCCTGTCTTGCCTCACTTGCTCACTTCTTGACCTTGCTTGTACTGTCACTTATATATACTCTTGCTCTTGCTTTCTTAGCCTCTTGTATATCTATATATATGTGTTCTTGCATGTGAACTGGCCTTTTGGCCTTTGAACTTGTGCTCGGAATGTGTGGTGACTTTGTGATCCACCCTGAGCTTTGCCTTGCTTTGCTTGATTGGTCTTGTGACCCCTTGTTCTCCCCCACTTTGCCTATTGGGGTGTGTCAGAACATTATAGCTTGCTTATTTGTGTAAGCTATAGTGGGGTATCCCATAGGGGGTACAACCCAATTAGGGTTTCCTATATGTACTCACTTCATTCATAGTCATTCCATTCTCGTTCTCTTTTTCACAGTGTACCCCCTATAGGCTAACCCACTGTAGCCTAAACAACTACAACATATATATAATGTTTGACAGTTTGATACGCGCGTGTGGCCCCTCAGGGCTCGGGCGTGTGCCGCGTCTTGTTGCGCGTGCACTGTACTGCACGATCGCAACAAGACAGGGCCCATCTCGGCCCTGTCCCGCACTGTACACGCGGATGATTTCGATCATGACGCGCTGTACAGCACGACCGAGAAAAAATCTCGGTCGTGCGTGTGGCACGAGGGGTGCTCGGAATTTACAGTTGAAAAAACATTTTTTCGAGTAGACTCACGGGACGGGAAATTTATTGCGAACGTCATGCCGCATTGCGGAATGATTTTGCCACATGTACAATTCGGTTACTCGCGTCATTCAACTGCTGAATCCGTTTTACAACTGTAAACTCGCATGAGTCACATTGGAGGCACATGTGAGCTATGAGTGTTCATGCGAGGAGTCAGCAGGGGCAATTGTCCTAAGTGAAAATTGACACAGGTTTTTATTAGAGGAGGAAGAAGACAATAGCCCAAGAAGTTGAGCAACCGTTTTCAAGTACAACGTGGCGAAGATCCAAAATTCAGTTTTACAACTGCTTTGCTACTTTCCTTTGCGTGTGTGTTAGACGGAATCTAAAATGCTTGCTTGTGCTTGATTGTCATCAATCCTTTCTAGTGAAAATATTTTCTGAATTTCTTTGGCGAGTTAACTTGCTCTATCAACGTATTGACGTGAAGAGCCTTTTCTTCACATGACCCTGTCAGAATCCAAGCCACTAACCACTGGGATAAAAGGGCTTGTTTCAGTGGTGGGTCAGTGCGCCCATAACCCCCCAAGCTTTGCTACTTTCCTTTGCGTGTGTGTTAGACGGAATCTAAAATGCTTGCTTGTGCTTGATTGTCATCAATCCTTTCTAGTGAAAATATTTTCTGAATTTCTTTGGCGAGTTAACTTGCTCTATCAACGTATTGACGTGAAGAGCCTTTTCTTCACATGACCCTGTCAGAATCCCAGCCACTAACCACTGGGTTTCAATGGTGGGTCAGTGCGCCCATAACACCCCAGGCTAACGTGCCCGTAACCCTTCCTTAAGATCAATCGGGGATCTCCAGTGGACCTCTGACACCCCCCCGCACTGGGATGCCCGAGGTGCACACACCGGGATTCGAACCCGAGACTTTCGCTCTGATAACATGTCAGAATCCTAGCCACTAACCCTTCCCTAGGATCAATCGGGGATCTCCAGTGGACCTCTGACAGACCCAATCGATCGTCAACGCTGCGCAACTCGGAGTGGGACCACTCTAGTACTCTAAATTAACGTTATACTTAGTAATTCTCTCTACAAACACGGACCCTTGGATAGGGGTTGGTTTACCAGGCACCCAAGGACCCTTGGAGGGGACCCCGTGGAGATTATTAAGTGTGCGTTTATCGGTGTATATAGCCTTCTAGATCCCAATAGCTGTCAACACACTTCGTGTTTGCAAGTGTAGAAAAAGGGTCGGTCGATCGGATTTAGGAAATTCGAAATAGTGCTGACGTGTTGCACAAGTGGTCGACATGATTGACACAAATTCGAAAACTGTCAGGTTGCGCAATAAAGCCCGAAACCTTGGAAACAAGAATGTCGGCAAAGTCAATGTAGCGAGAAATAGATGGGTTGACGAGGGTGAAAGGGGTCTCGCCAAACGTCACCCAATGGTGAAAGATAGTGTGCAGCTTTGCAAAGCAATGAACTGTGACTGGAATGAGTGTCGCTAGGATTGTTCTTCAGCCAATCAGGTGAAGTAGGGGAGAATGGCCTCGCACAATCCAACTACCAGCAAAAACAAAAACGGAAAGCACCAACCACTTCAGAAGAAAACACCACGATCAAACAAGCCAGCCACTTCACTTGTGGCTAATCCTCGGCGTAGCTGACAACAACATAAATTTCAAATGTAGGTGACGTGCCAGAAAATGTACATGCAGTGATGGAAGGAGTGTTGAGAAGAGCGCGAAACAACGCCATGCGCACCGATGAGACCCCATACTGCCGGGCACAGGGGTGTTTTGAAACGTATCTGTTACGATATGAAGTTTAATGAGAAGGCATTCCTGTATGCTGCAAGAGCCGACTCTACCGAGTACGAAGTCAAGGAGTCAAAAGAGTCGAAGCGACGCAGCAACCGTCTGACCAAGACCGATGCAGGCAGAAAATTTTGAAGTGAAAAGAACGGGAACACGTTTGAAACGGGTTCCCGTGCCGCACGGTTTGAATTCGCTGCAATAAGGGAATGTACCCCTATGAGTACATGGCTAGTATAGGTCTTTTCGTAATCCTTTGTACTTCCTATATAATCTCGATGTATGCATGCTATTATTAATCTCAGTCATTTACATTCACTCTAATCTAGGGTTCAACACTTCCGCTGCAACACTTCCCTGCGATCAACCCTGAGCGATCCTTCGCTAGGTCCCACTTGGGATTGTTATAATCTCAAAGCACTTCTTCAAACACCTGCTAGTCAGTCTGCCATACGCACCGACAAGACCCCGTACTACCAGGCACAAGGGGGGTCCATGGGTCCATGACCTGCCCGTCACCCTCGCATGGGAGTGTCTCGTGCGCTAAGGATACCCTCTACTCTTGGGCGAAGGGGTGTGGGAGGAGCAGAATGGAGAAGAGGAGAATGGGGGAGGGAGGAAGGAAATATGGAAGGTTGGCTGAAGACATAGGCAACCATGCCATATGGTGTCATGCCATGTTATGCCATGCCATGCCGTGTAGTTCCATGGTATGCGTGCTGTGCCATACCCCTGCTCACCTCATCCGCCATTTGCTTCATAGCTGGCACAGGCCAAACAGCATTGCTTGCAAACATGTCCAGCCCGAACCAGCACACAAGGTCTGGTGGGGAAGTTGCAGGGGGAGGAGGGGGGGGGGGGGGGGGGTTGAAGGGCAGGCCGATTACAGGTGATTTCACGTGGGACAAGGGTGGCAGATTGAGCATATAGTCACGTGTTCCAGGCAAAAAGCGTCGCTCACTGCAGCACGCATGTTATGACATGTCTCCGCGTGTTCTCACGTCTTTCAATACAAAGATCGTGTCACGTGGGTCATGTGGTTTCTTGATGCTCTATCGCTATGCTATTGGTGCTTAGCAAGTCCAATCATGTGCTGCCCTGTCGTCAGCCCAGCACGAGAATGGTTGCAAGTGGTCACACAAGAAGTGTCAGAACATTATAGCTTACTCTTTTATGTAGGCTATAGTGGGGTATCCCATAGGGGGTACAACCCAATTAGGGTTTCATATTTGTACTCACTTCATTTCATAGTTCACTCATTCACGTTCCTTTCTTCACATGGAATCAGAGCAGGTCCCATCCTAGGGACTGTTCTTTAGGGCCCACCGAAGCGCGCCCGAGGCGCGCGCCTTTTTTTAGCGACCCTTCGAGTCGCCCTTTTTCCTTCGCGGCCCCGCCGCCCTACTTCGCGGCCCGACGGCCGCCCTACTCGCGGCCCAGCCGCCGCCCTACCTTAGCGGCCCACCCGCCGCCCTTGCTAGCGGCCCCGCCGTCCCGTCGCGGCCCCGCCACCCCTTCGAGCGGCCCCGCCCCTTCGTCGCGGCCCCGCCACCCCTTCGAGCGGCCCCGCCACTCCGTCGCGGCCCCACCACCCAGTCGCGGCCCCGCTACCTCTTCGCGCGGCCCCGCCACTTTGTCGCGGCCCCGCCACTCCTTCGAGCGGCCCCGCCACTCTGTCGCGGCCCACTCGCCGCCCTACCTGCGGCCTCCCCGCCGCCCTACCTGCGGCCGTCCGCCGCCCTACCTGCGGCCGTCCTGCCGCCCTACCTGCGGCCTACTCGCCGCCCTACCTGCGGCCGTCCGCCGACCAACCTGCGGCCCGCCCGGCCGCCCTACCTACACGGCCCAGTAGCAGCCGAGCCGCCCGGAGCTGCCGAGCCGCCCAGCAGCAGCCAAGCTGCCCAGCAGCAGCCGAGCCGCCCGGAGCCGCCGAGCCGCCCAGCAGCTGCCGAGCCTCCCGGAGCCGCCGAGCCGCCCAGCAGCAGCCGAGCCGCCCAGGAGCTGCCGAGCCGCCCAGCAGCAGCCGAGCCACCCAGCAGCGGCCGAGCCGCCCGGGAGCCGAGCCGCCCAGCAGCCTAGCGGCCGTGTCGCCAGGCGACCTTCCTCCCGAGCCGACCGACCTGCCCTGCCCGGTGAGCACTGCACTGCTGTCACTGCGTACCCTTCCCCTACTGCTTGCACTGCGCCACTGTCGTCGTCATGGCTACACCCAGTGTCCTCGCTTTTGACGCTGAGGGTCGAGCCATTGACTTTGAGGTCTGGCTCGACGACCTGCAGCTGTTTTTACAGTGCGATAGGGCCGACGGTCTATCTCTCTTTGACCTCACCTCTGGCGCCGTCCCTGCCCCTGCTGCTGATGCTGACGCCACTGTTCGCTCTCAGTGGGCCACGCGCGATGCTGCTGCACGTCTTGCTGTGCGTCGCCACCTACCTACCGCTGAGCGCGCGCACTTTAGCCAGTACAAGAGTGCTCAGACCTTGTACGACGCTGTAGTTGCGCGCTACTCCTCCCCTGCCACTGCTGCACTCAGCCGCCTCATGCTCCCCTTCCTCTTCCCTGACCTTGCCGCCTTTCCCACTGTCGCTGATCTCATCACGCACCTCCGCACTAGTGACACTCGCTACCGCGCTGCGCTTCCTGCTGACTTCTGCCCCAAGAACCCCCCCCCCATGTACATCACTCTCTACTTCCTAGTCACTCGCCTCCCTAACTCCCTTTGTGTAGTCCGGGACCACTTCCTCGCGGTCTGTCCCACCACCCTCACAGTCGACAGCCTCAAGAAGGCCCTTCTTGCAGCAGAGAAGAGCATAGTTGCTGTAGGAGCCTCTCGAGGTGACCCCCGCGCCCCCATCTTTGAGGGGTGTTCTCCTTCCCCTCTCCTGCCCTCTGTCGCCTCTACCGCTGCGGCCGACCTCGTTGGTCTTGAGTCGGTCGGTGCAGCGTCTGCCCCCAGCGGGAGACGCCGCTCTGGAAAGGGCAAGGGGGGCAAGGGAGCGGGTGGGGCCAGTGGGGGCGGTGGCGGTGGAGGTGGAGGCGGCGGAGGGAGTGGGGGTGGCGGTGGAGGTGGTAGCGGGGGTGGGGGTGCTAGTGGCGGCAGTGGAGACGGGAGTGGCGGCGGCGGTGGCGGTGGTAGCGGAGGTGGCAGAGGTGGCGGCGGTGGAGGTGGAGGCGGGGGCGATGGAGGCGGAGGCGGGGGTGGCGGAGGTGGAGGTGGTCGGAGTGGAGCTTCGCAGCGGAGCGGCACTGGTGGCGGTCAGCGCCAGCAGCAGCAGCAGCAGCAGCGTTCTCGCGACGTCCCCACCCCTCAGCAGCTCCGTGAGTGGTACACGCAGCGTCAGCGCGGTGGGGGTTTTGGTCCCTGCACCTACGTTCTCCGCACTGGCGACCGCGCTGGAGGGCAGTGTGGGGGCACCCACACCGCCCAGCGCTGCTTTGGCCGCCTGACGGACGCTTGGCGCCAGCAGTTCCCGGAGGCCGCGGAGATCCCCCGCTGGGGAGAGCTGTCTAGGGCAGGTGTAGCTATCTTTGATCTTGATTTTGATGCTATCCTTGCTGCCATGTATGCTGTGACCATTAGTGATGAGGGTGACTGTTACCGGTGTTTCCCGCCCGACCCGGGCATTGGTACTGCTGCTCTAGGTGCCGGTGAGGCTTCTCCTCTAGGTGCCAGTGCGTCTGTGCTCTCAGGTGCTGGTGAGGCTGCTCTCTCAGGTACTAGTGCGTCTGCACTCTCAGCTACTGTGTCGGCTTCGGCCTCCCTCACCTTCACTCTTGACTCAGGAGCGTCTCGCTCTTTCTTTCGGGACCGCACCACACTCACGCCGCTTAGTCGGCCGGTTGCGGTTTCCCTGGCTGACCCCTCTGGGGGTCCTGTCCTGTCTCGCTTCTCCACAGTCCTCCCGTGTCCGGCGGCTCCCTCTGGCACCCTGTCTGGTCTCTACCTCCCCTCGTTCTCTACGAACTTGGTGAGTGGTGCTGACCTACAGGATGTGGGAGTCCACCAATTCACCCCTGCTTGTCAGCGAGTGACGCACTGCACAGAGGCTAGCATGGGTCGTCACCTGGCTACGTTTACACGTCAGCCAGGGTCGAGCCTGTACACACTGACCACTGCTTCTCCTCCAGGTGCTGAGTCTGGTAGAGTCCCTTCGTCTGGTCAGGTGTTTGCTGCAGCGTCCAGGTCTGGTCCTGAGTCTGCCCCCTGTTCGTGTCGCCGTCTGTCTCACGAGACCCTCCTCTGGCACCACCGCCTTGGCCACCCCTCTCTGCTTCGGCTCAGAGGCATGGCCTCCCGTCTTCTTGTGTCTGGTCTCCCCCGGTCCCTCCCTCCCCTTCCTCAGGGCCCTGGCCCTGCCTGTGTCCCCTGTGTCGAGGGGCGCCAGCGTGCTGCCCCTCACTCCTCCCAGTTTCCTCCGACAGAGGCTCCGTTGCAGACGCTTCACATGGACGTGTGGGGCCCTGCCCGCGTCCGTGGACTCGGTCACGAGCGCTACTTCCTGTTGGTGGTTGACGACTACTCGCGTTACACCACAGTCTTCCCCTTGCGCAGCAAGGGTGATGTCCCTGAGGTGCTGATCGACTGGATCCGCGCAGCTCGTCTCCAGCTCAGGCAGAGCTTTGGCTCGGACTTTCCAGTGTTGCGTCTGCACTCGGACAGAGGCGGAGAGTTCTCCTCTGGCCTTCTGCGTGCCTACTGTCGTGCGCGAGGAATCCGCCAGACCTTCACGCTTCCGGACTCACCGCAGCAAAATGGGATTGCAGAGCGCCGCATTGGCATGGTCATGGACGTCGCTCATACGTCTATGATGCATGCGGCTGCCCCCCATTTTCTGTGGCCGTTTGCGGTCAGGTACGCGGCGCATCAGATCAACCTCCACCCCAGGGTCTCCAGGCCGGAGACCTTCCAAGCCGTGCTGTGGACGGGGAAGGTTGGCGATGCGTTGGCGTTCCGGGTCTGGGGATCTTGGGGGTTTGTCCGCGACTTGTCAGCGGACAAGCTGTCCCCTCGCGCTGCTCCCTGCGTCTTCCTGGGGTTCCCCCCCGACGCCCCTGGGTGGCAGTTCTACCACCCCACCTCTCGACGTGTTCTGTCCTCCCAGGACGTCACGTTCGACGAGTCGGTACCCTACTACCGACTCTTCCCCTACCGCACTCCGTCCCTCACCCCGCCCCCGCTCTTCTTGGTACCAGGTCACCCCCCGGTAGACCCCCTCCCCCCTCAGGGTCCTGCCCCTTCAGGTGTGTCCCAGGTAGACGCGCTCGAGCCTGTCGAGGTCACTGGTGACTCTGGTGCTGCTGCGGGAGCTGAGCCTGGGGGTGCTGAGCCTGGAGGTGCTACACTTGGGGGTGCTGAGCCTGGGGGTGCGGAGTCTGGGGGTGCTGAGCCTGGGGGTGCTGAGCCTGGGGGTACTGCGTCTGGGGGTGCTGAGCCTGGGGGTGCTGGGCCTGGGGGTGCTGAGACTGGGGGTGCTGAGCCTGGGGGTGCTTAGACTGGGGGTGCTGAGACTGGGGGTGCTCCGCCTGGAGGTACTTCGTCTCGCCGAGAGCCACTCTCCCCATAGGAGCTGCGTGAGTGGTTTGCCCGACGCTGGAGGCGTGCTGCTGGTGCTGGAGGTTCTTCGGCTGCAGAGGGTGCTGCTGCCGCGCGTCCCGGAGGTGCTCGTGCTGTGGGTGCTGGAGCTGCTGGGTCTGAGGGTTCTCCTGGAGCTGGTGCTGCTGAGGGTGTTGGCGCTGAGAGTACCGCTGGCGGTCCGACTGGCAGTGCTCCTGGTGGTGCTGCTGGAGGTTCTGGAGCTACTGGAGGTGCTGCTGGAGGTGCTGCTGGAGCGGGTACTCCTACTGGGGGTACAGGTGCTGTCCCTGCTGTTTCTGGCGTAGCCACGCGGCCTCGACCGTACTTCGTTCCGCTCCTGCAGCAGGTTCTTGGTCTTACACCTTCTCCTGGTCCTCCTCCTCCTCCCTTAGAGGGTCCACAGCCTGTCTCGTCGCAGTCCCAGCTACAGCCTGCCTCCCCTTTGCCTGCTCCTTCTCCCTACGCTGGTCCGACTGGAGGTCTTACTGAGCGTCGTGAGCCTGCGTCTCGTCCTGCGTCGCCTGTTCGTCCTGCGCGCACTAGTGGTCGCGGTTCTCGTCAGCGTCCTCCTCCTGTCCCTGGCACGCACCGGATGTCTCTGCGTCCATCCACTGCTCCTCTGCGTGCCCCTTTGCCTTCTCCTCCTGCTTCCTCTCTTCCTGCTCTTGCCGACCGGGAGTCGGACTCTCTTCGTGCTGCCAGTCCTACTGTCACGCGTCTCCTTGCAACTGCTGTCACTGACCCTTCTTTCGAGTCTTCTGCTGCGTCTGCCCTTGTCACTGAGCTCGTCGACTTTGCTGCGCGCTGTCGTCTAGACTACGCTGCTAGTCTTGTCGCTGAGTCTGAGTCTGCCTGTCCTCCGTCCGTCGGGGGTGAGTGTGCCCTTGGCACGGACGTCCTTGAGGACAGGCAGGAGGAGTTCCAGTGTCTGGCCACCGCTTCACCTCATCTCGCGTCTGTACTGCTAGCCCCTGAGGGAGACCCGGATGCACTTGACATCCCGACTCCGCGCTCTTACGCGGAGGCGATAGAGGGTCCCTACTCTTCTCAGTGGCAGGCAGCTATGGATGCAGAGATGGCTTCCTGGAAGTCCACAGGCACCTACGTTGACGCTGTTCCCCCTCCTGGGGCGAACATAGTCAGTGGCATGTGGATCTTCAGGGTGAAGCGGCCACCGGGTTCTCCGCCGGTCTTCAAGGCGCGTTACGTGGCTCGTGGCTTCAGTCAGCGGCAGGGGGTTGACTACTTTCAGACCTTCTCCCCCACCCCGAAGATGACCACTCTTCGGGTACTGCTGCACGTTGCTGCTCACCGTGACTACGAGCTGCACTCTCTTGACTTCAGCACTGCTTTCTTGCAGGGCAGTCTGCACGAGGAGATCTGGCTGCGTTGCCCACCTGGCTTCACTGGGTCTTTCCCTCCTGGTACCCAGTGGAGTCTCCGGCGTCCAGTCTACGGTCTCCGCCAGGCGCCACGTGAGTGGCACGACACACTGAGGACTACGCTGGCGGCACTTGGGTTTGCTCCTTCTACTGCCGACCCGTCGCTGTTTCTTCGCACCGACACCTCTCTGCCGCCGTTCTACATCCTCGTGTACGTCGACGACTTGGTCTTTGCCACAGGTGACACTGCTGGACTCGCCTACGTGCAGTCCGAGCTGCAGAAGAGACACACGTGCACTGACCTGGGTGAACTGCGCAGCTACCTTGGCTTGCAGATCACCCGGGACAGAGCACGCCGCACCATTACCCTGACTCAGTCACACATGGTGCAGCAGGTCCTTCAGCGCTTCGGCTTTACGTACTCCTCGCCTCAGGCCACTCCTCTGCCTACTCGCCACTCGCTCTCAGCTCTGCCTTCGGATGAGTCCGTAGAGTCGAGTGGCCCGTATCCAGAGCTTGTTGGCTGCCTCATGTACCTAATGACCTGCACACGACCTGACCTTGCATACCCTCTTAGCATTCTCGCACGCTATGTTGCTCCTGGGAGACACCGACCAGAGCACATGGCTGCAGCGAAGAGGGTGTTGCGCTACTTGTGCAGTACGTCGGGCATGGGGCTAGTGCTTGGAGGGCGCAGTCCAGTGGTCCTCACTGGGCACGCGGACGCTTCTTGGGCTGACGACCAGGCTACGCAGCGGTCGTCACAGGGTTACACCTTCAGCCTTGGTTCCGGCTCTGTTTTGTGGCGGGCTACCCACTCGTCTTCTGTTCTCGGCTCTAGTTGTGAGGCTGAGATCTACGCCGGTGCTATGGCTGCACAGGAGTTACGCTGGCTCACCTACCTGCTGTCCGACCTTGGAGAGCCGCCTCGTTCTCCTCCAGTCCTGTACGTAGACAACAAGGCCATGCTGGCCTTGTGTCGAGAGCAGCGACTGGAGCACAGGACAAAGCACATTGCTCTCCGCTACTTTCTTGCTCGTGAGCTACAGCAGCGTGGACAGTTGCGACTTGCGTACGTGGCCTCTGAGGCCAACACTGCTGATGTCTTCACCAAGGCACTTGCGCCTTGTGATAATCAGCGTTGTTGCACGCAGCTGGGTCTTGTGCCTGTCTTGCCTTACTTGCTCACTTCTTGACTTTGCTTGTACCTTCACCTATATATACTCTTGCTCTTACTTGCTTGACTCTTGTATATCTTTATATATGATCTTGCATGTGAACTGGCCTTGTGGCCCTTGAACTTGTGCTCGGAATGTGTGGTGACTTTGTGATCCACCCTGAGCTTTGCTTTGCTTTGCATGACTGGTCTTGTGACCCCTTGTTCTCCCCCACTTTGCCTATGGGGGTGTGTCAGAACATTATAGCTTACTCTTTTATGTAGGCTATAGTGGGGTATCCCATAGGGGGTACAACCCAATTAGGGTTTCATATTTGTACTCACTTCATTTCATAGTTCACTCATTCACGTTCCTTTCTTCACAAGAAGGTGAGCAAGTGGTTCAATGCCAGGGCTTTGGATGGGCTGGTGAGTGAGAGAGTGAACTAATATGTGTGTTTGTATGTATATGTGTGTGTTGTCAGAACATTATAGTTTATACATTTGTGTAGGCTGTAGTGGGGTAGCCCATAAGGGGTACAACCCAATTAGGGTTAATACTTGTACCCAACTGTTTCATAGTTCAATCATTCTCGTTTCTTCTCATGGTATCAGAGCAGGTTCCCTAGTGGGAACGCTACCTAGGGCCCACCACGATTTTTTTTTTCCCCTGCCCGGAGCGCGCTTCACTCTAGACCGAGTCGCGCTCTGTGTGCCCTCCCTACCTTCGAGCCGCCCTTAGTGGCCCCTCTCACAACCGCGTTGACCGCCATTACGGCCCCTCGCGCCACCTCTTACGGCCCCTCGCGCCGCCCTCTACGGCCCCTCGCGTCGCCCCTTACGGCCCCTTAAGGCCCCTCGCGTCGCCCTTACGGCCCTCTCGCGGCCCCGTCTAGGCCCCTTACGGCCCCGCTACGGCCCCGTCTAGGCCCCTCCGCGGCCACGTCTAAGCCCCTTACGGCCCCCCGTCTAGGCCCCTCCGCGGCCCCGTCTAGGCCCCTTACGGCCCCACTACGGCCCCGCTACGGCCCCGCTACGGCCCCGTCCAGGCCCCTTAAGGCCCCTCCGCGGTCCCGTCCAGGCCCCTTACGGCCCCGCTACGGCCCCGCTACGGCCCCACTACGGCCCCGCTACGGCCCCGCTACGGCCCCGCTACGGCCCCGTCCAGGCCCCTTCAGGCCCCTCCGCGGCCCCGTTTAGGCCCCCTACGGCCCCGCTACGGCCCCTTTGCGGCCCCGTCCAGGCCCCCTACGGCCCCGTCGCAGCCACGGGCGGCCCTGTCACCGCCACCAGCGGCCCCGCCGCCGCCACCTGCGGCCACGCAGCCGCCGCCTACGGCCTCGAACCGCCCACCTGCCGAACAGCCGAGCAGCCGCCGCCCGGCAACCGAACCGCCCAGCAGCAGAGCCACCCAGCCACCGAGTTGCCGAGCCGCCCAGCAGCCGTGCCGCCCAGCAGCCGAGCCGCCCTACCGCCGAGCCGCCCAGCACCCGAGCCGCCAAGCAGCCGAGCCGCCCTGCCGCCGAGCTGCCGAGCCGCCGAGCCGCCCTACTGTCAAGCCGCTGCTGTTCCTACCGGTGCGCCCCGGACCTCCTTCCTCGGACTGGTGGGCTCACTCCCTACTAGGCCACTGCAGTCATGGCTACCCCTAGTGTCCTTACTTTTGATGCTGAGGGCCGTGCCATTGAGTTTGAGGTCTGGGTTGATGACCTCCAGCTGTTTCTCCAGTGCGATAGGGCAGACGGCCTCTCCCTCTTTGACCTCACTTCTGGTGCCTCTCCTGCCCCTGCTGCTGATGCTGACGCCACTGTTCGCTCACAGTGGGCCACACGCGATGCTGCTGCTCGTCTTGCTGTGCGTCGCCACTTACAGACCACTGAGCGTGCACACTTTAGCCAATACAAGAGTGCTCAGACCTTGTACGACGCTGTAGTTGCACGCTACTCCTCCCCTGCCACTGCTGCACTGAGCCGCCTCATGCTACCGTACCTCTTCCCTGACCTTGCTGCCTTTCCCACAGTCGCTGACCTCATTACGCACCTCCGCACTAGTGACACTCGCTACCGCGCTGCGCTTCTCGGTGAGTTCTGCGCCAAACCCCCCCCCCCCCCCCCCCATGTACATCACTCTCTACTACATAGTCACCCGGCTCCCTTACTCCCTTCGCGTAGTCAAGGACCACTTCCTCTCAGTTTGCCCCACCACTCTCACTGTTGACCTCCTCGAGAAGGCCCTCCTAGCAGCAGAGAAGAGCATAGTCGCTGTAGGAGCCTCTCGTGGTGACCCTCGCACCCCCGTCTTTGAGGGGTGTTCCCCCTCCCCCCTTTTGCCCTCTGTTGCCTCTGCTGCTGCGGCCGACCTCGTTGGCTTCGCGTCGGTCGGCGTTGCGTCTGCCCCTAGCGGGAGACGTTGCCCCGGCAAGGGCAAGGGGGGCAAGGGCGCTGGAGGGGCTGGCGGGGGCAGTGGAGGTGGCGGTGGAGGCAGTAGAGGGGGTGGGGGTGGTGGTGGGAGTGGTGGCGGGGGTGGAGTTGTAGGTGGCGGCAGTGGAGGCGGAGGCGAAGGCGGCGGTGGCGGAGGCGGCGATGGCGGTGGCGGTGGGAGCGGGGGTGGCGGCGGTGAAGGAGGCGGCGGCGGAGGAGGTGGAGCTGGTCGGGGTGGCGCTACGCAGAGGGTCGGCTCTAGTGGTGGTCAGCGCCAGCAGCAGCAGCAGCAGTAGCGCACTCGTGACATCCCCCCCCCTCAGCAGCTCCGTGAGTGGTACGCTGCACGCCAGCGGGGTGGGGGTACTGGTCCGTGCACCTACGTCCTACGCACCGGCGACCGCGCGGGTGAGCAGTGCGGGGGTGCGCACCCCACTCAGCGCTGCTTTGGCCGCCTGACGGACGCTTGGCGTCTCCAGTTCCCTGAGGCCACTGAGATCCCTCACTGGGGCGAGCTTTCTAGGGCGGGCGTAGCTATCTTTGGCCTTGACTTTGATGCTATTCTTGCTGCCATGTATGCTGTGACTATTAGTGATGAGGGTGACTGTTACCGGTGTTTTCCGCCCGACCCGAGCATTGAGACTGCTGCTTTAGGTACTGGTGAGGCTGCTGCTCTAGGTGCTAGCGAGGCTGTTGCTCTAGGTGCCACTGCGTCTGCTTCCTCAGGTGCTGGTGAGTCTGCGCTCTCAGGTACCGCGTCGGCTTCGGCCTCCCACACCTTCACCCTTGACTCGGGGGCTTCTCCCTCCTTCTTTCGAGACCGCACCACACTCACGCCGCTTGGTTGGCCAGTTGCAGTCTCCCTGGCAGACCCCTCTGGGGGTCCTGTCCTTGCTCACTTCTCCACTGTCCTCCCGTGTCCGGCGGCCCCCTCTGGCACCCTGTCTGGTCTTTACCTCCCCTCGTTCTCTACAAACTTGGTGAGTGGTGCTGACCTACAGGATGCAGGGGTTCACCAGTTCACTCCTGCGAGTCACCGGGTGACCCACTGCACGGACGCTCGGACAGGCCGACACCTGGCCACGTTTACACGTCGGCCGGGGTCGAGCCTGTACACACTAACCAATGCGTCTCCTTCAGTCACTGCGTCTGGTCAGGTAGCTGCGTCGGGTCAGGTGTTTGCTGCAGCGTCCAGGTCTGGTCCTGAGTCTGCCCCCTGCTCGTGTCGCCTCTTGTCTCACGAGACTCTCCTCTGGCACCACCGCCTTGGTCACCCCTCCCGGCTTCGTCTCCGAGGCATGGCGTCCCGTCTCCTCGTCTCTGGTCTTCCACGGTCCCTCCCCTTCCCCCGGGGCCTGCCCCTGCCTGCGTCCCCTGTGTCGAGGGGCGGCAGCGGGCTGCCCCTCACTCCTCCCAGTTTCCTCCGACAGAGGCCCCGTTGCAGACGCTTTACATGGACGTGTGGGGCCCGGCCCCCGTCCGTGGACAGGGTCACGAGCGCTACTTCCTGCTGGTGGTTGATGACTACTCGCGTTACACCACAGTCTTCCCCTTGAGCAGCAAGGGTGATGTCACTGAGGTGTTGATCGACTGGATCCGCGCAGCTCGTCTCCAGCTCAGGCAAAGCTTTGGCTCGGACTTTCCTGTTCTGCGTCTGCACTCTGACAGAGGCGGAGAGTTCTCCTCTAGCCTTCAGCGAGCCTACTGTCGTGCACGAGGCATCCGACAGACCTTCACGCTTCCGGTCTCTCCACAGCAAAATGGGATTGCTGAGCGCCGCATTGGCATGGTCACGGATGTTGCCCGTACGTCCATGATGCATGCGGCTGCCCCCCATTTTCTGTGGCCGTTTGCGGTTCGGTACGCGGCGCATCAGATCAACCGTCAGCCCAGGGTCTCCAGGCCGGAGACCTCCCCAGCTTTGCTGTGGACGGGGGGATCTCGGGCGTTTGTCCGCGACTTGACTGCGGACAAGTTGTCCCCTCGTGCTACTCCTTGCGTATTCCTTGGCTTCCCCCCTGACGCGCCAGGGTGGCAGTTCTACCACCCCACCTCTCGCCGTGTTCTGTCCTCCCATGACGTCACGTTTGACGAGTCGGTCCCCTACTACCGCCTCTTCCCCTACCGCACTCCGTCCCTCCCCCCGCCACCGCTCTTCCTTGTGCCAGGTCCCCCCCCCGGTAGACCCCCTCCCCCCTCAAGGTCCTGCCCCTTTAGGTGTTTCCCAGGTAGACGCAGTCGAGCCTGTCGAGGTTACTGGTGACTCAGGTGCTGCTGAGGGTGCTGAGCCTGGGGGTGCTGACTCTGGTGGTGCTGAGCGTATGGGTGCTACGCCTGGGGGTGCTGAGCCTGAGGGTGCTACTACTGGGGGTGCTGAGCCTGGGGGTGCTATCGCTGGGGGAGCTGAGCCTGGGGGTGCTGAGCCTGGGGGTGCTACGCCTGGAGGTGCTGAGCCTGGGGGTGCGGAGCCTCAGGGAGCTGGGCCTGCTCGTGTGGCGTCTGGCGGTGCTGGGCCTGGAGGTTCTCCGGGTGCTTCGTCTCGGCGGGAGCCACTCTCTCCACAGGAGCTGCGCGAGTGGTTTGCTCGGCGCTGGAGGCGTGCTGCTGGAGCTGGAGGTTCTTCCGCTGCTGTGGGTGTGCTCGTACTGGGAGTACTGGAGCTGCTGGGCCTGCAGGTACGAGTGGAGCTGGAGCTACTGAGGGTGTTTGCGCTGAGGCTACTGCTGGCGGTCCTGGAGGCGGTCCTGCTGGGGGTACTACTGGTGCTGCTGGAGGTACTGGAGTTGGAGGTGCTGCTGGCGCTGGTGCTGCCGCTGGGGGTACTGGTGCTCTCCCTGCTGTCTCTGGAGTCGCCGTGCGGCCTTGGCCGTACTTCGTTCCGCTCCTTCAGCAAGTTCTTGGTCTCCCGCCTTCTACTGGTCCTCCTTCTCCCTTAGAGTGTCCACAGCCTGTCCCGTCACAGTTACAGTTACACCTGGCCTCCCCACTGCCTGCTTCTTCTCCCTATACTGGTCCTACTGGAGGTCTTGCTGAGCGTCGTGAGCTTGCGTCTCGCCCTGCGTCGCCTGTCCGTCCTGCTCGCACTAGTGGTCGTGGTTCGCGTCAGCGTCCTCCTCCTGCCCCTGGCACGCACAGGATGTCTCTGCATCCGTCCACTGCTCCTCTGTGTGCCCCTTTGCCTTCTCCTCCTGAGTCCTCTCTTCCTGCTCTTGCCGACCCGGAGTCGGACTCTCTTCGTGCTGCCAGTCCTACTGTCACGCGTCTCCTTGCTACAGTCATCACTGACCCTTCCTTTGAGTCCACTGTTGCGTCTGCCCTAGTTGCTGAGCTCGTCGACTTTGTTGCTCGCCGTCGTCTAGACTACGCTGCTAGTCTGGTCGCTGAGTCTGAGTTTGTCTGTCCTCCGTCCGTCGGGGGTGAGTGTGCCCTT